>JAAROD010000093.1:0-2412117 GCA_012274445.1 Sclerotiophoma versabilis
TAACCCTAACCCTAACCCTAACCCTAACCCTAACCCTAACCCTAACCCTAACCCTAACCCTAACCCTAACCCTAACCCTAACCCTAACCCTATCTAGTAGCTTACCTAGCTACTTAATTAGCAGCCCTAATAGTATAGGTAGCTTAATATCTTATAGTATAGTAATCTACTATTACTAGTAGTACTCTATAATTAATTTTCTTTCTTTACTTACTATATAGTACTAGTTATATAGGTATATATTAATATTTTATATACCTATAGCATACTTCTTATAAATTAGCACCTAATAGGACTAAAAATAGTAGAAGTACTCTTATATATTATTAATTATTATCTTACTTATATATAGTTACTTATAGTGCTGTATTATAGTTAATATTATAAGTAGCTATATATTCTAGTAGAACTCTATACTTAGTAAGTTAACTTTAAGAAACCTCTAAGATTAGCTCTAAGCATAGTAATATAAGCTAAGAAATATAGAAATAAAAGTTATAATATAGTAGAGTAGATAATTTTTAGTAGGTTTTATATAGAGTGTGTTTTATAAGTAGTATAGCTTAGAGGTATAATTAGAAGTTAGAAATATAAGATTTACCTCTTATAGTAGGCCTAATTTAGTTATATAACTCTAATACTATACTTATTTCTATAATAATTAGGCCTAAGTATATATATTATATAGGTTAGGTAGACTTTTTACTATATACTAAGTATACTTATAACTCTAAAGCTTACTTTATATATAAAGAATTTCTTATTTAAGTTATCTTTAGTACTAACCTAAAGAGATTTAATAGAATATCTAATAAGTAATAGCTATATAAACTTTAAGAAGTCTAAAGTAAAAATAAAGTAATACTAAAGCTATACTAGTAGGTTACTAGCTACTTATTATATTAGTATAATATATAGAAAATAGTAAAAAAGGCTATAAAGTATATATAAAAGAGTAATACTTAGTAGTATAATATAAAATAGTCTAAATAGTACTTTATAAAAAGAAACTTAGTTCTCTTCTATACTAAGAACCTAATAATAAGCTTTTATTATATAAGTAAGCTACTAGCTTACTACTAGGCTAAGTAAGGTATTAGTATATTAAAGCTAAGTATTACCTAAACTATAAGCTTATATACCTAAGCTTATAGCTAACTCTTAAGAAGCTTAGTAGTTAAGCTAACTATAGTTAAGTAGACTTACTACTACCTATAAGCTTAATTCTAGAGTTATATAACTAATAATATTTTCTTTATATATAAATAGTTATTATATTTAGATAGATAGGTACTAATTAATTATTTAATTACCTAAGTATTATACTATAAGCTTATTAATAGTTATAAGCCTAGCTTCTAAAGAGTAGTAGATTTCTCTATATACTTAGCTAATTAAGCCTTTAAAATAGTACTTAACTACTCTAATTAAAACTCTCTTTTACTCTACTACTAAACTAAATAATAAGTAAGCTAGTTAACTATAGCTTATAAGCTTTATTAGCTATACTAGCTAGTACCTACTAGCTATACTCTAGAAATAACTAGCCTAATTAGTATATTTAGCTTACCTAGTATACTAAGCTATATAATATATAGAATCTTATTAACTTAAATACTTTTAATATACTAGGTAAGTATAAAAAAGCTCTTAAGCCTTCTACTATTAGCTTAATTATAGAGCTAGAAGCTGCTAGGTATCTATTAACTAGCTTAACTTATAATAACTATCTATATATATAAGCTACTTATAGCTAGTCTACTTAACCTACTAAAGTATAATTAAGCTCTAAGGTATATAACTATAAGCTTATAAAATATAAAATATAAATAAGTAAGTAGGCTACTAAAGTAGAGTGTTTTTAGAAACTATAGAACTAGGTTAATACTATAGTAGCTCTATTAATTATCTTACTAGTAATAGTATAGCTTATTACTAATAATAAGACTATACTATAATTACTTATATAAGTACTATACTAGAAGCTTACTTCTACTATACTAAGTACTAAGAACTAAGTTAGAGTAGAGTATAGAGCCTACCTTAAAATAGCTAAGTAAGAATAAGCTACTCTATAAAACTAGTACTAGAAGTAGTTATACCTATATATAAAAGCTAGGTCTTATAAGCTTATAGAAGTTAATAAGAAGCTTACTATTTAAGATTTTCTTAATATATTAGAGTATAGAATTACTTTAGAAAAGGCTTATACTATATACTAAAGAATTATTTAGAATACTGTTCTAGAGCTTAAAACACTTAATTTAGACTAAGTAAGTAGAGTCTTTAGTAGCTTAATATATAAATATATAATTAAGTTAAGTAAAAATAACCTAAAAGTATTTATAACCTTTAGTAATTAATTAAATACCTAAGAAGCTTCTATAGAAAAGCCTAATAGCTTAAGTTTAAAATAAATAAGCTATAGTTACCTTTATAAAACTAAGAGTTATACCTACTTATAGAAACTAATATAGTACTAAGTACTTAAAACTATAGTAATAGGCTTATCTTTACTTTTATATTAACTAAGAGACTAAGCTTATTAGTAAATACTTTAGAAGCTTAATTATAGAAAGTTTAAAGACTTTAAGAAGAAAATTAAGTAACTTAGCTAGTACTTAAAAACTTACTACTTAATCTAGGCCTTAGAAGGTCTCTAACTAGTAAATAGAATACTATAAGTTAAGTTTCTAGGTAATATATAAGCAGCTCTAATTAACTCTAGAATAATAAGTATTCTTAGTAATACCTAGCTAATAAAAAAAAACTCTAGAGGTATATAATCTTATAGATTTTAATACTTATCTACTCTTTAAAAGTATAATTCTAGATAATAAAGCTACTATATATCTAGTTAATAGTACTAAGTACTTTATACCTATATCTTTCTACCTATCTAATTCTAGTAATACTATAAAGGTAAGTACCTAAGTATTTTCTATAGTAAGCTAAGAAGCTTATTTACTAAAGAATACTCTTTATAAGAAGTGCAGCCTATATACTAAGAACCTACTTCTTTAGAATATTATTATAGTTAAAGGTTTCTATATTAATATTATCTTAGAAGCTTAATTATAAGAAAAGAGAGTATAGTACCTAGGGCTTAATAGTACTCTATATATTAAAGACCTTAATATAAGTATTATATATACTACTTTATAGTATACTTATAACCTTACTTTTCTTAAAAATAAACCTCTTTCTTACTATTCTATAAGCCTTCTAAACACAGTAATAATAAAATAATTATATTACTTCTATTTCTATAGCTTAAGTAAGTACTTCTAGTATACTAAAGCTAGCTACCTTAGCTTAAAAGCTTTATATTATAATCTTAGAGAATAGTATATAGAAATAATAACTTATTACTAATAGTAGGCTCTAAATTAGTAGATACTAGACCTTAAGTTATATAATATCTTATAAACTCTATATAAACTCTAGAGTTAGAAGTATAAGATATAATAAGATAATATTATATAATATTCTATAATTTCTATAGTATTCTATAGATACTATAAGGCCTTCTATAAAACTTAGTAGAAAACTATACTATACTATAAGATACTATAAGTATATAGTAAGTAGGAATATAACTTTTATAGTTTACATTTAACCTTATTAATTAAGTTTATCTTTAGAATCTTAACTTAACTCTTAAGCTAGATAGTTTACTCTATGCTACTTATTATTAACCCTAATTATTATAGTGTTTTACTAGGTAATAACCTAACTTAATCTACTGCGCACTGTTTATACCTAAGACCTAATAGAATTAGTACTTATAGTCTTTAACTAAAGTATAACTTTAATACTTTATAAGTACTTATAAAGCGTATATATAGTATATATATAGCTAAGGTACTCTAGAAGAATTAAAAGATATATTTAATAACCTATACTAAGTAGGTAGTATTATAAAGAAAGTATAAGAGACTAGCTTACTTCTTTTAGTAAATTAGCTAGAACCTATTTAATATAACTCTAGGCTATAAAGGTAGATTATAGATACTTTTAATTAAGAAGTGCTATAGTAGAAAGCTGTTTATATACCTACTATAGAGAAAAACTTAAATTAAAATTCTCTAAGTCTTTAATAATTTTTTAAGCTAAGTAGCTACTTAAAATAAGCTTAAAATTTATAAAATTAGCTAAAATAATAATATAGCTATACTACTATAGTAAAAGAGCTCTATATATAAGCACTAGGTACTTAATATAGAAATTAATATTAAGTATATACCTCTTTATATATATAAGCTAAATAGTATAGTAGAAAAAAGTAAATAGAAGATAATTACTAAGTTAATAAAAATAAAGAGTAGTATAAACCTACCTAAGAAGCTTTAGCTAGAGGTTATTATAGCTACTATATAGCTCTATAATATAAGTCCTATATACTTAAATAAGCTATATAGCCTAAATAAGAAGCTTAATTAGTAGTTTATATAGTACTTTTAATAGTACTAACCTAAGTAGGTAAGAGTACTTATAGCTAATCTAAGACCTAATTAAAGTAGAATATATATATATAGCTACTAAGCATATCTCTTAAATAAAGAATAAGTAGCTAGCTATAATAGAAAGAGCTTTAAAGTTACTCTAAGAAGTTATATTAGTTACCTTATTAGTTATTAAGCTTCTAATATATACTATATATAAGTACTCTAACTTAACTAGGTAATTATAATATATAATATAACTTTTAATAAGAAGCTCTTTTACAACTAGGTTAATAAGTTAACTATACTTCTAGTTATAGAAGTAGTAAAGGTTATAGAAGTTCTCTATAAGCCTAGTAAGATAGTAGATATAAGAGAAGTAATTAAGCTTCTTATTACTAAGAGAGAAGATCTATTACTTAAATTACCTTCTATATAATAGCTTAGATATAAGCTCTTAGAAAAAGCTTAATTAGTAAAAAGCTAGTCTAGTAATAAGTAAGCTTCTAAAGTAGAGACTATATAATTAGTTAGCTTAGCTAGTAAACTAATAAAGATCTATATAGAGTGCTAAGAACTAGACCTTTTCTTCTCTAACCTAATACTAGAACTTAAGTAGCTAGTAGTAGGTAGAGAAGCTTCTATAGAGAAGCACCTATCTAGAAGCTTATAGAAAGTATACTCTACTATTAAAGAAGAAAGCTCTTTAGTAGGTAATAAGAATTATAATAATCTACTAATAAGAAGACCTAACTTTCTAAATATTTTTATACCTTCTTAGAGATTAATAAAAGTAGATAAACTAACTATAAGCTATACTAATTAGTATAGAACTATTAGTTTACTAAGATAATTAAGCTATAGGCTATATAACTAAGAGCATAATAAGCTTAGAAAAGATAATAGAGTAGGTATATATACTATAATAAGCTTAATAAAGTAAGATTATCACTTTTAGCTACTTAGAAGCTTATTTAATTATATAAATAAGTATAGAAACTAAGAAAGAAACCTTATTATAATCTATATAGTTATTATAGCCTTAGTAATAAGGTTAGAGAAACTATTAGCTAAAAGTAAGTAGTAAGTATACTATAACTAGCTCTTTCTAGTTTCTAATATATAGAAAGAGCTTACTAATTACCTTCTAGGTACTCTATTCTACTAGGCCTATATAAAAGAAATTATAATACTTACTAAGAAAAATACCTAGAAAGAAATAGATAAAATAAGCTTTTAGGCTAGAGCTCTACTACTTAAATAAGTATTTACTTATAATATAACTAGTAATTAAGTTAGCTAGGTAATTAAGTTAGATACTTTACTAAGACTACACCTCTTTCTACTACCTATTATAATCTCTTAATAACCTAATCTTAAATCTCTTTTTTATAAAGATAGAATTACTATTACTCTCTAAGCTATAAAATCTAATATATCTCTAAGCTAGTAATATACTGCTATAATCTATAATATGCTCTAAAGTATACTTAGTAACTAATATACTAAAATAACTATATAGTATAATACCTACTATAGCTAGTTAAAACTTAGCAGGCTTAAGAAGAAGGTAATTATATAATATATAAGAAAGCTTAATAAGTAAGACTTTACCTCTTTACTTATATATATATACTCTATAGCTAACTAACTACTTACTATATATAGAGGTAGAGAGGTTAGAGAGAAATAGGCTAGAAACCTTATTAAATAAAAGCCTAAGATTAAGTCTTAGGTAACTAGGCAGCGTAATTACTAGAGAGTTCTATGCAGTAATCTAGCTATTATTAGTCTCTAGTTTAACCTTATACGCAATATTAAAGCTAAGTATAGTATTCTAAACAAAGACACCTATAACTTTAATAAGACTAGCTTCTAGATAGGTATTAGAGGGTCTATAAAGGTAGTAATAGCCTCTAAAAGATATTTTAAGCTAATTAGAGTCTAGCCTAGTAACTATAAGTAGGTAATATTAATTACTAGTATTAATACTATAGAGTAGATAGTTCTACTCTTCTTTATCTTTAAAGTAAAGAACTATAACTAAGCCTAGTACTATAACTCTAAGAACTAGAGGATTAGTATTAGTAATAATAGCTAAATAATAAATAAGCTTAGTCTTAACTAGTTACAGCACTTTATCTACTATACAGAAGCCTAGATAGTAGGTAGTTACTAGCTACTTATTCTTAATAGCTATAAGAGCTATAAGTTACTTACCTTTTAGAATCTATATAAAGAGAATAAGATTATTACTCTTTATATATCTTCTTATACCTTATACCTTCTATAGCTACTTAATATAAGTTGTTTTACCCTTCTAAAGTAGGCGTATAAAGAGGAAATTAGAGCCTTAGCAGACTACTCTATTAACTATATTAATAAGAAAGCCTTTCTTACTACCTTCTAGTAGGTCTATAAGTATGCCTTTTTATCTAATAATATTAGATTAAGCTTTAAAGTAACTAGCTTAGTTCTAGATAACCTAGAGGCAGTGCTATTAAAGCTTAAAGTAAAGCCTTATATACTAATACTACTAGCACTAGGACCTACCTCTTAGTAACCTAAAACACTAAGTAATGCCTAGAAGATAGAGGCTTAAATAATACTAATTATAAAGAGAATAAGAGACTATAAGAGTTTATTACCTAATTTAATTCTTAAGATAGTATTATAAGTTAAAAAGAGGTTAATATTAAAGGCGCACTCTAATATACTACTTAAAGCTAGAGTAGCTAAACTTAAGGTAGCTAATACTACTGCTTCTAAGCGTAAAAAGTATAAAAAGAAGTAGATTTAGAAGAGAGAGACCCTATCTTAGGCAGAGGCAGAGGTTTTAATAGCTTAAATAGAGGCAGAGGTATTAGTTAAAGATAAGAGGTATAAGAAGAGAGTATAGGCAGGTGTAAGTAGTAAGAGTATTTAATACTATAAAAAGTATAGTAAGGTAGAGTATAATAAGTATATATATAAAAAAAATATAATAGAGATAGATAATTAATTTAAGCTATTATATACTATTATATCTTATTATAGTATTAAGTTATTAATATATTAAGGTAGAGAACTATATTTAGTGTCTAACTTAATTACCTAGTTAACTTAATTACTAGTTATATTAAGCTTAATTAAAACAGCTACTTTATAAAATATAAAGCTAGAATATATATATATAGAGACCTTTAGGTAAAGAATTTAATTAAGTTAACTTATACTATAATACTTACTATAAGGTCCTTCTATATAATAGTTACTATAGTAGCTTAGTTGAATTTAGAGCTGCTATAGTATAATATAAGTAGTATATTTCTTAATATAAGCTACTAAGACTATCTACTAGTACTATATAAGCTGCCTAATAGATTTAAGAAGCCTAAGTAGGTAGTACTACTACTATAGGCTCTATATAGTTTCTAGAACTCTTCTATTCTATAGTATAAAAAGCTATCTAGTACTTTCTAGAAGCTTAGTTTAATAGTATTAAAAGAAAAGCTATACTTATCCTTTAATAATAAATAAAAAATTATTTTACTCTTTTATATTAATAATATTCTTTTTACTTATTATAAAGATAATTAAGTAGCTATAGAGTAGTTAATAAGCTTATTAATAGCTAAATATTAGATTATAGATTATAGAGCTGCTAAATAGTTCTTAGAAGTTTATATTATATAAGATTAAGTAGCTTAAGTAATAATACTTACTTATAACTCCTATATTAAGAAGCTTACTACTAAGTTTAAGGTTTTAAAGAAGAAGTTACTCCTAAGTATTCTCTTTTCTATAATTAAGCTTTAAAAGTATATAGAAGAAGCTTTAAAGTAAGAAATTAAGGCTTATTAGAAGTAAGTAGAGTTAATATTATATACTATAATTATAATATAGCTAGACGTTATATATATAGCTTCTTAGCTATTTTACTATCTAATAAATTCTAGAGCTACTTACTTCTAAGTAGCTACTTAAGTTATTAACTATTTATATAGAACTAAGTATCTAGGTATATAAGGCGCTGTTTTAAGCTTCTAATTATTATTAGAGAAGCTTATTTTGCTAGCACAAACTTTTTATATTAGTTTATGCTTCTACTTTAACCTTATAATATTAAGCAGCTCTGCGTATTACTAGACACTTAACTTAAAATATACAGCTTAACTACGTACTGTCTGCTTAATTTTAACTTCTCTATTACCTAGTTTATTTATAGTTAGAGTTTTTATATAACGTCTTATAGTAATAAGCAGCATAGGTATAGAGTAAGTAGCTTACTTTACCTTTACTAGGGCTGATTATTATATAATTAGCCCCCTCTACTAATTTTAACTGTCTCTAAGTCTATTACTATAGCTATAAGTACTTTCTTATTTTACTCTTAATTTAAGCTTCTTCTACCTATTTAGCTGCTTGCTATAAGCTTCTTAAGCTTCTTATGCCTCTTAAGTTACTTATAACTTATTATTTAAGCTTAAGTTATAGCTAGGAGGTAGCTGCTCTTTTTCTACTAGCTTAGACAGCTTCTAATTAAGCTTCTTATATAGCTTTTCTAGGCTCTTTTTAACTATTTAGCTAACTTTAAATAGAAAGAACCTAAGTCTAAGCACCTTACGCGTACTACTGCTACTACTACTGCTAATACTAAGTGCTGCTGCGCTGCTGCTACTACTGCTAACTGCACTACTACTGCCTGCGCTCTGCTTCTTGCGCCTTGCGCGTCTACTACCTACCTCTACTACTTAGTCTTACCTTTAGGTATTAGTAGTTTAGCTTTAGCTATTTAAGCTTCTTCTACTAGGCCCCTAGGCTCTATTAGAGACTCTAGCCTCCTCCCCTCTTGCCTGTTGCTGCTGCCCCCCCTCTAGCTACCTCCTCTGCTGCTACTGCTGCCTCTGCCTCTGCCTCTGCTAGCTTCTGCCCCTGCTGCTACTACTACTACTACTATTATACCTATTATAGGCACTGTATAGGGTAAGCGTAGAACTGTGCCCTACTTAGGCTGTGTGCATACTCTGCTGGTTAACAGCTTAGCTGCGCAGTACTATAACATAGCTAACGCTAGCCCCTATGCCTACTACTGCTTCTAGTGCTCTTTAGAGTATTCCTATTACCCTATATAGGTTCTAGAGCTTCTTAAGCTTATAGTATATAAACTAACAGCTCTTATAGCTCTAGCCCTCTTAAGGTAGTTAGTATTACTTTTACTAATAAGCTGCTAGCGTCTAGAGGTATAACTACTTCTATAGGTTACTATTCTTTTCTTATAATATAGTTTAGTGCTAATAAGCTTATAGAGGTCTGCAGACCTGTGCATTACTTAGCGCATAATAAAGAAGCTTCTAGTAGAGGGTTATAGTTTTAACAGAGACTAAGAGAGAAGCTCTAGATTTAGGAGTTTAGTAGCAGGCACCTAAGAGGAGAGGGTTATTCTCTCTAGCAGTTAAATTAATTATTTACTCTTTCTTTTAACTACTCTTTTTATAACTCTATAACCTATTATACCTTACTATTTATATTATAAAGGTTTAGGTAGGTTAAAAAGCGCTTATAAGCCTGCCTAGAAAGTGCTTTTATTAACCTGTTAGCAGGTATCTTGCTTATTTTTATATAGGTTACTATAAAGGTACCTTTTACGTGCTTTTATTTAAGCTATATATTCTGTATATCTATATAGCACAGCTAGGTAGTAAGCTACTTACTCTCTTCTACTACTAACTATATAGTTTACTAATTATTATAGAATATCTTCTAAGTAACCCCTAGGTTAAGGCAGAGCTTATAGAGAAATTGCTTTAGAGTAGTACTCTCCTTAGCTATATACTTAAGAGCTAGTAGTTTAGCTTTAGTTATTAAGGTAGTTACTGTAGACTGCCTAGCTGCCTTTTATATAATTAGGCTGCTAAAGAGCTATATAATATACTTCTAAGATAATTAATATAATTTACTATTATTAGTAAATAAAGCGTCTCTGTATATAAGAAGCTAGCTACCTAAATAAGCTCTATACTATATACCTAGGTGCTTAGTTCTGTATAGGTAGCTAATAACTTAAGCAGCTACTTAGAAGTAAGTAGCTCTAGAATTTATAAGATAGTAAGACAGCTAAGAAGCTGTATACGCAATGTCTAGCTATATTATAATTATAGTATATAATATTAACTCTACCTACTCCTAATAAGCCTTAATTTCTTACTTTAAAGCTTCTTCTATATGCTTCTAAAGCTTAATTATAGAGAAGAGGATGCTTAGAAGTAACCTCTTCTCTAAAACCTTAAACTTAGTAGTAAGCTTCTTAATATAGAAGTTATAAGCAAGTGTTATTACTTAAGCTACTTAATCTTATATAATGCGAACTTCTAAGAACTATTTAGTAGCTCTATAATCTATAATTTAATATTTAGCTATTAATAAGCTTATTAACTGCTCTGTAGTTACTTAATTATCCTTATAATAAGTAAGAAGAATATTATTAATATAGAAGAGTAAGATAATTTTTTACTTATTATTAAAGAATAAGCATAGCTCTTCTTTTAACACTATTAAACTAAGCTTCTAGAGAGTGCTAGACAGCTTCTTATACTACAGGATAGAGGAGTTCTAAAGACTGTATAGAGCCTATAGTAGTAGTACTACCTACTTAGGCTTCTTAAATCTATTAGGTAGCTTGTATAGTACTAGCAGCTAGTCTTAGCAGCTTATATTAAGAAACGCGCTGCTTATATTATACTATAGTAGCTCTAAATTAAACTAAGCTGCTATAGTAACTATTGTATAGAAGGACCTTATAGTAAGTGTTATAGTATAGGTTAACTTAATTAAATTCTTTGCCTAGAGGTCTCTGTGTATATATATCCTAGCTTTGTATTTTATAAAGTAGCTGTCTTAATTAAGCTTATAAGTAAATACCTATTTAAGTAGTAGGGCTCTAGCCTAGGAGCTTGTTTTGTCTATTTCTTTCTAGGTATTTTTCTTAGTAAGTATTATAATCTCTTTTATACAGGCCTAGCAGAATAGAGCACCTAGGGGGTAATTAGTAAGCTCTTTCTATATATTAGAAACTAGAGAGAGCTAGTTATAGTGTACCTGCTGCTTATTTTTAGCTAATAGTTTCTCTAACCTTATTACTAAGGCTGTAATAACTGCGTAGATTATAATAAGGTCTCTTTTCTAGTTTCTATACTTATTTATATAATTAAATAAGCTTCTAAGTAGCTAAAGGTAACTATCTTGCTCTATTAAGCTTATTATAGTATATATACCTACTCTATTATCTTCTCTAAGCTTATTATGCTCTTAGTTATGTAGCCTGCAGCTTAATTATATTAGTAGGCTAATAGTTCTACGCTAATTAGCGTAGCTTATAGTTAGTTTACCTACTCTTATTAATCTCTAAGAAGGTATAAGAATAATTAGAAAGTTAGGTCTTCTTATTAGTAGATTGTTGCAATCCTTATTACCTGCTAGTAGGCTCTCTTCTTTAATAGTAAAGTGCACTTTCTATAAGCTTCTAGATAGGTACTCCTCTACAGGAGCTTCTCTGCCTACTACTAGCTGCTTAGGTTCTAGTATTAGGTTAGAGAAGAGAAGGCCTAGTTCTTAGTGCTCTACGCAGATCTCTATTAGTTTACTAGCTAAGCTAACTAATTATATAGTCTCTACCTTAGAAGCTTACTTATTACTAGACTAGCCTTCTACTAATTAAGCTTCTCCTAAGAGCTTACTCCTAAGCTATTATATAGAGGGTAATTTAAGTAATAGTTCTTCTCTCTTAGTAATAGAGAGCTTAATTACTTCTTCTATATCTACTATCTTACTAGGCTTATAGAGAACTTCTATAACCTCTACTACTTCTATAACTAGAAGCGCAGTTAACTTATTAACCTAGTTATAAAAGAGTTTCTTATTAAAGGTTATGTTACGCGTTATAATTACCTAGTTAAGTTAGAGTACTTATATTTAGTATATGTTAGAAGCTTAATAACTAATAAGGTAACTAATATAACTTCTTAGAGTAACTTTAAAGCTCTTCCTATTATAGCTAGCTGCTTATTTTCTATTTAAGAGATATGCTTAGCAGCTATATGCATATATCCTGCTCTAATTAAGTCTTAGATTAGCTGTAAGTGCTCTTACCTACTTAGGTTAGTACTATTAAAAGTACTGCATAAACTACTAATTAAGCTTCTTATTTAGGCTATATAGCTTATTTAAGTATATAGGACTTATATTATAGAGCTATATAGCAGCTATAATAACCTCTAGCTAGAGCTTCTTAGGTAGGTTTATGCTACTCCTTATTTTTATTAACTTAGTAATTATCTCCTATCTACCTCTCTTTACTACGCTATTTAGCTTATATATATAGAGAGGTATATACTTAATATTAATCTCTATATTAAGTGCCTAGTGCTTATATATAGAGCTCCCTTACTATAGTAGTATAGCTGTGTTATTATCTTAGCTAATCTTGCAGATTTTAAGCTTATACTAAGTAGCTACCTAGCTTAAAAAATTAGTAAGAACTTAGAGAATTTTAATTTAAGTCTTTCCCTACAGCAGGTATATAAAGAGCTTTCTACTATAGTACTCCTTAATTAAAAGTATCTATAACTTACCTCTATAGCCTAGAGGTATATTAAATAGGT
The DNA here is from genome assembly GCA_012274445.1 of Sclerotiophoma versabilis. Classification (NCBI taxonomy): domain Eukaryota; kingdom Fungi; phylum Ascomycota; class Dothideomycetes; order Pleosporales; family Didymellaceae; genus Sclerotiophoma; species Sclerotiophoma versabilis. The sequence goes on from JAAROD010000093.1 coordinate 13,085, forward strand.
CTTAGCTAATTTACTAAAAGGGGTAAGCTAGTTTCTTATACTTTCTTTATAATACTACCTGCTTAGTATAGGTTATTATATAACTCTTATAATCCTTCTAGAGTACTCTAGCTATATATACACTGTGCGCGCACTTTATAAGTGCTTATAGAGCTTCTAGGCTAAGGTAGCTAGCTCTAGTGTACTAGAGGCGCTTACTTAAGCTATAGAGATAAGAGTTATATAATTATTTTATTATTACTGCGTTTAGAAGGCTTATAGGATAGTAAGAAAGAGGTTTATATTTAAGAAAGGTAAGGTTATAAGTATACTGTAGGGTAGCACATATAATACTTATATTAAGGTCTTTAATATATTCTACCTGCAGAGTACTGTTAAGCTCTAGGTACTATACTCTCTTTTCTTATAATTAAGCTTCTAAGATAATATTAATATAGAAACCTTTAACTATAATAATATTTTAAAGAAGTAGGTTCTTAGTATATAGGCTGCGCTTCCTATAAAGGGCGTTCTTTAGTAAATAAGCTCCTTAGCCTGCTATAGAAAACGCTTAGGTACCTGCCTTTATAGTATTACTAGGATTAGATAGGCAGAAAGACCTAGGCATAAGGCACTTAGCGCTGTTAACTAGGTACGTAGCAGCTCTATTATCTAGAATTATACTTTTAGAGAGTAGATAAGCGTTAAAATCTATAAGGTTATATACCCCTAGAGTTTCTCTTATTAGCTAGGTGTTGCTAATAGTGCTTATTATTCTTAGGTTAATTAGAGCTGCTTATATATTGCCTAGAAACTTAACTTATAGTATCCTAGCTACTAGTTAGGGACCTCCTAAGGCCTAGATTAAGTAGTAAGTTTTTAAGTACTAGCTAAGTTGCTTAATTTTCTTCTTAAGGTCTTTAAACTCTCTATAATTAAGCTTCTAGAGTATTTACTAATAAGCTTAGTCTCCTAGTCTATATAGAGGTAAAGATAAGCCTATTACTATAGTCTTAAGTACTTAGCACTGTGTTGGTTTCTATAGGTAGGTATAACTCTTAGTCTTATAGGGGTAACTATAGCCTGTTTATTTTAAACTTAAGCTGTTAGGCTTCTCTATAGGAGCTTCTTAGGTGTCTAATTAATTACTAAAGGTTATAAATATCTCTAGGTTATCTTTACCTAACCTAATTATATATTTGTGTATTAAGCTACTAAAGACCCTACTTACTTGGTCTAAATTAAGCGTTTTAAGCCCTAGGATAGTATCCTAGATAATTCTTTAGTGTATAGTATAAGCCTATTCTAGAGTAATTCTATGCCCTAATATATTAAGAAAATCTTAAATAGTAAGCTCTCTATTAACTTCTATAAGCTTATAAGACTTAGCTCTTATATATAGGTATAACTACTTCTAGTACTAGTCTTATAGAGCAGCTTATCCTTACCTAGCTACTTTAAGGTAGGCTCTATACTCTACTCTAACTTAGTTCTTAGTACTTAGTATAGTAGGAGCAAGCTCCTAGTATAGTGCTTGTATAAGTAATTATAGTATAGTCTTATTATTAGTAATAAGCTATACTATTACTAGTAAGATAATTAATAGAGCTACTGTAGTATTAACCTAGTTCTATAGTTTCTAAAGACACTCTGCTTTAGCAGCCTACTTACTTATTTATATTTTATATTTTATAAGCTTATAGTTATATGCCTTAGGGCTTAATTGCGCTTTAGTAGGTTAGGTAGACTAGCTATAGGTAGCTCTTGCATATAGGTAGTTATTATAGGTTAAGCTAGTTAATAGATACCTAGCAGCTTCTAGCTCTGTAATTAAGCTAATAGTAGGCAGCTTAGGGGCTTCTTTATATATACCTAGCATATTAGAGGCATCTAGGTTAATAAGATTCTATATATTACGTAGCTTAGCGTGCTAAGTAAGCTAAATATACTAATTAGGCTAGTTATTTCTAGAGTGTAGCTAGTAGGCACTAGCTAGTATAGCTAATAAAGCTTATAAGCTGTAGTTAACTAGCTTACCTATTGTTTAGTTTAGTAGTAGAGTAAAAGAGAGTTTTAATTAGAGTAGTTAAGTACTATCTAAAAAGCTTAATTAGCTAAGTGTGCAGAGAGATCTACTACTCTTTAGAAGCTAGGCTTATAACTGTTAATAAGCTTATAGTATAATACTTAGGTAATTAAATAATTAATTAGTGCCTATCTATCTAGACTTAATAACTATTTATATATAAAGAAAATATTATTAGTTATGTAACTCTAGAATTAAGCTTATAGGTAGTAGCAGGTCTACTTAACTATAGTTAGCTTAACTACTAAGCTTCTTAAGAGTTAGCTATAAGCTTAGGCGCACAGGCTTATACTTTAGGTAATACCTAGCTCTAATATAATAATGCCTTACTTAGCCTAGCAGTAAGCTAGCAGCTTACTTATATAACAGATACCTACTAATAAGTTAATAAAAGCACTTTCTAAGTAGGCTTATAAGTACTTTTTAACCTATCTAAACCTTTATAATATAAATAGTAAAGTATAATAGGTTATAGAGTTATATAAAGAGTAGTTAAAAGAAAGAGTAAATAATTAATTTAACTACTAGAGAGAATAACTCTCTCTCTTTAGGTGCCTACTACTAAGTTCTAAATCTAAAGCTTCTTTCTTAGTCTCTATTAAAACTATAACTCTCTACTAAGAGCTTCTTTATTATATACTAAGTAATATATAAATCTATAGACCTTTATAAGCTTATTAGTACTAAACTATATTATAAAAAAAGAATAGTAACCTATAAAAGTAGTTATACCTCTAGATACCTATAGCTTATTAGTAAAAGTAATACTAACTACCTTAAGAGAGCTAAAGCTATAAAAGCTATTAGTTTATATACTATAAGCTTAAGAAGCTCTAGAACCTATATAGAGTAATAGAAGTGCCTTAAAGAGTACTAGAAGTAGTAGTAGGTATAGAGGCTAGTATTAGCTATATTATAGCACTGCATAGCTAAGCTATTAACTAGTAGAGTATATATACAGCCTAAGTAGAGTATAGTTCTATACTTACTCTGTATAGTGCCTATAATAGGCGTAATAGTAGTAGTAGTAGTAGTAGTAGTAGAGGTAGAAGCTAGTAGAAGTAGAAGTAGAGGTAGTAGTAGCAGTAGAGAAGGTAGCTAGAGAGGGGGCAGCAGTAGCAGATAAGAGAGGAAAGGGCTAGAGTCTCTAATAGAGCCTAGAGGCCTAGTAAAAGGAGCTTAATTAGCTAAAGCTAAACTACTAATACCTAAAGGTAAGACTAAGTAGTAGAAGTAGGTAGTAGGTGTATAAGGCGTAAGAAGCAGAGTATAAGTAGTAGTAGTATAGTTAGTAGTAGTAGTAGTAGTAGTATAGTAGTACTTAGTATTAGTAGTAGTAGTAGTAGTAGTATGTATAAGGTGCTTAGACTTAAGTTCTTTCTATTTAAAGTTAGCTAAATAGTTAAAAAGAGCCTAGAAAAGCTATATAAAAAGCTTAATTAAAAGCTATCTAAGGTAGTAAGAAAAGAGTAGCTATCTTCTAGCTATAACTTAAGCTTAAATAATAAGTTATAAGTAATTTAAGAGGTATAAGAAGCTTAAGAAGCTTATAGTAACTAGCTAAATAGGTAGAAAAAGCTTAAATTAAGAGTAAAATAAGAAAGTACTTATAGCTATAGTAATAGACTTAGAGATAGTTAAAATTAGTAAAAGAGGCTAATTATATAATAATTAGCTCTAGTAAAAGTAAAGTAAGCTACTTACTCTATACTTATACTACTTATTACTATAAGATATTATATAAAAACTCTAACTATAAATAAATTAAGTAATAAAGAAGTTAAAATTAAGTAGATAGTATATAGTTAAGCTATATATTTTTAGTTAAGTATTTAGTAATATATAGAGCTACTTAATATTATAAGGTTAAAGTAAAAGTATAAACTAATATAAAAAGTTTTTACTAGTAAAATAAGCTTCTCTAATAATAATTAGAAGCTTAAATTAGCACCTTATATAGAAAGTATAATAATTACTACTAAATAAAGTAAAAAGCTATATAGTAGTTTATTAGATACTCTTTTATTTATAAAATACTATTTAGAGAGTATATTATATAAGTAAGCTCCTAGCTTACTACTAGGCTAAGTAAGGTATTAGTATATTAGAGCTAGGTATTACCTAAAGTATAAGCCTGTGTGCTTAAGCTTATAGCTAACTCTTAAGAAGCTTAGTAGTTAAGCTAACTATAGTTAAGTAGACTTACTACTACCTATAAGCTTAATTCTAGAGTTATATAACTAATAATATTTTCTTTATATATAAATAGTTATTATATCTAGATAGATAGGCACTAATTAATTATTTAATTACCTAAGTATTATACTATAAGCTTATTAATAGCTTTTCTTTAAAGAAGTTTAATACTTAATACCTTAAACTATTTATAGTAACTAAAAAAATAAGTATACTAGCCTATAAGCTAAAACTTCTACTATTAATAGATAGAGTATACTTAAAGTTTAATATATTACTATTTAAACTCTAGAAGAAACCTCTTATAAGTAGTAGATTCTAGCTAGGTTTAATTTATATACTAGAAGATATACTACCTAGAAATAGGTTTAAAGTTAAATATATTCTAAGTTATAAAGAAATAACTACTAGAAAGTAAAAGTAGGGAATTAAATAGCTAAATTAGCTAAATAAATAAGTAACTTAAAAACTACCTAAGTACCTTAATTACTATAAGAAAATTCTTAAAAACTATTATTATAATAAATAGGTACCTAGAAAGTTACTAACTAAGTACTAGTAAGTACTTAGAGAGCTAAAGCTACCTAGGTAGAAGTAAGAATATTCTATAAAGTTAGCTATAAGAACTTAATATTATAAAAAAAAAACTAGTAAGTAGTATATTAACCTAGGTTCTATATAGCCTAAGGCTATAAAAGGCTAAGTAACTACTTAATATTTTTCTAACCTATTAAGAACTAGGTATTAATATTTATTATTATTAATTAAAACTAGTAATATACTTTATAAGTAAGCTGTATATATAGGTAAGCTATATACTTTTACTAAGACTATACTAAAATACTACTTCTCTACTAATACCTTAATAATAGTACTAGCTAGATATATTTAAAGAAGCTTAGATATAGCTTATAGTTTAAGCTCTTAAAAGAAATATAAAGCTTTTTCTATAATATGCTGTAGCTATCTATAAGGTCTCTAAAACTATACTATATAACTAATATACTAGATAACCTTTACACGCTAATACTATAGCTAACTTATAGAATCTAACTAATATAAAGAAGTAGGTAATTATTAAGTATATACTTAAGCTAGTTATATAAGGATTTTCTCTAAGGCTTATAGCTATAGCTAATATAGCTAATTCTTTATATACTAAGCATAATCTAGGCTATATTAGCGTAAACTAGCCTAGTATGTTTATTAAGCGCTAACTAGAGCTTATAGTAAAGTTTAATTAAAAATATAACTATAAGAGAGCTCTCTATAAGAATTCTAAGGTAATCTAGAGCTAGTTTAGCCTAGTAGCTAATATTAAAGCTAAGTATAGTATCTAGAATAATAATACCTATAACTTTAATAAGGCTAGCTTTATAATAGGTATTATATTAATAAAGGTAGTTATTATAGCTTTAGAGTAATAAGAATAGCTAAAAGTAGTCTAGCTAGGTAATAGAGAGTAGATAACAGTTATATAGAGTGTTAATACTAAAGGTTAGGCTATTCTACTCTTTATTATCTTTAAGGCGTGCTACTACCTCTCTTCCTAGTATAAAGAGAGAAACCTACTATAGAATTAGAAAATTAAAGTTTCTAATAATAGCTAGACTACTAATAAGCTTAGTCTAGACTAGCTAAAGTACTTTAATGCGTATATAAAGAAGCATACTATTAGTACCTACTATCTACTAGTTATTAATAGCTATAAGAGCTATAACTTACTTATATTCTAGTAATACTATAAGAATAATAAGATTATTACTACCTATATACCTTCTTACTTATTACACCTTCTATAGCCTCTTAATATAGGTTATTTTACTCTTTTAAAGAAGGTATATAGGCACTAAGCTAAAAACCTTATCTATAACTAGATTAACTATATTATAAAGGTTAAGTTTCTACTATACTTTATAGCAGCCTTTAAAGCTTTATTTACTTCTAGTAATATCTTAAGAAGGTTCTAAGAGGCTAGACTAGTTCTATTTAACCTAGAATAGGTTATATTAACTCTTAATATAAAGCTGCGTACTCTATTACTATAACTCTCTATTAATAATATACTCTAGTAGTTATAGACTTTTAGTAATACTCTAGAACTTAGGTTATAATTAATACTTATAAAGATAAGAATTTAGAAGTATATAGATAGCTTACCTACCTCTATAGTTAAGGCGTTTAAGAAGGTTTTAAAGAAAGTAGTAATAATTATATATAAGCTAGTATTAGTATAATAGAAGATTACTAAGCTTTAAGTAGTAAATAAGGCTGCTTTACGCTAGAAATTATATAAGAGAAAGTAAATTAAAGTAGAAGAGACCCTTATAGTTAAAGAGGGCTAGTAGATAACTACTCTTAAGAAGTTTAGGGCGTATAGTAATAGTAAGAAGTAGAAGAAGAGAGTATGCGCTAAAGAAGCTAAGTTCTTCTAATAATACTATAGATAGTATAGAGAGATTAGGTATAATACGCAAATATATAAGAATAAAGTAGAAAAGGTCTCTTAGTAATATTAGAGGTTATTCTACTCTATACAGCGTTAGAGTAGATTATTATAGGCTATAATAGAGTAGGTTTTAGTATAGTCTTAGTAAAAGCGCGCAGCTTACCTATATATACAGCTTACCTATAAGGTATATTAATACTAATTTCTATAAAGAAAACCTTTATAGCTATAACTCTACTAAAAAGACTCTTTATACCTATTCTAAGAGCTAGGCTAGAAAGAAAAGCTTAACTAGCTAAGGTTATCTTTTTTACTAGGGCTAGTTCTCTTAGTAGAGAACTAAAATAGAGATATATACTAGAAAGAAGTAGCTAAAGCCTAAAAAGTAGTAGAAAGATTAGTTCTATAGTAGTACTACTACTTCTCTATACTATTAGTAATACTAGTCTTACTAAAATAAGTTTTTACTTCTTTATTAATAACTATATTATTAGGCAGCTTATAGCTAATAGTACTAATAGTAGCCTATAACTATTAGTAAAAGAATTAAAATCTAAGAATCTTATTTCTTATAATATACTACTAGAAGTTATACTTATAAAATATTAGTATACTTAAAAGTAGTTTAGAAGTAATACTATATTAAAGTAAGAATATTATTATTATTTATATTATTACTCTACTAAGCAGTCTTTTTATTTATCTTATAGATAGCTTAATTAATTAGCTAGTTAAGAAAATTAATAGTATAGTAGAAGAATATATTAATTTACTAGATTAGTAATAGAATAGTTAAGAGAAGACACTAGACTTACCTCTATATAATATACTTCTTTAGTATTAGTATAACTAGTATAAACTCTAAAGTTACCTTTATAAGTACTATATCTCTTAGAATAGTAGAAGACTATTATAAATAACTTAATAGTACTATTAAAGTTCTTTATAAACTTACTAGTAAGGTATATAATACTACTATAGTACTAGAACTAGGTTATAGATAGCTATAGTATTATATTATTAAAAAAAAGTATGAATATAATTTAGTAGTAGACTATAAAGAATATAAGTAAGTAAAAAAGTTATTCTAAGAAAGAAGAAAGTTATTAAAGTACTAGAAGAGTTATTTAGTACTAGAGAAGGTAGAACTAAGTATAGTAATAATACTTAGAAGGTATAAAATAGTAACTCTTATATATAAGAGAAAACTCTTTACTTAAATAATAGTAATTACCTATTTAGCCTTTTACTACTTTTTTACTCTATAAAAAATAATATATAAAGCTAGTATACTAGCTATCTAGTAGTAATAGAGTAAATATAAATTACCTTAGTTAAGAGCTAATCTAGCTATAAAGATTTATAGTATAAATACTAGAGTTAGAATTATACTATATAGTAGACTAATAAGGTATTATAGCTTTAGAATTAGTAATATTATATATTAAGACCTACTATATAGGTATTATTAAGAGTTAAAGTAGCCTTCTAATAAGTATATATTTATTCTATACTATAAAAGTAGAATAATAGAAAAGAAAGAAGAAATTATTTCTTCTTATATAAGATATAGTAAGATACTAAGCTATACTTTATAATTACGTGTATAGGTTTAGTATATAGTCTTATATACTTAGAGCTTAGCCTATTATAATACTTTTCTTCTTTACTTTAATATATTTACTTATATATAAAACTTAGAGTAGTAATATAATAGTAAAACAGTTACCTATAGGCTACTATTCTTAAAATAAGGTATAGTATCTAAATTAGGTAATTTAGGTTTTACTATAGAGCTATAATCTTATTATATATATACTTCTTTACTTATACTTATATAGTACTAGCTAATTATAGTCTATTTATATATAGCTTTAGTACTAGTAGTAGTTCTAATTAGTTATATTACCTTATCTTATAACTTAACTTATAATTACTCTTCTATATAGTAACTATTAGTCTATTAACTTTACCTTAAGACCTTTATAGCCTTAGTAGAGGTATATAGGTCTAAGTCTCTTATATAAACTATATAAACCTTTTTTTAAAAACTCTTTTCTTTCTTTACTTTATACTTAACTTATTAATTATTTTATAGGTTTTATATACTTTTCTAAAAGTCTTCTTCTTTAATAATCTTCTACTTATAGTATATAGAGTTCTAGTAGCTAGCTAGGTAGTAGCCTTAACTATCTTTAAGGTTCTACTAGTAGCTCTATAAACAGCACTTACTCTACTACCTTTAACTACCTTATTAATATTACTTATTAGCTTATTACTTATATAACTACTAAAAGTATTATTCTAGCTAATATTAATATTTCTTAAGGTTCTACTAACTTTAACTAGTACTATACTATATAGTATATTATAGATAAGGCTATTACTAATAAGCTCTGCTAGGTTCTTATATTTACTTCTATATAGTACTCTTCTCTTTTATAGTTTTTTTTTTCTTTACTAATATTCTATATAGATTAATATCTATTATATTACTAATTACTTTCTCTACTTTTATAACTAGTCTCTATATAATACTGTTTTTAGTTCTAGAGTTTATAATTACTCTTTTATTATTACTTATATAACTATTTATACTTATTAGCTACTTCTCTAGCACCTTTTCTACTTTAAGGCCTTTATTATTTACTTCTATAGTGCTATTAACCTTACTAGTTATACTAATAACTGCGCTACTACTATCTAAGGTAAGAAGATATTTATAGCTTTTCTTAGCTGCATGTCTATTATTAGGTAGTAGAATAGGGCTTACTCTAACTATATATAGAGTATTAGTAGTACTTATTACTACTTTACTAACTCTTATATAGGTACTTCTTCTAAGTCTACTAATAGTGCTTTTAGTACCTCTAGTTATTCTAGTAGATAGGCTATTACAGCCTCTATAGAGGAAAGATACTTTAGTAATACTAAGTAGGCTTTTAGTAGTATATATAGTTCTTTTATATAGTTACTATTTATAATATAGGTAAGGTTCTTCTTCTAGTTTCTAGCTAGTCTTTCTATAAGTAGCTATATATTTCTTATATAAGCTATCTAACTTCTATAGGCTTTAGTATTAATAATATTAGCTCTTAGCTTCTAAGTTAGAGCTTTATAGCCTGCTTACTTAACTTAATATTATAGTTAATTATTCTATATATATTTATTAATAATACTTTTAATAAGGTATTTTAGGTGTTCTTCTTAGTCTTTATTTTATATAATAACTACCTCTAGTACTTAACTATTATATTATAAAGGTAGTAGATTAGTTATAGTAGGTTATAGTAAATTAATATAGTAGGACTTAGTCTACTATAGAATATTAAGTTTAACCTAGTAGGGGTCTTATACGCAGGCTACGTAGAACTTCCTATTTTTCTAATCTAGCTTTTTACTAGGTCTGTTAGTCTAAATATTTTTTAAGTTTAGCTAAACCTAGTCTCTAACTTAGTATTTAGGCGCTAGTTATCTTATATAGTTAGCCTAAGCTTCTTATTATTATTAGGAGTATATTATTACTAAATTTACTTAGTCTACTACTTAGTATAAGGTCTATATAATTATTTTAGCCTACTTCTTTAAATCTATTATATAATCTATTAGGTTACCTTTAGCTAGGTTATCTAGCAGGTCTAAAGAGAACAGTATATTCTTAAACCTATATTAAAGGAAGAAGAGTAAGACTCTAGTTATTAAGTTTATATAGGTATTAAGTATTAGTTCTAGTATTAAAGTAAGTATAGCCTAATTATCTTATGCTTAGTTTATATACGTACGTGCTACTACTTTAATATTACTATTAGCTCTCTTAGTAAGTCTATTTATTTATAGGTAGAATATAGTAGAAAGGTTCTATTATATGCCTAGAAGTTTATATACTCTTCTCTAGAGTTTACTAATAAACTAAGTACTTCTATCTAAGGTAATAGACTATAGAAGTTTATATAGTTAGTAAACTTCTTATATAAATACCTAAGTAATATTATCTACTTTAATTTTCTCTAAGAAGATTAGAATTATACTCTTACTTAGTTAGTCTTTTATAGCTATAAGGTTTATATAACCTAAGAAAAGTAAAAGACTAGTAATAAAATTAACTATAAGGTCTTACTATATATAGCTAGGTACTAGTAATAGTTATAGGTAACTATATTTTCTATCTCTCTAAAGAGTACTTTACTAATAAATATTATAGTTCTATATAAAGTAATAGTTATCTTTACTTATTTCTAGCTAGTACTATATTCTTACTATTATATAGTAGGTTTCTTCTCTTCTAAGGTATTCTATATAGACTATAAGATATACTTACTATATAATACCTATATAGATAGGTTTACTGTTTAGTACTTAGGTTCTATTTCTCTACTAGAGTTTATTATTATTTATTACTATATAGTTGCCTAAGAATACTACTATCTTTTTTATAATAGTATTTAGAGATCTTATACTATTCTTAATAGCTTATTATATAGCTAAGTATATCTTATTATCTTCTATAGCTTAGTTCTAGTAATAAGCTATTAAGTTATCTAGAAGTAGTAGCTAAGGTAAGATATCTAATAAGATAGTATTCTCTAAAGTAAGAGTAGGTAGTTATATAGAAGTAGTATAGGTAAGGTCCTATTAATAGAATAGTATAAGTATAATAAACTCTCTACTAGTAAGCTGCTTATTATCTTCTTCTTAGAGTATGTCTTAGTTTCTTTTTAACAGGGCGTCTGCTTATATATTCTCTTTTCCTAGTCTATAGCAGATCTTTATATTACTAAACTAGAATATAATTTAAGCCTATTATATATATTCTCTAGTAAGCTTTTATTTCTTAGTAAAGTACTTAAGGTTCTTATAGTTAGTAATAACTTTAAACTCTTATATACTTTAGAGTTTAGTATTCTATTTCTATAGGTAGAAGATTACTACTAGAAGTTTCTTATTATAGATAGAGTAGTTTACTTTATAAAAGAGAAACTTTTATAAAAGATATATAACTATATAGAGGTTACTAAATATATCTTCTTATAAGAGAGTAGCACTTATAGTAAAGCTAGAGGAATTATGTTTAACTACAGCCTTCCCCTTTAGGTCTAAGGTAGTAAGTACTTTATCTAATAGAAAGGCTTTCTTTAAGGCTAGAAAGGCTTACTCTTACTTCTTCTTCTATTAGAATAGTAAGTCTTTCTTTATAAGCTGTATAAGCAGCTTAAATAGAGTAGTAAAGTTCTTAATAAACTTTCTATAGAAATTAGTAAATTCTAGAAACTCTTATATACTCTTAATAGTAGTTAGAGCTTACTACTTCTTAATTACTTATACCTTTTTAGAATCTATAGAAATTCTCTTTCTAGCCTCTAGAATAAAGCTAAGGTACTTTATATATTAGATATTAAATTTACACTTATTAAGTTCTAAGTATAGGCTAGCTTTTTATAGGTGTTTAACTACTTATTATATATATTTATAATATTTCTATAAGAACTCTTTAGTAAAGATAAGAATATTATCTAAGTATATAGAGGTAAACTTGTCTAGAAAGTCTCTTAGGGCCTAGTTAATATATCTTTAAAAGGTACTTAGAGTATTTACTAATCTAAATAGTATTATAAGCTATTTATATAATCTAAACCTTATATAGAAGGTAGTTATCTATTTCTATTTCTTAGATATTCTAATCTTATAGAAAGTAGTAGTAATATCTAGCTTTATATACTAAGTAGCTTATTTAATTAGGTTTAAAGTTTCTTTAATTAGTAAAAGAAGGTATTAATTCTTCTTTATAAAAGTATTAAGCGCTCTATATTTTATATAAAAGTAAAGTTTACTTTTTAGTTTTTATATAAATAGTACTAGTAAGGCTACTAGTAAGTTACTAGCTCTAATAAACTTCTTTTTAAGTAGGTCTAGTAGTGTATAGTATAAGATAAGGAGCTTATTTCTAGATATTATATAGAGTAGGCTGTATAGTACTTCTAGAGTCTTTCTATCTACTTTATTTAGCTTAATTATATAATCTACCTTTAGGCCTCTATATAGTAGTAGCTTATTTTCTTCTTTTAGAATAAACAGCTAAATATATAATTATAGATATATAGAAAGTATAGCTTATACTTCTTCTTTTATTATCTAGGTCTTAGGTTTTAAAGCCTTCTAGATATCTTATATACTAGTAGTAAAAACTTAAACTCTAGAGTCTTCTTTATAGCTCTTTTATATATAGTACTAGAAAACTACTACTAATATAAAGTAGTAGTTTAGAAAGGTAAGTACTTTAGTACTTTATATAGTAACTTTATATTACTTTATCTATAGTAATCTTCTCTAGAAGTTAATAACTTCTCTAATATTTTCTAGCTAGGTCTTTTCTAAGATTATATTATACTTATATATTAATAGGCTAATATAAGCTACTACTTATAGCTATTATATACCTTTAATATTAAGAGTAAATTTTATAATCTTAGAAATCTTACTTATCTAGTTATTTACTTCTTCTATCTTAATAGGAGTAATTAGTATATATAGTAAGTTTATTCTTTATATAAACTATTTATTTACTAGGTAATAGGTATAGTAACTATTATTAATTATAGTAGTAGCTTATATAGTTAAGTTAATAATTATATAAATTATTATAGGTTTTATTATAGCTAGTTAATAAAGTAAAGAATATATAGTTTATATAGGCTTTAGAACTTATTAAAGAGAACCTAGTATATAACTTTTAGCTAGGGCTAGTCTTTTCTCTTATCTTTAAAGGAAGACGTCTCTTTAGTAGGTTAGGCAGAAGCAACTCTAGAAGTTCTAGTAGTTACTTTCTACTTATCTATATACAAAGGTAAGCTAAAAGGTACTTTCTTCTTATAATTCTATACTATATAGCCTTTATTACTATACTTTAGGTAGGTACCTATTATTCTTTTTTCCTAAAGTTCTTCTTCTATTTTCTAGTACTCTTTCTTCTTTATATAGGGCTAGTAAGCACCTACTATAGGCTACTAGTCTATTTTATTACTATTTCTTTATTAAGGTTTCTAGGGGATTAAGTTATATATTTAGGTAGAGTAGCTGTTACCTATAATTCTATCTACAGCCTTAAGGTTCTTCTAGGTTATTCTAGCACGCTGTATAAACTATTTATACGTCTTAAGTCTAGGTAGTTAATATCTAGCTTAGGCTCTTAACAGCTTACTATTTAAACTGTTCTTAAGATAGTTAATTCTCTAAGCGTAGCTTACTCTGTCTAAGGCTGCCTCTTATAGCTTTAGGTTAAACTTCTAAATGGATAGATTAAAGTTATTCTTACTTTATTTTATTATATATAAGTACTTAAGAGCTTTCTCCTAAGTAGTAAAGTTCTTAAGGAACTTATTAAGGTATGCCTAGGCCTTATTAAGTATTAGTAGAGTAGTGCTGTTTATAAGGCCTATTATTATTAGAGATAGAGTATTTAATACTTAACTAGTTATATAAGTAATTATATAGTTAACTTAGTCTTTCTTAGTAGAGTATACTAGCTAGTCTCTATATAGCTTAGCCTATACCTTTATCTTCTATTAGAGATATTATTTATATAATTCTTTATTAAACACTTCTATATTAGAAAGTCTAGGCTTTTTAGCCTATTAGATAGTATAATTTTAGTAGTTACTTAAAGAGGTAGGACTAAAAGAAAAGTTTTATCTGCTTCTTTCTAAGGTTTCTAGATAAGCGTTATTACTTAGTATTCCTTTAAGTTTATTTATTTAGAATTATAGCTACTTATATAGTTATCTCTCTTGCTTACTTACTAGTTTATCTAGGTTAGCTTTTAAGAATTATATTATTACCATTAGATTATCTACTAATAGGCTGCGTAATAGGTCTTACTATTACTTATATAGATACTATAATTATATCTACTATTTATATATTAGCTAGCTGCTAGGTAGCTATTAATTATAAAGGTTGTCTCTTTTTATTATTATATACTTAGAGGGTTTAGTTGGTTTTAATCTTTCTGCTTATATTAAGAGTTAAAGTAGCCTTCTAATAAGTATACATTTATTCTATACTATAGAAGTAGAAAGATAGAGAAGAAAGAAGGAATTATCTCTTCTTATATAAGATATAGTAAGATACTAAGCTATACTCTATAATTATGTGTGTAGGTTTAGTATATAGTCTTATATACTTAGAGCTTAGCCTATTATAGGTATAGCCTTTATAAATAAGTATATTCTAAACTAGTTTATATAGAAATAAGGCTAAGAGAGCTATTAGTAACTCTTTTATAGTTATTAATAATTAGGTAATATACTCTAATAGATAATAACTTTATTAAATACTTATACTTCTATTAGCCTTAGCCTTTAGTATTTAGGCTTTTAATTACTTTAGTATTATAAAGAGTATACTATAGAGAGATAGTATATAAGTACTAGTACTATTCTAAGTAGATCTAGTATACTTCTATAATAGGTAGTAACTAAAAGAACTTTACACCTATTAGTTTATAGCTAATTTACTATACTTTCTAAGCCTTAGCTAATAGGTTAAGTAAGTAGATACTTTAGTAACTATAGTAACTAACTATAGATATAGTATCTCTCTAGTATATAACTAGAGAATAATAAGAGACAAAGTTACTAGTGTCTATTATATACTAAATAGTAACCTACTACTTAACCTATAAGATACTTTAGTAATAGTAGTAACTAACTATAGCTATAATATTTCTATAGTATATAACTAGAGAATAATAAGAGATAGAGTTACTAGAATTTATTATATACTAAATAGTAACCTACTACTTAACCTATATAATACTAAATAACTAACTATAACACCCTATTTCTCTACTATAAGTTTTTCTTTCTATAGTAGAGTTTTTCTAAAGCTTAATAGAAGGTTTAGTAGTTTAGAAAAAACCTTTAAAGAAAAGAAGAGCTATTATTATAAGTATTCTACTCTAGATTAGAGATCTTTTAAATAGACTCTAAATTAAGCCTAAAGACCTTTAGGTACTCTATATATATAATATTCTAGAGCCTTAAGACTATTCTATTAAAAATTTATTTTATCTTATCTATTTACTTTTATTTTCTATTCTAACTTATTCTACTTAATTAACTACCTATAGTAACCTTATACTAGGTAATAGAAAGAAGAGTACTAGTACTAGTAGAAATAGTAAAACTAGTAAGAGAATATATAAGTATATTAGTAGGCTCTATACTAGCGTTTCCTCTATAGATATCTGTAGATAATATTAAAAGTAGATAAATAGAGCCTAAGTACTTTAAACCTACTCTCTACTTAATTCTACCTAACCTATACCTATACTAGTAGGTACTTCTACTTAACCTCTATCTATAATAAAGGTACTCTAACCTAATCTATACCTATAGTTTATATAATTCTAACCTAACCTTAATCTAATATTAGGTACCTTAAACCTATTTACTAGCCTAAACCTAGTTATAAGAAAAGTAAGGTTTAAGCTACTTAATAAAATACTAATAGTAGTTATTATAGTAGTTAAAGAAAACTCTAATTTTCTAAAGGTTTATAAGTTTACTGTTATTAGTAATATAATTTTAAAGTTTTCTAAGAACTTTATTACTTTCTTACTACTAAAAACTAGCTTAATACTTTACTTTTTATAGGTTTAAGAAGCTTATAAGCTACTATATCTATAAATACTAAGTTAAAGAAGTTATCTTTATAGTAGTTTATTTACTTTTAAATAGAGTACTTTATAGTAGAGATATTAGTACTAATTTCTTCTATTTTTAGTATAGCTTTTTACTTATAGTTATTTCTTTCTTTTTATATTTTCTTTTAAATTATTCTTATTTCTCTATTAGTATTTTTAACTAGGCCTATTTCTATAGCCTTATTTATAAATAGGCTAACTAATTTTTATTAGTCTAGTTTTTTCTTATAATTAGTAACTAACCTATATCTAGTATTACTAGAGTTATTAGTATATTTCTTATTTAAAGTTATATTTACTTTTCTACTTAGATCTACTACTTTCTTTTATAATTTAACCTATTTATTTATTTTTATAATAGTACTACCTTAGTTATATATTAACTATAGTTTTAATACTACTCTTAGGTATTACTTATAAAGCTATTTTAGTATATCTTAGTCTCTTATTAACTATATACTATTTCTTTAAGCTAGTTTCTTCTAATAATACTTTCTTAGTTACTTACTAACTATAGTTTTAATACTACTCTTAGGTATTACTTATAAACTCTTTTAGTATACCTTAGTTTTTAATTTACTATCTACTATTTACCTTACTATATACTATACTATACTTTCTAGTTAAGTTACTATTTATTCTATAAGTAAAGTTCTTAGTATTCTATTAATATATATTATAAAGTATACTAGCTTAGTATCTAGTATGTATTAGATAAGGCTTAGGTTAGTAGAAGAGAAGGTAATAAGCTAGGTAAAGTAATAATTTAATATAACTATAATTATAAATTCTAAGTAACTTCTCTTTTTTTTTATAAAGTAACGTAATTATATTATTATAAGGTAGTAGAGATTCTTTCTTCTCTAATACCTATTTTCTATTCTGTTTTATATTAATTAGGTGTACTATACCTTACCTAATTAGAGTTTACTAGGTAGTACTTAGTAACCTTTAATTAGTTAACACTCTATGTAATAGTATACTATATATTAATATATACTTTACCTAGGTAGATAGAAAAGAATAGATAGAATATATTATATATTATAATATCTCTTCTTTATTAGTAGTATCTTTATATTACATAAACTTAAGCTATTTAAATCTAAAAATATAAAGTGTATTTAGCATAGTAATAAAAAAAGGGTATACAATTTTTAAATTAATTTTAATCTAGTCTAATTTAACCTACTCTAATCTAATAAGTTACTTGCTTTCTTTGCATAATATAGGAGACATAAAAACTTTACTACTAGACTAGGTTACCTTAACACTAGGCAGTATACCTAAAGCAATAGCCTTTTTCATCTACTATATTATTAGTAGAACATTAATATTAGTGCTAAGCTTTTCCTTATACATGCCTATAAGGTTTAACAGTAAGTACTAGTTTTTACTAATATAATTGTGCACAGTAAAGAATTTACAGGAATTATAAGCATACGCTGTAGCTAGATATTTAGGTATAATATTATTAACTTTAATAATATTAAGCTCTTCTTACTACTACTTAGGATCTAGTACTAGTACAGCGCGCATCTTAGTGTAGTATTTATCTAGCGCTACTAAGAGAATTTCTTTAAGCACGTTAGGTCCTATAATATTAGGGAAGTGGTACATAATACCTAGAACCCCCTCTGCTTGCTCTAGCAGTATCTTGCCTACCTATTTACTAGTAGTATACCTAATAGCGTTCTTTATTAATAACTTAGCATTAGCTAGCAGCTAGAAGCTAGACAGCAGCACTTTACCTAGCTTAATAGTATCTCTTTATAGTATAGCTACTAATAAAGAAGATATAAAGTGTATAGAGACATAGCATAGTATAGCTATAGTAAGTAGGGTCTGTGTTAAGACAACATTTACTGTCTATATCTGTTTATATAATTTAAGATAGGTAATATCAGCCTCTACGTAGATTATTAAGTTAGCTGTCTAAGTAAGGTGTTTAAAGTTATTAGTTAAGAGACCTAGTAGCAGCTTAGCTAGGTTACTGTTATATTAATAAATCTTTATATCTTTAACATGCAAAGAATATAAGTAAAGGTAATAACAGTGCACCTCTGCAGTCTTAGAATCTGCTATAAGGTTGCGTAGTATGTGCGTGCCTAAAAATCCTATATATTCTATAAGCACAATACAGCGCACACTGCTCTAAGGCACATCCTTAACTAAATTAGTACCTGCTAGAATAAGAGCAGGAATGCTATTAATAAGTCTAGCTACTTTCTTCTTCTAATCTATTTTAGAGTCTTTATTAGGAGCTGTCTATGTTTCTGCCTGTAACTCTCTATAAAGTTTTTGCTATTCTACTAGAGTATTCTTATATACTTATAATAGAGTATAGTTAGTTAATATAAGTTTTAGAACAGGCACGTTAACTCCTAGCTCTTTTAGAAACTACTTGCAAATACAGACTAAAATAAGCAAGTCTACTCTATAATTAGCTATTACTGTGTTAGTATTTATCTAGGCAGAGTTAAGCTAGAGTATATTACTAAGGGCCTGCAAAAAGCCCTTTACTAAGATTGCTAGACCTTTCTTTAGATCCTTAGTTACTGCTAGCTAAATCCTAATCTTAATATTCCCCTTAGCTTATTCCTAACTGCTGCCCTCTTCTTATGCACCTTCTTACTTAAGGTAGCCTAACAGCTGCATATTATTATACTATAGCTTAGTAAACCTCTTCTTTATACTAGTAATAAGCTTAGATAGCTAGCCTAAGCTAGGTTATCTATATTTAATAGCCTTAGTTAGTATATTATATAGATCTGTCTCTGCTTATTAATCTAGCTGTAGCAAGAGAGACTTCTTAATAGTAGCTTAATATTTTATATCTAAATAGAAAATGTAGCCTAAGCCTATTAGAAACCTAATAATAATAACAGAGCCTGCTAGTCTATAAACCTACTAATATTGCATAAGGCTTACTATATAATAATTTACTATACTATAAGCAGACTAGCTAATATTTCTAATAATAGATATTGCAGATAAAAGTATTATAAAGAAGTCTAACGCCTTATCTTTACTAAAGAGCTTATTAAGGTTGCGAGTTCCTAGAATCTTTAGCGCTAGCACTGCCTTAAAGTCTTTCTAGGACGTGTTAATAAAGAGGCAGTCCTAAAGTACTATTACTCTATTAATAATCCCTCTAATGCACAGTATAGTAGACTTAATCTAGTTATATACTGCTCTTAAGCCTTCTTTATTTATAATATCTACTAATACTACTTATAATACAGCTTTCTTTTGCAACATAAATTTAAACACTCTAGCTAGGATATTAGGATTCTAGCTAGTTAACATAACATTTTAAGCTCTATTATCTACTATCTATTAGGTAATAGAGATTCTAAGGTCTCCTGTTATGCTAAAAAGAATATATGTTCTGTCTGCAGCAAATGTCCCCTTATACTTAACAGAACTAGTAATAGTAGTAACTTTATTAGTAATTTCTTATTCTGTTATTTCTATAGTTGTATCCGGGTTTTTTGCTATAGATAGGTAATTTATACTGTCTAGAGGCAGAACTCTAGGTATATAGAAGGCACTACCTCTAAGTATAAGATAGGGTTTATAAGTCTAGATAATCTTACTTGGATTAGGCTAGCTTATTTTAGTAAGTCTAAGAAGAAGAGTTACTAACAGAGATAGCTTAAGTAATGCTAGTTTGTTAATATTAAGAAATTAAAGCTACAAATTACTACGTTCAGCTAACAGCGTGCAACCTAACCCTACTATTATATTAGCTAGTAGATTATTACCTAAAGCCGCGCCTAAGGTTACCTATAGAATAGTACTAGCGTTACAGAAGACAGTCTGTATAGCTTTAAATCTAGTCTTAGTTATTTTACTAAAAACAGGAGTATCTAGGTTATAAAGGTAGAGCATAACTGCTCTAACAGGACACTTAATATTCTTAAGGCCTCTAAGATTATACTAGGAAACACTCTTGTTAGAAGTAAGGAGTGCCTGTAATTTAGATATAAGTTCTGTTACTATATTACTAATAATAAGAACATAGCTAATTAGTTAGCCTGCTAGATATAAAGCAATAGAAAGCAGCTCCTAAAGCGCCTAGAAGGTTTTATTAGTTACCTAGGATATAATAACAGAACAGAATAAAGAGGTTAAGCTTGTGTTAACACCTAAAAAACTAGTTTTCTTAAGTAACTTATCCTATTTATTAAGGCTAAGTGTTAGTTACTAAACGCAGCCTTTATTAATGCCTAGCTACTACCTAGAAAGCATGCCTATAATAAGTTATATAGAGAGATAGTTGGTTATAATCTCTAGTAATAATAAGTATCTGCTAGGCTAAAGTAAATAGTAATAGTAGCTAAGTATATCTTATAAGCTTTAAGTTGCATACAGGGTATTTAAGGCTATAACTATATTAAATACCCCCTCTTTAAATTCTTAGTCTACTAGATCTTTTTTAATATTTAGTATCTTAAACAATAGTTTACTAGTATATTAGCTGAACTTTTTCTTTATAGGCTTAAAAAAGCCGGCTAAAATGTCTGTATATATATATAATGCGAATTAGTTACCTATAGCTAAGAACATAGCGCAGGTAGTACTACCTATTCTAGCTCTAACCTTAAGGATCTTTATACGCGGATATTAGTGCATAAGCTACTTAACTAAGAGCTTAAAATTAAGGTTACTATTAGAAAAGCCAACTCCCTCTATATATAAGCAGTTAAGTATATTATCTTTTAAAAGAACCTAAAGGGCAGGCATAGTTCTATAAGCAATTAGTACTAAGTTTCTACTTATAGTATATAGAATATGCATATTATTATTTTCTGCTGTAATATATAGAGCACTCTATTGCTCTATATCTTCTAGTGTGTTATTTACCTACTCTAGCTCAATATTAGGAACACTGCCTACTTTAATCTAGGGAAATAAATAGTCCCTAACCTACTTTATTATATACTGCCAATATTTATTTATAAGTAATAGCTTAGAAGGCTTAATCTAACTGTAAAGCCTTTATAGGTAGAAATAAGCTATATAAACTAGAAGCTTCTATAACTTCTTATTCTCTAAAGAGAACTTTGTCTTAAGACTAGGCTTAATTCCGGAAGCTACATCCTGTATTTACGTTTTGCTTGCATAGAGCTATTAGTCTCAGCCCTAATTTAAGGCAGTCTAGCAGACTCTGCGTATTTAAACTTGAATTTCTATATTACTTGCGTTAAAAAGGTCTACATTACCTATAAGTCCCTTTTCTTCTAATAACACTAGAGTGCTGTTTGCTATAAGGGGACCTTAGGAGGCAGCTGTTATGTTAATACGGACATAATTAATACCTATAGGCAGATATACTGTTCTAAGTCTTCTATCTTCTAGGTATAAAAAGGTAGCTAGAATACCTTAAATAGTAGTATTAAGGATTGTAGAGTGCACACACGCATGTATTAAACTAGATTTAAGAGAAGCTAGAATAGATACTACAGTATAGTTAAGGTAGTAATCTACTAAGCTAGCTCTAAAAGGGTTGGAATAGTTATAACCTACTTTAAACAGATAGGAGTAGAATTGTTTTATATCTAAAGTGTTTATAGGAAGCAAAGGCTTCTTCTAGGTAGGTAGGGCGTCTTTATAGGAAGAGCCTAGTAAGAGCTGTATACTACTACTAAAGTGTGCAGTAAGCCTATTAACAGAGCTGTCTAGCCTAGTATTATTAATCTCCCTACTATAATAGGCTATATTAGTAGTAATATAGCTATTAGTCTAACTTATAACACAAATTATAAAGAGAACTTCTAGACCTAAAGAATCTTCCTGCATACTTATAGTGCGTACAATCTTAATATTATATAGCTTAATAATCTATAGTATTTTTTAGTTATCTATAAGGCGCACAGCAGCCTTATATACTATTATTACATAGCATGTTACTAGAAAAAGGACCTTACTCTGTATTGTATAGCTATTAACCTATAGGAGCTTGCTTAGCTTAAAGACCTAGCGCTAGTAAACCTCCTGCCTATTCTATTTACCTAGCGTAGTTAGACAACTAAGCAGCTTATATAGAGGTAGTGCACTATAGAAGAGGCAGAATACTCTTAACTTATACTAGTTAAGGCTATTATAATCCTAGAGATAAGTTAGTAAGCCCTTAAGAATATTAGGTGTCTTAGGGCTAGCTAGCAGCAGGGCCTATTGCATATAATTAAAGGTAATTAGAGGGTGTAATAACGGAAATGCAGTCTATATAAGTTCTAAGCTATTAGTAAAGGCTTTAACTATACTCTGTCCGCGTTTAAGGACTCTAGAATATAGAAGGTTTAGACTGGTTAAGGACTTAATAACCTTAGAGCTTAGTCCCTTAAGAGCTAGGTACAGTCCTACCTTAAGTGCTAAATCTAAGACTAAGGATTCTTCTAAAACTGCTCTACTTACTACTTAGGAAAATTATACTATATTAGTTAGGTTATTAACCTAGTACCATCCCTTAAGCAGTTTTAAGCCTTCCTTACTATTAAAGGAGTAACTATAACTACTAGATCTCTAAACACTAGAGTACTACTTATACTTTCTAGGCCCTGCTAGAGCCTTAACTCTATATTTGCGTAATAACTTAAGGTAAGGTCTAGTATATAGCAGCATATAATAGAAATAATATACTATATTTACTACTAGCATGCAGGCAAAGATTTTATCTTTATCTAATTACTTCTTAGCCTTATTAATAAGATTAGAATCCCCTATAAGCGTGCAGCTAGTTAGAGAGTTACTAGCAGTAACCTTAAGTTCTGCACTAAATTAGCTGTAGAATGCTATTGCTAATTCTAAACTTATGCCTATAGCTATTATCTTGCTGCGCTTTCCATCCAATCCGTGCGCTAGGATAGAATAGAATCCTCTATAGTAGGCAATATGTATAGCATTATAAGTATTAAAGTAACCTACTATATAGGTAGTAGTAATTTCTCTAGATAAGTGCCTAATAACAGCTATAAATTCAACACTAGCTGCGTAGAGAATATTAACTAGAGTAATTTAAAAGGTAGTGCAAATTAGCTATAAGATAGTAGCTATGCTAACGCAGGACGTCTCCTTAGGCATAATAAGTTTATTAATTAGAGTCTAGTTAGGTTTATTACTATTAAGAAGCGTATTAAGGCTATACTATAGCTAGTCTATAGCTGTGCAAAACACAGATAATACCCTATAAAGCTTCTTGCCTATAGTAGCCTACTAAGCACCTTACCTAGTAAAAATACTAAGGATGTAAGGTAGTAGGGATTTTAGAATTACTAGAATTTACACAGTCTTTTTAAGTACTTCTATGCGCAATTCAAGCTTTTTAGCAAGCTATATAGCAGATATAGCAGAAAAGAAAGCCTAGAAAAGAAAGTTAGCCCTCTAGAACAGGGTATAGGTAAGTTAACTAAGGTCCGTATTAGGATGCTCTCTTAGGTAGCCAGCTAGCGCTGTAGCCTTTACTGCTAGCGCTTAAGCAGAGTTAGCAGCTAGAATAAGAAGTCTACTAGGATATAAGCTGGATGTATAGCAGTTATAGGCTCTATCCTAGCTCTTAATAATAGCGTGCGCATTAGTCCTACTAAAGCTAAAACTATTAACACTTATATAATATAGCTTACTTTTAAGAAGAGTAGGCTATTAGGTTAAGGCTGTTAGGACGCAGAGCTGCCTATAGAACAGCTAAATTTTTAGGTTTAACTCTTTAAAATAGAGGTTGCTTAGAATCTAGCTGTGTTAAACTGCTAATAATGCTTTAAGCACTCTAGTAAGTCCAGCAGTGCCCTCTATATAACTAATTACGGTTTTAATTAAACTAATAAAGAGGTAGCTATTATTCTAGCCTGGATTTCCTAGGAAGAAAGTGTTATATATAGCCTTTACCTTAATTACTAATAAATATTAGCGTTACAGTCTATGTGCAATACAGAGTAATAACTTATAATTACCTGCTAGCGTGCTAGTGCTATAAGCCTTAAAATACTAAGAGTAATTACGTACTAGGTCCAGCCTGCACTTTATGTACATGTTCTAAATAAGTTAAGCTTATAACTCTGCGCTTAGTATTATAATACCTATATAACAGTTATTATAGTAAGTATTAGAAAGAGTATAATAAACTAACCTAGCGTTTAACTATTTAAGTTTATACTAGTTTCGTAAATAATGTAC
This sequence comes from Sclerotiophoma versabilis, assembly GCA_012274445.1. Lineage (NCBI taxonomy): Eukaryota > Fungi > Ascomycota > Dothideomycetes > Pleosporales > Didymellaceae > Sclerotiophoma > Sclerotiophoma versabilis. Next base: position 37,670 of record JAAROD010000093.1, read on the forward strand.
TTAATATAATTACTATCTATAATAGCTTAGCTAAGAGTTTTAAGAATAACAGAGGTAAATCTCTTACTATATATATATCTATTAGCAGAGGAATTCTATATATAAGATTGCCTATTAGGAGATAATATATTTAACTTGTATTACTTATTAGCCCTAACTATAACTATTTTCCTATTTAATAGTATAATATACATTTAAATAAGTAATAAAAAGCTTAGGACTAAGAATAAGATTTGCACCTACTATAACTACTATATTTATTTCTCTACTTTAAAGGGAAAGAACTGCCTAGTGCAGAGCTATAAGCAAAGATAAACAAGCTGTATTGCACGTAACTAAAGAGCCTCTCTAGTTAAAAAAGTATAATAGATAATTAGCTAGGATTGCTATTAAACTACTAGTTGCATAGTACTGTAGTAGGCTGTTAAGGCTATAAATTGCAACAGATTAGTAGTTAAAGCACGTTACTCCAATAAAAACGCTAGTTAATAATCCTTAAAGCTAAGAGATAGAATAGCCTACTAATTCTACGCCCTTATAAACGGTCTTAAGAAGGTAACACTACTAAGAATCTATTACTTTAGCCTTCTTAGAGCTAATGTTAAAAAAATTATAGTTAAAGAGTTATAGTTTCTCTTATAAAAGATAGGTATACTTTGTATTTATACTCTATTAATAAATTAGTTAGAAACTAAGCTTAAATATGTAGTTCGGAATAGCTAGTAGTATTATACTCTATAGTGCTAGCTGTTCTAGTAATAGAACATTTTAGAATTAAACTAACTATGCAGAATTTCTTACATAATATCTTGTAGGTCTTTAAGAAGCCTCTAAAGTTTTAAAAGAGAATTAGTACCCCCTAGAAAATAACAGGAGCTTCCTACTATTATAATAGGCTCCTAAAGTAGTCTAATATTAGTGTTAAAGTAGCTTCCTATAATAAAGGTTGTGTTAAATTAACTAGTAAGATAATAAAAAATACTTAGTTGTGTAGGCTTAAATTTAAAGAAGCTTAAATATATAGATACTAAGACTTTAAGCTTTATATATTCCGGATGTAGTTATAGTAGAGAGTATAAAGTAGAGGCCCTAGGTACTCCTACTTCTATAGGCTATGCGTCTTTAAGTTTAGCTGTGTTAGAGATATAGCTACTAGTAGTTACTATCTACTAATATATATCTATTACTTCTATTAATATAAAACTATATTAAAGACTAAACTACTCTACTAATTTAGGACTTCTTCTAGTTAGCAATCCGATCCGGTTGGAGGTCTAATCCAGTTAGTGCGGAATTATGTAACCTTGTTGTTTTACTCTGTGCCTATAAGTAAGTAAGGAACCTCTAGTTTAAGATTAATCTTTTTAAGGCTATTTATTTCTTAATACAGAATCTTTTTTACTATAGTTACCTTATTATATGTGCAGGTAAAAGAATATACTAGCTTAGTCTAGAGACAGGATTATAGGTAGCCTATCTAGGCAGGAGATAAGAGACAGCTAGTGCCTTTAGAGTATTATGGTTCGTTCTAAGTTAGACAGTAATTAGGCTACATTAGAAAAATAAGCAAGCTATAGCTACTAGTATTCTAATCTAAAATAATCCTTCTACTAACTTAAATCTGTCTAAAAACACTATTAATATTAGCAGACATAGTCTTAACCCTTATTTAAGACCTTTATTTAAGATTTTAAAATTTTTTTAGAAGACAAAATTATATATATGTTTAAATTACTCTTATTCTAAAACTTAAAACTTAAAACTATATTCTTTCTTTATAAGTTTTAATATTATTATAGCTACAGCGTAGAAGTAAAAAGATATTAAGTTTAAGACTTTTAATAGCTTAACTTTGCGCAGCTTCTTGTATATAGACCCTAAAGAGAGTTCTACTATAATTATTAACAGCGCAGTAAGTTAACTCTAAATCAACACGTCCTATAACATCTGCGCAAAAAAAAGTAAAAACCCTTACTAACCTAGAAGTTTTCTCTATAATAGTTTATATGCCTAAAAGAAATCTTTGCAGCTAATATAGCAGCTTAGTTCGGTTATAGTAGTATAATAGCTCTTATCTATAACGCTTATACTCTAGGCACAAGTAATAGTCTGCCTTAAAATAATCTAGACCTGCAGAAGATAGCTAAAGATAACTTAGATACTATTATAGTATGCATTTACCTACGCTTATTACTTTAACTGCCCTAAAGTCCAATATACTAATAATTAGAGAATAGTTTTTACTAAATAAGAGCTAAGTAGACTTAAACCGGATAGCCGTATAGGGCTTTTTCTATAGCTCTAGAATTATACTTAAGGTAGTAGCTTTTAATAAGCGTATAAAAGCTATTATATTATAAGGTCTAATACCTAAGTAGTACCTGCATAAGAATAACTAGGAGTCTCTTATTACTTATATAGTTAAGAATTAGGTAAACTAGCTTTACAGCAACCTACTTAAATATATACCTCTTCTTAATAAAGAGGGTAAGCACTTACTATTCTTTAAGTACCTAGTTAAAATAACCTCTAAGTAAAAGGCCTATCTACCTAACTAGGTTACTAGTGCAAAGAAGAATACTCTAACCTTTAGAGACAGCCTAACTATCTAAAGCTTCTACTGTTATGCTAAATAGAAGCCTATAAATCTGTTTAACTTTATTAGCTCTACCCTAGTTATAATTCTAATACTAGAGAATAATAAGATTATACTACCTAAGTATTAGAAGAGTATATTTAATAGCCTAGAATTACTATAGAAGAAGTTTTACATTATAAAGAATAGAGGATACTTAGATTTTTTAAGTGTAGACCTTAATAAGCTGCTAACCTCTTAGCTAGAGTTTCTTAAGGATGTCTTTAAATTCTAAAATATAGAGTGCTTCTGCTGTTATAGTCTAGAGTTTTATGCAGATCTATATAGCATGCATATATACTGCTTATTAATATTACTACTTTAGTTTTTATATATAGAGCTTTAATTATAGGCAGAGCTTTTAATTCTATACTAACAGTATTAATAATAGTTTAAGAAGAGAGCTTGTTAATACTAACTATAGTAGTTAAGATTTAGTTAATATCTCTAGTTGTTAATATTAGTATTAACTTAATAGAGGACTTCCTCTAAAAATAATAGACTATCTCTATAGGATTAGCTAATAGTTCTCCCTAATATAGAAAGAGTAGAGGATAGTAACTAAGTATTAAAAGCCTATCTTAATAGTAGAAAGTCTTTAGGAGCCCTATGCCTACTACTGCGCACATAGTTATTTAATATTACTACTAGGTTAATACTACTAAGTAATAGCGCTTCTGAATTTTACTTTTACGTAGGCAAATTAGACTTAATTAAAAGCAGTAAAGCTAGAGTGTATAGAGATAGTAATTTTAAATACAGTAGGTAGAATTATTAATACTATACTAAAGATAATTATAGTTTTTACTTTGCAGATTAGGCTTGCGCAGAGAGAAGACTTTATTAGCTAAATCTATTCTATCTAATTTAGAAGTATTATATAGAATGCTTTAAAAACAATAGAAATAGACGCTGCTGCACATTCTTGCCTGTGCTGTTATAATATTACTTTTTTTTATTACTATGCATTATAGTGTTGAAAACGCTGCACGCTAACAGCTTAGAGCTAACTAAGTAAAGTATTGCAATAGCCTCTTTAGTCTTACTTAATTATTAAACTGTTTTCTTTAAATTAGTGTAATCCTTAAGCAAGTATTATAATACGCCCTCTAAATAGCTCTTAGTTTTTATTGTATAGCTTCTAGTTAAGTTTCTATATAGTAGTAAAGGCAGTAGCAAAACTAGTTAGAACTTTCTTAGAGATTAGTTAAATCTAATATGTCTAGAAAACCTAGAAAACCTATTAGCTTAAAGTTTCTTTTTTGTGCCTATCTTAAATAGCACCTTGTTATATTATATCTATAATAATTAAGACACGCATTCTTTTCTTTTAAACTTAAAGATCTAATAACTAAACAAGTAGCTTTTTTAGTTATCTCTAAGTTACCTGCATAAAGACTTTAATTTCTGTAAATATAATAAATTATTTCTACTTATTATCTATCTTATATAATTAGGGTCTTAAGTAAACTTTTAATATTATAATTAATATCTATAAGAAATAACTACCCTAGCTGTAACTTTCCTGCGTTAGTCTTCTAATTAAGCTCCTACTTTATATTCTTAGGCATACTTGCCCTCTCTTTCTCTGTTATTCTTAGGGTTATAAGCTGGTTAGTTAATCTTAACACCTTAACTATTCTTTCTATCCTATATACCTCCTAAGCCTTTAATGTATCTAATAAGCTTACCTTACTATTAAGATTTACTAAAAGCTTTACTAAGCTATAACTGTCCTTAAAAGCCTAATTTACACCTTGTCCTGCTAATAGTAGTATAGTATATGCTGCATCTCCGATTATAATAACTCTTCTAGTTAAGAAATGCTAGTAGTCTATTTTAGGAACAGTATAAAATAGCTAGATATTTAGAAAATAAGCCTCTAGAGTACTAACTTGTGCTTATGCAGCCTAGAGGAGTAGTGTCTATGCATTAGGATCCTATTAAAGCATACTAATTAATTCTTCTTTATTTTGTAATAATATATCCTACTCTAAATAATGTTTTTACTTATATTTATACTGTTATCCTATAAAAATCTCTTTGCTACCTTAAGTCTAAGGTGTTATAATAAAGGAACCCTGCTCTCTATGTATAGAACATAGAAGTAGAAAAGTCTCTTCTAAGTGCTGCTAATTAGCGCGTAGAAAGTAATATATTAGGCCTAGGAAACCGGAGTATTGTAGATAAATATCTAGGAAGAGATATAATTAGACTTTAGAATAGATACTATTAGCGCTAATTAATAATTTAGCTTTTTCCTAGGTTCTATCTGTAAACTCGATTTTAACTCTATTAGCATCTTTATTAATAATCTTAGTAAACTTCTTTCTATAGTTTATTTTAATGCTAGCTTCTTTTACTATTTCTGCTAACTCTTAGATAATTACTTTTCTTATAACGCATAAACTATTATACCTATACACGTCTTTCTATCTAAAGTAGAGCTTCCTAGTAACCTCGTGTTTAGGATTAGTTATAAATATTATAGCTTTAAAGTTATAGCCTTAAGGTTTAATATAAGAGTATGCGCTAATAGATTCTAGAACGCGCAAAGCGTTTAGAGTAAGTAATATAGCACTGCTAAAGTTATATTCTTTATTATAGAGTTTAAAGAATTATAATTAAATACTATATTTTTTAAGAGTAAGAGTAAGTATAAGGCTACTAACACTAGCTCTAATAATAGTTACTAATTTAGGGGTTAATAAAGAGATTATAATAATAAAAAGATACATACTAAAGTAATAAAGCTTATAATAAGGTTAGAGCTAACTTAATAAGCGCTAATTAATTACTAACTAGGTTTTCTTATACTTAAGGTATCTATTATATGTATTAGATTATTAGAGATATCCTAAGCTGCTTTTGCAGCTATAAGTATTAGCTAGGGCCTAACTACTAAATTAGTAGCTTAGTGTACCTACAGTAGGCTAATATTAGATTAAATTTACTGTTTACTAGTATAGTACTACTGTAGCTGTGTGCGCAATGCGCGTAATACATCTAATATAGAGTTTTAATATTAGACTAGTAGCACAATTTAGGTAGTAAGTCTATTATACAGGCTATTAAGTAGTATTATACTACTAAACATTGTCTTAGTAGCTGTAAGGAGTAGCTCTATAGATAAAAAAAAACCCTAACCTGCATATATACTAAGAAGCTATATTACTATTATAGAGTAAACTACTATACTCTCTACTAGTAATTCCTATAACACTATACAGATATATGCTCTTTTACACTATAATCTCTATAAATAAATTATATATATCTTTCTAGTTATATAATAGATAATAACGCAGTTATTAAATTATACTATCTTAGCCTAGATAAATAGGTGCAGAAGGTCTTTTGCAAGAACTCCTACAAACATCTAGTAGCTAGCTCTTACAGTACCTAAGTATGCGCCTAAGCCTAAACGCTATAATAGGAGCCTAATATAATTTAGTAGATATTTAGAGCTATAGACACTAAGACAATTTAAACTATTCTAAAGTAAAAATAGACACCTAGGTCCTCTTTATATATTATTAAAATATTTTAAAGCTGTATATACTTCTTTAAAAAGTTAAGTTGCTTATTAAAAACCTTATCTATATTTCTAAATATCTAATTAAAGTAATATTTTTTATAAATAACATAATGCTCTTTTAGCTTATTTAGCAAGTTAAACACCTGCTTCTGCCTTAATACAGGGAAAACCTAGTTATTCTTAGGCGTTACTATAATTACTAGCGTTAGGCTAATCTTAGGTAGTAGGTGCAAGATATTCTAGTTAAGGCATTGCATATAGGTATGCACTGTAATATAGTTCTTAATAGGTATCTTTATACTATCTATTATTATAAAGAAGTTACCTAGAAACTAACTAAGCAGTGTAAAGCTATCTTTATTAACTAGAGGTAAATATATAGGCTCCTCTCTAGCTAGTTAGCTAGCATAATCTGCTAGCCTAAGTTTAAAAATAGCTTTGTAGTGTTCTAGATTACTAGTAATATTAATTATAGGTGTAATAGAGACTACAGCAGCAATGCAGCAGTTATATGCTGCGGTTATAAGCATAATATTACTGTTAAAACAGAGACTCTAAACCGCAATTTTTCCTAGATCTACTAGAGGGTTCTAGAAAAGCTACGTAACTAAGTTAGTAAAGTTATTAATCTACCTTTGCATATTACTCTATATATATTATAAAAGTTATAAGTTAGCTAATACTAAACTAGAAAGCCTTTGCATACAAAGATATATCTAATTTAGAAGAGAACAGCTTATATTATATTTAGGCTTACTATTACTAGCGCTAATACTAAATGTGTTAAAGATAAGTTCTGTAAAACCACGCTTTTAATACTATTTAGTAATATCTAGTACGATAACATCCTTAGGCATATTAAACTGTAAAGTAAATAATTAGATTAACCCTCTTCTCTAAGCGCAGGCTTAAGACCAGGATTCTTACGTACTCCTACAGAAAGAATAATTCTAGGTCTATACTTCTTAGCTAAGTACAGCTAGCTGCGCAACGTAATACTGCTAAGTGTCTTAAACTTAATAGCTTTGTATAGAGATAGTCCTATAATTTTATTTAACTTTTAATATAAGAAACTAAACTATAAAGAATTAGTAAGGTTTTATCTTTTTATTTATAAACTAGTTTGTAAGGTAAGCATATTCTAATATTATTAGAGGCTTTCCCTTTGCAACTAATTAGAGCCCTAATACTAGGAGTTAGCAGCAGCCTTATACTAGGTTTAAGTTTTCAACTCTAAATAGAAACATTACTATCTGTAATTACCTACTATAATACTCGGTTGTGTATATATAAGCACGTGCCTTTACTAGTATATAACTAAGAATATAAAACAGCGTCTTATCTGTATATAGCCTTAAGTTGCTGCTACTTATTTCTTGTCTTTAGTACTTTTACTACTTTTATTATTAGTATGTTTTCTCTCTATATAGATTATAAAACGCAAAACAAGACTAATATAGCTATTAAAGTTCCTTAATAACTTTTAGACAGTTAAACTCCTAAATAGAAAGAAGCTTTAAAGAAATTATAGTATGTTACTAAAGAACTTTAAGAAGAGTCTCTTGCTTAGGAATGCCTAGGGTAACTTTCTTAGGTTATACAGTCTTTTTTTATATATATTATTAATTATTCTAGTCTTTATTAACTACTTATTATTCTAGTATACTTAATTATGTCTTACTTTTAAAGAGCGCAAATTGTATATATTAGCAGCTACCCCTGTTATAAAGGTTAACTATATCGAGTATATTTACAAGATAATTAAAGTATATTAGACTAAATAAGTAGAAGACTTGTTCTAAAAGGTCTATCTAATAATAAAGAGAGTAGGTACTTACTAGCCTTAGAGATTGTAAAATATTCTGTTACCCTTAGAGATATACAGTTGAATTTGTATACTGTATTGCTTAGAAACATTACTTATAACTCTTTTCTACTTAGCTTATATTAATAACAGGATTTAATTACATTACAGATACCTAATAACGCTTATTTAGCTATTTATTAATACTAAGTGCCTCTTGCCTTCTCTTCCTAAGGATAGTGCTTGTAATTAAAGGTTATTATTTAATTCTATTACTACACTTATAACTCTTCTATAATGCAACGTTACAAACGCATTAAAGAATTATGTAATAACGCAATAAACGCACTAAATAAGGACAGAACTCTAAAGTAGGTAAATAAAGCTAACTCTACTTAATAAAATTTATATTAAAACAAAATCCTAAGTATTAACAAGTATTAATTAACTATTACAAGCAATACTAATAGAACACACCTTTAAAGAAACTACTGCAAGAACTACAACACAGCCTGCTCCTCTGCCTGCTGTGCTGCTGCTATCTCCTCCTTATTTTCTAGATAGGTTCGGATTGCAAACCTATAGATAGCGCTAGAGATAAGCTGTACTTTATGCTAGGCATCTATCTTACTCTTAAGAATACTCTTTATTTTCTAGATGTCTAGCCCCTTTATCTGCATGTCCTCCTTACTAACAGACTAGGAGATAGGAATTTTAATAGGGTAGATATCTTCTAGAACCTTAATAAAGGTTAGGTGCGCCATAAAGGCAGCATTAATAAGCAGTTCTAGGACAGAGGATAAGGTCTAGGATAAGTGCTAGGTAACATAGTGCTTAAAATTATCTTTTGCAAGCTTAATAGTGTGCTTTCTACCCTAGTAAAATCTAGCTATACTAATCTTTAAGTCTAAGGTCTTAAATAGTAGAGGCGAGGTACGTAGAGCCTAAAAATACTTAATTATACCTGCCTTAGTCTTAGCAGGCTTATATATTAGTATCTAAGAGATTATATAGTATAAACACTTAATAAAAACAAAAGGCTTAATAAAAATAGCAGTAAACTAGAATAATTTCTCTAGAAGTATATCTATAGATAGAAGTATTAAAGAAGACAGAGCACAGCCTTAAGGTGTCTAAGAGTTAGATATAAATTAAAGGTTCTTAGGGCAGGACAGACTATTTATTAGGTTAGAGCAGTAGACTAGGAAACCTTTCTTAGTATAGTAGTTATATAAGACTTAGTTATTTATAAAGTCCTAGCTAAATGCATTGGTAATAAAAACAATTATACTCTTAGGCCTAATACTAGCTTCTAGTTTAGCAATATAATTCTTAAGGCTATAGATTATAACCTCCTTACTAGAGGGATAGCTTCTAGAGATCCCTCTATAAAAGCAGTTAGAACAGGACATTATAGAAGAGGGTATAGTGTATTGTTTTAATAATAACTAAAGATTAGAATTAAGTAATAGGTTCTTTAAACAAAGAGAGTAATCTAAGTTAGAGTTTAATAGGCTAAAGTAAGGTGTTACTATATAAGGTTAAGGCTGCCTTTGTCTAGGGAAATTAATTAGTTAGATCGGTTAGATTTAGCACGTTCTAGAATATATAATAATCTGCTCTAATCTATTTACTATTCTAATTAGGAGTATTAGCAGGTAAACTAGCACTTATAAGAAAGGGGCAGATTTTTATAAGTAGGTTAAGTTTTACGCTTCTTTCTAATACTATAAATTTTATAAGTTCTTCTTATATTATATATACTTAATTATATAGAAGGAAAAGGAAAACTTATTATATAGTTAGATAGAAGAATAAGTGCCTTTAATAAAGTATATTATAGCAGAACTATACTAGTATATAGAATCGGCTTTAATATTATAGAAATGTATTATTATTAAATTTAGAACACTTTAAGCGTTCTAAAAACAGTTTTTTCCCCTTTCTACTACTTAAGCTAGTGCGCTAATTTCTTAAAACTATTTAATATATTTTTACGCACTTATACCTCTCTAAATCTTAGAATCCATCCCTTACTACACTACAGGCTGCTTTCTTATATACTTAATTTATTTTAACAGATACAGAAACTTATTAATGTCCTTCTAGGTAATCTAGCAGTTTATGTGCTAGGTATCTAACTAAGCTTATAGGTATTAGTTAAAAAGTAAGAGATAAGTTATAAGAGAGAAGTACTTACGCTAAGTTAAGATGTCTGCAATAGAGTATTTACCTATGCCTCTACTAGTAAGGTATTCTTTAACTTAGCTAGTGTATCTTCCTAAGAGATAGGTTTTAAGTACGCTATAGACGCAGAGAACCTTATTCTTAAAATAATTAAGGGCAACTATATTTACTAACAGTTAGAAATGCTTACTAAGAAGTAATGCAAAATGCAGATACTTACCTGCATTGTCTTTAAAATTATTAGAGAACTAATTTAATTAGCCTTAGATTAGTTAGCCCTAGTATTTTGTTAGCACTAATAATGTATTAGTATTAGAAGGATAACTATACTGCTATGCTAGAAAAAGAGCTATTATATGTATTTACTCTGCCTATAATCGTCTATAAAGCCGAAGGTAGGTTTCTTATTATATTCCTTAAAGAGGTAGAGTAACTTAGCTAAGGTCTCTATAATTAAGAAAGGAGGGCTCTAGGTGTTATTAATAAGAATTAGAATTTATCCTGCAGTTATAAATAAGTAGGTTCTTTATACCTATAAAATTTAATTAGTACTATTTAGATTAAGCTTTAAGAACTAATCTTTCTTCTACTTATTATTACTAGTATTAATTATTATCTTAGTATCTAAGTAGTTATTATAATTAGTGTCTTATGTAAAAGAGTAATTGGGCTAATTATCCTTATACTTAGTGCTATATATCTTCTTTAGTTCTTTAAGATAAATCTGCAGCTTCTTACTATTTAGGGTTAATATAGTAATAAGGTGCAGCCTCTAGATACCCCGCATTAGCTCCTACTAGAAGAGCCTAGTGTGTTATTATCTTTTAACGCTAACCTTTATATTCTTTACCTCTGCTAGGGTTTCTTTGTAATAGAAGCTTAGGGCTATTTTAGACTAGACATTATTATTCTGCCTTTTGCTTAACAGCTAACGTTAATTGCAGATAGGTATAAGTTATTATGCTACTTACTCTAGAGAAGTATTAAGAGCCTAGTAATTAGCTTAGCAATCTTGTCTAAATATATGCTTAGAGTACGCTAATACACAGCCTCTAATTAGCGCTCTAGTTAGGGTTCTAAGAAACGCGATTTTTATTACTGTTATAGCTTAAAACAACCTAGAGATACTCTGTAAAGTAGATAGAGTAAGAAGACATTTATAAAGATTAAAAATTTAAAAAGATAAAAACCTATATTCTTAAAGAAATAATTTATTATCTTTTAGTCTAATATCTCTACTTGCAGAGAATTATTTACTTTTTTAACATATATACTAGATATTAATATAAGTTATATTAATAATTAAGGCTAGTAAATTAATAAAGGCCCTTATTAGGAGTAAGTTAGGTAGCTACAGGCTTACAGAGGATATTAAAATTCCTGTCCCTAAGCTAGGTATAATATTATGTTAAGTGCATGCAGTTGCTCTAAGCCTATATAATACAAAGATTATAGACTATTCTAACACTTCTAGTATAGTAGGTAGTTATAACTTTGCTAGAATTGTTATTAGAGTAGGTAAAGGCGTTATGCAGTTTAAGGAGGGCAACTGCGTTCTTACTATAACCTTTAGCCTTAATACCTTAAATAAGACAGCAGGTGCTTTTACTAAGTACGCACTAGTAATAGAGGACCTAAGCTACTATATCTCTAAAAATTTGTCCTTTGCACAAGTAAGCTTAATAGGACTTAGTATTACTACTACTAGGCTTACCCTTTTCTAAGCCTCTAGCCTACAGCTAGAGCTACTGCGTCCTAAATCTGCTAATAAGGGTGCGCCTTTATTTGTTCTTGTTTTAGAGGGTGCAATAGGCACTAGAACTATAGCAACCTAGTTCTTAAATATATAAGTCTAGTCCCCTGTCCTATAATAAACTATATATAGTATTATTAGCTGTACTTAAGAAATACATCTTAGAACTACCTTACTTACTCTTATCTTTACAGCGCTAGTTATACACCTATTATTACCTACTTACTCTCTAATAATACCCTGTGCAAGGCCTATAGTGCTGCAGCTTACTTTAACTACTAATTATCTATATATAGTACTAATATCTGCAAGTACACTACTAATAACCTTATCTTTATCCTTAATATTATAACTAATCTATTAATAATATAGATGTGCTATAAGGCTATTAGTTCTTCTAGTAGTAAATATATTACCCTTAAAGCTATTGCCCTTGTTATTAAATACACGTGGAGAGATGTTATTACCAGCTAGCTAATAGCTCTAACTATTATAGGAGTGCTAGTAGAGATTCTAGGTGTGTACAGGCGCTCTAGTACACCTAAGTATAGAGTATTTAGGGCTAAGTTATTCCTGCTAGCAGAAGGATTGTTAAAGAAAGGCAGTATTAAAAATTATCCTTTAGAGATTAGAGAAGAGGGCTTAGTAAGCATCTCTATATATATAAATAACTTGCGTTTTAGGAATATATAAGCTATAAGGCAGGTTATGCTGTTAGTCCTTATATAGATATAGTTAAAAGCAGAGCTCTTAGTCTTATCTATACTAATTTATTATAATAAAGTATGCTTATTAAAATTAAAAACTTAGGCCCTTATTATTATAATTACCTAATAGTTATACCTAATATATACAGAACTAAATTAATAGTATAAGTTAATATCTACTAGCCTAGACGTATCTATAGAGTTTAATCTCTATATTATAATTTATTATATAATAAATTATACTTCTATAGTATACTTTAAAATAATTTATTTCTAAAAAAAACTATTAATATACCTTACAGGCAAGCAGTGTATACAGGTAAGCAGTGTGCTTTTACTAAGACTATACTAAAACCAGCTCTATTATAGCCTATAGCAACCTACTTTAGCACTGTATAGAGCAAAACAACCTATAATATTACTTAGAAACCTCTTCTAGTTTATTCTTATATATTTACGTGTTATGCCTAGTCTCTCTGTACTATCTATAGTGTTATTAGGAGGACTTAGCCCCTTTAGCGCATACCTTCTTCTTCTACTTCTTACTATTACTACACGCCCTAAACTTCTTTAGAGTAGTTATCTACTAGCCCTTCTTAACTATAAGAGTCTCTTCTACCTTAATTTACTTCTTCTTATATAATATCTAGTATAAGACAGCTTTATTTACTACTTAAAGCTAAGTAATCTTCTATTATACTAATACTAGCTTATATATAATTATTACTACTCTCTTAAAGACCTTCTTAAATACCTTAACTATAGAGGTAAATAAGCTATCTTTATACCTCTAAGTTCTTAATTTTATAAGTATTAATTATAACCTAAGTTCTAGAGTATTACTAGAAGTATATAGCTACTAAAGCGTATTATTAATAGAGAGTAATAGTAATAGAGTATATAGAATTATATTAAGAGTTAATATAACCTATTCTAGGTTAAATAGAACTAGTCTAGCTATTAAAGTTATACTTTTAAGTAAAGCTTATAAGTACTATTTATATTAGTTCTTAGAAACAAGCGCTAGTATAGAAAGGTCTATAAGAGTTAGGATTATTACCTAGTAAAATACTATAATAATAGAGAGTAATAATAGTATAGAGTAGACTATCTAGCTTAAGAGTTAGGTTAAGATTCTAAAGATAAACTTAATTAAGAAGGTTAAATATAAACTATAAAGGTTATATTCTTACTTACTATATATATACTAGAAGATAATATTTATTAATAAGTAACTAGAGTTAGTCTAATAAAATATATAGTATTACTTATTAATAAGTAAGTTATATATATTATACTTATTAATAAGTATATAATATAACTATATAAGAGAGATCTTTTCTAACTTTACTTCTAGCTTATAGATAAGGACTCTAGTTAGTTACTTAATAACTATACTACTTTATCTATATAGAATTATAATATATAGGTACTTAGAGACGTACTTAAGCTTTTCTAGGTTAGAGGTATTTTTAACCTCTAGACTCTTATTCTTACTAAGTATTATAATTCTATAGGCTATATCTAGGTAATCCTAATCTAACTACTCTCTAATATCTATTTAGGTGTTACCTATACTACCTTCTAGTTCTATATTACTAGAATATAGTAAGTATAGGTATTTACCTAGTTCTAGCTTACTAAATATTTATTTAGCTATTAATAGCTAGATTTATTCTATATCTTCTATAAACTACTTATAGGTTTCTGCTAAGAAATAAATATATAGGTCTACTTCTACTAGCTATAGGTAACCTAAAATAAGATTATATTAAGTAAATAATATAGACTAGAATATTATAAGTCTAACTATTTTTACTACTCTCTTACTATTATAGTATACTATTCTAAGCTAGTATTAGTTAGTTAGCAGTAGCTTCTTATTATCTAGGGCTACTGCCTTAGGTTATTAATCCCTACTTAATAGTATTAACCTAAGATTTCTAGCTTCTTATTTAGTAATTAGGTTTAGTTCTAAACCTAAGTTATATAGAGCCTAGAGTGTTCTTAGAACGCTATTAGTATTATTTAGCTATAGATAGAAAAGGTTAGTAACTAGAGCTTACTATTTCTCTAGCTTTACTTACTACTAGAGTTCTCTCTATTTTTTCTACAGCCTTACTAGTAGCTCTACTGCTAGTAGCCTTAGATCTGCTAATAACCTTAAAGTTATTAATAGCTATTACCTCTTAGTAGCTATCTTCTACCTAAAGATTTAGTATTATAGTTTACTAGCTAGAGGTCTCCTAGCGTCTTTCTAGCGTTACTTCTAGATAGAGTTAATACCTAACTATTACATCTTTTAAATCTTCTTCTTATAGAGAAGGGCAGAAGTTTCTTCTACTTACTACCTTTAGTTTTAATCTTTAAGCTTAAGAGAATAGTTAAGGTTTCTATATTATATAGAGCTTATTTAAACTCTACTTACTTAGTAATATACTCTAGGCTAATATTTCTTTAGATTTTCTATTAGAGTATATAGAGGGTAAGGCTCTATATAAATACTATTTTAAACTTATAGTTATTACTACTATTCTTAAACTTTATAAAGCTATAGAGTAGTAGAGACTTTTACTTATTTAGCTTTATTAGAAAGGTATTAACTAAATTATTAGCCTTCTAGTTAAAGTTAAAGTACTTACTATAGTTCTTATACTATATTAAGACAGAGTCTTAGACTAATTACTTCTCTTTTATATAGAGGTTAGCTTAGGTTTAAATTAATCTTTTATTAATATATTACTAGATTAATTTATAGTATACACTATAGTAGATAGTTTCTATAATCTAGTAGGTCTAGGTAATAGAGTCTTCTAGTACCTATATATATTAGAACGCTGTATCTATATTCTTTATCTACTAGTCTACCTACTAGGTTAATAGAGGCTTACTATCTATTCTAAGTTTTAGCTTAGATTAGATATTATTAAGAACTTATATAATCCTACTAGCTTTATTAAAAGCTAGATAGTAACTACCTAGTATCTATCTAATATATGTCTGTTATAGAGTTATTACTACCTAGTTAAATTAATATTACTAGATTTTAATTTCCTATTCTATAGCGCTAGATAGCTCTACTTTATTAAGTACTTCTAGTACTAATAGAATAGAAGTATATAACCTTTCTATTACTAACTGCACAGCGCGTAGTATAGTAATATTTAGAGTTATAATACCTACTATTATTATACTAGACTCTTCTCTATTATAAGAGTTTAGGACTATTATTATAGGCTTAGGTAATAGTCTAAGTATATTATTATAGTATTGCGTATCTAGCTTCTAACTATAGTTATTATAATAGAGTAGCTTGTCTATATTACTTATAGTTAAACAGAGGTTATAACGTCCTCTAGCTATTATTAATAGCTAGTTTTTTCTACTTCTCTGCTACTAATTAGCTGCCTATTCTAAAAGGAGTGTAAAGGATTTAAATTATAAGGTTACTATAGGCAGGCAATTAAGCAGAGTAAGATAGGATAGAAAATAGAGGTAGATAGATAAGATAAAACAAATCCTAATAAGTCTTAAGGCTCTAGAATATTATATATATAGAGTATCTAGAGGTCTCTAGGCTTAATCTAGAGTCTATTTAAGAGACCTCTAATCTAGAGCAGGATACTTATAATAGTTTATTATTAAATTTAAAATATAACTCTATTTACTATAAAGTTAGTATAGTTATTAGTCTATTATATATAAAAAAAAAAAGCTTTTATAAGTTAAAATATATATAATACTAATAGATATAGTATAGTACCTTAATAATATAGTACTAGTTTAATAAAAATAGTATAGAATATAATAGGTACTAATTAAAATATAAGAAATAGTTTCTATAGATATTAGAGTTTCTTACTTTATAGATACTTTAGTAATATATATAAAAAGAAACTTATATACTAATACTCTAAGTTCTATAATATAAGAAGTAAAAATACTAAATCTATAATAAGTTACTTATAGCACTATAGATAGAAATTGTATACTTAGCTCTATATACACTTACCTTCTCTACTAGTAGTATATAATTTTAAATAGAGGGGAGAGAGAGAGAGTAAAAGAGGCGCGCTACTTATACTAGAACCTAGTAGATATTTTTTAACCCTGCATTAAATATTAAAATTAACTGTTAGCAGTTAGATAGATAGATGTGCTGTATTGTTTATTGTTTAAGCTATTAGAGTTTCTTGTTTAATTTTATAGAATAAAAGACTAGTTTATAAATAGATAGCTACGTAACTCTATAAGCTATCCTATGCTTATATAAACTTCTTTCTCTATGTAAGCTTAAAGCTCCTAAATAATATTACTAAGCTTAACGTGCTTATTAGGTAGGTGTCTAAGTATAACCTAAGCAAAGTTAATAATACCTTATAAACTGCTGTTTTCTTTACTACCTTTAGGTTAAAACGTTAACTTGCGTTAGTTAGTCTTCTTTTAGTTGCCTATTTAAAAGCTGCAACCTATATAGTTAAGTAGGTGCATTATAAGCTCTAGAACTATAATAAATTATGCAGAGGACAACCTAGCGCTGTGCAAAGTTTACTGTTATAGCTTGGTTTCTTAAACTATAGACCCTAAGGACCTCTTAATAGATTTATAAATTGCGTAAAAGAGAGCTAGAACATGCTAGTAAGAGGCAAGAGCTAGCAAAACAGTACTATATTTGGTAGGTAGCTATTACTTAGACAAATGTTGTAAGGAGCTATATATACTGTCTACTAAAGAGATACTGTTAACAATGCACACTAAAGTATTTGCTGCCTTAAACGCTTTGTTAATTATAGAGGAGTTTACTATTAATAGCATAGTAATAACTACGTATTCTAGTTCTTATATAGCACCTATAGCCTAGTTAATTAGTTTTATTAGCTGCCCTGTTAAGGTCTCTTTACCTTTGTCCTAAGAAAGTGTTAGGCTGGTTCCTAAGCCCTCTTAGATTCTGTTATTATAATATCTATTATATATAAGGTTAGAATTGTTATTCTAGCTATATCTATTGCTATTATTAGTGCAGGAGATAGTTGTGTTAAGCAACAGTATTATTAGGTTATTAAGATTATATCCTATAACATCCCTACTTAAGAGCACACTTAAGAGATCCTAACTAAGGTTTATACTTCCTCTAGGTAATAAAACATCCTCTTTCTTTAATCTTCTGTTTCTCTGCCTTACTATAAATAACGCAATAAATTAATTAGTCTAAGAAAGATAATATATAATGTGTAAAGAAGGTATATAGCATATATACAGCTGTAAATATATAGCACGTCTGCCTTTATATACTGCTTGTATAGTGTAATATAGTTGCTGCTAATACTAACAGCTGTTAATAATTTCTAATTCTTAAGGCATTATACCTTTTACTAGCAGTAATAATTGCATAAGTATCTTTAAGGGAACATTCTGCTAGCAGATAGCATAGGAGTAATTATAAAAGCACTGTATATAGGCAGCTCTAATTAGAATAGAAAAGATATATAATAGCTCTTTAGAGATAAAACAGATTCTTAGGAGAAATTCTCTTAGGTTAATAAGAAGATCTTTTTAAGTATAGATTTTTATTCTAACAGGCTGCTAGGTAAGGCTAAAGAGCACAGGATAGGGTAAGATATAGAATACCTATAACAGTATTGTAATTATATATAGGAGAGATATAAAATATATAGTAATGTTCTATTATAAAGTTAAGTACAAGAAGATTAAGACTCTTATAGACAAACCTAATAAATTATAGCTATTAAGCTATATTATGCTATAGTAGCCTTAGGGAATCTTATCTAGCCTAGATAGTAATAGGCAGTAAGAACTGTTGTTAGCTAGCTAGTCTATATTAGCATTACTAAGTATTGCTACAGGTATGCTACGGTACCTAGTATAAGTAGTATTAGTAGGACTTTATAGTAGGGATGCTTAACTGTGTTTTTCCTATATAGATAGAGCTTAGTAAAATAATTATTTTACTTATAAGATTTATAATAAAGATACTTAAAGACAAGTTGGTAATATATTATGCCTGTAGTTAGGCTAGACCTAATGTAGCTTAGAGAGTAGAGTAATTCTGCGTTATCTAAAAAAGCTTCTCTATTTTGCCTTCTCTACCTACACTACTTATACTAGGCACTATAGTAGAGTGTTTAGCTATTTTCCTTTCTCTTATTATGCAGTGTCTTATAAAGCACTAAAGTTAGCACGTAGAGACTAGTTAACTACTTCTAGCAAGCCTATAAAAATATCCTATATAACCTCCTTATAACAGTATATTATTTATACCTATGTATAGTTTCAACACTAGTATATGCCTGCATACACCTGCGCACACCCTTAAACTTACCTTTTTAATAGCTTTCTCTTATAAAGGTATTGCTTATTAAATAGGAAAATAACCTGCAACCTTAATAACGCATCTATTATACTTACATGTAATTAGAGGCTTTATTTAGAATCCTAGATAGAAAGTTTAGACCGTTTTTATTTTGTTACTTAGTCTATTAGATAGGAAAATAGTGTTATCTGTTCTGTAACAGATTATTGCTATTAGCGCTTCTTAATAGTTTAATCTAAATGCACAAGTTATAATACGCAAATAGTAAGAACTAGTAGAATATTATTAGTAGTATATATCTTAGCCTATACTATGCGACTATAATTTATAATATCTAAAACTTATTAAAACTAATACCTACTGTCCTCTTTATATAGCAGCTAAGTAAGCATATAATTAGGGGTTATTTTCTAGCATGCTAATAATTAGAGCATTTAGTAGTATCTTGCAACTAGTAACTTAACAGCTATTAGCGTTAAACTAAGGTTAAAAGACGTGCTGTGATGCACAGGGAGAGAAGAAGAACGTTTCTACTAAATAGATTAATAATCTGCTAGAAGATTTATTAATTTTACTCTATTTAGTGTAGAGTATGCACATGTAAGTAGAGTTAAGTAAATTTAGCTATCCTAACCCTGTAGGGTAGGAAGTATTAAAGTTGCAAGTTGTAAGCCTAATGTGTAGTAGGTAATTGTAAGTGTAATTAAAGAATAAGTTATTAGGAAGAGCTAAGTATTTTAAATATACTATTCTAATATGTTAAGTATTATACATAGAGATAACTCTCTAACAGTAGAGTTATAAGTAATAAGTAATACCTATATGCCTAGGGCCTTTAGCGTGTTAGGCTTACTAATAGCGTATGCTTAACACGTATACTCTAAAACACGGCTGTAATCTAGATATATTTATATAATAATGCAGCTGTAGCAGGAGAGAGCAGCCTCCCCTAAAGCTCTAGTTGTTTCCTTACTTAGTAGTGCTCTATTAAAAGACGAATGCCTATATTAAAAGATAAATGCCTATGTTAATTGCGCAGGCCAATATAGGTAGGGATTTAGATAGTTACTCTACTATTAGCACGCTCTATATAGCTCTCTATTTAAGAGTATATAGCTTTAATTAGTCTTAGTAGGAAATAAGGTTCTAGGATTCTCTTATTAGTTACTTCTATAGAATAATACTAGGCTAAGACATTAGTAGGGTCTTTAAATTACTCTCTTAATTACTGCTCTAGGGGAGTAGCATTACAGGACTAGTAGTTTAAGCTCCTATACTAAGTAGTTAGTTATCTCTTAAGAAAGAACCTCTAGGAAGCTTCTTGCACTAGTATTTTGTTTATGCTACTCTCTTTTATGCTAAGATACTTATTTAGTCCTCGTGTCTAGGCCTAAGAATATAGTAATATTCCTAGCAGTTCTATTAGTAATACTTAATACATAGTATTATATAGGTAACCTAATAGTATATAATAAAATATCTGCTTAGTTATTAGATTAGTGTTGTACTACCTATTAGGCGTTGCGTGTATAGACACAGTATATTATAGTATCCTAATGCGAACTAACAGCCTAATATATAATATATAATATTTCCCCCCTATAGTTATAACTTACAACTCTAGCTTACTTATAAGCGCTGCAATAGCGTCTATTAGCTTACTATAGTATTTAGTATAAGTAATATAGGTAGATTATAATAACTAAGAAAGTAAAACCGCTTATAATAAATCTAATACTAACTAGAAAGCTAACTGTCCGTGTAAACAGCCTGTGCATCTTTATAAGCTATAATAAGAAGCTTTAAACTAAGCTTACTTATAGATAAGTAGAGTAGTTTTCTACTCCTTACTAATATAAATATTGCACACTGCAGCAGTTATAAGGGATAAACTAGATAACCTAACTACTAAAGGGGCTGCCTTAGGTAATCTAACTAATAAGGAAATGCCTTAGAATGTTAGATACTTTAAAGAACTATTATAAAAACCCTAAGTACTAATAGTTCCTAGGAAGTAGTAAAGTTATTCTAAGCTATTAATAGGTCTTTTATATAAATAGTCTAACTCTATAATACCTTTAATTCCAATATAATATACTTAGAATTTTAAAAAATAATACTCTAGTACGTAATATATAGTTTTTAAGTAGTAAGACAAGTAGGGGTGCTATGCAAATTAACTCTATTAAGTAAATTATACTAAACGCCCCCTAATTCCTATATAGAATAAATACTTATCTATCTTAACCTACTATAGTACATAGCTTAACTACTAAAGGCAAAGCTTTTAAGCAGGGGTGTTTAGTTATATTTCCTAGATAGACAGAGCCTATTCTAGTTGTTAAATTTCTAATAGAACTTATAATAAATATATATAGTAATAGACTAGTATTGTATAATGTATATAATAGAGCTAGATCTAGTATAATTTAAACAGTGTAGTTATTCCGAGTTATTAGAAGAGTAAACTTATTATACTTTCTCTACCTATACTACTTATGCCAGATACTTAAAGTATAATTACCTGCCCTAATTAGACTGTTATCTTTCTATTCGCATTATATAACCATGCTAAGTAAAGTAGCTAATTAAACTTTTGTATTAGCACAGAACTCTAGTATATTCTTTATTACTAATTTATAGGCTAATAATCTATATAGGGGAGGAGATTGTCTATTTATTAGTATAGAGTACTAGAATATATATATTAATAGAAATAAAGCAGAGTTAATCTTATATAATAAATACTACTAAGCACTTATACCTACTCTATTATTTATAAAATTTATGCAGTATACTATAGTACTATGTGTACTGTTTAAATAAGCAGCATTAACAGGATTGCAGACTTAGCAGTGTTTTATTCTACCTAGCTCTGTTATATAATACTAATAGAGGTTAACTAGCAGTATTAACAGCATTAAAGACTTAACAGCGTTAGAAAGATATTTAGCTATATACCTTCTTATATTTACTTTATAAATTTTAACTATCTAATCTATATAACTTATTATTCTAAAGTTATATTTATAAATTATACTAAATCTATATTAAGCTAAAGTAATTATATTATATAATAAACACACATGTCTTTATTACTACCTTTGCCTCTCTTAACTACTAATAGTGTTAAGAAACTAGAAGTCCTTAAAGATAGTAGTTCCGCTACTAAAGAAAAAGCCGTAGATGTACTATAACTACTACCTATTTCTTACCTAAAGAGTATTAAAGTCTTGTTTATTATACTTGCCTTTATGCTTATTATTACTCTTATTTCTCTAGATTAGGTAAGTACTACTATTCTAAGTTTCTTATAGAGTTATCTCTTGCTAAATTATTACACGCTAGTAAGCTAATTCTCTTAATTTAGACTATTGTTGCAACTGCTATTCCTAAGATTACTAACTAGTTCAACTAGCTTAAAGATATCTTGTAGTACGCCTTAGCTTATTTTCTAACGCTTAGAGCGTTCTAGTTACTATAAGGTAAAGTGTATAAGTACTTTCTCCTTAAAACTAGCTTTCTAGTAGTAATCTTTATCTTTAAACTTAAGAGTTTAATTTGCGCTATTGCCTAAAACTTAATAACTCTAATTATTAGACATGCAATCTCCGGCCTTAGTACTTTAGGTATTACGCCTAGAGTATATACAATCTCTGCCTTTACTGCTAAGCCTATAAAAAGAGCTACCTATATAGAGGCTATTAGTGCGTTATATAGTATTACTACTGTTACTAGACTACTTATTAGTAGGGGGCTTACAGACGTGTTATTCTAGAGGTAGTAAGTCTATATGTTTGTTGTAAAATAAGGCACTATTTCTAGTTATTAACTTCTGCTACAACCGGACTATAGCTAATACAACAACTTTAGGTGCTTTTAGATTAATCTTCTAGTAGGCAGTATTACTGCTTTTGTTATTCTACTTACCTTTAAGACCTTTAAAGCCGTAAAAGTAGTTAATGCTATACTTAAGGAGAAGCTTCTATATATAGACTTCTTAGAGACAGTGCTTATAATAGGTGCATCTCTTACCTTACTATTAGCACTTTAGTATAGTAGTGTAACCTATGCGTAGAATTCTAGTATTATAATTAGTTTACTTATTAGCTTTATTACTATAACAATTACACTTATTATAATAGAAGTATAGTAAGATAAATGCACTATACTAACCCTACGTCTTATCTATAAAACAACCGTCTAGGTTAATACAGTATAGAGCTTTTTCTTTGCTAGCTTATATTTTACTATGCTTTATTTTCTGCCTATTTATTTCTAAAGTATTAATAACGCTAGTCTAACTAAGTTAGGTATGCGCAATATTTCTCTTATTATTCTGTTTAGTATTACTATATATAGCTTAGGCATAGCTATTACAAGAATAGGTATTATAGTACCTTTTATAACTATTAGATTAATAATTATAACTATTGCTGCTAGTCTACTGTATACTCTTAACATTAGGACCTTAATAGGTAAATAGGTTAGATACTAGATCTTAGTAGGCTTTAGATATAGTGTTACTCTCTAAGTCCTAGTTATTATTGCGTAAGCTTTTGCTAAGCTATTTAATATTACTACTATAACTATAATTATTATATATAAGTTTTACTTTGCACTGTCCTATCTCTAACTAATTACGTCCCTTATATGCAGTTGCTAGATCTCTTAGCAGTATATTTATGCTTGCAGCTGCGTAATCTAGCTTTATTAACTAGCTTATGCACAGGCTTACTATTACCGCACCAACTGTTAATCCCGCTTATGTAATAGGAACCGGTGCTACTTTAGTATACTAAGTATTTTCTAGAGCTAAGCTAGATAGTGTTATTTATGCGTACGCATAGGGTCTTAAAGTTACCTTTATAATTACTATTATAGCCTATAGCCTTACTTTTCCTATTAGCTTATTAAGTAAGTAGGATAATATTAATATAAAGAAACAGATTAATAAAGACAATGCTTAAAAGAAGGATTTAGACGATTATGTAAATAGAGTTCTTGCTATTCCCTTATTAGGGATAGTATCTATCTTGTACAGTAGTGTGCATAGCTTAGAGAAAACAGAATAGAGGCATAAATTAAAGAATATATTAGATTACATTTACAGCTTATAATATTAGCTGTGCAGTTTTCTACTCTACTAAACCTATAAGAGTTAGAGTAATAATTTCTTTATAATAACTACTATATTTGCTATTTTATTAACATAGACTAAAGTAAGAAAACTGCTACTACTACTACTGCCTTTTTAAGCCTCTTTCTAGTATTATATTTATCTTCTAAGCGTTTATAGCTGCTGCTTGCATATAGTAGTCTTAGTATTCTTAGTATTAGTATAGTAATTATTTTAATTAATATATACTAATAATCTTATAGTATTTATATACTCTATTATTATACACTAATAAATTTTAACCTTATTCTTTCTATACATATTACTTATAAAAAATAAATACTTAATAGTAAAGTACTTTTAAGCTCTAAGGTAAGGCCTTATTATAATTATATTATAACTAGCTAACTAATATAAATAGTTAGTATTAAGAATATTAATACTACTATAATTAACGTACTCTATAAGTAAGTAAGCTAATAGGTAAGTAAGCTACTTTTACTAAGCCTCTACTAAAGTACTCTTTCTATACTAATATCTTAAAAATAACCTATTATTAACATGTCTTAGAAAGCTTAAGTATAGCTTATACTTTAAGCTCTTAAATAAGACGCAAATTTCTTCTAGTAATATACTGCAGCTATCTATAATATACCTTAAAGCATACTAAGCTATTAATATACTAGATAACCTTTATAAGGTAATTCTATACCTAAATTATAAGGTTTAGATAATAATAAGAAGAGAGTAATTATTAAGTATATACTTAAGCTAAATACGCAAGAATTTAGCCTCTAGCTAGTAGATATAGCTGCTATAGCTAATTGTCTACGCACTAAGTATAATCTAGGCCCTATTAGTGTAAACTAGCCTAGTATGTTTATTAAGTATTAACTAGAGCTTAAAGTAAAGTTTAATTATAAGTATAACTATAAGTAAGCTCTTTATAAGAATTTAGAGGTTATATAGAGCTAGTTTAGCCTAGTAGCTAATATTAAAGCTAAGTATAGTATCTAGAATAATAATACCTATAACTTTAATAAAATAGGCTTTATAATAGGCTAGATCTTCTTAGAAGTAGTTATTATAGCTTTAGAGAGATAAGAAAGGCTAAAAATAGTCTAGTAAGGTAACTAGAAGTAGATAATAGTTATATAGAGTATTAATATAAAAGAATAGGCTATTCTACTCTTTATTATTATTAAGGTATACTACTACCTCTTTAGCTAGTATAAGAAAGAAGATCTGCTCTAGAATTAGGTTATTAGAGTTTTTAGTAATAGCTAGACTACTAATAAGCTTAGTTTTAAGTAGTTAAAATACTTTAATACGTATATAAAGAAGCGTACTATTAGTAATTACTAACTACTAGTTATTAATAGCTATAAGAGCTAAAATATACTTAAATTCTAGTAATACTATAAGAATAATAAGATTAGTACTATATATATACCTTCTTACTTATTATACCTTCTATAGCTACTTAATATAGGTTATTTTACTTTTTTAAAGAAAGTATATAGGCACTAAGCTAAAATACTTATATATAACTTAATTACTTACCTTATAAAGACTAAGTTCCTTTTATACTTTCAAGTAGCCTATAATATAGTATTTACTTCTAGTAATATCTAAGAAGAGTTCTAAGGTACTAGATTAGTTCTCTTTAACCTAGAATAGGTTATTTTAACTCTTAATATAAAGCTACAGACTCTATTACTACTACTCTCTACTAATAGTAAGCTCTAGTAGTTATAAACCTCTAGTACTACTCTAGAATTTAGGTTATAATTAACTCTAATTTAAGAAAAGTATAAGAAGTAGTAGAGTAGCTTACTAAACTCTATTCTAAGCGCGCTTAAGTACTATATAAAGAGGGGAGTAATTTTATCCTATAAGCTAGTTTTAGCCTAATAGAAAATTAGTAAGCTTTAAGTAGCTAATAAGGCTGCTATATAATAAAAATTATATAAAAGATAGTAGGTTTAGAAGAAAGAAACTCTAATAGTTAAAGATAAGTAGTAACTAGTAGCTCTAAAGAAGTTTAGGGCGCATAGTAATAGAAAGAAGCTAAAGAAGTAAGTGCGTACTTAAGAGAGTAAGCTAACCTAAAGGTACTATAGAAGGTATAATTAGACTAGCTATAATATATAAATATATAAGATTAATATAGAAGTAGTCTCTAAATAACATTATATACTATAGTCTACTATAAAGTACTAAAGTATAGTATTTTAGGCTATAATAAGTTATATTTTAGTAAGAGCTTAGTAAAAGTAGCTTACTTAGCTATTAGCTTACTTACTTATAAGGTATATTATAAAAGTATCTTTATATATTATATAGTAGTAGTATAGTTATTATAGTCTATATTATAAACTTTCTTCTTAGTAAGTATATTAAGTAGATTATATATAATAAGTAATATAAAGTACTACTAAGCTAGCTATACTATAAGGCTAGCTACTTTTTCTTAGTATTACTAATTCTATATATAAGTTAAGTAAACTTTTTACTTTTTATAAAAACTATATATAATATACTTATATTAGATATAAAAGAAGATTCTATATCTTTCTAGTATATATAAGTATTATAACTAGTCTTTCTAAAGTTACTATAGTACTATTAACCTAGCTAGGCTCTTTCTTAACTACTACTACTATTTACTTTCTTTAATACTATATAAGCTATAGCTATACTTCTAGCTACTAATAATACTACTTTACTATACTTTATTATACCTCTATACTAGATCTACTTTCTTTTTTAAGTCTTATACTTAGTTATTTCTACTAATTACTTTTTATACTTTTATATATAAGCTATAAGAAGTATATTATTATATAGTATCTCTTTAGCTTCTTTAATAAGCTTTAAGAACTTCTTTTAAGTAAATATTAGTAACTATATAAAGCGCTTACTTATAAGCTTTAATTATGACCTAAATTTATATATATTACTTAGTATTTAGAATTACTATAGTATTTTTAGTAGAGGTACTAGTAGAGAGGTATAATATTATACTTTAAGCTTATTAAGAACTACCTACGCATTAATAGAAACTAGCTCTAATACCTAAAAGGCCTTTTTATAGTTTCTATATATAAATATATTAAAAAATATATTTCTAAAGCCTAAAAGAAAGCCTTCTTTATTAATATAGAAGATATATCTAGATACTAAGTATTAAAGTTATACTTTTAAGTAAAGCTTATAAGTACTATTTATAGTAGTTCTTAGAGATAAGTACTAGTATAGAAGAGTTTATAAGAGTTAGAGTTATTACCTAGTAAAATACTATAATAATAGAAAGTAATAATAAGTAGTATAGAGTAGACTATCTAGCTTAAGAGTTAGAGTTAAGATTCTAAAGATAAACTTAACTAACTAAGTTAAATATAAACTATAAGAGTTATATTTCTACTAACTATATACTATAGAGAGTCTTAAGCTTACCTATTAACTTATAAACTTTCTAAGTAGTTCTTACTTTACTTACTATAAGCTAGGTTATATATATAGTTATCTTATAGATCTACCTATAAGCTAGCTTATATAATCTAGTTCTAGGTTAAAAATTACTAGCCTACTATTAGGCTGGCAAATAGGTAGAGGTTAGGTAGGGGTTAAGTAGGTTACATAACCTACCCCTACTTAACCCTAACCTCTACCTACGCTAGTAGCTGCTAAGCAGGTATAAGTTAGGTTGGGGTAGCACTAGTGTGGGTAGAGGTTAGGTAGGGGTAGCACTAGCGTGGGTAGGAGTTGGGTAAGCTTAGTTAGTATATCTTAATTTCGGAATTATTACACAGCTAAGAAGGCCTACTTAGAACAACTAGAATTTAGCTAGTTGAAAACAGGGTAAAGGTATACATGTACATGCACTCTAAATTCGGTATTATAGATAGTTATTATAGTACTTTATTATAGTACTACCTACCTAGGTACCCTGAACCCAACCCCTACCTACGCTAGTACTACCTCAACCCAACCTCTACCTACGCTAGTGCTACCTCTACCTAACCTCTACCTACGCTAGTGCTACCCCGACCTAACCTATACCTACGCTAGAGGTACTCTAACCCAACCTATACCCGTGGCCTGTGTGACCCCAACCTAACCTCTACCTAATATTAAGTACTCTAAACCTATTTGCTAGCCTACCTACTATAGTTCTTAGTAAGTAATATACTAAATATTATATACTAACTAGCTATAGTCTAATACAATTATAATACTATCTTTTCTTTCTACTAGATTTATCTTAAATTATATTATATATTTATAAGTATACTCTATATTTTAGTTTAAGTGCTAAATATATTATATCTTCTATATCTTAATAGAAGTAAATCTATTTTACTATTAAAATCTAATAATACTTAACTAAAGCTAATATTTCTTATAATTCTTATTTTATAAATAATAAGAAGTATTTTATTAATAAAAATAAGTATTTTATTATAGCTTTTAAGAATTAATATTATTAAAAGTATTTTAAGTATATATATATTATATATTTATATATAAACTATAATAGAGCTTATAAAACTATACTTAGGTAATTAATAGTATTTAATTAGTACTATCTAATCTATATCTAAAATATTAATTATATATAAAGAGAATTTAAAAGTTATATAATTTTACCTAATAAGCTTATAAGCTTCTAGAAACCTACTTAGTTTTATAATCTTATTAAGTAAGCTCTTAAGCTTTTATAAAGCTACTTAGTAGTTAGGTACTAAAGTAACCTAATTAGAGTATAGAAGTAAGAAAAAGGCTCTATAGTAGTAATCTATATACTTTATTATATAATATACTCTTTAGGTGTTTATACCTAGATATACCTACTTATAAAGTACTTATTTCTTTATTCTAAGGCTTAATTTAAGAGTATATCTTTTAAGAGCTCTTTTAACTTTTCTTAAGTATTTAACTCTTATTCTAAATACTCTAGAAGTAAAAATAAGCTCTAATATAACTTAATTCTAACTAGTAGATACTTTATAAGCGTTTTATTATATAATAACTTACTTATTTATACTTTTACCTTCTTTTTAAGTACTAAGTAGCCTACCTAAACGCTTACATAGCTGCTATAAATAAGTGCCTAAACTAGGTAACTCTAATTAGCTCTAGGTGTTATTTATAATAGTAAGAGTAAGTATTTAATACTTTACTACACTGCTCTATTATTTAATCTTAGTAATATTAGAATACTTATAGTAGGCAGAGCCTCTTACTATTACTTTTACTATACTAGTTAGTATTCTATATAAGCTATCTATCTACTTAATTTCTATAATTTTCTAGTTATCTTTATTATTATAGCTATAAGTATACTAATTTAGCTTTTATATATCTTCTATATCTCTTAGTTACTTTTTTTAATCTTTTTAGTTTTTCTTTTAGTTAGGTATATTTTTTAGCCTATATCTTTATTAGATAGTATTTAATTAATTCTACTATTACTATTTTCTAGCTCTTTTTAGGTTTTACTAACTTTTATATAAAGAGAATCTAAAGATAAGTACCTTATATACACTACTACTACCTTCTATACTTATACTACCTACTATAGTACTACTAGCTTACTTATACCTATACCTATACCTATAACTATAACTATAACTATAACTATAACTATACCTATAGTTATAGCTTTAGCTACTTCTTTAGCTATTACTACTACTACTACTACTACTACTACTATTACTACTGCTACTACTACTGCCTATGCTGCTGTGCTGCTGCTACTGCCTCTGCTACTACTACTACTACCTACCTCTGCGCCCTCTATCTCTATTCTAGGCACTTCTATACTAGGTGTGTATAGAGTAATTCCCTATATATACTATATAGATATACTGCTACTAAGTAGCTTAGTTATACTATGCGTAGATAATACTACTACTAGCTACTATAGTAAGCACTGCTAGTATTATATCTTTTAGTACTCTTACTATTCTCTATAGGTTTTCTTTTAAATAGAGTATATAAATAGTAGACTAATAGCTTATAGGCTGCCTACTCTTAAGCTACTTAGAATAGTACTAGTAGAGAAGCTTATTACTTCTAGTAGAGTAATAACTTTAGTAAGTAACTCTATTTCTATTTATAATAGTAGCTAATAAGTATATAGTAGGCTACTAACCTATATACTTTTATTTAGGTAGTAAAGAGCCTACTTATAAAAGAGTACCTATTTTAAGTACTCTTTATAAGTAGGTTCTTTAAGCTACTAAGACCTATAAAGAGAAGGTTATTCTTTCTATCTATAGCTAATTTGCGTTTATAAGCTTCTTAGCTACTAGTTATATACTTAAAAGAGCTACTAGTAGTAGTCTAAAGAGGCTTATACCTATTTAGAGAGGATAACTTCCTCTCTAGTAATTCTAAAGCTTTTCTTTCTCTATTAATATACTCTTTTTCTATAACTAATT
This sequence comes from Sclerotiophoma versabilis, assembly GCA_012274445.1. Taxonomy (NCBI): domain Eukaryota; kingdom Fungi; phylum Ascomycota; class Dothideomycetes; order Pleosporales; family Didymellaceae; genus Sclerotiophoma; species Sclerotiophoma versabilis. The sequence continues at coordinate 68,193 of JAAROD010000093.1, forward strand.
CTTCTTACTTTTAACTAATACTATATAAGTTTAACTATAATAGAAAGCACTTATAACTTTATCTAGAAAGTACTTTTATAAGCCTATTAGCTAGTATTTTACTAGTTTTAAAGTAGATTACTTAGAAATGTCTCTTAGTAATTTCTTATCTTAACTATATATTTTAGATATCTATATAGCGCAGCTAGGTAGTAAGCTTCTTACTTTCTTTAACTACTAATTAGATAGTTTATTAGTTATTATAGAAAATCTCCTATAGTACCCTTAAGTCTAGGTAAAGTTCTCCTAGGAATTGTTTTAGAGCTGCTAACTTCTTAGCTATATACTCTAAAGTAAGTAATTTAGCTTTAGTAGTAGAAGTTATTACTATTAATTAATATATAGCTTTCTAGATAATTAGACTACTAAAGAGCTATATAATATAGCTCTAAAATTATCATTATATCTTATAATTATTAGTAAATAATAAATTACTATATATAAGTAGTTAACTACCTTTATAAGTACTATACCTTATACCTATTATAATTCTATATAGACAAAGCAGTATAGTAATTAAGTAGCTAACTAGAGCTCTTACTTATAAACTAGAGTAGAGCCTAGAAGAATCTCTCTTTATATAGTTACGTAATATACTTATTAATAAGTATAATATATATAACCTACTTATTAATAAGTATTATATATTATTACTTATTAATAAGTAACGCTATATATCTTATTAGACTAATCCTAGTTACTGTTACGATCTCGGAGGATGGCACGCGGGGATGGTGACTTATTACCAATGGCGGGCCCTGGATCGGCGGGCGCCAGGCCCCAGGTCACGTGATGTCTCACGAACTCCACACAGAACCTGGAGTCAGGAGTGTGAGACACGACAACACAACGTCACGTGATGTCCCACGAATCCCACATTGTTCCATGAATACCACAAGGCCCCCTATGGGACTTGGTGGAAGACCATGCTACACTATGGGACATCTTAAGTATATAGTCAGTAGGAACACAACCCTTATGGTTCGTGTTCAACTTAGTCAATCAAGTTTGTCTTTGGAATCTCAACCCCCAACTCTCGAGCTAGATAGTCTACTCTATACTACTCATTGTTACCCTCCATTGTCACGGTGTCTCACTAGACAATAACCCCAACCCTTACGGATCATCCTGTACCAGCGCTCATCCCTGAGAACCAATACGAATAGTGCTTACGAGCTTTGCTTGAAAGTACAACTTCAACACTTTGAACACCCCAAAGATGAGTACTACTTCAGGATCCCGTGCTACCCATAGCAACTCCAACGCGTCACGCAACCGCGTCGACGACGACCTCGATATGGACGAAGGATCGAACGAGGGCACGACGACCTCTACGTCCACGAGTGTATACCCAGTAGCTAAGCCCGAGACCTTCGATGGTACTCGTGAGAAACTGGAAGACTGGCTTATCAAGTTCGACCTCTTCTTCATGTTTCAGGGAGAACGCATCCCTGAGGAGAAACGTGTGACGCTTGTCTCCACGTTCATGAAGGACCGCGCGTTCACGTGGATCAAACCCTTTATCCAGCGTTACCATGGAGAAGGAACGTCCACCGACATCGACGCATGGATCGAAGACTTCGACCTGTTCAAGGAACAGATACGCCGAGTATTTGGAGTACACAACGAACCAACCATCGCACGTCGCGACATCCAACGCATTAAGCAAACCACGTCAGCCGCCGACTATGCTGCCAAATTTCAGCAGCTAGCAACGTACACCGGCTGGGACGACACCGCGTTGACAACGATGTTCCGACAAGGATTGAAACCACGAGTCAAAGAGGAATTGATGCGGACCGCTGCGTCTACCGATGACTTCGACTCCCTGGTCAATACGGCAATTGATATCGATGTCAAGCTGTACGAACTACAACAGGAATTGCGAGAGGACCCACGTACACGAGCAGCAGCTCATACTACTCGCCCGCCTCCACGCAACCCATGGCGAAACAACCTCAACCGAGGAAACCGAGGAAGCAACCGCTACCAGCCAAACACTGGACGCCGTGTACACAATAGCACCAGCAGCGGTTACTACGGACCAGAGGCCATGGACCTGTCCAACATCAACAAAGGACCAGAACCCCGATGGAACCAGAAAAGCAAGGGTAGTGACAGGAAGGACAAGTCAGGAGTGACTTGTTATGGATGTGGCAAGCAAGGCCACTATGCCAAGGACTGTCGATCCAAGAACAAGGTGGTTCGACAACTCAACGTACTCACCCGCGAGGATGCGGATGCCGGTGATGAATGGGAAGTTCTCACCGATGACATGGGACGTCTTATGGAGGACCCCGAACCCGGATCCGATGACGATTACATCGAACCATCCGATGAGGACATACGGAATGCCCGAAGCCGAGCACCTACACCATACCAAGAGTTGGACGAACAGCAGAAGCATCTGCAGGACCTAGCGAGACGACCATCAACACAGATGGGACAAGCATACGAACGAGGACTGAAAGTGTGCAAGCACAAGCAGCCCACTATGTCTCAGCGACTACGCGACACTGCCAGACAAGAAGCGGATGGAGGCACTATCTACGCCTCCGACACTGAAGAAAGTTGGTACGACACAGACATGCGTGAATTCAACGAACGTACAGAAGCAGAACTAGCACGTCAAGAAATCCGAGACAACAACGCTACCTTTCAGGAAAACTGTGATCGGATTACCAAGAGCATCGACAAGAAACTACAGCAAATGGCACTTCAAACTCGCGCAGGACAACGACAGGTCAACAACCTAAGTAAATCCCAACAGGATTGGTGGAAACATGATTTCGATAAACTCAGTGCTGGCAACTACGCCACACGACAGGAGCTCGAGCGACAAGTAAAAAACGACCGAAGCAGGAACGAGCCTGACTTCGACAGGAAGCCAGCGTTGCTTCTAAACCCACGACCAGAGTACGCCTTGGACCACCGGAATCCAAATCATGGAAAGCTATCATGGACAGCATGCGTACACAACGCCTGTCGCATACACGAATCAGAAAAACTAGGAAAGGGATGGTTCCCGACTCCCAGTACCACATGCAGGAAACAATGGTACGATTGCAAGAACGACATGTGCGAAATGCACCTCTGGGACAAGCGTTCCGAGCTGCACTTCCCAGGCACAGACGACCATCAGGAAATCGTATGCATGCAATTGGTTATCAACGGCTCCTGCTACAATCTACATTGGCAGCGTTGCCTCAACCCGAACTGCAAGCTGCACGAAGGCAGCAAGATCATCCATGGATTCGGTGATGAGGAGACTTTTTTAGGCAAGCGCCAAAAGAGTGCTCCGTCGAGCGATCCCTTAACGCTATTGGGGACGGCTCACTCATCAGACTACCCATCAAGTTAAATGGAGTAGTATTATCGGCACTCTTGGACTCAGGAGCACAAGCGAATTACATATCCCAAACAGCGATGTACCGAGCAGGCCTCGTACCACGCACAAAGGAACATGCCTATTCGCTCCGAGTAGCCAATGGAGAATCAATGCCGGAAGAGCCGTATATCATGTACGAGGTGATAGCGGCCCCCCTAGAGATACAGGGGCACCACGAGGAACTAACCCTAGACGTCTTCGCAAAGGCCACGCACGACGTCATACTAGGACTTCCCTGGTTACGAAAGCACAATCCAGAGATAGACTGGACATGGGAAAGACTTTCGTTGAGACGATGCAAATGCGGCACCAATGCATCGAAACCCACGCAGCGCACGCCGCGACTGGTGGATGAGAAGGAGATCAACAACGTCTCTTCGACACATAAGACGCGCCAAGATAGAGCGGTCGACCGTGTGGACAAAGGAAGCCCCTCCACGACGGTTAAGGAGAACAAGAGTGCACCTCCTGGCATACCAGATGTGTATAGACAGTACGCCTGGATGTTTAAAGAAGAGTTATCCGCAAAAGCGCTACCCAAGCATCAACCTTGGGATTGTGAGATTAAACTCGAGGAAGGGAAAGAACCACCCTTCGGGCCTATATACCAGTTATCCGAGAAAGAGCTCGAGATATTACGCGAGTACATCAAGGAGAACCTCGCGAAAGGATTCATTAGGAAATCCGAATCCCCGGCGGGATTTCCCATTCTATTCGTACCAAAGAAAGACGGCAAGCTGAGGCTTTGCGTCGACTACCGAAAGCTGAACGATATCACCATCAAGAATCGTTACCCGCTACCCAACATATCCGAGTTACAGGACCGGTTATCAGGAGCGAAGTTCTTCACCGCACTCGACTTACGCGGAGCGTACAACCTCATACGCATGAAGAAGGGCGAAGAATGGAAGACGGCGTTTAGAACCCGTTATGGTCACTACGAGTATACGGTCATGCCATTTGGGCTAACCAATGCACCAGCAGTATGCCAGGCACTAATCAACAATGTGCTACGAGCACACCTGGACATTACAGTGGTGGCATACCTCGATGACATCCTAGTGTACAGCAAAACACTAGAAGAACACAAGGTCCACGTGCGACAAGTGTTAGAATGCTTAGCAACAGCAGACCTCAGGCTGAAGCCAGAGAAGTGCGAATGGCACAAGGAAGAAGTAGAGTTCCTTGGCTATGTCGTAGGAAGATATGGAGTTAAGATGAGCGAAAAGAAAATCCAGGTTGTGAAGGATTGGCCGACACCCACTACAGTCAAGGGAATTCAAGAATTCCTTGGGTTCGTCAACTTCAACCGACGTTTCATCAAGGACTACTCCATGAAGGCCTTACCGCTCACGAGACTTACGCGGAAGGACACACCCTTCAAATGGGAACAAGCGCAAGAAGACGCTTTCCAATCGCTCAAGCAAGCATGCATAGAGCCTCCCACACTGATTGCATTCAGGAGCGGCGAACCCGCACGCCTTGAAACAGATGCCTCGGATTTGGCATTAGGAGCATGCATTACTCAAGAACGAGGCGGTCAATGGCACCCGATCGCCTACCACTCAAGGAAGTTCACGGCACCGGAAGAACGTTACGATGTACACGACAAAGAGCTTATGGCCATCGTCGATGCACTACAACATTGGAGAGTATACGCAGAAAGCTGCTCAGAACTCACCATCTACACAGATCACAAGAACTTGGTACATTTCACCACTACTAAGGTTCTGAACCGACGGCAAGTACGCTGGTCAGAAATGCTTGGTCAGTACAAGTTCAAGATCCTGTACACACCGGGGAAGGAAAACGGTAGAGCAGACGCGCTCAGCCGACGCCACGACCTCGCAGGCGAAAAGACAATCAACAAATTCGCCATCCTCGGAGTTAACAAAGATGGGTCTTTAGGACCAACACAGCAGCTCAATCTAGTGATGCAAGTTCAGCAGGAACAACGCATCCCGGAGCAAGTACCAGAGGAGCTTCAAGAGGAAGTCATCTCAAGACATCATGACGATGCGCTACACGGACACCCTGGTATTGCCCGCACCATGGAACTCATCAAGCGACATTATGAGTTTCCCAACATGAAGGACAAGGTCACCAAGTTCATCAGGAACTGCGTGCAGTGCCAACAGAACAAGCACAGCACACACGCCAAGTACGGAGAGGCACAAGCAATGGAGCCACCCACGGCACCATGGACGAACATCACGATGGATTTCGTTACGCAGCTACCACCCTCCAAGGACCCTGTCACAGGATATACCTACGACTCAATCTTCGTCGTAGTGGATCGATTCACCAAATACGCTGAAATGATACCATTCAGACACAGCTACACTGCGCGGCAGCTAGCTACGGTATTCATCGATCGGATCATTCGCCACCACGGAATGCCCGAGTCAATTGTCAGCGACAGAGATAAGCTTTTCACGTCAAACTATTGGACCACGATGCTTGCCGCATTAGGTACCAAGAAAAAGCTATCTACAGCCTATCATCCGCAGACGGACGGACAGACAGAAAGAACGAATCAGACGATGGAAACGTACCTTCGGATCTACAGCAACCAGGAACAAGACAACTGGGTCTCGCTGTTACCCATGGCACAAATCGCATACAACAACAAGTTATCGGAAGCAACAGGCACAACGCCGTTCTTCGCGAATCACGGGAGACACCCAAATCTCTTTACTCGATCTCTCAATTGCCCTATTCAGACGGAATCAGCAATAGCTTCAGCAGTCAGACTAAAGGAAGTACACCAGAAATCACTCGAAAACATCGCACGGGCTCAGGAACGAGCCATTTCATATGTCAATCAGAAACGAAAAACGGCACCTCAGCTAAAGGAGGGGGATAAAGTCTATCTCCTCACAAAAAATCTCAGAACACGAAGAGCAACGAAAAAACTGGACAAGGTCAAGGTCGGACCATTTTTCATTTCTAAGCAAATCAGCCCAGTCAACTACCGACTTGAGCTACCCAAGGATGCAAAGATCCACCCAGTGTTCCATGTCTCGCTGTTGGAACCTGCCGACCCAAGAACGCCAATCCAGAAAGACTTCCACTACCAAGCCGACGGCAACGATGAGTGGGAAGTCGAAAAAATAACAACACATCGAAGAACCAAGAAAGGTATTCGATACCTAGTCAAATGGTTAGGGTACCCGGAGTCAGAAAGTACATGGGAACCCCCAGCGCACCTTAAGAACTGCCAACAGTTGTTGCGGCAGTATCGGCGGAATCAGGATCCAGAGGCGGAGGATACGATCCCCAGTCGAGACCAAGGGTCCCGGGCATGAGCCCATTTTCGAGAACAGTGACGTCATTCAACAACGACTCCTGTTGCTCCAGAGGCTCAATCTCTTCAACGAACTGAGCACTCGCGTCGAACCATTGTTGTTCTCGACGCTTTAAGAATTTCTTTTGTTTACGCACCCGATTCAACTTCGCACGGGCAGCTTGCAAGGCGGCCATCGCGGCCTCCTCGGCCTCAGCCGCTTCGTCTTCCATTTGTTCCAACCGCGACATCTCGTTGTCGATTTTCGAGAAGTCGGGAACGGGCAGGTCAACTGGTTCACACTTCTTGATCCCGTTGTACTCGCAGTTTCCGCACTTCTTGCTCAGGGACGCCAACTTGCAAGGCAAGTTGTTCTTGGCGCAGTATTTGCAAGCAACCATGGCAATGAATCCGACAGCGTTTATGCGATCTCCTTTGGTATGACGGTGTAGAGTACTCCTGGAGGACATCGGTTAATTCATGAGGACATGAATCGTGGAAGAGGGGGATAGTGTTACGATCTCGGAGGATGGCACGCGGGGATGGTGACTTATTACCAATGGCGGGCCCTGGATCGGCGGGCGCCAGGCCCCAGGTCACGTGATGTCTCACGAACTCCACACAGAACCTGGAGTCAGGAGTGTGAGACACGACAACACAACGTCACGTGATGTCCCACGAATCCCACATTGTTCCATGAATACCACAAGGCCCCCTATGGGACTTGGTGGAAGACCATGCTACACTATGGGACATCTTAAGTATATAGTCAGTAGGAACACAACCCTTATGGTTCGTGTTCAACTTAGTCAATCAAGTTTGTCTTTGGAATCTCAACCCCCAACTCTCGAGCTAGATAGTCTACTCTATACTACTCATTGTTACCCTCCATTGTCACGGTGTCTCACTAGACAATAACCCCAACCCTTACGGATCATCCTGTACCAGCGCTCATCCCTGAGAACCAATACGAATAGTGCTTACGAGCTTTGCTTGAAAGTACAACTTCAACAGTTACTTATTAATAAGTATTATCTCCTAGTAAGTATATAGTTAGTAGGAATATAACTTTTATAGTTTATATTTAACTTAGTTAATTAAGTTTATCTTTAGAATCTTAACCCTAACTCTTAAGCTAGATAGTCTATTCTATACTACTTATTATTACCCTCTATTATTATAGTGCTTTACTAGATAATAACTTTATTTCTTACAGACTATTCTATACTAGCGCTTATTTCTAAGAACTAATATAAATAGTGCTTGCAAGCTTTACTTAAAAGTATAACTTTAACACTTTAAACACCTCTAAAGATAAGTACTACTTTAGGAACCTATACTACCTCTAGCAGCTCTTATACTTAACAATCTAATAATAATATTAAGATAGAATAAGTGCTAGCTATGCGCCTTAGAGTTAGTATTACTAAACCTAACCTCTACTATAGTAAATAATATAAGCTAGAGAACTAGCTTATATAGTAGGACCTCTTTTTTATATTTTAGAGAGAAGATATTACTAAAGAAAAATAAGTTACTTTTATTACTAGTTTTATGCAAGACAAGGCTTTTACTTAGATTAAACTCTTTCTCTAACACTACTACGCTAATAGAGACTTAATAGTAATTAACTCTTAGTTAAAAGACTTTAACCTATTTAAGGAATAGATACAACCTATGTTTAGAGTCTTAAATAGACTAGTAATTGTATATTATAATATCTAACGTATTTGTTAGGAACAATCTGCTACTAACTATGCTGCTAATTTCTAGCAGCTAGCTGTGTTTACTAGATAGAATAACACAGCGTTAATAACTATGTTCTGTTAAGGACTAAAGCTTAAAGTTAAGAAAGAACTTATGCATACTACTGCAAGTACTAATAACTTTAATAACCTAGTTAATAAGGCTATTAGTATTAATATTAAGCTTTATAAGCTTTAGCAGGAACTTAGAAATAATCTATAAATATATATTATACCTATAGAATAACGCCTACTACTATGTAACCTATAGTGTAATAACCTTAATTAAGGAAACTAAGGAAACAACTACTATTAGTTAAATACTAGACACTGTGTATATAGCAGTACTAGTAGTAGTTACTACAGACTAGAGGCTATAGACCTGTCTAATATTAATTAGAGACTAGAACTATAATAGAATTAGAAAAACAAGAGTAGTAGTAGAAAGAATAAGTCTAGTGTAACTTATTATAGATGTAGTAAGTAAGGCTACTACGCTAAGAATTATTAATTAAAAAATAAATTAGTTTAATAACTTAATATACTTACCTATAAGAATATAGATGCTAGTAATAAATAGAAGGTTCTTACTAATAATATAGGACGTTTTATAGAAGACTCTAAGACTAGATTTAATGATAATTATATTAAACTATCTAATAAGAATATACAGAATATCTAAAGCTAAGTACCTATACTATACTAAGAGTTAGACAAATAATAGAAATACCTATAAGACCTAGCAGGATAACTATTAGAATAAATAGAAGAGATATATAAATAAGGACTAAAAGTATACAAGTATAAGCAGCCTACTATGTCTTAGTAACTACGTAATACTGCTAGATAAGAAGTAGATAGAGGTATTATCTATACTTCTAATACTAAAGAAAGTTAGTATAATATAGATATGCGTAAATTTAATAAGTATATAGAAGTAGAATTAGTATATTAAGAATTCTAAGATAATAACACTACCTTTTAAGAAAACTGTAATTAGATTACTAAGAGCATTAATAAGAAACTATAACAAATAGCACTCTAAACTTACGCAGAATAATAATAGGTTAATAACCTAAGTAAATTCTAATAGGATTAGTAGAAGTATAATTTTAATAAACTTAGTACTAGTAATTTTACTATATAACAGGAGCTTAAGTAATAAGTAAAAAATAACTAAAGTAGAAATAAACCTAACTTTAATAGGAAGCTAGTATTACTTCTAAACCTTTAACTAGAGTATGCCTTAGACTATTAGAATCTAAATTATAGGAAGGTATTATAGATAGTATGCATGTATAACAGGTAGTCTCACTCCCCATTCCGAATGCTGACAGTTTCCCTCCTTGGGCTCGAGCGGGAGCCGCTCTCGCGCTCGGTCAGCAGACCAGGATCCTTACCTGAGCAGCCCTGAGTGGAGCCTGAGCAGCCCTGATTGGAGCCTGAGCAGCCCTGAGTGGAGCCTGAGCAGCCCTGAGTGGAGCCTGAACAGCCCTGAGTTGAGCCTGAGCGGGGGTGAGTAGCTGAGATATGGACTGTGTGCATGCCCAAGCTAGCCTGTTTTGCTTGAGGGGATCCTCGCTTTTGCGCCGCGCAGCGAAGTGGCGCATTTCGATGGGCTTGATTGGTGGTTGCACCTTCCATCCTGTAGTCCTACCCTATGTCAGACACGAGATTGTATGTGCATCACAATATTGTCAAAACCTATTTTTTGCTAGGCATTAGGTACTCTTACACACGAGATGTGCGCGCATGTACATCACACCTACATCTGAACTATGAGAGTATCCTGTCACTTCCGGCCTATCCTATAGGGAGGAGAGCATGTTGTATCAAAGTGACGTGCGGTAGCTTCTCTTTATCCCATTACAGTCTCTTTAAGTTTATATATGCCAAAAATTGGACAACTTGACCCACTTCCGTGCAATGTTCCCACCATTCAAATCATGTCCTACGCCGCTCAACCACCATACTAATACAGGGTGACACTCATTAGAAGTTGCACATCTTGTTGCGGTATCAGAGCCGTTGCAACCGGGTTGTCTTCCATATTAAGCGTAGAAATAGGCGCTCTTCAGTGTCTGCAAGGCTTATCCATCATGCTCGAAACTCAACCCTTGTGAAGTCATAGGCCTTTCCAGTATATTGTCATGTATGCTCTGGTCTTGAGCTTACAATTGCGTCATAAGCGATGATGAGCCGGGTTTTTGAAGTCGCATGGCAAATATCGAAGCAGCGTGCTTGTACGAGGGTGGCGAACTAGGGTCAGCTTTGAGATTAGTGTCGACGCTAGGAATCACGCTGGCTGCAAACGTGAACTGTGTTGTGCCGTATGATGGCCTGGATGTAAGCCGGGCTAGAATACAACAAACAAGACAACACACCAATACAGTACAGTGCAGTACATACACTCTTCTTATCTTCCCGCATCTATAATATCCACACTTAACCGTGCGATAAATGCTAACGTGTAACTATACCGCTAGAGCAGACATTTTCCATCAAGGCCTACAGTACTTTCTCACCCTGTGTACGAGATGCGCAGTGCAGCACGATCTTATGGACACGCTGCAGTAGCTAGTCCGTCTCTCAATAGTTGGCATGCCCAAGTACTACTGAGCATGATGCAAAATAACTGAGAACTCGATTGATTAAACATCCTTTCTCGAAGGTATTAAAAATCATCTGTCAGTGGCCGCATCCGTCTTTGCGGGTCAGCAAGCGTCCCTCTGGGTCGGTACGATACCATAGAGTCACTGTTGCGGCCGTCGCAGTAACGGATAGACAAATCATACGAGCAGGCTACGCGACATGATATGTCCGTCGAACACAGCATCAGTCATGGAGGCAATACAGTACAGTACACAGCAACATGGGGCGCAATGTCGTAGCCTAGGCTGACAGTTTCTGACCAGCGCTGATGGCTAAGCCCGACACCTGCTAAATGTGATCCCTGGCTTGTACCGTACAATAACGCCCCCTCATGGCACGAATCTTCTCTAACATGATGCCTGTTAGAGTCTGATGAGAGGTACTTCTGAATCCTCACATGAAAGATTTAGTACTAGTGTCCATGTTAGAACACGCCGATGTGGGACACGAAAGTGCGCAGGCATAATCGGGAACGTATATCTACAATATTTCATGTCAGGGCGGGGCTTCGCTGACGGCCAATTGTGACCCACCCAAACTCAATATCTGGTGGTCTACTGTTTTATCGTACTGTCCTAGTATCACTGCAATCGTTGATCCATGGTCCTTAGCCTGTATGATGAAAATAGAAATGTGATAATCTTATCGAATCTGCTCCGTACGTCGAGTAAGAACATTCTTACTGGGAAGACTGAATTTCTCGGGCGCATCCTCGCCCTTGTTACTTCCGCACTACGTCAACAATGGGATCCACGAGCCCTCTGTACAGACTCCACCCGCTGTGCCTAAGCACCTCAACCATGAGACGCGAATTATAGCATACCAATGCTCGCTTATTACCTTTTTGCTTTGGGCGGGCAAGAGACATATAACCTTAAGGCTTTCTACACAGTACACTCTGAAACCTGCCATATATGTGCAAAAGCTTCCCTTCGTGTACCGACCACGAGCCTCATTGTAGTGGTGCAGTCTGCAGTCGGACAAGGAACGGATCATAGGGGCCGTGAAGCCACGTATTTTGATGTCGGTTCCGAGACACTCAGTCCTAATCACGATAACGTTTTGCACTGTCTTAGCAATAAGAAGAATCTACTCTTGTACTCCCTGGCACGGTCATCTATTGTTTTACACTATATCGTGCTTGATAGAATGATAGTTTTTATGCACTAAATCATCCAAGGGTGACTATTCATGGCCTTTATTGTATATAAACCTGGTTCCAGAACGAGAGCCCGCGAACTGAGTCGAGGCGGATAAGCAGCAGTCGTACTGTAAGACATCCAGCCTGTTGCAGCGAGTTGATATTTCGGTTGCCGCTAGCAAGGGATGAGCACGCTTACCAGCGTAATTAGTCGAGCTGAAAGCGCACTAGAGCTCTGTAAATCTGCTAGCACAGTGCTTCCCGTACATGAGCTCCACCCAGCGTGATCCGTAGTCTCGACGGCTTTCCAGTTAAGCCCGGCATGCCTGGATATGTTCCTGGAAGCGTCTAGGGCCTACAATTGTACTGGACCAAATATCATGCTGTCAACCTGCAGTAAGCTGTTGCTTCGGTAGTCGAAAATTTTATTCCAATCGAATGCAGCGTCCGCAACGTTTGGCCTTATAGCGGGATGCACAGGGTATAAAGAGCGCAATTGTCCGCCCAGCTGCAATCGAATAGCATCCTGAACATACCAGCAAATCTGTCCGCACGCGTGCCTTCTCGTATCTCGCGAAAAGAAACTTTCTGTCCTCCCAATCTGTTCGTTGCCGTTTACGAATGACCATGAGACTCACTGAAATTCCTGGTCCTCCTGCTTATCCTCTGATCGGCAACACGCTGGATATAGACGCTGAGAGCCCGATGCTGTCGCTTTGTAGCTTGTCTGAGAAGTATGGTGGGTGATGCCTCCTCCTTGCTATATACGCTGACTACAGCTGACCTTGCCAGGAGAAATATGGAGGTTCTACCTAGGGGGCGAGGAACGCCTCGTCATCAGCACGCAAACTCTGATGAATGAAATATGTGACGAAAAACGCTTCTCCAAGATTCCGGCGGCTGCGCTCAAACAGGCGCGCAATGGTGTGCACGACGGGCTCGGCACGGCGTACGGCCCGCAGGAGAAGAACTGGGGCATTGCGCATCGCATCTTGGCTCCAAAGCTTAACTTGCTAGCAACCCGCAACATGTTTGAAGGGATGTACGACATTGCTTCGCAGCTTGTCACGAAGTGGGCTCGGCACGGGTCCGACCATGTCATAGAAACGAACGAAGACTTCACCCGTTTGACGTTCGATGCTCTCGGTCTGTGCACCATGAACTATCGCTTCAATTCCTACTATAGCCAGGACATGCATCCGTTCCTGAAAGCCATGACGGAGTTCCTCAAGACGAGCGGCGATCGCGCGCGAAGGGGCTGGTTCGCACAGATATTCTGTGTGCTGGAGAACCGACGGTACTGGAGCAACATCGACCTGCTGCGGAAGACTGGCGTAGATATTATTGAGGCACGGAAGGAAAACTCCACAGGCAATAACGATCTACTGAGTAGTATGTTAGACGGGGTTGATCCGAAGACAGGTGAAAAGATGAGTGTAGGTGCTGTCTGCGACAGGTGCCGATACAAGACACCACAACTCTGCTAATCCCGACAGGACGATAGCGTTGTAGACAACATCATCACATTTCTCATCGCTGGACATGAGACAACTTCGGGACTTCTATCTTTTACGCTCTATTACCTCCTGCAAAATGCCGCTGCGTACTCAGAGGCGCAGCAGGAGGTCGACGACGTACTTGGAGAAGATGTGATCACTGTAGACCACCTCGCGAAGCTCCCGTTTCTCAATGCCGTCCTCCGAGAATCTCTCCGCCTGACACCGACAGTCCCATCGATCGTCGTCGCCTCCCACGAAGACACTGTTCTCGGCGGCAGATACTACGTGAAAGGCGGCACGCCTATCATCGCATTACCGTCGATGGTGCACCGCGACAAGACCGCGTACGGTGATGACGCCGCCGACTTTCGACCGACGCGCATGCTCAACGAAGCGTTTCACCGCCGCAACAAAGCCTTTCCCAACTGCTGGAAGCCCTTTGGCAATGGCATGCGAGCTTGCATTGGGCGGGCCTTTGCCTGGCAACAGACTCTTCTTGTCCTGGCCCTCCTGCTACAGACGTTCGATTTCTCCATGGAAGTTCCATCCTATCGGTTGCGGATCAAGCAAACATTGACCATCAAGCCCGACGGATTCCGCGTGCGTGCTCACTTGAGAAATAAGTCGACTGCAGTAAGTGAGCGAGCGCTCGCTGTACCTTTCGGACGTGGAGCCTTGCGAGTCCACCGAAAGGCTTGAGGAACCAAGCGAAGAACTTGCGAACAAGGTATCTATTCATATGATAAGGCTTGGCTGAAAACGGCACCGGTCGCGATGGGATTAAACTGGGAGTTTCGAGCTATATTGATCTTGACTCATCTCTAAATTACACCTCCCCCTACACGATAATGGACAAATAAATGAGTCTTCCTCGATTGCCGCTCAAGCGATTGATGAGTAATCAGCCACGGTCCAATGCCAACGTTCGGCTAGAAGTCGAACGGGTAGCTAGGGAAACAGCTATTTACTGTACCGAACAAGCTGCATTCGCACGGCAGGTTTGGGGTGGAGGTCATGTAGTGATTTGCTTTCCGGCTAGAAAGTCTTGTAACCTCTGTCCCCCCGTGCCAGGACGCGCGGTGTGATGGGACACTTTTTCTTCCGGACGCTCGGATTGCCTGAAACGTCCTTAGATATAGACAAGCGTGACGCACATTCATTCTGCACCTCTTGTTCTCCCAGCACACCAGCTTCGGACGCCGAAAAGCGCGTTGTTGACCATACTGTCGCTTGTTTTGTCAGTGCCGTCTATCAACTCCCCTCTGACACCCTATACTTGTGCAAAGCTTGGTGGGCTGTCAAGGAATCCAAGATGGCAATGAGCAAGACCGCACACTTAAATGATCAACTTAAGGTGAGGATCGTGCATTCTGGCAGTTTCTCCCCCTTGGACAGCGAGATCGTTAAAACGCGATCTTAGCGGGCACACACGTTTTGACAATCTTGCCGCTCGCGTGGAGAAACTGCCAGGATGCACGATCCTCACCTCAAGTCGACTCTTTGAGTGTGCAGTCTTGCTCTTTGCCATCTTGGCTGCCGTTCTGGCCTACTGAGCTATGCCGACTATACCGAAAACGCACCGTTGGTGTCGCGTCAAAGATCTGCCTTGTCAAAGCTGTCCACAGACGTAGCCTGTCGCAAACAAACAGGGGGTATTCGAGGAGAGTCGATGGACGGCACTGACAGAACGAGCGACAGCGTGGTCAACAGCGCGCTTTTTGGCATCAGAGACTGATGTGCTAGGAGCACGAGAGCTGCAGAATGAATGCGCATTGCGCTTGTCTATATTTGAGGACGTTGCACGCAATCCGAGCTTCTGGAAGAAAGAATTTCCCGCCACACCGTGCGCATGCTTAGTTACTTCTTACGTACAAGCAATTCAACAATCTATGACTAGACCAGAGGGAAATCATGCGGGTGCAAGGAAGCGAAGTTGTATTCTTCGTTTCCGTAACGACGATATGCCCATTCAAGCTTTATGATCTCGCGCTCGTACAGAGTCCCTTCCAGTGCGGGCAACCGATCGCCCAGACGCACGTGATAAGAGCCCGATAACCTTTCCAAGTAGATCAGAACCTGGCACATCTGCTCTCTCTCCTCAAGTACTGACTCTTCGCCTTCCACGACAGGAATAACGTCAATTTTCGTCTGCTTCTGTTGCGCTATGAAGGACAGCTTCAAACAGAACGCCTCGCCATTCTGACTGATGATGTTGGCAGGCTCGATCAATCTAAGTTTGCGCTGAGCATCACTATAGAAGCAATAGGTGAACTGGTGAGGCTTCGCAGCATTTGGGATAAGGATGGTTCTGTTGTGGAGTTCGCGTACGTTCAGCCGCATTCCTCCTACGATGATCTCGTGTTCCGAGGCGTCAGAAGCGCAGTAAGGACGTATACTTTGATAGAACAGCCTTTTCGATTCTTCGGATGGTACCGTGTGAGACTTGTGTAATAGAAGGATCAAATATTGGGCAGTCTCACTGCTATTATCGTGCACGCCAGATCCTAAAAGACCCGGATGTGCGCCGTTCCGCACCACAAAGTCGAGCCAGCTGTCGTCCTTGAATACCTCGTACCAGACACGCTGATGCCACTGGTTGGCTGGGAAGATACCGAATTCATGTACCAATAGCCCTGCCGTAAACACGGACGTATGCCTTGCGATGTTGTCCCACATCTCGATCGGAACTCTGTCAGACGCGTTGGTGCAGCACACACGAGGCTTTGCGCACTGTTTGTGATACGAGTGTTGCAAGCACTTAGCGATAGTGAGAACCGTGAGCTCTGCAAATGACATCTTGTTATTGACCAAACAGCTTGCACTACAGCATATCTGCGCCGAGCTGGGTAACGTCGCTAGAAATCGTGAGGTAGACATGAAGAAGTACCCATTCGACGGTTTTATTTTCAGCTGCTGCATGCGTGCGAGTGAGGCTTGTGTTATTCCCTCCAGAACTCGGACTCTTGACTTGGCGTTGACCCGCTGCATGATCGATATACGTGTGCCGTGATCTCGTATGTAATGGAATGCTTTGACGCTCTCTGCAGCAGAAAGTGAGGCCAGTGCCTTAAGGATTGTTGGAGTGCTCCGAACGCTGCGGTCGAGTATGTTGTAATCGAGCTTGATTAGCTCAGGCCAGAGCGAAGTGTCGAGTCGTCCAAAGAGAAAGAACTTGTCGTCGGGTAGACTAACGTAGATCTCTCGAAGTTCAGGCTGGTTTTTGTATAGTCGAGCTCTTTCTTTCTCATCGCCTCTTGCCCAGCGGTACCCGGCCAATGCAGCTTTTCCTTTCGTCAGATCCATGTTTGGTTCACCTCCAGTGTGCATAGGATGGTAGTGGTCGTCCTATACCTACTACACTTGATATAATCAGGATTTCGCTGGGTTGATCTTAAACAGAGGACAATAAAAGACTCAAGGAATGATACTAGTGCTACTGTAACATAACACTGTATACCTGCCGAGCTGAGTGATGGTCCGTTTTCGATCACTTTGAACAAATATTCAGGCGCGCAGATGCTACCACCCAGAGTTTCTATACTTAGATCCATAAGCATCAAGATTGTCCCCTCTCTTGCACCTCTTCTTAAGAACCGCAGACGACTTGACTCGGCTTGCAGCCGAACATGAGGACTGCTTTACGCTACTGTACTTACTGCACACCATTACACATCAGCGAGTCATGGCGAGGGACTCTGTCATTTGGTCAGTGTCAAAGCTCTAGCAATCTCGCCGTGTGCTGTGTCTCGAAAGGTAAGCAAGCCAACGGGGCTCATTGCTCTACCTGGGTACCGCACGGGCGGTAGACGCGACGCTAAGAATCGCGCTGAGCTGAGTGCCGAGGCGCGAGGTAGGCTGCTGAAGTTGGAGCCCTTTCAGGGCTTGCACGCACTGCGTCGTCTTGCTTTGTACTCACAGACGTCACCACGGAAAGTCTCATACGAGAAAGAAGAGAAGGAAAGACTTCACAGCTGCTACAGTACGGCCCAGTAGTGCAGCTACTGCGCTGTGCCGTAACTGCTTTGTGCCGTACTGTGCGGCGCGGAACAGCAACAAGCGGGAATGTCAGCCCTGCGTGGCCGCGCCCTGGCATCGTCCGCAGAGGTATACCGGTGGGAGTGCGGGCAGAACCCGCAACTGGCTCAGCTGGCCGCGCTAGGAATCACGCTGGCGAGGATCCCCCGCCCCGACAAGAATGCGTCGAAACCCAAAATCGACGACCATGCAGTGCAGCGAAGCCATCTTGCTGCAACCGGCCATCCTCACCATTTGTGGAGTACGGTGCTGCGCCTGTGCGGCACGGCGGGATGTGTTCGTGCTACACGTATCAGAGAAGGCGCCACACGTCGGGGCCTAGCCGTCGACGTCGTCGCTCGGTCAGTATGTACCTGTACGTGTGGCGCTGCTGGTAGCCTCAGTGGAAGCGTTCTCGTCGGCGTATTGCTATTGATAGAAGCATCGATAACATGCGCCATGCCCCGACCGATTGTGCCATCGACTTCCGTAGTGGCAGCCGAGAAGGCACCGTCTTTCGTCGTTGCGACAGCGTGCGGCACACTTGTCGGGGACTTGGGACCGCCCCGCTCCTGAAGGATGTTGCAGTCGCAGAGCTTCACTCGAGGCAGGAAGAACAACTAAGACAGACTTGTGGTTGCATGTAGGATGTCTAAGCCAACAGTCGAGCTGCGCGGCAATCATCTGCGGCCATGTTGTGTGCACCTAGCCGAGGCTGTGCGTCTTGCACGTCCGCTAGGAAGAGCGTCGCACCACTGCATGTATGTACATATGTCTCGCTTGAACGACGACTTGATTGAACGACGACTTGATTGAACGACGACTTGATTGAACGACGACTTGATTGAACGACGACTTGATTGAACGACGACTTGATTGAACGACGACCTGATTGAACGACGACTTGCACGAACTACAACTTCGTTGAACGACAACTTGCACGTCCCTCACGAACCGTTCGACTTCGCATCGACGCAGGACCTCGAGTCTCACCGCTCGGATAGTCTTTCTGCCTTCCTGCCGCCCTGGTCTCGATCTTGTCGTCACAGCGTGCTCCTTCACCCGCAGAGACTGTAGCCCGCACGAGTGCTAACGCGATAGGCCTTCAGAAAGCCTTGCTGGTACCGCCACGCGCCGACGAGAACGACGATGTGCATGACATGATGGCTGGCGTCCGGGATGCCCAGCTCTTTCCCCACGGCATTGTCGAGCATGCTGGTCGCGTACAGCGCACCACCTACGCTGTTGGCGACGCACAGCTCTGCGAAGGCGGTCAGTAGGCCAGCGTTCTGGCAAGGTGTCTGGGCTTGGTACCAGCACTGCAGTGCTGGCAGCGTAGCCAGTGCCCCTAGAGCAGCGTGGGTGGTCAGGCGAACCCACCAGCCTCCAGCGTGCTCAACTCCCGTCTTCCACAGGCGCTTCAGGGACGACACGCTCGCTAGGGTCACTAGGCTTATATGCGCCCACTGCAGGCCTGGCAGGCAGCGGAAGGCGAAGAAAGCAAACGAGACAGAGGAGGCCCAGATGACAGCGACGATGCCGAAGTGGTCGATGCGCTGCCACAGGTCCGCTCGAGCGTGGTTCGCAAATGTGTGTTAGAGCGAAGAGCACAGAAAGCAGAGGGCGGCTGCTGCCAGGTACACGATGACGGCTGTGACATTGGCTGCGACACCGGCTGAGACATGGACTGTGCTTGCAGTCGAGCTTGAGTAAGCGGAGACGAGCTGCGCTGCGGATGCTGAGAACCAGAGGGCGCCCAGGCAATGTGTCCAGATGTTGACGGTTTCCGTGTGGATACGGACGACGGACGCCAGCGACTTGCTGTAGGATGCTGTACCGCATCGCCGGTGACTGAGCTTGAAGGGGTGTTTTTCGGTACGCATATTCGGGGTATTGACTCGCTGGCTGGCTGGCTGGCTGGCTGGCTGGCTGGAGAAGGACGCAGCGTCGAAGAGCGAACAGACCGGTTATAGTAGCTCGCCAGATCCCAGGGAGCGATACAGGAACGCAACCAGAGAGCAGCGTGAGCGGCTATCTGGATAATACGCTGTCCGCCGTGCGCTGTGCAAGGGCGTTGCTGGCATTCACGCTGACATACTGCAGATTATGCTCGATACCCGCCGACTGGGCTGCACTGGCTGTGCCGATTGGGCATCTTAGTCTTGTGTCCGTCTAATGCACGGCGAACTGCGAAAGAGGACAGTCACTGCATACAAAGTCAACCTCACAGGAGTCAGGGCTTCATTGTGGCCTTCTTCTCGGGCATCGTTTCTACAATGGCCGTCTAGGCAATGCATTGCTATGAGCGCCAGCCGAGAGATGCCAGCTTTGAGTCAACGTCCAGAACGCGCAGCTCAGACGCCCGTGCAGAAGTCCTTCGATGCACTACTCTTCCCTCTCGACGACACGACGCTTCCTGGTATTACGCCTGGCACATCTCGTCAACACTCCTGACCCATCCAGCTCGTAGCCTTTGCTCTTCAGCGCCGACTGCAACGCATCACAGCGCTGAGACAGACGGGCCAGTGTCCTGGACCACTCATCGTGGTCCGCTTGGTGCTGCTCCAACAGACCTCGTTTCTCGTCTTGTAGAAATTGCAGCGTAACTTCGAGGTCGTGGTACGCTTGTGCCGTACCATCGCTGTCAGGTGTGTGCCGCGCAGGTCTGTCTGCTCGAGTCGAACTACTATCGAGCTCACTGGTGTGCTGCTCCAGCTTCATGCGCGCCTGATCTATGGCGATGGTCTGTTGTCTTGTAGCTTCGTAATGCATCTTCATGGACAACACCTGGCTCTGCAGTCCAGACTTCTCGGCCGTGTGTTGCTTCTCTCTCTGCGCGAGTGCGTGTTGGAGGTCTCTGATGGCCGTGTCTCGCGCATCCAGCAGTCTCTGAGCTTCGTTGATATAGTATGGAATGTAGTGAAGTGGGTTGTTGTTGGGATGGCTGCTCTGCTGTGGCAAAGGGTAAGCATGAGGTGTACGCTCGAGAGGCTGTTGGAGGGCAGACCTGGGATACGTGACCGTCCATGCTTGGCCGTGGTCTTGGTATCTAGCAGCTTGATGTGGGTAGGGAGCAGGTGACTGGCTTGTGGCCGTTGCCCGAGGTGTGCGACGATGTTTCGGTAAGAGAAGGGTCTTTAAAAGCACGCGTAGGACATGGATCTGAGATGAGCTGGTTTATGCACTGCCTACAGCACTTCCAGTCGATGTATCGCACTATTTATGGCATCGCCACAGGTGCAGATCTCAGGCCATTGGGTCCTCAGTTGATACCAATGTACCGTACAATATGTGGTACTACAGCGTTCGGTTTGCACTGCAGACCTGGGCACTGGGGCCACACAACACCTACCTACAGCCGAAGGGCAAGCCCGGCTTTGTTTGCAAGGACGCACCAGAAACAGCTGCTGTTGCTGTAGGCCTGACTATCTGCTGCCGCTGTGCGGTTCCTGAGTCAGCTCCCGAGTGCGGTACCGCGTGCGGCCGGCACCGGCGTGATTCTTAGCCTGTCTCTACTTGCATCAACCACCACTTAGCCAGCGTGATGTGTGGTTGCTATGATCTCGATAGATTGGTGCACACTGTACAGTAACGTCACCAAAACCGTGTGCAGCCAGTACAACCCCCGTCATCTATTCACGCCTGAGAGTGAGCTTCATCATCCATGGAGTACTGTACCTAGCGGGCAGTTGGGGCAGTGCGATACAAACCCTTCACCAACACAGAACGCTACCATGCCTGACACTCTGACTCCACGTCAAGCTAGACTTCCCTCCACCTGCCCAGCTCGAAACATGGGTCACGTGCGAGCGAGCAACATCGAGCGTGGCATATGGAGAGATCGATGCCGCAAAGCACTTGCACAGCATATTGGTAGGACGAAACCCGCCAAGTTTCTGGCATACCTGAGCTAAACTGACCGTCATGCAGCGACTCGACTCAACATCATCGTAGAGCCATCCGAAGTCCGACTGAAGCCAGGTTCGGACAATGCGTACTGCTGGAAGATTGTGCCGGGGAAAGAGCATCTGCTACAGCATCTGTTCTCCAAGAACATTAGCGAGCACTCCGTCAGCGCATATAAAGAGCTCTGCGCAGGCGTCGGTACAGACTTTGAGGTCGTTGTACCAGCACTCGAACTTGCGGACGCAGTGCAAAGAGCGGAGGGGCTGCACTGTCTCAGGCCGGCCATGTCTATGGGAGCTGGTATGAGCTTCAGTGCGCAGATTGCGCGTCTGGAAGAGGAGAACGCCAGACTGAGCGCCGAGGCAGAGGAAGCGAAAAGGCAGCTTTCTGCAGAAACACGACGCCGGCAGGAGGTGGAGGCAACGGTAGAGCAGCTAGGTCAGGCCCATCAACGGCTGCAAGAGCAGTACGACAAGGCCTCGCTAGCCGCAGAGTCGTACGAGCACGCTCTGCAGAAGCAGAGCCAGGGCTTGTCGGCGGTGATGCAGGGCTTGGAAGGGCTGAAGCAGGAGCTCCCTGTTGCACCAGTGGTGTCGAGCGGTGGTATGGATTAGGCCGTCTTGGAGGCCATGCTCTTGTCGGTCACGTATATCGAACCCAGATCAATAGGTTAGAGCATGCGACAGTCACTACTCGAAGTCTATCCTTAACAAGGAGAAGAACAGCACATATCTAGACATTAACAGCCTGCACAGTACCACAAGTGGATCCGACTTACAATCGCACTTTCCTACACTCTGCGCCTGAATTGACCATCAGCTCTCCCATGGCTTTTTCCATCTGCTCCCGAAGTCTCTTGGAGTACTCTTTGGATTGCTCAAGCTTTTCCCTCTGTATCGACAGTCCTACTTTTCGCAGGCTGCAGCTCGTTCTAGCTGCAAGATTGCTAGTGAGATGGAGCTACAGGAGTGACGCACTCTCCTACCTCTTCGGTAAGGCAGTCGACCTGGTCCGAGACCTTGTTCGCAATCGTGTACAGCTGCTCCTCTCGTTCGGTCAGCGGTGGACATCTCGCGCCGCGGCATCTTGCGAGATCGTTCTGCACGCTCTGTACACCAAAACGACTGAGTAGAGGCTGTAGGAGTGTAGGAAAAAGCCTGTTTTCTAGGCAATCAACGTGCTCACGAAGCCCTCCCGTACAGCCTAGAAAGGTCGACGAGGGAAGATAAGCGTCAGAACGACACTCTTCCCCGGAGCATTTCCGTCTCAGTTCTAGTGATCACTAGCTCTGGCATGTCTCCCCGATAGTTCTGCACTCAGCATCAGGGAATCGAAGACACACAGCAAAGTGAGGTCTAACTGTTCCAGAAAACGACTATGATCTAGCAGGTTCTCGATATTCAGGTGAAGATGTGCGAGCTCCTCGCTCTGCAGACCCTCGCCAGCTTGGATCTTCTGATGCTAAAGTTTCTCGTCTCTCACGGTCTGCTCTAGCTCGTTACTACTCAGACTGGGGACGACAGATGCCATTGTGAGGCGTGTAAGCAAGGCGGCGTCAGCGCAAGGTCGCGTCGCATAGTAAACTTGAGCGACTTGGCCGAGGACATATTTGAGAAGGTGGCCTAGTTTACTGTCTAATCTCTATTTTAAGACTGAATTACACAGTCTGTTACCCTAAATAGAGCCTGACAGGTGCAGCGACCAGGCGCTGCGTGCACGTTGCGCAAAACAGTGACTGAAACCGGACATGGCAGGTTCCGGACACAGAGACCACATCAAGTTGACTTCTTTCCTGATGCTGCAAGACTAGAAGCCGCAGCGAAACAGACACAGCTCAGCGATGAGTGTGCAGTACAGTATCCTCGGACTGTGGTCGCTGTTTAGTATGAGACACACATGCTAGACTTGCACATTTCTAGTCTGTTTCAAACAGGCATGCTACAACGAAAGCTTGAACATCAAGCTTCCGAATATACTACAGTGTCTCGGTATATATCGCGGCGGCGTGTCGATGCATCAGAGTATCAGTAACCATTCCCAACACCGTTTCAACTTCCTCTCCCTCTCTCTCTCCCCGTCTCTGTGCCCTTAAATTCCGAAGAGTTGTGCTAAGCTATGGACTTCGACATGGGGTTTGACATGACTACACAGAGCTACGGCAGCTCCGACCTATACCCAGCTGCCCTGGAGGATGGTGACCTGTGCTTGGCGACGAACATGTCGTCCAACTATTGGACCGACGACAGCTGGCTGTGTTCTCAGTGGCTAACGACTGACGCTTTCGGTTTCACGAGCCTTGCAGAAACGCCAAACGATAGCTTCCTTGCGTATCCAGCAGCATACCCCATCCGAACAGCGACAGATCACAATGACACCCCCTTTGTCTATCCGGAACAGCTGCAGCTAGCAGGAAGCGACTATTGCCCTGTAGCGCAGCTGGCATCGGAAGTACAGGTCGAGAGCGCACAGCCGCATGACTGCCCGAAAGTGCAAGCGCTCGAAGAGCGGATAGACAGCCTGGAGAAGCTGCTATCCAGCCGCGAGACAAAGTAGGTGCTCTCCAGCCGTGAGCTTGCTCCCAACCATCTAAGCTGAACACTAGACCTCTCGCAGCCTTCCAGGCGTACACTGTGCAGATGCAAGAGTGGCTAGTGGCCTTCATGGAGAGAGCAGAGGCTCTGGCGGAGGAAGTCAGGTCAGCTGCTGGGACGAGCAACGCAGTCTGAGCGTCTTCGAAAAGTGTGCTTGGGAAGTGCATCTACCGCCGCTTCAGATAGGTATCAGGTATCAAGCATCAAGCATCAAGCATCAAGCATCAAGCATCAAGCATCAAGCATCAAGCATCAAGCATCAAGCAGACGCAACGGCGGTGGTTGTGTATTTCGTAGGCTTATATCCATCCTCCCGCAGCATTTCGCCTGGCGTTCTTGTCCACTTCTTCGGTGTCACTCGTCGCCCTCTTCCCTGTGCAGTGCTCCAACGCAGCTCGAAGCGTGTACAGCGCATCGAGCGTCCGATCCAGTATGTTCATTGCAAGATGCCGCTGCTTGCTGTAGCTCAAGATAGCTGTCTGCAGAGTATGGCTGTCCTCCATCAGCTCTTCGAGTGCTGCGAGCTGCTCGGCTCGCTCTCGTCTCTGCAGCCCGTTCTGATGTACCTGCTGCAGCAAAGTGTCGTTAGAACTCATAGCTAGCGTTGTGGACGAAAGCTCTTGCCGTCTCCCTTCTCCAGCTGGATGTGCCATGGCATGTGCTCTCGACTCGATGTGATATGTACTAAAGCGACGCACTTTCTGTCTTGTACTGTAGAAATGCACACCTGTCCGACGTGCAACGGGACCCGTTGGACAGACCAGAAGCGGTCGCTAAGATACATACTACAAAAGGCGCATTTTCGACCGTGTCGAAGCGTCTGGTCGGCGGCCTCGTTTGCAACGTCTCTAAGCCCGCCGCTGAGCTACCATCACAGGCTGTACAGTCAGCGACCCGAAACAAGCTCTCTGCTGCTGGAAACTACTTTCGGGGGCTACTTCGGGGACTACTTCAGGGACTACTTCAGGGACTACTTCGGGGGCTACTTCGGGGGCTACTTCTGGCAGCAGTAGCAGCTAAAAATACCATCAGTAGAGAACGAGAAGCGGAAGCGATCACATCGAACCAGGGGCGCTGGCACGCTACGCAGAGAGCATATAACGACAGCCAGCGACATTTTGGTTTTACGCATACTCCTGCTTTTGTCTCCTGCTTTTGTCTCCGCATATCGTCTCCTCATATCGTCTCCCAATATCGTCTCATATCAACCTTACTACCAACTCACCACTACCTAGCTGGCACTCATGAAAACCGCGCTGACAACCCTCTTGGCCGTTCTGACGACGTTTGGCGTCGTTCAGGCTCAGCCTTACAGCCAGAGCTGCACTGCAAGTGCGGCTGTCCAGCCGGCTCCCACCGCACCTGCGGACAAGCAACCACAGCTCTGGCAAGACTTGCTCGAAGCCCCCACGGCCGTCAAACGCTTTCAGAGGCTGCTCGTCAACAACGGGAGCCTTCTCACCGGAGATGCCCTGCGCAAGCTCACAGTCTTCGACTTCAACAACGCGCAGCCCGCGAACGGCGCAAAGGGCGGCGCCACCAAGGCTGCAGTGAGTACAGGCTGGCGGTGAATTACGTGCAACGCAGCTGCATCCAGCTCACCTCCAATCACCACAACTCACACTCTAACACACATCCAGGACATCGAAACGTTTCCCATACTCACCGGCCTCGATATCAGTGTTACCGTCGGCTTCCTCGAGCCCTGCGGCATCAACACCCCGCACGTGCACCCGCGCGCCACCGAGTTCCTGACGCTTGTCGAGGGGTCGAGCCTCCGCTTCGGCTACATCCTCGAGAACGGCCTCGTCGAGCCTGGCCAGAACCCAGAGATCGCGGGCACGCTCAACAAGCTCGAAGGCGCCGTGTTCCCGCGAGCGAGCGCGCACTACCAGTTCAACGATGCGTGCGAGAGAGCGGTCTTCGTAGCCGCGCTAGACTCGAACAACCCCGGCACCCTTCAGCTGGCGCAGACGCTGTTCAGCCTCAACACTGGCGTCGTCAACGCCACGCTGGGCGCCCCTAAGACGATCGACGGGAAGAACATCGACGACTTCAGGAGCTGGATCCCCGAGAACCTGGCCCAGGACGTACACGGCTGCTTAGCCAGGTGCGGCGGGTCTGCAGCGTAGGGCGCATTGCGGACGGCGACGCGGATGGAAGGTAGCTGTCCCCGCAACGAGGTTGGCTCTCGTCGAGGATGGTTCGACGTTGGTGTGTTGGTTCTGAGGCGCGGGTCAGCAAGGAAGGCTTCCGGTGTGCTTGCACAACTGCGCTGCCGCCAGTATAGGACTTTCTTCGATGTCTGTGCGTTTGTGTATGTCCTTGTCGATAGAAATGCTACCCTGACCTCTATACAAGCTTTGCTGGTCATGCTCTGTTGATTGCCGGTCAAGATGCAGCCCAACACGTGCCACTACGCTGCGACTGTGAGATAGGCGTAGCCGCCTGACTTCCTTGAAGTTATCGTCGAGCCATACCGATATGCATCGCGTTTGTTACAGGCTGGATTGATCGAGTATCGAGCACGTCGTGTCGCGCGCTCGAGTATGGTCAACGGCTGTGGTGTCGCGAACTCGGCTAGCAAGATTGCACACGAGATGCGAGCAGCTGCCATAACATTGATTAGCTAGCCATAGCGATGTCCCAGTTTGCGAGTGACACCCAAGAGACGGGTCTCGAGTCTCGAGTGCGCAGAGTGCAAAAATGATCGGTCACAGACTCGCGGCACAACGGCGGCCATCCCGGATTTGAACACGTCGAGGCTGCTGCCACGCTCGGAGCCACGCTCGGAGCCACGCCCGGAGCCACGCCAGGAGCCACGCTGAGCTGAGTGCTGAGGCGCGTGGTAGGCTAAAGTTGGAGCCCTTTCAGGGCTTGCACGCACTGCGTCGTCTTGCTTTGTACTTACAGACGTCACCACGGAAAGTCTCATACGAGAAAGAAGAGAAGAAAAGTTTCACAGCTGCTACACTGCCAAAGAAGGTCTGGTGCTGTCTCCCATGGCTCAAATGCTGTGATTGGTAGCCTATGGTACCTAACTTGAGCGACGCGACTTCACATCCAGGTCGTCCCTCACCCTCTCCGCGTACGTCGCCGCATCGTCGCAGTCTCCGCCTCCTGTAGGGCTGATGTGGCTGCAGCGGACCTCTGGTCGGTACTTGACCATGAGCTCGTGCGCGCTGCGGCACACGAGCCTGCCAATGCCCAGCTCGAAGCTCTATCCTCCGCGAACGTCCTCCGTCAACACTCGATGACAGAAGCATAGGCGAGTTGTCTCGGCTTGCGGCCGAACGCGAAGATTGTTGCACGCTACTCACTACATGCCATTGCACGCCAGCGGAATGTGTCGAGCGACTCGGTTGTTCACTCAGCGTCGACGCGCTAGCAATCTCACCGTCTGCTGTGTCTCGGATGGCAAGCAAGCCAACAGGGCTCGTTGCCTACCTCACGGACGGCAGACGCGATGCTATTGTAAAAACCGCGCTGGCAGCCGCAGAAAGCTAGACGATACGAAAACACACCACCGTGGCTCACGCAGGGGCAGCCCTCTCGCACTGCAGCGGCAGCTGCGCAATTCTGGGTCCTATGCTGCGATGCTGTCCATCTGTGTACAGCACATTACAGCACAGTACAGTACAGGGTCCACAAGCTGATGCTCTAAACTACCACCTCTATCCCTGATGCAAGGCGGCTGCAGCTGGTCGATCAGTATATATACTCGCTCTCTGCCCGTGTTGACGTTTGTTGTACGCTACATCTCCCACACCACACACAGTGTCGACTCTTCTATTGCTCCGTTCGCCATCTGCGCCAGCCTGTGCTTCGACCATCACGTATAGCCCGTCTGCGAATCTGATGGTTATAGATTCTCAACGGCATGGCATAACTGGAGGCCAAAGGGTTGACGCACGGCTCTTTGACTTATTTAGATGTGTTGCTGCATACCCATGGGTTCGTAAAGATCGGTATGTACGTGTCTTCTCACTTAACAGTGTCTTTGCTGAACCACAGATTAGTGGCGCAAGAAGACTGTGTACCAAACTCCGGCAGGATAAGCCAAGATGCCAGGGCACTGAGTTCTCTGACCATGGTATCACTTCAAGGCTACTGCAAAGACAATGACTCGATCGGTGTCGACCATCCAGAGTTGTGATCCTTGGACATTCTCGATTTCCTCTCTCAGACGACCTCCGTCGCATCCGCAAGGGAGCTGTAAGTGGTGAGATTAGCCACTCTATTCTATCCTACACAGTGCAGTCATCTAACGGAGACTAGCACTGACTGTTCTGCGGACGCCACGGAACTGCAGACCTGGTAGGACCGGTCGTTTTCGGTTGCGTCGCAGCACGAACAGCGATAAATTGTCCGCCACTATGAACCTAGTGGGAAAGTCTTATCTCGATCCGCAGATATCGGAAGGCTCAAAGCTGGTGGCTCTGCGGGGGCCTGTTCTGCATCCTATCTTTCTGTGTCGTTTCTGGGACCGCTTGTCATGCTAATTTTAGATCTTGTACTATCTATCAAGACTGTAACTTAAAGTTAGCAACTTTCCTTCAATATACAAACGACGACATGGCCTGTTGCCAGTACGTAATACCTTGTTGTTATGGATGTCGTGCAAGCTTATGCCATCGCAGCAGGCAGCATCTTTGCTGCTCTGACGCTCTGGAATGTCCGATCTTACTTCAGCTCAGCAGCGACACACTATCTATTGTATCCGCGCTTATTGCCCCGCAATCGCTTTCTTCCTCCGCAAGCTCCCGCTGAGACGCTCTTTCAGACATCCTTGCTTGCCGCAAACATATTTGCCGTCGTCTTTAGATGCGCAGATGTGCAAGACGCTGCACTTCAAGCGGGCCGTCTTGCACTGATCAACATGGTACTGTTATTTGCTGGGCTTCATCTGGATGCTCTCGCAGATGCGCTGGGCGTCTCGCTGGTAAGGTATCGAAATCTGCATCGGCTGACAGGTTGGATGGCATTTGTGCTTTTAGGGTTCCATACTCTTGTACCTGCGATCACGCGGCTGCCGTTTCCTGTCCGCGCAACAGAGAACAGATGGGCTCTTACCGTAAGTGGCTCATATCTGAATGCGGGTTGACGTGTTGACACTTGCAGGGCTGCCTTGCCATCTGTGTTCTCGTACTTACCTCCCTGCCCGTACTGCGCCGGCTATCGTATGAGCTGTTCCTTCGTACACATCAGGCAATGGCTGTGCTTTCTGCTTACTCCGTTTGGCGACATCTGGCAAAGGCACCTCTCTCTGTGAGGATATACATCTATGTTTTCTCTGGGCTGTTTGTTAGCACATTCACGCTACAGTGCCTTTCGATAGCGTATCGCAACCGGACCCTCAATCGGCATGGCACACGAGCGAAGATCACCAGGACCGGCACAGCCATCTTCATCGTTCTAGAATTATCGCGTCCTTTGCGAGTTCAGGCCGGCCAGTACATACATCTTTGGCTGCCTGGTGTAAGCCCTTTGTCATTCTTGCAGACCCATCCTTTCACGGTCGTTTCGTGGTCACCCGAGAAACAAAGAGAGCTAGTGCTGCTCGTAGAGCCTCGGAATGGGCTGACCAAAAACCTGACCTCCGCCACCGCTTCGCTACATCGCGCGTTGATCAGTGGACCGCATGGCAAAAGCATGCCGGTGGGTAACTACGAGACCGTTCTCCTGTTTGCTAGTGGCTTTGGCATAGCTGCGCAGCTACCATACTTGAAGCAGCTCATGCATGGACACGAGGCTTCCCCTCGCCGAGTCCATCTTGTTTGGCAGGTGGAGAACATAGGTGAGAGAAGCTGTTGACCAGTCAACTACCCACTGATGAAGACGCAGAGATGGCAGCCCCATTTCAGACTCTGTTCAATAAGACACTCGAGAAGGACGGCGAAGAGGGGAAGAACGTAAGTACCACAATCAATGCCGGGACGTGACTCACTGAGGTGAGGCAGATTGTCAGGATCTCGATGTATGTGATGTCGGGTGCCGTGGGCGAGGTATGGCGAAGGAAGAAAAGCCGAGGTGAGGTACATCAAGGGCCTGTAGACCTGGACCGGGTTCTACAGCAAGAACGTGAACCGAACTTCTCTGAAGTTCTACCTCACGAAAAGTCGGTTGCAGCGATGGAGAATCCACTCATCAGCGACCTGAAAAGTACGATGAAGTGTCGTGATCGTATGCTGGTATTAGGCAGGTGGTATCTCCATGCTTCAGCCGTCCTGCTGACGATCTGCAGTCTCTGCCACCTCCAGAATGCGCGATGATCTGCGCAGATGTATCCGTAGGTGCAACGATCGCTCTATCACACTTCACCAACTCGACTATCAGCCAGTCGATAAGTAGTTTGCATCAGAGCGTGTGTCATTTATAAGTTCGGGTAATACATAGACAGACATCGTTCCAGCTCATCATATGTCCATCTTTTGTCGGATGGCACACAGTGAAGCTTGGTCGTGAACGTGCTGCTCCTGGGCCAATTGTCTTCATCCCGTCAATCGACCCTAGAAATGAATCGTGGGTTTGTGAGAATGTTCAGAGGTTGCTGGGCGTGACTTATGAACGACTCGCTGCTGTTGCGAACAACATGCTTTGATGCGGGCAGACAGGAGTCCCGAAGGCCAAACCTCTTCCATTGAGTCTAATGCGTACTCCGCCATCCTGACCAGCAACAGACACTTGTGTGCATCACTGCTTCCATTGCAATACACCTGCCGCGTGCAACGCTCTGTCTAGTCAAGTCCCATTGCTGCCCTGAGATGCGCTGCGGTCTACGCTTACTCTAGTCATGTGGCCATATGATATCGCTGCCGGCCGCTCCAGCTGCTCGAATGTGGCCTTTGTGCACTCCACGCAACCGTACTCTCCGTAGAGCGGCTCACTGCACTCACAGGAAATGCCCTGTGGTCGCTCCTCGCTACGCTATACCTACATTAGCCAGCTGGCAGTTGCAGCAGTGTGAGAACGTTACTGGGTGTTCGCTGGGGCAAGGTGAAGCCAGCTCCTCGTGAGAAGACATGGTGTGCTATAGCGAACACCAATCCACTCGAAACTGATCTGGGGCAGTACAGTACCGACGAAGGCGGTTCGTAGTGCGAGAGAATCGACAAAGCCAGGATCCGGAAATTCGAAGGGCCTGCGACGAGATCGGAGCACAGAGGGCGCGCGGTGAGCATACATCTCATGTGCTGTACGTTTAGTTCTGTACAGTAGCTCTACAGATTATGGTACAGTAGCCCTATAGACTACAGTCGCTTGCATTTGCAGTTTCCGCTTTCTGCACGCCGCTTAGCTTCTCATCCCACGCTGACCCCTGCTTCGCTTATTGCACGCCTTTCTTAAGCAGTCCTAGCTTCAGTCAACAAGCTCCTCACCCATCGCGCTTGCAGAAACCTCGTAATCTGCGTTTTAAACTAATCTTCCTGTAACACGATGATCTCCTAGCCACCATGACTTGGAAACACCTGTGTTCTTAAATACTACTATCCTGCGTTGTCTGTCTAGATTACTGTACTATCACTATACAGTAGCACTATTGAAAAATCTTCTTTGCGTATCTCCCAAATCGGTGTTTTGACGTCTTTTCCTCCTGCTGTAGCCCAGACTTGGGAACATCCTCGACGGCCGGCGGCTAAGTACGCCCAAGCCTGCTTGCTCGAAGTTTAGACATCGCATGCATCGTAGCTTCAGGCTGTTTACACCTCTCGCTCGACTGGCCAAGAATGCTCTGCAGTCCAGGAAGTGCTCTTGCGTACAACTGTTCTGCTTCGGCGTATTTCTTTTGCATAGCGTACAGATCGCCCATGTTCTCTAAAGTGTTGAGTGCAGGCATGTACTGTTGAACGAGCGCTTCACCGAGAGCGTGCTCGTACCCTTGCAGCGCCCGCTCGTACATTTTCTGTGCTTTGGCTAGCCTGCCTTGGTTCTTGTAGAGAAGACCCAGGTTGTTGACTGTCTGCAGCGTCGACGTGTGCTTGCGACCCAGTGCTTCCTCGTATCCTTGCAGCGCCCGCTCATACATCTTCTGTGCCTCTGCCAGCTTGCCTTGGTCTGCGTAGAGAAGGCCTAGGTTATTGATTGTTTCGAACGTGGATGCGTGCTCGGAACCGAGTGCTTCTATTCTCCCGTGCAGCGCTCGCTCCAGCATTTGCTCAGACTCCAGCAGCTTTCCTTGATCCTTGAAGAGAACACCAAGGTTGTTGATCGTGTTCAGTGTTGACGGATGCTTGTGGCCAAGGGCGTTCTTGTAGCCTCGCAACGCCCGCTCCA
Source organism: Sclerotiophoma versabilis (assembly GCA_012274445.1). Taxonomy (NCBI): domain Eukaryota; kingdom Fungi; phylum Ascomycota; class Dothideomycetes; order Pleosporales; family Didymellaceae; genus Sclerotiophoma; species Sclerotiophoma versabilis. The sequence continues at coordinate 100,728 of JAAROD010000093.1, forward strand.
ACATCCGCTCTGCATCTGCCAGTTTACCTTGAAAGTGGTAGAGGTTGCCTATGTTGCCGACTGTCTGTAATGTCGAACAATGCTCAAGTCCCAGGGCCTCCTCTTTCCCCCGCAGCGCCTGCTCGTACATCTGCTCTGCCTCGGCCAACTTGCCTTGGTTCGCATAGATGACACCGAGATTATCGATCGTTTGCAGTGTTGATGGGTGGCTAAATCCGAAAGACTCTTCCTTGCTTTTCAGCGCCTGTTTGTGCATCCGCTCCGCGTCTGTAAACTTGCCTTGAATCTTGTAAAGAACGCCCAAATTGTTGATTGCTTGTAGTGTCGATAGATGCTTAGATCCTAGTACCTGCTCAAAACCTTGCAGTGCCTGTAGGTACATCCGCTCTGCATCTTCAAGCCTGCCTTGGTCCTTGTACAGAAGTCCTAGGTTGCCGATTGTTTTAAGTTTTAGTAGACTCTTAGGTTCCAAGACATTGTACCCCTGTAGCGCCCGCTTATACATCTGCTCAGCCTCTACTAGTTTGCCTTGCTCTTTGCAGAGGTTACCTATGTTGCCAACCGTTTTCAGTGTTGATAAGTGCTGGAGGCCAAGCGTCTCCTCTTTCCCTCGCAGCGCTCGGGTGTACATCTGTTCCGCATCTACCAGCTTGCCTGCACTCGCCCAGAGAATGCCGAGACGATCCAACGCATTTAGCAGCACCTGCTTGCTGTCGCTGTCTTCGAATGGCAATGTTTGTTGCCTATCGTTTCCCAAATCCCAACATAACTCTTTGTTCATCATCCATAAAGGAAATGCTTGAGCATGGGCAAGAACTCGACGCTGCAGCACCGAAAAATCCCGGGCTGACTGATCCGGCACGGCCCACCCAACAGCAACCACCGTCACCCGCCCAAGCTCACACTCGAACTGCTTGCCCTGGTAGTGGTACGCCCACCGATGCACCACTGGGTGTGTGGCGTAGCTCTCCGTCGCTTCCACCGCCTCCACGAGCGAGTAGTTGCGCAGCAGCTGCATCGCCTGGCTGAACGCTAGCCCGCTGCTTGCAATCTCCCCAACCCATGCTGACAGCATCCTCGCAGCACCCGCCGAAGCCGCACACGCATCAGCGAACAGTCTGTGCCACAGGTCCTTGTTGTCGAGGAACGACCACAGCAGCAGCAGGTTCGCTGTGTGCTCGTGCTTGTCGCGGATCGCCTGGTACGAGATGGCCCACGTCGTCCACACGCTGCGGTCTGGGTAGTCCTGCAGTGGCGCATCAGCCATGTCATCCGTCTTCATTAGCTCGCTCCACTGCTGCTCGTAGAAGCGCAGATACGCCTCAAGTCCCACCCCACTCTCCTGCAGATACGCGCCCGCTTGAGCAATCGCCAGAGGTAAGCCATCAAGCAGCTGCAGCAAGCGGTTGCCCTCGGCTGTGTCTGTGGTCGTCTTGTTAGTTATACCAACCACTTAAAGCTATCAGACAGTGTTGCCTTACTGCACGGCTTCTTGTACCACGTCTTCAGTATCGCCTGCGCCTGCTGATCGTCTACCTTGCCCAGCTGGTGAGGCAACTCACTTAGCTGCTCCAGCCTTGCCAGTCGCGTCGTGATCAGTACTGATGCGTGGTCGGCCCCTGAGAGGTAGCGCCTCACGTCGTATGCATCTGGATCGCTACCTCGCTTGCTGTACTCTCGGTCGACGTTGTCGAAGATGAGCAGCCACGCGCTGTTGTCTGGCCGCGCAAGCCAGCCCATCACGTCCTTCACCACCGCATCCACGTCCGCGCCACTGTCTGTAGCATAGCCTCTGCTCGCCTCAGGTATCTGGCCCTGCGGTATCCTGCCCACGCAGCTGGCGATGCTCCGCTTCAGGCTGTCCTCGCTGCGTCCGTCTAGCCACAACACTGCACTGAATCGTCGGTGATGGCGCCGCGCAAACTCCACCGTCAGCTGCGTCTTGCCTATGCCGCCAAGGCCATGCAGCACGTGGATCTTCTGTCGACCGCCCGACTCGCGCTTGGGCAGGAGTGCTTGCTCGAGCTTCTCCATCTCCGCTGGTCGCTCCACAAACTGGCTCACTCTGGGCACACCTTCTAGGCTGAAGTTGACCTGATACTCTCCAAAATCTACACAGCATTTAGCTATTCTTCTCAAGATCTGTGTAGCACGTCATACTAACATTCTCGTCCGGCAATGCTGCCTGTACACGCTTGCATCTGCTTGTGCACTGCCTGCGACGCGATGTACCTGCGCGTTGCTGCTGCCATCTCCTTCACCTTCTTCGCCTCCTCCAGCCCAATGTCCTCCAGCCCCCGGTCCACGTTGAAGCGGTAGTACCGCCCTGTGCTGTCCAGCACCGGCCGCTCGCGCCGGAACCGCTCTGCCGTCACCTCCGTCTCCGTCGCGATCGCCACCAGCGTCTCGCCGATGTGGAAGATGTCGTCTCTGAACGGCTTGAGTGACGGCACTCCCGTCCCAATCGACACCAGGCACTTGACCTTCCCCTCCAGCGGCTCCGGCCCCCACGCCACCTGCGCCTGGTCCCACACCTCGCGTACCGGGTTGTTCGCCCCTGTCGCCCCGTCCACAAACTCTTCGCCAAACCGTCCGACGGCGATCGGGTCGAAGAAGGACGAGGCCGCCGACGTCGCCCGGCACGCTTCCCAGATGGTCACGCTGTTCAGCAGGTCGCTGTTGCCGCGCAGTGTGCGGTAGCTCGTGAGGCACACCGCCTCGCTGGTCTCCTTGCTCGTCGCGCACACGAAGCTGCGGGTGTTTATAGGTAATCTGAGAGACAAGTCAAGTCGACATACACTTTGCAAGCAGCGTTGGGCTCGTCTTTGAGCAGCGCATCCTCCGGCAGGCCCTGCTGTTTTACAACCTCTCTTATCGCCCGCGCCAGCTCGTCTGAGTCAAAGCGGCCCTGGATCTGGCCCCTGGCCGTCACCCGGTGTCGCGTCTTGCGGAACACGCGCTCTGACAGCTGCAGGTACGCGACGATGCAGTCTGCCACGCTCATCCGCAGCCGGCCCAGCATCACGGCGATGAGCCTGTGGCGTTAGTCGAGAGTTGAGAGAGCTACGCGTTCTACAGTGCATCACTCACCCGCCAGTGCTGGTCCCGCCGATCATGTCGAAGTACTCGCACGGCTTCGGCGGCGCGTCAGGGTCGACGGCCTCCATCAGCTGCTCGAGGATCATCAGCGCAGACAGGCCACGCACGCCGCCGCCGTCGAGAGCCAGCAGGCGGAGCTCGCTGCCAGGCATGGGAGGAAGTGGTGGTGGCTAAAGGAGGTCGAGGCTATACAGCTCAGGCTGTGGTGAAGAGCGCAGCGCTCAAGTCATGATCGAGGGGTGGTGTTCAGCCCCCATCGCGGTGACTAACTTAGGGGAACAAGGCTGAGGCTGCGTTTCCGCCCCCAGCGCGTACGGCTGAGTTGGCTGGCTGGCTGGCTGGCTGGCTGGCTGGCTGGCTGGACTGGACTGGACTGCGGTTCGGCTGACCACCATCCTGCAGCAGGGCTCCTGCAGCGTGCGAGCGCGTCGTCACTGCTGTTTGGGTGGAGAAGCGCGCGGGGCGGGGTGGGTCGTGCAGGTGAGAGCGCAGGTCGGCTCTGCACCCTGTTCTGCAGCAGCGCCAGGCTTTGGCGATCACATCGCACCTTCCCTTGTTCAACGCGCATGAGCGCTGCCTTGAGGTCTCAATAGAGTTTGTGGACTAACGCGCCCAAAATGCCAGGTTCTAGGGTTCTTCTGGTGCGCGCAGATCGTGCGGATCGTCGCGCAGGCCTAGTGAGCCGAGATACGGCTCGCCCAGCCCTAGCGCTCAACCCCATCTCGAACCTTTTACGTGCAAGCGGCACTCTCCAAGATGGCCATGTCTTGACGCAAGCTGTTCACGACCTCACAACTGCCCCATGTTGCCGAACGACGGCCGCGCGATGCCCGTCATTGCACGAAGGCCTTCTAAGCCTTCCTGGATCATTGGCGGGTGCGAGCGTAAGGGGTTAGTTAGTCGACGACGAGTGGTTTCCATGAGGTTCTGCAACCTTCTACCTCTCGAGTTGCTCTCGTGTTGAGCACCACACAGCAACACCGTCCATCACTGCAGTAACCTTCAGCGATGCCAGACATGCCCCTAGACGTACTTTGAAGGCATTGTCTCGCTGCATGCTTCCACTAGTCGAGCTGTTAGCCTGCACTTTGCTCCAGGCCTGAAGGAATAGTGAACAGCGATGGAACTCTTCGCTGGCGATGAAGAGTCTTCCATTGACCCAACGCAGCAGTATGGCACACCAAGCGACGCGCAGTCACCACATGAGTATGGACCGCCAGCTTTGGGATCGCCCTCCCCTTGTGCTACCACGACACGGAGAGCGACACGCTACCGCCACGTGGAAGCAAGCCGAGGAACGACGACGCCGGATCCGTCCAGGCTAGGCTTCCTTCCGCTGGCCGAATGGGACGAGCACAACGGCTACGACGAAGACACGCCGACTCGTCTTCGCTATTCGATCGATTGGAAGGTGACTGTCAATAACAAGGTTGTGTCGAGGGATACAGAACAAGATGTCATTCTGGCACCTGCTGTGTACTGGCGCATGTATCTACAGCCTAAAGTGGAAAGCCTCGTGGCAAGGAAGCTACCACCGAACGGACATGTGGAATGCGATGACACTAGTGTTGTGGCAACTGTCAACGATCGCTCGGAGCGCGACTTGGTCAAGCGATATGATGACATGCACATTGACTGGTCAGCAGTCGAGAGGCAGCTGCTCCGGTGGGCGGAGCTTTTCCGCGTTGGTAAGAAGCTGAGAGTGGATCTCTCTTTCAATTATATAGAGACTGCCGTTGCAACATCGGCCATCGCCACTCGCGTGCACAAAAGAGGATCATCTGCGACGCAGAGAATGCTTGCGGATCGCGCAAGCCAGCTTGACGCAGAGCAGGAGACCGGTGCAGGTCATTCTGTCTGGCGGGATGTGTACGCTTTGATGCGATGTCCTGGTCCGCCATGCAACCAGGGGCCCTACTGCTGGCGCGAACCTTTTGGCAAGAAACACTTCAAGCTGCGGACCCACCACCTCAAGACACTGATAGAGCTTGTACAGCAAGGCCACGTCTTGAACAGCCACGACGATATTCCTGAAGATGTGCGAGACCAGCTGTACGCTGAAGAACATCAGCGGCACGAGCGACGGTCGACCACTACAAGTGCAGCAACGCCGAGCTTCCCACCTATCACGATCACCAACGTTATGCCGTCTCAGTCCCACGACTCTCCATCGACGCTCTCCGCCAGTGGAACTTCTGTATCCGAGAAGCAATCTTCGGGTCACGTGAACCTCAATATACCTGGTCCCCGCGATCTAGCCGTCATGGCCTACACCGATTGGCAGCGATCGAATGTCGTCGACGAGGCCCAACAAGCCGAGTACCAGAAGGCGTGTGACGTTACTTTGCTAGAGATGCTTGACCTAGAGCAAGTACATGAAGATCAAGACCCCGACTTCTATGTTCAGCACGGAGTAAAGATGGGCGTAGCACGTCGGTTCGTGAGCGACATTGAGCCATGGGTAGAAGTATACAAATCAACGTATAACAGATAGACAGGCTCGTAGGCGGGTGGAGAACACCGCGCAGATAGTGGCGCTTTCAGGGGCGTTCGTAGCTTAGTCTTGTTTATGTGCATTGCAATTCATGTCTTGCGTAGAACTAAATGCGGCCGCATCAATCGCGGTGTCAGCCAGCTTCGACATGAACCCCCGCATGGCGGAAGTGTCCTCTCGCATAACCCCAGAGTAAGTGTCTTGATTTGGGGGCGCTTGTCATCCTCAAATCGCAAGATCCCATCCATGTGCGGCTTTAAAGCAGTGTGGATGCCACTTGTGAGTTTGACGTGTCCAGGCAACAGATTGTCAGCGTCGTACTGAATGACGAATTGTTCCAGGTCATCGGCTGTGGACATCTGAACCATGAGCAACATGGTCGCGCTACGAGGTGTACTCTTGAAAACCAGCGAGCACCGACATGGCGATATGTGATCAAGAGAAGTGTGCGCAGGATAGACTAGCGCCTTGAATCCGAGATCCAAGACCATACTGGTGGTTATCAGCTAAATGTGCTATGTACTCACTAAATCCCCCTCAAAACGATAACAGCAAAGGAACTCGTCGATGCTGTGATGTAAAATGAGGGAACCCGCCCGCCCAGGCTTTAAGGAGCAGCCCTGACTCTATGTGTAGTGCGCGCGCTGCGTCCACCACTGACACCGGGTACGCGACCCTAGTACAGGACAGACACCTACCCCAATGAACGGCAGCTGACAGACGACAGTGTAAAGCCAGAGTCGCCAGCCCCTAACCGCCAGAGGCCTTGTGGGAGTCGCAAGGATGATAGATGTGAGTCGAATACTCGATACGCGCAATGGGTGGCAGCAGGGACGGAGGGAGCGATCGGGTCGTGTGAAGGAGGTTGCGTTGGTACGTTGTCGGATGCATCGATAAGAAGTCTGCAGGAGAAATAGGCACATCATATTAAAGACGAGGGGAGGAGGCTGGGGATGCGAGCGATCCGCACTATGATGCAGATCTTGGCACGCTAACATCAGATGAGATGAGTCACATGCAACCGTGTCAACTGCCCGAGCGCCACGTCGTTGGCTATACACGCCAAGGGCTTTCGCGTTTCGCGATTTCGACAAGCGCGCTCCTCGCGAGCGTGTTCGTGAAGTGATTCGACATGGGCACGGTGCCACTGACGCAAGCGCAGACTCCAGACGCCACTGGCATTGTGCGGAGGCAGCATCAACAGGTGTAGGGATGCAGGGGTGGGAGCGTGATAGCGTATCGTCGAAAGACCACGCCTCGGTTCGCGCTGCACGCTAGTCAGCTGCGCGCTGCGCGTTGCGCGTAGCGATTTCCTAGCAGCATCAACCAGCCGCAGGCTCGTCACTGGCTCCATCGCACACCCCGACCCGCTCCTCGCGCACACGTGTGCCCAACCGCTGTCATTACCGTACCCGCCGTTGCTCTGCCGCCGCCATTGGGCTACAGCACAGCAACACCGCCCAGGAACAGCACCGCGGCATCTTTCTTGAAGAAGGCTTGATTAGCACAGCCACCTCATATTACAAGGGCTACAACATTACTGGATCGACAAAGATTATCCACCGATACCTGCCAAAAGAAGTGAGCGAGCTGCTGGTATACTATCTCTGGCTTATCCTGCCCTTTTGGCAGCAGCTTGATATCCTTGTCATAAGCGCAAAGATCCACATTCTACTTTTCTTTGGCCAAAGGGAAGTGGAACCTGGGACTCAAGCAGACTTACGAGAGCGATTGCACGAGAAGCTCGTCTATATCTTGACACAACACTTGGCATCCTAACCTACCGGCATCTTGCTATCGCTATATCCCGCCAACATCTGCCGTGCGGCGGTTGTAAGCGAGATTATGGCGTTGACAAGAAGCTCGCTGACGAACAAGCGACGCATGGTACGTGGATCGCTGGCACAGTATACGCGCGAGGTCTGCGAGAGACCCCAGGCCATATAAGGGCACGGAATTCAGAGTATCGAGCAGTTAGTCGGGAATGGCACAATTTCCTTGGATTTCGGACCTACCTTAGAGCTCGAAAACGCCCACTTAGCGAATGTGGCGATGAAGGATGTCCGTCTAAGAGAGCACGTTAGGGATATTGTCAGACAATGAGATATCCCAGGGCCCTGATTCGACTCAGGGCAGAGTCGATTTGTCCTGGGGATAGAAAATACACCTTTTCAGGCGTATACACTGTCCTGCACCCTAAAATATATACACATACCTATCTAGCCAGGTCGAATAAGAACGCTGCGGCTGGTCGAATTAGGTTGTGGGTGAGGAATTAGGCTGAACTTTGGATATGTTACTCAGCGCATTACGTTGCACGCCTTAGGTAGTTCGCATTGCTAGCGAATGTGTAGGAAAGAAGTTGAGGTTCTGGTGTTGGAACGGTGTGCCCCGCGCTAGAGGCCTGTATAGACACGCAAAGCAGAGGGCAGGGAAATTGCTACTTATTTACACGACTTATAGATATGTACAGGCAAAAGAAAGAGATATATATAGGCTATTGCGGCCGGAACAACTCGAGCAGGGGCAGCTGGCGCAGGGCGGGGGAAGGCGTGGGAGCAGGACTGCCGTCGCTATCGCTGGCGCTGTCCATGTCACTATCAGCAATATCCTCCACCTCTGACACTTATTCCACGAGTGATTAACCTTGATCCCCATTTCTTGGCCCTTGCTTTTAATCGGCAGAGGGCTTAGCTTCAGACTAACAAGATTGAGCATCGCTTTCCTCGCTGGATGCAACGCATCTTCGACTTTTGCGACCTTGACGTCTTGCCTCCACGATTGCCACGAAAGTCACCGCGCCCTCCCCTATCGCCACCGCCTCGAGATGCGTTTGACATTGAATTAAATGGCTCAGTGAGACTTGGATGAGATACACTATGGAACGTGAGATAGTATCTATGCGTAATTGGTGTAAGACCCTATCGTTGCAAGGTAAGCTGTGAGTGGAATGTTTGCAGCGACTGCCCCCTTGATGCCACAGCATCTCATATATCACCCCATCCTTGTTCCTTGTTGCCGATGCACTCGTTGTTGCTAGAGGTTGTCAAGCGTCCACGCTATCGAGCGTCTTTGTATTTATAAAAGCTGGACGGTGGTGTCTTGTATTTCGGGCGTCTTGCTATTTCCATGATCCGGGTGGTGGCGGCTACTAATGAGTCCAAATCATCTTCGATGCATTCATCGCGGGTGTCATTCAATATTGTTATAGACTGGAATTTAGAGTCAAGGAAAGCTACGAAAACCGTATATGTGCTGGTCCAGTCGTCACTGTTAAATGGGGTGACGTCCCAATAGAGGGCGACTTCGTGAGCGATAGGGTCCTCAAAGGATATGAGTACGCGTAGTAACGCGAGCTCATACTCATGTGGGAGAGGAGCGTCTGCAGACTGGAAGAACATGAGGAGAGAGCCCCGGAAGCCCTCATAATCTGCGGTATTTGCGAATACCGGGACGTCAGATGCTTCGAAGAGTCGGCTACGGGTTTCTGGGGTAATAGTGGTGACAGGACATCGGTGTTCTACGAGACCGCGGAGACTCTCTAGGGAGGTTGCCCAGTCGGTTTCTTCTTCTAGTCCGAGGAGTTCCTGGGGGTGGCGGCAAAAGCCTAGGTGTCGTAGTGCGTCTGCGAGCTCGACGAAGGTGCTGGGTGGGTGCGCGCCTTCCGGTAACCGTCTGAGCTTCTCGGGTATATGGTTCCAGATTGTTGCGCAATCCCTGGGGGTGAGCTCTATTTCAGACGTATTAGACATCTTTGCTCGTGCTTTTTCAGAAGCAGCGAGTGCGTTGAAAGGGTCACGGGCCCTTTTGCAGATTTGAGGGGATGGAAGTTTTTACGGCTTTGTTTTTTTCCGATAGCTTCCCAGTCTTCTGAAGATGCTGCAAAAGTAATTACTTGTGTATTGTCGTGTCGTTCCGGTCGTGGTATTTTGTGAGTTGCTTGTTCAAGGCCTTCAATGTTCCGTACGTCAGGCAGGTTGGAAAGGGCTCTTAACGATGTTTATAGATTAATTTCTTTTTCCTTGTTCGAGGTTGGGTCTTGGATATTTTCCACGATGTGTCGGACTTGGTCTTCAGGTTCCTCGATCATGGGTCGATAGTTGCACTCATGCTTTGGTTCGAGGGTTGATGAGAGACGGTTGTTGGCTTCTTGGAGTTGCTGGTTGGTGGCGTTGTTCGAATTCCCGAACCCGTTTCTGAAATTGTCCAATGATCGCCAAGTCTTAGGCTGGTGTTTGGTTGGCGGGGATTGTTTGAGCCGTGGAAGGAGATGTTCTACCTCTCTGTAATCGGTTTTTGTTCCCTTCTGTTCGATGTGTTTAATCCAGTCCATGAGGATGGTCCTTGTTTGTGAGTCGTTGTTAAAACACTCTTGTTGTTGGGCTAGGTTAGTGTTTTTGAGGTTGTCTTGGGCGGACAGGACGTTGCGGTACCGTGCCAAGTCACCGCTCGGGTCGGTTCACCGCCCGGGTCACCCCACCAACTTTCACACCCACCTTGCGCACCCCAGCAACTCAACGCCACGATGACTTTACAAAGTGCCCTTGCAGAGATAAAGGGATTGAAGCCAGGGGTTTCTTTTTCGTACCGGGCACTTGCCAAAAAACATAAGTGTTCCAGCACTACTTTGACGGAGAACCACAAGGGTCGGAGAACGTCCCATGCAGAGTCCCAGCTACATCAACGTCTCCTACGCCCACGCGATGAGGCAGAGCTTGTACAATACATCAGAGCACTCACAGAGAGACATATACCACCTACAAGACAAATGATAATTAACTTTGCAACGCCTTTGTGTCGATGGGAGCCCTCATATAGCTGGGTAACAAGGCTCTTAAAACGTTACCCCGACACACTTACCACGGTGTGAACCACCCCTATGGATACCGATCGTCACGACGCTGATAACAGTGAAAGATACCGTGCTTATTTTGAGCTTCTGCACACTAGAATGACGGAGTTCGATGTCCTTCCCGAGAACACATACAACATGGACGAGAAGGGATTTATGATTGGGGTACTTGGTAAGACCAAGAGAGTCTTTGATAAGGTACTGCATAAGCAGAGACGGTTCAAACAAGCCTCTCACGATGGTAACCGGGACTGGATCACCGTGATAGGTGCTATATGTGCCGATGGGACAACCCTACCCCCAGCAGTGATCTTTTCAGCCAGCGGAAACAAGATCCAAGCCAACTGGGTAAGGGAAATCGAACCAAAGAAGCATTCACTGTACGTTGGAGTATCTTCCACAGGCTGGACGAACGATGATCTTGGTGTTGAGTGGCTTAAGAAGGTGTTTGACCCCCCTACCACGCGGAAAGCTCGGAGAAAGTACAGGTTATTGATTCTTGACGGCCACGGCAGCCACGTGACAAGAAGATTCATCGACTACTGTGATAAGCATCGAATTTTACTGCTTATCTTCCCTCCACACGCTACCCATGCGCTACAGCCACTGGATGTGGCTTGCTTCAAGTCACTGAGTCAAAACTACATCAAAGAACTGGTCAAACACAATCATTTTACTGAGGGATGGATCCCACTGAACAAGGGAGACTTTATAAGCCTATTCTGGCCTGCTTGGGTTGATACATTCACTGAGAAGTTGGTGTTAAGTGCTTTTGAATCCACAGGAATCAACCCACCGGACGCGGACGTCATACTTGATCGATTCAAGAAACCACCACCCCTACCAACTCCTTCACCACCTGCAACACCTCCAGCACAGACTGAGCCTCAGCCTGCTCTTTCTGAACCTAATTGGTTGCGTTGCAAGTCTGATTTGAACCGTGCAGTGAAGTATGGGGACGTTGAGGCAGCCAACTTAGTGATACAACAAGTGCATCAGTACCACGTGCTTAACGAGCTTAAGGATCACCAAATACAAGGCTTTAAAGACGCTGCAGAAGCTAAGAAGAGGCGTAATAAGAAGAAGAAAGTGCTACCACTGTCACCGCGAGACCCTAATGTGCAAGGTGGTGCTACTTTCTTTGATTCTAGTGCCGTTGCACGTGCAAATCACCGTATGAAAGTAAAGGAGAAGGAAGACCTTAAAGCTGAGGCTGCAAAGGTGACTAAGAAGCAAATTGAGTTCAACAACAAGCTCCTTAAGGCTAAACAGCAGGCAGATGCCACGAAGAAGAGGTTGGAAGACGCGGAAAAGAGGGCTCAAAAGAAGGCCCAAGAGCAGGCAGAAAAGGACGCTCGGAAGGCTGAAAGATTAGCTACTAAAGAGCTCAAAGACGCGCAGAAAGCATCCAGTAAGCCTAAACAGGCAAGGAGCAAGGCTTCAGCGAAATCGCAGTCAAAAGTAACAAAGCGTGGTGGAGGTGCTGGACGGCGCCGGCCACAGGTGGTTCATGAGCGTTCCCCGACGCCCCCACTTAGACAGTCAGGCAGCGGCCGCGTTATTAGGCCTACAAGAAAACTAAGATAGTCAAAAGCTTCGCAGTAGTTAACGGTCTAATCCACCAACCTTTTCTGTGCTAATAGCTATTGTACGTGGTTGAATAACCTCATTTCTATCTGGGTGGTGGAGATGGTGGGGTGACCCGGGCGGTGAACCGACCCGAGCGGTGACTTGGCACGGTAGGGAAGCGAGTTCACGCAAGTCAGCGCATGACACAGCGATGCCTAAACATGGCATTTGACAAGCAAAAGCTCCTGGCGCTTGCACGAAACACATAGGTTGCAGAGACCGCTGAATTACACTATCAAAGCCTTAGATCTATAGCAGCATGTGCGAACACAAGCTTAGTCTGCGAGGTCCGATCCCATCTTATTTGTGTACGGACAGGTACCCCTTTTACAGCCCTCGCACAGCTCTTGTTCATGCGGTCCTTTTGATGCCTTATTGTATTCTGGAGTCTCAATCCATACGCCGGCCCACCTCTTGATCCTGAACGCAACCCGCTCGACATAGATTGTCTCGTCTATGGCAAGGGTGCCCAGCTTCTCACAAGACTTGCATCGCTGATTGAACACGACCGCGCTGTATCCATTGCCAGCATACCCTCTTATCACGATGGACACCACGCCACTCGCCCACGCCTGCTTTTTGCATTCTGCATTATCGCACGTGAAGCGACCCACGACACAAGTCAGGTTTTCGTTGTTGTACCGCTCGCGGTCGTTGCTCTGGAACCAAGTCGAGGTCACGTCTGGTAAGACGGCTTCTGCGATCCTGTCGTGCAGGTCGGGGAATGTGAAGGAGGTCCGCGTCTCTTCTTTGCGCTTGGGGACGGGCACAGTGCGTCTCTGTGGCGATTTGCTGATTGGCTCTCGAATCCGGATCGTGACTACTCGAGGGGTGTCATCAGATGTTGGGGATAGGTGATGGCGGCTCGAGTCCGGACCGGAGGTGTTGCTCGATGGCGTCTGAGAGTTTCGTTGATTGTTGCGCTGCGCGCGAGCGTTGGGTGGCGATCGCGATGAGTCGAGATTGAAAATCGGCAAGACTGTAGAGGAAAGGACTTCTGGGGATTGTTGTTGGTGAACTGGAGAATCGTGTAGGTGTTGTTTGAGCGCGTTGTTGCTGCCAAATATGCGCTTGCATGGTTTACAGTAGGTTCCTGTATGCACGGGTGAATCCTCTAGGTGTTGTTTGAGTGCGTGCTCGCTGCCGAACGAGCGATCACACAGTACACAAAGAGGCATTTTAGGCTCGGTCGAAGTATTCGTAGATCTGTGTCTTAGAGGAATCAGGGAATGAGGAACGAAGTATTAGAGATCTTCGAATCACTTGGTTCATCTCGCAAAAGAAGAGGAAGGTGATGAAGCTGAGATACACGGCGTCTCTGCGGCCAATGGTGCATGAACACATGGCTCGTGACGATGCGTATCTCCGACCCAAGAAGTGAATGAAGGCTTGAGAAAGGATTAAAAACGAGCTGCAGTGTCACCCATTGCGATGGCAGTCTGCATATCTGTACTCGAATGGAAACGTACCTTGACCGCTCACGCCATTACAGGATCGCTTTCTGTAGAGTGGCATGCAGCTACAATTATCAACCTACCCATATTAAGAAGCATTCAACAAGCTCGTAGCTAAGCAACAGTCCTTCCCCGTCATAATGTTCGTTGGAAGTGGAAAACACGTCTGGCTGCAAAGACTTAGGAGTGGGGCATTCCACACGCATGCTTTGCAACCTGCGTTGGAACGTTTGCTTTCGATTGGTTGCTGTAAGCGGGGTACGGCCGCCTCAACGTCACATGGTGGCACTCTAACGGCTTCACCGGAATGCGATTTACATCAAATCGTAGTACTGTCCAATTATCATCAGCAGGTATGTAAAGTATTGGATTGCAATAACGGCAATCTGTCCTGCGCTTACTTTGCTCGGCACGGCCCGCACTGACTGCGTTCCTACCCCTCTCTTGCGTTGTCGTCGGAAGGGTTCCAGATGCAACCCATGCGAGCCGTTTTTGCGGCGGCCTGCGCGGGTAGGCCCGCGGAAACGGTCGCTGACGTGCAAGCTGGGGCGTCAGCGTAAAGACGCTAACCTAGTGTAGTCTCTTCTCTCTTTGTGGCTGTCGACTTCCCTACATGCAGGCGGCATCAAGACATTCTTGTTTAGGCTGGAGGCCCATATTCACCTGTTGCAGTCTTGTTTAAGTTTGCAAAGCGCGCTCTTTGAATCACGACAGTGATGCTATCGCACAGTTGTGCGATCTTTGCGGGGTCCTCGCGGGTTGCCAGCTTACATCCTACTTGACGGCTTCTCCAGGGTGCACAAGGTAAATCCCCACCCTGAAATGAAGTCTAGCTTCTTTGGCACATACGATCCTTCATCAAATAGTGACAGGAAGAGCGACAGAGACAAGTTCATGGAAATCAAGATCTTGCTGCTCGAAATGCTGCCTGATTTCTACTTTTCTTGTCACATGACCAAGCCCAATCCTGCATTGGTCGAAGACGAGTTCACGCGTCTTCTACGAACTATGTTTGAGACTAAAGAAGTTACTCTTCCGGTTTTTTTCGCGGCTACACTGTTCCTTGACATTCACCACACCTTGCGCGCTGAAGTGGACGATGACTTCCAGCGCCTTACGGATGCAACACACTTCGTGATCGGTGAAATTCAAGAGGAGATAAAATTCCATAAAAACATCAAGATGGAGACATGGCCAAAGCAAAATGACGACGTCATGCAACGCTTCGTTAAAACAATCGATTTGTGGGTGCATCAAGACCAGCAACGCGAGATTGCACTGCGCCTGAGCCGTAAGAACATCCCCGAACCATTTCATATCTACCGCAAACATCCTTGGTCTTGCGGACTGTGGAGGTATTGGGCGCTGATGTAGTTTCATGAGTTTGGTATTGCCTTTGCCAATGCCTGGGGTTCCATCATGTCATGCGCGCATCTGTACAATGCTGTCAATGGAGGCAGGATCCAAGACATGATGTGGAGGGATCTTGACATTGCCATCGGTCTGCAAGAGTCTGAGATATTCTTCGTTGGCGAGGCACCGACACTGCCGGACGAGTGCCTCAAACGCTTCGCGCTAGCCATGGGTGCCTCTGCCGCCAATCTAGCAAAGTCGACACGCATGAAGCGAGGCTTGATCTATTCCAAGAAGGGTCCCAACAGACTGAAGGAGCTTGGCATCACGATGCAGGCATTCAAAAGCCGCATCCGCGACGCCAATGGGCCTGAGAATTCTCGCGCCGAAGACGTACAAAAGGTCCTTCAGAATAGCAGTTGGGAATACAAGCTGGATGGTAACGACAATGCGCAGCAGGTCTACAAAGACATCGGCAAGGTACCCAGGAAGGCACCAGCGAAACAATTGTCTGTTTTTAAATGTGTTGGCCTTGTTCGCGACCTGCTTCATGCTGAGGTTGTTGAGATCGCGTTTGATTACTTCCGGCTACACCGACAGTGCTGGCGTCTCCTACGTGCTATGAAGGATTATGTCTGTGACGATCTCATCCGTATCTACGGGTCTAACTACATACAGAAGGAGAGCGAGCTGCCGTTCATTGTGGGCTATGTGCTGATGACAGCGTCGACTATCCAGGAGCTCGTTCAGCTATTGAAGGCCAAGCAACCAGGTTTTCAGGTCACCAGCAAGGTACAGGAAGGCGCTCGATACGTAATGGAAGTCCTGGTCGGGTCTGGCGCTGGTGGACTGATCGTAGAGCAGATCCTACCACGCGCATTGGGTTTGCAGATCATTCTCAAAGAGGAGGAAATGAGCAATTAGAACCTGCTTTAGAATCTAACAACTTTACGCAGACTCCAATTCAATCAATCCGTAAAGGAGTGACATAGTCTGACCTGCTGGAGTTCTGCCTGATCTTATGTATCTCTAATAGAAGTGGCCGCGACTGATGAAGTCCTCCGATGCAGATTTAAGCAACGATCGTATTAAGACAGTAGTCCACCACGGCAGGGGGTTTGTTGTTGGGCCTGCGTTCTGTTCTCTCACCACGTTGATGATGGACTGGTCAATGCTGTCTTCAATCATGCCCACTTTGCCGTCGTCCCCTGTTCCAGGGTAGTCCATTTATTTGAGGGCTTGCCCATTGTCAAGCAGATCGTCTTCGAGATCTTCTGAAAGATAAAATTCCATCACTGCAACAGCGTCATCATTGCTGCTGCAGTAGAAGAGGAAGCAAGTCGTAGAAAACCAAACAGAATTGAAGCGTTGTTTCCCCAAGTCAATTACCAAAGAAGCAAATGGAGTTTGGCAGCTGCTTTGGGTAATGTGCGATTCATCTTTACGCGTGATTCGAGAGGCCGACTCCTCAAGCTGGACGCAGCTCAGGAAACGAAAAAACTTGAGCTGGGCCTGATCGCGCCGCCTGAGAAGGCGCCCGCAAGGAACATAGCGCCTATGCGTCCATCTCGCGGCCGGACGAATCGCTCACCTCTTGGATCATCAGCAACCTGTCCACGAAGGCAACAACCTGTACAGCAGCGCAGCAGCGTCTTCTGTAACCGCTTCCAGGATGATCGACAAGGCGCGTGCTATCGGCAACGCTACCTCTCAGGCTTCTGCTGCTGCCTTCCTGCGAAGCTGGCGTACTCAAGGAACGCCCTTGCGTCTGAGTCTGCCGAGGCGGGGACGACGCCGCAGGGATGCCACCACCAACATCATCAGTACGACTATGTTTTTGACACTTTTTTGACTCAACAGCTTGCGAAGCTTTCCTCTTACCCTTTTGGGGTAATGGTGTAGCCTTTGCAGCGTCGCGCTCCTGGTCTTGGCGTTGTTTTTTAGCCACTGCCTAATCCTTCTCCTTCTTCCAGACCGCTGTTGTTTTATCGGCTGCTTCTTAGGCCTTCCATCCGGCCGCAAGCCCTGCTTTTTTATTTTCGTAAGCCGCTGTGTGCCCAATTGAAGCTTCGGGCCTCACATAGTGCTCTCATATGGTGGTTGTGGAACTTGCGAAGCACCCTCTTTGTCTACCTTGTAGACCTCAATCCAGGCTCCGAAAATCAGCTCTCCATATGCTACTGTGCGAACAGGGTATGCCTCAAACTCCATGTTCCACGTTAGGTACAAAAACGAATACGGAAGCTTGTTCAGGGCCAGGGTTGGCTTCAACAAGGGAGCGATTATGGTTAAACGCTACGTGTGGATCGGAATCCCTGCCGGTTGACTGGACGAACGGGCTTCATACCACAACATTCGCTTATATACCTACGGGGAACTGGCGCTGGCCTGAATGTATCGCTGCCATGCCGAGAAAAGTGGTCGGACTCGTTGATCAATGTATAACTGATGCTTGCGAGCTTGATTCGGATGGTTACTGCAATACCAAACGCGCAGTCGACAGAGCTTGTTTCTGCCGCAGCATGAACTACGACAGTTGCAAAGGACCATGCCATGTTTTTGAGGCTCGAATAGACTTTGTGGAATGGCTCCATGGTTTGTGTAGCAACGTGGAGGAATGGCATGGCCTACCGAAGCATTGGCGTCAGGTGGCAGCTCCTACCTCGACTGATATGGTTCCGTGGCGATGGAATGTCACGTCCTCCAAAGGTTCTGATCCGGTTCGTCCACGTTCGAAAAATGCGAGCATGTGTTCCTCCACCAAATGGAAGCTCGAATCCATTGTTCTGATCAATTTAGCTACATTGATCGCAGGCTTGTACACCCAGAGCTTTCGGCGCCACTACGCTCATCCGCAGTCGTGGCTCATACCTGGGCTGGCGATCGCAGCTCTACAACTTTCTGCCAACTGGATCAATGCAGCTCTGGTCCAAGCAACCGCTGGGTACGAAGCCATTTCCGTCGTTCAACTTACGCTCCTGTGGTGTTCGCTGCCGCGGCTCACCTGGTCATCGATCTTGCTGGTCGTTCTACGTCCCTTTAGAAGGACAACATGGTACACGATTGCGTCTTTTCTGTTCGCGGAAGCAACTTTGAAGGCTCTATCGGCCTTTTCAATGATTCAAACCATCAATTACGGTAGACAACACGAATTTTACAGTAAAGGCATGGCGAGGCTTGAGGGTACGCTGGAGCAGCGATGTGGCTTTTTGTCATTGTTGTAACCTCAGTTCTCCTCCTGCAAGCTGCACACAGATGTACTGCTCAGTCTGGATCGCAGGCGAGCGGACCGTCAATGGACTGGGTTCGAGGAAAAATTGGCGCGCTATTGGTTAGACAGAGATTGCGATACTGAAGAAAGACCATTGGCACACGGCGATGGTCACCCTCATATCGTCTATGGAACAATCCTCACGAACGATCGTTACAATCGCATTCTCCAAACTGAAAGAGCAATCGTGAGATTGACACTGATCGCAGTCACTAGCATGTTTCTTCTTTGGATCGCTCAGTGGATGTTTTGGACCGGACTAATCGACCTCAGCTCGAAAGAGTACGTACTACTGCGTATGCCCATTGTCACTATCAAACTGACCTCGTCAAGGTATTGTCCTCCTGAGCCTGAGCTTCTGACGGCTGTCTGGACCATCACCTCTGCGGCAGTCACTGTTGTTGCGATGTCGCCGCGAGTCGAGTAACTTTTGTATCTGGAAGGCGGAGCCCCGATGACATGAGCCATGGGAAGTTCAGCACTTGGACCACGCGTTTTTGAACAAAAACAGTAGTGTCTGGTTGCCTATATATGATGAAGCGACGAGAGATAACTTGATGGCCCATTACACTACCGCTCCGGTTGATGGGCTGTTTAGCACTGTCATCTTCCGCCTTTGATGTTGCTCATCCTCATCGCCGGACAATTCCAGGTCTGCCAGGTCAACGACCGCACCAGGCGCAGCGGCAGTATCGGCAGGACCATTAACGTCATGTCTCGTTGCCCCCAGGAACCATGTTAGATGAATAAGGTGTGTATGAATATTAGCACCGGGATCAACTACGCAAGGTCAGGATGGAAGGCACCAAAGGTAGCGTGATAGCAATCTAATGACAAGGAATAAGAACAAGGGTGACTTAAGGAAAGCAAAAGCGTCAGAAACCCGGCTTGTCTCTCTTTAGCGAGAGGTCATTGACGGCTGGCTTCACCACCATCATCAGAGATCAAGAAGACATGATTTTCGTAACATTCAGTAAGCTTGCTGTATGCTATTTGCTTACTGTCGCCGGGCGCCAGATGGAATTCCTTCAACGGTCGCTAGTGACCCTCTCGTCATTGATAGCCTGGCTAGTCATAATGGTCACTGCTTTACACGAGAACAGGCACCACTGCCACGAGGATTGTAGACGTATTTCACGGTGAGGAGGTGCACTTCGATCATGACCTGGTTGGAATTGGCGTACACGGGGCCACATACAGATATGCAGAACCAGGCCGCTTCTTCTGATGCCTTTATACTTTTCTTGTCGGCAAGTTGGTGTAATGCACGACTATGACGAAGAAGGATGACGTCTTCCCTGACCTTCTCACATCTTCGATATCCATCCGTGCCTATAACCTCGACACAGAAAGCCCGATACTGGTCCCAGTGGTGTGATGAGTCGACACAGCAGTCTTTTCAGAAGGCGCACTGTTGTTCCGATCGGATAGCCATCTGATTCGATTACACAGACGATCAGCTGCAGAACCTAAAACACATGTAACATACCACAGGCTAGGCTGTTAGAAAGCTGCTGCAACTGGAGTCGTAGAAAAGCGCACTTGGTTGGAACTCAAGTGTCATCAACCAATGGCTGTAAGGACTAATGCTTTGAGGCTCCGCGTTCATTGTAGGTATAATCTAGATGTTCGCTGGGATATAGACGAGAAGAGCTTGACGGAACAATTATGCTTACAACAGAGGTGTCACGTCTCTTAGGCACCCACGTCGGTGGCATGTCAGGCAAATCGTCGCGTCTGCATATGCGTCTCCACTACTCACCCAGAGAATAGTCCGCTATGGTGGGATACCAAAAGTGTGTAAAACCGAGGGTGTGGAATGCCAATCCGAAGCAGGCAAGTAAGCGTAAGAGTGAGTGGCGAGGCGTTGACAGAGAATCACGATTGCATGATTTCGCCAGGCATCGAATTTTCACCTACAATGCTTATGCTTACGCTTGCGCGTGCTGTTTCTTTAGCTTGCTGCTGAGATCAACGCCGTGTCAGTGTTCAGGATGTAAGAGGGAAAATGCTGACGCTCTCAAAGCGAAGCTACGCTAAGCTATATCAAGCTGCTCAGTGACAGGTGGCCTCAGGCGCTAGTGCGCGATCGACGAGCGATCTTCGCGAGCTGCAATAGCTCAATAGCCCACGATAAAGATGAGATAGGGAATCATTGCAACCAGCCACTACTTTTCCTGCCGCTCGAACCTGCCACAATATGTTAGGACTCAGCCTCACACAGACGACTCCGCGCTTGTAACGACGTATCACACTCTATCAAGAGCTCCAGCAACGTTGAGCAGACCGTTAGCGTATTTGATGAGTTTTCGTTGACCTCGCAAGAAGTGCCGGGGTGCGCGATCCTAACGCATGTCAAAACTCTCTCCCGGCCCAACGACTCCGATTCGACCCAAAACAGCGTCAGCTCAGCCGATTCTGTGAGCCTCTCGTCCTTCTTTATACACTTGGGCGCACAAGAGGGCCGCACATGTTGGCTTTGACGCCTATCGAAGAGGATCTGGTCCAACTGCCGCTCCTAAATCTTAGGAGCCTCTTCCTCAGAGGGTTGTCTTACATGTGGGACTACGACAAAAGTGGCGAGACGGTAACTGCGCTAGGGCTACAATCCACGCCACAGAGCGACATATGCTGGGTAGCTTGCAATTCAGGCTCGAAGATGAGGATTATAGAACGCTATTTCCGTCGGTCAGGATATCGGCATTGGCGATGTCGGTAGACGGGTGCGAGATGTACAGCGTGCGGAAAAGCGGCTCGAGAGGACTATCTGGGTGCCGCGCCGCGTTCTGAGCGATGTAGACATGACCACTGTCTTTCTTCAATAGAATAGGGGCATCAGGAGGCAACCAAAGGTCTGGACTGCCAGGAGCAGCGATGGTCGGTGTGGCTGTCAATGCTTCGATTCAATCGCTACCTCGATGGTGTAAAGTCATCTTTTGAAATTTAGGCAGGCTCTAAAGAATGAGTGTGAAACCCATCGCATAGCGTACAAAAAAAAAGCTGGGCTCAGATCGACCTTTCGCGTGTAATGGGCCACTCTCGAGCCAGTCTCTTTTCGACAATTCGGGAAAATCCTCTCGCCACTTCCATTCACAGAACTCACATTCGGGCAGTTCTGCGGGCCAGAATGATTGTAACGGCAGTAATCACACGTGAGATCTCGTCTCTATTAAAAACGCGCAGATATGATGGTTTGCGAAATGGAATGGACGTCCTAACATCTCAAGTTGCGCCCGATCGTTTCCCTGTACTGTATTAACTGAATCGAACGCGTCAGGGTAACTGCGAAGACTATTCCTCTAATCATCCCTTATCTATGACGTTTCAATTGCATCACACTTCTGTCCAGATTCGGCTTCCGCAACTCTGACCCAGTCTGTATCTTGGCGGTGGTATGTCCCATACTTTTCGTCTTTGAAGGTAAAGCCTTTGAACGTATGCTCGCATTGGCCCTGCCCTCCTCCTTCGCCCAGCATGGCATGAACAAGCGGCGGGCGACCAGTCCAGAAGCTTGACCCTCCAAAGCATCTGAAGATGAACTGCACAGGGATACCGCTGTCGCCGCTCCTCGAGCTCAGAGGCTCGGCATCTTCCGGGAGCGACTGTACGGGAGGATTCAAGTTCAGAAGAAATATGGGCCTCAGGTCTTCAATCCGTGCGACTGGACCGTTGATTCCTCGGATGTCCTGAGCGTATAAAGTTCTGATCTTTTTCTCTGGGTCTCTCCAGTAGCAATACTTCGTTTGGATCTCTTCTTCACCACGACAGAACAGGTAGGAGAAATCTTTCCCCAAAACTTCTGGCACATCTAGTCTGCTCATGACAAGCGTGAGCTGCTCAAGCTGATGCTCTTCCGAGCCAAGGGAATCCCCTCGTAGGCTTGAGAGAAGGAGGTCGCCTTTGGACTGGAGATCGCCACGGCGGTCAAACACAGCGAGCACAAGCCGAGGTCTCGCTCTGTCCACTGTGAGACCGCTCAGGATGTCCAGATCAGCCCCAATTAGTACTATGTTTGCGTCTTCCGCGCTTTCGCTTTCCGCCCAGTCTTCACGCTGGAAGACAGCAGCCCACACTCTGTCGTAAGCACTGGACTTGAACTTGAACACATCAACTGCTTTCAAAGCCGATGAAGGAGAAAGGTACGAGGTAGTCTTATCCCACATCTCTTGAGGAAGGTTGAGGCGGCCGGATGGTTTGTGTTTGTGTATCACATCCGCATTATTACTGATATCGAGTCAGACACATAGCCGCTCTAAACGTGCTTGAAAGGACTGCTTACAATACGTTCGACAGTGCCGATACAGGCAGGACTTGCTTGCCCTGTGGATTCTCTAGCTGCGGATTGGTATCGTCTACGGTCCATCGAGCGGCCAGTTGTGGCTTACACCCAATGCGCTCTTCAAGATAGCGCATGGCTTCGCGTAGATCTTCTCTGAGTCTCTCGCATTGCTCGTTAGAGCTCTCAAGATTTCCTTTCTGCATCGTGAACCTAAGTGTGGTAGAATGTGGACTCTCTTGCTGTCGGGGATAGGTACAGAGAAGTTGGAGAAGTACCGTCCCAACGCACCACGACATTGTCTTCAAATGAAGCGACAAAGGAGTCTTCTTCAGCACAGGCCCATATCATGTAGTTTGTAAGGTCGGAAACCCTTGCAGCCATCAATGTGATGAGGCGTAGCCAGCAAGAAGACATCTGGCGCTAGCAACCACGCTGACAGGGGTCTATGGACACCAAGGCGCACTACAAACTGAGCTAGGGCGATGTCCACTGCCGTTCATCGGCAGCGTAGTTCATAAAAACATCACGTTCGCTGCTGATGGGGCCGACCCCTGCGCAAGTTCACGAACGAAGAAGCTGGTGGCGTAGCCAGCGTGATTATGGGCCGACCTGTAAAAGCGTTCTCAGAACGTAGAGCTGCTGTACATACAGTGGCAGAACGCCATCGATGTGTCTCTAGTCAAATGGGAGCACGATGGCCAGGTTTGGGACACTTCAGGGGTCCGGATCACGCCCCTGGCAGCCTCAGCGTCTTCTATACATAGAGCAACACCATTAGCAAGTAGTGTGCCATTTCAGGACCCAAACTACGTTGCGCTTGACGTTGTTTACGCTTGGGAGGTCTTTCATAGGCCGAGTTGCATCACGCTTGCCGAGCTGTTTGGAGTGTGGGTGCAGGCTCATGTATCTTCTCTAGCTGACCGACACACACCTGTACCAAGCTGAAGTCGGCGAGAAAACCACATCCTCACAGCTCTGGTAGCTCAGGCACCGACAAACGCTCAAGCACTGCGCCTACCAACAATCAGAACTCACCTCATGCCGCCTTTACCCGCTACCCCGAACATGACCAACGGCTTTGATCTTGACGACCTCATCGATCGAGTGGACTCGTTTCGACGTCAGCAAGAGCTCCAGACGCTCGCTTCCTTAGAGGCCGACAACCGCATGCTGCGCGGAAGACGGGCCCGTCTTCACCAAAGACGCGCATCAGCTTGCAGTCTGCTTCAAGAGGCCAGACACGTGCTGCACGGTCTCGAACATGCGATACGAGCGTTCCAGAATCGTCGCCTCTACGCCCAAGCGGAGCAGCCTGAGTCTCGGACTGTTTGAATGGCTATCTCAGCGCAGACCGGCAAGATCCAGTCATGGCTTTGTACCCGGCGCTGAACGGACTGGAGTCTTCGTAGACATGGTGTTCGTGTGGGTGGACAGGCGGATGGCCGAGGAGCTCAGTAGGGTAGTCCAAGTGAGGTATCGTGAAGCAGGGAGCGAAGAACGACTCGAGTGGTGTTGGCGCGGCCTCGACTGATAGTGGAGGCGCCAAGTCCGCACACAGAGGAGTAAGCGGAGGACTCGAGGTCTGTGTAGTATACCGAGGCGGCTGCACGTTACACTCTGCATGTCCAGGCGTGTGTTGCCTGCCGCGCACCGTCTCATCAGCCGGTGGAGGTGAGCTTTCCACAGGCGCAGTCTGATCTGTCGCTGCAGCAGAGAGAGCGACACGACTCTTCAGATCCTCCAGCTTCTTCTTGAGCTTCTTGCCTAGACGGGTGTCAGCCTGTTGTTCTGTCGTTCTGTCGTCCTGTCGTCGGTCGACCGCAGAGATCATACGGTAGGTGCGCTGGGCGATGCGGTTCTGCATCCTGCGACGTTCAGCAAGGTCGCCTATGTGCTTCCAGCTGTCTCGAGACAGAGCCTGGGTGCTGAAAGAAGCCGCCATTGGTGCTGATGGTCGTAGCACAGGCTGGCGCAGATGGCGAATGGAGCAGTTGAAGAGTCGATACTGTCTGTGATATGGGGAGATGTAGTGTACAACGAACGTCAACACGCGCAGAGAGCGAGTGCATGTACTGATTGTCCAGCTGCGCCCGCCTTACATCAGGGACAGAGGTGATGGCGTAGAGTATCAACTTATGAATGCGATGCTGTGCTGTACGAAGACTGACAGCGTCGCAGCACAGGATCTGTGGCCTCTGCAGGATTGCGCAGCTGCCGTTGCAGCGCGAGAGGGCTGCCCCTGCGTGAGCCACGGTAAGGTGTGTCCTCGCATCGTATGGACTTTTGCGGCTGCCAGCGCGATTCTTAGCATCGCATCTGCCGCCCGTGCGGTAGAGCGACGAACCCTGTTGGCTTGCTTACCATCCGAGTTACCATCCGAGACACAGCACACGGCGAGATTGCTAGCGCGTCGACGCTGAATAAATGAATCAGGTCCATCGCCACGTCCCTGCAGAGTGATCAACTCGATGGTGAGTCACGTTACGCCAGATCCAACAGTTGCCCAGCTCCAGCAAGAGGTACTGTACAGTAAGGCGAAGAACAAACCTCATATCAACAAGAACACTCAGCAGACTAGGGCATCTGTAGCACCATAGACCAAGCGTTTCAAACCAACTAACAGTGCTGTGTACAACAAGTTGTGTCTATACTCTGGTTTCAATTGATCCTCCGCTAAAACAAGGAGGCCATGCGTAATTCAATGCCACAACCTTGATCATTCTAGACTTAGCTCATGCCTGGCTCCCTTGGATACATAAATGAAGATCGTCTTGGAGATAGACATCTGAGCTCCAGTCCTCTTCGACAGACAAGGATGAAGACCGCACCAGTTCTACTATACAAAGTCGTGGTAAGACTGTAGATCTAGACTCGGCAAGACGGTTCAGGATACCGTTTGCTCCGCCGAGACGATCCATTACAGATGGCGAAACATCTGTAAGGTGCAATCTACACAGGCTTCGGGGAAGTATGTCAAAAATTCCACTTCCATCTAACTCGCCAATCAGGACAACCGCATCACCCGAGAAGTGCTCGAGACTTGTTAACCCCGCAAGAGATTGTATTGGCCCTGTCTCGTGCGGCCTCGCGTTTTGGTACAGGAAGGTCAGATTCGTCAAAGTTTCGTGTGAGGTCGACAGCATGTCTATAATAGAACCGAAGCTTGGCTGGCATGCAGGAACAGGACAGTTGTAAGTGAAGCTCACCAGCTGGGAACATGATAGAATCATTCGACGGAGAGTCTCTGTTGACAGTGATGCGCCCGTCAGCGCTAATTCTGATATCATGGTCGAGCGGGGGGTAAATGCCCACTGAGGAAGCTCTCTATGTTGCCTTACGTCGACGACGTCCCATATATGCAGCGATTGGAGCGCTGGTAGCATAAAGACAGAGGCCAGATGATTGACCGAGCAAGGTAACGATAGCAGATTGAGCGTCCGGATATTTGCCAGGAACGGCATCTGCAAAGCGTCTTTTCCTGGCTGGGGCATGATCAGCGTCCAAAAAGGCTGGCCATCAAATAGAAATTGTGTACCGCCGTATTCGCTCCGTGCGTACTGGTCTTGAGTCCAACTCTTAAGTGTCGTAAGTCGTGGAAGATAAGCAAGCAGCAGCGTTGCTAACGCCTCCACATGGCCTGTTCTGATACGTTGAGTCCAATGTTGTTTCTTAGATCTTGGGACGGGAAGGTCTTCAATTGCTGCAGCAAAGCGGCCAACGCACTCTTCAGGAAGTGTCGAGTTTCTAGGTGTATGCAAATGATCCAGGAACACAAACCGAACTTTCAAGGCCAGTGTTGGGTTTCCGAGGATAGTCCTAAGGAATTTAGCAATGTTGTGACTATGTCCGTGAAAACGTCGGTAGAGCAAATCTTGGGCGACACCATGGAGGACTCCATCGTAGCAAAATATGGAAAGATGGTGTGGACAGAGATAACTTAGAACGATAAAGAGAAGCTCTTTAGGAATACCTGAGAGCTTTGGCGGCCTCATCTTTGCACAGTGTGTCGTCAGGCTAATACATGTGCTGGGTAGAACGGCATACTCCCATTATAGTTGGACCATGGAGGAGGTATTTACGGTAACGATCACGGACACAAGTCGCAACTGTGTGCAGTGACTGTCCTTCTCCCTTGCAGTTCGCCATGCATTCGACGGGCACAAGACTAAGCCGCCCAATTGGCACAACCAGCACAGAGCAGTCGAAAGGCCTTGAGCATAAGCTGCTGCGTGTCAGCGTGGATGCTAGCAACGCCCTTGCACGGCGCACGGCGGACGGCGTATTATCCTGATAGCCACTCACGCTGCTCTCTGGTTGTGTTCCTGTATCGCTCCCTGGGATCTGGCGAGCTACTATAACCGGTCTGTTCGCTCTTCGACGCTGCGTCCTTCTCCAGCCAGCCAGCCAGCCAGCCAGCCAGCCAACCAGCGAGTCAATACCCCGAATATGCGTACCGAAAAACACCCCTTCAAGCTCAGTCACCGGCGATGCGGCACAGCCTCCTACAGCGAGTCGATGGCCTCCGTCGTCCGCATTCACACGGAAACCGTCAATATCTGGACACATTGCCTGGGCGCCCTCTGGTTCTCAGCATCCGCAGCGCAGCTCGTCTCCGCTTACTCAAGCTCGACTGCAAGCACAGTCCATGTCTCAGCCGGTGTCGCAGCCAATGTCACAGCCGTCATCGTGTACCTGGCAGCAGCCGCCCTCTGCTTTCTGTGCTCTTCGCTCTAACACACATTTGCGAACCACGCTCGAGCGGACCTGTGGCAGCGCATCGACCACTTCGGCATCGTCGCTGTCATCTGGGCCTCCTCTGTCTCGTTTGCTTTCTTCGCCTTCCGCTGCCTGCCAGGCCTGCAGTGGGCGCATATAAGCCTAGTGACCCTAGCGAGCGTGTCGTCCCTGAAGCGCCTGTGGAAGACGGGAGTTGAGCACGCTGGAGGCTGGTGGGTTCGCCTGACCACCCACGCTGCTCTAGGGGCACTGGCTACGCTGCCAGCACTGCAGTGCTGGTACCAAGCCCAGACACCTTGCCAGAACGCTGGCCTACTGACCGCCTTCGCAGAGCTGTGCGTCGCCAACAGCGTAGGTGGTGCGCTGTACGCGACCAGCATGCTCGACAATGCCGTGGGGAAAGAGCTGGGCATCCCGGACGCCAGCCATCATGTCATGCACATCGTCGTTCTCGTCGGCGCGTGGCGGTACCAGCAAGGCTTTCTGAAGGCCTATCGCGTTAGCACTCGTGCGGGCTACAGTCTCTGCGGGTGAAGGAGCACGCTGTGACGACAAGATCGAGACCAGGGCGGCAGGAAGGCAGAAAGACTATCCGAGCGGTGAGACTCGAGGTCCTGCGTCGATGCGAAGTCGAACGGTTCGTGAGGGACGTGCAAGTTGTCGTTCAACGAAGTTGTAGTTCGTGCAAGTCGTCGTTCAATCAGGTCGTCGTTCAATCAAGTCGTCGTTCAATCAAGTCGTCGTTCAATCAAGTCGTCGTTCAATCAAGTCGTCGTTCAATCAAGTCGTCGTTCAATCAAGTCGTCGTTCAAGCGAGACATATGTACATACATGCAGTGGTGCGACGCTCTTCCTAGCGGACGTGCAAGACGCACAGCCTCGGCTAGGTGCACACAACATGGCCGCAGATGATTGCCGCGCAGCTCGACTGTTGGCTTAGACATCCTACATGCAACCACAAGTCTGTCTTAGTTGTTCTTCCTGCCTCGAGTGAAGCTCTGCGACTGCAACATCCTTCAGGAGCGGGGCGGTCCCAAGTCCCCGACAAGTGTGCCGCACGCTGTCGCAACGACGAAAGACGGTGCCTTCTCGGCTGCCACTACGGAAGTCGATGGCACAATCGGTCGGGGCATGGCGCATGTTATCGATGCTTCTATCAATAGCAATACGCCGACGAGAACGCTTCCACTGAGGCTACCAGCAGCGCCACACGTACAGGTACATACTGACCGAGCGACGACGTCGACGGCTAGGCCCCGACGTGTGGCGCCTTCTCTGATACGTGTAGCACGAACACATCCCGCCGTGCCGCACAGGCGCAGCACCGTACTCCACAAATGGTGAGGATGGCCGGTTGCAGCAAGATGGCTTCGCTGCACTGCATGGTCGTCGATTTTGGGTTTCGACGCATTCTTGTCGGGGCGGGGGATCCTCGCCAGCGTGATTCCTAGCGCGGCCAGCTGAGCCAGTTGCGGGTTCTGCCCGCACTCCCACCGGTATACCTCTGCGGACGATGCCAGGGCGCGGCCACGCAGGGCTGACATTCCCGCTTGTTGCTGTTCCGCGCCGCACAGTACGGCACAAAGCAGTTACGGCACAGCGCAGTAGCTGCACTACTGGGCCGTACTGTAGCAGCTGTGAAGTCTTTCCTTCTCTTCTTTCTCGTATGAGACTTTCCGTGGTGACGTCTGTGAGTACAAAGCAAGACGACGCAGTGCGTGCAAGCCCTGAAAGGGCTCCAACTTCAGCAGCCTACCTCGCGCCTCGGCACTCAGCTCAGCGCGATTCTTAGCGTCGCGTCTACCGCCCGTGCGGTACCCAGGTAGAGCAATGAGCCCCGTTGGCTTGCTTACCTTTCGAGACACAGCACACGGCGAGATTGCTAGAGCTTTGACACTGACCAAATGACAGAGTCCCTCGCCATGACTCGCTGATGTGTAATGGTGTGCAGTAAGTACAGTAGCGTAAAGCAGTCCTCATGTTCGGCTGCAAGCCGAGTCAAGTCGTCTGCGGTTCTTAAGAAGAGGTGCAAGAGAGGGGACAATCTTGATGCTTATGGATCTAAGTATAGAAACTCTGGGTGGTAGCATCTGCGCGCCTGAATATTTGTTCAAAGTGATCGAAAACGGACCATCACTCAGCTCGGCAGGTATACAGTGTTATGTTACAGTAGCACTAGTATCATTCCTTGAGTCTTTTATTGTCCTCTGTTTAAGATCAACCCAGCGAAATCCTGATTATATCAAGTGTAGTAGGTATAGGACGACCACTACCATCCTATGCACACTGGAGGTGAACCAAACATGGATCTGACGAAAGGAAAAGCTGCATTGGCCGGGTACCGCTGGGCAAGAGGCGATGAGAAAGAAAGAGCTCGACTATACAAAAACCAGCCTGAACTTCGAGAGATCTACGTTAGTCTACCCGACGACAAGTTCTTTCTCTTTGGACGACTCGACACTTCGCTCTGGCCTGAGCTAATCAAGCTCGATTACAACATACTCGACCGCAGCGTTCGGAGCACTCCAACAATCCTTAAGGCACTGGCCTCACTTTCTGCTGCAGAGAGCGTCAAAGCATTCCATTACATACGAGATCACGGCACACGTATATCGATCATGCAGCGGGTCAACGCCAAGTCAAGAGTCCGAGTTCTGGAGGGAATAACACAAGCCTCACTCGCACGCATGCAGCAGCTGAAAATAAAACCGTCGAATGGGTACTTCTTCATGTCTACCTCACGATTTCTAGCGACGTTACCCAGCTCGGCGCAGATATGCTGTAGTGCAAGCTGTTTGGTCAATAACAAGATGTCATTTGCAGAGCTCACGGTTCTCACTATCGCTAAGTGCTTGCAACACTCGTATCACAAACAGTGCGCAAAGCCTCGTGTGTGCTGCACCAACGCGTCTGACAGAGTTCCGATCGAGATGTGGGACAACATCGCAAGGCATACGTCCGTGTTTACGGCAGGGCTATTGGTACATGAATTCGGTATCTTCCCAGCCAACCAGTGGCATCAGCGTGTCTGGTACGAGGTATTCAAGGACGACAGCTGGCTCGACTTTGTGGTGCGGAACGGCGCACATCCGGGTCTTTTAGGATCTGGCGTGCACGATAATAGCAGTGAGACTGCCCAATATTTGATCCTTCTATTACACAAGTCTCACACGGTACCATCCGAAGAATCGAAAAGGCTGTTCTATCAAAGTATACGTCCTTACTGCGCTTCTGACGCCTCGGAACACGAGATCATCGTAGGAGGAATGCGGCTGAACGTACGCGAACTCCACGACAGATCCATCCTTATCCCAAATGCTGCGAAGCCTCACCAGTTCACCTATTGCTTCTATAGTGATGCTCAGCGCAAACTTAGATTGATCGAGCCTGCCAACATAATCAGCAAGAATGGCGAGGCGTTTTGTTTGAAGCTATCTTTCGTAGCACAACAGAAGCAGAGGAACAATGACGACACTCTTGCCATGCAAGGCGAAGAGCATGTACTCGAAGAGAGAGAGCAGATGCACCAGGTTCTGATCTACTCGAAAGGGTTGTCAAGTGCTTATTGCGTGCGTCTGGGGGATCGGTTGCCCGTACTGGAAGGGACCTTGTACGAGCGTGAGATCATACGGCTTGAATGGTCACATCATCTTCACAGAGATGAAGAGTACAAATTCGTTCCCTTGGAGCTTGATTCCCCTCTACTCTAGTCATAGATTGTTGATACCAGAAACTCGGCTGTGATTTGAAAACACGTCAAGCTCTTAATTGGAATAAAGCTGGTAACCACGGTGAGGTTGTTAGAGGAAGCACTGTCGCCCGGTTTGGTATGTTGCAGATATGGCTAGAGATTTAGACAGGGATGTGTATTGTTCTAATCAGCGTGCTAAGGTGCACCCTTGAGTAACAAGACACACTGTCTCGCGAATCAGACTGGTAGTTCGGAACTCCGGAGTATCTCCCTCATGAGAAAGCCACGAGCATGTGCCACGAGCATGCGCCACATCTATTCCAAGGGTCATACAGGGTAGGTGTAGCTTTGAAATTCACTACGATAAGATACAAGCAGCAGATTGTCGCAACAATGCAGGCTGATGCGCTCCAAGCCCTAGTGCCGTGGTCCGCTAGCCTGGGCCTACCTGTAGGGTTCTTCTTCCCCATACTACGGAGGTCCCAACATGCACGCATTTAGGTTTGAGTGATGTGCCTGATTATCAGATTGATGTACTCAGTGATTGATGGTAATAACTGCCAATCGCATCTCGAACACGAAACAGAATATGCATCAACTGACTGCATGTCACGTACTTTCCCGTAAGCTCATGTAATCCGTGATGTAGAGTAGCTCGATCAGAACTACTACGGCTTGATAGATATTTATTTGACTACAACGTGCAAGAAAATTCTTTTGCTGACAAGGGATTTGTACAATTGTTGTTTGCACAGAGGGGGAGAGCGGGTTTGGGACTCCTGGGACCGGCACAGTCCGATAAAGTTTTGAAGCAAGCAGCATGTTAACAAGTGGATGAGCTGTGCTCCGGCCAGTAAAGTTGGCTGCAATATGTCGAAGGATAGGAATCGAGCTTCGTATGCTGGCAGAAGCATTTGTTGGTCGGCGCTACTTCATAGAAAACACGTCTTGCCAGAGCAGCCTCTCGATTTACAATGTGCAGATGACCACCCTAAGCTATCGAAGTTCTGTTCGTCGCTTAGTCACGCAGAATTTGCAGAAGATTTGATAGCCAATCAGACGCAAAGACACGTGATTCAAAATGAATGCTTTCTTAACGGAGCACCGATGCTTTGACGACGTATCTCGGGCTTGCATCAAAAGATTTGTCCCCCCCAAGAGCGCCATAGTCAACCATCGTCATTTCCCTGTCGAACACTCGTACACCTGGACAGATAGGCAATTTTACTACACTCTTCTTAGCTCTCCGGTTCGACTTCCCTGCTTCCATCTCGGCTCCATCGAACGACGATCCAACTGCAGGCCATATGAACTCATAATGATCCGCCGCGACCAAAGACTCCGTGCGAATCTGCACTGCCACGCGCAGTATATCGTCTAGAGACCACTTCAGTAATCCGGTCGCACTACTTATTGACTCAGTGTTGAGAAGACGTATTGACTCAGTGTCGAGAAGAGGTTGAAACGCATTCGTCAGGCGGCTACTGAAAAGCTCTGTCATCCCTTCAACCAATACGTCCTGGAAGCCTTCGTCTTCGATGATAGACTTGTGAACCGCAACATCAAGATTGCAGAGAGCCGTTTGGCCCCCTAGAGTGTGTGAGTCAGCAGCTCGAGAAAATCGCATACGAATCTGTACGTACACCAAGTAGAAATGAGGTCGCGGTACCCTTGCAAAAGCGGTGTGACTGCCATCAGATGCGAGCGATACTCACTTTTGAACACCCAACTGTAGATAGCGGCTCCTGTTAGAGCTTGCACGAGCTCATATGCAGTCAGAGCAGGGAAGGAGTCTGATGTGGCTTCCAGTCCGATTGGGCCAAACACCTCGAGCAGGAGATCGTCCAGGTCAGTAGAGCTACCTCTGAGGTCCTTAATTGAGGGCACATGCGATCCACCCACGACCAATACTCCAGTAAGCTCGTGTTTCAGGGACTGGAATTGGGTGACGAGTCGACCTGAGCGTCCCACTGCATTGCCCACGTTATCGATGCAGAGGTATCGTTCCAAGGTTGTTCGGTCTTCGAGAATCCTCTCCAGGCTACGGATCTTGAGCGTATTCTCAAGGAGAACCTTTGCCGTGTGCTCCGGTACTTTCCCCAAGCTCAAGACTTGCCGTAACTGCCTCTCCATGGTCTCGCGCTCCTGTTCGGCGTTTTTGCAGCGTTCTTTGTAAAACGAAAGTTTCGCAGCCATCATGGAATACTCCTTATCAGAGAGCTCAATAGGTGACGGCCTGATTTCCGTGGTTGAGCTGATAGCTTGATCGTTCGAGTCGAGATCCGACTTTGTGTTTTCGTCCTCGCAGGTCAATATCATTTGCTCAGCATGCTTCCGATCTAATGTGCAGGTAGGTGCTTCGAGATCTATAGCTAGAGACGCTGAGACTGGAGAATGATGTAGAGTCCTGTTAATGCTGGCACTTGAGGTGATACCGCTGTGATGCGTCATCTCAGTTTTCGATGACTCAAAGGCGTTTCGGATCTCTGTAAGATCGCCTCTCGTACGTGATGGTAGAACCACAGCCTGGAGCGACTGCATCGCTGTTGATAGTGTGAGACAAGCTTTCGCGCGCTTTTCTTCCGGAAGCTCGAACTTGTCTTCGTTGCCACGTTTTTGGGGTTGCATTTTTGTTTAGAGAAACGAGATGTCCGCAATACACAAAGGGCAAGTAGTAGACAGTTTGACCTTTTCCTAGCTTGATTGCAGATAAAGAGGGATGGAAGAGGAGGAGGAAGAATAGGATGGAGGACTTTGGGAAATGATCGAGATGATGGCCCGCATATATACCTATGAGCGCCCCCTGTTTGATGCTACGCTGGGTGCGGGATTTCAAACCCTGTCCAATACATGATTATCTGTATCTCCCTGTCCCTGGCCACTCTGATGCCTGCCCTGGAGTTCAGGGAACCCAGTACGAAGCAATTGCATGGATCCGTCCCGGCAAGAACACGCGTCCCGTCATGGGTCTAAACATATCGAGGGTGTCGAACCGTAGATCTCCTCAAAGATAGAAACTAATGCGGTGGTCTGTCCATGTGATGGTCCAGCTGTATCAAAACGCAAGGCAGACTTCGGCTCTTTGACCACATCAAGACACCGTGAAGGTCACTGACCCGTCTTGGACGAGGGATGCCCCAATCAGAATAACCAGATAGGACCGAAGAGCAGACATCTGTCACTTGACGCATGCTAGTTTCCTCATAACCATTATCCGTATGGCCCGGCGGTGACATGCTCTGGACGGAGGAATACCAGAAAGGCTTGTCCGCCGACGTTCGTGTTGCATAAATCATGCACTTCGAGACGGAAGATGCTCATTGGTGAAGGTGTGCCGAGTTTGGAGAAGATATAGTGCTAGAGACGACCTGGCATGACGCGTGTAGATTGCTTTCCTTGCTCTCCGAGGCCCGCAGTGAGGTATAAAGTCTTACACCCGCTTTCTCCAGTCTCTCCTTCAAACCATGGAATTTTTCGCGTTTAACGCTATGTCCCTTTGGGATACTACCAAGGAGATGCCTTTGTTCTTGACACAAGAGGAATTTAACGAAATTTGGGGCATGCCCTTATGGGATTGGGTCATGGCAGACCAATTCGTCTCTTCGCTTCCAGATCACAGTTCACAGGAGCTGACCACCACCGAGTGGAACCAAATTGCGCCTGACAGCATCGATTCTGTCTCCATGGGCGCGAGTCCTCAAACAAAAGCGACCGATATTTTGTGTGACGCTACCCAAGCTAGTCAGGCTTGGGCAGACAAAGTCACGACCAACGAAAGTCTTCCCAGCGACCAGGTTGGACCTCACCTTGCAAACCAACAATTACCCTTGGGCAGAACGAGTGAAGATGGGACATCTCCGCAAGGTGAGGCTGTCGAGTGGCGGGATGCCGTCAACCCATTTCCCAACGAACCGTCCGGCCCTCCTAAGAGTAGTCAAGGCGGAGCCACCGACTTGGTCCATAGCCAGGATTCCGACCGGCAGGATGCAGTGGATTCTCTACCTGACGAGGAGACTGAAGCGCAAGCGTCTAGTTGTGAGGTGCACCAAGACGCGCTTCGAGACCTCCAATCTACAATGCCGATGGGCGATATTGTCAGGAGCAGTTCCGCAAACAGCACCCAGGATTTGATGGACGACGCTGTAACGGAACAGAGCAGCAGACGTTCCGGACCCGAACTTACGCCATACGAGTTGCATACCACGGGGGCCGAGCAGCAAGGGTTCCAAGATGAGACAAGGCCCGCCGGCAGCTCGCAGCAGGAGTGTGGATCTGATATCGTCAAAACTCGCCCCTTAGACCAAGAATGTGTTACTAAACGTGCTGGTGAGGCCGAAAAGACCACCGCAAGATCTGGCGAAGACACAGTTGGATCCAAGAGTAACAGTTCCAGGCAAAGTATGAGACGAAAGCTGACAAAACACAGATAAACCGATGATGTCGGATGTAGAGGGGTCATCACTAAGACAGCCACAGTGCAAATCAGCCGTTGCAGACATCGAGGTTGATGATTACGACAACAGAAGACGACTAGCAGATAGAATCCCTCGCAGAACGACTCGAGTGACGGGCAAGAGGCGTTGGGACGACACGCAGTTGTGGGGTGGACACGAATTTGGAGCGAAGAAACTGGAAGAGCTCAATAGCGCGTGGGCCACACTAAAGTCAGACCGCCTTGACGAGCTGGAAGGTCTTACAAAGACGTCTGGGAGGATCAGCAACCATATCGAGGACCTGGCTAGAGACTTCTTAACGGAAATCACCTCGCTCGACCCAATATTTGGTGCACTTCAAGCGAGCAACTCAAGACCGTCTACTAGTACACCGCATCTCGTAGATTGCATGTTGGAGCCTATGAGGTGCTGGAGAGAACTGAAGAAAGAGCTAAGTACAAGTGGATGTTTAAAAGCGGACAAAGAGAGAAAGAACATAGTGCGTAGATTTGGAGAGGCGCTGGAGTCCCTTGATGCTGTAGCAACAGTGTACGACAGCATTTCGAAGTACCCCTACTCTATTGATGTTGGAGGTACCAATGGTGACAGGGAATACCGGTGCCAGCCATACAAGACGAGGCGTCGGTAGGGTCGTAGTTAGTGTTTCGTTAGTTTTCGAACTTTTGCGTGTGGTCTGGATGCAGAAATAAGGGCATTGCAAGATGATGCATCTACGAAGTAGCCTTTGCCACAACTCTCCCATCCTACTGCTCTTTTTTTTGTGGAAAATGGACATCGAAGCTTACGGTCGCCGCATCGACTCCACAAAAAACATTCGCACCAATAATTTATTAATACGGCATCGTTCGGCACGTGATTGGTCTATTGTCAATAGCACAGTTTGTGCCGTACCCGAGGCTCTGTCATACATACTATCAACCAAACCACTCCTTAGGTCCCGTTTGGCTTCCTACGTACACGTTGGTTTGTAACATCAGAATCCTTGATCGGCTTTGCATGACTGTCCTCGCTGAGAACGAGTCGATGAGGAACGAAGCGTATAATGTTCACCTCCTTCGTGCTCATGCCGATGTGAAAGTTTTCCGCATTGACTATGTGGAGTGTGCCTGAAACGAGACGATGGTGTCGGCCTGTATGATGTCCTTGCACACTTTTGGCTTATGTATTCGGCATGAACAAGGCGCGTAGCAGCATTGATCAGGATGATAAAGTTCTCCGTCTTCTTGGCAAACAACCCAGCTCAAGCTTCCAGCCATAACCCAGGTCACAACCCAGGAGGGAACTAAGTGCATGCATTATGTTCAAAGGTGCACGCAGCATTTCATCTGCCATCTCAATACAAATGCCAGCAATGGTAATCCAACAAGAAAGTATTTTATCGTATTTGTGTACTTAAAAATGCTTAGGCTCGACTACTGCTATTCAAGGCAAATATCGTGTGCCGTTTGCAAGCTTCAGCTGTCTCTCTCGTCTCGTACTTACATGTGTAAACTACGGATGCAATCGAATGAGCATATGTGCTAAAAAGATGACAACATACTGGGGTTTCCTTGCCTTGCGCTTTTTACGCTTGACGATGGACCTTAGGTGGACCGGTATCGTTACGGAAGGATGGAAGCGAAGGATGCTGCGTATGATCACAAAGGTCTGGATCACCAGAGTCGTTCCTCAACAAGACTTGTTCAGGTAACTCCGCCGCGGTACGTGAGGTTGACCACGTGCCTACTAGATTAACGCGGACTCCAATCTGGAAGATTCTGATCTTTCAGCTCTGTTCAGGGATCTGCCGGGAAGGTGTATTGTCTTGCTCGAAGATATTGATGCTTCAGGGGTTGAAGGTTCTCGGCGCGAGAATGATACGAGTAATGGAAAGTCGTCGGGACAGGCTAAGGGATGCACACTTGCAGGTCTCCTCCATGCAATCGACGGTGTTATCTCCACTGAAGGTCGAGTGTTAGTGATGACGACAAACCACCCAGAGCTACTGGATCCAGCGCTCATACGCCCTGGTCGGATTGACCGTAAAGTAGAGTTTCCTCTGCTCACAGCAGGTACAGCGCAGCAAATGTTCAGCTGGTTCTTCAAGGACACGAAAGCTGCTGCCGACGCGCACATGTTTGGATCTCTCTGTACGGAAGGGGAATTAGCTCCAGCAGAGATCCAAGAGTTTTTCTTGCAGAACAAACATTCTCCTCTGGAGGTTACTGAACGCTTCAAATCGTGGTTGCGGAAACCGCGATCTAAGGTTGTACAGAAAGAGGACATCTGAATGTAATCAACTTATTTCCTAACATGAGCTGAAAATTACTTCATTCCACTTAGCCGTTCATGCCTAATATGTACAAGCTTCCCGTTCACTTCGAAAGCTGCAGAGCCATACGTCCCACAAGATCAGTGTGGAATGGAGAGAAGTTCTATCAGCAAGCGCGGGAACAGTGTTGCGCACCGCCTATTACGATAACTTTAGCGTAGCCATGCATCCATACCTTGACGCCTCATCTTACCTTGACTTTTCGTTTACTGCCCATGAGGTGCCTGAAAAGCAGCGGAAAGCCTCCAAACCTGCCCTCTGCTGTGATCGCTTGCGACCGCTTCTAGGACCCAATACTAGTGGTTCCTCTTGCTTGCAGTAGCCGGATATGCAAAGATCCCTATGCAAGAGTGGAAATGCCCCCCATTAACGGCTGTATCGTTACAGATATCATCGTAGACGCTGTTCGTAGTCTGTGTCGGCCATTATGCCTCGTTCATGCAAATGTTTTACAAGTGGAGGTCAGAGGCCGTTCGCAATGATTTGGCGCCGGATTGCGATCAAAAAAGATATAATGGCCTTAAGAAGGGTGATATTGATAATGACTGCATTGCAAGGAAGTCTAGAGGGAAACATTTGCTAAGGGATTTAGAAAACAGTCTATCTCTGTGTCATGCTGCAGTAATTGAGCAAGCTTCACAATATTCTGTAAGTGCTTCAATTGCACTGTCCTTGGCACGAAAGCCATGAGAAGAATCTCTGTGAACATTAAAATGACGCTAAAGTCAGGGCTTACTTCTCTTTTACAAGGGAGACTTCTACTACTTCGGCTAGAAACACCCCACCATAAAGAAGTGTGTGATGACCGCTTTGGTATATCGCTTTGCAATATCGTTTCTGTGGAGTTGGTGTTCGGGCGGTATGTGCACAGACACTGTTGTGTGTGGGGTGGAACCTGGGCCGTGCCTGAGCGCTGAGTGGAAACAGACGTTGATCGACACTAACTGTTTTCGAACGGCCAGTTGTGGCCGGCTCTTTTAGGCTAGCGAGCGGCCAGCCGTACTGCCGCAGCACAGATCCCACTATTATCTCCGCCGTGGTAAGTTGCAGCGCAGTACTTCGTCACTTCTCGGAGTTGCTTTTTGTCACACGGAACACGTTTCCCTCATGAGCCAAGTACGTCAATATGTCAGGGGTGCAAGGATAAGCCTCTACACACATGGAAAGTAGGAATGAGCGCAGACTCCTCTCGTCACAGCCTCAAGGGCGCCGCGCTAGGCTCTATCCATCACATCCACGGGTGCGTTGCGCTGCGCACATACCTTGTTTGAATCAGCATGAGAGCTCTACATGCTAGCCAACATGCTGGGCCGGTTCTCAGATTACCTAGGCTTTCTGTGTTGTTCACGGCTGTACGCCTGACAGCCACACTCGCGGCAGCACGCCCGGGTAAAGAGGCTGCATCACCCTTACCTCTATGACCTGACGAAGAAGAGCGTGATCAGCCTGATGCAAGGCTTTGCCTCCAAGGCAGCCATGGTACAGCCTCATCGGCCTTCCTTGTTGAGACGTCATGCGCACGATAGTTGTTCTTAATGCTTCCTTTGCCCTTTTGCAGTCCTTTACAGGTATCATTAAAGTCCCTCCTGCAACCTTCAAGCTACTTCGTAAACCCAAAGTACCCAAACACTTCAGGACAGTAGCAACGGAGAGCAAGACTCGACGTTCGAAGACCATTATTCACTTCAATACTACCAAGCATCATCAACGAAACTCTTGATACTGTCCAAGCACAGCGCACCACAGCATGAACATGGTCATTGCTGCCAGCTCGCCGGAGCCTTGTTCGTCACCTCCGCTACCTGCTACCGACCGGCAGAAAGACACTGCCAATACCAGATGTCTATCTCAGAACGTTTCCTCACAAGATGATAGCGACAAACAATTTAATGAAGCCCGCCCGTACAAGCGCAGGGACGAGCCATTACGGAACCAGGAAGGCAATATGATCTGCACGCATTCAGAATGCCCAGGCATTACGTTTGACCGCAAATGCGAATGGAGGTATATAGAACACGACACTTTATGACAACATTAAACCAACTAATTCTGTAGCAAGCACATGGACAAGCACGACCGACCATACAAGTGTCTCGTTAAAGGGTGTGAGAAGCTGCAGGGCTTCACGTACAGCGGTGGTCTTCAGCGTCACGAACGCGAAGTACACAAAATGTACTCTGGCGAGATCCTTTTCTGCCAGTTCACAGCCTGCAAGCGCAGCGTTGGCACTGGGTTTACACGAAAAGAGAATCTCAAGGAGCACATCCGTCGCTTGCACACTGTTAAAACCACAGAACACTCACCACCCGGCGATAGTCGACAGGCTTCTCAGTCACCTGACATCTGTAACATGGAGTATCTTGACAGCGAGGAACCCTCACTCAAGCGGAAACAAAGCTCTGAAAGCCTTCGTGTTGAGGTTAAGAGACTGCGCGATGAAATGAAAAAGAAGGATGAACGCTTGTGGCAGCTCGAGCAAGCTGTGGAAGCTCTGCAGCAGAGCCGTGAGTAGCCATGTATCAACGCCATTGGCACACAGGCGTGCAGGAGTCGCACTACTGAGCAGTGTTTCTGCACTGTTCGCTTTGAAGTGGTGGCACAGAGCAGTATTGTAGGCCGCTGAATTTAGCATCTTCTTTGTGACTGGTGCTAAATAGATGATAAGATGGACTTTGGGGGGAATCCTTGAATGCGAAGTTGAGGAATTACAATCTCTGCGCGGAATCCTTGAATGCGAAGTTGAGGAATTTCAATCTCTGCGCGGAATCCTTGAATGCGAAGTTGAGGAATTACAATCTCTGCGCCATTGTAAAGGATCCATTCAACGGGACATTGGTGAAATAATAAGGTTGCTTCGCTCACGGTGGGAGACAATCAAGTCAAACAATGAATACATGTCTTATATCCTTTTCTTGTAAATCCTTGTAGCCACAGAATGGGTCAAATAACGATGTTTCTGATCTCACCTCACGGCGACCCCTAAGCTGGGGCGAATATAGACGGTGTGGTTGAATCAAAGCATGCAAGCGAACAGGCGGCGTAGCAATCTGGAACCTGTTGCTGGGTAGACACAAGATACGATTACCCTCTGAGCGAGATGCTTATAGACCGCCGTGCTCTTAGCAGCATGTGCGATGTGACAAGGCTTGGTCTAAACAGTAGAACAACCGTGTAACATAATTATTAGGCGTTGAAAGGCATCCATGATGCCTGAACAGTCGTCTAGAAGCACTGACTCTAGAGATGTGAATGCGCCTGCATATCAACAAGTACTAGGTGCAGCTACGACATGAGTTTCGGACGGTGTCTTGCCAGTCATGACTCGAACAAGCGATGGGAAACTAAAGGTGTATCGAAAGGCCGTGGAGGCGCACCAACTGACTAGTCGCGAAATAGGATGGTGCAAATAGAGAAGGAGGTGGTTCTAAGGTGGTTAAGACTACCCAATAGGAAGCCGAGCCGAGTCGAGGTGCAGGGGTGCATGCTAGCAAGGGACAACCGTGCCGCCTCCTGAATCCTAATTTCCACCCTGCAGTGATTCCAGTTGTACTTGACATTGCTCCCACCACTACAGGTGGCTATACCCCGCACAGGCGCCAGAACACATGCCACTCAGCACAAACATATAAACGCCAGAGGTAAGCGCAAAAGCCGCCTCTTGCATTGTGGAGCCGTAGAGCACCAGCTTGTTGCATCACCGCCCAATAGCAACACAATCACCATTGTACCCAAATATACCTGGATAAGAGCTTGAATGTTATCTGGTGTTCAAGCTCTGTGAAGTGTTTCCGCTGGTCACTCCTATCGCTCCTTCAATATCGGTACTATATCTGACGTGCGGCACTCACCAGCAATCGACACTGCTTCGCTAATGCTGGAAGGCAAGCTTGGAAAACGCATTGCCCCCAGCTTTACTGCTATCAACGAAAAAACTACTCCTTCTTCGTCAAAAGTGTTCCCTGGACCAGACTGCACGAAAGTTCAGGAGTCAGTTCCACAAGAACCCAGCTCCAGACACTCCATCTTTCCTACCGTGCCGACGGGCAATAAACCTCTTGGCCGTCTCTCAAATAGAAATAGATCGCTTTCGATTGGATCTTCCCCATTGGCATTCTCTGCTGAGCAGAAGCCGAGTCTAGGGCCCTATCAGCGAGCTCTACCTCCAAGAGAGCCGTCGCATCCCAGACATCGTTTGGCTGGAAACCCACACCACTATTACAGCAATCAAGAACGCGACTCAAGCACGCTGGAGCTTTCACAAAACGATCTGCGGCTAGAACAAAAAAGCGATATTGACGAATACGATTGGAGCACCGCCCACAAGCGCCCAGCTAATCAGCACTCTGACAAGAAGGAAGTTAAGACAAACCAACAGCCTGCCAATCGAACCAAAACAGGCTGTGGAACTTGTTGGAGGCGCAAGAAGAAATGTGATGAAGCTAAACCAACGTGTAACAACTGCCGGCGCGGGAACTTTGAATGTGCAGGCTATGCTAAAGAGATCCCTTGTTTGAAGAACGGCAATGCAAAGGCTCCTCCACTACTACAGTCGCAAGAGCCAACGTCTGCAGAAATTCCTGTCCACTTAGTTGATTGTACTGTCTCCAACGCTAAACACACCCCACACAGTGAGCCGACCAAGAAGCTCTGTGTAGAAGCCGCAGCGTCCAACGGGATCGACAATTCTCGGGGCAGACTTTTCAGCGATGATGAGCAGAGGTGCATGCCACTGTAAGATGCAACTCACAGACATCTTGAGACATGTGCTAACTTCCACCGCCAGAACATACAGCAGCAGTGCATCCAACGAGAAGTACTACGGACAGGATCTCACCCGTAGTACGGCTTAGTAAGCGGGAAGGACGTAGCAATGAGGTGTGCCGTACCGTATCCGTATCGTAGCAGAGATTGAAGCCGTAGTACTGCCGTATTTAGGTATATTTTAGGTTGTGCCTGTGAAGGTTAACAATGTAACGTTGATTGGTTAAAATTAGGGTATTTTTGGCGTTTAGGTCCGTGCGCTAACTATTTATGATGCTTAGATCCGTGCACTTGAAGTTTGCCCTTAACACCATGCCTAACGCGCGATCTCACTAGCAGTACTACAACCTCTACGCCACTA
Organism: Sclerotiophoma versabilis; assembly: GCA_012274445.1. Classification (NCBI taxonomy): domain Eukaryota; kingdom Fungi; phylum Ascomycota; class Dothideomycetes; order Pleosporales; family Didymellaceae; genus Sclerotiophoma; species Sclerotiophoma versabilis. Next base: position 143,474 of record JAAROD010000093.1, read on the forward strand.
TAACAACATGAGGCACGCGATATTTAAGTCTCACTACGCGCAAAGTTGATATATATACACAAAAGAAGCTTTTCCGAGAGTGCCTACGCGCTGATACCTCTCCTTACGCTGCTACCAAATTAGGAAATATTACGTTAGTACTACGGCTTACGGACCGTATATTACCCCTTTGGGACGGGCAGGCAGTACTAACCACCAAATCGAGCCGTACGTACCGATTCTATACCCCTACCGTATCGTACTACGTCTCGTTGGATGCACTGTACAGCAGTTCTAGCAAAAGCTGCGCCAAACCACAACAACATGCAATAAAGCATTCACCGCTCCCTCTGCTACCACCACAAAGTTCTCTTTTGTATTATGAGACATCGAAGAGTACGAACCATGCTGTACTCAACCTCCCCGAAGCAGCAACACAGCTCACAAAGTACGTACAGCCGCCACACCGGGCTCCAGCTGATGAAGGATCTCCCGTCTCTAACACCCGCACGTCTTGTCTCTTGCCACCAATGGTTCTCATGCCAGCTGCACGGCCAACTTCAATATTGACTCACTATGCACATTAATGTGTGCCTCCCAAGACCGAAAAGGACAAGATGCTATTAAGAGAGAGATTTCGGCCAGAAACTCAACACCTTGTTGACGAGCGCGAACTTTGCTCGAGAGCGTTGTTTCGCTTTGACAGCAGTCATAGCAAAGAAAGGGTATATGTTGGTTCTAGCGAGCTTCAACGGCTACTAAGGTACATTATGGCCGCCAGATGGATCTATGCTCTAGCTGGTGAACACCGGAATACCGGTCATCTGGGTGACGGCGTCAGTGTGTCTGCACCGTTCCACTGCGATTATGGCTGCAACATCTCGATTGGAGACAACGTCGTTATTGGACCTGACTGTCAACTGCTCGACTCAGGCAGAATTGCAGTCGGAAGGAACACAAAGATTGGGGCTCGCGTGACCGTTTCAACCCTGGGGGTGCCCACTGACGTATGGTCACTGGAGGGAAGCAAGGGTACTGCAGTTGCTCGCGAAGTCTACATCGGCGAAAATGTCTACATTGGCGACGGATGCACCGTCGAGGCGGGCGTCCGCATCGGTAACAATGCGATCGTGCATGCTGGATCCGTTGTTGTCCGAGTAAGTCTACCCTTCCTACTTTTCCTGCAAAACCCCGATGATAGGGTACTAGCCATCGTGCAAACCAACACGACGACAATAATGAACTAATTGCATGCAGGATGTTCCAGCAGACTGCGTTGTCGCTGGCAATCCAGTCTGAAGCACAGCAAGTTCATCGGACAGGTTGAGTGTTGCAGTTCCGAACTCAGCGCCAATGTCGGATCCATAGAATATCATTTTAAGAATAGCGTTAATCTTCCTGTAAGAGATCTCAAGTCTTGAGAAACCTAGATACATGAAGAACGATGCAAAGAAGGTATAGAACGATCTCTGTGATTTGGCTTCTCATCGTATCGCGCATAGCACCTTGTCTGGAAGCTCCTCCGACTACGACCGACGGATTTTTTACTATCAATAGAATAGAGCAGTGTCATTGGGCTCACGTTTCAATGTATTAAACTGTATTCCAGAGTACGATCGTTTTTGACCACAAGGGTGCCGCTCCGAATGCTCGCACACGCAGGTTGTCGTGACCAGTACTTTGAATATCACACCAAAGCTCTTCTTTCGTTAGACTTAATTCCAACAGCAGATTTGCATGCTGCGTCCTTGCAATTGCCGCGAAGCCCTGGCCCTCCAGACACCTACCTAGGAACACGCAGCTTACAAATCCGGACCTTACCGTTTATATTCGCCTTACGTTGTGAGCACTGCATACAAATTACGGTCGTGTTTACAATGTACAAAACCTCGCCCACTGCCTTTCACCACCCAAAATCTTGCCGCCAGTGTATTCATATATCATGATATAAAGACTGGTAAGACGGTTAGAATACTAAGCCGGCTCGGTGTTTTGGGGATGTTGTCTACCTCATCCGCAGCCTCTTCGATAGCTCGCAATTCGAGCCCGCCCGCAGTTTTAAACAGATGGGTCGCCAAATTGACAACGTTGCTTTGTGTGACTCTTTGCCATCTCAACGTCTAGGCCAACGACGACTCGTACGCTGGCATCCGAATCCAAAAGGTAGTTTTCGGCCAACCGGCCTAGGCGTTTCTTTTTCTGCGAGTACGCGACTTCGATGATGACGCAGACAAATGCACTTACCGCAAGAGCATGATCGCTCAACTTGGCGAGATAGATGACCGCCTGGTGCAGTCAGATAACGGGTAACGTCAATGAGAGGGCCTTGAGAACACGGTTGGGTTAGCGTCCACGTGCTGCCGATGCGGGATGTCTGTGCGCTTCAATCCACCCGCCTGCTCATCGTCTCAGCTTCCTTTAGCACATCGCCGTCACCATCACCATCACGCTAGGATCACAATCGCTATCCAAAACACGTTCACTGATAGGCATCCTGCCAGCTTATCCTACCAAGCAAATGTCTACATACGCGCTACGCAGACGCATGGCCCATACTACGCACAGCATTGCAAGGATCACGTTTTAAAATCACTCTCATTATTCTAGGCGATAACTTGAAGACCAGGTCCATTGGATGCTACATGTCGGGCAGCTATCTCTCCCTGACTCTCTCTCTCTCTCTTTGATGCGCAAGATGCCAATATGCCAAGATGCCAACAGGCAGGACCAAGACGGGACCACAGTACTACTAGCTAGAGCTTGGCCGACTCCTTCACCTTGCCCCTCGCGAACCTCTCGTGGCTATGTGTGAAGTGTCCGCTCGCTATCGCCGCAAGAGTGCTCACATCTAGGGCTAACGCAAAGCACGCCACCAGCCCCGCTAGTCGGCGCTTGGTGCCTGGACCCTGACACTTCAGCAGCTCCAGCGATGCTCTCTGCGCCGGATAGCCTGTTCCGCCGCCGACCACGCCCACGGGCAGAGATGGGAAGAACAGCGACAGCTTAAGGTTCTTTGTCGCCCAGTCCAGCTCCGCGGTCAGGTGACTCCACGACGCTTCCGCCACGCTTCCAGCGTCCTGGCCGCACGCTATGAACATGGCTGCGATGACATTGGCGGTGTTGGCGTTGCTCCCGAGCTGCCCGTTGCGCGTCTGGCCTTCCTTGAACCACATCAAGACGGTGTAGAGGCGCTCGGTGCTGCATCTGAGCACCTCTTCGCACACGCTGTTCGACAGCTCTCCCCACGCGACGACCTGCACCCCTCGCGGCTCCTTGACGTTGCCCCACGACGCTTTCTTGTCCGAAGCCAGCTCGCCCTCGATGGCGAAGTCACGCACGCCAAAGTCGCGCGCTGCGTCCGTGGCTAGGAAGCGGTCGCAGGCGGCCTGGGTAGCGATGGTGACCATGTTCTGTCCGGCCGCGTCTCCGCAGAAGTAGTCGAACTTGAGGTGCACGTTGGAGCCGATGACGTGCGGGGTCAGCGTCTGCAGCCGGGCGTACCTGCTTGTCGCCTCCGCGTCTTTGGCGAACTGGTCCTTGAGCGCCGGCACGCGGTCGGCGAACGTTATCGCCTCGCCTGGGCTGGAGAAGCAGAAGACGGGTGCTCGCGACATGCTCTCCTTCAAGACGTTGAAGCGCAGGCCGCCACACGCGTCGAAAGCTTTGCAGCCACGCGAGCAGCTCGCGACGAGCGTCGACTCAGCTGTGGCTAGGGGAGCGACAAACTCGGCGTCGGTGTCCTCCGAGCCCCGGATCCTGAGCGGGCCCGCCAGGCCTACAGGCACACGGACAAAGCCAGCAAAGTTCTCGATGGTGATGTCGGGAAGCTCTGCGAAGTTGGAGTAGGCTTCCGCGACGATGGGCAAGACGGCGTTGAGCTTGTCGGTTGAACTTGAGGAGCGCATGATGATAGACTGCACAGGCCGAAGCGCGAGTCGGAGGGGTCACTCGTTGCTTGTTGCTTGTGGCTTGAGCGTAGGCAACAGGTCTTTCGCTTTGTTTATATGTACTACGACGGTCCTTGACTCGTCGTGTGCGCACATTGGGATCCGACGCTTCTGGCAACGACAGGCTGCACTCCTTGCAACAGGGAAGCTTTTGGTGCCAGCCGTTGACAGCGTGATTTCATGGAGAGCTACTTGACCTGCTAGCGCGACCGTCGCGGCTGACATCTTCCAGATGAGGCTGCCCCTTGCGCAAACCCACGAGTGAAGGAGCTGATGGCGTGTTCAGCGTGATTGTGGTCATCCAGATGCGTGGAGTTGTAGAGCTACAGTACTATACTGTACGTAATCTGTTGAGCTACAGTACGTACTACTGTACTGTACAGTATACTGTATTGTTTCGAATCCGAGGCCGACATTGACCATTCGTAGCTGTGGGTGATGACGACGCACAAGACTGATGATCAATTTTAGTGTAACCCTTGAAATCTACCAGAACGGATTCGACGGTCCCTTGATGTTGGACGGCTTATGGCGGTGGTCAACGTGAATTGAAGCTACACCACCTACGAAATAGTGCTGTCACAGCCTACAAATGTTATTTTTATACAACTCTTAGAACTTGTCAAGTTCGCAATAATTTATAGCAGTGATCAGTGCTCACGAGCTGAATGGTAGTGTCCATCATGAACCTCGACCCTTTTAATCGTTACACACACTTTGACTTCAGTGCAGGGTCTCAGTCCGGTTTTCCCCCTCCTACTGTACCAACAGACGTTCGAGAAGCAAATCTTGACTTGGACTCAGGCTCTACTGAACGGCAATCGAGGCCAACGCTGCCCCAGAGGACAGATACAGCGCAGAAACTTCGTACGACCACAAATGTATTTCCTCGCGAACTCAAGATGGTCGAGGCCGCTAGGCTGGGCGTCCGATCATGGGAGCATCTTTCTTTCATAGAAAGCTCCCCATGGAACACATACGAAAAGCTTTATCAAATTTGTCTTGGAGGAGTGGCATCTGGTCACCACAGCACAGCAACATTGCTTACTGTCGCGGAAAGGAAGCCTCGATTGAAATGTGGTCATTGGTTCTCAAACTTAGTGCTCATCAAAACCTTGTCGGGGCCGAACCTTGAACGCAAGCTCGAGTTGCTCCAACAGATCCGGCACGAAAACGTTCTTTCACCCAGTGAGGTTTTTCGTACAACGGATAAATGCAGTGTTGCTTTTGAGTTTATGGCTATCCCGCTTTTGAGTGTCGCTTGCAATCCCAGTCTTAACGACACTCGTCTAGCTGCGATTTTTGATCAAGTAAGTCGAAGTCGATATTCCGCACCACCTATAACTAAACCATTGCAGATCCTAAATGGCATGGCATACATCGAGGATAGAAAATTGACGCATGGCTCTTTGACCTGTTCGAATGTCTTACTACATCCCTGTGGGATTGTCAAAATCGGTGTGTGTGCATGACTCGCTCTATGAATCCTCCGCTGAAGAATGACGTAGCGGCACAAGAACACTGTGTACCGAACTCTTCAAAGTCAGACCAAGATATCAAAGCACTGGGTTCTTTGGTCATGATATTGCTACAGGGCTATTGCAAAGAGGATGGCTCGATCGGCATCGACCATCCAGAGATTTGGTCCATCAACGTGCTTGATTTCCTCTCTCAGACAACTTCAGCCGCCTCAATAAAGGAACTTCAAGTAGTGGGTTCCCTGTTGCCTTTATTTATAATGATGGGACTTAATTAGGATCAGCACCCTCTACTCCACGGTCGCCACGGACCGCAGGATCTGGTCGGACTAGCGATCTTCGGCTGCGTTGGAGCACGGACGGCGATCAAGTATCCACCATCTTAAGCTCAATCAACACTAAAGTACGTACTTTCGAACCCATACATGACGGGTTAAGGCTCATAGCTGTTAAAGGTTTCAGTTTGTGCCCTACTGTTTGGCGTGTCATTTTCAGGAGTGCGGAAAGGATCAGATCCAGACCCTTTCTATCTATAGATCATTGCGCATCCTTTTAAAACCCACTTAAATCTTTGTGTATCAGTATACGAGTATGGAGATCACGCAAGCATACAGATGTGCAGGAAGCAGCGCTTCGCGCTGGACGTCTCGCACTGATCAATGTGATACCATTGTTCGCCGGAGCTCATCTTAGCCATCTTGCGGATATATTGGATACCTCACTGGTAATTTACCGAAAGTTTCATCGAATGGCTGGGTTGATGGCTTTTATACTTATGCAGTTTCACGTTCTCGTACCGGTAGCAAAAAGAGTTCCTTTCTCTGTTCGTGTAGCGGAGAATCGATGGGCTTTCGTCGTAAGTTGTTCGCATTCTCCTCCCGTCGTACTGAGTAACGCTGGAATAGGGGAGTTTGGCTATTTGCGTGCTTGCGATACTTTCCTTTCCTAGTCCATACAAGGAAGACGAAGACCCACTTCTCAGCGACTTAGGAGGGACGTTAAAACGCCGAGATCGAATGTTAGTAATGGGTAAGAAGTGTTCCCTGTGATTCAATGACGCTTCTAACGACCTCTAGTCTCGGCATTGGCCAAATTGCGCGACGACGTCCGAGAAAGCGTTCAGGATGCAGGGATGATACTATAACATTGCATCTACTTGACTATCAGCCAGATGATTTTTGAGAGGACTATTTCAGGATATGGTGCTTTTGCAGATCACTCATCGACGAGGACAACATGTAAATCTTTAATTCCAATCTCGCACACATCTAATCCACTTTTTCTGCTGTCTGGTGGCATCAAATGATGTATACAGCGCAGCAAAATATGTCTTGTGTTCCAAACCCAACTGCTCCAAACCTCGCACAGTATCTCTCACACGCAAGCACAGTTATAGCGTGCCTGCAACACGGGCCTTTTGTGTACGACGCATGTAAGAATCACGATTCTGGGAGAAACTTCCCAGGAGAGTACTGTATCTAAAGATAGACGGCGGCCTGAGAGAAGCTTCCCAGGAGAGAGTACTGTATCTAAAGATAGACGGCGGCCTGGGAGAAGCTTCCCAGGAGAGAGTACTGTATCTAAAGATAGACGGCGGCCTGAGAGAAGCTTCCCAGGAGAGAGTACTGTATCTAAAGATAGACGGCGGCCTGGGAGAAGCTTCCCAGGAGAGAGTACTGTATCTAAAGATAGACGGCGGCCTGGGAGAAGCTTCCCAGGAGAGAGTACTGTATCTAAAGATAGACGGCGGCCTGGGAGAAGCTTCCCAGGAGAGAGTACTGTATCTAAAGATAAACGGCGGCCTGGGGATTAATTTTCCAGCGGTATAGATTTCGTGATCGATCCCATGCCAGTGTCACGACTTTTGTTCTTAGGTATAAGGAGCAGATCAACGTTTGTTTAGGCTTTAAGAGTCGGACGTCTGGCTATTGGCTGTTCTCTAAGATGCATGAGATACACCTGAATCAAGATAAGCAACTAGTAGCGGAGCAAAAGATTAGATATAGGGGCACTGTCAGTGTTGGGCTTGACAAACTTACTTTTCCCTACAGGGAGTCCCGAGAGCTTGATTATCGAAACGTTCATAGGTTGGAGGCAAAATTTCGCAAAGAAGGGTACAATCCATTGCCACTCCAGAACCATATTGTAGCAGAGATCGATCAGCAGTCTCTTGATAGATCGTTAGCAGCATCAGGGCTTTCAGAGGAAAATCTCTTAGAATTTTCACTTGGGGACTATCCTACCCTAGAGCTTACCACTGGGTACCGCTTGAAATGCCTCCGCGGTCAGCACAGAGTTGCTGCCGCTGCAAGGTTGGGAGCTAGTCAATGGGCCGTAGACCTTTATCTTGGAGGTAAGACCATTGCTAAGCTTATGGCGTCATGAAGACTCACAGTTCGACAGACTTAAACGACGACCTGAGGAATAGCCTCATCGAAGAATATTCGGCTGAGAAGCAGCCAGACGATGGTGAACTATACCGTAAAATTCGTCATTACCAAGGCTATGAAGGTCTACATAATGGCTATTTCGAAGCAAGATGGTGGGCTCGTATCTACGCCATATCAAAAACGAAAGGGGACAACATGAAGCAGATATTACGGTCGCGAAAGTTTACATCAGCATTTGATATTCAGGTGGATGTCCCGGCTCTTAGTGAAGGAATGATGTTAGGTACTATACATAAGATCTTCGCTTTGAAATGCGACGAGGTATGAGCAATATCGAGAAACAAAGTGGGAGATGCTGATCAACCATTAGGAAGTGTTGAACTATCTCCAATACGTTAAAGAAGTTTGGTTTTCCAAAATCTTTAAGCAGGACCAACATGCCATAAAGAGAATGGACCGCGCCACTGTACAAGCACTGGACACTACTGCCCCGGGAGCAATCAGAGGTGACAGGGAAAGGCTACAAACTCTTCTCAATGCCGGGAAGATCTTTGGTGCTTTCACTGAAAGCGAACGGAGAGTCATATGGAAAAACATCCTCGCGATCACGAGACACCGTTCGATACCCTCGTTCCACAGCTTTTTCAGAGACGCTCACCATCTGAAAGGACCTGCAGACTGCATAAAACAACTCATCACTCTCACCCCAAGAGACACCATACGTACAGCCCTGGAAGCGTCCTTCCAGGACAACTCTCAATACAATGATCGATGCATCGTACAGGAGAGCGAATATGAATATGTGTCAATACCCGGAGACAGGTCTGTGCGTCGAGATCTCGGAATCCACCATATGTGGCTATGGGCCTTTAGGAACCACCTGAAAATGCCCCCACAACCGAGACAACAAAAAGGTTTCATGTCAAGGCCTGAGATGAAGCGAAGTATCAGGGCGGTCCACGACTTCGCCCTGCATGCTTATAGACTCGGGTTTGAGTCTGAACAGATTCATGGAGAGCTGGAGCGAAATCCTGATGAGCAGATCGCTCGCAGTGGGTTTCTAGAAGCACGGGACCCACAATGGCATGATTACAGATCTCCAACTTTAGATCTCATGGTCAAGCAGGTGGCTCAATTATACGCGACGGCCAGAAAGCGTGCGTGTCCAAAGGATGTTGGTACTAAAGCATATGAAGTACATCCCGAAGGTCAAAAGAAACATGGGATCGAGGAGAATATGGACGAGACGTCGTCTTTTTTTCTCAGGCATTTTGCGGATGCAGATGCAAGACCAGGAGGAAGAGATGACATGACATCTTTATTTGTTCGAAAGTCTGCGTATTGTGCGTTCTTCGGAAACCCTTGCACCATGTCCTTGGATGATAAACACGCCCTGGATGTCGCATTGTCATTTGGAAGGCAATTCCGAGGTACAAATCAACAGCCACACGCTGAGTATGTAAGTAAATCCAAGGAACTTCACATTCAGGAGTCGTCAGAAGCCGGTGATATCACGCAAGAGCTAGAGCATTGCCGAAGCCAGATTGCAATACAGCACCATAAATTGGAACAACAGCGCTGTGAGCTGCAGGAACAATCGCAAGCTTTGAAATTGTATTCAACTCAACTGTCTGAGCAGAAAAAGAGCCTAGAGGAGCGCGATAAGCAGCAAGCTCACGTAGATGAACAGTGGAGGCAAGCGCAAAGGTTGCAGCTTTCCGTGAAGGAGCAGCAGGAGCACATCAAGAATGAGTGGGATACAGTCAAAGAGGAACGGCGGAAGTTGAAACAACAAGCAAGCAGCTTACAAGAAGAGGAGCGTGTGTTCAGGAAACAACAGCAGACTGTCTATGATTCCGTAGCTCGATGCGCTACGCTGGAAGAAGAACTCAATGACTTAAGGGGCAAGTTTGATCTGATACATGAGAAATGGAGGATTGCACAAGAGTCACATCTTCGTATGGAAAGTGAGTTGCACGATCTCCAGAAGCAGCACGTTCGAGTCGATGAGTACCAGCGTGAGGTGCAGAAACGAAGCAATGATTCAAATGGGCAAAAAGGTAGCCTCTACGATGATACTCAGTCAGGAGAACTTTTGGCAGAGTACGATGAAGCTGAAGTGCTATCGAAATCGGATAGCGTCGGTGGGCATCAAGAAAACACTGTCAGGGCTCACGGGAGCTCATCATTGTCAATCATCTCTAAGGACAGAGAGCCAATACTCAGAGGCTCCACAGAGGGGAACCAAGACGTAGATGAAAGCTTTGTTGAGGTATCTCCGGAAATTCTAGGTCCAACAATAGACCCCTCAGTACGATATACTAAGTTCGACTTCAGCAATGCCTTAATCCAAACAACACAAGACGACCAAATTCTGCCTAAAAACAAAGATTCTAGCGAACATAGTCCACAAGATGTGGAGTGGGTGGCAGTAAACGGGTCTGCGTCCTCGCCCAACACAGAGAACATCTCCAGTCCGTTGGAATTTCACTTGGAGATACGTGGAGACGATGGTAACTACAGGCTATCTCAGATTATGCATGCCGATGTGTCTGGCATAGAGGCTGTGAGAAGGATGGTGGTCAAACACTTGAGGAAGGGCACCCCTATGATTATGCAGAACGAGAACGGCCAGACAGTCAATGCGGAAAACTTTCACATCGGCATGAGCACGAAGGAGGTGAACATTATACGCTTCGTTCCTCATCGACTCGTTCTCAGCGAGGACAGTCATGCAAAGCCGATCAAGGATTCTGATGTTACAAACCAACGTGTACGTAGGAAGCCAAACGGGACCTAAGGAGTGGTTTGGTTGATAGTATGTATGACAGAGCCTCGGGTACGGCACAAACTGTGCTATTGACAATAGACCAATCACGTGCCGAACGATGCCGTATTAATAAATTATTGGTGCGAATGTTTTTTGTGGAGTCGATGCGGCGACCGTAAGCTTCGATGTCCATTTTCCACAAAAAAAAGAGCAGTAGGATGGGAGAGTTGTGGCAAAGGCTACTTCGTAGATGCATCATCTTGCAATGCCCTTATTTCTGCATCCAGACCACACGCAAAAGTTCGAAAACTAACGAAACACTAACTACGACCCTACCGACGCCTCGTCTTGTATGGCTGGCACCGGTATTCCCTGTCACCATTGGTACCTCCAACATCAATAGAGTAGGGGTACTTCGAAATGCTGTCGTACACTGTTGCTACAGCATCAAGGGACTCCAGCGCCTCTCCAAATCTACGCACTATGTTCTTTCTCTCTTTGTCCGCTTTTAAACATCCACTTGTACTTAGCTCTTTCTTCAGTTCTCTCCAGCACCTCATAGGCTCCAACATGCAATCTACGAGATGCGGTGTACTAGTAGACGGTCTTGAGTTGCTCGCTTGAAGTGCACCAAATATTGGGTCGAGCGAGGTGATTTCCGTTAAGAAGTCTCTAGCCAGGTCCTCGATATGGTTGCTGATCCTCCCAGACGTCTTTGTAAGACCTTCCAGCTCGTCAAGGCGGTCTGACTTTAGTGTGGCCCACGCGCTATTGAGCTCTTCCAGTTTCTTCGCTCCAAATTCGTGTCCACCCCACAACTGCGTGTCGTCCCAACGCCTCTTGCCCGTCACTCGAGTCGTTCTGCGAGGGATTCTATCTGCTAGTCGTCTTCTGTTGTCGTAATCATCAACCTCGATGTCTGCAACGGCTGATTTGCACTGTGGCTGTCTTAGTGATGACCCCTCTACATCCGACATCATCGGTTTATCTGTGTTTTGTCAGCTTTCGTCTCATACTTTGCCTGGAACTGTTACTCTTGGATCCAACTGTGTCTTCGCCAGATCTTGCGGTGGTCTTTTCGGCCTCACCAGCACGTTTAGTAACACATTCTTGGTCTAAGGGGCGAGTTTTGACGATATCAGATCCACACTCCTGCTGCGAGCTGCCGGCGGGCCTTGTCTCATCTTGGAACCCTTGCTGCTCGGCCCCCGTGGTATGCAACTCGTATGGCGTAAGTTCGGGTCCGGAACGTCTGCTGCTCTGTTCCGTTACAGCGTCGTCCATCAAATCCTGGGTGCTGTTTGCGGAACTGCTCCTGACAATATCGCCCATCGGCATTGTAGATTGGAGGTCTCGAAGCGCGTCTTGGTGCACCTCACAACTAGACGCTTGCGCTTCAGTCTCCTCGTCAGGTAGAGAATCCACTGCATCCTGCCGGTCGGAATCCTGGCTATGGACCAAGTCGGTGGCTCCGCCTTGACTACTCTTAGGAGGGCCGGACGGTTCGTTGGGAAATGGGTTGACGGCATCCCGCCACTCGACAGCCTCACCTTGCGGAGATGTCCCATCTTCACTCGTTCTGCCCAAGGGTAATTGTTGGTTTGCAAGGTGAGGTCCAACCTGGTCGCTGGGAAGACTTTCGTTGGTCGTGACTTTGTCTGCCCAAGCCTGACTAGCTTGGGTAGCGTCACACAAAATATCGGTCGCTTTTGTTTGAGGACTCGCGCCCATGGAGACAGAATCGATGCTGTCAGGCGCAATTTGGTTCCACTCGGTGGTGGTCAGCTCCTGTGAACTGTGATCTGGAAGCGAAGAGACGAATTGGTCTGCCATGACCCAATCCCATAAGGGCATGCCCCAAATTTCGTTAAATTCCTCTTGTGTCAAGAACAAAGGCATCTCCTTGGTAGTATCCCAAAGGGACATAGCGTTAAACGCGAAAAATTCCATGGTTTGAAGGAGAGACTGGAGAAAGCGGGTGTAAGACTTTATACCTCACTGCGGGCCTCGGAGAGCAAGGAAAGCAATCTACACGCGTCATGCCAGGTCGTCTCTAGCACTATATCTTCTCCAAACTCGGCACACCTTCACCAATGAGCATCTTCCGTCTCGAAGTGCATGATTTATGCAACACGAACGTCGGCGGACAAGCCTTTCTGGTATTCCTCCGTCCAGAGCATGTCACCGCCGGGCCATACGGATAATGGTTATGAGGAAACTAGCATGCGTCAAGTGACAGATGTCTGCTCTTCGGTCCTATCTGGTTATTCTGATTGGGGCATCCCTCGTCCAAGACGGGTCAGTGACCTTCACGGTGTCTTGATGTGGTCAAAGAGCCGAAGTCTGCCTTGCGTTTTGATACAGCTGGACCATCACATGGACAGACCACCGCATTAGTTTCTATCTTTGAGGAGATCTACGGTTCGACACCCTCGATATGTTTAGACCCATGACGGGACGCGTGTTCTTGCCGGGACGGATCCATGCAATTGCTTCGTACTGGGTTCCCTGAACTCCAGGGCAGGCATCAGAGTGGCCAGGGACAGGGAGATACAGATAATCATGTATTGGACAGGGTTTGAAATCCCGCACCCAGCGTAGCATCAAACAGGGGGCGCTCATAGGTATATATGCGGGCCATCATCTCGATCATTTCCCAAAGTCCTCCATCCTATTCTTCCTCCTCCTCTTCCATCCCTCTTTATCTGCAATCAAGCTAGGAAAAGGTCAAACTGTCTACTACTTGCCCTTTGTGTATTGCGGACATCTCGTTTCTCTAAACAAAAATGCAACCCCAAAAACGTGGCAACGAAGACAAGTTCGAGCTTCCGGAAGAAAAGCGCGCGAAAGCTTGTCTCACACTATCAACAGCGATGCAGTCGCTCCAGGCTGTGGTTCTACCATCACGTACGAGAGGCGATCTTACAGAGATCCGAAACGCCTTTGAGTCATCGAAAACTGAGATGACGCATCACAGCGGTATCACCTCAAGTGCCAGCATTAACAGGACTCTACATCATTCTCCAGTCTCAGCGTCTCTAGCTATAGATCTCGAAGCACCTACCTGCACATTAGATCGGAAGCATGCTGAGCAAATGATATTGACCTGCGAGGACGAAAACACAAAGTCGGATCTCGACTCGAACGATCAAGCTATCAGCTCAACCACGGAAATCAGGCCGTCACCTATTGAGCTCTCTGATAAGGAGTATTCCATGATGGCTGCGAAACTTTCGTTTTACAAAGAACGCTGCAAAAACGCCGAACAGGAGCGCGAGACCATGGAGAGGCAGTTACGGCAAGTCTTGAGCTTGGGGAAAGTACCGGAGCACACGGCAAAGGTTCTCCTTGAGAATACGCTCAAGATCCGTAGCCTGGAGAGGATTCTCGAAGACCGAACAACCTTGGAACGATACCTCTGCATCGATAACGTGGGCAATGCAGTGGGACGCTCAGGTCGACTCGTCACCCAATTCCAGTCCCTGAAACACGAGCTTACTGGAGTATTGGTCGTGGGTGGATCGCATGTGCCCTCAATTAAGGACCTCAGAGGTAGCTCTACTGACCTGGACGATCTCCTGCTCGAGGTGTTTGGCCCAATCGGACTGGAAGCCACATCAGACTCCTTCCCTGCTCTGACTGCATATGAGCTCGTGCAAGCTCTAACAGGAGCCGCTATCTACAGTTGGGTGTTCAAAAGTGAGTATCGCTCGCATCTGATGGCAGTCACACCGCTTTTGCAAGGGTACCGCGACCTCATTTCTACTTGGTGTACGTACAGATTCGTATGCGATTTTCTCGAGCTGCTGACTCACACACTCTAGGGGGCCAAACGGCTCTCTGCAATCTTGATGTTGCGGTTCACAAGTCTATCATCGAAGACGAAGGCTTCCAGGACGTATTGGTTGAAGGGATGACAGAGCTTTTCAGTAGCCGCCTGACGAATGCGTTTCAACCTCTTCTCGACACTGAGTCAATACGTCTTCTCAACACTGAGTCAATAAGTAGTGCGACCGGATTACTGAAGTGGTCTCTAGACGATATACTGCGCGTGGCAGTGCAGATTCGCACGGAGTCTTTGGTCGCGGCGGATCATTATGAGTTCATATGGCCTGCAGTTGGATCGTCGTTCGATGGAGCCGAGATGGAAGCAGGGAAGTCGAACCGGAGAGCTAAGAAGAGTGTAGTAAAATTGCCTATCTGTCCAGGTGTACGAGTGTTCGACAGGGAAATGACGATGGTTGACTATGGCGCTCTTGGGGGGGACAAATCTTTTGATGCAAGCCCGAGATACGTCGTCAAAGCATCGGTGCTCCGTTAAGAAAGCATTCATTTTGAATCACGTGTCTTTGCGTCTGATTGGCTATCAAATCTTCTGCAAATTCTGCGTGACTAAGCGACGAACAGAACTTCGATAGCTTAGGGTGGTCATCTGCACATTGTAAATCGAGAGGCTGCTCTGGCAAGACGTGTTTTCTATGAAGTAGCGCCGACCAACAAATGCTTCTGCCAGCATACGAAGCTCGATTCCTATCCTTCGACATATTGCAGCCAACTTTACTGGCCGGAGCACAGCTCATCCACTTGTTAACATGCTGCTTGCTTCAAAACTTTATCGGACTGTGCCGGTCCCAGGAGTCCCAAACCCGCTCTCCCCCTCTGTGCAAACAACAATTGTACAAATCCCTTGTCAGCAAAAGAATTTTCTTGCACGTTGTAGTCAAATAAATATCTATCAAGCCGTAGTAGTTCTGATCGAGCTACTCTACATCACGGATTACATGAGCTTACGGGAAAGTACGTGACATGCAGTCAGTTGATGCATATTCTGTTTCGTGTTCGAGATGCGATTGGCAGTTATTACCATCAATCACTGAGTACATCAATCTGATAATCAGGCACATCACTCAAACCTAAATGCGTGCATGTTGGGACCTCCGTAGTATGGGGAAGAAGAACCCTACAGGTAGGCCCAGGCTAGCGGACCACGGCACTAGGGCTTGGAGCGCATCAGCCTGCATTGTTGCGACAATCTGCTGCTTGTATCTTATCGTAGTGAATTTCAAAGCTACACCTACCCTGTATGACCCTTGGAATAGATGTGGCGCATGCTCGTGGCACATGCTCGTGGCTTTCTCATGAGGGAGATACTCCGGAGTTCCGAACTACCAGTCTGATTCGCGAGACAGTGTGTCTTGTTACTCAAGGGTGCACCTTAGCACGCTGATTAGAACAATACACATCCCTGTCTAAATCTCTAGCCATATCTGCAACATACCAAACCGGGCGACAGTGCTTCCTCTAACAACCTCACCGTGGTTACCAGCTTTATTCCAATTAAGAGCTTGACGTGTTTTCAAATCACAGCCGAGTTTCTGGTATCAACAATCTATGACTAGAGTAGAGGGGAATCAAGCTCCAAGGGAACGAATTTGTACTCTTCATCTCTGTGAAGATGATGTGACCATTCAAGCCGTATGATCTCACGCTCGTACAAGGTCCCTTCCAGTACGGGCAACCGATCCCCCAGACGCACGCAATAAGCACTTGACAACCCTTTCGAGTAGATCAGAACCTGGTGCATCTGCTCTCTCTCTTCGAGTACATGCTCTTCGCCTTGCATGGCAAGAGTGTCGTCATTGTAGGGCTGCTATGGCTGCAGCAGACCTCTGGCCGATACTTGTCTATGCGCTTGTGCACGCTGCAGCACATGAACGTGTCCATACATACAGTACCAGCTTGAAGCTCTGTCCTCTATCCTCCGTCAGGAACTGATGACAGAACTGCAGACGAGTTGGCTCGGCTTGCAGCCGAGTTGCACGCCCTTACACGCCAGCGCGATGTGATGAGGGATTTCCTCATTCGCTCAGCTTCAACGCGCTAGCAATCTCGCCGTGTGCTGTCTTGGATGATAAGCGAGCCAACAAGGCTCGTTGCTCTACCGCACGGGCGGCAGATGCGATGCTAAGAATCGCGCTGGCGGCTGCAGAAAGCCATGCGATGCGAGAGCACACACTGCCTTGGCTCACGCAGGGGCATCCCTTTCGCGCTGCAACGGCAGTCGCGCAATCTTGCAACCAAGTTTCTTGATCTTTGAAAGTCCACATGTGCACTTGATCGATCAAGATTGTAAATTACTTGGCGCTTCAAGATCTCGGTGTAGAATCAAAAGGTGGAAAATGCTAATTTGGATTAGTTAATGTACAGCTTTGTTTGCTGTTGCGAGGCCTGGAGAAGCTAGACGATAAAAACGATGACTTTTGTACTACAGTACTGTACCATAATCTGCAAAGCTACTGTACAGAACTAAACGTACAGCACATGAGATGTATGCTCACCGCGCGCCCTTTGCGCTCCAGATCTCGTCGCAGGCCCCTCAGTTTTCTGGATCCTGGCTTTGTCGATTCTCTCGCACTACGAACCGCCTTCGTCGGTACTGTACTGCCCCAGATCAGTTTCGAGTGGACTGGTGTTCGCTATAGCACACCATGTCTTCTCAGGAGGAGCTGGCTTCACCTTGCCCCAGCGAACACCCAGTAACGTTCTCACACTGCTGCAACTGCCAGCTGGCTAATGTAGGTACAGCGTAGCGAGGAGCGACCACAGGGCATTTCATGTGAGTGCAGTGAGTCGCTCTACGGAGAGTACGGTTGCGTGGAGTGCACAAAGGCCACATTCGAGCAGCTGGAGCGGCCGGCAGCGATATCATATGGCCACACGACTAGAGTAAGCGTAGACCGCAGCGCATCTCAGGGCAGCAATGGGGCTTGAGTAGACAGAGTGTTGCACGCTGCAGGTGTATTGCAATGGGAGCAGTGATGTATGCAAGTGTCTGTTGCTGGTCAGGATGGCGGAGTACGCATGAGACTCAGTGCAAGAGGTTTGGCCTTTGGGATTCCTGTCTGCCGACATCACAGCATGTTATTCGCAACAGCAGTGAGTCGCTCAGCAATTACGCCCAGCAACCTGTAAACATTCTCCCAAGTTCATGATTATTTCTTTGTCTTTTTGTTTGTTTCATTTCTGTTTTTCTCCTTGGAAAACCGTTGCAGACGTCCGTTCCAGATATAGTCAGTGCTATCTGAACAGTCACCTCAAAACTCAAGCGTGGCGCAGCTGCAGTAAACAAGTCCTTGATAAATGCATGATCGCGCTCGAACGTTACTGATTGACCTAGGTTGGTCACGTCTCTCGTACAACTTGAAGTATTTTGCTGTGGTGCGCGTGGCTTAGAAAGACTTGAGGTCTGCCGGTCGCCGAGCTGTCCTGAGTCCTGCGCTAGTAGAAAGGTGTGCTTTGGACATCAAGTCGATGAAGAGATGGCTGTCTCTCTTATTCTGTCTTTCTGCCTGTCTCTTGTTGACTGTAGGCCACTTACTGACCTGGTGCAACGCGATCGACTGCCGCAGCGACGGAGAGTACAGTACGCACGTTTGTCTTCTTGCATACATGTATTCTGAATAAGGTTGTTTTGTCGTTACAATTGCTCGTTCTGAGGCTATGGGTCACGCTGGCTGGGGTTCGTGTACAGTGCAGTAAGAAGGGTGCTGGCAAACTAGCGCATATTCGCTCCCAGCTAATCATGTACCGGTAGCGCTGAGAGATGTGCTCATCCCTTGCCTGCGCGACCGTCGGTACAGCATCCAGAAAATTTTCGTGCCGCTGGGGTCAGCAGTCGGCACATGTTGTCCTGTTTCTATGCAGTACATACAGCACTGCACAGTATCTCACACACAACACAGTGCTATCAGACCCAAAAAGACTCTTTGCGCTCTGGGCTGCGACCTGAGAATGCAGTCAAAATATCCGGAAGAAAGTAGCCAGGGCCACTCATAACCGCCTGGTTCCTGGGCCTCTCCGAACTGTGGCTGCGTAGCAGTAGGCAGGGGTTGTACTGTAACGGGCATCCCAGCAGCCACCTTTCTGTGTTAGCGATCAGCGCATGCCACCCGTCGACGATCTATACTGCAATTTGTCAAGGGATTGTCTAAAGGGTTCATGTTCTCGGCCTCACATCTGCCGCAG
Source organism: Sclerotiophoma versabilis (assembly GCA_012274445.1). NCBI lineage: Eukaryota > Fungi > Ascomycota > Dothideomycetes > Pleosporales > Didymellaceae > Sclerotiophoma > Sclerotiophoma versabilis. The sequence continues at coordinate 162,063 of JAAROD010000093.1, forward strand.
TGAAGCGCGGTACAGCACTGTATGCCATACAAAGGTAGCGCACAGACAGTTCAGGCACCGTAATTACGTATGGTCAGCATGCTAGGTCGAGGTAGATGTGCTAGGATACGGATGCTGGTGATTATACTGTACAGCTGGCACGAGTCGCTGCAACATAGCAAACGTCCACCAATAAAATCCCAGACAACCTGCAGCTCCGAATATTCTCACGCGCCCACATCATCCATACCTTGCACATCATCATCAATCCAGCTTCAAATACACTAACGAAGCCCGTTGCATGCCCTGTATACTGTTGCTTCTAGCCTTGCCTGCTTCCCCCAAACAGGACAACTGTCTTTCGCCACAATCTTTCCTACGCCGATACTAGGGCCTCTCAATCGGCTGAAATCCCGCAACAACTAGCCCTCTCAACTCCTGCCGACTCACCAGACTGAGCAGACAGTTGCTGCAGTGTCGACTTGAAAACGGGGCCGGAGTACACCAACACGAAGAGGTCATTGTCCGAGAACAAAGGAGCCACTGACCTACCGAAGAATCACGCCGCCATCACTTCCTACCAAGGCATCCTTTCGATTGCAGAGCGAGGTTATGCTCTCCCAGCACCAAGTTGAGTTCCGTGACACCTATCCGGCCATCGCTATATCCTCGGATGATGGCGATGCGGAAGCCTACGGGTCACAGGCGAAGCCATGGGCGGTGCGAAAGAAGTCTGGTGAGGCGATTAAACCTACTCTTCGGTCTGCGTCACGTCTCAGGCCATCGGGAACATCTCGTACACCAGGCACATCTATCCACTTCAAGGCTGTGCACTTCAACGAAACGATGGAAGAGGTACGACACTTCCTGTCTGCAGACCGACCGATTGCTGTTAGTGACGGCTCCTCGCTGGCTGAGACTGCATGCAGGAAAGAAAATGAGCGCCCTTTAGAGGATGACCCCGAGTCTCAGTCAGCCGAGTGGGAGATCAAGCTAGCCAACTGGCCGTCTTCCAAATGCCACAGCCAACTGAACGCACCCGTGCGTGTCGAAAGCATTGCCATGGCGCCAGACAAACATACGCTTGTTGGCAATATTGCATGTGCCAACATGTCCTTCCAGAAGTCCGTTGTGGTTCGTTTCACACTCGACTTTTGGAAGTCAACATCTGACATTGAGGCTGAGTACAACAACGATTGCCATAAGGCGCAGGTACACGACAACTGTGACCGCTTCGATTTCAACATTGACCTAGCCGACCATGCCGACCTGGAGTCCAGAGCTTTGTTTCTTTGCGTTCGTTATCGGACCAATGGCCAAGAGTTCTGGGACAACAACAGCTCGATGAACTACAGTGTTGAGTTCCAAAAACCGGTAACGGCAGAGAAAGTCAAACGGCAACAGCCGATTTCCAAACGTCCACGCAGCAATCTGAGACTTGAGCGTCTTGATGAAGAATGGGACCTCGGCATCGAGAACAACTTCCGCTTTGGCAGCTCTGGCCACGACACTTACAACACACGCAAGCCTCCCATAAATACCAAGCCCAAGAACAGGAAGCGAACACAGGCCTGCACTGATAAGGATGCTCGTTGCTGCCAGCAGATTCAGGCTGTTCCATCTCGCTGCGAGCGTGGCGCGCTCTGCTCAGCTTCCCTGACCATCGCTCAGGTCGCTCCGCAAGATTACAGAGACCTCAACGTCAGCACAGTTGACGTTCGCAAGCGTTACCTCAGCCGCTTTACTTCGCTAGCCCAATCTCACTCAACCGTTAGGGGTGAATGGGAGGGGGCAAGATACCTTGTTGTCTGATATTTCCTCTTCAGTACGTAAAGAACAACGAGTCTACCCAGCTCGATCTCGGCTCACTCGTGGCTGGCTTGTTTTATCTCACCACCTGCTATATGTGGCCACCTCATCAGATATAGTTCTCGCACCTCAGACACGCTTATTTACGAGCTGGCTCAACAGACGACAATCCTGTCAACGGTGGATTCATGAGAGTCTGGTCTTGAGCCTGGGCATTATGATGACGTTATATTTGAAAGAAACAACTAGATTAGTCGGCTATAGTAACACGTACACAACGATATGCATCCCTCTTCTTTGCATCATGTATCTGTAGGGGAAAAGGTAGATACGCCACTCCCGAGGCGAACTGTAACTGACAACATGGTCGCAGCGCTTCTCCTGCGACAGCTCGGCCACAAACAGCACCTCACCCGAGATTTCGAGAAGTGACGTGCAGTCTTTTCGTTTGTACTTGTCTACATGAAGTCTCAACGGACATCCGATGCGCCCTCCAGGCATGCAGTTTTCCGGCGACCATATCTGATCCTGTGAGGATCTGTTTTCTGCCCATGTCTTCCGGTGCTTTGCATAGAGCGCCCTAGGGTGGACTGTTCTATGGTCGACGTGTCCTTGCGTACCGGGGCGATATGAATTCTTCCGAGACGCCATCTAGTCGTGTGAAATAGCTCCTTCGACGCTTACGGGAAGAGACGCCAGCATTGCGATCTCCGATAAGGGGTGGTGGTCGTCACGAGTCACAGTCCTTAGCCTCTTACACAGCACGCGAACGGTTCACCACGTAAGCACTCATCTCTCTACAAGCCACATGATACCACCATTACACCTGCATACAGCGACGAGAGAATCCCATCCGCATGCTAGACGGTTAATAGGCAAGTAGTGCCTTGTGATACCAGGGTTTCGTGTCGCCATGGAAGAATCAAAGCTTTTGTGCGCATATGTCTGTTTATGCTCTGGCACGGAACTCACGCAACGGCTTTGTCGGGTCAATTCTCTTTGTGCTGACTGGTTCATTGCATCTATCCACTCTGAAAGCACTTCTCAATCAACGGGATTTCTTCTGGTCTCCTGTAACACACACTTGCCATCAAAAGGACTTTTCTCGACACATAGCCATAGCCTTTGTGACACTGCTCAGGCTTGCGTATCCATGACCGGGCTGTCTTCCGAGAACAGTCTTTTAATGCCGGCCAGGCATAAGGGAAAAACACAAAGCGATTGACCTACGGTGCAGACCTACCAGGGATCAGTGCATATAGCAGAGCAAGAGAGGAGACAACTCACCAAAAAGATACCTCTGCGCAATCCCAAGTCACCGCTCCGGTTGGTGAGCTCAGAAATAATGAGGGCAATTGTCCCACAGAGTTCAAACGATGCGGCGACGCCGTTTACAGCAATGAGAGCATGCAGGAATTGCACGTGATGCCTGCTGGGCGAGGCACCATCACCGCTTCTGCTTATTCCAGAGCTCGCATGCCTCTGCAGTTGTCTGATTGCGAGCAACAAAGACATGAACGACAAAGCCGCAAGGCGATTGAGCGAAGCCGGTACATAAGCAGAGAAGAGCTCCTTGCTGCTACTCATTAAGGTCAGACCATTCGCTGCATGTTTGAAGAGTACCTACGCTGCTACCTGGGCTGTGTCTAGTGCTGCTACAACGGTCGCTATGTAAGCCAGCCATATGACCCAGGGGGGATGCATGAATACACGTAGGAGCCGGGCGAGCTTGTAGGGCCTCAAGTCAGTGGCGACCACCCGAACGTGGGAAGAATACTCACATTGGCACCAGCGAGAAGCTGGAGCGTGCAAGACAGCACCACATCTAGCCAAACGAACCCCTCTCCTTCCGAGCGGATTACAGTTAAGGTTCCGACTATGCCAGCCACCGACATAGCCGTCTGTACAATCGCAAAAGACGCGGATAGAGCTCTCTCCCATCGGTAGTCGTGCTCGGAGATCCTGCTTGTTGCACTGAGCTGATCTTTAGCGTCGAAGTAGATGAGCACACCGCTAAGCAAGAGTACGACCGAGAAGCATGCGCTTAAGCTGACCAGGGAAAGGAACGCCATGGAGGAGCGAAGTGACTTGGTGGATGTAAAGGGGGTCAAGACTGGTATTTATAGCCAATAGATCTGCGTGCGCTGCACAAGTGAGACATTACCTGGCTTGCATTCCCCCACCCCGGGCGAGAGACGGTAGGTGAGTGGTGAAGAGCAGGTGAAAAGGCTGATCGTTGCTCATCCTGGTTTGTCCGTTCGATCCAGGGAAACGCCATCTCCACGTGAACAACTTCTGGCAATGGGTACTGGGATCGTACTCAGCGGGATATCTGGGCCCTTTACATCGTGTGTAAAGCAGGGGCAAGATTAGAAGGAAGAAGTGGGCGTAAGGTCTGGTAACGGCGAAGTCTATCTGGATTCCACCCCGTCACAGACGAGGTGCTGGGAGAACATGCCGGACAGAGTGCGGCAAGTGCACTGCGTAGTCTACCGTCTGTTTCTTGGTTACAGAATAGCCCGGTGCGTACGCATGGCCGGTTCTTCTCATAAGTGTGGCGCAGTCTGAGCCGCGTTTGCCTCCCCAGCTATTCTGCATAGCTGAGGTACCTACATGGCACCAGTAGAGACTCTTTTGATCCGGTCTTATCTCAGATCGTCGCGCGGGGAACGCGGCGCTACTGGCAGGTTCTAGCTGACGACCAAGCCTGCCACTCGCCCCGAAACACCTTAGGGACAATCCTGACCTGGACTAGAGCTTCAAACAGCTGTTCCAAGCGTCACCAATCTATACAGGCGAGGATAGAGAATCAAAGATCGATTTCTCTCGTAAACTACATGCAAATCAAATCGCCAGATCTACTCTTGACGAACTGTGCGATCACATTATCCGAACAATTCACACAGTTCATCGAGGAAATGTCTAAAGATCCTTAATCTATATCCAAGATCGATGTCTACAACTGTCATCATCACCTGTGATTCGTGTAGGTATTTGATTTGGGTCATCGTCTGCAGTGACAGATCGAATGCTAGGCGTTGTGACGCATCGTGTAAACCGAGAACTCCAGGCGAGGAGTTGTGGGGTAAAGGCCTTGTTGCTGCAGAGTGAAGTCTCTCCCGACACAAGGGACTTACTCTAGGACGACCTCGTTGTCACTGTCCCCCTCGATAACAAGGCAGACGTCGTGTCAGTAGCGATCACTCATTACATAGGGCACGTTGGCGGAAAGCTCCTTGTATAGTTCGGACGTTGCAGGTCACCAAGATGCTGTTGCGAGATGTATGGCAGGACAATTGGCTGTCAGCTGAAGCCTTGCACGGTCAGGAGCACTGAAACGCCGTGCATCACGAATGTTCATCACGGACATACCAGTCTCTGTGAGGGATGGAGCCAGTCTATCCTGACTCCCACGTACTGAGATGTTACTCTCAGTGTAACCGTGCGATCCGCACACAAGATCTGCTCATAATGTAGGCACTCGTATGGGGCCAAGGATACCTGAATTGATACGGCTGTTGACCGGTGCTAACAAATAGGTCAAAGTGCCTCTAGGTCTATTCTCTTTCGAAACATCAGGATCTAGGCGTACAGCGTGGTCCACGTCTCTGTCAATACATATCACCTAACCATGGCACACTCACTGAACGCCGTCTCAGTCGCTTTATCATAAAAGATGTATGGTCATACTCGATAGACCAGCACGTGTCATAGCCATCTTAACCTAGCAACACGCTTAGCTTGCTGACGCAGAAAGCCTGTTGGTACTGCCGGATGCCTGAGAGCTCGCCCCCTGCTCCCATCCCCTGCCCGTGGTCTCCAGCGTGACGGACGCCGCTCTCTCGGCTTGCAGCAAGTTGAGAGAGGCCAGCTTGGCGCACCTGCCCTCGTCGATAGCGAGCGTACCTTCGCGGACCCTCTCGTAGAAGTAACGAAGCAGTGCAAACTCATGAGGCTCAAAGTCATGCAGCGACATCCAGCTGGGCGCAAGCTGCACAATTGACCTGCCGTGCTGCAGTCGAGTCATGACCACTGGACGCGACCGAGTGTCTCTCCAGCGATGGAGGCAACTTTCCTGCATCATGCACGGGCTCCAAACGACCAGATACCACGTATTGCCATCACTCTGTGATATCATTCGGTCCGCGATGGCGACAAGTGTCGGGCTCTGTAGCGCTTTGCGCAACAATACGGTGCAACGACCTTCGCCTATACGGAGTGGGCTGTGCCGACCCTTCGAAGTGTGCCAGGGGCCAGTCTCGACCGGGAGCCTCTCGATCCAGGATTCGGATGCGTACTTGTGCCGAACTGCAACGAAGCCCTCCTGATCAATGTACAGCTTTCTTTTGCCGGGCACAGCTCCGTCGATAAGTGTGAGACCGTCAAGAGACACCGAGGGTACTGCTCTCCAGGCACACCAGCACTTGTTGCCACGACGGCCGATCGCGAGGAACGGATCGGCACACGGGAGTACGACAGCTTGTGAGTTCGTCGTTTCTGCACGCTTCGCAGCTAGGCGGCTGCTTCGTCGCAGACCACGTGGAAGCGCTGGGTCAGAAGGTGTTCTCGACCGATTGATGCGTCGCTTGTGGGAAGTCTTCATGGGTCTTCTTGACTCTAGAGTAGTAGTGGTCTGCGGAACGTTGCAGCCAGAAAAATTTGAAATGGAAAAAGACCTGATGGAGCGTCTCTCAGTCGACGCTTTATAGAGCAGCTTTCGAGCTCCTAGCGTGGTCCGGGTCTTCACTGTTGCCCGAAGTTATGCACTGGCTCTGTTCCGGCGGTCCGTTTTGCATAAAGAACTATCTTTACACTGGAGCACTTCTCACGGTGTGGCTCGTTCAGTGTCGGGTGCTGATACACGCTTCTACAAGTAGTGAAGGGAGACAGTGCTGGGCAACACGCAATGGGCGACAACCGCGTAGGATCTTTGGACGTGTATTTTCGTCGCTCACCCAAAGCTTGATCGCGACCTAGACAGCGTAGCCAGACACTTCTTCAGCTGCTTCTCAGAAGCGCTACCCCTGAGCGCCATGGTCGATACATCCCTGTTCCTGCACTGTAGCAGCAACACACATTGACTTTTCAGGTCCCTACTCGACCTTTGAGATAGCTTCCACGTGGGTGTAAGGATATCTCCGGTACTGCACGGTTTCAGCAGTTCTGCAAAACTTCAAGGCCACGGAAAGCAACAGTGCGGATACGTCGCGTCGCTAGCGCTGTTAAGAGGCGTGTCTATCTACATCAGACACCGACGTAAGACTTGACGTTAGGTGAGATGGGACGGCCAATCAAAGTGGCCCAGAAAGGGGTCTCACTTGGACACAGTGTGAACGCAGAGTCAGTCGCCTGTAGCTGTACTGTCACCAAGGGCCCACTCCTTTGCCGGCCATTCAGACTCTGCAAGTCTTTTGTAGAGTTGGCTTGTGTCGGACTGTTCTATGTTCGAAGTGGGAAGTGAGATCCTGTGGACCAGGTCGACAAGCGTGAGGAGATTGATGGAAGCCTCTTCAAAACAAAGACAAGCAGGTGCAGCCAGGGGCACTGTGCTTTGCTTTACCGGTCCTCCACACTTGCAACCTGACATCGCTTTCATTATATAATCAACGGGCCGGATAACTATATATTCATTGCTTACGCGCCCGCAATCGCTATCCAACGCAGACGCTGCTCATGACATCCATTGACGTGATGGCTTGGCCCGCGCGCTACGATGAGTGGCTATACCAGACCCATTCGAACTACAACGTAGGCAGCTTCAAGATCAGATGCCTAGGTGCAGCAGCTGACAGTATGGCAGGCCTACTTGCCCCTTCAACTTGCAGGAACCGGCCCGTCAGCCTGTGAGTCCCTTACAGCCGCTCCGCAAGACGCAAGGGATCACCCAATGCTCAGAGAGAGTTCCTTCTATGAGTGCAGCCAGCCAGAAGGAGAGCAGGCAGGGGCTGCCGAGAGATGGTGTTCTTTCTTCGAGACACAGTCATGGTACGGTGGTGTCCTACCAACCACTATCGGCGTCGATGATCCGATCTACACACCTTCTGAGACTCGTCTGTCCGGAGAGTCTACCAGAACTCCCAGCTGGGGCACTTATCTGCCTCTTGGGGCTGCTGATCAGACCGCTGCTTACATGGAGAACAAAGCTCCAGTGTTGCCTGTGACCACCGTGCAAGATACATACGAAACACTCGTGGCAGATAGGTCGTTGATGCGTTCGACCGGCACAGACACACTGTCAGCCACAAGGTGAGATTGCAATCACTTGTACCGCATCCAACGCTGATTCTTGATAGAAGCGGCAGTGTTGAGACTATTCTAGCGCCGCCTTCACTCCAGCGGCTCCAAAACGAGACTTGCCATCCATCCGGCACGAACACGCACGTAGACACAGAAATGAATACAGGCATTCCAGGAGAAAGAACGGCCAGTGCTGGCCGGACTCACTTCCTCTACCAGCGAGCAGCAGACGAAGACGGATACTACCACTGTCCGGAAGAGGGTCAACCCGGATGCGACCACAAGCTGACCAAGCGCAAGTGCGAATACGACAAGTACGTGGACGCACATATCAAGCCTTTCCGATGCAAGAAGAGGGCCTGCACCCACACCTCTTTTTCCTCCAGCGCTTGTCTGTTTCGCCACGAGCGGGAAGCTCATGGCATGCACGGTCACGGCTCACAGCCGCATTTCTGCGAGTTCGAAGACTGCGAGCGATCAGTTGCCGGCCATGGCTTTCGTCGCCGCTATAACATGCTCAAGCACATGGAGCGTGTGCATCAGTACAATGTCTCTGCGACTGATCACCCCTCCTCTACGTCTGCTCAGTCGTCTCCTGCGTGTGCACAAGCGCAACGCACGACCGCGACGCGCAAGCGCAAGGCCTCGACTGCAGGCATCGCCGGTCGGTGTCAAAAGATTGCAAAACCTTCCCGTGAACAGCAGCTTGGGCGATACCCCGAGCAGCTGGCGCATACATTTTGGATGGCGAAACAGCGCATCATCGACCTTCTGACTAAAGCCTGCAGCCCTGACGACATGCCGGAGGAACCACGGCTGGCCGAGCTGGTAGCTCAGCTCTACGCCGTCAAGACTGAGTCTCGCAGAACTGACAGTGAACCCACCTAGTCCTCGTGGCGACGCAATGGAGACAGAAGAAAGACATGGAGCAGGCCTAGCACACTGCGCTATAGCGGTAGGGAACCCCATTTACGCATAGGTGCTCGATCATCAAAGAAACTCGTAAGCGACAAGCCAGAGCTGCGTCGCTACAAGACTGTAGAGCGAGCTTCATCACCATGGTAGACACGTTTCCCCGGTTCAGACGAGCGTGGAGAACAGTTGTCGATCTGAACGACCGGGGCTCAGAGATTGTTGTGGTGTGGATCACTACCCAGAATGGTTCCTTAGCTGCACGAGCGCAGCCTTAGCCTCCGCCTCTTCTTGTGCAGTTTGGCGTCGAACTCGATGTATAGTGGCCTCTTCATATATGCATCTTATAAACGGTGTTCTCATCAAAAGCTTCCCAGTGTTGCTGTAGGCTAGACGACCTGGTGGCTGTGCACTGCCATCTGACTAACCACGTCTCCTACCGACGGATGTACATAGTCCGATCGGGCAGAGCCAGCTGATTCAGGCAGACTCTCCCACCGCACATTCCACAAAAGCTGTACATCCTACCACCTGCCAAACACTAAGTTATCACACATTGCTATAATTCAAGTGATCGTGTCTATCGTGTGCTGCACTCGTCCACTTGTACATGCTGTGCGCGGAAGAACCCAACACAGGTGAGAGGTGACAGATAGTTGATAGCGTAGCTCAGACAAACCCCGTTCTTATAAGGCCCATCCTTGCACTTCCTGTGCTAGTCTAGATGCCGCCGAGCTATCTCTTTACCCTTTCGCGAGCTGCAATAGTTGCACAGCCGTCAATCTTCCCTCACGATTGTACACTGCAAGTACAGTGGACGGTAGAAGAAGGTGATCACGCCGCTTGCTGCGACGGGACATCTCCCTGCTTTGCGTCTTCCCGAGTCTGCACATCTTGTGGCAAGATGACGAAACTGTACGCAGCGTAGAGCGTGGCGAAAACCAGCACACAACTGCCCATCAGCACGCTCGTAGCTACAGCAGGCCCCGACCAATGTCCGCCTCGCGCAGAATACACGTTGATCACTGCCGCAATCAGACCCGCAACAGCGTTGAGGCAGCCAGGCCTGCGTCCGGTCAGCCTCCGTGCTCAGACTCACGAACAGTCAGGACTCACGAACAGTCAACAGCAACTGGACTTACAGGAACAGCCTGTCCATGAGCCAGAGGTGCTCGCGCTGGCGCTTGCGCCACAGCCAGACGATACCACTGATCCCCAGGACGAAGCACAAGATGGCAAGCACAAGCAGCGGGACGCTTTGTATCGCGCGTTGCACCAGCCTGCCCGAGCTGCTGCTGCCAAGCGCAGACGAGCGCAGCAAAGAAGGAAACGTAGCCGGGAACACAACGAAGCCGGCCAGGAGGATCCAGAGGAAAGAGACCGCAAGCAGGTTGAACTTTGCAGGGACTCTGTACGATTGGATGATCAGACCATTGTATCTGACGTCGGCGGACGGCAGTTCCTGCGCCAGAGCGGGTTCGCGCTCAGCAGGCCCTTCAGTCGTGGAAGAACGAGCCGGTGATGGGACATTTTCCTTCGAGTGCTCAGACATCGTGCTTGATGCGAGGATATTGACTGCTCTGATGCATCTGATGCATTCGATCAATCTACATGCATGGGGTCCGTTTCGTGATCGTTTACCCAACCAGGAGGGTGGTACCTGTTGCGGCTCCTCTCGGCAAGTCCCGCCAGACTGTCTTTTTCGATACCACAGCGGTCAGAAACTGTCCCATTGCCACCGTACCGCTTGCCGCTGCTCTCTAGCGTTGGCCGTGAAGGGAGTGTGCCATAGCGAGGCCCATCGCGCCTGGCTAGCGTGTTGCTGTGCACTTCGCACAGAACGATGCGCCACCTTTGCGCCCCCAGTGCTACGCTGCCTTGGACGTAGATATATCGTCTGCAAAGCAGTGAATTGTAAATGTAGAGTTGCCTTTAGCAACGGGCTCAGTATGGGACAGGAGCATCTTCGATTGCCCCCTGTCACCGCGCCCAAGCTGGCCATCTTGACACGGCAGCCGTCGAGTTTGACACAGATACTGGCACCAAGATGTCTGAATATCGGAGAAGATTGCAGACGTGAGCTATGTTCCGCAGAGTCGCTGGGAAGCGTGGAGCTGCAAGTGCCGATGTTTGTTGTTGATGCGGTTGTCGGTCATGACCAGTCGCAAGTACCTGCAGTGAGTCATCACCACAGCCGCAACAAAAGCACGCCACAAAGCCCACAAAGCTTGATGGGAGCTTGCATGTCGTAGGAAGGGACCCGAGCAGGTTGTCGGGCGAAGCGCGTGTCGCTAGCATCAACTCCAGCAGTGCATGCCTCCATGCCTCCATGCCTGTCTCCATGCCTGTCTCTATGCTTGCCTCTGTGCTTGCCTCTATGCTTGCTGAGCTTGGCGCACTTTGGTGGGAGGTAAATCACGACTTGGGCAGATAGCTTCCTTGCATCTGAGGACAGAGAAAAGATGGAGGTGGAACGGAAGCCTGAGGAAGATGTCGACTGACCTCATCACAGCCAGTGACGCTCGACGTGCCCTATACTGCTACCGTCCAACACGGCATGCACGAAGAGGTCGACTGAGTTTTTGGTTAGCACTGAACATGCAAGATGTTGCCCTGGGATCTGTAAATGTATGACGAATGAGATGACCCTGAGGCGAATTGAACTCTGACCCAAGCAGCCAAGCCTCGAGAAGTGCCCAATGCGACGAGGCTGCAACGGACCAAACGCAGTCCGCTCCACAACGTTCCTGCCGTGCTTGGTGGGTGGGGGCGGGCGCTAGGCCCCGGTACCAAGCCATCTCCCCGCCGTCAATCCGCCGTCAATCCGCCGTCAATCCACCACTACGCCTGTCATCAACTCACGACCACCACCGACCCCCCAACCAACGTCGTACCTCACTGCCAAGTCGCGCTCCGTGCTGGCTCCCGCGCTGCACACTCCCACACTGTACCGACCGCCTCATCACCACGACCATGCTGCGGATTCTCAATCAAGAGCACGCCTCCTACACCACACCTGACGTTCCGAAAGTTACCTCGAGCGCACAGCTCACCTGTGAACACGGTCGAAAATGCTTCGTACAGCTGCTGTGCTAGCCGCTGAGGCATGCACCAGGCAGCAACAGAACGGCACCACCGCAAGTCGCCTTGCGCAATGGATAGGACAAAGGCCCTGGAGGCAGGACTGCGGCTTGTTGGCGATCGGTCCACGCATCAACTAGACTCCCCAATAGCGAGAGCAACTCTACGTCGGCCAAGGCTGATGCCTCACGCGTGGTCTAGCTTCAGCCTCAACCGTGCAACTTGAAAGGGAGGGGAGATTGACGAAGCATAAATCACGTCGCGCATGGATGGGATGCAAGCACGGGAAAGGTAGACGAGGCTTAGTTACAGCGGGATGGTGAAGAGACGCAAAGGGAGCATTTTCGTTGAGGCAGGCGCCAGCAGGTACAGGAAGCTTTGCAGAGGGGCAAGTGTCTCTTCGTGTTGGTCTTCTACATAGCTAACGCACGCTGGCTAGTCTCCCTCGAGCTGCAGCTAACACCATACAGCCAACCCAAAGCGATCACCATGCTGTATTCCTGGGTCACATCACACACAGAGTTCCAGTGTGCGGCCGCACTAGAGTCGTCTGTACGACACGGGTTTGGTTCTTCGATCCACAGGAGGCGGTTGCTCTTCCTGTATCGGGGACAGCGGACGACGATTCTGGCGTGGAGAGAACACGACATCTTGCCCGTCGCCAGCAAGCTCTATCGGCATGGCAGAGGAGGTGGGCAATGCGTTGGCGGTGTGCGGAGATCTGGCGTCATGCGCATGTTGGCTGCGAGTCGCGTCGCAATGATTGTACATCTCCACGACGACCCTGTGGGGAGTGTTGGCCTTGCGGTTGACCTGCTCGACGCATCTTGAGCAGACCAGAGGTTGGGGCTCCTTGCTCTTGCGATAGTGCCTTGACCGACGCGCACCGCACAGAACGCAGACAGTGAAGTTGAGTCGGCCTTCGAAAGAGTATGTGGGAGGAGTGAAAGGCATAGTTTTGGTTGGGGAACAGCGCTCCGAGCTAGTCGCGACATGGGAGAGCAACAACAGGTATCGCAAGCACCACGGCAGCACTGTACCACACAACGGGATGACTTGTGTTGGCAAGAGATATAGAGAGTAGCGGCATAGGCAATGCGAGGTCGAAAGCGGTCTCAGAGTGGCGGGAGCCGTTTCTGGCAGCCGTTTGCCAGGATGCTGTTGGGGTGCCTCTCTTGGGCACAGGTGCAATACAGGTGCAATACAGGTGCAACGAACATGACCAGGCCCTGTTCCGACCTGCTGTAGCTTGCTTTGGCGTGCTACACTGTGAGTGCGTGGTATAAAACAGTGTGATCTGGACTGTACGCCGTGCAAGCCCGCGAAGCATGATGCGCTGCCACCACACGCACTGGCTGAGCCTGTGCAGACAAGACGGCGAAACGGCTCTCTTGGAGTCGGACAGGCTCCGTTCGCTTACAGCTGAGTTGCGGTGTCCAGAGAGTCAACGCCCGAGCTTGTTCGTGCTGGTGGGCAACAAAGACAAGTCGGCGACATTGAAAGCGGCATTCGGCGTAAAGAGGGCGCCCAACGCCCTGCTTCCACTCGGCAGTAGGATAGGTGGAGTGCACCTGCACATCGATCCGCTGAGCGTGTCCAGCGACAGGCCCATACTGCTGGCAGAGCACAACGTATCCGAACAGGTATCTGACGCGAAGCATGCAGCAAGCCCCAAGTGCCATGAGATCACACGGAGAGTGCTTGGTCGAGCAGAGAGTGAGATCAGCGATGTGTATCCCCACCTGCTGTCCCCCTTTGCAGACGTCTTCTGCCTGTTTGTCGCAGACTTTGGCGGCCTCGGGCCAGTCGCGCGCTTTCTCGCTCGATGGCTCGACCAGGAGCGGCTCCCTACCAGCCCGAAGAGCGCGCTGCCACGCATCGTCATTGTCGCTGACGAGCCTCCCACGCCAGCAAAGGGGGAAGGAGAGGCGCGGAAAGCGGTGTTGCTGGCGATCCGAGAGGAGACGAGCAAGGACCTGCTCGAGCATGTTGCGGCGGTCGACGTAATCGGTCTTCTGCCCAAAAACCTGGTGTCGACTGCGACCCGCTACAGACGCGTAAGAGACGGCTTACTGAGGAGCTCAGACCAGGCACGGGAGAGCAGAGCATACGGAGCAATGCTGTTCTCCGCTACCCACTTTGCAGCCCTCTTTCGAGCTGCCAGCGCGCACTTGGCGGATTCGGTGGATGAGCCGTTCGACTTCATCAAGGCGTCGAGGATGCACAACCCCGTGGCGCCGCAGCTGGACGAGCACCTGTGCAACTTCCTCACGCAGATCACGTCATCCAGCCAGCTGATTGACTTTGCAGCTCCGATGGTAGCGTCTGCCCTCTTCCTCGACAGCTACCCTCCTGGCGCACACGGTAAGTGATTGTGGTGCTGGAGCGCATGTAGCCGCCACTAACAGCACCACAGCTTTCGATCCGCGGCTCGTTTTCAGAGCGCTTTACAAGAACACCTTCCAAGAGGGGAGTCTGGCCCGGGTCATAGCGTTCGATCAGACCGATGACTCCTTGCTGAGGAGCGGGCTTGTCGAACTGGTCGAGCAGAACTTCGTGCGCTACTTCCATGACTACGCATCCGGTGCCAAGTCGGCAGTAGACATCCACAGCGATAATCTCGCTCGCTTCCAGGACAGGTGGAGCGGGATCAGAAGCACCAACACGTGCCTGTGCTGTCTGCGGAGAAGGCCACAGTACAGGGTGCCGTGCGGGCACTGTGTGAGCGAGAACTGCGTGGTCGTCTTCGGGAGCCGGTGCAGGGACGACCCTTGGGTCTTCAAGTTTGGCGAGTGCTTCCTCTGCAAGCAGAAGACGCCGAGCGTTGTAGACGTAAGGGTGCGGCCACCGACGGCGGGTGTGGGCGTGCTGTGCATTGATGGCGGAGGCACGCGCGGGATCATACCGCTGGCGGTGATGAAGCTGCTGCAGGACAGGCTTGGGCCGATACCGCTTCAGAGATGCATCACAGTGAGCCTCGGGGTCAGCGTTGGTCAGTAGCGTTGCGGATGCGGAGTGGAGGAGAAGCGTACGCTGACTCTGCACAGGCGTGATCATTGCCATTGAGCACTTCATCCTGGGGCGGCCTCTGCTAGAGTCCATGAAGACGTTTGCCGAGATGGCGAGTCGCGTTTTCAAGAAGCGGGTGTCTTCATCGATCCCGCTCCTTTCCCGCACAGCTAACCTTGTAGCCTCGTACTTTACTGACGGCATGTACTCGGCGAGCAATGTCGATGCCGCGCTGAGAGAGTGGGCCAAGAACAGGGGCATTCTCGACTGCTCGCATGCGACGTCGACAGGGACGATGGTTGGCCTCCCTGTGGCTACGGTCAGCGACCATCCGTCCTGTCGACTGTTCACCAACTACAACGGAGCCGGCGAGCGAGACTGCGAGCAAGGTGAGTCAACCGCTGGGTTGCTGGCAGGCAGGGAGACTGGCTGAAGCTCTAGCAGAGAAAGCTATCGTGAGACCCAAAGACGGGCTTGGAAACGTGCCGCTTTGGGAGATGTGAGTCCTGCCGAATCGCGGCTCGGTGCTGTAGCTAGTGACTGACGGCAGAGCAGTGCACGCTCCGCTACCGCTGCACCTGGGTATGTCGAGCTCCTTCTGTTCCTGGTTCTGTGTTCGTTTCTGTTTCCGTTTCCATTGCCGTTTCTGTTTCTTTCTGTGGTTTGTGACGCTAACATGACATGCAGCTTCTTCCCACCGAAGCACATAGACAAAATCGGCACCTTCCAGGACCCCGGCGCGCTGGAGAACGACCCGGTGTTCTGGGCGCTCTCGGAGGTGTCGGCGTTGTTTCCGCTTGCTCAGACGCCAGACTTTGTCATCTCCCTAGGCACGGGCGAGCCGGAGCAGCACAACTACGAGGCCAGCACCGCGGACCGCCGCAGCGTCTGGGCGAACGGGATGGTGCGACGCCTGTTCGCGCTCATGTCGGAGCGAACGCGCGAGAAGCCGATACGGCGGGCGTGCAAGACGATCGGCCGCATGGCCAACATCTACCACAAGATCCACCGCCTCAACGTCGACTTCCAGAGCAGCGAGCCGAGGCTGGACGACGTAGCGCGCATCCCCGAGCTGATATCGCAGGTGGAGATGGACCGGTCGCTGTCCGCGAAGATCGACAAGGCTGCGCACTGCTTGGTGGCTGCGCTCTTCTACTTTGAGCTGAGCGGCCCCCCGGAGAGGCGAGACAGTCAGTACGTCGCGAGTGGGCATGTGTTCTGCGCGATCCGGCGTGGCGAGCCAGCGTTTGGAGCTTTGTCCAAGATGCTGGCTGGCTCGCTCCGGTTCTTCGTGAACGACTGGCCGTGTGCAGCGCAGAGCCAGACCTCTTCCTTCTTCGACAAGGACGGAAACTTTAAGATGCCGGTCGAAGTGGAGACTCCAGACACATTCACTCTGAAGGTAAAGCTAGGGGCAAGCAGTGCTTACAACATCAGCGGGTCGCCTTTGTCGGTGCAGAGGCTTGTCGATGCGCAGGGACTGGACGCTCCCTTTGGCACAGCAGACCACGGCAAGCGGAAGAGGCCGCGGCCATGTGCTGGGCCTGCGCAGCCCAGTAAGCGGCAGCGACGCCGCGTCTGTGACCGAGGCAAGGCATCCTCTCGTGCATTCGCAAGCTTGGCGAGGAGAAGCCTTGTCGCTAGAGGTGTGCAAAGTGCGCGCTGCGTGCTTAGCGTCGGGCTCTCATAGTTCTATCGTTTATGGGCAGCTTCATTTGATTACATTCGCAAGTAATGCAGCTGGCAAGGTTGAGTCCTCTCCGATTCAGTTGTTGTCGTCACCACATAAACTAAGCACTGACGCTTTGCATGGTTGCATTATGTTTTACACCATACTAGCTTGCTCACAGCCTAACACCGCAGCATCTTGTCACACGTGAAGATTTGTGCATCCTGACAAGCCGCGGTCTTGACACATTGGGCGTACTGTAGAGCAATGAGCAGGCGAGACTCCACTGCATGGCCTGCCGCTGGCCTCCTACGCTAGCCAACCTGCCCTAGAGGTTCTGTATAGTAAACTGATTGCGCGCCTTGTTTGTCGCAAGCCATTGCTTTACGTGTGGTGTCTTTGAATAGCATGTGGCCAACGTCTTACTGTGAGCTGTAGATCAGTCTGTGATGTGCCTATTCTGGACACCTTGTCTAAACTTAGCCGTTTTTATTTTGGTACACTCGCACAACGCCCGAAAGAGGAGCTGACAGTGGGTGAGCAGAGCTGCAAGAAGCCTCCTCCTGTGCTTGATATGCGGCCCGTTTCTCCACATGCCGCTCGAGCAGATCTAGAGCAAATCAAGAGCAAATTACGAGCAGACCACAAGCAGCCATGGTCCAGCGTTCGACCAGGAGCCGGAACAGGCAGTTGCGGAAACGGCTGTCTGCCATAGAGAACAAACTGCACCAGTACGGCGAGCTCGGGGCGGAGGTGGCGCTGGTGATCCGCTTTCCAGGCAAGGACTCCGGCTACTCCTACGTGACCTCGGGTGACTTTCTGGAGCGCATCCACGATGTTGTATGTTAGGAGAAGTCTGTTGCGCCTGTTTCTTTGCGCTGACAGCCTATCTCTAGCGGTCGCACGTTAAGACCACGAACAGATCGGCGGAAGATGTAAGGGCCCGCAGTTCAGCGAAGGCCGTCGAGCCTACCAGAGCAGCGGCGAAGATGACGCCGGGCCTCGACGCAGACGCAGCAGACGCAGCAGACGCAGCAGACGCAGCAGACGCAGCAGACGCAGCAGGCACGCCACAAAGAGACGACGGGACGCAGTCGGCTCGCAGAGACCGCTTCTTTCCAGAACCGCCCCTCTTTGACCTTGTGTTGTGTCGGACGCAATGGGAGAACTGAACTAGGCTGAACTGGACTTGACCAGGTTATATTGAACTGAGCTGAACTGAACGGAACTAAACTAAACTGAATACCAAACAACGAGTTTTGCGGGGTTCTGCCTGAGCGCTGCCACGACAAGACAGTGTGCAGCAGCAGCTGCGGCCGTCACTCCTGCAAGTGTACAGGTCACAGACAAATATCAGATCGGTAACAGACACAGTGCTCGCCTGCTGTGCATGAACTAGCCAGGTAGAGTAGACTTATACATAAACATCTACATCTATGTCGACATCGACATCAACATGAATAGAAGAAGGTTCACCGTAGGCACACCAACATAGGCAGTCGTAAGATGCAAATCAGATAGAGTACCTCCAGTTGCTCGGTAAGAAGTAATCCAAGCCACCAAGAAGGGCCTGCTCGTGCATCATGTCCCACTGTCGCCGAGGCAGATCTTCCAGCGACTTTGTGTCCCAGCCTGCACTTGTCAGCCACGTTCCAGTCTGCGAAGAGTCAAAGACTGACTCTGATGCTGAGCCACTCCAGCTTCTGAGTCGATGTCTTGGACCACCATACCGCTACCGCTTCTACTGCTGCTGCTGCTGCTGCTGCTCGCTGTGTCGGGAGAGAAGTGGCTGGTGGGCAGGTGATACGGCGATGTTGGCATGTTGAGGAAGCCGGCTGTTGTGTCGACTGCAAGCGAACTTGGACTGCCCTTGGGATCCACCATCGATGAGCTGTGAGCGAATTCATTGGGACCACGAGATGCATCGGCGTTGCTGCTTACCGCTCGCGTTGCCTCAGAAGGTGGACCCCACGGCTGTGTTGGATGCAAACTCGGTGAGCAGCCCTCGTGTGCCAAGGGCTCATGTTCGACTTCCTCACAATCCAAGGCCCCTGTCTCTGCATGCTCTTCCCAAGTGGCGACCGGCGCCAGCGCTCGAGAGGGAGCGGGTGTATGCAGCGTTGTTGGAGGCAGGTATGATGGTTGTACTGTTGTGGTTGATGTCTCGTTCTAGTGCTCTGGTCAGGTCTGCTTTGCAACGGCCCGAGTCTTGCTTGTACTGACTGCTTCTGCGAGGAGACGCTCTATCTCCGCTCTGAGTCTCGCGTCTTCCGTATGCTCAGACACATGCTCTATCTGCCGCTGCTTAGTGATTCTGTACCTTGCCATCAAGCTGGGCAAGGCTTGCTGGACGCGGGAGGGAACCAGGCGGTTGTAGATGGCTGTGGTGTCTTCCCAAGTGCCTCGACCGTGCTTCCAGATTGCGGTCCTGATCGTGACAAGCAGTCGCTCATCCTCGGGTGTGAAAGACGGTGCCATGCTGGAGGCCACAGGTCAGCTGCTGCACAGTAGGCAAAGCGTGTAGGGGTAATTTGAGAATCTGCGAAGCCAGAGCCCAGAGTTCAGCAGCAAGGTAGCATCTTGTAGTGCATCTTGTAGTGCCGGACGAGGGAGCAGCAAGACATCGCTCCCATCTCACAAAACGCACATCCCCTGCATCCGTTGACCAAGCGCATTAAGCCGTCTTTGAAGCGCAGTGCTGTACAGTACATACTGTAAATCACAGTACAGTACTGTACCGAACCCCCTGTAATCGTCGTTCGACACGCCAGCGTGATCCCTGGCACGACACCAAGGGATGCCTCGATCAAGCTACCATCTTGTTCACACGCCTACAAGTCCAGCGTGATGTCTATCTGTTGGTCGTGAGCAACGACCCCGGCCAGCGTGATCTGACGATGCCGCACCTGAGCCGTCTTCGTGAGTGGCGAAAGGCCTTTAGCTTGGCATGCAAGGTCCGCAAAGGCATCATCGTCTATGCTACTGTACATACCGTACTCACCAGAGCGATGGTATCTGCTCGATGGTTTTGCATCCTGCTTTGCTGGCTGCCCGCCGTCATGAGCAAACGCAAGCGCCAACAACACGCTGCCGCACCACCAAAGGCTGAGAGCATCACAGATGACGTCTCAGGCGACACCGTGCACATCTGGGTGGGCAAAGAAAATGCCTGCTTTGAGGCTTCCAAGTGTGTACTCGAGCAGGTGCCGTGGTTCCGGACGTTCGTCTCCCAGGACTGGCCCGCGACCGTGTATAGCTTGCCGGAAGACGATCCCGAACTGATGCGAATCGTGCTGAACGTGCTTCATCACAAGCTGTCGCGCCTTCGCCCAACAATGACGGTCTCGCAGCTGTTCGGGCTAGCCACGCTCTGCGAGAAGTACGACCTCGCACAGCTGCTCATCCCCCACGTAGAGTCACGCAGCTGGATCGATCAGCTCTGGCGAGCGGACGGGCCTGTGCACTCGGACTGGTGGATGTGGGTGTGGATCCTCGAGGCTTTCTACGGCAGCGAGGACGCGTGCCCCAGGCTCACTCGTACGCTCGACGTGATCGCTGGCAACATGAGCCAGGTGGACGGCGAATGGGTGTTTCAGAGCTCAGACAAGGAGTGCGCCGTGTCGGCCATAGAACATCAGAGCAGGTCGGTCGGCACGCTTGCCAGTAAGTTGTTCACTGGTGCATGCTGAGCGTTAGACTGACACAATCCAATCGCAGCGCAACTACAAGCGCGGCGTCACAAGCTCTGGGAAGCCTTTCGACTCGGCTGCAAAGAGCTGCAACATATCTTGCTCAACCAGCAAGACCTCAGCTTTCGCAACATTGGGCTCATGGCCAAGTTACTCCAGTCCGATGCTCCAAAAGATCTGCCCTCCGACGCATCTCTGGCTGCGCAGCTGAGTCGCATCCAGCAAAAGCTACTCACGCCATACCGAGTCTTCGGCGAGCACCCAGTGAAGGGGCTGGTATCAGAGCATCTACGCCGCGTGAAGCCACAGAAGCAATGATTGCAGTGTGAGGTTGGAGTTGTCACAGTCCTATAGATTCGGAGTGTGGGCTGCTGGTCTTATCAATAACTGCTTCGTCAGCCAAAGTTTTGATACCTAGCACTGAACTTTGGCGTCGTTCATACTGTCTAATTATTTAGCGACTCATAGCTATCTCTCTTGTCATTGTACCGCTGTGCATGCTTTTCTGCCGCTAAGAGCTGATCTATCAGATAATGGAACGGAGCACCACGACAGGCAGTACGGTTAGGTTTCGGTTTCCAAATCAATCGGGGTACCTGTATGGACCTGAAGCTTCCATCTGTGGCCTGCCATTGTATGTGTATGTGTATTGTACCTGGGACACAATGAGCTGCCGTGGGGCTTGTTTAGGTCCCATGCTCTGTACCCATAAAAGCGGCAGTCTTCCATCTACAGCGAAGCAATGCTTTACAGAGAGATGGCAGAGGCTGAGAGACTTGTACAGGTAAAATTCAGTTTCCATCCATGATGTTCACTCTCATCGTCATACAGGCAAAGCATCTCCCACCACCGATCAAGAAGGGAAACTCACGTTGTCGGGAGAAGATTGTGACGCATCTCCTGACTACGCTTGCCGATGGAGATCTCTCGGTACAGGCCTGCTTCCTTGCAGTCCACCTCCTAGACCGTGTACTCGGAGAGCGGTTGGTGAGGCAGGAGAGCGTTCCAGTGTTGGCGGCCGTCCTCGTCAAGACGGCGGGCGCTTATGAAGATGACGACTTCTGGGGTTGTAAAATTGCACGCGTCTGGCCTGGGGACAAAGCTTTCTTCAGGCGTAAGGAGGTGGAGCTGCTCAAAGTTCTGGAGTATGAGATCGACTGGTCAGGTCCTCTGTTGTTCCTGCACGAGCTTTTCAACAAGCTGACCAGCATGCCCATCGTCTTGGATGGCCCTTCGCCAAGCTCTGCGGAAGTCACGGAATTCATTCTGAAGATCTCACTGCTCAACACCAGTCTGGTCCAGCAGCCATCTAGTGCTGTAGCTGCTGCAGCTTACTGTCTAGCTGTTTCTATGGTCGAAGAAGCACCATGGGTTCGTTGCTCTGCCATCTTACATCACATGCAGTACGACTGACCCAACAAGACTACAGAGATGGAACAATTGTCTCGGCATCCGTTCGAGGACATCGTTCCAGTCATGTGTTCCATGTGCCGCTTTCACACGGAAGCAAAAGCAGGCTTTGTCGCTATAGACAACAGCTCTGAAGGGATTGCGGACTTTGTGACTTCTAAGATCACGGCAGGATTCGTAGTAACAAGGCGGTACACCTTCAGTAGCGCGACTTGAGAGATCGAAACAGATCTAGCCTCTGCAGCTTCTGGTGAAAGTACAATCGAGACCTTTTTTTGCTCTGTGATTATCAAAGTTATGAGTTATACCGGTGCTGCCCTGATTTGATATCTTGAGCCTGGTATGCAACACCGACCGTGGGCGTACCACGCATTTTCTGTACCGCCAGCATTCGCGTCTTACTTCGTCGTGTGTGTGACGTCTTCGGCACAGTCTAGTCCTTGCCAGTATTGCTGAACCCCAGATCGGAACCCAGGTCTACACGTGGGAGCAGACGGCTGCCAGCATGGACGTCCCAAGCCGATCCGCCAGTCTCTGCGGCCGACTTCTCTGACGGGAGTCGGAAGTGTCTCTTGCGGCCCTGCTCGCTCCACGGGAAGTGACGGACCGGGAGGGTAAAGAAGCTTGGACCAACAGCACGATCAGTCTGCTTATCTTGAGATGGATGGCACATCGTACTGACCTGTTTGAAGCATCTGCAATGCCAGCAAGCGCATTGTACCAGCCTAGCAAGGCAGATACGAGACCAAAGACTCCTCCCGCGACTATGCAGTGCTTCTCGGGGCTCTCGTCGTCATGCTGCAAGTAGCCAACGCTCAGCATGAGGAAGGCAAGATCGAGCGTGAAGAACAAAAGGAAGAAGGCAAACGACGATCGCAGCGTGCAGACAAGCAACACAGAAGTGAAGATGAACCAGCCCATCAGATACAGGCCGAAAGAGTCAAGGAAAGCTGCTTTGCTGACTGCAACCAGGCTCGACTCGATTCCGGGGCCAACTGGGGCCAGAGCGATGGCGAACGACAGCCAGAAGCCTCCGTAAGACGAGAAGGCCGTAGCACCGAAGGTGTTGCCCAGAGCCATCTCCCTGGCGTTTGTTTAGTCTCATGTGGGAGGGTGCTACAGCTCGTGGGTACATACCACATGCCTGCAAGTAGCTGTACCAGTCCGCCGTAGCCGTACGCGACAGCGACGACGAGGCTTGGCGATCCGATACTGCGCGTGTTGATGTTGATCAGCGACAGCAGAAAGGTCGTCAGGGCGAAAGCAGATAGTCCCAGAGGAGCAGGATTGGCAGATCTGCGCGGTAAAGGTCTGTACGAAGCCGGTGGATATTCAGCACGAGGGCCTCGCTGCGTTGGTCAGCCTCAGGGTCGAGCAGGACACACGGTGGAGAGCTGGGGGCATTGAGCAACTGTAGCGTCTTCCGTAGCAGTAGCTTACCACGATCTCGGTCTGTTTGCGAGCGACGGGCATAATTATCCACAGGTAGATTAGTCTGTCAGTCGCGATGCGTACTCTTAGCGAAGCTATGGAAGATCTATCTGCCTTGCAGAAGCCAACAGCCTGGCAAGAGCACTCCAAAGCACAGTACGTGAACAGCAGAGCGGCGAAAGCATATGTACCGTACGGCAGACTATACAGCAGTCTGTACAGCGGACCCAAAGACGTTTTTGGTATGCTTCTCGCACCAACAAAGGGCTGAGATCTTTGCACGCGCCTGACACAGTAAATCTGCCAGCGTGATGCAGCCGGCCCAGCGTGATTTGCCTCGCATAGACCACCTATGCTACGCAATCGATACAGTACTGTACCGCACTAACACGCTTTTGCACACCACTGCTATAATCTGGGGTGTATGGTGGAGGGAGTGCTTACAGTACACTGTAGTACAGTACAGTGACTTGGTAGATCACTAGTGGGCGAACTTCGCACCATCGTCTACGCCCTCTTTCTGGCAGTTGTGCGTAGCCACAACACCACACTGATTGCAAACGTCACCATGTAGTACTGTACTGTTTAGTACTGGGTGCACCAAATATGTGGGGGTGTTTTTCTTCCCAATCCTCGAGCCGCCAGGAATAATGGCGAGTTCTTGGGAGTGCCATTTCTCGCGCTATTTCTCACGCTGTTTCTCACGCTTCCACGACAGACGCGGCTGAGAATCACGCTCGTCATAGATCAGCATGCGCCAGCAACACAGGTAACCGCCGGGCAAAAAAACGGGATGGGCAGTACGAACAGTGCTGTGTGCCGTCCTTTTTCTTTTCATGTACTGTAACCTGTGGGCCAACCTCAACCATGGTTTACACGTTTACACGGACCGGGCTCAGCATACAGTATCCTTACAGGTGTGATGGTTCTCGACTGCGCATGTGTGCGTGCCGTGACAGTTTTGTGGACCAGTCGTGCGGGTATGATCGCCCTAATGCACTATCATGCAGCGTCCTTACAGCTGCCTATCTTGCTGGTCCTGTGCTGAATAGAGGCGATAGTCCCAAGTCGATCTCTTCGAACACGTTCTCAGTGCTCTACAGTACTCGCTTCAATACTTCTCCAAGAACACAAAACCCCAATCTCTGCGATGGAGTGGGAGGAAATCGCCCCGGGACACTGGTGCAGACAGCTCGACGGTATCGAGAGCTTCTTCCACTCGATGTCATCGGTCGCCACCCCTACCGGAATCGCTCATGCAATGGTCTCGGTCGGTGCCACGCTGCCCAAAGAAGTGGACTGCTCAATTGCGAGCCTTCAGAAGGCGTGGAAAAGCCTCCGGTATCACCATCCGCGGATTGCTTCAGCTGCAAGGAATGGTAACCTCTACTACAAGGTGCCGGACGACAGCGAGATGGCTGAGTGGCTCTCCAAGACTCTGATAATCGACCACTGTGCGGTCTCTAGCTTAGACGTGCTTGCAACGCTGAAGTCGTCTGAGACAGGAGTCCTGGTGTTTCTCCCTCGTACCCGCGAGATCTTCTTCCAAATCTCGCACGACCACATCGATGGCGTAGGCGCAATCATGTTTCTCCCCCTGCTACTTTCTGCGCTGAAGAATCCATCGGCAGACGTGACTTTTGGAGACGAGTACACCAACCTCTCGGACAGCCTCAGCCACGTCTTAGATCAAAACCCATCGAGTCCCCCGAGCGAGTTGCAAGCGAAGGGAGCGCACAGCCTAGCCCAGCACTTTGAATCAACGCCCTCGAGCCTCAGCCTTGGCTCCAAGGCCGCGCCACGATCCTCCTTCGCCGTGCGCTTGAAGCGTCTCGAGTTCTCTCCCGCCGAGACTGATCAGGTACGCAAAAGAGCACACTGCCACGGCATTACCGTCACGCATGCATGCCACAGCAGCGTGATACAAGCCTTGTACCATCTTTCCGACGGAGCTACAGGCACGTACAAGAGTCTCATCTTCGTCAGTCTTAGGCGCCGGCTTCGACAGAGGTCTGGCCACGAACAGTCCCCAGTCTCTGTGCACATGAGCGCCATACCTGTGGTACTGCCCGCATGCTGGAGAGGGTTTGGTCCCCTCGCGCAGAGTCTCAAATATGTGTACACCAAGTGCAGCGGAGAAAGGCACCAGGCCGCCTGGCACAAATCGATGTATCCACTCCTCAGCCAGGCACTGGAATCTGCAGGAGACCCTCAAGTTCAGGTCTCCAGCCTGGGCGTTGTTGATGATCATCTGGGCCACGACGTAGACGACTTCTGGGTTGGTGGCGGATCGGCCACTGCGGACCTGGCGACTTATGTTTGGACGTTCAAGGGACGCTTGACTTTGGCAGTGTGGTATAACGATGCGTTCTATGAGGAAGCAGTCGTTGAGTTGTTTTTGCAAACGGCAAAATCGATGCTTGTCGCTCGTCTAGGGCTGTCGACGGGGGCAGCAGTCGAGGGCGGCAGTCGAGAGCTGTAGTTGAGGACTGGTGGTACTGCCAGACGACTGAAAACTAAGTACTTGCCCGTTGGTAGTTCAATGCATCATCCATCCCCTGCGCAGCAACGATCGTCGCTACAGTCCTATCAACGTACTGTGTTGTATGGTGTTGTATCGTACAGTACCTGCTGTCGCATGTACGTCCATTCGCTCTTGGCGTCCTGCGGCTAGCATGCATGTGGTTGCTTAGCCAGCACAATTCATAGCATGGCCATGTCATGCTACCGTAATCCACTAACTCTCTTCAGTGCAGCGGACTACTCTAGAACCGTTCAGATGTTGTCAATCTCAAACAGCTGTGCTGCAAGCTCGATGCGGTACAGCCATGTAGCACACATATGTCATCTTCCGTTCGTCGATTCCAGAGAAGCGACAACAGTCGGCTATCGTCTCAAACGTCAATATTATCAGTCGGTACTTGCAATACACGTGATGGTTCACGATGCCACTCGAGGTGTCACAGATCACTGCGATATCTTGGCGGTGATAGAATCCTAAGTGACTTCAAGACTTGCATCTAGATCAACAAAGTACCTACTACCCTTCTGGTGGAAGCGACAGACGAGACACAGGAGGCAGATCAGAAGGTTCGTTTCCCCAAACGAACGTCGCGATCCTTGTTTCATCGTGAGAGTGTTAAAGTTAGCGGAAGCTTAGAGATCTTGCACATGCTCAAACAGACAACTCCGTAGTGCTCCATCGATTATAGACGCCGCTAGAAAACAGGCTGCAGCGACTGCAATGCTAGGGACTCGCCCACTCAAGTCTGGATGAAAGATTGACACCTCCAGAATGAAAACTGCATTATCTGCGGACTAGCAAACTGGTCTAGCGGAGATGATGGGTCGCCAACTGAGTCGCTGCAGAGCTGATCCAGGAAGGACAGAGAGCTTCTCTGACCCTTCTGGTAAGTAAGTCTTAGCACTTGAGCCTTATGCCTTTCGAACAGATCTCTGCCTCCCACCCAGACAGTATTTCCTTTACAAGTGCGGGCAGTCTTGGCTGCAACAGCTGCCAGTCCTGCGTCGCCCTCGACCACCTGCCGCTTTCCGAGGATGCCATCTAGCAAACAGACTGTGACGGAACAAGTCTCCAGGGAAAGCGCCTCAAATGCTGATCGGGAGCGAGACCTGTCTCCTACCAAGAAAGGCTCAGAAATCACCCATCCCGAAGGGAATGGAAGTCGGTGCCTTGCTTGCCAAATGAAGGGCTCTTCCAGTCCACAGTTACTGGATAGCAGCAGTGACCTCCGTCAACGCTAATTCGTACAGCTCTTACTCGTTGTCGCTTTGAGCTTCTTCGAGGCACGCTAGGCGTTCGGCTGGCAGACTGGCTCCCGAGATGGAAGCTTCGCGACGAGCGTGAAGCACTCCTGCTAGGCAACCTGATCGGGCCGCCGACGTCGATGGGCTTCAGAAACGGCGCTGCGCTTGACACCCGGCTCGTAGCGTTGCGCAGGACATGATGCGACGGGTTGGGGACAGCATCGTCTTGGTTGGACTCATCGTCCGCGGCCGTCTGCTGCAGATTGCATCGGCGGAAAAGAAGCCAGAATACGACCGTTGTGACAGCCATGGCTCCGGCCAGTGAACCGTAGAAAACGACAAGGTATGGGTCGTGTGCCACTGCCGTCAACGCCATCGCACAGGCAGAGCCTACGCCGCCGATGAGCAAGCCGATCGCTTGCACAACCACCTTCATCTCCTTTGGTGAGTGGTCGAAGGCGTACTCGAGTGCTGTCACGTATGCAAAGATCTCGCCAGCTGAAATCAAAAAGTACAGCGGCGCCTGAACCCAGACGTTGATCGAACTGGGACCGCAGCTCCCTGGCTGACCAGAACAGGGTGGCGACCTGTAGATGAGCACCTGCACAGCAGTAGCATACAGCATAGAGAGTGAAATGAAGACGAAGCCAACGGTGATGCGTGTTATGGGCGTCGGGTAGAGGCGACGGCGATGGAGGAAGGGATAGAGAAGCTCTTGTATCACGGGTCCGAGCACGATACAGCCGACCTGGTTCATGGCAGGCAGCAAGTCGTTCGGTGTGCCGTTGGTCTTCATCTGGCCGGCCTGGGAGATCAGATTGTTCTGCATCTGGTCGAAGCAGATGTAGAACATGACGAAGGCGACTCTAGACTACGAGTCAGCAGTGGTTCAGTGGTCACGCGCGTTGATGACGCCTTACAATACTCGACAAGCTTGGAGGCCCCGGGTCAGTTCGTTGAGAAGCTGGCCACTCCACGACACAACCCTCGAGCGGCGCTCAAGCTGGTAGACGGGATCTGCGTGCGCCATCTTGAACCCCTCTCGACACGCACAAGCGATGATCTTGATGGCTTCGGGGAGAGCGTTCTGCTCGCTAGCGACCCTGACTGGAAAGGGTCAGTAAGCTAGACTGAAGGGCTACACCGCGTGACGAACGTACCGTAGTGATGCTTGCCAACGACAAGCATGCACAATGCGATGAGCATGAAGCCTAGCGTAAGCCCGTATGCAGCTGTGAAGCTAACGTGAGTTTCCAGGTACACCGTTGCGAACCAGGATAACGAGCCGATGTTGCCGATCCTGCACGAACGAACAAAGGTCAATTGACGATTGCGCAGTCTAGGGTGGCAAGCTTACCAGTAGTACAGGTTGTAGATATACTGCAGAGTGATCTGGTAATCCGTGATCACTAGCTCTCCCGTCTCGAGCTGCACCAACCTGGACTCTGTTCTGGTTTGTTGGTCGGCGATGAATGGGACCATGATAGCACGAAAGCCCCCTCCGCCCAAACCGATCAAGACCATAGCGACAGCGAGCCCGGGGACACCCCATTCCTTCTCAAGGCTACTCGACAAGGAACTTGTCGTCAGGACGATGCATCCCAGACAGTACAGGGACGCGCTGACAACAAGGGTAGCGTAGCGCCCGAGGTAGCCATCCGCGACAATGGCCACGATGATGGGCGTGACGTAGTAGAACAGGTAGAAAGCGCAGTATATGCGCGTCGCCATCGCTTGGCCAAGACCAAGAGCTCCGGGTTCACGCTGCGTCCCACGGTGTGGCGGATGCTCCATGTAGTTCTCTGCGCGTCGAGCGATCAGCATCGCCATCTTCAGCGGATACTCAACGCGAGCCAGGTTCGGAACACGTACGCCACGGCGCGGTCAATCCCCAGAATGCTGCTCGTTCCCAGAACCCTATAATGCCCACGACCCATAGCCGCCAAGGTACGTCGTCTCTCACACGCCGCAGTTCTTTGGCGCGACCTGGTAGCTTGCTGCCTCTTTTCTTAGCCCCACAGCCATCACACCGCACCGTTAGACTGACGCACCTTCTGCTTTGTTCAACAGGAGAAGACATCGGGGGAACTGCTTGACCGGTGGGTGAGTGTGAGGCAAGCCAACGCCTTTGAATGGGAATAGTATTGGATGAAGCAAGAGATGGAGGATGGATCAAGCCCAGTGATGACGCTAACGAGAAGCAGCTACGTGTGTACCGCTGTCTCCCATATACAGTATGCAGCGAAGTCAAAAGCCGTATCTGGGGCAAGCGACAGGTCAAGTATATCCTGCATAGACTATGGTGCATAGACCATACTGTACGGCACGGTGCAGTACCGTACAGTACCGTACAGCAGCTCTACGCTCTGAGCACGTTTTTACAGACCTACCATAATCACGCTGGCCGCGCAACCAGCTCCTTCGTTCGTGAACTTGCGCAAGGGTCGGCCGCATCAGCAGCAAACGTGAGGTGGCTCTGAACTACGCTGCCGATGAACGGCAGTGGACGTCGCCCTAGCTCAGTTTGCAGTGCGCCTTGGTTTCCCTAGACCCTTGTCAGCGTGGTTGCCAGCGCCAGACGTCTTCTTGTTGGCTACAACTCGTCGCATTGAGAGCTGCAAGGGTTGTCGACCTTCCAGACTACATGGCACGGGCCTGTGCTGGAGAGCCCTCAACTACTGCCTATCAGCTCACCATTGCCTGACAACATATAGACTCAGACAACTTCTGCCAGCCCCCTCTTCCGATTGAACTTGCTCCTTGCTCGTAGCAGCGGGTGCTGGGTGTAAACGTCGACGACCCTCTCAACCTAGCCTCAACGTCTAGCGAGGATCATGTCTAGCAGCGCTGCAGCCGCTATACCGTCCCTCCAAAGCCCGACGAGGTATCCGGCTCAGTCAGACCTGACTCAGCCAGACGTTCCTCGGCCAGACTTCTCTCAACCGTACTTCCCTCCACCTCCACAGCAAAAGGCCGTAGACTACAACAAGTACAGAGGTACGTGCTGGGCGCCCAACTGCCATGTCAGCTGCGTGAACTCACTAAGTGGCTTCGTACAACTCAGTCAAGATCCGCCGCCTTCCACCCGAACCTGCACTCTGTCTCACCCCAGCATCAGCGGACCCCCTGCTCGACTTTGGTACGGCAGCTACAGCCCAGCGCGGCGTATATGTTGCCGACAAGTGTACGTAGCGTCAAAGCACAAAGCGCAAAGCGCAAAACGTCGATCGCCTTCACCTTGCCATACCTGCTAATCTCAAATCGGCAACTGCAGGGACGCCAAAGAAGAATGAATGGCTCGTCATGAGCAGTCTTAGCTTCATATCGCTGATGGTCTCACTCGATGCGACCATCCTCGTCACCGTCCTGCCGGTAGGTCGCGAGCTGCTTTCCCCACCACGCCTTCTTCGTTGCAGCTGACCTGCGACAGGAGATAGCACACTCGCTCCACGGCTCCTCAGTGGACGCTTTCTGGGCAGGCACCTCGTACCTCCTCACCTCGGCCGTCAGCCAGCCGGTTATCGCGTCCATCTCTGAGTCGTTTGGCCGGAAGCGGCAGCTGGTCGCGTCTCTTGTGCTCTTCACCTTTGGTACTGCCCTCTGCGCCGTCGCCCACGACTTCGGCGTCCTGCTCACAGGGCGCTGCATCCAGGGCGTCGGTGGCGGAGGCATCATCACCATGGCCCAGGTCATCTTCTGCGACATCGTGCCTTTGAGACAGCGCCCCAAGTACTTCTCCCTCGTGCTGGCCTCGTGGTCGGTCGGCAGCATCGTTGGCCCGGTCGTCGGCGGCTGCCTCGCGGAGAAGGCGTCGTGGCGATGGTGCTTCTACGTCAACCTTCCCTTCTGCGCCGTTGGTCTTGTGGTAGCGCCTCTGTGCGTCCGACTCGAGCCTGCGCCCAACCGCACGCTCACACAGAGACTGACACACATCGACTGGTTCGGTGCGGCTCTGTTCGTGGGCAGCACGACCAGTCTTCTCGTCGGCACGTCCTGGGGCGGCGTCCAGCATCCATGGCTGTCAGCCGCCACTCTGGCCCCGATGGCAGTAGGCTTGATTGGTATTGGCGTCTTCCTCTTGTCGCAGAGGCATGTATGGCCGCGCAGCTTGCTGCCGCTGTCGCTTTTCTGCACTTGCAGCTCGCTCGCTGCGTTCTACTGCGCGCTCGCGAACGGCTTCGTGGTAAGCATTCCCACATCGCTCAGACACAGCATCGCTCACAGTATGACAGCTCCTCGCCGCTCTCTACTACCTGCCTTTCTATTCGATGGCCGTCCGAGGGCATTCTCCTGTCCGCGCTGGCGTCGCTCTCTTCCCTGCGCTCTTCCTCCTCGTGCCAGGCTCTGTTGCTGTTGCCATGCTCACCACGCGTCTCGCGCGCTTCCGATGGGCCATCTGGGCCGGCTGGATCATCACGACCATCGCGTGCGGGCTCTTCCAGCTCTTCGATCTGCGCACCAGCTGGCCGCTCTTCTCGTTCGCTCTGGCCGTCTTCGGTGTAGGCAGCGGCATGGTCCTGACCAGCATCAACGTCGGTATCCAGGCCATGTCCAAGGCCGAGGACTGCGCAATGGCTGCCAGCATGTACGGTTTCATGCGCAGCGTAGGGATGCCTCTCGGGGTTGCTGTAAGTCGTCTGCCCCCTTGCCCTGCCTGACGCGAGCTCGCTACAGCGCACTGACCAGCCTCGAGCTGTCCGGGAACCTCTTCCAGAACGCCATGGCCCGTAGATTGGCCGAGTTCGGTCTGCCCACGGCCATCGCCCAAGACTCCGAGCGCTACGTCCGCATCGTTCAGGCGATGGCAGACACCGATCCGACCAAGAGTGCGATCCGCGAAAGCTACGTGGAGGGGTTCCGGTCCGTCTTCATTTCGATGACGGGTGTCTCAGCGAGCGCGCTGGTGCTCAGTCTGTTGATTCGGAAGTACAGCATGGACAAGGCTTTGCCGGCATCGTACACAGCGCGATGACGTGCCGGCTGGTGGAGACTTCTCTCTGGGTGGTTTACAAGGAGACGTGGAGTGGTGGAATCTGGGCTTCGGCGAGACATCACGTGTAGCTAGAAACATATACTCTACGCGAGCTAATAATATCTATCCTACGCGAGCTAAAAACATGCACTCTACGCGACACTGCTTGTCAAGGATGTAGCGTCGTATATCTGACTGCCATCACCGAGCATCATGCCACTTGCTGTGCGGGATCTGCTCCGACCTCTCCAGCCAGCTTCTTGTACGTTTCGAGTGCGTGCTGCAGGACCTGCACGGCGTGCTCTGCCTGCGCTACAATGTACGTCCGAGCATGGACGCTGTCGCGGTGTGCTTCACGCTCTCGCTCAAGAAGCGCCCTCAGCTGCTCGTTGTCCCATGTCTGTCGCTCCAGGCGCTGGGCGACGTCCAGTCTAAGCAGCCCATTCCTCCCACCGTTATGCGCATCCCCGCACCACGCGATCTCCTCAGAGCAGACGGAAGAAGGCAGTTCAATAGCGCGCGGAGAGGACGGTCGCACGCCGGGGATGGAGAGTTGTGCGCGGATCTTTTCTCGTATCTCGGGATGCATGGCTGGGGCAGCGTGAAGATCAAGGTAGGTGGAGCGGACAGCGACGCACTGCTACCGTCTCGTCATCTACAGAAGGCCATCGATGTGTCTCTAGTCACATGGGAGCACGATGGCCAGGTTTGGGACACTTCGGGGGTCCGGATCACGCCCCTGGCAGCCTCAGCGTTTTCTATACATAGAGCAACACCATTAGCAAGTAGTGTGCCATTTCAGGACCCGAACTACGTTGCGCTTGACGTTGTTTTTACGCTTGGAAAGTCTTTCATAGGCCGAATTGCATCACGCTTGCCGAGCTGTTTGGAGTGTGGGTGCAGGCTCATGTATCTTCTCTAGCTGACCGACACACACCTGTACCAAGCTGAAGTCGGCGAGAAAACCACATCCTCACAGCTCTGGTAGCTCAGGCACCGACAAACGCTCAAGCACTGCGCCTACCAACAATCAGAACTCACCTCATGCCGCCTTTACCCGCTACCCCGAACATGACCAACGGCTTCGATCTTGACGACCTCATCGATCGAGTGGACTCGTTTCGACGTCAGCAAGAGCTCCAGACGCTCGCTTCCTTAGAGGCCGACAACCGCATGCTGCGCGGAAGACGGGCCCGTCTTCACCAAAGACGCGCATCAGCTTGCAGTCTGCTTCGAGAGGCCAGACACGTGCTGCACGGTCTCGAACATGCGATACGAGCGTTCCAGAATCGTCGCCTCTACGCCCAAGCGGAGCAGCCTGAGTCTCGGACTGTTTGAATGGCTATCCCAGCGCAGACCGGCAAGATCCAGTCATGGCTTTGTACCCGGCGCTGAACGGACTGGAGTCTTCGTAGACATGGTGTTCGTGTGGGTGGACAGGCGGATGGCCGAGGAGCTCAGTAGGGTAGTCCAAGTGAGGCATCGTAAAGCAGGGAGTAAAGAACGACTCGAGCGGTGTTGGCGCGGCCTCGACTGATAGTGGAGGCGCCAAGTCCGCACACAGAGGAGTAAGCGGAGGACTTGAGGTCTGTGTAGTATACCGAGGCGGCTGCACGTTACACTCTGCATGTCCAGGCGTGTGTTGCCCGCCGCGCACCGTCTCATCAGCCGGTGGAGGTGAGCTTTCCACAAGCGCAGTCTGATCTGTCGCTGCAGCAGAGAGAGCGACACGACTCTTCAGATCCTCCAGCTTCTTCTTGAGCTTCTTGCCTAGACGGGTGTCAGCCTGTTGTTCTGTCGTTCTGTCGTCCTGTCGTCGGTCGACCGCAGAGATCATACGGTAAGTGCGCTGGGCGATGCGGTTCTGCATCCTGCGACGTTCAGCAAGGTCGCCTATGTGCTTCCAGCTGTCTCGAGACAGAGCCTGGGTGCTGAGAGAAGCCGCCATTGGTGCTGATGGTCGTAGCACAGGCTGGCGCAGATGGCGAATGGAGCAGTTGAAGAGTCGATACTGTCTGTGATATGGGGAGATGTAGTGTACAACGAACGTCAACACGCGCAGAGAGCGAGTGCATGTACTGATTGTCCAGCTGCGCCCGCCTTACATCAGGGACAGAGGTGATGGCGTAGAGTATCAACTTATGAATGCGATGCTGTGCTGTACGAAGACTGACAGCGTCGCAGCACAGGATCTGTGGCCTCTGCAGGATTGCGCAGCTGCCGTTGCAGCGCGAGAGGGCTGCCCCTGCGTGAGCCACGGTAAGGTGTGTCCTCGCATCGTATGGACTTTTGCGGCTGCCAGCGCGATTCTTAGCATCGCATCTGCCGCCCGTGCGGTAGAGCGACGAACCCTGTTGGCTTGCTTACCATCCGAGTTACCATCCGAGACACAGCACACGGCGAGATTGCTAGCGCGTCGACGCTGAATAAATGAATCAGGTCCATCGCCACGTCCCTGCAGAGTGATCAACTCGATGGTGAGTCACGTTACGCCAGATCCAACAGTTGCCCAGCTCCAGCAAGAGGTACTGTACAGTAAGGCGAAGAACAAACCTCATATCAACAAGAACACTCAGCAGACTAGGGCATCTGTAGCACCATAGACCAAGCGTTTCAAACTAACTAACAGTGCTGTGTACAACAAGTTGTGTCTATACTCTGGTTTCAATTGATCCTCCGCTAAAACAAGGAGGCCATGCGTAATTCAATGCCACAACCTTGATCATTCTAGACTTAGCTCATGCCTGGCTCCCTTGGATACATAAATGAAGATCGTCTTGGAGATAGACATCTGAGTCTTCGACAGACAAGGATGAAGACCGCACCAGCTCTACTATACGAAGTCGTGGCAAGACTGTAGATCTAGACTCGGCAAGACGGTTCAGGATACCGTTTGCTCCGCCGAGACGATCCATTACAGATGGCGAAACATCTGTAAGGTGCAATCTACACAGGCTTCGGGGAAGTATGTCAAAAATTCCACTTCCATCTAACTCGCCAATCAGGACAACCGCATCACCCGAGAAGTGCTCGAGACTTGTTAACCCCGCAAGAGATTGTATTGGCCCTGTCTCGTGCGGCCTCGCGTTTTGGTACAGGAAGGTCAGATTCGTCAAAGTTTCGTGTGAGGTCGACAGCATGTCTATAATAGAACCGAAGCTTGGCTGGCATGCAGGAACAGGACAGTTGTAAGTGAAGCTCACCAGCTGGGAACATGATAGAATCATTCGACGGAGAGTCTCTGTTGACAGTGATGCGCCCGTCAGCGCTAATTCTGATATCATGGTCGAGCGGGGGGTAAATGCCCACTGAGGAAGCTCTCTATGTTGCCTTACGTCGACGACGTCCCATATATGCAGCGATTGGAGCGCTGGTAGCATAAAGACAGAGGCCAGATGATTGACCGAGCAAGGTAACGATAGCAGATTGAGCGTCCGGATATTTGCCAGGAACGGCATCTGCAAAGCGTCTTTTCCTGGCTGGGGCATGATCAGCGTCCAAAAAGGCTGGCCATCAAATAGAAATTGTGTACCGCCGTATTCGCTCCGTGCGTACTGGTCTTGAGTCCAACTCTTAAGTGTCGTAAGTCGTGGAAGATAAGCAAGCAGCAGCGTTGCTAACGCCTCCACATGGCCTGTTCTGATACGTTGAGTCCAATGTTGTTTCTTAGATCTTGGGACGGGAAGGTCTTCAATTGCTGCAGCAAAGCGGCCAACGCACTCTTCAGGAAGTGTCGAGTTTCTAGGTGTATGCAAATGATCCAGGAACACAAACCGAACTTTCAAGGCCAGTGTTGGGTTTCCGAGGATAGTCCTAAGGAATTTAGCAATGTTGTGACTATGTCCGTGAAAACGTCGGTAGAGCAAATCTTGGGCGACACCATGGAGGACTCCATCGTAGCAAAATATGGAAAGATGGTGTGGACAGAGATAACTTAGAACGATAAAGAGAAGCTCTTTAGGAATACCTGAGAGCTTTGGCGGCCTCATCTTTGCACAGTGTGTCGTCAGGCTAATACATGTGCTGGGTAGAACGGCATACTCCCATTATAGTTGGACCATGGAGGAGGTATTTACGGTAACGATCACGGACACAAGTCGCAACTGTGTGCAGTGACTGTCCTTCTCCCTTGCAGTTCGCCATGCATTCGACGGGCACAAGACTAAGCCGCCCAATTGGCACAACCAGCACAGAGCAGTCGAAAGGCCTTGAGCATAAGCTGCTGCGTGTCAGCGTGGATGCTAGCAACGCCCTTGCACGGCGCACGGCGGACGGCGTATTATCCTGATAGCCACTCACGCTGCTCTCTGGTTGTGTTCCTGTATCGCTCCCTGGGATCTGGCGAGCTACTATAACCGGTCTGTTCGCTCTTCGACGCTGCGTCCTTCTCCAGCCAGCCAGCCAGCCAGCCAGCCAGCCAACCAGCGAGTCAATACCCCGAATATGCGTACCGAAAAACACCCCTTCAAGCTCAGTCACCGGCGATGCGGCACAGCATCCTACAGCGAGTCGATGGCCTCCGTCGTCCGCATTCACACGGAAACCGTCAATATCTGGACACATTGCCTGGGCGCCCTCTGGTTCTCAGCATCCGCAGCGCAGCTCGTCTCCGCTCACTTGAGATCGGCTGCAAGCACAGTCCATGTCTCAGCCGGTGTCGCAGCCAATGTCACAGTCGTCATCGTGTACCTGGCAGCAGCCGCCCTCTGCTTTCTGTGCTCTTCGCTCTATCATACGTTTGCGAACCACGCTCGAGCGGACCTGTGGCAGCGCATCGACCACTTCGGCATCGTCGCTGTCATCTGGGCCTCCTCTGTCTCGTTTGCTTTCTTCGCCTTCCGCTGCCAGCCAGGCCTGCAGTGGGCGCATATAAGCCTAATGACCCTAGCGAGCGTGTCGTCCCTGAAGCGCCTATGGAAGACGGGAGTTGAGAACGCTGGAGGCTGGTGGGTTCGCCTGACCACCCACGCTGCTCTAGGGGCACTGGCTACGCTGCCAGCACTGCAGTGCTGGTACCAAGCCCAGACACCTTGCCAGAACGCTGGCCTACTGACCGCCTTCGCAGAGCTGTGCGTCGCCAACAGCGTAGGTGGTGCGCTGTACGCGACCAGCATGCTCGACAATGCCGTGGGGAAAGAGCTGGGCATCCCAGACGCCAGCCATCATGTCATGCACATCGTCGTTCTCGTCGGCGCGTGGCGGTACCAGCAAGGCCTTCTGGAGGCCTATCGCGTTAGCACTCGTGCGGGCTACAGTCTCTGCAGGTGAAGGAGCACGCTGTGACGACAAGATCGAGACTAGGGCGGCAGGAAGGCAGAAAGACTATCTGAGCGGTGAGATTTGAGGCCCTGCGTCGATGCGAAGTCGAACGGTTCGTGAGGGACGTGCAAGTCGTCGTTCAAGCGAGACATATGTACATACATGCAGTGGTGCGACGCTCTTCCTAGCGGACGTGCAAGACGCACAGCCTCGGCTAGGTGCACACAACATGGCCGCAGATGATTGCCGCGCAGCTCGACTGTTGGCTTAGACATCCTACATGCAACCACAAGTCTGTCTTAGTTGTTCTTCCTGCCTCGAGTGAAGCTCTGCGACTGCAACATCCTTCAGGAGCGGGGCGGTCCCAAGTCCCCGACAAGTGTGCCGCACGCTGTCGCAACGACGAAAGACGGTGCCTTCTCGGCTGCCACTACGGAAGTCGATGGCACAATCGGTCGGGGCATGGCGCATGTTATCGATGCTTCTATCAATAGCAATACGCCGACGAGAGCGCTTCCACTGAGGCTACCAGCAGCGCCACACGTACAGGTACGTACTGACCGAGCGACGTCGACGGCTAGGTAGCCCAGGGCGTGTGGCGCCTTCTCTGATGCGTTTGGAACAAACACATCCCGCCGTGCCGCACAGGCGCAGCACCGTACTCCACAAATGGTGAGGATGGCCGGTTGCAGCAAGATGGCTTCGCTGCACTGCATGGTCGTCGATTTTGGGTTTCGACGCATTCTTGTCGGGGCGGGGGATCCTCGCCAGCGTGATTCCTAGCGCGGCCAGCTGAGCCAGTTGCGGGTTCTGCCCGCACTCCCACCGGTATACCTCTGCGGGCGATGCCAGGGCGCGGCCACGCAGGGCTGACATTCCTGCTTGTTGCTGTTCCGCGCCGCACAGTACGGCACAAAGCAGTTACGGCATAGCGCAGTAGCTGCACTACTGGACCGTATCGACTGGCGCAGCTCTTTCGCGCACACACGCGCTGGGGTGCAGTGCGGCTGTTTCACCGCGAGCCGCCGGCAGCTTGTGGGACCTTTACCTAGCACCTCCATTGCAACCTCGATTGCATCGACTCCACAGGCTGGCGCAGTGATGCTGTAACCTCCAACGCCGTACAGGCAGTACAGTATAAGCACCGCGGTGCTCCCGTCCAGCCTGTGTCTGTTCAAGCATGGTCTTACTGGTGGCATGTATAATGGCCGAAGAACCTGTTGTGATTGTAACTGTCAAGCGCTCTTGTGGCGTGGAGAGCTCATTTGCTTCTCCGGAGACCGTCGACATCTGAGC
This sequence comes from Sclerotiophoma versabilis, assembly GCA_012274445.1. Taxonomy (NCBI): domain Eukaryota; kingdom Fungi; phylum Ascomycota; class Dothideomycetes; order Pleosporales; family Didymellaceae; genus Sclerotiophoma; species Sclerotiophoma versabilis. The sequence goes on from JAAROD010000093.1 coordinate 200,584, forward strand.
GAGATGCTGGGGTCTTCACAGTAGCTCCAACCCCTTCCTGTCACATCTCCTGCCCAGCCGTACTGTGCCACTTTCGTGTTGGGCTGGCGCTTCTTTTCGGTCTTTCAGGGTATCAAGCATGCCACCTTGACGGGCTCATACTCCCTTCGCCCATCATGCTCTGAAGGTGCACATCCTCGAATATATATAGGTGTCGCTCCTGCTCACTGAGGGGATCACTGAGTGACCAGACCACCAGCCATCGGACAGCATGCCTGGCAAATGAAGCCCCTACGACACCGCTCTGCTTGTCGTCCTCCGATCTCAAAGCCGGGCCGTGCCATACCAAGAAATATGCGATGTCTACATCTCAGCCTACACAACCGCAGCCATGAGGAGCAGAGTGTCGTGGGTACTCGAGCACAATTTGCAGCTGTTCGACAAAGATACGCGGTCTTGGAGGCGAGAAGAGGTCATCGGCTGGATCAAGACCCAAAAGGCCGCAGGCCTGCTCCCAGCGAGTGAGGTGGAAAAACTGGTGCGACTCGGTACGCTCTTGTGCCGACCTGATGACGTCACGCTAATCACTCGTAGCGTGCGAAGGGCCTAGAGGTCGCTAAAAGGGCTGCATGTGCAGAGGATTGCTTGTGCAGAGGGCTGTTGCGTCTGGAGGGGATTGGGCTCGACTCGCTTTGCGTTGTCGTGTATACACCAGAGCGAGTGTGGACAGACTTCCTTACCCGTCCAAGGGCGATATTAAGTAGGCTCGAGAATTCATGTGCTGTCCAGATCGTGTTCTCCAGGTCATGCTTTCCAAGTCGTGCTACCATTCTGTATGCCTCTGCAGTATCGTGTTCATCCTCGCGCTGACACATCACGTCAACTTCTTGCACAGAAGCCATGTGAAGCATGCCACACCAGGCCATCTGTCAGGAGATGGTTGCCGAGGGACAGATCGCGCTCCGCAACTAGCGCCTGTGTGTGGCAAAGCACTGCTGGCTATTGGACGTTTGATGATGCTCGGAACGAAAGCTCGAGCCCAAGTACAGATGGGGGTATAAGTAGGGCCTGTATAAGTAGCCCGGAGTGAGACTGCTAAGCAGCCAGCTGGCGACCAACCTGCTGCACCGTACCTCTGTTTCACTGAATCTGCCGTACGTGTCGACCGTGCTTCCCCCTTTCTCCTACCCCTATACAACCATGCTGCTCCTCGAAGCCCGCGGTCGCGAGAGTATCTCATCCAGGCCACGCTTACTCCGGTCTCCTCTCAGTCCCATTGAGGAAATGGACGAAGACAACTTCGCTCGCCATGCCCGGCGTCTAGCCACAGACAAGCCGTAGGTCACACCAGTGCTGGAGCATAGTCACCATTCGTAACACTGCTTAGTACGACTGGCGAGTCTTTCGGCCATGTTGCTGTGGCATCCACCCGTCTAGCGAGGGTCACCACAAGCGCGACAGTGCGCACAGAAGTGTTGGCAGAGATTGAGCCGTCAATCAAGACGCCAGATCCAGCTTGATTTTCTTGACGTAATGCAGAACAAGTGGTGGAGCGTTTGACAGACACCAAGGGAGACTGTGCTGAGGTCCATTGCAGATGCGTTGAATCTCTACCTCCGTCTCCATCGCACCTTCTTTCTGCCTGGTATTGATAGAACCTGTACAGTACAACACTGTATCACTGTACAAAACAAAGTCATCCATCTTTCTGCCAAATGTGTGCTTGGCCATGTGCATGAGCGCTGATTCTAATCCAGTTGCAGCCGTCTGCTGTGCGTGACCAGTAAAAGCAAGCACAATCAGTGCAGGTGGATTTCAGTATGTGTGAGCCATTGTAGACCTCCCTTAACTACAGCATCCCCAGCCCACTTGCGAGGCCCAGATGGTCTTATTTCCACGACAAAAGCACACTGTGCAGTGGATCCCAACGTGAGTTATAGCGCGGTCACCAAGGTCACTGGCATCCCCAGTGACAGAGCCCCAAATCACGCTGCTGATCGCGTCAGGAGGGCAGAGTGAACTGAGCATCCCCAAGAGAGCCCGAGGATCCATTCCACGTCTCCTCGGCGTCTTTCCTTGCTACATAGACTGTAGGCTCCACCCCTGCCTCGCCCTACCGCTTCAACGACACTTTCGACCCGTAACTCAAAATACCATCATGGTGTGTCTCTCTATGCTTGCAACTATTGTCGCGTATGTGTCTCTCGCTCTCGCCGCACAATCTCTCGGCGCACAAGCCCTCGACACTTCGTCGTCTCTGCCACAGTCCGCACATCAGCCGCAGTGCCGTACTGGCGATCTCAGCAGGCTTGCCGACTTGATGCCCGAGAGTGCGCTGCCGCCGCCAGACAGCTCTCGTGAGCTCAAGTACGTCGTGCTCGGCGTCGGCACGCAAAACTACACCTGCGCCAGTGGAGACGAGGTCACTGCACCCGGCACCACTGGCGCGATCGGTATGTGGGGTCTACTTTCTACTCACTCGCCAAAGCGATGCTGAAGACTTCTAGCTAAGCTCTACGATATCGCCCCACTGCTCGGCAACCACTGCTCGGCTCAGTGGGCAATCAGCTCCATCTCGTGCCTCGCGCTCGCCTTGGACTCTCTGGCCGAGCCGCTCGAGCAGATGCTGCAGGCGTGCAGCGTTTCGAGCCTGATCGGCCACCACTTCTTCACCTCCGGCACTCCGGTCTTTGCCCTTGACCAGCTGGCCGAGAAACCGTACCCCGTGGCTCAGGTCAGCAAGGTGAATGAGGCCGATGCTCCCAGCGGGTCCTGTTTTGGTGCTCAAACTTCGGAGGCGATCAAGTGGCTCTATCTTCAAGATACACAGGCAGCGTCTCGCGGCGGCATCGACACCGTGTACCGCGTCGAGACTGCAGGGGGCAGCAAGCCGCAGACCTGCAAAGGCCAGCCATCCAGCTTCGAAGTCGACTACGCAGCACAGTGTAAGCAAGCCCGCCTTGCGAGTGCGACATGCTAACACGCCGACAGACTGGATCTATGGACCCAAAGCGTCGGAGAGCTGCGACCAAGTGCACGTTTCGTCGGCCTGATAACGGTAGTGTTGTTGCGCACCGTGCTCAGGACACCGCGCTCGGGACACCGCGCTCGGACTTGCAGAGCGTCGTCACTTGTGCACAGCTGACCAGGGCCGATCGTTCATCAATGAAGGCACATTGCATACAAGATAGCAGATGCGTCGCAAACTCATTCTTCCATCACTCTCCTGTTCATTTGCAAAGGCTGAAATGCATGATGCTAGATACTAGTGCCAGGGGGAGACCTCTTTTCGTGCGTGTGTACTACAAACACAGCGTGCTGAGCTACAGCCGATCGAGCGTCAGCTGCTGCTGCATTTCCTCTTTTGACGCCGCCGAGACATCTGTGATGGCCAGGGAGACCACGAAGCCCTTTGCCAGCTTGATCATCACAAAGTCTGCCATCTGTTGCATGTTCTTGCCCAGTGCGACTACAAACCGACAGTCCTCTTCATAAGAGCAGCACAACGACTGTACGATCGGGTAGATCTCTAGGAACGAATGCTTTGTTACAAGCTCCATCTTCTGTGTCTGTGCTGGTCAGTACAGCCTTGCTTCTAGGGTCTGGTCTGGGAACAACACACCCACGGCGCGCCCTCGAGCATCGTCACCGCCACGAAGTATACTGCAGCAGCTACCGCGCTGGGTAGTTGCGACGCCATGCTGTTGTTCAGGAGCGACACATCCAAGAGAAACGTGGCAAGCTCTCTGAGCATCGAAACATTGCTCTTGGAACATACGGTGCTCGCCACGTACTGATCTAAGAACGTGAGAGGTCCAGGCCAGTCCAACTGGTGGTCCAGGATCGCAAGGACTTGTTCCTCTTCCCGCTTGTACCAAGTCTCGTTGCCGAGCCATATGTGCTCTAGTCTGAAGCGGGCGTCTTCGTTGCGGTCGCTGGCGATCCTGATAAGAATGGTGATCAGCAACTCGAGGCTATCCCGGCTACGTTGCAGGCGGCGCTGCGCCAGTAAACGGTCCAGCAAGTGGACGCTAAGGTAGAGCGTCTGTAGCTTCAGGCTTTTTGTGCGCTGTACATGGATGAGGCGTGATACAATTCTCCTGCGCGGCGTCGGATCTTTGGCGCATGACGGGCGCAGCTCTTCCTACCCACGTAAGCCTTCGACCTTGCAGTGTAGCATTTCCTTCTTCTTACCTGCAGGCATCGTTCTTCGGAGACCTCCATTCTTCGGTGCTATGACTTCGCTCTGGACTGACGTGCTTCTGACGCTCTTTCTCAGGTTGCGTCCTGGCGACAATAAGTGACCAAACTAGGGTTTGCTGTCCGCTCATGTCGTCTGATGCTTTGCATAGAGCACCCTGAAGCGGACTCTTGTAGGGTGCCTCTTCGGTGAGAGGTCGTCTTCCGGAGCATTATGGCTGGGGGGGGGGGGGGGGGGCACGAAATGCTGCTCCTGGACGGTACAGTGGACCGGATCTGCCCCCAGCCCCGAACATGGTACAACACCGTACACCGGCTTATATGCCTCTTGACACGCTCCCTGCTCCACAACTACCCAGGCGAGCGACCATCAAGAGGCCGTCCGAACTCTCTGAACATGTCTCGCAGACTAAGAAGCACGAGCTGCAAGTTGCAGCAAGGAGATGGTGATGGGGCACTCTCGGAAAGCGAGATCTCTGAGCTCAATCTGGCTTGGGACAGTGCCGCAGACGACGAGATAGCTGGGGCTCCCAAAGTCGTTTCTGACACTAAGTCCGAGTCGTCAGGTTCGCAGATAGGCGACGGCGACGGCGGCGACGGCGACGACAGCGACGACAGCGACGAATACAATGACGCCCTCGATGAGCCTGTTTCTGACTCCGGCTCCGACTATGACCCAGACGAGCACGACACTTCAGATGAGTCCGTCATCGATGACGAAGGGCTCGACAGTGTTGGGTCGGACTGCACTGATAGCGCCTGCTCGGAGACTGATAGCGTGTGCTCTTCTGATGCTGACTGCCTGGACTCGTCGGATGGCAGCTTGCTGCAGCAGCAGTACCGGTATGTCTCCGTGGATGGTAGCGAAACCAGAGCAGGCTGCCATTCCGCCAAGGTGGTCACCATCAACAGACCTGTCTCCGTCACTTACATCATTATGTGATGAGGCTGAATGTTAGCACAGCTCAGAGGCTACCGGTGGTTGTGTCTACTGCACGCTCCTGCACAGTGGGTAGAACGAGTTAAGAGGCGAAGATCGTACGTAGAAAGCAACAATGAGATCCACTCGCATGTGCGTACCGGTAAATCCACGCGTGATGAGAAACAAAAAAGTGACACGCTCACTCAGGCTTGGAAGTGACACGCTCACTCAGGCTTGGAAGTGGCACGCTCACTCAGGCTTGGAAATGCAGAGATGCCACAAGACGCAGCCGAGTCAGGACCAAGTCAACGGCTGGTCTTCTCTTCGCGCTGCCAACACAGGCGCAGGGCCGGAAGGTTCGAGAGACTCGTTCCTTCGTGGCGTGAGCTTCACGCTGCATAGACGGCCCTGAGGTGTCAGACCACCGCAACAAGAAGGACCATCACAACAAGAAACAAGGAAACAAAGAGACGCTTCTCGCCGAATGCGAATCATCGTGATGCGGGTGGTAACTATGCACAAGCACGCGTTCTTGTCCGGCGTTGTCGGCACGGGCGGCTACTCCGACAGGCGCTGCGACTTGACCCGTACAGGTAGGTACCGTACTGGCACGCCGCCACACTACTGTGCGTGGGGATCTTAGCGTGACCCGGGAGCTCGGACAACGCGTTCTTGCTTCGGAGCATTTTCCTTTTCTTCCGACGCACCGCCGATCTCGCAAGGAACCAACTGTGCCTCGCTTGCCGTGCCCTTTGTGCACGCGTGTCGTTGGCTAATTTCCATCTGCCCCCGTTCTCCTGCTGGTGTTCAAGAAAGCTGCCCCAGCTTAACAATTACTTGTGACTTGACTTGAGGAACGCTACACACGTATTGCGAACGACCCGCTGTCCATGGTGCGCCTTCACTTTAGTATCGTCAACGAAAGGATGTGTCTTCATCAGCCCGAGAAGTGGAGCGACAACCCAGTGGCAGCTGTTGCGTGCCCGTGGAAAAGGCAGAGCCGCAGCGGCCCGGGACTTAGCGCAGACATGGCCGCGGCTGACAGCTTCTCACACAGACCAAACCGTGATACCACCTCCAGGACATCCATACATCTCCTACGCTGTACCGAGGCAGTGTGACTTGATTCCCAACGACATCCAAGGGTCGCCCGGGATGCAGCGGGACATTGGAGATGCACGAACACTACAGTCAAGCAGCTGTCGCCTCGTACACATCTGTCTCTGGGCAACATGCACCATTCAAACGGGTAGACTGTGACGGGCTTCACGGTTTGAAAGTGCAGCAAGCAAAGCGCTTGGCTGTATACTTGCTGGCAGATGCATGATACCACAGGCCGGCTTGTTGATGGGAGTTTTGCTCATATGTATCTACAATGCTCCAAAATGGCATGGCACGTCCCAGATCTGATTCCCCTCTCCGTTGTACCACGCAGACAACGAGTCGTAGGTCGTGAGGCCTCCAAGCTCAGCTGTACTGGCAAGAACATCGGGCATCAAGCACAGATCCGGTGGGAAGAAGGCGATATCGTCAGGGCTGCTCCCTACAAAGAAGCTGTCGAGCCCATCTCCAAGCGCCAGTCCATTAGCGAAGGTGGATGGCCAAACAGGATCCATCGGAGAAGCCCTGAACTCGGTCGGGAGAGAAGGGAAGTCGTTGGCGCTCCACCCAGACCACACGCTGTCGAGCCACTCGAGCCCATGTCCTGGTCCAGCGACGGCGGTGAAAGCACAAGGCGTTGAGGGAAGGTTGAGTGGAGACGAGCTGAAGCCGCTCGCGCTACAATCAGCGTACACACCGTCGAGTGTCTGTTCGACATACGACATTGGCATCTGGGCTGCCAGGTCGACGATGCCACCACCTGTGTCCGGCGCAGATTCGAATGCAGACATCTGCTACAGGCTTAGAACCGAAAGAGCAGCTCGTTGCTCGATGCAGCTTACCTGGACTTCTGCTGCAGGCTGTGGTGCATGTGACGATGCGATGCTTGCTTCGCCCCACCCATGCATCGTGAAGTTGTCTGAGCCTGCCAGAAACCCTGTCATCTCTTTCTGCGCTTCTTTCCTCGTCTTCGGCTTTAGATCCCGCCCGTACTTGTTCTTCAGGCCTTCTGCCGTTCGCTTGCGCCCACGGTCGCCAAAATCGGCGTTGTACTGCCGCACGATCGTCTTCCAGTCGTTCCCGTGCTGACCCACGAGTTCGAGCAGCCGACGCTCCTCTCTCGGCAGGTACTCTTTCTGCGTGTAACCTCCACATCTCGAAGGGGCCTTGGCGGCACTGCATCGGTACCCGTTGCTGGGGACAGGCTGGTGGGACGAGCGTTGCCTTCGCTTAGGCATCCTGAGGGCAGTTCAAGTACTAAGTAGATAGACAATTAACCCAGCGCGAACGCCAACAAGTGCTTAGGTCAGGGCGACTGCCGGATGTGCCACGAGCAAAGCCAGGTGCTGGCAAGCAAACGACGGCAATGTGAGCAATGCTGGGTCCAAGACGATTCTCAACGCAGGAGAGTGACGTTGTTGTGCCTACTCCTGCAATGCCAATGTCTCATGAACTACGGTGCTTTGCCGGGGACTTTAGTCGACGCCTGGAGTTTAAGCACTCTTTCGAGCATGGTGTGCGGACTTAAGATGCGCACCTGCAAGGGTGGCGAGTAACAAGAACTATGCTCGTGCGTTCGACCCGGTGCTCTGGCGCTCTGGCTGAGGAAGAGACCTATTGTTGGCAAGCTCCAACCATGCAGAGCTGGAGGCATAGAGAGCTAGAGGCATACAGAGCTAGAGGCATACAGAGCTGGACGCGGGCACAGCTGGGCGCAGGTAGAGCCGTTGCGAGCGATCCCGCTGAGGGCCTGTGAGTTGCTCTGGTGCTGTGCAAAGTCGCGCTGGTATCCTCCAGTGAGCCTTGCAGGCAGATGCCTTCGAAGCGTCAAGGTACGAAACAAGCATGCCACCAAGCAGCGCGGCACATGCATGATACGCACGCCGCGTCTGTGTGTCCCTGACAAGCGTCGCGTCAAGAGGCGCGCCGGTCGGCGTCTGCAGGATCGGATGCTGGTTCACTTCAGTAATTAATTACAGTAGCCAGTCTTCTTCTGCAGCAGGGGCGGCGGTTGATTACCCACCTGAACAGCACTAGCGCTGAAGCAGCGCTGGAGTAGCGCCGAAGGAGCCGCGACCACAAGGGGAAAGCGCACGGGGAACATGGATCACGGAACGTCAAGCTTGACAAAGACTCGATTCGCACTATCATTCACGCTGGCACGCAAAATCATCAGCGAACGCCTGCACGATGCGGAACGTAATATGATGCGCGTGTAACGGCCACACGCCATTGGCGGGAACGCGTGGTGTGGCACAGCGGCCGGTGAGCAAAGTGCCGCTCAAGGCTAGACAGCATCTTGGGGCGCTTAGTTCTGTGGGGAATGTCACATCGGCATATCGAGCGAGCAAGCAAACGACAGCGATACGATACAGTAGCAACTGCAACCACAGCAGCATCTTCAACTCAGACGCGATCTAGAGTAGTCCTTCCCTGGCATACCGTCAGTCAACGCATGACGGTAGGACCGAGTTTGCTACGGTATGCTTCGCAGGACACCGTATACTACAGTATGGCCGAGGGATGCTAGATGGCCACTACAACCCGTTAAGCGTGATACCCAACATGCTACACTGTTGTGGGTTACTCCTCGCGGCTCTCGAGAGTAATTACAGTGGCAGTGTCCAGTACGGCGAAGTAGATCGGAGTAATGTACAGTACTGTACGTACAGTACAGCACAGCACAGCACAGCACATTAGACGCATAGTTCAGTACCATGTCATAGGTAGTGCTCAATGGGTACAGCCTGCGTCAACGCAGCTAGCGTATCGCCATCACTGATGAACAGGTCAGCGTGATAACTAGCTTCTCACAGCCTGTGCCTGCCTTCCACTGGTGCGCAGATCTACGGGCAGCTCGAGTGCGGTCTGGGGGCGAGGCAGACACGCGTGGATTATATGTTTATAGCTGCTTGTCTAGAGACTCTCTGAAGCATCGTGATAAACAACTCTGTCAGCGGTAGCAGATGACTTACCTTCCTTGTGTCTGGCTTCACTGTGCCACATATCATCGCGCGTGGCTACGCCCACTTCCCAGCCAAGCGATCATGGAGCCGTGCCAGTCTCCGCCTTGCAGCCTTGATCTCCAAGCATATGCGGCAGATCTCCTGAACGATCTTGACGCTCCTTCGGCCTACGCGATGTCTTTCTCTTGGTGCTCAGGAGTAACGGCGGTGCCGCCATACCATGATCCATATTCAGGAAGCAGCTGGGACACGCAACACTCCGACATCGATCCCTGGGCCGATCAGCCTCTGTATCTCCACGACTGGAGTAGCCACGACTGGAGTAGCCACGACTACGAGGCGTACTGCAATCCACCAGGCTACCTGCACACGGCAGCCACCTGGAGCAACGTGGATGTGCCGCATTCGAGCCCTATCCCAAGCGGGCAGATCTGCAGCTGGTCCATACCCTCGTCCCAGTCGGTACAGCCTCAGATGGACCATAGCCCAGCTAGTAGCTGCATCGCCTCAGGTGCTACTGCCTCTCCATGCGGAGGATCGAGTTGGAGCTGGAGCGGCTGCTGGAGCCAGAGCGTTGATGGCAGTCGAAGTGAGGGCAATACGGAGACTGGCAGTGGCAGCGACAGTGAGAGTGGCAGCGAGGACCAGAGAGAGAACAAAACCCACCGCACACGTCGACGAAGAACTTCTCGAAGACGCAGCCCAAACTCTCAATTAAAGAAGCTGTGCACAGTTTTCGCGTCAGCCAGACCAGACACGGTGAGCATCTGCATCGACACCATCGGCCAGCCAGCTCCCCGCTTCTATGTATGCCATCAGCCTCTATCGACCGGCTCCGACAGCCGTCTGTGCCAGCTTCCGTTCGCTCGTCCCGAGCACCTCCGAAGACACGTGCGCACTGTACACGAGAAGAGAGAGAGGTTTCCATGCAAGGTCGCATCCTGCGCCAAGGTGTTCACACGCATGGACAACTTGCGAGACCACTACTGGACGCACTTGCAGGGTCATGGTCGAGCTGGTAGAAATGAGAAGATGCCTCTCGAGAGACTAGCTGCAGTCGTGGGGAGAAAGGAAAGGGGAACGATCCGACGGTTCAAGGAGCGGCTGCAGGGCCAGCGGTCAAAGGAAGAGGCTGCCGTCGTTCAGCGTCTATGTCCGGGTAATGCTGGTTAGGCGTTCAGAATCAAAGTGACGATGTTGCAAAATACAGAGCCTTGGCTGATCGTAAGCATGGACGAGTTCTTGAAGCACTCCGGCCAGCCAAGCGAGGAGCAGTCGTACGTCCAAATGAGTGATTCCTATTAACACTATGTTCTTTTGACTAGCAAGCTAGAGCAATTGAAGCTGAGCTCCCTTACACCGAGACCTCGACCTTGGTTTCTTGGTGTGTTCCGTCGTGCTGATCTCATTCTGGTAAACAAACACAAACGCGACAAATCCCGACCAACGCCAAAAAAGACTTCCGAGGAGACAAGACTTGATGCTCCTCAACCATCCATCCTGAATCCAATCTTCTCCACTAGTTTTGAAACGACCTGAGAGAGCACGGTAGTGTCCTTCGTGAGCTCGTCCACCGTTTTGGTTCTCTCCTCCAGCATATCCAGCCTTTCCATTATCTTGCCGAGGACCGACAAGAGAGCAGGATCTGTTCTGGACTCTACCTCTTCGATTCTGATCTTCGGAGTCTGCTCTGACGGGAGGGCGTTGTGGGCCGCCTGCTTCGAGCGGCCAGACATGTGCGGAAGATCTCCCCCAGGATTGGTGTCGAGTGGTGTCTGTTTCAGGTAACTTCCTGCGAACATCGCGGGTGTCGTCTCCACAACGATCTGCTGCGGGCGCTGGTCCATCGGCGGGGTGCGCTTGTGCTTCTTGCAGATGGCCCGGATTGCGGCATCTGCACTCTCGCGGCCTATGACCTTTCTGAGATCGGAGACGACGATCTCCTCGAAGCCCCAAGTCCACTCTGCAAAGCCCCACGCTTCAGGGTCTTTACGTAGACTGCCCGATTTTGTGTTGACACCGTGTGTTTTGTAGTCGGAGATGGCAATGTAGCATAGTTTGACAAAGTCGCCTCGGTCCTTGTAAGACCATTGTCTCCTTGTCGCCGACGGTTTCAACTCTAGTATGCCTTCCTGCGCCAGATACCGCTTCATCTCGGCCCCGCCACACTCCATTCCCGACCGGATGTGGAACACTTCGCTGCCTTTCTCCGTCTCCACCACAGCTCTATGGCCTCTGCCGTGGGTGCGATACGCCATAATGCGCTTTCCGTCGCAAGTAAGGCCGGTAGCCCATTTCCACTCTACTTCTGCACCTGAGCTCGCGCCATCTGCATTCTCCGATGTCTGCGTTGGTCCGTTCTCTTCTGGCATGAACAGACTGCCGCTGCTTTCAGTATTCGATCGACCTTCTTCGCCCGAAGGGATCGAGGCATTGCTCTGTCTATCGCTACTGTCTGTATCCATCGGCTCACCGTCAGCATCGACGAACTCGGCACCAGTCGTCACTGGATCGGCGGATCTGTACGGCTTTATAGCGTCGTCTAGCCCTGTAGAGGCAGAGTTAGCAACGAGCGACAGACTCTGTCTACACGGCTAGACGAGCACCTACTTTTGATAGCTTCGCTGGCCTGTGCATGTCCACAGTTGTCTGGACGAAGTAATGCTACAAGCTCCTGGTACTTTTCTTCTGCTTTTTCTTTGCTCTGAAGACCTGCTAGGTCCAAGACCTTAAAGGCAAGCTTGGGGTCTGCCGCCATGATCCTCTCGACCTCGCGCGCCTGGACATCGCTAACTCCTGGAGGAGGCTGACTGCGCTCTGTCGTAGCTCCGTCTGTTGGCTCTGGCCTGATGGTAGGGTGCTCGCTGTTCGAAGCTCCGCTCGTCGATGATGCAGCTTGACCGACACTGCCTGTTGATGAGCTGCCGGGCTCGCTCCCCTTTGGCTCGCCTTCGACTGGATTACTTTGGCCTGCAGGTTCTGCATTAGTGTTGGTGTCTGGAGACGGTCGAGCCGAAGTGCCAGCAGTGGCGGCTGCTGGATTGCTTTGATCACTGCTCTCTGGCGTTGCCTGTATGCCTTTCGAGGGCTCAGGCGGGACGCTCCGCTCTGGCGTAAAGTACCCGTGTTCGGTCCTCACTCTGCCTTGCGGCCTGTCGTTTGTATTTGAAGCCATGACGAAGCTCAGCTGTGTAGATTGCGTCGTGTGCTATGCTGAGCAGCTCGACGTCCCTTTTGTATTTTCTGATTGACGGGGCGTGAGTTGTCCCCCATCCCGGGGCCATTTCGAGACCCAGACCAGAATGAGTTCATGTGTGCTGGAGCATGGCACCGTCCAACTTTGGCTCTTCGCTGGAGACCAGTTCCCGACTCACCCGTCTGGGCCAATACAAGACCCCCTGCTGTGATGGCCGAGGTACCGCGAAGCACGACTTGTAGCGTCGACGGCCCACCACTGCAGCTGCAAACGACGTGACTGTCGCCTACTCCAAGCAGAATGCGTTGCATCACAGCCTGGCCAGCTCTTCTCTTGACAGGACTAGCTTTTGCTGACTCCCCTCGAGATCCAAGCAGAACAGTAGCAGCGGACTTTGCACGGGAGACAACCGAGGTCCTTTTGACTGCTGAGTCTGCAAGCTGGAGCGGAGGACCTGCAGCTGCCACGATCCAGGTCCAGGTAGGTAGCCTGTACGGGTCAGCAGTGATACCGCTTGTCGGTCAAACAACCCCACGTGCACGCACAATCGAGGGCCACGCTTCTTCAAATGACGTGCACGGCTTGACCAACCACAAGACTGTTAGCATCTCGTCTTGCGATACAAGCTTCGACTACACCAAGGCAGCCAGCGCAGCTGTTCTAACCAGCGCAGCTGTTCCAGCCGGTACAGCCAGAGAGGCCACCGCTACGGGCTTATCCCACTTTGCCAGTACTACTGGTGGTGCGAATGGGAATCAGACTGCATGTGCCAACCCTACCATCAGTGTGACAACCTTCAACGCAACCACCTTCAACGCAACCACCTTCAACGCAACCACCTTCAACGCAACCACCTTCAACGCGACAACAGTCATCCCACCCCGCGGACCGTTGCCGACACGGCCCCCTCCAAGCCTCAGCCTCCTCAGCAGCGCAGCTCTCTCGACCCGGAATGGCGGCGGTAGGCTTTTAGTGGCCGCTCTGCTTCAAGTGGGGTCTGTGCTTCTGCTGTAGTCTAGCAATGCGGGACATGGATAGCATGTCAAGAAGAAATAGATTAACCAAGTCAAGAAGACATAGATGAATCAAGTCAAGAAGAAATAGATCAATCAAGTCAACTAGAACGGCTGTACCACTGTCGATGGTGTGATGGAGGCTCTGACGCAGTTTCATTGTCGAAGCTCAATCTTCTCTTTGTCACTCTGTCTGTGGGGCTACATGTCTTTCTCAGAAAACAAGTTGTCAGCAACACGAAACCTGCAATTAGTGATCACTCTGATCTTGACCTGGCTTGAGATGTAACGTGCATCCCGCATCACCGAGAAACCCGCCTCACCGAGATGCAATCGCTCAACATGTCCCAGAAGCTGTCTTCTTGTTGATCCAGGCCTCTTTAATCACGCAATAACGTTTTTGAACATTCCTTGCTTACTTCCTGGTCAGCAACTAAAAGATTACCACAGTATTGGTTGTATTGTCGCTCATCTTGTGTATGGCTTCTCAAGCGGCTTCTGCTTTGCACCCCGACTTTACTGCTTCAAACACCCTAAATCTGCGCCTCGGGCCGTCTGGGCTATAGATCTACAATCAGCGAATACATAAACATAATTTTCAGAGGCTTGTACGCCTTCAGTGTGCCTTCCGAGAGTTCCTCTGTTGTGAAGCCTCTACGCCAAGCAGCAGATGACTTCACGCTGGTACTTAGTTCGCTTACAAAGCAATGAACTTGTATGTTACATAAGTAATCTAGCATGGAAGCCAGCCTTGATTACCCAATCGTTCTCAGCAGTGTTTAGCTAGTCTATTCTTGTTAACATATTACTGTATGTGCACCACCACACGTACAGACAGCTAGTAACACGTCCTTGCTCTTGTTCTACCGAATTCAATAAGTTGTGCTTAGGCTCTGACGTGCACTGAGCTTAGATCCGTATTCACAGAAATGATTTAATCAGCCAAGCAAGTGCAGATTAGAGAAGCAATGCTACAAAGCAAACGCAAGCACAGACAAGTGGCCAGAATATTGGCCTAAGGCCACGACGTCATCGTGCACAGCTACAGCAGCACCCCGGTACTCAGGCGGAAGCCAAAGCAGGTTCAAGCCTCTGCGAGATATCCACTGCTGGTGGATAAAAAGATCGGGTGGGCTGCTTTCCTGTATTCGTGTCACAGCGGAGACGACAGTGCAAACTGAACCACGATCAGCATGGAGAACACCAACGCCAGAGAACGAGAGACAGCGTACGGCAGTATCAAAAGTCCAAGTCTGCAGCAATGAGCCCGTGCCTGCGTCCCACAGCTTGACTGTCATGTCCCCTGATGCTGATGCCAGCACTGAGCCCTTTTCCGAGAACACTATCGTAGTGACCCAATCTGAGTGGCCCTCAAGCGTCTGGGAAACGACTCCCGTGCGTGCATTCCACAGCTTGATCGTCCTGTCCCATGATGCAGATGCCAAAACCTGACCATCTGGTGAGAAGGTCACCGCATTGACACTCCTAGAGTGGCCCTCGAGCGTCTGCAGCACTGCGCCCGTGCCTGCATCCCACAGCTTGACCGTCTTGTCTTCTGATGCTGATGCCAGCACCTTGCCATCTGCTGAGAATACTACCGTGTTGATGTCGTCTAAGTGGTCCTTGAGCGTCTGCATCACCACGCCTGTGTCTGCGTCCCACAGCTTGATCGTCTTGTCGTCCGATGCCGACACCAACACCTTGCCGTCTGGCGAGAAGGCCACCGCATTGACACTCTTTGAATGACCCTCAAGTGTCTGCATCACCGCTCCTGTGCTTGCGTCCCACGTCTTAATCGTCTTGTCCCACGATGCCGACGCTAACACCTTGCCGTCTGGCGAGAAGGCCACAGCATTAACATCCTCTGAATGGCCCTCG
The DNA here is from genome assembly GCA_012274445.1 of Sclerotiophoma versabilis. Classification (NCBI taxonomy): domain Eukaryota; kingdom Fungi; phylum Ascomycota; class Dothideomycetes; order Pleosporales; family Didymellaceae; genus Sclerotiophoma; species Sclerotiophoma versabilis. The sequence continues at coordinate 215,839 of JAAROD010000093.1, forward strand.
AGCGTCTGCATCACTGCGCCCCACCCTCTGTCCACTTGTGGTAATCTCTTCATCCACCCTGGTATCTGGCCCGCAAACTGCTTCTTGACTAGACTTTCACTCGGTGCAAACACAAGCCCGCTGCAGTAGAGTTGTAACGGAGCCTGCTCAATTGCCGCTCGGATGTACAGCGCAAATCGCTTCATGTCGTGCACAAACGCGTACAGACCAGGACACGCGCTTCCCTACGTAGACATCAGCTGTTGTTTTGGTACGCTGTACCCTCACCCTACCTGCGTGACCGACTCCAGCGTGCTGATGGCGTGTATGCCTTCAGACACCTTACCCAGCCACCCTAGCGCCTCCAGCCAGTGCAGGCCGTGCTCCGTGAGAAACGTGTGCACTGTATCGCCGTCACAGAGCTGACTTTCGCTTCTGACAAGATGCTGGATCCAGTACACACACGCATACTCCACCTCGGGCGCGATACACTGCTTCAGCTGCGTCCTGTCCATCTCAGTTGCAAGTGCACCAGGAGTACCCACCTCACACACATCTTGCTTGAGCGAGCTTGACATGACCCGTACGCAGTAGCCCGCCAGAGCTGCATGCGCCCGTTGCTCGTCTACCCAGAAGGCGTCGCCGCACCGACTTCTGTCGAGCAGGAAGTCGCGAAACGACGGATGGTGCAGACGCAGTGGTCTGCTGTGATCCTCGGGGATGTTGAGGATCGAGTGCAGCTCAGATAGCGTGTGATGCACATCATGTGCTGAAACGTGGCGTAGCCTACCGAGCGATGATGCAGAGAGCGGCGAGAACAGCAGGACGATTGCTCCTAGCACCTCTCTCACCACCGTCTACCACTTCTTCTTCTCGCTCTTCTTGTACTTACGCGCTGGACCCTGCAAGACCGTGAGATACATGCCATCCAAGCGCTTGTGAGGTAGGATTGCAGGGGTATCATCTGTGCTAGATTCCTCATCGGAAGACTCCTCGGTAGGTGAGGCATCTGTAAGGTGAACGCCTTTGAGAAGTGCCTGCAGCCGGTCGTTAATAACAAACTGCCCGCCTTGCTGAAGGTATCGACAGGCGGTAGCAGCCCAGATGAAGAGACCGCTGGCGTTCTGCGTTAGCCGCCTGATGACCTCCTTACCTGGCCAGTCGGCAGTCTGATCGCATTCCAGTCCAACCAGACAGAGACTATATTCTAAGTATATAGATATGTCGTGGTCGACGACTGGCGGCGATATGTTGTGCAGCACAAAGTCCTGGTGCTCGGCGTCTGCTATCGCGCGGAACCCGCTGCGGATCGGCACTTCTGGCCGGCTCGTCAGCAGCACCCGCAGCCACGGTCCCATCGCTGGCCGAGCCTCAGCCAGCAGCTGCACGATCATCCGGATGTTGTTGTCGCCCTCGCACTCGTCGAGCGCGTCGACAACTATGATGTGTGCTTCTGGCTCTCGTCCTGGCTCGCACAGCTTTGACAGCGGTCGCAGAACAAGGTGCTGCCACTGGTCGCGCAATGTCACTTCGACTGGCAACCGCTTCGCAGATGTGCTGTCGGCACGCTGGCACGTTATCCGCAAGCTGCACCGCGATGCTTGTCACAAACTTACTTGCGTGGCCGACATCGCCGCCGCCGCGCGAGAAGAAGAAGCTGCCTGCGAGACGCTGCTCATCGCAGTACTTGCGCGCAATCGTCCTCGCGATCGTCGACTTGCCCGTCCCCGCCAGGCCGCGCAGCCAGAAGATGCATCGAGAGTCTCGCCCGCCCGCCCAGCTGTGTATCTCCTCAAGGAGCTCGACGCGCGTGTCGACGAGGCAGGTCGGCTCGTGCTGCTTCGCGAGCGCGTTGAAGGCGGCGTCTTCTGCGTACGGCAGGCGTGCGAGAGGGTCGTTGAGCCCTAGACACGTTCGACGTCTGTTTAGCGTTCTGTTTGCGCTGCTTCAGTACCGTGCACGGTCACTCATTGCGCACGGTCACTCATTGCACACCCAACCACTTTTACAGGCGTCACAAAAATGAGGCTATAGAGCCACGTACAATAGTTGTTATTACAAGATATTTTGGTGGAGCAGTCTATAGACCTATGCGACAAATTGTCTCACCCAAATCTACTTGGTAGAGCAATCTTGCGGCCACGGCTGTTGTATGTAGGTGGGGGAGCTGGGGAACGCTGGTCGGCAACAGGACGACTACGCGCAGCACCACCACCACGTTTCTTAGTCAAATTTGACTGCAGCTGCTGTGAGGCTTTGCGCTTGCCTGTTTGGGGCAATTGTATAGCTTTAGCAGCGTTGTGAGCTTGCTTTAGACGCTCTCTCTCAGCTTTGCGTTTGGCTACTTCAGCAGCCTTCACAGCCTTGATTCTTTTACGCTCTTCTTTCTCTCTTGCCCGCCTCTTACGCTGTTTTTGCTTCTGCTTTTCTCGGAGGAGCTTCTGGTTGTGTTGTAGCTCACGCTGAGTAGCTTTTTCAGCCTCTACCTGTTCTTGGTAGGCTTTATTAGCAGCGTCACGTGCGTCAGCTTCCTTCTTTGACCCAGGACTCCACCACTTAGCTCCCCCATGCCACTTAACATCGTGAGCGTATAACAGTAATACTTTCTTCTTATCCTTTGCCTTCTCCTTCTCTGCAAGAGCCTTTTTCATACCATCTAGCTCATGCTGTGCAAGCTCTAATTGCACACGAAGCTGGTGAATGATCTGTTCTAGTGCCCCAAGCTCATTACTACTATCTTCCTTCACAGCACTCTGTAATAACGACTTTGCTTTCAGCCAGTTTGGCTCTTCTGGTGCAGCTGAAGGTCCAGTTTGTAGTGGAGGTGTTGTAACAGGTGGAGGAGTTGGTGATTTGAATCGGTTGAGTATAACGTCGGCGTTGGGTGGGTTGGTTGGTTGGTTGGTATTCATTTTACGTCTGTTGATGGGGATTAAGTCCGCCATCTCGCCTCCCGAAGGGCATATACGACGTGCTAAGCTATGGAATTACAGTGCTGACACACTACCTTAGAAAGCATTTCTTGCCTGCGCGGGTATTGCTACCATTTCAGAACTACAGCTCCCCGTCCAGTTGGAGAGGCTGAGCGATGTGTGTACAATAAGGTGATTTCCTTGCATTTTGAGGCATCTATGTGCCAAGAGAGAGAGAGAGGGTGAGTATGTATGTGTGCGCGTAGGGAGAGGGGGGAGGAGGGGTGAGGGGAAAGGGTAAGAGAGGTAGACGGGTGGGGAGTACTGCAGCTGTTGTGCTGGACCTACCACTGCTAGGTGCTGCATTGCTTGCTGCTGTTGCAGGACTGCAAGAGCTAGCGGGGGCAGATCTTGGTGTAGTACTGTGAAAGTTTGACAAAGGCTTCAAAGGCCTCTGGCTCCCTTATTAGTACTGCAGTGTACGCTAGGCCATCGGCCTGGCTGGACGGCGGTATAGGTGGTCGAAGTGGCCATCTGCTAAAGCTCCCTAGGGTCTTGCGGCAGAGCGCGAGGTGCTCTGGTGTCTTGTCCTGTCCGCATGAGCAGGTGAGGTTTGCATCCTTGTGGCTGTACTTTCGATGATACCAGGCGAAATCCCCATGTCTAGATCGGATAGAGAGTAGCCTGGCTAAGGTGGCTCTTGGTAGGTCTAGCTCCTTTGGACTGCTGCGTGGCGCATAGTCCAAGTCCCAGCTCTTGTACCATTTTGAGAGCTTAGTCTTCCTGTCAGACCACCAGGTCTGTTGTGTGTGCCGTAGTATCTTGCGGGCGACTGACTTGTTGCCCGAGAGTGTAGGCATGGCAGCTTTTCCAGTTGCGGGTGATGGGTGCTGGGCTTCTAGGTTGGCTAGTCTGTCTGCTGCCTCGTTCCCTTCGATGCCTAGGTGTCCCGGGGCCCATTTGATAGAGACGTCGTGTGTCTCCATGGCACCATGGCACTCCAGAAAGGCCCATTGAGAGGTAGGGGGTGCGTCGCCCCTAAGGCACCAAATTACTGAGGTGCTGTCTATGCACAGCCAGATTCGGCGGGTGCGAAGCGCTGGTTGTCTTATAGTATGCTGGAGGCCTCTCCACGCTCCTATTGCCTCAGCGTCAAAGACGTGTGAGGTAGGGTGGAGTGATCCGCGTCCAGTCTGGAGTTGTTTTCCGTCTTGATACACTGCAAAGCCGTAGGTGACCCGCTTTTCTCCTTCCTTGGTGTACTGTTCAGAGCCATCTGAGAAGATAGTGACATCTAGTGGTGAGAGCTGGGCCCACCATTGGTTGAAAGCCTTAGCTGCAGTCTTCTTGTCTATGCCGAGCGTCGGGTCTGTTCGGCAGCCAGTCGAGTAGTGAGGGGCTATGAGTGTAGTCCTAGGAATCTCTGGTAGAAGAGATGCCATCTGTTGGACTTTAGTCTTGACTCGCTGGGGTTGTCCAGTTTTTACGCCCCTGTTTACTACATGTACCGATGTGCGTCTAGTAAGGGGGTGTTCTGCATCTGTGGTGCGTAGATGGGTTGCAAATCTGAGTTTAGCTTGCTCTAGTGCTACTGCTGCTGGTAGCAGTCCAGCATCTCGGAAGAGTGCAGCTGTAGGGGTTGTTCTCCACGCTGGTAGAATGCCCCGTGCTGCTATAGCCAGTGTCTTGTCTATAGCAGCCACGTGCCATCCAACATAGGCGCTGACCTCTTGTGGCCTGTCTGGCTTAAGTGTATGCGGTTGTTTGGTGCGGCCTCTGTACCAGCACTCGGTCCCATATAGGAGCGATGGGTACACACAGGCAATAGTAGCCTTGCGGAGGGAGCCGGCTGGTGGTCCATAGGTAGTCCTAGCCAGACTGCGAATGTGATAGGCTACCTTGGCAGCTTTTGCAGTGCGCGCGGCTACATGTCGTCTAAAGGTGAGTCTGCGGTCGAACCACACTCCTAACCAACGCAGGGCTGGCTGGCTGTGCTCTCCGCCTGGGAGGATAGGGTGGATTGTGAGCTGCTCATCTACCACACAGGGAGGGGCATAGCTGCTCCGCTGTCTGGTCAGGTGGATCATTTCCTGCTTTTCTGGAGCAAAAGTGACCTTGTTGGCCTCTCCCCATGCTCTGATCTGCCTCAGGTCTGATGCTAGGAGCTCAACGTTGTCGTCCATAGAGTGTGAAGCCCGGTATAGACATATGTCGTCTGCGTATCCAAACCTCCGTTCTGTATCCATGGATAGTAGCTCAGCTAGATACAGCGTGTACAGGACAGGAGAGAGAGGCGACCCTTGGGGTGTGCCACAGGCGACAGGGTAGCTAGGGGTGGTGACCTGGCCAAGGCGAACTTGGACCCTCCGGTCAGTGAGGAATGAGTCTACAAAGAGTATGGTCCTTTGTGACCAGCCCTGCTGGGCCATACGGTGTAGCAGGCGGTTCTTGAGGAGCGCGTCAAAGGCGCCTTGGACATCAAGGGTGACCATAGTGACATGTTTTCCAAGTACCCATGCGGCTTCAGTGTCGTGGGTGAACGCTGCAGTGAGGTCAGTTGCAGAGCGCTTTGGAAGCGCGCCGCCATGCTGGGGGCTGAGGATCTTGTGTGTCATGGCGGTCCATGCAATTCGTCTAGCCACTGTTCGTTCGAGTCCCTTCCCAATGCAGGAGAGAAGCGCTATAGGTCTCCAGGAGCGCGGTGATGTTCGGTCTGTCTTCCCTGCCTTAGGTATCATGGCTACCTCAGCGAGCTTCCACTGTGCTGGGAAGTGGTTGAGCTCAAGGCATCGCTGAAAGATCCTTCGTACGAGCTCCCCAGCCTGAGCCCAGCAGGCGCGGAGTAGTCGCACAGTAGAGCGATCAGTGCCTGGTGAGGTGCTTGAGACCCCTACCGTGTTTCGTTCAGCTTCCTCTAGTGAGATGTGTGTGCTCCATGGGAGGGTGTCTGCGTTCTCCTGGTCTGGGCAGTGCCCAAGGTCATCCTCTGCTGTGTACCGGTTGAGGACTTCTTCTCGAAGGGCCTCTGCCTTCTCTAGGGGGTCTGATATTGTCCTGTTGTTGACAATGAGAGGACTGTCCTGGTTCTCTGGTGTGAGCTTGTGCCAGGCAATGATCTTGAACAGGTCCTTATCGTCCTTGGCGTTGTCAATGACATGCCTCCAGTACTGCCTTTTCGCCTGTCGGACTGTAGTCTTGAAGGCCTGTCTCTCTTCCTGTAGACTGTCAGAGCAGAGCTGTCTAGCATGCTTGTAGGTCTGGTAGGCAGTCTTGCACTCCTTGGTCCACCATGGTGCAGCGCGGCCTTCCTTGCGGTTGAGCTTGCCTGCTGTCTGAACGGAGTGCTGTATAGTCTCTGTGAGCAGCGTGACGCATTCATCTAGTTGTCCTGTATCCTGTGTTGCAAGCGGGTCTGGGATGTTTTGGACACCTATTTCTACTAGCCCAGTAAACTTAGGTAGGCTTGCCTCTGGGACTCTGTAGTGGTGCTGTTCTAGGTGCGGAGTGCCTGGAGTGGAGAGAGGCACAAAAGTTACTATTGTCTCGTGGTCTGAGCCGCTGTGCATGCTAGCATCAACAGCAGAGTGGGCGAATGGGATGTTAGAGAAGGTAAGGTCAAGGACGTGGCCAGCGCAGTGTGTTGGCTGCCCTGGCACACCGATGTAGTCCATAGAAGCGCTAGCAGCCCATCCGGCTAGCTCCACACCTCCGTTGGCTGCAGTGATGGTAGGCTCAAAGGATTCATGTCTAGCATTAAAGTCTCCTCCCACAAGGCAGAGTTGAGGAGGTATAAGATGTGTGACGTACTGAATAACGTGCGGGGTGTGTGGTTGTCTGTAACAGTTAAGTATCGCCACTCCATTTACTACAGCCCAGAGCATGTCTGGGTGGTGGAGGCTCTCTCTAGCCTGGTATCGTAGGCGGTGTCCTTTGCGGATGTATGTCATTACCCTAGGGCGGGCTGATCCTGGCGTATTAGGGTTGTCCCATGTGCTGATAGGTGCTAGGTGTGTAAAGCCAGGGTGTGTAGAAGTTCTGGAGTTAGCACATGTAAAAGGCTCTTGAACACACACAACATCTATGCCCTTCTGAAAAGCCGCCTCTAGTATTGTGATGTGCCAAGGTGAGCTCCTGCTAACATTGGCCCAGCATACACGAAGTTGTTTGCTTGGTGGGCTGGGCTGTTGATGCCTGTCGTAGGCTAGGGTGTTGTGGGGGTGTTCTAGCATGATGATGGCGGGTCATCGCTCATGCTGGCGTCTTCTCTCTCCGAGGTGGACGGGTCAGTGTGGATAGTTGGTTGTGGACGAATGCTGCCGGCAGACAGTTGTCCTACATTAAGGTTTCTCTGGCCTGTGGCCGCCCGCCTTGGTCTCTTTTCTCTGCTCGCAGTAGAAGAGGATGTGTAGGAGGCAGCAGTTGTAGGAAGTGAAGCCCTGCCCTCTCCAACTTGCCTCTGGGTGGAAGGGCGGGGAGGCTCTGTCTCTGATGCCTCTAAGGGAGTAGTCTCAGGCTGAAGTGTAGCCTGTCTACGGCTCTCTTCAACTGTCCTGTAGAGGTGTTGCTGTGCTATCTTGCCTGCGCGACGGATAGCCTTTATCTCAGTCTTTGTGGGCTTGATGATGTGTCCACGAACCCGACGAGGGGCAGCAGGGCAGTTAGAGTGGCCAGCTGGATGAGGGCCGTGACAGTTAGCACACACAGCTTTGTGGGGGCAACTGTCCCCGTACTGTCCTTGGTGTCTATCCGTACGGTCACCGCACTGTGCACAGCGGGCTACTCGGGTACAGCGGGCAGCGTTGCAGTAGCCCTGGCAGCCTGGGTTATGTCGCTGTATGGTTGGGTGTTTGTGGATCTTCTTTGAAAACTGGCTGGTGCCAAAGAGCTGGAACGAACGGACTGGCTCTTTGTATGAAACAATCCAGGTAGTGAGGCCATTCTGATTCGCCCCATGCCGTGAGGTCCTGCAGCTGACTGGCTGCTTGCCTGTTTGCGAGTAGACCTCTTCCTCTACCAGCTGGGTAGTGGTCGGTAGTTCTGTGCCGTCGAGGGCCCGGAAAGAGCTGGGTACTCCTTGTACCGCGTAGTTGATCCAGTGTTCTGGGATCCTCACCGCGTCTCCGTCTAGCGTCCTTACTAGAAGTCCCTGGTTTTCTTGAGTTAGGAGTTGCTCCCGAATTCTCTGGTTTGCTGGGGTAATCGCCCAGCCTGTGTTGATTGGTGATGCCGTAGGTATGTCTCTAAGGGTGATTCCTTCTATGCTTTTGCAAATTGCCTGCCTCACTGCAAAGGGTGAGGGTTGTCGCAGTCGTGTTGCTGGGTTAGAGATGGATATGAAGATTCGATTGTCTTCTTTTGGCTTAGCTGGCGGGCTAGGCCGAGACCTAGCAGGGTTCAGGGGTTGGTTGCCACCCCTATCTGAGTTTTGGGGGTCTCTGGCTACGTCCGCCCAAGAGCGGCGTCCCGACTCTTGGCTCCTGGGGTTGCTGTGACTGGTGTCACTGCTCCAGCGAGAGCTAGAAGGAGAGTTGCTTAGATTGAGAGAGGTTAGAGCCTGGATAACTCTCTGCTGCAGTTCCTCAGCAATCTTGGCTTCTTGCGGGTTAGTGTAACTCGCTGCGTGTTGGTCTGCCAATGTTGCAAAAGCCGTAGTGATAGTGTTCCAGAGCTGGGCAGTTTTCTGAGTCTCAGCGATGTGGCGTTGAACAGCATCAGAGACTCGAGGTTTGGGAGCACCCCCACCGGGGTTCTGGCTGCGCAGAAGGGGTGCATGATGATGCACGTCCTCCTGGGGCCGTCTTGGGGCGCGTGTATACAGCTGCTGAGGGATCTCGTAGTCTGGGGACCCTGTGTGCTGGGAGGAGGGAGACTCTGCCATCCTGGCAAGCTCCTTTGCGCTACAGCGCAGGGTGCTTGGTGGACGTTAGAGGTACTCCCTGAATCAGCGAAGTGAGCTTGTTCAGTTGCTGGGATTTTTAGGGCCTCTAGAAAGGTAACCCAAAAATCAAAAAGTTGGTGTTCGGTTGTCGCGTTGATAGGGACTAGCCCTGACGCCTTAAAGGCCTTTTGACAGTTTGCCTCTGTAAACACGTTAAATAACGCATCTCTAAAGGCTGGTAGGAAGCCTTGTTGATATGGAAGACGCGTCGGCGTGCCAAGTCTCTGACGCTTTGAGAGTACTTGCGCTTCAACGGCAAGAAGCAGAACACGTCAAGCGGCTGGAGGATGTGCGACGAGTGAGCTGTCATGCAGAGAGTAAGGGTGTTATTTTCAAGACAGTAGTCCTTAAAATCCTGGTTGAGGTGGCTCTCACAGCCGTCTAGTATAAGCAGCCTATACCCCCCACCTGACGCGACTTTGTATGCGCGTCAAAGTGCTTCAACCACTTAAGACCAAACGCGTTATTTGTCCAGCCGTTCTCAGAGACTGAGAGCTTCCAGTTGTAGGGTATATCTGTCTCCTCATACCACACAGAGATATGGACAACCCCTTTGTAGATAATAAAAGGCGGGGTTGCATAACCAGCAGCGCAGATGCTTTGGATAACTGTAACCCACTCGCGATCGCCTGGCTGGATAAGATTAGGTCGATCACGTCTCTCTGCACCTGTGACAACCTTCATTGAACCAATAACGCCCATCTGAAACCCAGTTTCATCAAAGTTGTGGATGTCGTCGTTGTGGACGCCGTACGTGGCTTTGGTGTCCTCTACCAGCTTGAACCACGCGCCCATTATCTCTGGGTCCTCCTGCAGTATCCTCTGGCAGTCCTTTGCTCGATTGAACGCTATCTTAAGCTCAGATGAACGCGTTACGAATCTCTCAGCTCAGTGTTTGCCAACAGGCTGTCCACCACGCACACCCAGCAGTTTATTAGCTATATTTGCTACCTCACACAGTCGGGGCGCGAATCCTCGCGCGTCAAGGTTAAGTATATATTGGATAATTGTTTGCTCTTCAGTTGCTGTAAGCTTCTGGCAATTTGGTTGGGTTTGAGCTCGAGAGGTGATTCCGTGGAGTCGATCAGAGAGCCTCTGGTGTTTAACGTTAAAAGCTGCAGCAGCGCGTCGCAGGCTCTTAAATTGACCTAATGTATAGGCTTGAAGGGCAAGATCAACTCTACTATCTTCCTTAAAGGTCATTGCGTTGTGTTGTTGAGACATTACGTGATAAGGACAAAATTGGTTGTGCCAAGGAAAAGTGGCCGGCTCGGTGGGTTGGCCGGCTCGGTGGTGGAATACGTTATACTATGCTGCATAGTATATTATACTAATATATAGTAGTTTGTGCATTCTTTCTATATATATTTGCGTATTATACCCTACCTTACTATATATACTATAGTGTCTCAAAGACTAAGTACTACTACTAATATACACTCTCTTCTTTATCTTTATTCTATTACTATAAACAGCGTTGAGAATCCTGCGACTCCAACATCAGGAGTATGCTGATTATATCAGGGCAAGCCGGATGCCTACAGCTTCGGGCCTTTCTGCACTGTCTGACTGAGGGCCTGACAGGTTCCCCTATTGCTTATAGATCTTCGCTAGATATAGCTCACAGATCTGTATTACCTCACCTTAGTTTTATGTTTGCTTATGCTATAATCTTAGGCAAAAGTAGAGTCCCTTGCCGTGCGTAGCAGGGGTACTGCTACCACAAACTAAACTAGAGGGACCTCAACACAGTTATATACTACATAAAAATTTAATGTTTTATGTAGAGGGAAGGACGTAGGAGGCATTAGAAGACAGCTTACAACACAAATCATAGAGGATTCAGTTCTATGCAGAGGTATAGCCATTTTGCTAACCTAAGGCCACATCCCTGCTCTGCACTGGCTAAGGGACTCTACCTTTACTAGAGACCGTAGTAGATTCTTACTTAATAAAGCCGATAGATCTGCTTGTGTTATTAGATAAAGCCCTGACTACTTTACTAGAGCTAATACGCCTTAGATAGTTTAGCATAGCTAGACTTAGCAAGGCTTCCTTAAGCTTGACGTATATAAATGATACTGTATCTCTCATCACTACTTTCAGCATCAATCATCTCGATCAGCAAATAAAAAGCACTTACACAAATATCTACTTCAGTCTATCAGTTATGAAGCTCTTTGCTACCCTCTCTCTTACGCTCTGCACCTTTTTGGCCGTGGCTGCTGCCTTCCCATCGGACATCGACAATGGAGTGCTTGGAAAAGACAATCCGGAATGCACCAAGAAAAACCCCGCTGCCGCTGCGTTATGCAAGCCTGGTGCTCAGGCTAATCCGCCTACTCGGGGTTGCTCAGCGGCATCAGGCTGCGCTCGTCAAGGTGGCGGCAAATAAATGTAAGCAAATTGCAAGCAAATGAGCAGAAGGTGAAACTCAAACTGATAGTGCACCTTACAGATACCTTACTGTCTATTCTAGTGCTGCACGGAGCACTTCAACTTGGTAGGTTAAACGCTGGTAGATAGTATTTGAATACATAGATGAGGTTGAGGAACTGCAAGACATCTTTTAATATTGGATTAAAACGCTAGATTCAACTTGAATTTAATTTATTCTTCCAAATCTAGATCAAGTTTGTGATTGTTTAGTGGTTGGTGTTAGAGGACGCTGTGAAGTAAGTTCGTTCCTAGTCTAGTAACGTACACAGTTAACAAGCAGGATGCGCTAAATCAAAGTCTTAACGTATGGTACCTCACGGACAAGTTGCTCACCCAAGCGAGCTTACTTTTGCCAAGACCACACCACTACCACAACTACTTTGCAACACTACAGTACGCAACAAAGTAAGCTGGCCGAGGTGCTTTTCAGCCAGGGGTACTTCTCAGCCACCCACACCAGCTATCGTCGCTACATTTAAAGCCGATTTTGGTCAACAACAGAGGTTATATTTGCCACTCATTACACATGGCTTGGAGCCCAGCTTTTGCTGCTTCTACTGCTGTTTTATCCCGTGATTTGCTCGCAGCTTCGGCAGCTTAAGCAGCAGCTTTGTCAATAGCAGCCTTGATAACCTCAATGTTGCTAAACCGCTCGTTTTGATCCACCCTAACAAATAATACGGTAAACAGTAATAATGGTCGTGCGGATTTCCCAGGAGTCCAAGCGTTTTAAATAACAGGAGTAACGTACTTCACGGGTGAGCGGATCACTCTGCCAAGACTACACCAAACCTCTACCTTACTACGCGATGCCTCAACAACAATACCAATCTACGCCCTTAAGAGAAGCTGCGATACAGCTTGCGCTCCAGGCAATTAAACAAGACGCGACGCTTACACTGCGACGCGCTGCAGCTATATATAACGCACCTTACAGCACACTACACGCTCGATACACAGGACGACCTGCACGAGCTAATTGTACGCAAAGTCAACAGAATATGGATCAGACTGAGGAGGATGTGATTGCTGAGTACATCATTGAGCTAGATGCACGAGGATTTGCCCCTCGGCTGGCTGCTGTAGCTGATATGGCCAATTCTTTGCGTGCTGAGCGCAATATGGGCCATGTTGGCATAAACTGGCCCAATACGTTCGTTAAGCGCCGCCCTGACCTTAAAGTAAAGTTTAATCGCAAGTACGACTACAAGAGAGCCCTCTTTGAGGATCTAGAGATTATACAAGGCTGGTTTGGGCTTGTAGCGAATGTCAAAGCCAAGTATGGCATCCAGGATGATGACACGTACAACTTTGATGAGACAGGCTTTATGATGGGCCAGATATCCACAGGAGCAGTTGTCACAGGTTCAGAGCGTCGAGGACGGCCAAAGGCAGTGCAGCAGGGCAATCGAGAATGGACAACGGTCATACAGGGCATCAATGGCACAGGGCGGGCCATTCCACCCTTCATCATCTTTAAAGGTCGCAACCACCTCTCTGCCTGGTACAAAGAGAATAACCTGCCCTATGACTGGGTTATTGGAGTCTCTGAGAACGGATGGACTACCAACAAGCTTGGTCTGGACTGGTTAAAGCACTTTAATGCCTATACAAAGACGCGCACCCAAGGAGTGCACCGGCTGCTCCTTATTGACGGCCACGAGAGCCACAACTCCCTTGACTTCCAACAATACTGCAAGGAAGCAAACATCATCACACTGTGTATGCCTCCACACTCATCTCACCTCTTACAACCACTAGATGTGGGTTGTTTTGCCCCTCTGAAGAAGGCATATGGGCGCCAAGCCAAGAATCTCATGCACAACCACATTACTCATATTACTAAAACTGAGTTCCTACCATGCTTTATAGACGCCTACAAGGAGACATTTACTTCTAGCAATATCCAAGGAGGCTTCCGAGGCGCTGGAATAGTCTCCTTTGACCCAGAACGGGTCATAATGGGTCTTGATGTCCGCCTACGTACCCCACCGCTACCCACTGTAGAAGATACTCCCTGGCAGTCCCAAACCCTAAGCACTACCCTGCAATTAGGGTCGCAATCAACGCTAGTTCAAGAGAGGATTCAAAGGCATGCAAGCAGTTCACCAACTTCAATGGTTGAGGCCTTTGAAAAGCTTGCCAAAGGCGCAGCTACCGTACCGGTACCGTGCACGGACACCATCCGGGTCAGGACACCGATCGGGTCACCCCACCAACTTTATACCACCTTTTGACCCCCCTATAACTTAACACCACAATGACGTTACAAAGCGCCCTTACGGAGAAAAAGAAACTGAAGCCTGGCGCTTCTTTTTCGTACCGGGAACTTGCCAAAAAACATACTTGTTCCTATACTACTTTGACGGAGCAACACAAGGGTCGGAGAACGTCCCGTGCAGAATCCCACCGTTATCAACGTCTCCTACACCCACGCGATGAGGCAGAGCTTGTACAGTATATCAGAAGATTCACAGAGAGACACTGTCCACCTAAGAGGCAGATGATCATCAATTTCGCGATCCCCTTGTGTCGTTGGGAGCCCTCAGATAGGTGGGTTACCCGACTCCTTCACCGGAACAACCACACTCTTACTACTGCCTGGACTACCCCTATGGAGGGGGATCGTCACAACGCCAATTCTGTTATAAGATACCAGCTCTACTTTCATCTTCTACACAGCAAAGTAGAGGAGTTTGATGTCCTTCCAGAGAACACTTACAATATGGATGAGAAGAGATTTATGATTGGAGTGATTAGTAAGAGTAAGAGAGTCTTTGATAAAGTACTACACAAGGAGAGGAGGTTCAAGCAAGCCTCTCACGATGGTAATCGGGAGTGGATTACCGTGATTGGTTGTATATGTGCCGATGGGACGTGCCTCCCCCCAGGGGTCATCTTTTCAGCTGCCGGAGACGACATCCAAGCTAACTGGGTGAGGGATATTGACCCAGAAACGCACTCAATTCACTTTGGAGTATCGAATAATGGTTGGACGAAGGACGATCTAGGTGTTGCTTGGCTAGAACAGATCTTTGATCCCTTTACTAAGCCAAAAGCTCGGAGAAACCACAGACTACTGATCCTTGACGGCCACGGCAGCCACGTGACAAGAAGATTCATTAACTACTGTGATCAGCATCAAATTCTACTACTAGTCTTCCCTCCGCACGCGACCCATACGCTGCAACCCCTGGATGCGGCGTGCTTCAAGCCTCTGAGTCAAAACTACTCTAACCAACTCCTCCAACATCAATATACTACTGAAGGACAGCTCCCAGTCAATAAGGCAGACCTTGTAAGCCTATTCTGGCCTGCTTGGGTCGATACCTTCACCAATAGGTTGGTGTTGAGCGGGTTTGAGTCCACTGGTATCAACCCACCAAACCCCCGGGCCTCGCACTCGATGGACACCAACGTCGAGCTTCTAGCAGCAGATTTGAGGCAGATCAAAGCATGGGAGACGCTAACAAGGTCACCTTTGCCCCAGAAAAGCAAGAAATGATACACCTAACTAGACAGCGAAGCACCTACGCCCCTCCCTGCGTAGTAGACGAGCAGCTCACAATCTACCCAATCCCTCCAGGCGGTGAGCACAGCCAGCCAGCCCTGCGGTGGCTGGGAGTTTGGTTTGACCGCAGACTCACCTTCCGACGACACGTTGCCACGCGCACTGCGAAAGCTGCCAAGGTAGCCTACCACATACGTAGCCTAGCTAGGACTACCTACGGGCCACCAGCAAGTTCCCTCCGCAAGGCCACTATTGCCTGTGTGTACCCATCACTTCTATATGGGACTGAATGCTGGTACAGAGGCAGTACTAAACAGTCACAAGTCCTTAAAATAGACAAGCCACAAGTGGTCAGTGCCTATGTTGGGTGGCACATAGCTGCTATGGACAAGACACTAGCCATAGCTGCAAGAGGTATCCTGCCAGCGTGGAGAACAACTCCAACAGCTGCACTCTTCTGAGATGCTG
Source organism: Sclerotiophoma versabilis (assembly GCA_012274445.1). Taxonomy (NCBI): domain Eukaryota; kingdom Fungi; phylum Ascomycota; class Dothideomycetes; order Pleosporales; family Didymellaceae; genus Sclerotiophoma; species Sclerotiophoma versabilis. The sequence continues at coordinate 231,086 of JAAROD010000093.1, forward strand.
GACTGCTACCAGCAGCAGTAGCACTAGAAGAAGCCAAGCTCAGATTTGCAGTACACCTGCGCACTATAGATGCAGACCACCCTCTCACTAGGCGCACAGTAACACATATAATAACTAGAGGCGTAAAGACTGGACAGGTCCGGCGAGTTCAGACTAAGGTACAACAGATGGCCTCCCTTCTGCCAGAGATCCCCAGGGCCACACTCACAGCGCCTCACTACTCAGCTGGCTGCCGAGCAGACCCAACGCTTGGCATAGATAAGAAGACTGTTGCCGAGGCCTTCTGTAAATGGTGGGTCCAGCTCCCACCGTCAGACGTTACCATCTTCTCAGATGGCTCAGAACAGTATACAAAGGAAGGCGAGAAGCGAGTCACGTATGGTTTTGCAGTGTATCAGAACAGACAGCAACTGTACAACAGCCGAGGGTCGCTTAGTCCTACCTCCCATGTCTTTGATGCTGAGGCAGTAGGAGCATGGAGAGGCCTCCAGTACACAATAAGACAACCGGAGCTTAACACACGTCGTATCTGGCTGTGTATTGACAGCACCTCAGTTATATGGTGCCTCAGGGGCATCGCATCCTCTACCTCCCAGTGGGCCTTCCTGGAGTGGCTCTGGTTGGCGCTTAACAAACGTACTGGGCCAGTTTAGGCCAACATGGCCTAGACCGCGCTCAGCGCGCAAAGAATTGGCCATATCAGCCACAGCTGCAAGCCGAGGGGAAAATCCTCGCGCGACTAGCTCAAGTATATGCTTAACAATCACCTGCTCCTCAGTATTGGTTAGGTTCCGTGAGTTGGCCATAGTATCAGTGCGTAAAGGTCGTCCAGCGCGTCGGTCGCGTAGTGTAGTTTCAGGGACCTTGTAGATAGCTGCAGCGCGTCGCAGGGGGAGCTTTGCGTCTCTTTTAAGAGCTTCAACTGCAAGCTGTACCTGAGCTTCCTTTAACGCGTCTAGTTGGCGTTGTTGGCGAGGCATTGGTAGAAGAGTGGTGTTGTGGTGTGGTCTTGGCAAAAGTGCGCGGCTCGCCTGTGTGCGCGGCTCGCCCGTGAGGTACGTTAGATACATCTAACTTATAGATTTAATTAGGTATATAGCTAGAATAACATAGCTAGAGGTCTCAAAGCCTACTTAAAACTAAAACATTTCTCTCTTATTCCTTTATAACGCTATGTTAACACTAAGGAGATGACTTTAAGGGGCGTATAATAGAAATCAAGCTTCAAAAGTGTTGTTCTTATAATCTTCAACTAGCTCTCCACAAAGATCTACGCATCATGATAGATCTTTCCAATGGCTGAAATCTAAATATTTCTATCCTTCACAATTTATAGTAGTTTATAGTGGTGTTGCAAAAGCATTCAAGTAAAACGCTAACTCTTATGGGGTAGACGGTATGCTTGGGTTGAACGGGTTACTTGTGAGCTACGGCAGCACCTTCTCGGTATATGTACATATTCGGCTACGTATTCACCGGTCCAATACATACAGAGCCGTTCGGACAACCCTGGATAGCGCCTCCATCCGCTGTTATGCAAGGAACAAGGCACTAAAGCCCGTTAATCACATATTCAGGTGCATTACGGAGCGACTCACAGAAAGATCCCCACCGTTGCAGGTGAAGTGTTTTGGGGGGCAAGGAGCTTGGCGCTTAATAAGGCTACTCTGCTGACCGTTGGCTGGGGCAGCGTTTACGGCCCCAACTGCGAGCAGAGTAGTCAAAAGAGATTTGGAGAACAACATTTTGATAGTTGTAGAAAGACAGTAGTTAAACGTGGTGATGTTGGAGCTGAGCAAGTTGAATTTATTGATTAGATGAAAAGGAGTTCTCAATTTACTTGGTTACAATAAAGCTGGTCAACCAGCATCTTAAATACACAACGTTCTACCTAATCTAATCTCAATAGGGGAGAAACATACTGAGCAGAAGCATCCGGACAGGTCCGGTTATCCGGTCAAGCCGGCTGCAAGTCCAGAATCACAAGATCTAAGCATTCGTTCTCTTATAATTGCTCCGATAGGCGTATCAATTTGATTGTTCAAGTGGTATACCGATTATTTGGTTTGAGTTGTTTCTTAGTAAGTGACTCCGCGTTTTATAGAGAACTGGGACGATGAGTCCCTACTGGGCATAATGAGGGCACTGGCAATTTCTTGAAGATTGATGAACGAGAGCTTGGACAAACAGACTGCTAGTGCAGCGGCAAAGGCCCAAGTTCGTGAGCAGACGCGCAATCCAAAGCGTAGAACCCGTTCCGCGGCTTCCGTGAGACAAATTAGTCAAAATCTCAATTGGAGGACACTTTTGTTAGCGCTCACTAAAATATCAACTAAAGCCGGTCTGTACATAGAGGCAGAGCGCGTAAGGCTATCCTGGGAGAGGACAGTACCCACACCAGAACGGTCAGTTGCTGAGGCGGTCTTTCCTTTTCTGGACCTGTGTGCAGTTTTTCTAGAACTATGCCTGAAGTAGAAAAGACAGCGCCTCTAGGTTGTGCGTGGTTGTCTATCCCACCACAACCTCTGACGTAGTTTACAAGCGTGGCGTCCACCCCACCAATTTTGACTACTTTCTGAACTCAAATCAATCATATCTTAAGCTTGAGAAGCTTTCTAGCCCTCAAATGAAGCTGACATACAGCTTACTACCTCCTCTCTTAATCGAAACTAGATCAGGTCTTTGATGTGCCTCGAAAGGCGACCGACGCGCTACCAAACCTCCCCGACACGATTGTTAGCTTAACTCGAAGAATATACCCTAGCAGAGGAGGGGATAACTGCTAGAAATGTACTGGACATGGATTAGCATGAACTTTTGCTAGCTCTGTCAGCTATTCGCGATATGGCGAATAAGCCGCTGGCTGCGCGACTCTATAGTGTCCTACTGACACAGGGGATGCTTGGTGACCTGCAGCAACAGTTACGGCAATTGACAGATGTTTTTTGATACCTTTAAGATAAGACTTTTAAACAATCGACTTCTTAGCTGTTGTGTGTTATGCTTAATAGTGCTTAGGCATAGCTAAATAGTGAAAGCCGAAAGAGCTACTGCAGCGCGTGTATAGAATTGTGATATATTGCCTATCTTGGACACAGGGTGAGATAGTCTATAGAATAGTATCTCACAAAAATTCCCTGTACTTTACGATTTCGGCGTCGTTCCCAAAGACTCCGGGTAGAAAATCGATGACGGGAGTAGGAACTGCAGCCTCACACTGCTGCTATTAGCATTTTTGCAGTCCACGTGATATTTGACTGTAGTCCGACATACGTGGTTCACCAACTTTGCCCGATAGCCAAGCTCGCGGATGCTGTATTTTTCACCAGCCTTTACAATTGCCTTGTACACTGCGTGCGCATCGTCGGCTGAGCCCCAAAGCTCGTAGCCTCGTTCACCAGATACTCCTTGGCGAAGAGCTAGGAATTTTATTCCATTAATGGACATCCACTTAGCGTGCAGGAAGTACAGATCGGTGATCCTTGATCCGGTCGCAGCTTCCACCACGCGGACGCTCTCGAGGCCTTGAATCTGGAATAGATACCAGTCATTGGTCACATTTTCCAACGTACAGTTAAACTTGCGCCTGCCGTGTTCATGCTGAATTGGGCCCAAACAATTCCGGGGCCAGATGTGTACAAGTAGTCTTCCTCGTCAAGCTTCATGACAGGACCTTCGCCCATAACAATCTCGTCGTCTCGGCACATGATAGAATGCTTTGCTGTGTATTGCTTGAAGTTGGGCCAGTGGTTTGTTGAGAGAAATTCCAAAAACGCCTTTGCTTCAGGGCCACGGACTCTGAGTTTAAGGGCCTGGGACCAATCACCAATGTAAGCAGTTGTCTTGAAAGAAACGCTCTCATCGATCCAACCAGTGAAGGCATCAGCCTCGAATGAGCTTATGAAGCGTGTGTAAGTCCTAACATGCGGAGCGATTGGAACCATGGGCGCAGCAGGTAGCACCGACTCTTGGAAGGAGGAGCTTCTCGCGGCATCTTTGGGATTCGACATAATAAATATAGTCTAGTATATCTTTGCAAAATGAGTAACAGCAGAAGCTGTATGAGTCTCGGTGATGATTCCTCCAGAGGATAGCTTCCCTGCGATGTGTTATATAGTGCAAAACACGGAGTTACCGCAGACGAGCAGCGGAGAACCCATGATGTCCGTAAAGTAGCGGCTCCTCAGTCAATCCGAGATCCGATTGATCTGGGTCAGGCTATGTTCTGGCACCCGGCATCTGCGGAACTCGGCGTAAATTCTGTAGGTGGAAATGACAGGTATTGTTTGGGATGACATCGACTGGCTCTACTTACCAAGCCACACTGTATGCAGCCTTGTCATGCATAGAATACTAAGTAGACCTTTCTACAGCTTCATCTACGTGCCTTTGGTCATGTCTGTTAACGCTACCCACATACCGAAGTACTAGGATCTGTACTAAAGTGTGAAAAAGCTACGCTCCGAGGTACAGCCGAGTACCGTGCACGGTCACTCATTGCGCACGGTCACTCATTGCACACCCCCCCACCATTCATCCCATCTTTTCACCCCCTATATCTCAACGCCACCATGTCTGTTGAGGCTGCAATTCAAGAGTTAAATACAGCTGATTCAGCTAAAGATATTTCGTATAAGAAGTTAGCTGAAAAACATGGTGTATGCCGATCAACGTTAGCCCGCCGAGCAAAGGGCATTCATACGTCGCGTCAGGACAGTGCACTCAACAAACGATTACTCCACCTACAAGATGAGGCAGAGCTAGTAGAGTATATCAAAGAACTCACAAAGAGACACCTTATGCCTACAAGGCAAATGGTGATCAATTTCGTGACTCCACTAGCTGCGTGGGAGCCCTCAGATAGCTGGGTTACTCGCTTCCTTTATCGCAACCAGGACACGCTTCTTACAGCCTGGACCACCCCTATGGAAACAGGCCGTCACAAGGCTGATTCTGGTGATAAATACCGCCTCTACTTTGAGCTTCTGCACCAGAAGATGACCCAGTATGACGTTGAGCCTGAGAATACCTACAATATGGATGAGAAAGGCTTCGCTATTGGGGTCACAGGCAGGAGCAAGAGGATCTTCGATAAGCTACTGTTTGGCAAGAAGCAGTTCAAGCAGTCACTCCACGATGGCAACCGAGAGTGGGTGACGTTGCTGGCTACTATATGTGCCGATGGATCTCACCTGCCTCCAGGCATCATCTTTCCAGCTGCTGGCCGAGCTATACAATCAAGCTGGGTACACTCAATTAATCCAGAAAAGCACTCTATCCACTTTACTACTTCAACAAATGGCTGGACAAATAACGACCTAGGATTAACGTGGCTTGAGCAGGTGTTTAATCGCTACACCAAGGCCAAAGCTCAGACAAAGTGGAGGCTACTCATCATTGACGGCCACGGCAGTCATGTAACTAAGGACTTTATCGACTACTGTGATAGCCATAAGATTCTGCTTATGATCTTTCCCCCACATGCTACACATACTCTCCAGCCGTTAGACGTAGTCTGCTTTAAACCTCTAGCTCAAAACTACACCAAAGAACTCGATTTACACAACCATACAACCCAGGGGTGGGCACCTGTAAAGAAGAGCGATTTCTTCTCACTATTCTGGCCTGCCTGGGTGAATACCTTCACCGAATCGTTAGTGTTGACGGCCTTTGAAGCCACAGGTATCCACCCACCCAACGCCACCCGAACATCAACTTTTCCAGGTCAGCGAAAGGTCGATATCCATCGATTTTTCGTTAAAACACGACTCAAATGCCTTCTTAAATCTGTTTCCCAACGTCCTCTCTCCGCTGCAGGCGTTGTGGCAGGCGCGCTGGCCTCTTTTTGTCTTTCAGCTCTTCGCTGAGCTGAAATCTTTTCAAAATGGCCCGTGCGCCACTCAGATTTTCACGTTCGGTCGAAGGCCACAACCACCAGCAAGACAAGGAGACAGCCTTGACACTCCTTGTTCTTGCAAGATATGGGCATCTGCCAGGCCTAAACACAAAGGCTCTCCACGCGAAGAGCTACGGCACGATCCGACAGAGCACCGGCTCTTAACTCGCAAACAAGGCAGCCAGCATGGCCTTACATTTGACAACTCTCGGGGATAAAGAAGAAGGACAAGCCTGGCTCTGCCTTCCTACTACACCTATCTCCTTCGACACAGGCATGGCCAAGCCTAGTACAAAGGCTCTCCTCGCGCAGAGCCACGGCTTCCGATTCGACAGAGCACCGGCTCTCTACACCCACCTACTCTTTCCTACTCTCTCTTACGGCACTCCACTGCCTCTGAATACACACAAGGGATCCACCCTAATGTACACACACTGCTCAGTCTCCCCAACTGGACGGGGAGCTGTAGTTCTGAAATGGTAGCAATACCCGCGCAGGCAAGAAATGCTTTCTAAGGTAGTGTGTTAGCACTGTAATTCCATAGCTTAGCACGTCGAATATGCCCTTCGGGAGGCGAGATGGTGGACTTGATCCCCATCAACTAGACGTAAAATGAATACCAACCAACCAACCAACCCACCCAACGCCGAACACCAACTTTTCGATTTTTGGGTTACCTTTCTAGAGGCCCTAAAAATCCCAGCAACTGAACAAGCTCACTTCGCTGATTCAGGGAGTACCTCTAACGTCCACCAAGCACCCTGCGCTGTAGCGCAAAGGAGCTTGCCAGGATGGCAGAGTCTCCCTCCTCCCAGCACACAGGGTCCCCAGACTACGAGATCCCTCAGCAGCTGTATACACGCGCCCCAAGACGGCCCCAGGAGGACGTGCATCATCATGCACCCCTTCTGCGCAGCCAGAACCCCGGTGGGGGTGCTCCCAAACCTCGAGTCTCTGATGCTGTTCAACGCCACATCGCTGAGACTCAGAAAACTGCCCAGCTCTGGAACACTATCACTACGGCTTTTGCAACATTGGCAGACCAACACGCAGCGAGTTACACTAACCCGCAAGAAGCCAAGATTGCTGAGGAACTGCAGCAGAGAGTTATCCAGGCTCTAACCTCTCTCAATCTAAGCAACTCTCCTTCTAGCTCTCGCTGGAGCAGTGACACCAGTCACAGCAACCCCAGGAGCCAAGAGTCGGGACGCCGCTCTTGGGCGGACGTAGCCAGAGACCCCCAAAACTCAGATAGGGGTGGCAACCAACCCCTGAACCCTGCTAGGTCTCGGCCTAGCCCGCCAGCTAAGCCAAAAGAAGACAATCGAATCTTCATATCCATCTCTAACCCAGCAACACGACTGCGACAACCCTCACCCTTTGCAGTGAGGCAGGCAATTTGCAAAAGCATAGAAGGAATCACCCTTAGAGACATACCTACGGCATCACCAATCAACACAGGCTGGGCGATTACCCCAGCAAACCAGAGAATTCGGGAGCAACTCCTAACTCAAGAAAACCAGGGACTTCTAGTAAGGACGCTAGACGGAGACGCGGTGAGGATCCCAGAACACTGGATCAACTACGCGGTACAAGGAGTACCCAGCTCTTTCCGGGCCCTCGACGGCACAGAACTACCGACCACTACCCAGCTGGTAGAGGAAGAGGTCTACTCGCAAACAGGCAAGCAGCCAGTCAGCTGCAGGACCTCACGGCATGGGGCGAATCAGAATGGCCTCACTACCTGGATTGTTTCATACAAAGAGCCAGTCCGTTCGTTCCAGCTCTTTGGCACCAGCCAGTTTTCAAAGAAGATCCACAAACACCCAACCATACAGCGACATAACCCAGGCTGCCAGGGCTACTGCAACGCTGCCCGCTGTACCCGAGTAGCCCGCTGTGCACAGTGCGGTGACCGTACGGATAGACACCAAGGACAGTACGGGGACAGTTGCCCCCACAAAGCTGTGTGTGCTAACTGTCACGGCCCTCATCCAGCTGGCCACTCTAACTGCCCTGCTGCCCCTCGTCGGGTTCGTGGACACATCATCAAGCCCACAAAGACTGAGATAAAGGCTATCCGTCGCGCAGGCAAGATAGCACAGCAACACCTCTACAGGACAGTTGAAGAGAGCCGTAGACAGGCTACACTTCAGCCTGAGACTACTCCCTTAGAGGCATCAGAGACAGAGCCTCCCCGCCCTTCCACCCAGAGGCAAGTTGGAGAGGGCAGGGCTTCACTTCCTACAACTGCTGCCTCCTACACATCCTCTTCTACTGCGAGCAGAGAAAAGAGACCAAGGCGGGCGGCCACAGGCCAGAGAAACCTTAATGTAGGACAACTGTCTGCCGGCAGCATTCGTCCACAACCAACTATCCACACTGACCCGTCCACCTCGGAGAGAGAAGACGCCAGCATGAGCGATGACCCGCCATCATCATGCTAGAACACCCCCACAACACCCTAGCCTACGACAGGCATCAACAGCCCAGCCCACCAAGCAAACAACTTCGTGTATGCTGGGCCAATGTTAGCAGGAGCTCACCTTGGCACATCACAATACTAGAGGCGGCTTTTCAGAAGGGCATAGATGTTGTGTGTGTTCAAGAGCCTTTTACATGTGCTAACTCCAGAACTTCTACACACCCTGGCTTTACACACCTAGCACCTATCAGCACATGGGACAACCCTAATACGCCAGGATCAGCCCGCCCTAGGGTAATGACATACATCCGCAAAGGACACCGCCTACGATACCAGGCTAGAGAGAGCCTCCACCACCCAGACATGCTCTGGGCTGTAGTAAATGGAGTGGCGATACTTAACTGTTACAGACAACCACACACCCCGCACGTTATTCAGTACGTCACACATCTTATACCTCCTCAACTCTGCCTTGTGGGAGGAGACTTTAATGCTAGACATGAATCCTTTGAGCCTACCATCACTGCAGCCAACGGAGGTGTGGAGCTAGCCGGATGGGCTGCTAGCGCTTCTATGGACTACATCGGTGTGCCAGGGCAGCCAACACACTGCGCTGGCCACGTCCTTGACCTTACCTTCTCTAACATCCCATTCGCCCACTCTGCTGTTGATGCTAGCATGCACAGCGGCTCAGACCACGAGACAATAGTAACTTTTGTGCCTCTCTCCACTCCAGGCACTCCGCACCTAGAACAGCACCACTACAGAGTCCCAGAGGCAAGCCTACCTAAGTTTACTGGGCTAGTAGAAATAGGTGTCCAAAACATCCCAGACCCGCTTGCAACACAGGATACAGGACAACTAGATGAATGCGTCACGCTGCTCACAGAGACTATACAGCACTCCGTTCAGACAGCAGGCAAGCTCAACCGCAAGGAAGGCCGCGCTGCACCATGGTGGACCAAGGAGTGCAAGACTGCCTACCAGACCTACAAGCATGCTAGACAGCTCTGCTCTGACAGTCTACAGGAAGAGAGACAGGCCTTCAAGACTACAGTCCGACAGGCGAAAAGGCAGTACTGGAGGCATGTCATTGACAACGCCAAGGACGATAAGGACCTGTTCAAGATCATTGCCTGGCACAAGCTCACACCAGAGAACCAGGACAGTCCTCTCATTGTCAACAACAGGACAATATCAGACCCCCTAGAGAAGGCAGAGGCCCTTCGAGAAGAAGTCCTCAACCGGTACACAGCAGAGGATGACCTTGGGCACTGCCCAGACCAGGAGAACGCAGACACCCTCCCATGGAGCACACACATCTCACTAGAGGAAGCTGAACGAAACACGGTAGGGGTCTCAAGCACCTCACCAGGCACTGATCGCTCTACTGTGCGACTACTCCGCGCCTGCTGGGCTCAGGCTGGGGAGCTCGTACGAAGGATCTTTCAGCGATGCCTTGAGCTCAACCACTTCCCAGCACAGTGGAAGCTCGCTGAGGTAGCCATGATACCTAAGGCAGGGAAGACAGACCGAACATCACCGCGCTCCTGGAGACCTATAGCGCTTCTCTCCTGCATTGGGAAGGGACTCGAACGAACAGTGGCTAGACGAATTGCATGGACCGCCATGACACACAAGATCCTCAGCCCCCAGCATGGCGGCGCGCTTCCAAAGCGCTCTGCAACTGACCTCACTGCAGCGTTCACCCACGACACTGAAGCCGCATGGGTACTTGGAAAACATGTCACTATGGTCACCCTTGATGTCCAAGGCGCCTTTGACGCGCTCCTCAAGAACCGCCTGCTACACCGTATGGCCCAGCAGGGCTGGTCACAAAGGACCATACTCTTTGTAGACTCATTCCTCACTGACCGGAGGGTCCAAGTTCGCCTTGGCCAGGTCACCACCCCTAGCTACCCTGTCGCCTGTGGCACACCCCAAGGGTCGCCTCTCTCTCCTGTCCTGTACACGCTGTATCTAGCTGAGCTACTATCCATGGATACAGAACGGAGGTTTGGATACGCAGACGACATATGTCTATACCGGGCTTCACACTCTATGGACGACAACGTTGAGCTCCTAGCATCAGACCTGAGGCAGATCAGAGCATGGGGAGAGGCCAACAAGGTCACTTTTGCTCCAGAAAAGCAGGAAATGATCCACCTGACCAGACAGCGGAGCAGCTATGCCCCTCCCTGTGTGGTAGATGAGCAGCTCACAATCCACCCTATCCTCCCAGGCGGAGAGCACAGCCAGCCAGCCCTGCGTTGGTTAGGAGTGTGGTTCGACCGCAGACTCACCTTTAGACGACATGTAGCCGCGCGCACTGCAAAAGCTGCCAAGGTAGCCTATCACATTCGCAGTCTGGCTAGGACTACCTATGGACCACCAGCCGGCTCCCTCCGCAAGGCTACTATTGCCTGTGTGTACCCATCGCTCCTATATGGGACCGAGTGCTGGTACAGAGGCCGCACCAAACAACCGCATACACTTAAGCCAGACAGGCCACAAGAGGTCAGCGCCTATGTTGGATGGCACGTGGCTGCTATAGACAAGACACTGGCTATAGCAGCACGGGGCATTCTACCAGCGTGGAGAACAACCCCTACAGCTGCACTCTTCCGAGATGCTGGACTGCTACCAGCAGCAGTAGCACTAGAGCAAGCTAAACTCAGATTTGCAACCCATCTACGCACCACAGATGCAGAACACCCCCTTACTAGACGCACATCGGTACATGTAGTAAACAGGGGCGTAAAAACTGGACAACCCCAGCGAGTCAAGACTAAAGTCCAACAGATGGCATCTCTTCTACCAGAGATTCCTAGGACTACACTCATAGCCCCTCACTACTCGACTGGCTGCCGAACAGACCCGACGCTCGGCATAGACAAGAAGACTGCAGCTAAGGCTTTCAACCAATGGTGGGCCCAGCTCTCACCACTAGATGTCACTATCTTCTCAGATGGCTCTGAACAGTACACCAAGGAAGGAGAAAAGCGGGTCACCTACGGCTTTGCAGTGTATCAAGACGGAAAACAACTCCAGACTGGACGCGGATCACTCCACCCTACCTCACACGTCTTTGACGCTGAGGCAATAGGAGCGTGGAGAGGCCTCCAGCATACTATAAGACAACCAGCGCTTCGCACCCGCCGAATCTGGCTGTGCATAGACAGCACCTCAGTAATTTGGTGCCTTAGGGGCGACGCACCCCCTACCTCTCAATGGGCCTTTCTGGAGTGCCATGGTGCCATGGAGACACACGACGTCTCTATCAAATGGGCCCCGGGACACCTAGGCATCGAAGGGAACGAGGCAGCAGACAGACTAGCCAACCTAGAAGCCCAGCACCCATCACCCGCAACTGGAAAAGCTGCCATGCCTACACTCTCGGGCAACAAGTCAGTCGCCCGCAAGATACTACGGCACACACAACAGACCTGGTGGTCTGACAGGAAGACTAAGCTCTCAAAATGGTACAAGAGCTGGGACTTGGACTATGCGCCACGCAGCAGTCCAAAGGAGCTAGACCTACCAAGAGCCACCTTAGCCAGGCTACTCTCTATCCGATCTAGACATGGGGATTTCGCCTGGTATCATCGAAAGTACAGCCACAAGGATGCAAACCTCACCTGCTCATGCGGACAGGACAAGACACCAGAGCACCTCGCGCTCTGCCGCAAGACCCTAGGGAGCTTTAGCAGATGGCCACTTCGACCACCTATACCGCCGTCCAGCCAGGCCGATGGCCTAGCGTACACTGCAGTACTAATAAGGGAGCCAGAGGCCTTTGAAGCCTTTGTCAAACTTTCACAGTACTACACCAAGATCTGCCCCCGCTAGCTCTTGCAGTCCTGCAACAGCAGCAAGCAATGCAGCACCTAGCAGTGGTAGGTCCAGCACAACAGCTGCAGTACTCCCCACCCGTCTACCTCTCTTACCCTTTCCCCTCACCCCTCCTCCCCCCTCTCCCTACGCGCACACATACATACTCACCCTCTCTCTCTCTCTTGGCACATAGATGCCTCAAAATGCAAGGAAATCACCTTATTGTACACACATCGCTCAGCCTCTCCAACTGGACGGGGAGCTGTAGTTCTGAAATGGTAGCAATACCCGCGCAGGCAAGAAATGCTTTCTAAGGTAGTGTGTCAGCACTGTAATTCCATAGCTTAGCACGTCGTATATGCCCTTCGGGAGGCGAGATGGCGGACTTAATCCCCATCAACAGACGTAAAATGAATACCAACCAACCAACCAACCCACCCAACGCCGACGTTATACTCAACCGATTCAAATCACCAACTCCTCCACCTGTTACAACACCTCCACTACAAACTGGACCTTCAGCTGCACCAGAAGAGCCAAACTGGCTGAAAGCAAAGTCGTTATTACAGAGTGCTGTGAAGGAAGATAGTAGTAATGAGCTTGGGGCACTAGAACAGATCATTCACCAGCTTCGTGTGCAATTAGAGCTTGCACAGCATGAGCTAGATGGTATGAAAAAGGCTCTTGCAGAGAAGGAGAAGGCAAAGGATAAGAAGAAAGTATTACTGTTATACGCTCACGATGTTAAGTGGCATGGGGGAGCTAAGTGGTGGAGTCCTGGGTCAAAGAAGGAAGCTGACGCACGTGACGCTGCTAATAAAGCCTACCAAGAACAGGTAGAGGCTGAAAAAGCTACTCAGCGTGAGCTACAACACAACCAGAAGCTCCTCCGAGAAAAGCAGAAGCAAAAACAGCGTAAGAGGCGGGCAAGAGAGAAAGAAGAGCGTAAAAGAATCAAGGCTGTGAAGGCTGCTGAAGTAGCCAAACGCAAAGCTGAGAGAGAGCGTCTAAAGCAAGCTCACAACGCTGCTAAAGCTATACAATTGCCCCAAACAGGCAAGCGCAAAGCCTCACAGCAGCTGCAGTCAAATTTGACTAAGAAACGTGGTGGTGGTGCTGCGCGTAGTCGTCCTGTTGCCGACCAGCGTTCCCCAGCTCCCCCACCTACATACAACAGCCGTGGCCGCAAGATTGCTCTACCAAGTAGATTTGGGTGAGACAATTTGTCGCATAGGTCTATAGACTGCTCCACCAAAATATCTTGTAATAACAACTATTGTACGTGGCTCTATAGCCTCATTTTTGTGACGCCTGTAAAAGTGGTTGGGTGTGCAATGAGTGACCGTGCGCAATGAGTGACCGTGCACGGTAGCGGGGCTGTTGACGCCCGAGAACTTCTCACAACCAACATTACCAGTTGGGCGTCAACGCAAACGCATACATGTTCAGCACATTATTCAGTTACCTTACACAGCGAAGAGACACGCATTTTCTAAGTCCTAAGCCTAAATGTAAGTTTTCATCTTGTCTAAATCTGCAAAGCTACTGCCTGGCCTGCGAAGCGCCCTACAGTTCCGCAACATGACAGATATACAAGGTAACTAACACCATCTGTAGTGTAGCTTATACTGGTACTCCGTACCGCTTCCTGCGACTTGCTTGTCCCTCTGCCTACCACTCGAACCTTACATGCGCCCTTCGCAAATTCAGCAGACTGTGTACGAATCTACTTGAGGAAGACAGCTTATCAAGTTATAAGACGACACGGTACACGGTGTAGGGAAGGTGGTAACAGGCTGCAGTGTTCTGCGACGGAACGCAGGCAGTGTACACACCGCAGATTGGGCGGAGAGATCAAATTTCCATCTCATTGCAAATGCCTGAGGTAATACTGTCTCGAGCTCATCAAAGAACCGAGTTGACGAGACGCAAGGCTGCACAAACCGTCAATGGGGAGTACGAGGATATCGACTATCATATTTTCCAGGCGGTCGACTACAACAGACTCATGTCCTGGAAGGCTGATAAAAATGGTCATGGCAAGATAAGCGTTGGCGTGAGAGAAATGACGCAGCAAAAGGTGGAGGTGGACACGAACGACGCTACTCTGCCCAAAGGGCGAAGTGTAGTTGTTAACAAGATGCATTTTAAACTAGTTCGAGAGGACTAGGGGAAACCTGCAGACCATACCTCTTGGCCCGTCTCGAAACTCATCATCACCTCCAGCTTGTAGTCATAGTTGCTGCTGTTTGGAGGAGAGACCCTCGCGGCGCCAGTAGGCGAAACACCTGTGTCTTCTTCTATCTTCCTTAACTTGCTGTTCATCATTGCCGCGTAAAGGTAGTCTCCTAGTATCTTTTTCCACTCTTCAGCAAATGTCGTCGTTTTCGTCGTCTCCAGAATTGTAATTCCAAATGAAGAACATAGCCAGATTTCCAAGTTAAAGTCTTCACCCAAGTCGGATGGTAGACACAAGCGCAAGGCACGAGTAAGCAGAAGTTTCTCGGTACTTCTCATGTAGCTTGCTTGAACGCCTTTGTAGAGGAACTCCCCGAGATACGATTCCATCTTGTCCAAGTTTGGCATGATAGCATACTTGGCGCTGAGTCCGTCCTCGTTATTGGTGCAACTCAGTCGTTTTAGCATATGTATATTAGCCAGAGCGATTGTCAGCCAGGCGTTGCGATCTTCAAGCCTTGGGATCCCGAGTGCTGCACGCGTCGTTGCACTTCCTGTGGCGCTTTAGTTCAACGTTCATAGAAAGAGAATATTCATACTTAGTTCGGCTATTGCATCCTGCCCACTATAAACAACATCTGTCGGGGAATGTTGAACAGGAAGACTTGGTACATCCGTGGCATCTGTTGCAAAACACTTCATAGCGACTTCATGGAGTGCTGGAGGATGTGAAACTGTGGGCCACCATCCCTCGAGATCTTGTACAACTTCCCACCTGTTAAGCTGTGACATTTGTCGCATATTTAGCGATGAAATGATTAGAAGTAGCACATCCGGGCCTAGCCGCGTGAAAACAGTGACAGCAAGATTCTTTGCGCGACGTAGGATGCTCCGGGACGCTTCAGAACGGCCGCTCGATATTCCCTTTAGGATTCTGTTCCAACGTTTGGTATCATGAGTTGTAGGATAGTCGCACATGCCATTCTCGTAGGCAGCCCTCTTTTTCTCAGCTTCTTTGATGAGTTGGTCGTGTTGTGGCATTTCCAAAGCAAGAGGAGGTACAGACAAGAGGAAGTAAAGGCAAGAGGAAGTAAAGGCAAGAGGAAGTAAAGGCAAGAGGAAGTAAAGGCAAGAGGAAGTAAAGGCAAGAGGAAGTAAAGGCAAGAGGAAGTAAAGGCAAGAGGAAGTAAAGGCAAGAGGAAGTAAAGGCAAGAGGAAGTAAAGGCAAGAGGAAGTTAAAACAGATTAAAAGTAAAGTTAAGGCTAAACGTAACGTGCGCTGTGCAATAGGCCCGCAATCAACCGCCAGCGTTGCTAGATTAGCTTATCAGCCCATTCCCAGCCCAGATAAAGCTAAGCGATCTGCACAACCTTGGCTCAGCCACCTTAGAGTGTACCATCGTGGTGATTGGTGGAGCGCATCTGCGAACAGGCCTACTCTCACAGTCTCGATTTTATTGAGTGCATTACACCGTGTACCGTCATTCGTTGCTACGACATCACGGCACGGGACAGCGGTCTCTGGCTAAGCAACTGACCTCCTTCGTGCGCGGAATAGGGCAGTTGAAGGGGCCGCGACAGTTGACAGGGTTTAGGGCTCAGCCAATCGGAACGAACGCCGGGTATCGCGGGCCCGTTTGAGATAGGCTGGTTTTCGTGGGGTTGGCCCGAGCGTGACATATCGTTGTCAGAGGCCGGCGACCTTGTCGCGAGCCAGAAAGCAACGTCCGAGCCGGCAGTCTTGCCACTCCCCAAGATGCCTCTCCTATCAGACAGAATAATGCGCAAGTCCAAATGGGCCAAGAAACCACAAAGAGTCACAATGATCAACGCAGCGGACGAGCTTGCATCATTGCAGTACTGGAATGGGCAAGTGATATGGCGGCATGTTGACCTGCCGCCTGGCGACTACAGTAGTGGATTCAATAATCCTTGTTTCATCTGCACCATGAATCTGTATCCCATGCCAAGTTGGCATTTCTGCTTGCTCGTAATTTGAAGTTTCGATAAAAGAAGGCCGATCAACCTGCCTGTCTGAGAAATCTTTTGATGACCTGCATCAGTGGGATGCAACAGGGGTATGCGCGGTGCCCAATTCATCCAGAAGGATGTTGCAGAGGAACAAATACATCGTCCTTTGGTATTCCATGACCTCATTACGGAGCTGATAGCCTGCACAGCACACGTGAAAGCTTCTGAAGGCTAAGGATATAAGCTCTCTTGCAGTACATCGATTGTCCATCATACCAACAACACATCCTCCACCTCCCTCTATCACAAACACTTCTACAGAATCCGAACATCATGGTGGGTATTCCCTAGAGTCTGTCGAATTTGCTCGTCTGACAATAGAGAAGCCGGACGGCTCCAAGAGCGAGTATGCAGCATGCACAACATTTGGCTGTGACGGCCAGGACATTCGAAGGGGCCAGCAATGCCCTAAATGTGGTGTAACCCGTCCCGAGAATGACAACTAGGCGGATCATTCTCATATTGTCTCCGGATCAGCGAAGAAACTTGGGATGAAACTCGCTTGCAACTTCCATCAGTCTCTTCGTGATTGGCACAGACGCCGTCAGATATGTAAAGAAGGTTATTTATTCACTCATCGACAGGCTGTGCTGAAATGCTCTATACTTGGCGTGATAGACTGTGAAGGCCATACACAGACCGCGCAAAGCACTCCGTGTCAGCCACAAGGGTTTAGTAACAGAGCGCGTCTTGTACAACTAGCGGGCATCGTGCTCTAGAGTTGTCCAGAATTTAGGCACTTCGATGTGCTGTAGGATCCTGCAATTGCTCGAATGCTTGCTTGTTCGTGATCTTACTTTCTCATCGCATTGCACCTACACAAAGCACAAAGGGTCCAGTCATCGCGCCGATTCCTACAGGTTATTCGATTTTAGCGATGGGTTGCAAGCATGCTCTAATTACAGTGCAAACAAGTGCATATAGTAAGGCTATGTATGGTATATGATCGAGCAATGCATTTGAATTATCGAATTATTCAAACATTCCAATCTTGGCGTAAAAACCTACTTTACCTTCTTGCCAAAGCCAGAAGGCTTGAGCGAATTCCTGCACTTCAGAGTTGCCGAGCACCATGGACAGTGTGCCGTCAAACGATAGCTTCTCTTCGGTCTCTGCTACATATTTGACATATCTTCCTTGTTTGTCGCGTCTCTCGCGGACGGAGAGTGGCTCTTGATATGAAGGTCCATTCATCGCTGGTGGAACGACTCTGAGATCCTTGATGAACTCAACCAGCTCCCACGGAGCTACTATCGCGTCTTCCCAATCGATTATCGCCTTAACGTTGCAGTTGTCATCCATCAAAATGTTGCTTCGATAGAGATCGCCGTGAATCACAGGGAAAGGATCTTTCCTGAAGTTGTAAGACTTGGCGAATTTGGCAACTTGCAAGGGGAAGCCTGCAAGAGAGTCCCACAACTCTTCAAAGTGTTCAGGAGGCGACAATTTTTTGACCGTATCCCTCGAGAACGGAAAAACTGCACCTGTGGCCCATTGCGCAAAGAAGTCCGCCGATGTCAGGAAGGGCCCGCCTATTCCAGGTATTGGCCCGACTGAGTAACCATTCCTCGTCTCGGTGATGCATCCTATCATAGGGAAACGCACCGAAGACATCTCTGCCTGTCAAGATGAGATGAGAACGGAATCGATCAGCTGTGAGTGACTGTTACCTGTATCCTTGCCATTGCTGCGTAGTATCTCTCTTCCCATCCAGCCGTCATCTGAGTTTCTCTTGAGAAATCCTCGCCAAGCACATTCATAGCAGTGTCTGCATGGACGTACTGCTGTACGGTAAATGCAGCTCTGACCGGACTGTCCTCGGCCGTACGATATGCAATTATCCTAGGTACGGGAATACTGGACCGTTGTTGGATGACTCTGACGGCGCAGACCTCGTGTAGCAGCCTCTTAGAAGAGGCTGCAGAGGGTGGCGTTTTCTGTACTCGTACGATCCATGTGTCTCCGTCGCTAAATTCAAGTCTTCGAACAATATGAAGTCCTCCTTCACTGTGAGCCGCGGACAGTTCGCACGCAATATCAACGTTCTCGCTTGTGAACGCTCTTCGCTTCTCAGCAATGGCAAACTTTCGCAATGCCTCCCAATTAATAGAAGCCGACAAGGACTTGTCGTTCTTCACCTTAACCCAACTCGGCGGAGGAGGAGTTCTGGCAGGCATTATGCTGCATCCCAGGAGTGCGCGAAAATATGGTGACTGACAACTTGTAGCGAAGGCGCGGTGCTTTCGATACACTTGGGCGGGAATATAGGAGATGAAGTGAGAAGGCTGCAGGAATCTGATCAAAGCGCTAAGATCAAAACGGCTTGGTTAATGTTGTACGAGACTAGGCATGTCACACGCTAGTCTTTACACGCTAAGGTAAGCTCCTGCACGGTCACACCACCCTGCAGGAAATAATCGGACACTTTCCTGATGACTCAGCCCCTAACCCTAACTAAGCCAGCCAGCCACCAACGTCTCAACTTTTTGTCCCTATAACTCTACTAAATCTTACTATTTTTGAATAAATGATGCTTCTACATAATTGCAAAGTAACGCGCTTTGATTCTATAAAGCCACATGCTAACAGTCTCAAGCGTGCGTGGTTTTATCACGTATTTAACTATAGGAACAATCACACGCGCGTCACGGTGTTGTTGGTCTTTACAAACTATAACTTCCCTAGCTCTATAGCGTACAATTAGCTCTGTAAAAGAGATACGTGTGGTTTGTCACATGCCAATTTGCGTTACGTCACATTGCATACCCGCTCAGGTAATAAACCCCAGACTACCTTCTACTTCTGTTCTTTCATTTCTCGCTCTCTTACCGACGCCAACTAATCCTGATGCACACCTTCCATCCTGAAAATTTAATTGCCGCCATCTCTACTTTCCGATCTGACGGCAAAATTCCAATTCTTAGCGAACGGCACTGGGATGGTGGCCAGTGTCGCATCTTTAAGGTAGACTTTTCGAACAAAGAAAGCTGGTCTGTACGCATCCCAATCCACGTACAAAGCAAATCCCAAGATACTATTATCAACATACTTGAAGGCGAACGATGTATCATTCAAGAGCTTGGCAGAATAGGCTTTCCCTGGGCTCCAAATTACTATGGATCTAGCCTCACATTTGACAATCTAGTAGGCTTTCCATTTATAGCGCTAGCATGGATTGAAGGCTCACCTCTTCCTGCCCCCAAGTTCAACTCTTCAGGAAGATCGAAAGGCTTATACTGCTGCGCTTGAGTCTCAACCTTCGCAAGCGGCATTTTGGATGTTGCTTGTCCTTTCATCTCAAGATGTCGATTTTCGTCATTCTGTTCTCGAGTCAACGATCAGCAAGGGCATGCATTTTTCGCTAGCACGTTTGGGATGGAATCTCCCTTGTGATGAGTAGTAAAATAGTTGCAACTAATTTGAACAAATGAGGGCCTTGCGATGTGGGGCAGCCTGGTGCAGCCATGGGAGGACAATTGTTAAGGAAGCAGGTCTAAGCACGTGTGTTTCGGCTGTGGCACTCGCGCCACCATGCTGGCCAAGCTGCTTTTTGCACTGCTGTACAGCCTCAGCCTGTACTGTGGTGTGAAATACGCTATAGCCAATGCAACCGGCGGTCAACACCATATCGCCAGCAGATAACGGACAGGAGCCGTGTGAACGAAGAGGTTGCGCTGCCTACGAGATCTGCCTTGTACGTAGAATTCCTCCTCTTTAGATACTCTGTCAGGTACAGTACACCTCGCCCCCGCACCGTTCCTCGACCAAGCGTTGCTGACCTCTACACCTTGTTGGCTGCTGACTGTACTGTAGTGATTGGCGAAGGTTCTGCTGTAATCAGTCAGGCTCTGATCGCGCTGCTGACTACTGTACTTGGCGATGGGACTGCGAGGTGCCACCTGTTGCGTCATCCCGAGTGGTGTTGTGGAGAAAGACGAGTGGTTGCACGTGGCAAAACCACGACGTCTGCCATTCCTTGCATGCTATACCGATAGCAGCGTCGATTGCGAGTCTGAGGTGATCGCATGCTAGTGCCGAGCGCCTTTCCCCGTTGAAAGCCATACATGAGCCATACTTGCTGGTCGTCGCAGATGGGCAAGACCAGCCTTACATAGAGTACAGTACACTCGCTTTGCAGTACAGTACTGTAACCAGCACTCCTTCGATTTCGTGCAGCTGTACACGTCACATCGAGTCTGCAAAGAGTAGCTCGGTTGATGTGCTTTTGGCGGAGCGGCGATGCATAGGTGTGGCTGCGCAGCGTGACGCCTTTTGTCGTTGAGAATGAGTTGCACCCGCCAAGACTCAACGTTTGAGCTCCATTGTACACTCAGTGACACGTCAGATGTTAGTTGAATCAGCACAAGCTTCGTATCCAATCTTGCGTAGCTCTCGCGCTAAGAGTACTGATGCAGTTTCATCCTGATTCTTCTAGCTCATTCTGAGCTACGCGGAGGATCCCCTTCATATCAAGGTACAGCTGCAGGCTAGGATCCCTCCATCTCTCGCCGTTGGGAAACACTTTTCTTCGAAGCCTGTTGACGCAAGGGATCAACGGTTGGTAGTATGGCGTAAAGTTCGTCCGCGCTGTCTTGAGAAAGTCTCGTTCATCGTCCACAACACCCTTCTTCGAACCAGCTAGTTCTTCAGCGTCAAGATAGTTCCATTTGTCAAATCGTGAAACGATCCTTTCCTGCTGTCCGTCATAGTGGATGCAGATCCAAAAGAGCACCCAGAAGAATGATTCAAGATCGTGCATGAACGAGTGCTGTTCGTCGTCTAGAAGCACTCCAATGGCCATGAAAGCTCGCGTGCCGGTCTTCCCACGCGCTCCTGAAGCTTGCTCGCGCTGCTCCTTGATTGCAAGGTCAAGGTCGATCAGAAAGGCGGGCCACGACGAGTTGTCCTCGTCTTCGTTCACCAGCAGGTTGTTCGGCGAGATGTCGCGTTGAAGCATGCCCGCCTGCGTGTGTAGGGACTCGTAACCCTCGATGCAGCCCTCCAGTGCGGCAAGTAGGCTGGTCCGGGAGCTTGCTTTGTAGATGGGCTTCCCGTAGTCTTGCGCAATGACGCGGCGATGGACGCGGTGTGCAATGACCGCTTTCGTCGGAGAGCTCGAGCAAGTGCGTTTGCTGGGTGGTAACGGTGCGTCTGTGCAGCTCGAGGATCGCTTCCGCCCAGCGAGACTGCTGCTTCTATCTTTTCGTGAAGCCCGTCGCCCAGTCGTGCTCGGCGGCGGCATCGGCCTTTTTGACATGTAGTTTTCCGCTTTTGTTATATCCAGGCCTCTGCGTACATTTGTGCGGATGTCGTTGTCTTGATCACCAACACGGACCGTCTCGTGGTGAAAGTACCTCGCAACGTTCACCACATCCTTCTCGGTCGCTTCGCGCAGCAGCTCGCCCTCTTCTTCGTGCTCCGGGTACTGCCAGGAGTCTTTGACTACGAGCGGAGTGTTGGGCTCGTCTTCCCGATGCACTCTCCAGCAAGTCGTTGCTCGACCGGCGACACAAGCAACCCGCTTTATCACCCTGTCAATGACAAGCCGCTCCTTGCTGCCGTCTCGCTCGATCTCGATGTACCGCTTGTCTCCGGCTGTGATGATTGTAGGGTCAAAGCCCAGCTGCGTCTCGCTCATCCAGAGAAACCCCAGCACTGCAGACACGAACTGCAGGCCGTCTTCGTTGATGTCGAACTGCTCGGACGCGATGCCCCCCAGTCGATCGAAGCTCCACAGCCGCATGAGCGATCCACACAGTGTGAAGCCAAGAACAAAGCGGCGGCTGTCTTGAGCAGCAAGCACCTCCCTCGCATATCGGCCCAGGTCAAGCCACGCTTTGGACGCTTTGTCGGCCAACGCGTTGCTCTTGAGCTCTCCCGGCACGAGGATGCACGACCAGTGATATTTGGAGTTGACGCCAGCGCTCTCGCCGTCTACGAAGCCAACGTCCAGCTTGCGATCAGCCGTGGAACCCTGCAAGGGCTGGTGGGGTCGTGCTACGGTTCGGCGTCGAACTCTGGGCCCCGGCCGATGCTCTTCTGCGAAGCCCGAGAGCCGTTCTGTAAGCGGTCCAAACCAACTCAAGACATCCCCCTCCCTCGCACCTTCAGGCCAACCCTGCCAGCCACTCTCCTCCTGGTAGAGCGGTGTGTCTCCCTCTTTGCACCTGTCGAACACAGCCTGTGCTGTCGGTCCGAGATCTGCGACCTCCCCGAAGAAGGCGTCGAAGAAACCAGGTACGCCAACGTACATGTGGCCCAACTCCTCCTTCAGCACATCGTCGACGTACTTGCGGTGCTCGGTCGAGTTCGCGAAGCTGCCCGTGCTGCGCAGCCATGGTGTTTGTTGGATCGACGACGCGGGGCGGGGAGGCGGAGTGGACGCGGTAACGGCGTCGCACGCAGCGTCCCAAATGGCTTCGTCGGGCTGTTCGCTGAGAACGGCATGCAGGAGGGGTTTGATCCGAACAGCGTCAAAGCTGTAAGAAACAATCGATAGATACAGCGGCGCTAGATCGTTGAGGAGATCTCCGTTGCCACGCTGTGAGGGCAACGCTTGAACCACATCAAGACTTTGCAACGTAGGAAATAGAGCCAGAAAAACCTGTCTTAAACCTATCACTATCAACAGCTCTCCTTCGAGCACGTAGATGAGTATTACCTTCGCGATCGATATTCAGATCGACTTTATCCTTCCAAAGCGAAGAATACTTAGATCGAAAGCCATCTAACCTGTTGCCTATTGGATGCGCTCTGATGATCTCCGACCAAGACAACGGAACAACCATCACGGACAGACTTGTAGTTCGTGGTTCCCAGGCGGTCGTGAATGCCAGTGTGTTGGCCGCAGTGCGGGCGAGGGACGGATGTCAGAAGCGGAGGTGCAACAATAGGGCAGGCAGTCCGGGGAAACGTCGGCATTACTCCGCGTCGAAACATTCCGCCAAGGGAAGAGCTGCGATCATCATTGGCCGACTTCCCTTCGAATCCCGAGAGTCAGCTGATCCGCTCCACTTACTCCAGTACATCGACAATGCGGCTGCTTATGAGCATCCAGATCGGCCGATGCTGTAAGTGTGCTAACAATCGGGGAGGAGCCCGCCCAGTGGCAGGGTTCCACATTTGACCGGCTCATTCACCTTGGGGCCAACATGAACATTTTTGCAATTGAGCAGTCAAGCATCCGGCTAGGTTAAAGGGATGAATTTGGCTGCAGTACACTCGATGTCGGGGAATACAATTCGACTACATAAGACAAAAGCGTTCAGTTCTCCCCTAGCCATTCCAATAGGAGCGCTTGCTCTTTCACAATCCGCAAAAGTCTCCAGTTGTGTCGCCAGCCGATCCCATCGAAGGCTAATGGGGACAGTATCTTGATATCCATCAAATGCGGATGGTCTTGGATGGCCTCACGAATATGATTGTAGATCCTGGTGTCCTCTATCAAATCAAATCCCACGTTCAACTCAATAAACCTCAGCTCCCTCTGGAAGCCCAAAAAGTCTGCTAGCTTCTGCGCATCATCCTCACCTTCCTCACGCTTGCGCAAACCGATACGATATTTCGCACGTCGTATCAGAGCTGCGCTGTGATTGTCCTCGCTGATTCGGTGGGCATAGAAAGAATTCTCTCCGTACAGTACGTAATGTGCCTCCTCGTATATGAGACGGCATGTGCCTAAGATGGAAGGATGGAGGTTATTGGGACAGGGCACATGGTCTTCATCTTCTGGAGGTGGCACCATGCGCACGTGTCGATCTGAGCGAAGGAGGATGCGATAGATCAAACAACGAACTTCTGGTGGGAGTCGCAAGAACGGGCAGCGCAAGAGCAAAGCGCTTTTACTTGCTGCAGAGCGTCAGCATGATGCTATCCTACCAGACGTCCCTAGCACGAGTGTCGTACACTGTGTTTTATTTGGCGCGTCGATGCATTTACGGTTATCGGTCGAGTTTGCGGAGCAGCTTGAGACTGATGATAAAGCACGGGATGGTGGTATCAACTCGTAGACAGCGTCCCAGATGACTTCGTCGGGCTGTTTGTTGAGAACCGCATCAAGAAGTGGCTTGATACGCTCGCGTTCGTAGTAGTTTGAACTAACTGCCAAACATAGTCTTGACAGGTCGTTGAGGAGGCTCCCCCTGCCACGCTTTGAAGGCAGCAGCCACGAGGCGCGGAGGCATTGCACGGCAAGTAGGAGATCGACAGCGGTATCATTCTGCCCTGCTCACGTCAACATCGACTCAGATGATTATCGAACTGACAGTACGCTTATCGTCCGCCACTATGTTGCCTTCATCTGTCGTAGTGGAAGCGTGAGCATCCCGGAAGTTATCCAACCCCTGGCCGATCGGATTGGCATGGATTATCTCTGACCGTGTCGTCATTTGCTGCGCATACGCATCGAGGAGGATCGCGAAGCTAAGGGTTCCAGCTACGGCGGGTTAGAGGCTGCACTGCAAGATGGAGCTCAAGCTGGGGTTGCGCATTTCTGCCAGTCGTCGGGCACGACCTGGTTCGGCGCTGTCGTGCGCGCTTACAACGAAGCCCCGTTTGCCCCGCCACACCGTGCACAGACTCGTAATGCGCACCAATGCGTAATGTGCACCCTACCACCTATGAGCACCCGATAGAAATGAGGTTATTGAGCCACCCACAAGAGCAGTTATTACAAGAGAAGCTACGGAATTAATCCATTGACTATTGCGCACATTTTGGTTATCACCATTTTTTCGTAGGTTTGATAACGCGACCGCTCTTTGCCAACCGAGTTGGGGGGGGGGAGGGGGGTTAGGGAACGCGCGTGCACCACGCGTAGAGTGCGCGAGGCAGCACTACCACGACTCTTTGTTGTTTTTGACTGCAATTGCTGTAGGGCCTTGCCCTTGGCCTGTTTAGGCAACTGGATACTTCTTTGAGCGTCGCGAAGCGCTTTTGCAGCCACTCTAGCTGCCTTGCGAGCCTCAATTTCAGCGCGCTTTTCAGCATCCCTACAAGCGCGCTCTTCTTGCTCCCTCAACCGCCAAGAGTGCAACGCTGACTTAATCCTATAAAGCCAGTCTATCGTCTAACGACAAAGACTTAACATCGCAACGTCAGAATGGCATGCACTAAATCCCCGAGACGGGTTGTTCTTCGATTCAATGCTAGATACGGCCTCGATGAGCCAGCAATCATCAACAAATACCTCGAATTAACCCAATCTGGAGAGATACGCTATTTTATCCACTCAATACCTCCCAGAAATTCGTCTAAAGCCCATACCGTCCTCGATCTCCATTGCGACCAGCACCAAAATGTGAACCTCAACCAAATTTCATGAGGTTTTTCTTGTGCAGAAAAAGGGTGATTTGTAAGTCTCACCAGACTGCGAGATACGTAGCTAAGTCTCCGTCAGCGTCTTAGAACAGCTCGCAAAAAGTTGGGTTTTTGGTGTAGTTTTGAGTGATCAGCTCGCTTGGGTGATGTACTCGCTTGGGAATCACGTTATACAGAAAAGAAAGCTTGCAGCCGAGCTCGAGTGAGTGGAGACGAGCTGCGCTGCAGATGCTGAGAACCAGAGGGCGCCCAGGCAATGTGTCCAGATATTGACGGTTTCCGTGTGAATGCGGACGACGGAGGCCATCGACTCGCTGTAGGATGCTGTGCCGCATCGCCGGTGACTGAGCTTGAAGGGGTGTTTTTCGGTACGCATATTCGGGGTATTGACTCGCTGGTTGGCTGGCTGGCTGGCTGGCTGGCTGGCTGGAGAAGGACGCAGCGTCGAAGAGCGAACAGACCGGTTATAGTAGCTCGCCAGATCCCAGGGAGCGATACAGGAACACAACCAGAGAGCAGCGTGAGTGGCTATCAGGATAATACGCCGTCCGCCGTGCGCCGTGCAAGGGCGTTGCTAGCATCCACGCTGACACGCAGCAGCTTATGCTCAAGGCCTTTCGACTGCTCTGTGCTGGTTGTGCCAATTGGGCGGCTTAGTCTTGTGCCCGTCGAATGCATGGCGAACTGCAAGGGAGAAGGACAGTCACTGCACACAGTTGCGACTTGTGTCCGTGATCGTTACCGTAAATACCTCCTCCATGGTCCAACTATAATGGGAGTATGCCGTTCTACCCAGCACATGTATTAGCCTGACGACACACTGTGCAAAGATGAGGCCGCCAAAGCTCTCAGGTATTCCTAAAGAGCTTCTCTTTATCGTTCTAAGTTATCTCTGTCCACACCATCTTTCCATATTTTGCTACGATGGAGTCCTCCATGGTGTCGCCCAAGATTTGCTCTACCGACGTTTTCACGGACATAGTCACAACATTGCTAAATTCCTTAGGACTATCCTCGGAAACCCAACACTGGCCTTGAAAGTTCGGTTTGTGTTCCTGGATCATTTGCATACACCTAGAAACTCGACACTTCCTGAAGAGTGCGTTGGCCGCTTTGCTGCAGCAATTGAAGACCTTCCCGTCCCAAGATCTAAGAAACAACATTGGACTCAACGTATCAGAACAGGCCATGTGGAGGCGTTAGCAACGCTGCTGCTTGCTTATCTTCCACGACTTACGACACTTAAGAGTTGGACTCAAGACCAGTACGCACGGAGCGAATACGGCGGTACACAATTTCTATTTGATGGCCAGCCTTTTTGGACGCTGATCATGCCCCAGCCAGGAAAAGACGCTTTGCAGATGCCGTTCCTGGCAAATATCCGGACGCTCAATCTGCTATCGTTACCTTGCTCGGTCAATCATCTGGCCTCTGTCTTTATGCTACCAGCGCTCCAATCGCTGCATATATGGGACGTCGTCGACGTAAGGCAACATAGAGAGCTTCCTCAGTGGGCATTTACCCCCCGCTCGACCATGATATCAGAATTAGCGCTGACGGGCGCATCACTGTCAACAGAGACTCTCCGTCGAATGATTCTATCATGTTCCCAGCTGGTGAGCTTCACTTACAACTGTCCTGTTCCTGCATGCCAGCCAAGCTTCGGTTCTATTATAGACATGCTGTCGACCTCACACGAAACTTTGACGAATCTGACCTTCCTGTACCAAAACGCGAGGCCGCACGAGACAGGGCCAATACAATCTCTTGCGGGGTTAACAAGTCTCGAGCACTTCTCGGGTGATGCGGTTGTCCTGATTGGCGAGTTAGATGGAAGTGGAATTTTTGACATACTTCCCCGAAGCCTGTGTAGATTGCACCTTACAGATGTTTCGCCATCTGTAATGGATCGTCTCGGCGGAGCAAACGGTATCCTGAACCGTCTTGCCGAGTCTAGATCTACAGTCTTGCCACGACTTCGTATAGTAGAGCTGGTGCGGTCTTCATCCTTGTCTGTCGAAGACTCAGATGTCTATCTCCAAGACGATCTTCATTTATGTATCCAAGGGAGCCAGGCATGAGCTAAGTCTAGAATGATCAAGGTTGTGGCATTGAATTACGCATGGCCTCCTTGTTTTAGCGGAGGATCAATTGAAACCAGAGTATAGACACAACTTGTTGTACACAGCACTGTTAGTTAGTTTGAAACGCTTGGTCTATGGTGCTACAGATGCCCTAGTCTGCTGAGTGTTCTTGTTGATATGAGGTTTGTTCTTCGCCTTACTGTACAGTACCTCTTGCTGGAGCTGGGCAACTGTTGGATCTGGCGTAACGTGACTCACCATCGAGTTGATCACTCTGCAGGGACGTGGCGATGGACCTGATTCATTTATTCAGCGTCGACGCGCTAGCAATCTCGCCGTGTGCTGTGTCTCGGATGGTAACTCGGATGGTAAGCAAGCCAACAGGGTTCGTCGCTCTACCGCACGGGCGGCAGATGCGATGCTAAGAATCGCGCTGGCAGCCGCAAAAGTCCATACGATGCGAGGACACACCTTACCGTGGCTCACGCAGGGGCAGCCCTCTCGCGCTGCAACGGCAGCTGCGCAATCCTGCAGAGGCCACAGATCCTGTGCTGCGACGCTGTCAGTCTTCGTACAGCACAGCATCGCATTCATAAGTTGATACTCTACGCCATCACCTCTGTCCCTGATGTAAGGCGGGCGCAGCTGGACAATCAGTACATGCACTCGCTCTCTGCGCGTGTTGACGTTCGTTGTACACTACATCTCCCCATATCACAGACAGTATCGACTCTTCAACTGCTCCATTCGCCATCTGCGCCAGCCTGTGCTACGACCATCAGCACCAATGGCGGCTTCTTTCAGCACCCAGGCTCTGTCTCGAGACAGCTGGAAGCACATAGGCGACCTTGCTGAACGTCGCAGGATGCAGAACCGCATCGCCCAGCGCACCTACCGTATGATCTCTGCGGTCGACCGACGACAGGACGACAGAACGACAGAACAACAGGCTGACACCCGTCTAGGCAAGAAGCTCAAGAAGAAGCTGGAGGATCTGAAGAGTCGTGTCGCTCTCTCTGCTGCAGCGACAGATCAGACTGCGCTTGTGGAAAGCTCACCTCCACCGGCTGATGAGACGGTGCGCGGCGGGCAACACACGCCTGGACATGCAGAGTGTAACGTGCAGCCGCCTCGGTATACTACACAGACCTCAAGTCCTCCGCTTACTCCTCTGTGTGCGGACTTGGCGCCTCCACTATCAGTCGAGGCCGCGCCAACACCGCTCGAGTCGTTCTTTACTCCCTGCTTTACGATGCCTCACTTGGACTACCCTACTGAGCTCCTCGGCCATCCGCCTGTCCACCCACACGAACACCATGTCTACGAAGACTCCAGTCCGTTCAGCGCCGGGTACAAAGCCATGACTGGATCTTGCCGGTCTGCGCTGGGATAGCCATTCAAACAGTCCGAGACTCAGGCTGCTCCGCTTGGGCGTAGAGGCGACGATTCTGGAACGCTCGTATCGCATGTTCGAGACCGTGCAGCACGTGTCTGGCCTCTCGAAGCAGACTGCAAGCTGATGCGCGTCTTTGGTGAAGACGGGCCCGTCTTCCGCGCAGCATGCGGTTGTCGGCCTCTAAGGAAGCGAGCGTCTGGAGCTCTTGCTGACGTCGAAACGAGTCCACTCGATCGATGAGGTCGTCAAGATCAAAGCCGTTGGTCATGTTCGGGGTAGCGGGTAAAGGCGGCATGAGGTGAGTTCTGATTGTTGGTAGGCGCAGTGCTTGAGCGTTTGTCGGTGCCTGAGCTACCAGAGCTGTGAGGATGTGGTTTTCTCGCCGACTTCAGCTTGGTACAGGTGTGTGTCGGTCAGCTAGAGAAGATACATGAGCCTGCACCCACACTCCAAACAGCTCGGCAAGCGTGATGCAATTCGGCCTATGAAAGACTTTCCAAGCGTAAAAACAACGTCAAGCGCAACGTAGTTCGGGTCCTGAAATGGCACACTACTTG
Organism: Sclerotiophoma versabilis; assembly: GCA_012274445.1. Classification (NCBI taxonomy): domain Eukaryota; kingdom Fungi; phylum Ascomycota; class Dothideomycetes; order Pleosporales; family Didymellaceae; genus Sclerotiophoma; species Sclerotiophoma versabilis. The sequence goes on from JAAROD010000093.1 coordinate 260,805, forward strand.
CTAATGGTGTTGCTCTATGTATAGAAAACGCTGAGGCTGCCAGGGGCGTGATCCGGACCCCCGAAGTGTCCCAAACCTGGCCATCGTGCTCCCATGTGACTAGAGACACATCGATGGCCTTCTGTAGATGACGAGACGGTAGCAGTGCGTCGCTGTCCGCTCCACCTACCTTGATCTTCACGCTGCCCCAGCCATGCATCCCGAGATACGAGAAAAGATCCGCGCACAACTCTCCATCCCCGGCGTGCGACCGTCCTCTCCGCGCGCTATTGAACTGCCTTCTTCCGTCTGCTCTGAGGAGATCGCGTGGTGCGGGGATGCGCATAACGGTGGGAGGAATGGGCTGCTTAGACTGGACGTCGCCCAGCGCCTGGAGCGACAGACATGGGACAACGAGCAGCTGAGGGCGCTTCTTGAGCGAGAGCGTGAAGCACACCGCGACAGCGTCCATGCTCGGACGTACATTGTAGCGCAGGCAGAGCACGCCGTGCAGGTCCTGCAGCACGCACTCGAAACGTACAAGAAGCTGGCTGGAGAGGTCGGAGCAGATCCCGCACAGCAAGTGGCATGATGCTCGGTGATGGCAGTCAGATATACGACGCTACATCCTTGACAAGCAGTGTCGCGTAGAGTGCATGTTTTTAGCTCGCGTAGGATAGATATTATTAGCTCGCGTAGAGTATATGTTTCTAGCTACACGTGATGTCTCGCCGAAGCCCAGATTCCACCACTCCACGTCTCCTTGTAAACCACCCAGAGAGAAGTCTCCACCAGCCGGCACGTCATCGCGCTGTGTACGATGCCGGCAAAGCCTTGTCCATGCTGTACTTCCGAATCAACAGACTGAGCACCAGCGCGCTCGCTGAGACACCCGTCATCGAAATGAAGACGGACCGGAACCCCTCCACGTAGCTTTCGCGGATCGCACTCTTGGTCGGATCGGTGTCTGCCATCGCCTGAACGATGCGGACGTAGCGCTCGGAGTCTTGGGCGATGGCCGTGGGCAGACCGAACTCGGCCAATCTACGGGCCATGGCGTTCTGGAAGAGGTTCCCGGACAGCTCGAGGCTGGTCAGTGCGCTGTAGCGAGCTCGCGTCAGGCAGGGCAAGGGGGCAGACGACTTACAGCAACCCCGAGAGGCATCCCTACGCTGCGCATGAAACCGTACATGCTGGCAGCCATTGCGCAGTCCTCGGCCTTGGACATGGCCTGGATACCGACGTTGATGCTGGTCAGGACCATGCCGCTGCCTACACCGAAGACGGCCAGAGCGAACGAGAAGAGCGGCCAGCTGGTGCGCAGATCGAAGAGCTGGAAGAGCCCGCACGCGATGGTCGTGATGATCCAGCCGGCCCAGATGGCCCATCGGAAGCGCGCGAGACGCGTGGTGAGCATGGCAACAGCAACAGAGCCTGGCACGAGGAGGAAGAGCGCAGGGAAGAGAGCGACGCCAGCGCGGACAGGAGAATGCCCTCGGACGGCCATCGAATAGAAAGGCAGGTAGTAGAGAGCGGCGAGGAGCTGTCATACTGTGAGCGATGCTGTGTCTGAGCGATGTGGGAATGCTTACCACGAAGCCGTTCGCGAGCGCGCAGTAGAACGCAGCGAGCGAGCTGCAAGTGCAGAAAAGCGACAGCGGCAGCAAGCTGCGCGGCCATACATGCCTCTGCGACAAGAGGAAGACGCCAATACCAATCAAGCCTACTGCCATCGGGGCCAGAGTGGCGGCTGACAGCCATGGATGCTGGACGCCGCCCCAGGACGTGCCGACGAGAAGACTGGTCGTGCTGCCCACGAACAGAGCCGCACCGAACCAGTCGATGTGTGTCAGTCTCTGTGTGAGCGTGCGGTTGGGCGCAGGCTCGAGTCGGACGCACAGAGGCGCTACCACAAGACCAACGGCGCAGAAGGGAAGGTTGACGTAGAAGCACCATCGCCACGACGCCTTCTCCGCGAGGCAGCCGCCGACGACCGGGCCAACGATGCTGCCGACCGACCACGAGGCCAGCACGAGGGAGAAGTACTTGGGGCGCTGTCTCAAAGGCACGATGTCGCAGAAGATGACCTGGGCCATGGTGATGATGCCTCCGCCACCGACGCCCTGGATGCAGCGCCCTGTGAGCAGGACGCCGAAGTCGTGGGCGACGGCGCAGAGGGCAGTACCAAAGGTGAAGAGCACAAGAGACGCGACCAGCTGCCGCTTCCGGCCAAACGACTCAGAGATGGACGCGATAACCGGCTGGCTGACGGCCGAGGTGAGGAGGTACGAGGTGCCTGCCCAGAAAGCGTCCACTGAGGAGCCGTGGAGCGAGTGTGCTATCTCCTGTCGCAGGTCAGCTGCAACGAAGAAGGCGTGGTGGGGAAAGCAGCTCGCGACCTACCGGCAGGACGGTGACGAGGATGGTCGCATCGAGTGAGACCATCAGCGATATGAAGCTAAGACTGCTCATGACGAGCCATTCATTCTTCTTTGGCGTCCCTGCAGTTGCCGATTTGAGATTAGCAGGTATGGCAAGGTGAAGGCGATCGACGTTTTGCGCTTTGCGCTTTGTGCTTTGACGCTACGTACACTTGTCGGCAACATATACGCCGCGCTGGGCTGTAGCTGCCGTACCAAAGTCGAGCAGGGGGTCCGCTGATGCTGGGGTGAGACAGAGTGCAGGTTCGGGTGGAAGGCGGCGGATCTTGACTGAGTTGTACGAAGCCACTTAGTGAGTTCACGCAGCTGACATGGCAGTTGGGCGCCCAGCACGTACCTCTGTACTTGTTGTAGTCTACGGCCTTTTGCTGTGGAGGTGGAGGGAAGTACGGTTGAGAGAAGTCTGGCCGAGGAACGTCTGGCTGAGTCAGGTCTGACTGAGCCGGATACCTCGTCGGGCTTTGGAGGGACGGTATAGCGGCTGCAGCGCTGCTAGACATGATCCTCGCTAGACGTTGAGGCTAGGTTGAGAGGGTCGTCGACGTTTACACCCAGCACCCGCTGCTACGAGCAAGGAGCAAGTTCAATCGGAAGAGGGGGCTGGCAGAAGTTGTCTGAGTCTATATGTTGTCAGGCAATGGTGAGCTGATAGGCAGTAGTTGAGGGCTCTCCAGCACAGGCCCGTGCCATGTAGTCTGGAAGGTCGACAACCCTTGCAGCTCTCAATGCGACGAGTTGTAGCCAACAAGAAGACGTCTGGCGCTGGCAACCACGCTGACAAGGGTCTAGGGAAACCAAGGCGCACTGCAAACTGAGCTAGGGCGACGTCCACTGCCGTTCATCGGCAGCGTAGTTCAGAGCCACCTCACGTTTGCTGCTGATGCGGCCGACCCTTGCGCAAGTTCACGAACGAAGGAGCTGGTTGCGCGGCCAGCGTGATTATGGTAGGTCTGTAAAAACGTGCTCAGAGCGTAGAGCTGCTGTACGGTACTGTACGGTACTGCACCGTGCCGTACAGTATGGTCTATGCACCATAGTCTATGCAGGATATACTTGACCTGTCGCTTGCCCCAGATACGGCTTTTGACTTCGCTGCATACTGTATATGGGAGACAGCGGTACACACGTAGCTGCTTCTCGTTAGCGTCATCACTGGGCTTGATCCATCCTCCATCTCTTGCTTCATCCAATACTATTCCCATTCAAAGGCGTTGGCTTGCCTCACACTCACCCACCGGTCAAGCAGTTCCCCCGATGTCTTCTCCTGTTGAACAAAGCAGAAGGTGCGTCAGTCTAACGGTGCGGTGTGATGGCTGTGGGGCTAAGAAAAGAGGCAGCAAGCTACCAGGTCGCGCCAAAGAACTGCGGCGTGTGAGAGACGACGTACCTTGGCGGCTATGGGTCGTGGGCATTATAGGGTTCTGGGAACGAGCAGCATTCTGGGGATTGACCGCGCCGTGGCGTACGTGTTCCGAACCTGGCTCGCGTTGAGTATCCGCTGAAGATGGCGATGCTGATCGCTCGACGCGCAGAGAACTACATGGAGCATCCGCCACACCGTGGGACGCAGCGTGAACCCGGAGCTCTTGGTCTTGGCCAAGCGATGGCGACGCGCATATACTGCGCTTTCTACCTGTTCTACTACGTCACGCCCATCATCGTGGCCATTGTCGCGGATGGCTACCTCGGGCGCTACGCTACCCTTGTTGTCAGCGCGTCCCTGTACTGTCTGGGATGCATCGTCCTGACGACAAGTTCCTTGTCGAGTAGCCTTGAGAAGGAATGGGGTGTCCCCGGGCTCGCTGTCGCTATGGTCTTGATCGGTTTGGGCGGAGGGGGCTTTCGTGCTATCATGGTCCCATTCATCGCCGACCAACAAACCAGAACAGAGTCCAGGTTGGTGCAGCTCGAGACGGGAGAGCTAGTGATCACGGATTACCAGATCACTCTGCAGTATATCTACAACCTGTACTACTGGTAAGCTTGCCACCCTAGACTGCGCAATCGTCAATTGACCTTTGTTCGTTCGTGCAGGATCGGCAACATCGGCTCGTTATCCTGGTTCGCAACGGTGTACCTGGAAACTCACGTTAGCTTCACAGCTGCATACGGGCTTACGCTAGGCTTCATGCTCATCGCATTGTGCATGCTTGTCGTTGGCAAGCATCACTACGGTACGTTCGTCACGCGGTGTAGCCCTTCAGTCTAGCTTACTGACCCTTTCCAGTCAGGGTCGCTAGCGAGCAGAACGCTCTCCCCGAAGCCATCAAGATCATCGCTTGTGCGTGTCGAGAGGGGTTCAAGATGGCGCACGCAGATCCCGTCTACCAGCTTGAGCGCCGCTCGAGGGTTGTGTCGTGGAGTGGCCAGCTTCTCAACGAACTGACCCGGGGCCTCCAAGCTTGTCGAGTATTGTAAGGCGTCATCAACGCGCGTGACCACTGAACCACTGCTGACTCGTAGTCTAGAGTCGCCTTCGTCATGTTCTACATCTGCTTCGACCAGATGCAGAACAATCTGATCTCCCAGGCCGGCCAGATGAAGACCAACGGCACACCGAACGACTTGCTGCCTGCCATGAACCAGGTCGGCTGTATCGTGCTCGGACCCGTGATACAAGAGCTTCTCTATCCCTTCCTCCATCGCCGTCGCCTCTACCCGACGCCCATAACACGCATCACCGTTGGCTTCGTCTTCATTTCACTCTCTATGCTGTATGCTACTGCTGTGCAGGTGCTCATCTACAGGTCGCCACCCTGTTCTGGTCAGCCAGGGAGCTGCGGTCCCAGTTCGATCAACGTCTGGGTTCAGGCGCCGCTGTACTTTTTGATTTCAGCTGGCGAGATCTTTGCATACGTGACAGCACTCGAGTACGCCTTCGACCACTCACCAAAGGAGATGAAGGTGGTTGTGCAAGCGATCGGCTTGCTCATCGGCGGCGTAGGCTCTGCCTGTGCGATGGCGTTGACGGCAGTGGCACACGACCCATACCTTGTCGTTTTCTACGGTTCACTGGCCGGAGCCATGGCTGTCACAACGGTCGTATTCTGGCTTCTTTTCCGCCGATGCAATCTGCAGCAGACGGCCGCGGACGATGAGTCCAACCAAGACGATGCTGTCCCCAACCCGTCGCATCATGTCCTGCGCAACGCTACGAGCCGGGTGTCAAGCGCAGCGCCGTTTCTGAAGCCCATCGACGTCGGCGGCCCGATCAGGTTGCCTAGCAGGAGTGCTTCACGCTCGTCGCGAAGCTTCCATCTCGGGAGCCAGTCTGCCAGCCGAACGCCTAGCGTGCCTCGAAGAAGCTCAAAGCGACAACGAGTAAGAGCTGTACGAATTAGCGTTGACGGAGGTCACTGCTGCTATCCAGTAACTGTGGACTGGAAGAGCCCTTCATTTGGCAAGCAAGGCACCGACTTCCATTCCCTTCGGGATGGGTGATTTCTGAGCCTTTCTTGGTAGGAGACAGGTCTCGCTCCCGATCAGCATTTGAGGCGCTTTCCCTGGAGACTTGTTCCGTCACAGTCTGTTTGCTAGATGGCATCCTCGGAAAGCGGCAGGTGGTCGAGGGCGACGCAGGACTGGCAGCTGTTGCAGCCAAGACTGCCCGCACTTGTAAAGGAAATACTGTCTGGGTGGGAGGCAGAGATCTGTTCGAAAGGCATAAGGCTCAAGTGCTAAGACTTACTTACCAGAAGGGTCAGAGAAGCTCTCTGTCCTTCCTGGATCAGCTCTGCAGCGACTCAGTTGGCGACCCATCATCTCCGCTAGACCAGTTTGCTAGTCCGCAGATAATGCAGTTTTCATTCTGGAGGTGTCAATCTTTCATCCAGACTTGAGTGGGCGAGTCCCTAGCATTGCAGTCGCTGCAGCCTGTTTTCTAGCGGCGTCTATAATCGATGGAGCACCACGGGGTTGTCTGTCTGTGCCGCCTAAGGCCGCAACAACGGCTCTATAGGTGCCAAATCAACGCGGGGGACGCGCGATGGCCTATAGAGACCGTTGCGAGCATTCGCAGATATTCTTGAAGCTTTTGGTGATGCTAATTCTAAAAATTGACCTCTCGCTGTTTGTCGTGTTATTCTTTGGTCATGACGGCAGAAGAAGCTTCGAGAAAGGTGCTGACGTCCCCACCGCGGTAGCGAGAAACCCCCTGTCCAGAGATGGAACCACTCCTAAACCACATTGATCTCCATCATCACGTATAGACTATTCGTTACCTGTATAAATCTACTCCTTAGCTATTGTGATGCATGCTGCCACCATGCAATAAGAATGATACGACGATAGTGACCTTGCTGTTGTTTGTTACGTGCGCGGCATCAGACGCTACCTTAGCTTTGCGTCCTTGTTCTTCCCCAAACGTCTTCCCTTTCCCTTGCCAGAGCTCATAGGCAGTAGAGTCCATTCATGGGCACACCTGGCTCACTTGTCAGCGCATCCAGCTGCGCGAGTCGTGAGCTACAGCAGTTCTGCAGCAGCGTAGCATCTGCGCCAAGCAACGGGCGTCCGAGCGTCGAGATTCGCGATGCTGACACAGTTACCAAAGCCAGGTCTGGTGTATTTTACGCTAAGCCTAGCTAGGTAGGTGTATGTTTCTGTCTAAACGCAGCATAGCGTCGTTTTGCTTACAAGCTTACACTTACACCTACACGTCTTACGTGCTAGCTGAGTAGCCGTTCTCTAAGAACATTACTTTCTGTAGTGTATCATCTATATTACTAGCTGTCCTGCAGTCTTGCTAGTGCCGCACACCGCCACAATTGCATGCACGCAGCGAGCTGGCTGTGCTTAACTGGCTGCTACCAACAGAAGCTGTCGCGTTATGACGCTTGTTACTGTAACAACAAAGCGGAAGCTTGTTTTCCTTGTACTGTATTGACCTACAGGCTAAACCATAGCGGGTGATAATGATGTGCGGCAAGAATAATACTTGTTTTCTATTTCTGTGCTCTTCTACTTAACCATGCTAAGACCTTTGCCCTCTTGCGGCCTAGTGCTTAAGCTAGACTGTTGGGTATACTTGAACATTGACTTAGAGCTGACGAGCTTGGCATAGTTAGCTTTGGCTGAGAGCGCTCTTGCTCTTCCGACTTCTGTTGTCGAAGCGTGATAGCGAGATTATACATCGCCGAGATGGTGGCAGGATGCTCTTCGCCCAAGATCCGCCTCCGCTTCTCCAGCACCTCCTTCTGCACCTCTGCTGCCTCTTCCAGATGTCCTTGCTGTTCAAGCGTGGCGGCGAGGTTGTTCATCGCCGAGATGGTGTCAGGGTGGTCTTTGCCCAGCAGTCTGCGCCGCGCTTGCCATACATACTCCTCAACTGCACGCGTTTCTAGCCACCGTCCCAGGTCTGTCATAAAATCTCCCACACCTGCTACCTCGTCAATTACATCTTCTGCAACTCCGTGCAACCTGTCACTCGCTCTGGTCAGCGCTGCAAAGCTCCCCATCACGTGCGGCACTAGGCGTAGCTTGTCGTCTGGCGCAGGACTACAGCCCTCTATCGCCTAGACAACGAGCCCAAACGCCGCCTGGCTGTACTTGCTCTGCTCTTCTGCCGCAAGCCGGTCGTGGCCCCAAGCATGCACCAGCTTGTGCATCGCATAGCTCTGCTGCTCTCCCTTCCATTGCACGAGTGAGTACTTCTGCAGCACTGCAAAGCACTCTTCGATCTTGTACACGTCTACTGGTTGCTGTAGAGAGACTAGGCTCTTCCAGCTGGCGGCTGCCTCGTCCCCCGCATGTTCTGGGCTAGCCGTCTCATTAACGTCAATACAGAACAGCTCGAGGTAGATGTCGTCGAAGCTCAGGAACGACAGCAGCGTCATCAGCACTGCCGCCTCTGCACACTGCCCAGCAACAGCAGCATACGACGTCTCCCACGTCGTCAGCACGCTTTTGCTGTACTGATGCACCAAGCTTACAGGCTTGCGTTGGAGCAGATCTCGCCGTCGCTGCCTGTACTCCGGCAGGTACGCCTTGATGTTGCTCTGCAGTCGCGGCGTCGATCCGACGTACGTCGCAGCCAGCGCCAGGCACCCAAGCTCTTTGACGATGCACAGGACATCGTCTCCAACTGTCGTCTCGTGGCGCGGTATGCAAGCATACCTCTGGAACAGCTCAGCTGCCTGCCCCGCCTCCATCTCGCCCACCTGCACCCCCTCCAGCCGTGTCACACCTTTCGCTGTGCTGCTGCGACTCGTGACAATAACGTCCAGAGACGTTGTACTTGGGATAAAGTGCCTGATGTTGATGTACCCCTCCACTCCCTCGTCCTCGATCGTGTCGGCGCCGTTAAACACCATCAGCAGCCGCCCTTGCTGACCCGCGAACCAACTCTTCACACCAGTCACAGCATCCTCAACGCTAGTCGCTGTCTCAGCCCCAGCAGACGCGTGCAGACCGAAGAGCGTCTGATACAGGCGCACAAAGTCGCGCTCCAGCGACTCCTTGCGCCCTGCCTCAATCCAGAACGTCGCCTTATACTCGTTGCGGTGCTGCTGCACGTAGTCTAGCACCAGCTGCGTCTTGCCCGCCCCGCCGAGTCCCCACACCACGAGCGTCCTGGTGCCGCTGCCTGCAGCATCGCGGCTGAGTTGCGCGTGGATCTGGTCGTGCAGCGGGCGTCGTGCGACGTATGCCCTGACGGGCTCGAGCGCAGCGTGCGCGAAGTGGCCTGCAAAATCAGCGCGGGCTGCTGTTAAGGATTCTGCGTGTTGTAAGCTCTGAGGTTTAAAGAGATGCTAGCAGCGTTAAGATGCGCTCACTGAAGGTAAGGCCCACGAAGTTGCCCTGGAAGACTGTTGCTCCACTTGCAGCGTGCGTCGCGCCAAAGCGGGACCCTTCCTGTCGGATCTGCGCCTCGCTAGATCGCCCGTCTTCCCGCTGCGCAGGCGGATATTGTGGTTACGAGAACAGCTCCATAGCGGGAGCTGCGCACGAAGTTGCAGACGGTCGACGCTGTGCTGGTGAGTGATGACACGGCTGTGGCCTGCCAGACGTCTTTCAGCTGAGAGACGGCATGCGCGCGAGCAGGCTGCAGACGCCAGCTCACCCCAGGCTGGGAGGGCGGCGATTGGCGGCCGTCGCGCTGTGCCAGCGACACCAGACGCCGTGCAATAGGCCTGCACGAGCGCTGCGAAGTGAACTGCGCACCCCGCCAACGCGTTAACCTATTGCTGGAGCTGAGGTCCCCCACAAGTCGAAGGACCTATTCACCAGCCCTCAGCAATTGCGACGCAGACAAGCGTTCAATCGTTCACTACACTTAGTTACACGTCTTGCTCGCTCCTACACACTCCGATCTCGTCTAAAGAGTCGCACTACAGAACAGTCATGCCGAGGTGGCCGTGGCTTCCACGCAAACAGGACCCTGCTGACGGTCGATCCTCGCCTGACAACACGTCTCTACCATCGTCCGCATCGACGACGTCTTCTTCGCGAAAGGTCTTCCCTTCCGGGCTGAAGTTGCTGCACGATGGGGAGAACAGCATCGTCGAGTAAGTCGATTGGGACTGAGTGGCCGTCTTTGCTAGCCTCCACCGACTCGGCACGCACAGTGCGATGGAGCAAGATCTCACTGACTTTCCCCACCCCAGCCTGATCTTCGTACATGGTCTCACTGGAGACCGAGAGAAGACATGGACGGCCAAAGATGCCGCTGAGCCATGGCCTAGAACTCTGCTGCCATCAAAAATACCGAATGCCCGCATACTCACTTTTGGCTATGACGCGTACGTGAGTGACTGGCGAGGCATGGTCTCGAAGAACAGGATCGGCAACCACGCGATGAACTTGCTGGCTGGTGTAGCTAGCTACAGAGAAGAAGACGACACTGTATGCCCCAGCTATGACTCTGTGCAAGAACTCAGGTTCACAGCAACAGGACACCCGCCCGATCATATTCATCTGCCACAGCTTGGGAGGTCTTGTGTGTGAGGATGTAAGCTATCCAGCTGAGCGATTAGCGGACTGCAGCTGCTGATCTGCCCTCAGGCTCTCGCTACAGCACAGCAACGGCCAGAAGCACACATCAAGAGGGTGCTTGACTGCTGTCGCAGCATCGTGTTTCTAGGCACACCGCACCACGGCTCGGGCCTCGCGCACTGGGCGGAAAGTCTGGCAAAAGCGATCGGTGTGCTCAAACAGACCAATGCTGAGATTCTTGCGGTCCTCAAAAGCGACTCAGAAGTGCTCGAGCGGATCCAGGGTACCTTCCACACCATGATCCGTGCACGCAACCAGAACGGGCTTGCGCCAATCGAGATTACCTGTTTCTACGAGGAGCTGCCTTTGCCCGGCGTTGGCACAGTGAGTCGAAAGCTGTTCAGACTCCGAAGCGTAACTGATTCCATCGCAGGTCGTCCCAGCGCACTCGGCCATCTTGCCTGGCTACATTCCGATAGGCATACGGCAGAACCACATGGATATGACGAAGTTTGGTGCACTTGACGACCCTGGGTTCGTTGCCATCACTGGTGAGGTTCGCCGATGGGTCAAGGCGCTTGTTGTGTCAGCGGATGATAGCAACTCTACTCGAGAGAGCACTTGGGGTCCGTCAACGCATCGCAGCAGCCCTGAAGCAGGCGGTGCGCCGGGATCGCGAGTCCTGAGGATCACCCAAGGCGGCTCGCACTACACGGGTGCAACTACCGTCAATGGAGGATCGCTCTTTCAAGGGAACTATATCGGATAAAGTAGCGGTTCAGCATTGACTAGCCGAACTGGCACTGTGTACTATCTTTAACGGGCAGGATGAGCGGAATCTCATAGCCGCAGCCGCCCATGTCGACATTGTCCCTAGCTGTCGACTAGCCACCCACGCTCACTGCTGATGATTGTCTAAACTTGGTACATTCGAGAAGCTTCCATCTGCTGTCACGTGCAAGCTATTTTCGGAAACAAAGGTGTGTCCACGACTTCCCGCGCGTTTGCTCCCCATCATTACCTTCACCAGAGTCGGCATGGATAGAGCCAGCCAGGTGCTGGCGCAGAGCCTTCTCGATGGCGTACCGCGAACATACGCTGCTCGAGCGGAGCAGGGTGACGTCCCTTTGTCTACCCTCCATCACCGTGCAAAGGGCCGGCGGTCCAGAGAGGAAAAAGCACAAAGCCAGCAGTATCTCACTCCCGACGAAGAAAAGGCTGTCGTCAGGTTCTTGTTGCTAATGTCTAGTCTCGGCAAGCCTGTGCGCATCAAGTTCATACCCTCGCTAGCCTTCAGCGTCGCGCGCCGGCGGTGTGCAGCGAACAGACCAGGCAAGCCGCCAGGCAAGAACTGGCCGCGGGCCTTCCAGAAGCGTCACCCAGAGCTCAAATCAAGAAAGGTCAAGGCGATTGACTGGCAGCGCCACGAGAAGAACATATACCCTAAGATCACGCACTGGTTCGAGGTCATCGGCGAGGTGCTCCAGGACCCAGCCGTCCGTCCCGAGAACGTGTACAACATGGACGAAACTGGCGTCATGCTCAGCATGCTCGGGTCTGTCAAAGTGCTTGTAGGTAAGGACGACCTGCGCGACTACAGAGGAGCAGGCGTCAAGCGAACAACGGTGACCGCAATCGAATGCGTGAGCGCCGACGGTAGGTGTCTTCTTCCACTCATCATCTGGCCGGCTGCAATTCACCGCAGCAACTGGACCACTTATGCGACGCCTGGATGGCACTATGCGCACTCCGAGAAAGGCTACAACGACTCCAAAATCAGCTTAGAATGGCTTATACGCGTGTTTGACCCTCAAACTAGAGAGACAGCTAACGGAAGACCACGAGTACTAATCTGTGATGGTTTCAGTTGAAACCTGAATAGGGAACAAGAGTGATTAATTCTCTATCTATGCCTATGGCTCTATTATATAGCCCACTGGTGTCGTCACACCATCGTATGGGACTATAGTCACACCAGTGTCTGGCTATATATGTCACGTGATCTGGATTCCAACTGTTTCGGAACGCATGAAACCCTCGAGATTCTGGAGTTCTGCCTTGAAAACAACATCATCCTGTGCCGTCTCCCCTCACATAATTCTCACAAGCTCCAGCCCTGTGATGTTGGGCCTTTTGCTCGACTGAAGGCAGCCTACCGCGACCAAGTTGATCGGCTGAACCGAGGGGGTGTAGACGCAATCGGCAAAGAGCATTTCACGTCACTGTATAGCCCTGCCCGGAACATGGCCTTTACCAAAAGGAACATCAGGGCTGGATGGAAAGCGACTGGGCTGTTTCCATTCGAGCCGGATAGAGTACTAAAAGACCTCTCAAAGCCCCCGACCCTACTCGTTGTTCCGACAGCTGGCGAGGTTATCGAGGTTTGCCAGCAAGCCGAGGTGCCACTGTCGCCTGCAACTCCTGTGACGCCCGTGACAACAGAAGCTCTAACGTCGTTGCATGACATGATTAAGTGCGATGCTCTTGCGCTTGACGAGAAAAGTAAGCAGCGCATAGAGAGGCGCGTACAGAAACTTGCAACTGCTGCACGCGTATCCTTCGCCGAACGCTCGCTTCTGCAAGACCACAACCGGTTCTTGTCCGAGATCAACAGCGAGGTCAGAGCTCGCCGGTCCGCGAAATCGTTGGTACTGGGCAAGGCAAAGGTGATGAGCTTCGAGGCGCTCGAAGAGGCACGAGCGAAGCGCGCCGCAAAGGAGGCAGCGTCCGCAGAAAAGAGAAAGCGCGTTTCCAAGCGCAAGAGGACGAAGCGCAGAGTTACACAGCCAAGCGAAGCGCCAACGCTGTAGAAAGCGCCGGTGGCGCGCATGGTTGCGGGGGATTGGTCTTGACATATTGGTGACATCCTGGACAGGCGATCATCCGTTGGGATTTTGGGATGTACGGTACCGTGTCCGTGCACCCAATGCACGGATTCAACCAATGCACGGTTCTCACCCTTCACGGGTACTACAAAAATAAGGTTAATATGCCACGTACAATAGTTATTATCACAGGATTTTTTAGTAGAGCACTCTATAGACCTATGCAACAGATTATCTCACCTAAATCTACTTGGTAAAGCAATCTTGCGGCCACGGCTGTTGTATGTAGGTAGGGGAGCTAGGGAACGCTGGTTGGCAACAGGACAACTACGCGCAGCAGCACCACCACGTTTCTTAGCTAGATTTGACTGCAGCTGATATAAGGCCTTACGTTTACCTATTTAGGGTAATTGTATAGCTTTCTAAGCGTTGCAAGCTTGCTTTTAACGCTCTCGTTCAGCTTTGCGTTCAGCTACTTCTTCTGCCTTCTTGGCTTTAACCCAGTCTCGCTCTTTCTTCTCCCTTACCCATGCCACACGCTTCTCTTCTGCAATTTTCTGTTTATATAGCTTATTTGCAGCTGCTAAATCCTTCATCTTTGCCTTTTTTAGCTCTTCTGCTTTCTTCTCTTCTTCTACAACAGCTATACAAGCACGCGCTTTACAGAAGGCTCTAGGAGACCACAACATCGCCCTACTATAATACTCCTGGTCTTGTTGCAAGTCTAACTGCTTTGCAGGTTGGCTCTGACGCTTCTTCTTTTAGTGTAGCTTCTGGCGTAAGCCTGTAAGTTCGCTGTGAAGAAGCTCTACTTGGCTTAAGAGGTAGTAGATAGTTTGCCCCAGCTTCCGCGCGCCTACACTGCGCAGATCCTTCACCTCTGCACGCAGGGTACTGCAAGCTCAAAGCCAGTCCTCTGCGCTATAAGCTGAAGAACCAGAGGAAACTAAGTCTAAGTCTCTTAGGGTTGTAGAGCGGAATCTATTAAGGATAACGTCAGCGTTTACTGGATATATGCCGGTTGCTGTGAAGGCCTGTTTAACCAACGTTTCAGTAAACGTGTATACCCAGGCAGGCCAGAATAGGCTAAAGAAGTCAGCTTTTAACAATGGGGATAGGCCTTGGGATTGCTGGAGGTGGTGGTCGAGTTCGTTACTGTAGTAGGAGGAGAGAGGCTTGAAGCAGACTACGTCTAATGGCTGCAACGTCTGGGTACTGTGGGGAGGTAAAACAGCAACAATAATCCAATTCTGGTAACAGTATTCCAGGAATTCCTTAGTCAGGTGACTCCCATAGCCATCTACAATCAATAGGCAGTACTTTCTCCGTGCTTTCCCCTTTGTATAACAGTCAAACACCTGTTTAAGCCAAGCTAGTCTAATCTTATTGTTTGTCCAGCCTGTAGGGGAAGAGGTAACGTGAATTGAGTGCTTTTCTGGATTGATATCGGCTACCTAGGGGCTCTAGATAGTGGAGTTTTTTGACGCAAAGATAATGCCTAGGGGAAGAGCTGTACTATCGGCGCAAATTGAAGCCAACAAGCTTACCCACTCGCGATTACCATCTTAACAAGCCTGCCTAACCTCCTTCTTCTCCTATTAACACCTGCTGAAGATGCGCTTTGTCCTACCCAGTACTCCAATAGCAAAGCCTTTCTCATCTATATTGTATGTATGCTCTGGCTTAATGTCGTATTTAGTAATCTTCTGCTGTAACAGGTTAAAGTACAGCTGGTACTTATACCCAGACTCAGCGTTGTGGCGATTAGAGTCTATACCCGTTACCCATTAAGACGTGAGCTGGTCGTGGTGACGATTGAGGAAGCGCGTAACCCAGCTATCAGAGCAAGGAGTTTAGGCAACTGCAGAGGCGAAATTGCGTATCATATGCCTTGTAGGTAGCAAATGACGCGCTGTAAGCTCTTCTATATACTGTACAAGGTCTGCTTCTTGTTATGTAGTGAGCTTTTGTTACTGTTTGTTAGCAACCTCCCAGGGGACCTGATCGCGTCAATAAGCGCGTGATAACGTTGAGCGATCAACGCCATAGCTATTGGCAATTCTTTAATACACAGGTTCTTCTCCTGGCTTTAAACTACGGATCTGCGCAAGCGCATCTTGAATTCCTGGCATGGTTGTTGAGTTATTACGCGTTGAAATGGAGGTATTGGTGGGTGGAACCGTGCATTGGTTGAATCCGTGCATTGGGTGCACGGACACGGTAAGCGAAGTAAGACAAATCGCAAACACAGTATCAGCAGAGCAAACGGCTTTGAGTTTAAGTCGCCATTTCGCAATAGAATATAGACTTAGATCACTACACATTTTCACTCCAGCGCACTTATGCAACTGCTGCATGTGGCTTCACCTCAGGTATAGGAAAGAGTCTGCAGCAGAGCGTCGTACTCTCCCGTCCATCAAGCCGTTAACATAGCACTCCCCACGCAGCACATGCACCCCAAACTCGCGATGGAGCACAAACGGAGTTTTGAGCCCATGGATGAGATGGATGGAATCGCCAGGCGATATGTGGACGGGACCTAGGCCTAACCGCCCAGCTTCTGTGATGAAGAACGTTCGGTCGCGACACACCTCCTCTGCAACGTATCCGTAGTGAGTTGAATCGTCAACCCCGTCTTTCCAATCTCCTTCACAAGGCTTGTTGTAGTTCTCAAGGTTCCTAGAGGCCCAAAGTCCGAACAAGCTTGGAACGTCAGGAGAGTTGGCGCCAGTGCCTTGACGCTCCAGCACCACTCTTCCATCCATTACCAGGGTCGAAGCGAACATCGATTCCACATCCGCATCCTTCAAGACTGCTTTAGCCAGACTCAACCAGTGGTTAAATGTCTCATGTTCTGTCATCTTGACACGCCTCATAAGCGATTCATAATATGGCCATCCGCACACCTTGATTGTGTCCATCTGCCGGGCGCAAACACGAAGCATGTGGTGACAAAACTCAAATCTCGGGTGGGAAGCCGTGGCAGAGAATCCAACAGATTCATCTCCGACATTTGGTGCAAGCGTCAGTGGTCTTGACTGCATCCGCCAGTCCGGCACCCATGATGGAATATCATCAGGAGGGGGATTTAGTTGCAACGCGACCTTATTGCCATCTCTGGCGAAGTCGTGTGCATCGTTATCTCCGCAGCCAGCAAAGTGCAGGATGTCTAAACTTCCCTCGAGAAGTATGTGTGCCTGCGCAAATTCAAGATAGAACTCGGGGGCCGACGTGCTGTAGCTAGGCTTGAACCACGCTTGGGTATTTCGGAAAATCAGTCCAAAGAGGGCAATCAATCGATCGTGCTCTTTCTCACAAAGCCATCCGCTTAGTGTATGAGCCAGGTGGGGGAAAGAATGGTTCCGTCCCGCACAAACTTGTGCTCTTAGCTGTCCAAGCTTGTGTGCATTACGGTACGGTTGCAGTAGCCAGGGCATTGGTGGATCGGAAACAGCAGAATACAGTATCCGAATGGCTTTGAAGAAAACATTGCCCGAGATGGAAGAGTCACCGCAGCGAAGCTCAAGAGTGGAAGCCAGAGCGACCTCTTGCACGATCCACAGCCTGTAAAACCAGGGTCTAAGGACCAGCCAGGCGACCGCTTGAACCGGCCTCCGAGTTGGGTCGAACAGGTTTTGCAACTTATACAGATGCCCATCCTTCATTAGCGCATCGGCAGCGCGCCGCCATTCAAGGTCAGGTTGTACCTCGTGCGCGGTGTCGCTGCGCCCTAGCACAAGGAGGAGATCAAATGCAAGGTGGCTATCTTTGTCGTGGCACCCTAGCCAGCCCACGACTCGTTGAGCTTGTGCATATATCCTTGATATCAGCTGGACTTGCTGCTCTTTTTCCGTATCGTTCGTCTGGTTGATACAGATCTGGTCCACCCAAAGTCTCATAGTGTTAACATGGGTCGTCAGCTCTTCCAAGGCTTGCCAGAGAGACGCTCTGATTTGCATTGGACATCCGTTCAAGTGAAGTATTGGATCCTCGGGGGACTCTTTCCCCCAAACGTAGGATAGTGCCACATAGTCTGGGTTTTCGTTCAGCCTGGTGGTTATGAGGCGGCCGCGGAATGGAGTGACTTCTTGGTAGACCCGAGTCAGTTCAAGGATGCGAATGCTATCGAGGTCGTGGAGCTGCGGATAGACCATGTGTGGGCTTCGTTCAACCATACTGCAGGTTGTGCTCGTAGGAGCTGTGCCTGAATGAGCGCTCTTACACTGCCATAACGTGGCAAGGCTATAGTGAATACCTGATGTCTGTAACTTGAGCTCCAGCAGTAGCCTCACGCGTTGGCGGGGTGTGCAGCTTACTCCACGACGCCTGTGCAGGGCTGTTGCATGGCGTCTGGTATTGCTGGCACGGCGCGACGGTCGCCAATCACCACCCTCACAGCCCGAGAGGAGCTGCACGGCTGCGGCTCAGCGTCTGCAGCCTGCTCACGCATGCCGTCTCTCAGCTGAGGGCCCAGGCAGGCTATGGCCGTGTCATCGCTTCCCGGCGCACTGGCGACTGCCCACGACTTCACCAGCAGCTCCCGCTATGGAGCTCCCCTTGCGGTCACAGCCACGACATCCGCCTGCGCAGCGGGACAGCGGACGATCTAGCGAGGCGCAGATCCAACAGGAAGGGTCCCGCTTTGGCGCGACCCACGCTGCGAGTGGAGCAACAGTCCTCCAGGGCAATTTTATCGGCCTTACCCTTAGTGAGCGCATTTGAACGCTGCTAGCACGTCTGTGAACCCTAGAGCTTACAACACGCAGACTCCTTAGTAGCCACTCGACCTGACTTCGCAGGCCACTTCGCGCACGCTGCGCTCGAGCCCGTCAAGGCATACGTCGCACGACGCCCACTGCACGACCAGATACACGCGCAGCTTGCCCGCGATGCTGCAGACAGCGGCACTAGGACGCTCGTGGTGTGGGGACTCGGCGGGGCGGGCAAGACGCAGCTGGTGCTGGACTATGTGCAGCAGCATCGCGCCGAGTACAAGGCGACGTTCTGGATCGAGGCAGGGCGCAAGGAGTCCCTAGAACGCGACTTCGTCCGCCTGTACCAGACGCTCTTCGGTCTGCACGCGTCTGCTGGGACAGAGGCAGCCGGCGTAGAGGATGCTGTGACTGGAGTGAAGAGCTGGTTTGCAGGCCAGCGAGGCCCGTGGCTGATGGTGTTTGATGGCGCCGACATAATCGAGGATGAGGAGGCTGGCGGCTACATCAACATCAAGCACTTTATTCCCAACGCAGCGTCTCTCGACGTCATCGTCACGAGTCGCAGCAGCACGGCGAGGGACATGACGCGACTAGAGGGGGTGCAAGTAGGCGAGATGGAGGCAGGACAGGCAGCCGAGCTGTTCGAGAGATACGCCAAGCTTTCAGGCGATCGTTCCAGTGCTCAAGATGAGGTGGTGTGCATTGTCAAAGAGCTTGGATGCCTGGCGCTGGCTGTCACACTTGCTGGCACGTACGTCGGGTCAACACCTAGGCTGCAGAGCAACATCGAGGCATATCTGCTGGAATACAGGCAGCGGCGGCAGGATCTACTTAAACGCAAGCCTGTAAGCCTGGTGCACCAATACAGCGAGAGTGTGCTGACGACGTGGGAGACGTCGTATGCTGCTGTTGCCGAGCAGTGCGCAGAGGCGGCAATGCTACTGACGATGCTGTCGTTTCTGAGCTTTGACGACATCTACCTTAAGCTGTTCTGTGTTGACACTGTGCAAGATGGTGTGGAACAAGCAGACGAGAGCAGCGCTTGCTGGAGACGTCTAGTTTCGCCGCAGCGGCCAGTAGACTTGTACAAGATTGAAGAGTGTTTCGCTGTGCTGCAGAAGTACTCGCTGGTGCAGTGGAAGGCCGAACAGCAGAGCTATGCGATGCACAAGCTAGTGCACGCCTGGGGCTATGATCGGCTTGCAGCAGAAGAGCGGAGCAAGTACAGCCGGGCAACGTTTGGGCTTGTTGTGGAGGCGACAGAGAGCTGTGATCGAGCGCCAGACGACAGACTACGTCTTGTGCCGCACGTGATGGGGAGCTTTGCAGCGCTGACAAGTGGAAGTGACAGTGTGGATAGATCTGCTGAGGACATGATTGCCCAGATAGAGATCGTGGGAGGTTTCATGACAGGCCTTGGACGGTGGCCAGAGACGCGTGCAATCGAGGACTATGTGCTACAGGCGAGGTCAATATTGCTAGGCAAGGATAATCTCGCCACCATTTTAGCGATGAACAACCTTGCCGAGACGTTTCGAGAGCAAGGTCAGCTAGCAGACGCGGCAAAGATGCAGAAGAAGGTGCTGGAGAAATGGCAGTGGATCTTGGGCGAAGAGCATCCTGACACCATCACAGCGATGAGCAACCTCGCTATCACGCTTAGACAACAAGGGCAGTTAAGCGAGGCAGCAAAGATGCAGAAGGAGGTGCTGGAGAGGCGGCAGCGGATCTTGGGAGAGGAACATGCTCACACCATTTCGGCGATGGGCAATCTCGCCACCACACTTGGAGACCAAGGGCAACTAGCAGAGGCGGCAGAGATGCAGAAGGAGGTACTAGAGAAGCGGCAGCGGATCTTGGGCGAAGATCATCCTGACACCATTTCGGCGATGAGCAACTTTGCCATCACGCTTGGAGGGCAAGGAAAGCTAGAAGAGGCAGCAGAGATGGAGAAGGAGGTGCTCAAGAAGCGGCAGCGGATCTTAGGCAAAGAGCATCCTGACACCATCTTAGCGATGAGCAACCTCGCCGATTCACTTAGACAACAAGGACACCTAGACGAGGCAGCAAAGATGCAGGAGGTGGTGCTAGAAATGATCAAGCGTGTCTTAGGCAACGACCATCCTTACACTATCTCGGCGATGAGCAACTTTGCCATCACGCTTGGAGGGCAAGGACAGCTAGAAGAGGCAGCAAGGATGCATAAGGAGGTGCTAGAGAAGCGGCAGCGGATCTTAGGGGAAGAGCATCCCTCCACTATCAGGGCGATGAGTAATCTTGTGATTACGCTAACGCTAAGATAGCTGAACAGGCAAGGTCAGGAGCAGCTCCAGCCTGCGATAGATGCGCAGGCAATCATCCAAACCTAGGCTGCAGCAGACGATAGTGGGGTGCCGCAGTAAGCTGCCAATGCCCTGCTTTATCAGTTCTCTACTCAGCAGTACTGGAATCATCACCCTCTTACAACCAGAAGCTTGAGGCAGGCTATGAAGGACACTTGAAGAGGTTGCGCTGAAGCAGCGTCGGCATGGGGGAAGAGCTTCACCCACGTTTTTAATGTGTGACAACACTACAAACGTCTGCAAACAATACTGTAGCAGGTCAAGTATAACGAGCTTACTGTACCTAAGTGTGGCGGTGCTCGTTAGCAAGAAAAAATTAGTATTTAAAAACATAGTAGAATCTTAGCCCTTTGTAACATAAAGCAGATGTGCGTTGGTGTAAGCTTCAATAGCGGAACGACGCTACGCTGCTTGTGGGCATGTACTTGAAGCAAGTCCGATCGAGTCTAGCGTAAATTACATGTATTGGAGTCTGTGCAAGTATGTAAGCGCAGCAAGTCCAGACGTTCAGGCGCCTGTCGCTTGGCGCAAGTACGGCAGCGCAGCAGAACTGCTATAACTCACGACGCAGGCGGTTAGACGCCCTGACAGCTGGAGGTAACGTGCTCGTAAGGCTGCTCCATACTCTGGTAGCTCTGCAAGTTGAAAGAGGAACTTGTTATGCATAAGGCAGGGCTCGAAGCTTAGGCAGGGCGGAGCGTTGCGCACGTAACAATCGGCGGCAAGGCGACAAGTGTTGTATTTTTCTAAGCGCAAGGTAGCATCGCGTAGCGCAACGATTAGAGTTCAGGTCAGGGTAGGTAGAAGTTGATTTCCGCGATGATTTCAAGATTGAGTTGGGTTGGAAGTGGTTGCATCTCCGGACAGGGGTTTTCTCGCTACGGTGGTGGGGACGTTACACCTTATCCGGGAGCTTGTGCTGTATTGAGACTAGTATACCTTATAATGCAAAAACATATGCTCGTACTGCTTAACATAAGCTCGCTAGGTACCTAAAGCTAGCTTCCTTCGACGCGCCCTAAGCATCCCCGAAGCGGATCGTTTCGGATAGCAACACCACGGCTTATCAGCTCCCGCAAAGCCCCGAGGATTTTGTCTGTATCTTAAGAAAGGGTATGAAATCCTCGAACTGCGCCAATCTTTGCGAATACATCCTTTAGTAAGGGTGCAAAGATCCTGTAAGTCTGAGGCATGCTGTGAAGATTAACGATAGACGCGACATGAGCTGGTATTTTTCTTATTGTAGATGAAGGATTAGAAGCCGTTCCTGTGAAGTATACGTTGTTCTGGTAGTAGGTCGCTAAAGTGTAGAGTTACGCAAGTAGAGTTTGGAAGAGCAGGTTTTTTCCTGTGCACTGGTTTTTCCTGGAGACAGGGGGGATCTTACGGTATGAACACTTGATGTACTACATCGAGCTTGCAGCACAGCTGTCCAAGATTAACAACATTCGGATGATTCAAGAGTAGTCCGCTGCACTGAAGAGAGTTAGTGGATTACGGTAGCATGACATGGCCATGCTATGAATTGTGCTGGCTAAGCAACCACATGCATGCTAGCCGCAGGACGCCAAGAGCGAATGGACGTACATGCGACAGCAGGTACTGTACGATACAACACCATACAACACAGTACGTTGATAGGACTGTAGCGACGATCGTTGCTGCGCAGGGGATGGATGATGCATTGAACTACCAACGGGCAAGTACTTAGTTTTCAGTCGTCTGGCAGTACCACCAGTCCTCAACTACAGCTCTCGACTGCCGCCCTCGACTGCTGCCCCCGTCGACAGCCCTAGACGAGCGACAAGCATCGATTTTGCCGTTTGCAAAAACAACTCAACGACTGCTTCCTCATAGAACGCATCGTTATACCACACTGCCAAAGTCAAGCGTCCCTTGAACGTCCAAACATAAGTCGCCAGGTCCGCAGTGGCCGATCCGCCACCAACCCAGAAGTCGTCTACGTCGTGGCCCAGATGATCATCAACAACGCCCAGGCTGGAGACCTGAACTTGAGGGTCTCCTGCAGATTCCAGTGCCTGGCTGAGGAGTGGATACATCGATTTGTGCCAGGCGGCCTGGTGCCTTTCTCCGCTGCACTTGGTGTACACATATTTGAGACTCTGCGCGAGGGGACCAAACCCTCTCCAGCATGCGGGCAGTACCACAGGTATGGCGCTCATGTGCACAGAGACTGGGGACTGTTCGTGGCCAGACCTCTGTCGAAGCCGGCGCCTAAGACTGACGAAGATGAGACTCTTGTACGTGCCTGTAGCTCCGTCGGAAAGATGGTACAAGGCTTGTATCACGCTGCTGTGGCATGCATGCGTGACGGTAATGCCGTGGCAGTGTGCTCTTTTGCGTACCTGATCAGTCTCGGCGGGAGAGAACTCGAGACGCTTCAAGCGCACGGCGAAGGAGGATCGTGGCGCGGCCTTGGAGCCAAGGCTGAGGCTCGAGGGCGTTGATTCAAAGTGCTGGGCTAGGCTGTGCGCTCCCTTCGCTTGCAACTCGCTCGGGGGACTCGATGGGTTTTGATCTAAGACGTGGCTGAGGCTGTCCGAGAGGTTGGTGTACTCGTCTCCAAAAGTCACGTCTGCCGATGGATTCTTCAGCGCAGAAAGTAGCAGGGGGAGAAACATGATTGCGCCTACGCCATCGATGTGGTCGTGCGAGATTTGGAAGAAGATCTCGCGGGTACGAGGGAGAAACACCAGGACTCCTGTCTCAGACGACTTCAGCGTTGCAAGCACGTCTAAGCTAGAGACCGCACAGTGGTCGATTATCAGAGTCTTGGAGAGCCACTCAGCCATCTCGCTGTCGTCCGGCACCTTGTAGTAGAGGTTACCATTCCTTGCAGCTGAAGCAATCCGCGGATGGTGATACCGGAGGCTTTTCCACGCCTTCTGAAGGCTCGCAATTGAGCAGTCCACTTCTTTGGGCAGCGTGGCACCGACCGAGACCATTGCATGAGCGATTCCGGTAGGGGTGGCGACCGATGACATCGAGTGGAAGAAGCTCTCGATACCGTCGAGCTGTCTGCACCAGTGTCCCGGGGCGATTTCCTCCCACTCCATCGCAGAGATTGGGGTTTTGTGTTCTTGGAGAAGTATTGAAGCGAGTACTGTAGAGCACTGAGAACGTGTTCGAAGAGATCGACTTGGGACTATCGCCTCTATTCAGCACAGGACCAGCAAGATAGGCAGCTGTAAGGACGCTGCATGATAGTGCATTAGGGCGATCATACCCGCACGACTGGTCCACAAAACTGTCACGGCACGCACACATGCGCAGTCGAGAACCATCACACCTGTAAGGATACTGTATGCTGAGCCCGGTCCGTGTAAACGTGTAAACCATGGTTGAGGTTGGCCCACAGGTTACAGTACATGAAAAGAAAAAGGACGGCACACAGCACTGTTCGTACTGCCCATCCCGTTTTTTTGCCCGGCGGTTACCTGTGTTGCTGGCGCATGCTGATCTATGACGAGCGTGATTCTCAGCCGCGTCTGTCGTGGAAGCGTGAGAAACAGCGTGAGAAATAGCGCGAGAAATGGCACTCCCAAGAACTCGCCATTATTCCTGGCGGCTCGAGGATTGGGAAGAAAAACACCCCCACATATTTGGTGCACCCAGTACTAAACAGTACAGTACTACATGGTGACGTTTGCAATCAGTGTGGTGTTGTGGCTACGCACAACTGCCAGAAAGAGGGCGTAGACGATGGTGCGAAGTTCGCCCACTAGTGATCTACCAAGTCACTGTACTGTACTACAGTGTACTGTAAGCACTCCCTCCACCATACACCCCAGATTATAGCAGTGGTGTGCAAAAGCGTGTTAGTGCGGTACAGTACTGTATCGATTGCGTAGCATAGGTGGTCTATGCGAGGCAAATCACGCTGGGCCGGCTGCATCACGCTGGCAGATTTACTGTGTCAGGCGCGTGCAAAGATCTCAGCCCTTTGTTGGTGCGAGAAGCATACCAAAAACGTCTTTGGGTCCGCTGTACAGACTGCTGTATAGTCTGCCGTACGGTACATATGCTTTCGCCGCTCTGCTGTTCACGTACTGTGCTTTGGAGTGCTCTTGCCAGGCTGTTGGCTTCTGCAAGGCAGATAGATCTTCCATAGCTTCGCTAAGAGTACGCATCGCGACTGACAGACTAATCTACCTGTGGATAATTATGCCCGTCGCTCGCAAACAGACCGAGATCGTGGTAAGCTACTGCTACGGAAGACGCTACAGTTGCTCAATGCCCCCAGCTCTCCACCGTGTGTCCTGCTCGACCCTGAGGCTGACCAACGCAGCGAGGCCCTCGTGCTGAATATCCACCGGCTTCGTACAGACCTTTACCGCGCAGATCTGCCAATCCTGCTCCTCTGGGACTATCTGCTTTCGCCCTGACGACCTTTCTGCTGTCGCTGATCAACATCAACACGCGCAGTATCGGATCGCCAAGCCTCGTCGTCGCTGTCGCGTACGGCTACGGCGGACTGGTACAGCTACTTGCAGGCATGTGGTATGTACCCACGAGCTGTAGCACCCTCCCACATGAGACTAAACAAACGCCAGGGAGATGGCTCTGGGCAACACCTTCGGTGCTACGGCCTTCTCGTCTTACGGAGGCTTCTGGCTGTCGTTCGCCATCGCTCTGGCCCCAGTTGGCCCCGGAATCGAGTCGAGCCTGGTTGCAGTCAGCAAAGCAGCTTTCCTTGACTCTTTCGGCCTGTATCTGATGGGCTGGTTCATCTTCACTTCTGTGTTGCTTGTCTGCACGCTGCGATCGTCGTTTGCCTTCTTCCTTTTGTTCTTCACGCTCGATCTTGCCTTCCTCATGCTGAGCGTTGGCTACTTGCAGCATGACGACGAGAGCCCCGAGAAGCACTGCATAGTCGCGGGAGGAGTCTTTGGTCTCGTATCTGCCTTGCTAGGCTGGTACAATGCGCTTGCTGGCATTGCAGATGCTTCAAACAGGTCAGTACGATGTGCCATCCATCTCAAGATAAGCAGACTGATCGTGCTGTTGGTCCAAGCTTCTTTACCCTCCCGGTCCGTCACTTCCCGTGGAGCGAGCAGGGCCGCAAGAGACACTTCCGACTCCCGTCAGAGAAGTCGGCCGCAGAGACTGGCGGATCGGCTTGGGACGTCCATGCTGGCAGCCGTCTGCTCCCACGTGTAGACCTGGGTTCCGATCTGGGGTTCAGCAATACTGGCAAGGACTAGACTGTGCCGAAGACGTCACACACACGACGAAGTAAGACGCGAATGCTGGCGGTACAGAAAATGCGTGGTACGCCCACGGTCGGTGTTGCATACCAGGCTCAAGATATCAAATCAGGGCAGCACCGGTATAACTCATAACTTTGATAATCACAGAGCAAAAAAAGGTCTCGATTGTACTTTCACCAGAAGCTGCAGAGGCTAGATCTGTTTCGATCTCTCAAGTCGCGCTACTGAAGGTGTACCGCCTTGTTACTACGAATCCTGCCGTGATCTTAGAAGTCACAAAGTCCGCAATCCCTTCAGAGCTGTTGTCTATAGCGACAAAGCCTGCTTTTGCTTCCGTGTGAAAGCGGCACATGGAACACATGACTGGAACGATGTCCTCGAACGGATGCCGAGACAATTGTTCCATCTCTGTAGTCTTGTTGGGTCAGTCGTACTGCATGTGATGTAAGATGGCAGAGCAACGAACCCATGGTGCTTCTTCGACCATAGAAACAGCTAGACAGTAAGCTGCAGCAGCTACAGCACTAGATGGCTGCTGGACCAGACTGGTGTTGAGCAGTGAGATCTTCAGAATGAATTCCGTGACTTCCGCAGAGCTTGGCGAAGGGCCATCCAAGACGATGGGCATGCTGGTCAGCTTGTTGAAAAGCTCGTGCAGGAACAACAGAGGACCTGACCAGTCGATCTCATACTCCAGAACTTTGAGCAGCTCCACCTCCTTACGCCTGAAGAAAGCTTTGTCCCCAGGCCAGACGCGTGCAATTTTACAACCCCAGAAGTCGTCATCTTCATAAGCGCCCGCCGTCTTGACGAGGACGGCCGCCAACACTGGAACGCTCTCCTGCCTCACCAACCGCTCTCCGAGTACACGGTCTAGGAGGTGGACTGCAAGGAAGCAGGCCTGTACCGAGAGATCTCCATCGGCAAGCGTAGTCAGGAGATGCGTCACAATCTTCTCCCGACAACGTGAGTTTCCCTTCTTGATCGGTGGTGGGAGATGCTTTGCCTGTATGACGATGAGAGTGAACATCATGGATGGAAACTGAATTTTACCTGTACAAGTCTCTCAGCCTCTGCCATCTCTCTGTAAAGCATTGCTTCGCTGTAGATGGAAGACTGCCGCTTTTATGGGTACAGAGCATGGGACCTAAACAAGCCCCACGGCAGCTCATTGTGTCCCAGGTACAATACACATACACATACAATGGCAGGCCACAGATGGAAGCTTCAGGTCCATACAGGTACCCCGATTGATTTGGAAACCGAAACCTAACCGTACTGCCTGTCGTGGTGCTCCGTTCCATTATCTGATAGATCAGCTCTTAGCGGCAGAAAAGCATGCACAGCGGTACAATGACAAGAGAGATAGCTATGAGTCGCTAAATAATTAGACAGTATGAACGACGCCAAAGTTCAGTGCTAGGTATCAAAACTTTGGCTGACGAAGCAGTTATTGATAAGACCAGCAGCCCACACTCCGAATCTATAGGACTGTGACAACTCCAACCTCACACTGCAATCATTGCTTCTGTGGCTTCACGCGGCGTAGATGCTCTGATACCAGCCCCTTCACTGGGTGCTCGCCGAAGACTCGGTATGGCGTGAGTAGCTTTTGCTGGATGCGACTCAGCTGCGCAGCCAGAGATGCGTCGGAGGGCAGATCTTTTGGAGCATCGGACTGGAGTAACTTGGCCATGAGCCCAATGTTGCGAAAGCTGAGGTCTTGCTGGTTGAGCAAGATATGTTGCAGCTCTTTGCAGCCGAGTCGAAAGGCTTCCCAGAGCTTGTGACGCCGCGCTTGTAGTTGCGCTGCGATTGGATTGTGTCAGTCTAACGCTCAGCATGCACCAGTGAACAACTTACTGGCAAGCGTGCCGACCGACCTGCTCTGATGTTCTATGGCCGACACGGCGCACTCCTTGTCTGAGCTCTGAAACACCCATTCGCCGTCCACCTGGCTCATGTTGCCAGCGATCACGTCGAGCGTACGAGTGAGCCTGGGGCACGCGTCCTCGCTGCCGTAGAAAGCCTCGAGGATCCACACCCACATCCACCAGTCCGAGTGCACAGGCCCGTCCGCTCGCCAGAGCTGATCGATCCAGCTGCGTGACTCTACGTGGGGGATGAGCAGCTGTGCGAGGTCGTACTTCTCGCAGAGCGTGGCTAGCCCGAACAGCTGCGAGACCGTCATTGTTGGGCGAAGGCGCGACAGCTTGTGATGAAGCACGTTCAGCACGATTCGCATCAGTTCGGGATCGTCTTCCGGCAAGCTATACACGGTCGCGGGCCAGTCCTGGGAGACGAACGTCCGGAACCACGGCACCTGCTCGAGTACACACTTGGAAGCCTCAAAGCAGGCATTTTCTTTGCCCACCCAGATGTGCACGGTGTCGCCTGAGACGTCATCTGTGATGCTCTCAGCCTTTGGTGGTGCGGCAGCGTGTTGTTGGCGCTTGCGTTTGCTCATGACGGCGGGCAGCCAGCAAAGCAGGATGCAAAACCATCGAGCAGATACCATCGCTCTGGTGAGTACGGTATGTACAGTAGCATAGACGATGATGCCTTTGCGGACCTTGCATGCCAAGCTAAAGGCCTTTCGCCACTCACGAAGACGGCTCAGGTGCGGCATCGTCAGATCACGCTGGCCGGGGTCGTTGCTCACGACCAACAGATAGACATCACGCTGGACTTGTAGGCGTGTGAACAAGATGGTAGCTTGATCGAGGCATCCCTTGGTGTCGTGCCAGGGATCACGCTGGCGTGTCGAACGACGATTACAGGGGGTTCGGTACAGTACTGTACTGTGATTTACAGTATGTACTGTACAGCACTGCGCTTCAAAGACGGCTTAATGCGCTTGGTCAACGGATGCAGGGGATGTGCGTTTTGTGAGATGGGAGCGATGTCTTGCTGCTCCCTCGTCCGGCACTACAAGATGCACTACAAGATGCTACCTTGCTGCTGAACTCTGGGCTCTGGCTTCGCAGATTCTCAAATTACCCCTACACGCTTTGCCTACTGTGCAGCAGCTGACCTGTGGCCTCCAGCATGGCACCGTCTTTCACACCCGAGGATGAGCGACTGCTTGTCACGATCAGGACCGCAATCTGGAAGCACGGTCGAGGCACTTGGGAAGACACCACAGCCATCTACAACCGCCTGGTTCCCTCCCGCGTCCAGCAAGCCTTGCCCAGCTTGATGGCAAGGTACAGAATCACTAAGCAGCGGCAGATAGAGCATGTGTCTGAGCATACGGAAGACGCGAGACTCAGAGCGGAGATAGAGCGTCTCCTCGCAGAAGCAGTCAGTACAAGCAAGACTCGGGCCGTTGCAAAGCAGACCTGACCAGAGCACTAGAACGAGACATCAACCACAACAGTACAACCATCATACCTGCCTCCAACAACGCTGCATACACCCGCTCCCTCTCGAGCGCTGGCGCCGGTCGCCACTTGGGAAGAGCATGCAGAGACAGGGGCCTTGGATTGTGAGGAAGTCGAACATGAGCCCTTGGCACACGAGGGCTGCTCACCGAGTTTGCATCCAACACAGCCGTGGGGTCCACCTTCTGAGGCAACGCGAGCGGTAAGCAGCAACGCCGATGCATCTCGTGGTCCCAATGAATTCGCTCACAGCTCATCGATGGTGGATCCCAAGGGCAGTCCAAGTTCGCTTGCAGTCGACACAACAGCCGGCTTCCTCAACATGCCAACATCGCCGTATCACCTGCCCACCAGCCACTTCTCTCCCGACACAGCGAGCAGCAGCAGCAGCAGCAGCAGTAGAAGCGGTAGCGGTATGGTGGTCCAAGACATCGACTCAGAAGCTGGAGTGGCTCAGCATCAGAGTCAGTCTTTGACTCTTCGCAGACTGGAACGTGGCTGACAAGTGCAGGCTGGGACACAAAGTCGCTGGAAGATCTGCCTCGGCGACAGTGGGACATGATGCACGAGCAGGCCCTTCTTGGTGGCTTGGATTACTTCTTACCGAGCAACTGGAGGTACTCTATCTGATTTGCATCTTACGACTGCCTATGTTGGTGTGCCTACGGTGAACCTTCTTCTATTCATGTTGATGTCGATGTCGACATAGATGTAGATGTTTATGTATAAGTCTACTCTACCTGGCTAGTTCATGCACAGCAGGCGAGCACTGTGTCTGTTACCGATCTGATATTTGTCTGTGACCTGTACACTTGCAGGAGTGACGGCCGCAGCTGCTGCTGCACACTGTCTTGTCGTGGCAGCGCTCAGGCAGAACCCCGCAAAACTCGTTGTTTGGTATTCAGTTTAGTTTAGTTCCGTTCAGTTCAGCTCAGTTCAATATAACCTGGTCAAGTCCAGTTCAGCCTAGTTCAGTTCTCCCATTGCGTCCGACACAACACAAGGTCAAAGAGGGGCGGTTCTGGAAAGAAGCGGTCTCTGCGAGCCGACTGCGTCCCGTCGTCTCTTTGTGGCGTGCCTGCTGCGTCTGCTGCGTCTGCTGCGTCTGCGTCGAGGCCCGGCGTCATCTTCGCCGCTGCTCTGGTAGGCTCGACGGCCTTCGCTGAACTGCGGGCCCTTACATCTTCCGCCGATCTGTTCGTGGTCTTAACGTGCGACCGCTAGAGATAGGCTGTCAGCGCAAAGAAACAGGCGCAACAGACTTCTCCTAACATACAACATCGTGGATGCGCTCCAGAAAGTCACCCGAGGTCACGTAGGAGTAGCCGGAGTCCTTGCCTGGAAAGCGGATCACCAGCGCCACCTCCGCCCCGAGCTCGCCGTACTGGTGCAGTTTGTTCTCTATGGCAGACAGCCGTTTCCGCAACTGCCTGTTCCGGCTCCTGGTCGAACGCTGGACCATGGCTGCTTGTGGTCTGCTCGTAATTTGCTCTTGATTTGCTCTAGATCTGCTCGAGCGGCATGTGGAGAAACGGGCCGCATATCAAGCACAGGAGGAGGCTTCTTGCAGCTCTGCTCACCCACTGTCAGCTCCTCTTTCGGGCGTTGTGCGAGTGTACCAAAATAAAAACGGCTAAGTTTAGACAAGGTGTCCAGAATAGGCACATCACAGACTGATCTACAGCTCACAGTAAGACGTTGGCCACATGCTATTCAAAGACACCACACGTAAAGCAATGGCTTGCGACAAACAAGGCGCGCAATCAGTTTACTATACAGAACCTCTAGGGCAGGTTGGCTAGCGTAGGAGGCCAGCGGCAGGCCATGCAGTGGAGTCTCGCCTGCTCATTGCTCTACAGTACGCCCAATGTGTCAAGACCGCGGCTTGTCAGGATGCACAAATCTTCACGTGTGACAAGATGCTGCGGTGTTAGGCTGTGAGCAAGCTAGTATGGTGTAAAACATAATGCAACCATGCAAAGCGTCAGTGCTTAGTTTATGTGGTGACGACAACAACTGAATCGGAGAGGACTCAACCTTGCCAGCTGCATTACTTGCGAATGTAATCAAATGAAGCTGCCCATAAACGATAGAACTATGAGAGCCCGACGCTAAGCACGCAGCGCGCACTTTGCACACCTCTAGCGACAAGGCTTCTCCTCGCCAAGCTTGCGAATGCACGAGAGGATGCCTTGCCTCGGTCACAGACGCGGCGTCGCTGCCGCTTACTGGGCTGCGCAGGCCCAGCACATGGCCGCGGCCTCTTCCGCTTGCCGTGGTCTGCTGTGCCAAAGGGAGCGTCCAGTCCCTGCGCATCGACAAGCCTCTGCACCGACAAAGGCGACCCGCTGATGTTGTAAGCACTGCTTGCCCCTAGCTTTACCTTCAGAGTGAATGTGTCTGGAGTCTCCACTTCGACCGGCATCTTAAAGTTTCCGTCCTTGTCGAAGAAGGAAGAGGTCTGGCTCTGCGCTGCACACGGCCAGTCGTTCACGAAGAACCGGAGCGAGCCAGCCAGCATCTTGGACAAAGCTCCAAACGCTGGCTCGCCACGCCGGATCGCGCAGAACACATGCCCACTCGCGACGTACTGACTGTCTCGCCTCTCCGGGGGGCCGCTCAGCTCAAAGTAGAAGAGCGCAGCCACCAAGCAGTGCGCAGCCTTGTCGATCTTCGCGGACAGCGACCGGTCCATCTCCACCTGCGATATCAGCTCGGGGATGCGCGCTACGTCGTCCAGCCTCGGCTCGCTGCTCTGGAAGTCGACGTTGAGGCGGTGGATCTTGTGGTAGATGTTGGCCATGCGGCCGATCGTCTTGCACGCCCGCCGTATCGGCTTCTCGCGCGTTCGCTCCGACATGAGCGCGAACAGGCGTCGCACCATCCCGTTCGCCCAGACGCTGCGGCGGTCCGCGGTGCTGGCCTCGTAGTTGTGCTGCTCCGGCTCGCCCGTGCCTAGGGAGATGACAAAGTCTGGCGTCTGAGCAAGCGGAAACAACGCCGACACCTCCGAGAGCGCCCAGAACACCGGGTCGTTCTCCAGCGCGCCGGGGTCCTGGAAGGTGCCGATTTTGTCTATGTGCTTCGGTGGGAAGAAGCTGCATGTCATGTTAGCGTCACAAACCACAGAAAGAAACAGAAACGGCAATGGAAACGGAAACAGAAACGAACACAGAACCAGGAACAGAAGGAGCTCGACATACCCAGGTGCAGCGGTAGCGGAGCGTGCACTGTTCTGCCGTCAGTCACTAGCTACAGCACCGAGCCGCGATTCGGCAGGACTCACATCTCCCAAAGTGGCACGTTTCCAAGCCCGTCTTTGGGTCTCACAATAGCTTTCTCTGCTAGAGCTTCAGCCAGTCTCCCTGCCTGCCAGCAACCCAGCGGTTGACTCACCTTGCTCGCAGTCTCGCTCGCCAGCTCCGTTGTAGTTGGTGAACAGTCGACAGGACGGATGGTCGCTGACCGTAGCCACAGGGAGGCCAACCATCGTCCCTGTCGACGTCGCATGCGAGCAGTCGAGAATGCCCCTGTTCTTGGCCCACTCTCTCAGCGCGGCATCGACATTGCTCGCCGAGTACATGCCGTCAGTAAAGTACGAGGCTACAAGGTTAGCTGTGCGGGAAAGGAGCGGGATCGATGAAGACACCCGCTTCTTGAAAACGCGACTCGCCATCTCGGCAAACGTCTTCATGGACTCTAGCAGAGGCCGCCCCAGGATGAAGTGCTCAATGGCAATGATCACGCCTGTGCAGAGTCAGCGTACGCTTCTCCTCCACTCCGCATCCGCAACGCTACTGACCAACGCTGACCCCGAGGCTCACTGTGATGCATCTCTGAAGCGGTATCGGCCCAAGCCTGTCCTGCAGCAGCTTCATCACCGCCAGCGGTATGATCCCGCGCGTGCCTCCGCCATCAATGCACAGCACGCCCACACCCGCCGTCGGTGGCCGCACCCTTACGTCTACAACGCTCGGCGTCTTCTGCTTGCAGAGGAAGCACTCGCCAAACTTGAAGACCCAAGGGTCGTCCCTGCACCGGCTCCCGAAGACGACCACGCAGTTCTCGCTCACACAGTGCCCGCACGGCACCCTGTACTGTGGCCTTCTCCGCAGACAGCACAGGCACGTGTTGGTGCTTCTGATCCCGCTCCACCTGTCCTGGAAGCGAGCGAGATTATCGCTGTGGATGTCTACTGCCGACTTGGCACCGGATGCGTACTCGTGGAAGTAGCGCACGAAGTTCTGCTCGACCAGTGCGATAAGCCCGCTCCTCAGCAAGAAGTCATCGGTCTGATCGAACGCTATGACCCGGGCCAGACTTCCCTCTTGGAAGGTGTTCTTGTAAAGCGCTCTGAAAACGAGCCGCGGATCGAAAGCTGTGGTGCTGTCAGTGGCGGCTACATGCGCTCCAACACCACAATCACTTACCGTGTGCGCCAGGAGGGTAGCTGTCGAGGAAGAGGGCAGACGCTACCATCGGAGCTGCAAAGTCAATCAGCTGGCTGGATGACGTGATCTGCGTGAGGAAGTTGCACAGGTGCTCGTCCAGCTGCGGCGCCACGGGGTTGTGCATCCTCGACGCCTTAATGAAGTCGAACGGCTCATCCACCGAATCCGCCAAGTGCGCGCTGGCAGCTCGAAAGAGGGCTGCAAAGTGGGTAGCGGAGAACAGCATTGCTCCGTCTGTTCTGCTCTCCCGTGCCTGGTCTGAGCTCCTCAGCAAGCCGTCTCTTACGCGTCTGTAGCGGGTCGCAGTCGACACCAGGTTTTTGGGCAGAAGACCGATCACGTCGACCGCCGCGACATGCTCGAGCAGGTCCTTGCTCGTCTCCTCTCGGATCGCCAGCAACACCGCTTTCCGCGCCTCTCCTTCCCCCTTTGCTGGCGTGGGAGGCTCGTCAGCGACAATGACGATGCGTGGCAGCACGCTCTTCGGGCTGGTAGGGAGCCGCTCCTGGTCGAGCCATCGAGCGAGAAAGCGCGCGACTGGCCCGAGGCCGCCAAAGTCTGCGACAAACAGGCAGAAGACGTCTGCAAAGGGGGACAGCAGGTGGGGATACACATCGCTGATCTCACTCTCTGCTCGACCAAGCACTCTCCGTGTGATCTCATGGCACTTGGGGCTTGCTGCATGCTTCGCGTCAGATACCTGTTCGGATACGTTGTGCTCTGCCAGCAGTATGGGCCTGTCGCTGGACACGCTCAGCGGATCGATGTGCAGGTGCACTCCACCTATCCTACTGCCGAGTGGAAGCAGGGCGTTGGGCGCCCTCTTTACGCCGAATGCCGCTTTCAATGTCGCCGACTTGTCTTTGTTGCCCACCAGCACGAACAAGCTCGGGCGTTGACTCTCTGGACACCGCAACTCGGCTGTAAGCGAACGGAGCCTGTCCGACTCCAAGAGAGCCGTTTCGCCGTCTTGTCTGCACAGGCTCAGCCAGTGCGTGTGGTGGCAGCGCATCATGCTTCGCGGGCTTGCACGGCGTACAGTCCAGATCACACTGTTTTATACCACGCACTCACAGTGTAGCACGCCAAAGCAAGCTACAGCAGGTCGGAACAGGGCCTGGTCATGTTCGTTGCACCTGTATTGCACCTGTGCCCAAGAGAGGCACCCCAACAGCATCCTGGCAAACGGCTGCCAGAAACGGCTCCCGCCACTCTGAGACCGCTTTCGACCTCGCATTGCCTATGCCGCTACTCTCTATATCTCTTGCCAACACAAGTCATCCCGTTGTGTGGTACAGTGCTGCCGTGGTGCTTGCGATACCTGTTGTTGCTCTCCCATGTCGCGACTAGCTCGGAGCGCTGTTCCCCAACCAAAACTATGCCTTTCACTCCTCCCACATACTCTTTCGAAGGCCGACTCAACTTCACTGTCTGCGTTCTGTGCGGTGCGCGTCGGTCAAGGCACTATCGCAAGAGCAAGGAGCCCCAACCTCTGGTCTGCTCAAGATGCGTCGAGCAGGTCAACCGCAAGGCCAACACTCCCCACAGGGTCGTCGTGGAGATGTACAATCATTGCGACGCGACTCGCAGCCAACATGCGCATGACGCCAGATCTCCGCACACCGCCAACGCATTGCCCACCTCCTCTGCCATGCCGATAGAGCTTGCTGGCGACGGGCAAGATGTCGTGTTCTCTCCACGCCAGAATCGTCGTCCGCTGTCCCCGATACAGGAAGAGCAACCGCCTCCTGTGGATCGAAGAACCAAACCCGTGTCGTACAGACGACTCTAGTGCGGCCGCACACTGGAACTCTGTGTGTGATGTGACCCAGGAATACAGCATGGTGATCGCTTTGGGTTGGCTGTATGGTGTTAGCTGCAGCTCGAGGGAGACTAGCCAGCGTGCGTTAGCTATGTAGAAGACCAACACGAAGAGACACTTGCCCCTCTGCAAAGCTTCCTGTACCTGCTGGCGCCTGCCTCAACGAAAATGCTCCCTTTGCGTCTCTTCACCATCCCGCTGTAACTAAGCCTCGTCTACCTTTCCCGTGCTTGCATCCCATCCATGCGCGACGTGATTTATGCTTCGTCAATCTCCCCTCCCTTTCAAGTTGCACGGTTGAGGCTGAAGCTAGACCACGCGTGAGGCATCAGCCTTGGCCGACGTAGAGTTGCTCTCGCTATTGGGGAGTCTAGTTGATGCGTGGACCGATCGCCAACAAGCCGCAGTCCTGCCTCCAGGGCCTTTGTCCTATCCATTGCGCAAGGCGACTTGCGGTGGTGCCGTTCTGTTGCTGCCTGGTGCATGCCTCAGCGGCTAGCACAGCAGCTGTACGAAGCATTTTCGACCGTGTTCACAGGTGAGCTGTGCGCTCGAGGTAACTTTCGGAACGTCAGGTGTGGTGTAGGAGGCGTGCTCTTGATTGAGAATCCGCAGCATGGTCGTGGTGATGAGGCGGTCGGTACAGTGTGGGAGTGTGCAGCGCGGGAGCCAGCACGGAGCGCGACTTGGCAGTGAGGTACGACGTTGGTTGGGGGGTCGGTGGTGGTCGTGAGTTGATGACAGGCGTAGTGGTGGATTGACGGCGGATTGACGGCGGATTGACGGCGGGGAGATGGCTTGGTACCGGGGCCTAGCGCCCGCCCCCACCCACCAAGCACGGCAGGAACGTTGTGGAGCGGACTGCGTTTGGTCCGTTGCAGCCTCGTCGCATTGGGCACTTCTCGAGGCTTGGCTGCTTGGGTCAGAGTTCAATTCGCCTCAGGGTCATCTCATTCGTCATACATTTACAGATCCCAGGGCAACATCTTGCATGTTCAGTGCTAACCAAAAACTCAGTCGACCTCTTCGTGCATGCCGTGTTGGACGGTAGCAGTATAGGGCACGTCGAGCGTCACTGGCTGTGATGAGGTCAGTCGACATCTTCCTCAGGCTTCCGTTCCACCTCCATCTTTTCTCTGTCCTCAGATGCAAGGAAGCTATCTGCCCAAGTCGTGATTTACCTCCCACCAAAGTGCGCCAAGCTCAGCAAGCATAGAGGCAAGCACAGAGGCAAGCATAGAGACAGGCATGGAGACAGGCATGGAGGCATGGAGGCATGCACTGCTGGAGTTGATGCTAGCGACACGCGCTTCGCCCGACAACCTGCTCGGGTCCCTTCCTACGACATGCAAGCTCCCATCAAGCTTTGTGGGCTTTGTGGCGTGCTTTTGTTGCGGCTGTGGTGATGACTCACTGCAGGTACTTGCGACTGGTCATGACCGACAACCGCATCAACAACAAACATCGGCACTTGCAGCTCCACGCTTCCCAGCGACTCTGCGGAACATAGCTCACGTCTGCAATCTTCTCCGATATTCAGACATCTTGGTGCCAGTATCTGTGTCAAACTCGACGGCTGCCGTGTCAAGATGGCCAGCTTGGGCGCGGTGACAGGGGGCAATCGAAGATGCTCCTGTCCCATACTGAGCCCGTTGCTAAAGGCAACTCTACATTTACAATTCACTGCTTTGCAGACGATATATCTACGTCCAAGGCAGCGTAGCACTGGGGGCGCAAAGGTGGCGCATCGTTCTGTGCGAAGTGCACAGCAACACGCTAGCCAGGCGCGATGGGCCTCGCTATGGCACACTCCCTTCACGGCCAACGCTAGAGAGCAGCGGCAAGCGGTACGGTGGCAATGGGACAGTTTCTGACCGCTGTGGTATCGAAAAAGACAGTCTGGCGGGACTTGCCGAGAGGAGCCGCAACAGGTACCACCCTCCTGGTTGGGTAAACGATCACGAAACGGACCCCATGCATGTAGATTGATCGAATGCATCAGATGCATCAGAGCAGTCAATATCCTCGCATCAAGCACGATGTCTGAGCACTCGAAGGAAAATGTCCCATCACCGGCTCGTTCTTCCACGACTGAAGGGCCTGCTGAGCGCGAACCCGCTCTGGCGCAGGAACTGCCGTCCGCCGACGTCAGATACAATGGTCTGATCATCCAATCGTACAGAGTCCCTGCAAAGTTCAACCTGCTTGCGGTCTCTTTCCTCTGGATCCTCCTGGCCGGCTTCGTTGTGTTCCCGGCTACGTTTCCTTCTTTGCTGCGCTCGTCTGCGCTTGGCAGCAGCAGCTCGGGCAGGCTGGTGCAACGCGCGATACAAAGCGTCCCGCTGCTTGTGCTTGCCATCTTGTGCTTCGTCCTGGGGATCAGTGGTATCGTCTGGCTGTGGCGCAAGCGCCAGCGCGAGCACCTCTGGCTCATGGACAGGCTGTTCCTGTAAGTCCAGTTGCTGTTGACTGTTCGTGAGTCCTGACTGTTCGTGAGTCTGAGCACGGAGGCTGACCGGACGCAGGCCTGGCTGCCTCAACGCTGTTGCGGGTCTGATTGCGGCAGTGATCAACGTGTATTCTGCGCGAGGCGGACATTGGTCGGGGCCTGCTGTAGCTACGAGCGTGCTGATGGGCAGTTGTGTGCTGGTTTTCGCCACGCTCTACGCTGCGTACAGTTTCGTCATCTTGCCACAAGATGTGCAGACTCGGGAAGACGCAAAGCAGGGAGATGTCCCGTCGCAGCAAGCGGCGTGATCACCTTCTTCTACCGTCCACTGTACTTGCAGTGTACAATCGTGAGGGAAGATTGACGGCTGTGCAACTATTGCAGCTCGCGAAAGGGTAAAGAGATAGCTCGGCGGCATCTAGACTAGCACAGGAAGTGCAAGGATGGGCCTTATAAGAACGGGGTTTGTCTGAGCTACGCTATCAACTATCTGTCACCTCTCACCTGTGTTGGGTTCTTCCGCGCACAGCATGTACAAGTGGACGAGTGCAGCACACGATAGACACGATCACTTGAATTATAGCAATGTGTGATAACTTAGTGTTTGGCAGGTGGTAGGATGTACAGCTTTTGTGGAATGTGCGGTGGGAGAGTCTGCCTGAATCAGCTGGCTCTGCCCGATCGGACTATGTACATCCGTCGGTAGGAGACGTGGTTAGTCAGATGGCAGTGCACAGCCACCAGGTCGTCTAGCCTACAGCAACACTGGGAAGCTTTTGATGAGAACACCGTTTATAAGATGCATATATGAAGAGGCCACTATACATCGAGTTCGACGCCAAACTGCACAAGAAGAGGCGGAGGCTAAGGCTGCGCTCGTGCAGCTAAGGAACCATTCTGGGTAGTGATCCACACCACAACAATCTCTGAGCCCCGGTCGTTCAGATCGACAACTGTTCTCCACGCTCGTCTGAACCGGGGAAACGTGTCTACCATGGTGATGAAGCTCGCTCTACAGTCTTGTAGCGACGCAGCTCTGGCTTGTCGCTTACGAGTTTCTTTGATGATCGAGCACCTATGCGTAAATGGGGTTCCCTACCGCTATAGCGCAGTGTGCTAGGCCTGCTCCATGTCTTTCTTCTGTCTCCATTGCGTCGCCACGAGGACTAGGTGGGTTCACTGTCAGTTCTGCGAGACTCAGTCTTGACGGCGTAGAGCTGAGCTACCAGCTCGGCCAGCCGTGGTTCCTCCGGCATGTCGTCAGGGCTGCAGGCTTTAGTCAGAAGGTCGATGATGCGCTGTTTCGCCATCCAAAATGTATGCGCCAGCTGCTCGGGGTATCGCCCAAGCTGCTGTTCACGGGAAGGTTTTGCAATCTTTTGACACCGACCGGCGATGCCTGCAGTCGAGGCCTTGCGCTTGCGCGTCGCGGTCGTGCGTTGCGCTTGTGCACACGCAGGAGACGACTGAGCAGACGTAGAGGAGGGGTGATCAGTCGCAGAGACATTGTACTGATGCACACGCTCCATGTGCTTGAGCATGTTATAGCGGCGACGAAAGCCATGGCCGGCAACTGATCGCTCGCAGTCTTCGAACTCGCAGAAATGCGGCTGTGAGCCGTGACCGTGCATGCCATGAGCTTCCCGCTCGTGGCGAAACAGACAAGCGCTGGAGGAAAAAGAGGTGTGGGTGCAGGCCCTCTTCTTGCATCGGAAAGGCTTGATATGTGCGTCCACGTACTTGTCGTATTCGCACTTGCGCTTGGTCAGCTTGTGGTCGCATCCGGGTTGACCCTCTTCCGGACAGTGGTAGTATCCGTCTTCGTCTGCTGCTCGCTGGTAGAGGAAGTGAGTCCGGCCAGCACTGGCCGTTCTTTCTCCTG
This sequence comes from Sclerotiophoma versabilis, assembly GCA_012274445.1. Lineage (NCBI taxonomy): Eukaryota > Fungi > Ascomycota > Dothideomycetes > Pleosporales > Didymellaceae > Sclerotiophoma > Sclerotiophoma versabilis. The sequence continues at coordinate 300,254 of JAAROD010000093.1, forward strand.
GAATGCCTGTATTCATTTCTGTGTCTACGTGCGTGTTCGTGCCGGATGGATGGCAAGTCTCGTTTTGGAGCCGCTGGAGTGAAGGCGGCGCTAGAATAGTCTCAACACTGCCGCTTCTATCAAGAATCAGCGTTGGATGCGGTACAAGTGATTGCAATCTCACCTTGTGGCTGACAGTGTGTCTGTGCCGGTCGAACGCATCAACGACCTATCTGCCACGAGTGTTTCGTATGTATCTTGCACGGTGGTCACAGGCAACACTGGAGCTTTGTTCTCCATGTAAGCAGCGGTCTGATCAGCAGCCCCAAGAGGCAGATAAGTGCCCCAGCTGGGAGTTCTGGTAGACTCTCCGGACAGACGAGTCTCAGAAGGTGTGTAGATCGGATCATCGACGCCGATAGTGGTTGGTAGGACACCACCGTACCATGACTGTGTCTCGAAGAAAGAACACCATCTCTCGGCAGCCCCTGCCTGCTCTCCTTCTGGCTGGCTGCACTCATAGAAGGAACTCTCTCTGAGCATTGGGTGATCCCTTGCGTCTTGCGGAGCGGCTGTAAGGGACTCACAGGCTGACGGGCCGGTTCCTGCAAGTTGAAGGGGCAAGTAGGCCTGCCATACTGTCAGCTGCTGCACCTAGGCATCTGATCTTGAAGCTGCCTACGTTGTAGTTCGAATGGGTCTGGTATAGCCACTCATCGTAGCGCGCGGGCCAAGCCATCACGTCAATGGATGTCATGAGCAGCGTCTGCGTTGGATAGCGATTGCGGGCGCGTAAGCAATGAATATATAGTTATCCGGCCCGTTGATTATATAATGAAAGCGATGTCAGGTTGCAAGTGTGGAGGACCGGTAAAGCAAAGCACAGTGCCCCTGGCTGCACCTGCTTGTCTTTGTTTTGAAGAGGCTTCCATCAATCTCCTCACGCTTGTCGACCTGGTCCACAGGATCTCACTTCCCACTTCGAACATAGAACAGTCCGACACAAGCCAACTCTACAAAAGACTTGCAGAGTCTGAATGGCCGGCAAAGGAGTGGGCCCTTGGTGACAGTACAGCTACAGGCGACTGACTCTGCGTTCACACTGTGTCCAAGTGAGACCCCTTTCTGGGCCACTTTGATTGGCCGTCCCATCTCACCTAACGTCAAGTCTTACGTCGGTGTCTGATGTAGATAGACACGCCTCTTAACAGCGCTAGCGACGCGACGTATCCGCACTGTTGCTTTCCGTGGCCTTGAAGTTTTGCAGAACTGCTGAAACCGTGCAGTACCGGAGATATCCTTACACCCACGTGGAAGCTATCTCAAAGGTCGAGTAGGGACCTGAAAAGTCAATGTGTGTTGCTGCTACAGTGCAGGAACAGGGATGTATCGACCATGGCGCTCAGGGGTAGCGCTTCTGAGAAGCAGCTGAAGAAGTGTCTGGCTACGCTGTCTAGGTCGCGATCAAGCTTTGGGTGAGCGACGAAAATACACGTCCAAAGATCCTACGCGGTTGTCGCCCATTGCGTGTTGCCCAGCACTGTCTCCCTTCACTACTTGTAGAAGCGTGTATCAGCACCCGACACTGAACGAGCCACACCGTGAGAAGTGCTCCAGTGTAAAGATAGTTCTTTATGCAAAACGGACCGCCGGAACAGAGCCAGTGCATAACTTCGGGCAACAGTGAAGACCCGGACCACGCTAGGAGCTCGAAAGCTGCTCTATAAAGCGTCGACTGAGAGACGCTCCATCAGGTCTTTTTCCATTTCAAATTTTTCTGGCTGCAACGTTCCGCAGACCACTACTACTCTAGAGTCAAGAAGACCCATGAAGACTTCCCACAAGCGACGCATCAATCGGTCGAGAACACCTTCTGACCCAGCGCTTCCACGTGGTCTGCGACGAAGCAGCCGCCTAGCTGCGAAGCGTGCAGAAACGACGAACTCACAAGCTGTCGTACTCCCGTGTGCCGATCCGTTCCTCGCGATCGGCCGTCGTGGCAACAAGTGCTGGTGTGCCTGGAGAGCAGTACCCTCGGTGTCTCTTGACGGTCTCACACTTATCGACGGAGCTGTGCCCGGCAAAAGAAAGCTGTACATTGATCAGGAGGGCTTCGTTGCAGTTCGGCACAAGTACGCATCCGAATCCTGGATCGAGAGGCTCCCGGTCGAGACTGGCCCCTGGCACACTTCGAAGGGTCGGCACAGCCCACTCCGTATAGGCGAAGGTCGTTGCACCGTATTGTTGCGCAAAGCGCTACAGAGCCCGACACTTGTCGCCATCGCGGACCGAATGATATCACAGAGTGATGGCAATACGTGGTATCTGGTCGTTTGGAGCCCGTGCATGATGCAGGAAAGTTGCCTCCATCGCTGGAGAGACACTCGGTCGCGTCCAGTGGTCATGACTCGACTGCAGCACGGCAGGTCAATTGTGCAGCTTGCGCCCAGCTGGATGTCGCTGCATGACTTTGAGCCTCATGAGTTTGCACTGCTTCGTTACTTCTACGAGAGGGTCCGCGAAGGTACGCTCGCTATCGACGAGGGCAGGTGCGCCAAGCTGGCCTCTCTCAACTTGCTGCAAGCCGAGAGAGCGGCGTCCGTCACGCTGGAGACCACGGGCAGGGGATGGGAGCAGGGGGCGAGCTCTCAGGCATCCGGCAGTACCAACAGGCTTTCTGCGTCAGCAAGCTAAGCGTGTTGCTAGGTTAAGATGGCTATGACACGTGCTGGTCTATCGAGTATGACCATACATCTTTTATGATAAAGCGACTGAGACGGCGTTCAGTGAGTGTGCCATGGTTAGGTGATATGTATTGACAGAGACGTGGACCACGCTGTACGCCTAGATCCTGATGTTTCGAAAGAGAATAGACCTAGAGGCACTTTGACCTATTTGTTAGCACCGGTCAACAGCCGTATCAATTCAGGTATCCTTGGCCCCATACGAGTGCCTACATTATGAGCAGATCTTGTGTGCGGATCGCACGGTTACACTGAGAGTAACATCTCAGTACGTGGGAGTCAGGATAGACTGGCTCCATCCCTCACAGAGACTGGTATGTCCGTGATGAACATTCGTGATGCACGGCGTTTCAGTGCTCCTGACCGTGCAAGGCTTCAGCTGACAGCCAATTGTCCTGCCATACATCTCGCAACAGCATCTTGGTGACCTGCAACGTCCGAACTATACAAGGAGCTTTCCGCCAACGTGCCCTATGTAATGAGTGATCGCTACTGACACGACGTCTGCCTTGTTATCGAGGGGGACAGTGACAACGAGGTCGTCCTAGAGTAAGTCCCTTGTGTCGGGAGAGACTTCACTCTGCAGCAACAAGGCCTTTACCCCACAACTCCTCGCCTGGAGTTCTCGGTTTACACGATGCGTCACAACGCCTAGCATTCGATCTGTCACTGCAGACGATGACCCAAATCAAATACCTACACGAATCACAGGTGATGATGACAGTTGTAGACATCGATCTTGGATATAGATTAAGGATCTTTAGACATTTCCTCGATGAACTGTGTGAATTGTTCGGATAATGTGATCGCACAGTTCGTCAAGAGTAGATCTGGCGATTTGATTTGCATGTAGTTTACGAGAGAAATCGATCTTTGATTCTCTATCCTCGCCTGTATAGATTGGTGACGCTTGGAACAGCTGTTTGAAGCTCTAGTCCAGGTCAGGATTGTCCCTAAGGTGTTTCGGGGCGAGTGGCAGGCTTGGTCGTCAGCTAGAACCTGCCAGTAGCGCCGCGTTCCCCGCGCGACGATCTGAGATAAGACCGGATCAAAAGAGTCTCTACTGGTGCCATGTAGGTACCTCAGCTATGCAGAATAGCTGGGGAGGCAAACGCGGCTCAGACTGCGCCACACTTATGAGAAGAACCGGCCATGCGTACGCACCGGGCTATTCTGTAACCAAGAAACAGACGGTAGACTACGCAGTGCACTTGCCGCACTCTGTCCGGCATGTTCTCCCAGCACCTCGTCTGTGACGGGGTGGAATCCAGATAGACTTCGCCGTTACCAGACCTTACGCCCACTTCTTCCTTCTAATCTTGCCCCTGCTTTACACACGATGTAAAGGGCCCAGATATCCCGCTGAGTACGATCCCAGTACCCATTGCCAGAAGTTGTTCACGTGGAGATGGCGTTTCCCTGGATCGAACGGACAAACCAGGATGAGCAACGATCAGCCTTTTCACCTGCTCTTCACCACTCACCTACCGTCTCTCGCCCGGGGTGGGGGAATGCAAGCCAGGTAATGTCTCACTTGTGCAGCGCACGCAGATCTATTGGCTATAAATACCAGTCTTGACCCCCTTTACATCCACCAAGTCACTTCGCTCCTCCATGGCGTTCCTTTCCCTGGTCAGCTTAAGCGCATGCTTCTCGGTCGTACTCTTGCTTAGCGGTGTGCTCATCTACTTCGACGCTAAAGATCAGCTCAGTGCAACAAGCAGGATCTCCGAGCACGACTACCGATGGGAGAGAGCTCTATCCGCGTCTTTTGCGATTGTACAGACGGCTATGTCGGTGGCTGGCATAGTCGGAACCTTAACTGTAATCCGCTCGGAAGGAGAGGGGTTCGTTTGGCTAGATGTGGTGCTGTCTTGCACGCTCCAGCTTCTCGCTGGTGCCAATGTGAGTATTCTTCCCACGTTCGGGTGGTCGCCACTGACTTGAGGCCCTACAAGCTCGCCCGGCTCCTACGTGTATTCATGCATCCCCCCTGGGTCATATGGCTGGCTTACATAGCGACCGTTGTAGCAGCACTAGACACAGCCCAGGTAGCAGCGTAGGTACTCTTCAAACATGCAGCGAATGGTCTGACCTTAATGAGTAGCAGCAAGGAGCTCTTCTCTGCTTATGTACCGGCTTCGCTCAATCGCCTTGCGGCTTTGTCGTTCATGTCTTTGTTGCTCGCAATCAGACAACTGCAGAGGCATGCGAGCTCTGGAATAAGCAGAAGCGGTGATGGTGCCTCGCCCAGCAGGCATCACGTGCAATTCCTGCATGCTCTCATTGCTGTAAACGGCGTCGCCGCATCGTTTGAACTCTGTGGGACAATTGCCCTCATTATTTCTGAGCTCACCAACCGGAGCGGTGACTTGGGATTGCGCAGAGGTATCTTTTTGGTGAGTTGTCTCCTCTCTTGCTCTGCTATATGCACTGATCCCTGGTAGGTCTGCACCGTAGGTCAATCGCTTTGTGTTTTTCCCTTATGCCTGGCCGGCATTAAAAGACTGTTCTCGGAAGACAGCCCGGTCATGGATACGCAAGCCTGAGCAGTGTCACAAAGGCTATGGCTATGTGTCGAGAAAAGTCCTTTTGATGGCAAGTGTGTGTTACAGGAGACCAGAAGAAATCCCGTTGATTGAGAAGTGCTTTCAGAGTGGATAGATGCAATGAACCAGTCAGCACAAAGAGAATTGACCCGACAAAGCCGTTGCGTGAGTTCCGTGCCAGAGCATAAACAGACATATGCGCACAAAAGCTTTGATTCTTCCATGGCGACACGAAACCCTGGTATCACAAGGCACTACTTGCCTATTAACCGTCTAGCATGCGGATGGGATTCTCTCGTCGCTGTATGCAGGTGTAATGGTGGTATCATGTGGCTTGTAGAGAGATGAGTGCTTACGTGGTGAACCGTTCGCGTGCTGTGTAAGAGGCTAAGGACTGTGACTCGTGACGACCACCACCCCTTATCGGAGATCGCAATGCTGGCGTCTCTTCCCGTAAGCGTCGAAGGAGCTATTTCACACGACTAGATGGCGTCTCGGAAGAATTCATATCGCCCCGGTACGCAAGGACACGTCGACCATAGAACAGTCCACCCTAGGGCGCTCTATGCAAAGCACCGGAAGACATGGGCAGAAAACAGATCCTCACAGGATCAGATATGGTCGCCGGAAAACTGCATGCCTGGAGGGCGCATCGGATGTCCGTTGAGACTTCATGTAGACAAGTACAAACGAAAAGACTGCACGTCACTTCTCGAAATCTCGGGTGAGGTGCTGTTTGTGGCCGAGCTGTCGCAGGAGAAGCGCTGCGACCATGTTGTCAGTTACAGTTCGCCTCGGGAGTGGCGTATCTACCTTTTCCCCTACAGATACATGATGCAAAGAAGAGGGATGCATATCGTTGTGTACGTGTTACTATAGCCGACTAATCTAGTTGTTTCTTTCAAATATAACGTCATCATAATGCCCAGGCTCAAGACCAGACTCTCATGAATCCACCGTTGACAGGATTGTCGTCTGTTGAGCCAGCTCGTAAATAAGCGTGTCTGAGGTGCGAGAACTATATCTGATGAGGTGGCCACATATAGCAGGTGGTGAGATAAAACAAGCCAGCCACGAGTGAGCCGAGATCGAGCTGGGTAGACTCGTTGTTCTTTACGTACTGAAGAGGAAATATCAGACAACAAGGTATCTTGCCCCCTCCCATTCACCCCTAACGGTTGAGTGAGATTGGGCTAGCGAAGTAAAGCGGCTGAGGTAACGCTTGCGAACGTCAACTGTGCTGACGTTGAGGTCTCTGTAATCTTGCGGAGCGACCTGAGCGATGGTCAGGGAAGCTGAGCAGAGCGCGCCACGCTCGCAGCGAGATGGAACAGCCTGAATCTGCTGGCAGCAACGAGCATCCTTATCAGTGCAGGCCTGTGTTCGCTTCCTGTTCTTGGGCTTGGTATTTATGGGAGGCTTGCGTGTGTTGTAAGTGTCATGGCAAGAGCTGCCAAAGCGGAAGTTGTTCTCGACGCCGAGGTCCCATTCGTCATCAAGACGCTCAGGTCTCAGATCGCTGCGTGGACGTTTGGAAATCGGCTGTTGCCGTTTGACCTTCTCTACCGTTACCGGTTTTTGGAACTCAACACTGTAGTTCATCGAGCTGTTGTTGTCCCAGAACTCTTGGCCATTGGTCCGATAACGAACGCAAAGAAACAAAGCTCTGGACTCCAGGTCGGCATGGTCGGCTAGGTCAATGTTGAAATCGAAGCGGTCACAATTGTCGTGTACCTGCGCCTTATGGCAATCGTGATTGTACTCAGCCTCAATGTCAGATGTTGACTTCCAAAAGTCGAGTGTGAAACGAACCACAACGGACTTCTGGAAGGACATGTTGGCACATGCAATATTGCCAACAAGCGTATGTTTGTCTGGCGCCATGGCAATGCTTTCGACACGCACGGGTGCGTTCAGTTGGCTGTGGCATTTGGAAGACGGCCAGTTGGCTAGCTTGATCTCCCACTCGGCTGACTGAGACTTGGGGTCGTCCCCCAAAGGGCGCTCATTTTCTTTCCTGCATGCAGTCTCAGCCAGCGAGAAGCCGTCCCTAACAGCAATCGGTCGGTCTGCCGACAGGAAGTGTCGTATCTGTTGGATTGTCTCGTTGAAGCGCACAGCCTTGGAGTAGGTGGATGTGCCAGGTGTGCGAGATGTGCCCGATGGTCTGAGGCGTGACACAGACCGGAGAGCAGGTTTGACCACCTCACCAGACTGCTTTCGCACCGCTGGCAGCTTCGTCCGTAACCCTTGAGCTTCCGCATTGTCATCATCTGAGGATGTAGCGATGACCGGGTTGGTGTCGCGGAACTCGACTTCGTGCTGGGAGAGCATGACCTCGCTCTGCAATTGAGAGGATACGTTAGTAGGAAGTGATAGCGGTGTTTTCGTCTGTAGGTTTGTGATTTCTTTGTTCTTGGAGGACAAGAACGTCTCTACGTTGGTGTACTCCGGCCCCGCTTCCAAGCCGACACTGCGGCAACTGTCTGCCTAGTCTGATGAGCCGGCAGGAGTTGAGAGAGCTAGTTGTTGCGGGATCTCAGCTGATTGGGAGGCTCGAGTATTGGTGTCGGAAGGACTGCGGCTAAAGAGAGCGGTTCTGTTTGGGAGAAGCAGGCGAGCCCAGGAGCAACAGTGTACAAGGCATACAAGCAGCTTCGTTTATGTATTTGAAGCTGAATCGACAACGAAGTGCAAGGTAGAGGCGAGGTAGATTTGCAGATCCACAGGCGACAGAAAAACGAGTAACAATGGTAGGTAGACCTTGGAAATCATCATAGGTAGAATCGCGCCGCAGTATCCGCAAGTCCTCCATTTTCCATGTGTGATGCTTGGTGCGGGTCTAAAGTGAGGACATCAGTCTGAAGATTGATAATGAAGACGAACTGGGTTCTTCAAGACGTTTACATCACAGGGTTGCAGCCCGGAAGGTGATCCAAAAGACTGATTAATCCATTGAAGACGCGGCCTAATTGTGGCATCTTGACAGGCGAGGTAACCATCGTCCAAGTTGGTTTCCCGCGCTCATTTTATGGACGGTAGTAAATAGAAGGCCTCTCTTTGAAAGTCACCTGACACGATAGATGTGAGCACGTGACCTATGATGACTAAAAGTCGTTGTCGCTGATGGCGTGGAATTTGACCCCAGTTTCGATACTCCACTTTCAAATAAGCTTCACAATGATCATCCTGACGAAGATCTACTCACCACCCTCGACCACCGATGACGTCAGCCCAAAGCGTCGAAGATTGTAAGGAATGATCGGGGTGACATCATAGGCTCACGGATAAGACCCGAAGAGCATGACCAACCAAATGCAAGCTCCCTGTAATCAAGATGCTGGTAGCTCCGAGTCGAGTAGCAAGACTCATAGCAGCATCTAGATCCGTGGTCGTGTGAACTGTGAAGTTGCCGCCCAAGTTCTCCCAGGCTTCCTGGTAAGATAGGGGATTCCCGCACATAGGATCTATAAAGGGGTCAGAGAGCTTTTGCATACATAGGCATGGACAGACCTTGGTTTGCGCGTTGGGCAGAAGGGCAAGCAGTAAGTATGACATGCTGAACATCTATATCATGTTTCAGGAGCGGTTCAGCCAACGATCGACTGAGCGATGTTAGATCCCGATGGGTAGAGAAGTGCCCGAATATAACGGTTCTACGGAAGCTTTTGTAGTTAGCACTCCACTGAATGCCAAGCATACACACTCATACCTGCTGTTTTGTGCAAACCAGGCTGCACACCTGTTAAGGCTCAACTCATTATGTGCCCCATCAAGAAACCACGTGACGTTCCCGATGGTGATGGTCTGAAAACGGCCTGGCCAGTTGAATGTTCTCAGGCCTTGTTCTACAACTTCTGTAGTGAGATGGCATCCCTGTATCTGCTGTAGGAAATTATTGCATACAGCATGAGCTAGCGAAAAGTTTTGTAGCTGAACCTCTGGTTGCGGTCGCAGAGCTTTTGCAGGCAGCTCAGACAATGGTTGGATGAATTTCAATTGAACACCCTTCATGACAGCCTGATCTTCAAGAACGCTGGCTGCTACTGGCTGCTGTGAGACTGAAAAGGCTGGGACGTTGGTTTTCATTATTCCCGCTTTATGCCAGGCAATCCGTTCCAGGGACCCTCCAAGTGCATCAGTGTGATCGTAATCGATTACTGTGATTGCTGTTACTGTAGGCTTTGGAATGAAGTTTGTAGCATCGTTCTGGCCACCGTGGTGGGTCTCGTAAATTGCTACATCAACCCCAGCCTGGATGAACGCATGAAATGAGACAAGCGTCAAGAGCTGAAGATACTTTGGTGTAGGATGCTCATCACGGAGGGTCTCGTATACCTCGTTAACGTATTTCGCGAACATATCTTTCGGCAGTGGTGAAAACCCTATCCTTATCCTCTCTTCAGGGCCGATGAGGTGTGGCCCGGTATAAAGCCCGGTCGTCAAGCCGCGACTTCGCAGCAAGCATTCGATGAACGCACAAGTGCTGCCCTTTCCTTTTGTTCCAGCTACGTGAATGATTCTGAGGCGATTAATGTCATCGACCTGGATTTCATAAATATCATCATCGCTTGACGGCAAAGTGGTCATACGGAGTAACCCAACTTGTTCATCCATCCGAGCATGCCATCTTTGCTGGGTGTGAAATTTGCGCCAGGTGAAACTTTTCGTCGCTGACGCTCAAGAAGATCCAAAGCCTCCTGTCGACAAGTTACGTTAGGCTGACTATTGTTTTGGTGATGTTTAACTCACAGCATAGCTTGTTGCCATCGATCTTGTGCAGATTGATCGTAAAGGGGCCAGGAATCTCACACTTCTAAATGCGACAGTAGGCAAAACCGGTGAGATTGGTGCCATTTACCGTGTTGCGCGAACTGGTGGAAATTCAGCAGTGAGCAAGTTGGCAGGTGCAGACTGATAGCCCCACTGGTGAAAACTGACCATCGGCCTAAGTCACGTGCTCGCTGCATCCCGGCCCGAAACAACTTACCGTGTCTGTGCACCCAACGATCGGATTCAACCAACGATCCGTGCCCAATACACCCACTTTCAACGCGTCATAACTCCACAACCATGCCAGGAATTCAAGACGCGCTTGAACAGATTCGTAATCTGAAGCCAGAAGAAAAACTTGTCTATACAAATATTGCCTAAAAACATGGTGTTGATCGTAACACATTGTCGCGCGCTCATCGGCGCGATCAGGTCCCCCGGGAGGTCGCCAACAAACAGCAACAAAAGCTCACTACACAACAAGAAGCAGACCTTGTACAGTATATAGAAGAGCTTACAGCGCGTCATTTGCCACCTACAAGGCATATGATACGCAATTTCGCCTCTGCAGTTGCCCAAACTCCTTGCTCTGATAGCTGGGTTACGCGCTTCCTCAATCGTCACCACGACCAGCTCACGTCTCAATGGGTAACGGGTATGGACTCTAATCGCCACAACGCTGAGTCTGGGTATAAGTACCAGCTGTACTTTGACCTGTTACAGCAGAAGATTACTGAATACGACATTGAGCCAGAGCATACATACAATATGGATGAGAAAGGCTTCGCTATTGGAGTACTGGGTAGGACAAAGCGCATCTTCAGCAGGCGTCAATGGGAGAAGAAGGAGGTTAGGCAGGCTCGTCAAGATGGTAATCGCGAGTGGGTAAGCTTGTTGGCTTCAATTTGCGCCGATGGTACAGCTCTTCCCCCAGGCATCATCTTTGCGTCGAAAAACTCCACCATCCAGAGCCCCTGGGTAGCCGATATCGATCCAGAAAAGCACTCAATTCACGTCACCTCTTCCCCTACAGGCTGGACAAACAACGAGATTGGACTAGCTTGGCTTAAAAAGGTGTTTGACCGTTATACAAAGGGGAAAGCACGGAGAGAGTAAGTACCGCCTATTGATTGTAGATGGCCATGGGAGTCACCTGACTAAGGAACTCCTGGAATACTGTTACCAGAACCGGATCATCGTTGCCGTTTTATCTCCCCACAGTACCCAGACGTTGCAGCCGTTAGACGTAGTCTGCTTCAAGCCTCTCTCCTCCTACTACAGTAACGAACTCGACAACCACCTCCAGCAATCCCAAGGCCTATCCCCATTGTCAAAAGCCGACTTCTTTAGCCTATTCTGGCCTGCCTGGGTATACACGTTTACTGAAACGTTGGTTAAACAGGCCTTCACAGCAACCGGCATATATCCAGTAAACGCCGACGTTATCCTCAATAGATTCCGCTCTACAACCCTAAGAGACTCAGACTTAGTTTCCTCTGGTTCTTCAGCTTATAGCGCAGAGGACTGGCTTCGAGCTTGCAGTACCCTGCGTGCAGAGGTGAAGGATCCGCGCAGTGTAGGCGCGCGGAAGCTGGGGCAAACTATCCACCACCTCTCAAGCTAAGTAGAGCTCCTTCACAGCGAACTTACAGGCTTACGCCAGAAGCTACACTAAAAGAAGAAGCGTCAGAGCCAACCTGCAAAGCAGTTAGACTTGCAACAAGACCAGGAGTATCATGGTGGGGCGATGTTGTGGTCTCCTGGAGCCTTCTGTAAAGCGCGTGCTCGTATGGCTGTTGCAGAAGAAGAGAAGAAAGCAGAAGAGCTAAAAAAAAGGCAGAGATGAAGGAGTTAGCAGCTTCAAATAAGCTATATAAACAAAAAATTGCAGAAGAGAAGCGTGTGGCACGGGTAAGGGAGAAGAAAGAGCGAGACTGGGTCAAACCCAAGAAGGCAGAAGAAGTAGCTGAACGCAAAGCTGAACGAGAGCGTCAAAAGCAAGCTTGCAACACTCAGAAAGCTATACAATTGCCCCAAACAGGCAAACGTAAGGTCTCACATCAGCTGCAGTCAAATCTAGCTAAGAAACGTGGTGGTGCTGCTGCGCGTAGTCGTCCTGTTGCCGACCAGCGTTCCCCAGCTCCCCCACCTACATACAACAGCCGTGGCCGCAAGATTGCTTTACCAAGTAGATTTGGGTGACACAATCTGTCGCATAGGTCTATAGAGTGCTCCACCAAAAAATCCTGTAATAATAACTATTGTACGTGGCTTATGAACCTCATTTTTGTAGTACCCGTGAAGGGTGAGAACCGTGCACTGGTTGAATCCGTGCATTGGGTGCACGGACACGGTACCGGTAAGTTATACACGCGTAGACACAAACCGCTAACGTTAGTCTAGTTTAGGGTTTTGCATTCTAGATAATTAGAAACACCCACAATAGTATAGCGTAGGAGTTGCGCGCAAGTTCTGAGATTTAAATGATCAGCAGCCTTTGGTATGCCCAGCACCACGACGTAGGTCCTCGTGACACAGCGCCCCACCCGCAATATAAAACTTTCAACGCTGCTCTGCAGATCTACAATTTCAGTTTCCCTGCAAGCGAAAACAATCGATCCCGAATGCGCACACAACAGTCACAAACTCTCAGTACAACATCTCACCAGATGGTCTGTTCGTCCTTTTTTGTCACAGCGATCGGCTGTGTGGGACTTGTCCATACAGCGATAGCGGGGCCAGCTGCGTACGGAATCTGTCAAGCAGTTTGCTCCGCAGTGGTCATGGCGTGTCACATCTGTGATTGACAGCAGCTCCATCCTGTACTTGAATCGGCTCGATTTGTTCGAGTGACCGATCACAGTTGCCTGTGGCTATGTGTTGAAGTGAACCCGGAATATCACAGCATACTTCCGAAGAATGAATGCTTTGAAGCACAACGTCATGGTCATATCTAGAAGCCCCTTTCAGAGCCCCGTATCCAATACTGACGCTACCTTGAAGCTTATGTTTGATCTAGACGCTTTCACGTAACGTGTTCCCCCATCGAGTTGACCACTTAATGCACCCCCCAACGCTGCACCCCTGATATCTCAACACCACGCCGGCCGATTTTGATAAAAAGTAGATAGATTTGATCGCCTCATTCAACTAGATCTTTTGTGCAGGTTCTTTGTTGTGTCCTGGCTCCCTGCAAGTCCTACAATGGGGAATACCCCTGCTGCTACCACCAGCTGCACGCCTCTCTGCGTCTGCCAGCGCCACTGCGTCTCTCCTGGCCATTATATCCTCTGCTTTCTCCTGCGTAAGGGTCCCCCCTTTCTGTATACGCTTCCGTTTTCGGATTTTACGCTCGCTGGCGCTGGCGTTGGCTGCTTCAAGCTTAGTGATCCGATCAGCCAGAAGCGTACCAGTATGCACCATCATCTCAGCACCCCGCTGGAACTGCTGCATCAACTCAACCAGCGGTGTAGGGGATGAGCTGGCGTGGGTTCGAATACGGTTGATAATCAGTGTGCTCTGTGCCTCTATCTCTACCGCGTCACTTGGGGTTTTGGGGTTCCAGGGGGTAGTTGAGGGCAGCAGTGGTGACGGCGTTCGAGGCTTGATTTCCAGCTTTGATAGCACCACCCCTGGGTCCAGGGGCACCAAACCAGTTGCTCTGAACCCAGATCTGATGTTATCTGACGAAAAAACTCCTTTTTGTACTGCCTGAAACGCTGCTAGGAAAGCTAGCTTGTCGATATTGTTAATATGGCTGTTCGCGAGGGTTCCAACTTCCTTCTTGTACGCACGTTTCAATGGCGAAAAGCACCCTACATCTAGGGGTTGTAGAATATGTGAGGCGTGCGCAGGCATACAGAGGGTAATAATGTTGTTTTCTCTGCAGATATCCTGAAACCTGATTGATTGGTGGGACTCATGGCCGTCAATAATAAGCAGCCGGTAACCACCAAGTGTACGATAGGTGGTATGCTTAATGAAGTGCTGTAATCAGGCGATCCCTACTTCATCAGTGGTCCAGCCATTCTCAGATACAGCTATCCTCTGATCTTTAGGGTTACCATGATACCAGCTGCAATTGTGATTCTGGGCTTTGAAGATGAGGAAGTGCGGCAAAACCCAGCCAGCTGCATTGATTGCGGCGATCAGAGTAATCCACTCACGGTTACCAGCCTGGCGTCTAATTGGTTTGAGTCGAATCTCTGAAGCAGTTACCACCTTAATAGACCCCCCTACGCCTATCTGGAACCCAGTCTCGTCAAAGTTGTAAGTATCTTCATCAAGGATACCATACTTAGCTTTCACGTTGGCTACCAGCGCAAACCATGGCTCAATCATAGCTGGGTTGCTACACAGGATTCTCTGGTGGTCCCGAGGTCTGCTAAGCTGAGATTTGATTTCTGATCGCCGCGCGATGAGGCGGTCTACCCAGTTGTTACCGACACCAGTACCATCACGCGCAGCGAGTAGTTGATTGGCCATGCTGCGGACTTCAGCGTGAGAGGGGGCAAATCCACGTAAAGATAGGTCCCTGATACGTTGAACAAGACTATCCTCTTCACTCTTGGTAAGATTTGATCGATTGGGGTGGGTATCGCGTCTGGAACGCATTCCGACGCGTCGGTTGTTGATGGTATTCCGGGAGACATTGTACACCAAAGCAACGTGCCAAAGGCTTAATGACGCGTCGGATTTGAGTAATTGGATAGCAGAGAGCTCCCTCTGCTCATAAGAAAGCAATTCTATATCGGGTTGTGGTTGATTGAGTGGTGGTTGAGAAATGTGGTGGGTCTTGGCATCGAGCGGTCAACTTGATGGGGTGGTCAACTCGATGGGGGAACACGTTAACGTTGTTGCATTTATAATTGTCTTCCACTTAATTGTCATCCAGTGCTTCAGGAGATGACTACCCCTCCTGCGCTCTTATTGCATCTGCAATCGTCTTTGCCTCTCTGAGATCATCGGAATCATAGCACTTCATCTCATAGGAAGACATGAAGTTCTCATAGTTTCCGTAACACTGTTTGATACACTCAAGCTGGCTGAAAGAGAGATTGAGATCGGCCTGATAGTCCTCGAGCTTAAGTCCATGGCTTCCCGACTTCTCCTCAGAAGCATCCTTGTCCATGAAGGCGCGCAGAGTTGATCGGCCCTCCGCGCGGTCTTCTTCTCTGTAGATATTATAATCATACGTGCGGAGAAAGTGGTATTCACTGCGCCAGTGTTTCCTGAGATATAGCTTCTCATCATCCGCATAAGGCGGATTTCCGTTTACGCCATCTGCTGGGAGAAACCGCATCGATCACCTGTTACACATTCCTTTCAGAAAGTATTGGCAACGCTTGCGCCTCACACATTAGAGTCGGAGACGTTTGCGAACTTGCAATTGGCGCCAATTCTGCAACTACCCGGTTGAAAATATATGCATGGCCTGTTGAGGCGTTGACTGTATGACTTTGACATCAAGAAAGAAGAAAACTGACGCCTTTTCAAATACCATGCCGACAGAAGATGTGTTCGTGAACGGCAAGCTGTGTGTTATGATTGTGTAGATTTAGAGGTTTGAGACGAGGTAAGATTGTCAGAAAAATATGGCAGCCACAAAGCAAACACTGCCTGCATGATGTGCCTACCTCTCGGGACTGCAATTGCTTGATCTGTAACGTTTGATTGGTAGTGACTTTGTATGTACGATTATCATCAATTCTGTATAGTCGTAGGTGGTATTCACTGGGGATCTTATAGCAATCTCGCGTGCAGATTCTGAAATGTACCTGAGAGCGACTAGGTATGTACACGATTTCAAATTCGTTCCACAACAGCGCTCGCCATTATTTGTCAAAGGGAAACTGTTTGAGTACATTATTAGCCGCTATTTTAAGTCAAAGTTGTCCTTGCGGTGGTCTTCTCGATGATAGTGAAGGAATGAAGCTACTGTCGAGATGAATACGCGCCAACAAATCGAACCATGCCGACAAGAAATCATCCCTGCTCATCTTATCGTTTGAATGTGTAACTATAGATGTCCAGGCTGCCAGTAAGATGGCTGGGCGCTTGTAATTTGATTCGTCTGCGCATGTAGGTGGTTGGGTGACCGTATCGGATGGCTGCAGCTATAATATCGCATCGGGGTTTCCGTGATCCTCACCACCCCGTAGGGTATGGGTATTTCTACTGACCACCTTGCTACTCGTTGAGCGGCTTCGTTTCGCACAGGTATTTCCATCAGCGCTGTGACTTCATTTGCATGAATGAGCTGATGGGCACCGCATCTATTCAGTTTTTCCACTAGTCTTAGCACTGACGGTCCGTCTGGTTATATCTAGAGCGACGACAATGTCGTACTGAACGACAATTTCTGCGA
Source organism: Sclerotiophoma versabilis (assembly GCA_012274445.1). Classification (NCBI taxonomy): domain Eukaryota; kingdom Fungi; phylum Ascomycota; class Dothideomycetes; order Pleosporales; family Didymellaceae; genus Sclerotiophoma; species Sclerotiophoma versabilis. Next base: position 316,666 of record JAAROD010000093.1, read on the forward strand.
AGGGTTGCCAGTACCTCCGGATAAAGGCAGAGCTACTATATGCTCTGCCACCGCTGATGCGAACCTTGTTTGACGGAATAAATGCCGCGCATAGGTTTACCGTTTCCTCGTCTGACTCAAATAGCCCTCGATTATTGTTTCCCTTGAGAAGACAGTGGCACAAGGCATGCGATTTCTCGTCCTGTGCCAGAAGCCTGTGTCAGCATATCCGCTGAGAAGCCACGGTAATCGAATCCACTATACACAACTTATGCATATTAGAGGACTGCACAATCTGATCAGCCCTTGACCAGAAGCCATCACACTCAAAGCAACAGCACTTACTACTTCCAAAGACCCTCGCATAAGAGCGTAGCTACCGCATTAAGATTTGAGCGAATCGCCTGCATAATGCGCTACTAGATCCAAGGGCATTGACCACGGGCGTTAAGGATTCAAGCCAAGGGAAACATTGACCATTCATCCGTCCTTCATCTCACCTTAAAGCTCGGCGCGGATCTGCCCAGTCACTGTTACCATAGCTGAGGCTGCGAACCTGCTCAGTCGCAGAAGTCGTCATCCGTCGACGACGGCGAATATGCCACGTAGCAGGGTTCCGAAGATGCCCTACTTGAGCCGGTCATGCATACCGTCGGAATCAAAGTGAGTAGTAGTGGCAATTTTTTCAAAGCATACAAGTTTTGGATATTTGAGTGTTCCAACAAGAACACTTGGTTTGACGCTGAAGTGAGCAGGCGCTACATAGTATGCTTCGCCTTGGCTCGATCGGCTCGAGTGGCCGCTGACCGCACTGTACCCAAGCATGAGCAAGGGTGCGATGCGATTGTGCGACGCGAAATGCCGCCAATGGGCATGCCGTGCCATGGCTGAAGAGGACTCATAGTGCGTGTTGTGTGCTACGGTTCTTAGGAAGTTTAGAGCGGGTCGTGGTATGATCGACGCATTCATCCGTAGATGGCAGAAATTGATGCGGTAATGAAGGCGGTGAGCAGAAGAGAGTTAGTCGTAGGTGCCTAACCCTGCCATTGCGCGCTGCTCTGAATCTCTCTCGTTCACATTTCAATCGATCATAATATCTCCATCATCATGTCTGGTCAATATACCCTGACACCACGCGTGATCATCGTTCGCCATGGTAGGTTACCTATTTGATAATGAAAAATGATATAGATGTTTGTTAACAATAGGCGTTTTACAAACAGGAGAAACGGAATGGGCGAAAAATGGTCTCTTCACAGGCATTACAGACATCGAACTGACGCAAAAGGGGATTGTGCAAATATCCTCTACAGCAGCGACGTTCGTGGGCGTTGGTAAATTAGCCGATCTGTCCCGCCTTAGACAGGTCTATGTCAGCCCCAGGAAGAGAGCTGTGCAGACCTTCGAGTCGTTACTGCCACTTGGATCCGATATCGATTCAGAAAAGGTCACCATTACCGAGGATATCGCAGAATGGAACTATGGCAAGTATGAAGGACTCAAAGACCAAGAAATCAGAGAGTTAAGGAAGGAGGAGGGACTGGATAAGGAGAGAGAGTGGGATATCTGGACAGATGGGTGTGAAGCTGGAGAGTATGTTATGCATTGGTCTGGCATTTCGGACATATTGCTAATGAGTATAAGGTCATCGCAGCAAATTACCGAGCGGCTGGACAGGCTCATTCGCCAGATCAAAGAAATCCAGAAGCCTTGCATGCGTGGCGAGAGGCTCGCTGATGTCCTTGTTGTATGCGAACTCTCATTATATGCTAACATTTGCAAATGCTACTTTAACTTTGCCTACATTGGCTAAAAAACAAGACAGGTCGCACATGGTCTGATCCTTCGCGCTTTTGCCAAGCGCTGGATCAATTGGTCGCTTGATCGAGATTTGCCAATGGAGATACAGCCGGGAGGAATCGCGGTCCTGAGGTACGTTTTTCCAAATGAAATAGCTCATAATGAGCTACTGAGTCGACGTCAAACTGACTCTGACTAAAAGTTACAAACACAATGATGTTGACAAGCCAGCTCTCAACCTTGGTTTGGCGTTGCCATGAGAGGATAGACGTACGTGGATTCGATAGGTCAAATCTTGGGCAAATACTTGTCTTTGCTAGAGCACGAATCGATGATTGTAGCTATCGCTGTTTCGAGTCTTCGACGAAGTCTGTGATGCGAGGTTCCGGAGCCTTTATGCACGATAAGTTTTCGCCAGGTTGCAGGCTAAGAATGCAAATTGTGCATGTGCACAACAATCTCCGCGTACACGACACTCAATCATAGTAGCAATCCCTAGAACACAAAAGTTTTTACAGACGTGGTGAGCAAGATAGAGAATGCGAAAGTACGCTTCGCACGCTAATAAAACGTATGTTCCTATAGACGTCTAAACGTTATAGGTGGCACAAAAAAAAGGAAGCTGTCGCGAACTCGTGTCTCAGACTCAACGGTTCAGTTGGTGATAAAACCTTCAAAAGTGCTACAAAACGCCTCGTCGTAGTCCTTACGCAACCGAAGGGTTTCGCGGGCTGCAACAAAGCCATCCTCATCCAGAGTCGGCTTCAGCAGATCTGACGCAACAAGAATTGACATCGTCTTTACGTCCGCATAGCCGGCTATGAGGGGAAGCAGTCGGAACCTCTCCAAGTGAGTGCTGTCGCACTGGTTGATGAAGTACTCCAGCACGGAGTGGTTGTTGTAGACTATCGCCGTCGTGAATGGTGAGTACCCGGATTTAGAGACGAGATGTATATCAGCGCCGTAGTTGAGCAGAATTTCCGCGCATTCGACAGTTTGCCTGCTGGCAACTGTGTGAAGCGCCGTTCGTCCTTCTAGGTTACAAGCGTCAGCCTCAGCACCCCGCTTGAGAAGCAGCTCGATCATCCCGATCAGACCGCCAAAACTAGCCGCAGTGAGAGGATTGCTGCGGAACAGGCCTTCTGGAACTCTTGGATTTGGATTAGCGCCAGCCTCAAGAACGATGCGGAGTGCATCAATATCGTGGCTGTCTACTGCGTGCAAAACTGCGGTGCGCCCACTGAGATCCATGATGTCCAGGGGAGAGCCGTGTTGAATCAGGGTTATCATGTCAGAGTGTCGGGCTAGGGCTGTGGCCCAGTCGAGTGCGGTGCGGCCAAAGGCGTCCCTTAGACAGACGGCGGTTGGGTCCACGTTCAGCTCTGTGCTGAGCGACTGATAGAATCGGTCGAGAACGAGTTCATGGAGTGGCGGGAATCGCTGTTCTTCAAACCAAGTGTATATGTATGAGCTGGGTGTGTTTAATGTGATGCATCGAAGCCCATTTAGCTCTGTAGGACTGCATTTTTTACGACATGCGTAGTCCCATACATGGTGATACGATCTACAGCACGTATTCTGTCAGAGGCTTCATCGATAAGTTGATGCTGATTTGTTCGATTTGCCACTTACTCTTCATCAACAAACGCTCCCTGACAGATATCTCGAGCGTACCAATCAGTGCAGGAATAACCCAAACAGTCGAAGTATTCAGAAGCCGACAGCGTTCCGAGCTGCAAGCCTATTCACATCTGCAGGCATCCCGACGATGACAAGCCTCGCCTAACCCGGGTTTCTGCAACTGACCATCGTGCTGAAAGGGAGTCGATAGACAGTTGTCAAGCGTGGAAGAGAGCGTGATACTCATGTATAAAGACCCAAGATCTCCACCGTTTTTCAGCAGGACAAGCGACCGTGCCAAAGTGAGTATTCGCAAAGTCAGTTTTGTCTTACTCGTCCCAGAAACATGCTGATGTACCTTCAGCTCAGTAATATCTCATCAAACACCTTCCATTCAAAAGCACGCATCAATTCTTACTCGCATCTATCATGTCTACCTTCAATCAATCCGAACTGACCTCCTCGGCGTCGGACCCTTCAGCTCAGCGGCCGGCAGAACCTCCGACAGTCAACAACAGTCGTGACCAGAGCGGAGAAAATGCTTCAAATAATAGATCTAGCGATGCGGGTGGTGGGACGAGACTGAGAGATTATCTTCCAACTACACCTGTGTCTGCTGAGGAACAGCAGAGATGGAATGCCAACACGAACAGTTCCTTCAATCGTTAGAGAGAAGGCCTCGCAAGAATAGCTTTCCAAGACCGTAGTGGCACAATTGCACCAGTAATGTCTGCTCATGCGGGCAGCTATCAAAACACCCTGTCTATCAGCGCATGTTCAAATACTACAGATGAAGCGCGCGGCTGAGCTTCAGCATGAAGATAACACTTATTGTGCCTTAGATTACTTAAAACTATTACGCCGCCAGTATCTCCATCTGAGTTCCACTGACAGAGGTGGAGTTGCCATTGTTTTCGGATGCGCGGGTCCCGATTCTCAGTTGCTCAAACGACTCCGCATACGCAGATCATATACCTTAAGACAAAATGAGTAAAATAAACTAAAGTGCGTTAAGAGAATTGCATGGGAGACGAGGTGAACCAAAAGCAGCTTCTGCAGTCCTTTTCTATCAATACATGCTCTACAGCGTGGTCCAAGAAGACGCCAAAATCATTAAACAGTTCCTGCTCGTATGGGTTTCTTTTAATCCAAATTTTCTAGGTGCGTTACGATAGAGCTTTAAAAACTTATTTACAAGGCTTGTAGGTGTGCGCAGTAGCTGCGCGCATCCAAATACTATACAAAACAGTACTATTGTTGATGCAGGTTGAAATTTTCTAACCCCGCGGCCTAAACCGTTACACAGGCACTCTTTGTCAATCGGCCCAGGCCTCCTGCTGGCTTACCGGTATCACACTAAGATGAACCACATCTTCGTGCAGGATTGTACTGATCACTTTCCACGCTCGCTCTCAATGTCCTAGATGATAGCTTGCAGACCAAGCCTATTGAACACTACATGTTCCGCAGCTGCGTCACTGTCTTGGTCCTAGTACCGCCGCTTCCCGACAAGACCCGAACGCGCCTCGCAATCTCATGCCAGTAACACTACTGGCCCTGTACAACTTCTAGATCATTGAACCTGCCTCAACGTCCGTCTGACCCCCAACAAGAGGGATGCACTCGCTGACTGCGCCCTCGAGTATGTTCTCCTTTACCCCTTTTAGTACTTATTAAATCCACTCCCGGCGAGTCGCACAAGGCTGCGGTGCTAAATTTGTACTACAAATAGGCCCCCCGAACCCAAGTAAATCATCTCACAACCGCTGGATCAAGTACATGATCGTCACATTGCACTCTGCTCGAGCGTCTCCCGTGAGACTATAGAACACACAACGCTACAAGTTAAAAGAAGGTTTTGAATCAAGGTTAGTTCCGCAGTCCAGATTTGACTTTGGCCACTGATAGAGTCATGGGTGCAGCACATCGAGTCGCTGATTATGGCTGGACGACTTATAACCTGTGATGTTACTGAGCACGAAAGGGATGATGCTCGGGCTACACCTCAGAAGTTGGATGAGTTGGGCAAGGTACTTCCGGAAGGAGCCAAGTTCATTGCTTGCGTGTGGAGCTGACCAGATGGCAGCTCATTGATAAGGGAGTGGACCGGTGGTCACGTTGCATGGCACATTGCAGTGTTTTGTAAAGATCCAGTGCAGCAGGCAGAGGCAGATGAATTGTACAAGGGCATGGAAAAGGTGCTTCTGATGAAGGAAACGGCAATTCGGCCTTTGATCCAGAACTATTGTACAGTGTGGCAGGACGACGAAGCGATGGAAGGGCTGGCCTGGTGGACGCGCCGTATACCAGACTTCGTGTTGTGGCCGAACACAGTGGTAGAAAGGACAGGAAATGTAGCGGAGTTCACAGAAGCTGTAGAGCGAATAGGTTCAAAGTGAAGACTGGGAGTCTTCTCTGACTGCCTTCATGGATCATGGCTCCTTGGACTCTACCACTAAACTAGAACTTGAATAAGACGTGTTGGATTCCTGCCTCTTTCCACATACCTGCCTATTTCCTAGGCAAATCGCAGCCCTGGTCGTAGTTGTATACCAATCAGCTCTGTAAGCCTAACCCACACGAAGGTATACTTGAGGTGCACGGGCCCAGATTAAGAAGGATAGGATGAAAAAGCCTTGACACATCGCTGTAGCGTACGCCGACTTGCTTGGACATTGGCCTTTTGTAATTGAGTTTTTAGATGTTGGCGCCGGTCAGATTGGCTAGACTTTTCGCGATGTAATCGGGCCTTTTGCGTCGGCAGAAGATCCAGAGCAGAGGTTGAAAGAACTTGAGACCAATCTAACTTCAGTCATGTCACAACGAGCGTGGTTGCGAACTACTGCTGAACTTGACGAGACTACTATCTTACGTCGTAGTGTGGCAAGATGTGGGAAGGAAATCGATAGCCGACTAGCTTCAGCGGACTTAATCAACCTTAAGCTGACGGGAGAAATTAAAGAGCAGCTTGTAAACCTACAGCTGCAGTACAGCAAGCTTTGATTGGCTCACACGAAATCAAGCCACTCACAGCAATGTGACTCGAAGCTATCGGCTGAGCTCCAGGTACAACGCGGAGCACGGGAAGAAGAGCTCCAATGCCTTCGCAGTAAGATTGAAGGCAGCGAGGCAAGAATCAAACGCAACGGCGCAAGGCTTGCAGGACAGATTGAGAAATATCGCATCAACCTGGGTGACTTGCATATCCAGACGAACGAGTGCCCGAATATCGAGACTTTTGTAGCTTGCTGCTGGCTGCTCAAGTATCTGCCGGCGGCAAACTCTATACAACACGGATTCGGCAATCGTCTGAGGCTATTTTGGCAAGATCAATGGAAATACTATAAGGAAGGAGCGAGTCGTGATGAGCTCCCACTCCGAGGATGGATTGGTGATGAGGAGTTGAACAAGCTTGGGAAGGGCCTCTATGGCACAACGAGCAACGTCTTGCACGTATACGGTCGTCTATGAATCAGTTTACTGGATGCAGATTTTCAAGAAGTAGTGGAGACCAGAGGAGGTAATGACGTCGCGATGTACGCACAGTCTATTACAGTTAATTACAGCTTTTATGTCTCTTTCTTAGATATGACTACCATCTCTTCGTCTCTCTCTTCATCTAAGCTTGCCCCAAATGGATTTTTCGAACGTTTCAAAGTTTGGTCAATGCAGGAACGTCTTACCCCTGAGCAATCTTGAGATACCTGAACAGCTCGTTTTCTCTTGTCATGGGCCTGCAACCGGATAAACCGGAGGGTCCACCTTCTCTGCAGCCCGCATCACAACAACGCCACTACAAATCAAATCGATATCGACCTCAGCCTCATATGGCTCCTGACCTCGGACCTGGACCTTGTAGATCTGGCTTCTGCTGCCACAGATCTTTGTGCACCCTTCAAAGATGCCGCATATCTCCACCTTACTCACCTTGAGTATGACATTCTGACCCAACAGTCTGACTAGCTTTGCCTCGTGATACTGGCGTGCCTTCATGTTGTAACATGGAGCAGCCATCGCCTGCAGCTTAGGGAAAAGATCGATCTCCAGCTGTTTCATGAAGTTATTTGATGAATTTTTCCAGAGCGCGACCTGTCCTGCGATCTGGAGCAACGAGACATTGGCTGAGCCGACGTGTGGAATCTCGTCGTCGTCAACAAAGAGGATGTTGCGTTGTACTTCGTTGAGCGCAATGTTGCCCGCATCATCAGGAACGATATTTGCAAAAGAAAGCGAGTTTCTGATATGTTCCATACAAACGGCCGGGTTACCAGCACCTAGGAACGGGAGAAGAAGAGGCGGCGGCGGCGGTGGTGGTAGTGGTACGTGGGTACGTGGACGGAGCGAGCCTTTGGGCTTCCTAGTAGACAAAACAGGCGACTCCTCATCTCCTTGTGCTAGGATTGACCCTAGCTCTATCTGGCTATCTGATGACGATCTGGGTTTCAGTCTTACGGGTTAGTTTCTGACCATTTTAGGTCGGCAGATTTACCTACTTTTGCCAGGCAAAGAAAGATACCAACCCGCATGTCATGAAAAACATGATCAAGACAGCGAGTGGCGTAAGCAGGGGACAAGAAGCAATAGACATGACGTTTCCAATGTTGTGTCAGGGACAGGCGATCGTTATGTGATTTGGCAATGAGTGGTAACAAAAGCTAGGTTTGCGAAGAAGTGCCTCTTAAATAGCAACCTTCTGAGAGGAAAGGATGTGCGCGGATCGACGCTAGCAATCTATAGGGCACTTCGAGGTCAAGTGTGTTGAGAGGCGACAGGGCATGTTTGCCTGTTTGCCTGTTTGCTGGTCTAGAATCATGTCTAACCAGCATTCTATGCATAGTCAATGCATGAGATGTATGCGGACAAGTCTGAACGTAGACCTGTCTGTTATACGAGTTGCCACGTCATTCTAAACACAACGAATCCCGTTCTTCGTCTATGTATGTTCATCCATACACGTCTTGTCCGGACTAGGTCTGGGTAGTCCTCACCAGGCTTGTTCGTTTGCACTAACCTTTCCGAGCGGCCGACGGCGGGCCGGCCGAAGAGTTTAGCACTGACAGTAGGAAGCGGGACCAGCTTCAACACATTCTGCCGTATCTTGCAGTTCAAAATGTGTTCGTGCACTCGTAGGGAGCATGTGTTTCCAGCCGACTTACGCTCCCTTAGACTTGGCACGCGAGACGAAAGGTGAACTACCCAGCGCGCTTGTCAATAATGACTTCCTCGGGTGAAGCATCGTCAAAAGATGTGCTTACGACACCCTTCGTGCATGTTGGCCACACAAAGAGTATATTTGAAGTCATGGCCAAGCGAAACAACACGCAGTCCTTGGCCATGCAGGCTGACAGTATCGTCTCGTTTCAGGCAATCCCACATGCTGGCGAAGCCTTGAAGGACAGCCCCAGCCGCCTCCTCAGCGAGCAGAGGGACGTGCCGTCTTCCTACATAGGCTCTCATACAACCAGATTCCTGGCTTCATCTAGGCAGCGGCACAGTCCTTCGATTCTGCACGGATGTCATCACGCGCATTGTATTTCCTGCAGACGCCAACCAAGTTCCCCGAACCCTGCTCGTTAGGAACCATCGAAGCCTCGTGTGTGCAGGCGGCAAACGAGACCATGTCGCGCTAACTGCTTCTCGCGGGAACGGCGGGTATTGGGCTCTGGCAATGACCTGTTGCACTAATCAACAACTACGCCTTGTCATCGCACTACTCCCCATCCATCTCCCAGTAACCCTGTGCATCGCCGAAAGGCCGTCAGTGGCACTTACGTGACGCGCATTTTCGAGATCATGCCAAATGCCGCGCACCATAACAGCATGGACAGGAGTTACACGATGCTCATCAATCGTCCTTTTGACGACAACCTGCCTGGAGCAAGTCTGTATGCATTGAGTCATCGTCTGGTGATAGTCATCAGACTAAACTAGGACTCTGCTAAGAGTTTGAGTGCCAGGTCTCCGCGGTGAAAGGATCTCCTGGGCACCAGATGGGTAGCGATCTCCTGCGCGCGACTAGGAGATCCTCAAAGGAGCACCATTAACGAACCTCGTCTGCAGAGGCACGCTACTAAAGTCAGTGTCCTAGCTACCACCGGTTGACGTGCGCCAGACTTTCGCGAAATTCACTGACGGTCTCACAACGTTACTGCAGCATCACTCCAGCGACCAGCACTTGTGGGTTAGGCTTCGTCTTCTGTCAATCGTGATCTGAGATTTGTACAGCGCATCACGTCTTTGGCAGGGGAGAGGGTCAACTCATCAAAGATCTTAGTCGAAGCAACTCGGCCAGCGTGCCACTCCTGCTGCGTACGATTGAGGGTGGGTACACACTTGACACTTGATCGCGGGACGGTAATCATGCAGCTGACTCTTCAGCCTCTGTTGGCACATATTGCCCGATGCAAGCACCTTACACGGCTTAGCAACTGAGTTGTCTTGCTTGAGTTCTAATAACCATGATCCACAGCTACGCAATATTACATATGCTTCCCTTTGACACGACCCAGATCATCAATATCAAGCCTGGTGTATCCAGCAAATAGCTAGCGAGTAGACGCTCACTTTAGCGACTACACCGATTTTTCCAGGAGACTACTAGCTGACATGTGTTGCTTGGATGTATTTCTAACATGTACCTTCCCACGCAAGACGAAGCTTCGCCTCGTCGCCTTCTACTCTCTCTATCTTCGTAGCACTGAGCCCGCATGCTCGATGTCTTCTAGTCTGCGTTATCAATAGCCAGCGACTACCGCCTGGTCCGTCTCTCAAAGCCCTCAACCATGCGGGATGGCCAGTCTAGTCCTGCACGGTCGGTCCCACTGTACGATATGTGTATGCGGCGTCGTTGCTCGGCGGAGAAGTGCGGAGGTCGTATGCGTATCGAGACTGAGGTGGAGGCTAGTAGCATCGTCTTACTCGGATGCTGAAAGAACTACAAGAACTACGCCATAGACAGCGGTCGCTCGCGGATCCAGTGGGTGCGCTCGCGACGAGCTGGTCGAATTCTGCAATGTCGTTCGACCGCCGTCTCGCACTGTTATTTGTAGCGTTGCGGGGGTCTGAATTACTTAATTGCCAAATCCTGTTCAGATGCAGCGACTCGCCACATGAATCCGCGGTTCTGAGAGCAATTGTCGGCCTGACACTGGGGGAGACGTTGGTCCACCCTGAAGTCAATCAAACCACGGGCGAAGAGGTGTTTGGATACGGCTAGCAGACTTGGCAGAGTGCCGTGAGACAGCGACATGCTAGCAGGACAAATTGCCACTCTCCCTACTGCCTCTCGCAGAAACTCTTCTTTTCGGACCGGTCTTTTCATACAATGTCATCCATACATTCCTAACATACAGTCCCTATGCAGTCCCACGCATACAGTGCCACACAGACGATCCCAGGCACACAGTCCCATCCATGCAACCCCGTTCGTGCAATCCGACGACTGAGCATCGTCGACAAGTGCAGTCGACCGTACCACCAGATGCGAAGGCTGGGCAGGTGGTTACATCGAGGCTGCCAGCCAGCACACACGGATGTAAAGACATGAGGATGCTGGAAAACAGATCTAGTCTAAGTGGCTCTTCAATTGTTTGGCGGCCCTCACAGATGCACTGGATGACCGCTACAGGTTCAGCAATCACCCTCTGCCTTCCTCGATTAGCCTTCTCTCACTCCTCGAGCGCTCGTCGCATGCCTGCGCCCATCTATCACTCGCTAATACCGGTACCTGCCACTGCATGAACCGCAACCACAATCCCTGCGTCAGGGAAAGTGCTACAGTAGTATGCAGTAAATCATGTGGGCCATGCAAGATATCGCAGATCAAGCTTGAGGACTCTGTACTGAGGAGTGATAAGATTCAGGATGTCTCCACGCAAGCTCGTGAACATACATGCCTCCACAGTTGGTGACGGTTGTGGTTTGCGCACACAAATCGAGAACGCCAGGCTATCGTGGGAGCTTGCTTCACTTATGGTGGGAGACAGTCAGGTCAAAAGATCAATCATTTCCTTGTGTCCTTTGTAGAAGTTTCCAAAGCCCCAGAATAGGTCAAATAACGATGTATCTGACCCCATATCCATTTCTCACATCTTGCCTCGCGACTCCTCCTAAGCTGGTGCGAATGTACATAGTGTGGCTGAATCAAAGCATGTAAGCGGACAAGCGGCGTGACACTCCAGAACCCGTTGCTAAGGTAGACACAAAAGGTAATCATCCCCTGAGAGAGATGCTCATAGATTGCTCTGCTTTCAGCAGCATGTGCAATGACGCGGCTTGATCCAAGCAGTACAACAACCCTGTGACATGACCATCAGGTGTTGAACGGCCTGGACTCACTGCACAGAATCTCAGGCGATCGGATCAGTGAAAGAAGTTGACGAGGACTGTGCCAGCTATCACCCTTTTACGGTCTAAAGCCCCTGGCGGCCTACAATCGTCCACCACACATTCATCGAGGCAAGCCCGAAGAGAGAGAGCCAGAACATTATCATTGCCGTAGCACACACCGAATCTGCTTTACGACATAGATTGGCCACCTTCACGCTAGCCTTTTTGGCTGGCCTGCTGAAGGCCGGCTCGGAAGGTTCGCGTCAAAGGCGGGGATGCTACACTGACCTCCATGATACCTGAACAGTCCTCTCGAAGCGCTGATCCTGGAGATGTGAATGCGCCTGCATGTCAGCAAGTACATAAAGCATCAACACAAAGCGTTTAGGGTTCAGAGGCCGGAACACGGGCCCGGCCCACGATGGGCCGGTCGAATTGGCTAGCGTAGGCGTGTGAGCCCTGAAAACAGTGCCCAAGGCCGGCTGGCACAGGCTTCTATTGCTGCTCCACTTTAATTGCATTGACGGTTAGTCACTCTCTAGCCACCAGCGTCAGTGTATCGCTCATCATTTCCTGAATGGCAATTGCACCGGCATCGAGACAGATCCCTATTCGCTTTCAAGACCCATGGCGGAGGCAGCGGCAACGTCTGAAGCCCGAAGGTTGGGAACCATTGATAAGCATGGGAGAGTACTCTCGACGTGGGCGTGAGTCTGATGATACCGCCATAGATGCGCCCATGTTCATAGGCATGCACGCTGCTACAAGGCTGACTACCTGTCCTGCTGTCGTCTCACCGCTCGTCACTCTTTCACCGGTGTCCTACGCCTCGTTGCCTTCTCTCTTCCTCCATCCAATCAAGAGTCCAGCTACGTACGTCCTGTGCTACCTTCCCTATTGCCAGCATCCGCGATGGTGCTCGATTTGCACATGGTGGGAGTAGCTTGTGCCATCGTTATCGGACTCCTCGGCCCTCTGCAAGCATCTGAGCCGTGGAATCGAGCAGCTGTCGCAAGGAACTGGAATGCCGCTGCCACAAAAGACCGCTTCAGAGTCAGCTTCTCGATCACATATTTTGCCCTCCACCTGCTTGCCGTCCTGGTGCTGGTGTGCCTGTGGTGGAGGTTACCCTCGTCTCAACTACCGTTGAACTTAGGACTATTGGAGTGTTCCTGGCTGAATGGACTTAGCATTCAGGTGCGTATCGATGTATGCGATCGAACCAGGCGACTAACACGCGCTCAGATCCTCACTCTGCTACGGATAGTCCAGCAAGCTCAATCAATCCAAGAGCCTTTCTACGCCATTTGTGCATCTACAGTTGCGCTTCACTTGGCGGGCTTGGCTTGTTCGTTCCGCTATCGTGAGGTAGGCAGAGTTGTTTTGGTCCTCGGCGGTTCTGAGTTCCCGCTATTCTTGTTAGGTTTCTACGCGTACTTTGCACTTCGCCAAAGTACGTTGGGCCTCAGGACCATCGCGTGCGGGCTTGTCGCTAGCTCTACACTTTTGGCCAATCTGCTTGCTATCAAGCTAGACAGCATCGACAAGATTCTCCAGGTACGTAACCAACCGCGGCATCGCGATTGAAACTGACAGGAAAAGGTGCAAGTCCTGCTGGCCGGCATCACGAGCTGTGGACTTGTGTTCCTTAGGGCGTCGCGGCCAGCTGCCAGGTCCTGCTCCAGCCAACCTACAAAACCAAATGTTTCCTCCGATTATGTCGACCCCACACAACGTAGCGACAGAGATTATTACTTGGAGAAAGCATTCATCAAGAATACGATTGATGACCGGTGGCTAGTCGCACAGGCGGGCAAATATGGCTCTAGCTTGAGAAGAGACTCTTTAAGCTCATCGTCGCTCTCGGCTGCAACAGCATGCGAACTAGCTGACGTTGAATCGACCCTGCCAGATGAACAGAGTGAAGACGCTACCCCGCCAGTTCCACCACCATCGCCCGCGCTTGCTGGTCGTGGGCTCATAGGTACGCCCAGTTGGTCTTTATCATGCGCGGCTAACGCATTAGCATAGTGTACATCACGACGGAAACGACGACTGTCAGCCAGCCCAGGTCAAGTTGCGAATAGGTTACAGAAAGATGCTCTTGCTCAGAGGAAGCTTCGAGTGGGTTCTTCCCGTTCGGAGTTAGAACGTACAGCCGTGTCGGCTGCTTCAGACGGTCGGCGCTCACCTCTCGTTTCTTTCTCTGGATACGTCGAGCAACAATGGGTGTTCTGATTCAGCTAGACTCAAGGATGAAGTCGAACCGAGCAGTGCGCTTGTACACAGTACACGTTAGTCTAGTTAAGCCATTCCACAAAGAAAGCATTGTGCAGGGTACGGACGAAGGAGCATATTTCCATGAACTGACAGCTTGCGCGAAACCTGCGCCACGGTTGAGGTACCGTACTGTACAGTGCACGGGCGGCGAAACCTACACCTCCGTAAAAACACGTTTCGTACTGTGCCAAGCCACTGGATCACGCACGGCCCTGTCCGCGCCAAATCGCGGACACCATGCACACTGCCCGCGCTAAACAACGGCCATTGTGCACAATCCCTGTCGACGTGAAGCTGAGCACCGCAGCAGATCAGCGAGCGGACCTGAGACATGTCTGTGGAGTGGCTGCACTGTAGTATTGCCTGCCGCCGACGAGCATGATGGACACGATGAGCACGAAGCCCAGTATGGGGCCCGTAGGTAGCCGTTGAACCGAGGGAAGCGCGTGATGATTGCTTTTGTACATGGCTTTGCGATACCATTTCCATGAAGCTGGAACGCTGAGTGAGAACAGACGTTGATCGACACTAACTGTTTTCGAACGGCCAGTTGTGGCCGGCTCTTTTAGGCTAGCGAGCGGCCAGCCGTACTGCCGCAGCACAGATCCCACTATTATCTCCGCCGTGGTAAGTTGCAGCGCAGTACTTCGTCACTTCTTGGAGTTGCTTTTTGTCACACGGAACACGTTTCCCTCATGAGCCAAGTACGTCAATATGTCAGGGGTGCAAGGATAAGCCTCTACACGCATGGAAAGTAGGAATGAGCGCAGACTCCTCTCGTCACAGCCTCGAGGGCGCCGCGCTAGGCTCTATCCATCACATCCACGGGTGCGTTGCGCTGCGCACATACCTTGTTTGAATTGGCTTGAGAGCTCTACATGCTAGCTAACATCCTGGGCCAGCGTGCTTGCACAGGGTCAAGGTTTGAGAAAGTGTACGTGCCGTGTCATCATGTCGCGCTGATCGCCAATGAGCTCTGGCCTCTGGCATAGGATGCGTGCCACACATAATGCCATGCGCTCACCGGTTGCCTTCTCTTCGAGGCACGCTTCTGTTCCTGCCTTGTCTGCCTTGACCGGAAAATGTGCGACAGACTGGTCCGCCTAAACTTGATTCGAAGCAACGGCTATGGCGAATGCACAGACGCTGGCTCCCCCAGCCTCGACGTTTGGCAGAACCAACAGTCTTAGTGAACTTTGCTTTGAAGATACTGTGCCTGTTTCTTCTGGAACTCACACAGCTTCTTCGACACAAGGTCAACGAACTCTCGCCAACACCTCGCTCCCCCGGACATGTTTTCAGCTTGCGGATTACAAGCAACTACATAAACCACAGCACCAACAGCATCTGCCAGAAACGCCTTTTAACCATTATCATGGAACCGTTGGGAAGTCAACACGCCCGCTCGACTATCAATCTTTTACGCCGGTCAACCCTCAGCCCACTAGCCAACCAGAGCCGCAAATCATCAGCTCAACTGCCAGTGCTGATGTCGAGCCTCAACTACTTTCGGGACACCATGACGTTCACCAGAGTCCATGCATTGTGAAGCATGAGCATCATCCCAATGGTCGTATATCCAACAGCTACAACTACTCCATAAGTCCTACAAATCACTACAACGGACGGTCCTTCCATCCGTTACCCCCGGAGCCTGCTCCCCAATACAATTACGGCTCTTACGCACCAGGGCCGTACATGGGCCAGTATGCCGGCGCAGCTGGCCAGCCAGTACGGCGCAAACAGGTTCGCGCCACACAGGCATGTAACCATTGTCGAACACGAAAGCAGAAGTGCGACGAGGCTCGACCGTGTCAGTACTGCAGAGAGAACGAATTCGATTGCCAGTACAAAGATGTACCACCTCCCAAGTATGTGACCAACCATCAGGCAAACAGCATCCACTGACACATCACAGACGAGACCGGAGCATGATGCAACTTCAGGAAAGCGTGAACGACATCGGCGAGGTGCTGAAAAACCTTGTAGGAGGATTCACGTCGTGGAGGCAGAGCGTTGAGACCAGACTCTCTCTAGCTGAAACCCCCAACCAGATCTTGAACATAGCTTCGCCAGAAGCAGGACTTGCCGCACCTAACAGAGATCAAAACATCTCCAGGTTTTCCGCACCAGCTCGAGGTAAAGAGCAGAAGACTATGCCTGATTCGCTTCAGCAGCTAGCAAGTCCGTCTGACAGCGGCGGAAGCGAATGCGGCGACGGAACGCAACTACCATCTAAAAAGAAGAGCGGATTACAGAGCGACCACACCACACCAGCACACAAACTCCTCAAAGAATGGCCCTCGATGGCTCACTTCTGCCAAAACGTCGACAATATCGACGACCTGACCAAAGACGGTCGCGATATCTCAGAGTATCCGATGCTGCTCGAGCAAGATCGAGGTCTGCTTCGCTTTTGGGGGGTTGGTGAGGGAAAAGACCTCGACGACGGAGTCCAGGGCCCAGGAAGCCCTGACAGCGGCGGTGATGCTGATGCTTCGTCTCCCGCCCCTGGCAAGGAAGGCTTGTGGGGCTACCCGCCCGCTGATACTTCCAGCCCAGGAACAGCACCGGGCGAGATTCCCAGTAGCCACCCTCTACATGAAAACGACGGTGGGCTCGGACCGGGCAGCAGGCCTGACTTCCGCTCGCATGTCCTCTGGGGGTTGTATGATTCCTACATCGAAAACATCCACAACTTGCATCCCTTCATGGATGCCAGTGAGCTCAGGAGGATGATCAAACAGTTCAGCGAGCGGTACAGTCCCGACGTCACAACCAAACACGCCGGATCATCAGCCACAAACGCATTTGCAAACCACCGACTCGGCCAGGGCCTGAAGCAAAAACGATCCAGTAGTGCGTATGGAGAGCCCTACTCTGCCAATGGTGCGATCGAACGATCTTTGCGAAACGCACTCGTTCTCCTTGTCCTTGCGCTTGGCAAGGTTTGTGCTCATCATGATCCCCTACCTTCGCCTCAAAGCGACAACATGTCGCACACAAATGGTGGCTGGGGCGTTCATGCTAACGGCAGCTTCAACAGCGACATATCTGACGACAACCGATCACGCAATGTTGACATCCTCCCTGGTATGGGCTACTTCGCCTATGCGACCGACATCCTTGGAAACCAACAGGGCGGCAATACAGTGGCACACGCGCAGGCCATGATTCTAGCTGCACTGTATCTCAGTCAGTTTGCTCGAGCCTTGGAGAGCTGGAGCTGGATCAGCAACGCTTGCCGTGTTGTTCTTGTACTAATAAAGTCAGACCATCAGAAGCTCGACCGAAACTGGTTATTAGAAAACAAGGCGTCTTTGCCCCCCAAGGAGCGCCACAGACTCAATCTGGTCATGTGTGTCTATTGGACATGTCTCCAGCTGGAGTCAGATATTCTGGCTGAGATGAGCACCCTTCCAGCCAGCAGGATTTCAGACTTCCAAAGCGAGATTGCATACCCAGATGGCATATACGAATCAGTACCGATCGAATCTGAAACCGACGTCGAGGAGAAGATGCTTGCCGACCCACAGACACAGGACGGGTCAATGCTCATGTATTCGAGTCAAATCTGGCTTCGGGTTATACTGAATGAGGCGCACAACATGCTATACGGCAGAAGTGAGTGGCACGACGTGCATGATATCTGTTGGATTTGTGATTGATATTGGCTAGATGCGCGCCGCAGCTTTGACACTCACAACATCAAAGAGGTCGCACATCGGGCCACAGTGCATGTGTGTATCCTTGAAGACTGGAGACGAGTGTTGCCACCTGCGCTGGCTTGGAACGACGATGACCCACCGGCTACTGACATCAATGTCGCGCGTCTGCGTGCCAAGTACTATGGAGCCGTCTACGTAATCTTGCGCCCATTCTTGCACATCGCCAACCACTTTATCGACCTTCCCCCCACAGACGCAAGCACAGTACAAGCTTCTCAGAACGACGCTTCTACGTCTATCTTCGGTTCAACGTCCAAAAAGAACGCACACGTACAGGCAGATCTATCAGCCAACCAAAGTAGCATCATCGAAATTGCAGTAAAGTGCATCGACGCCGCAATCCAGAGCACAATTGCCTTCGACCGTGTCGGCGCCGCTCCAGAAAGTAGATACGTAAAGTTCGATCCCAACGCGCGTACTCGGCGACTGGTAGTCACCAACATCTTTGGCACCATGCATGCGTAAGCTACGAATCAAACATTCTGCAATGGTATTTCCAACTAACGAACCACAGACAATTTGGAAACATGCTTGTCCTTTGCGCAGTCTTCAAGTCTCAACTTTGCAAGTTTCTGCCTAGGGACACACAGCTCACAAAGCAAAACCTCACCCTACTCATGGAACGAACCTGCAAAGTTCTAGGCGAGATCGCACCAAACTCCCCAGTCTTGCAGATGGACCTCAAGATCCTGCACAACGTCCAGAAGCAACTAGATTTGTACCCATGAGTAACGGCCTGTTGATACTCTACACCATACGGTCCCACAACGAACTCCATTAGCCGCCTTGGATAGACATCCGAGTTTCAATACCCTGCCCTGGTCACGGTGGGTTCTTGTGTGCTTCGACGCTTCGCGCACGCGTTCCCCTTTGTTTCCCCACGTTGCACCTCCGAATGTGGTCTTTCAACTGCAGCCAAGTGGCGAGGTACGTTGCATAGCTTGTTAAGTCAGCAAGTCAGCAATGACCAGCAGGAATCCGCTGTCTTCTTTTGAGACTATCACAGAAGACATGCCGGCACGTACAATCAGCGATGAGTAAGGTTTGACTGGCCGATTCCCGACTGGTCATTTCCATTACCAAGTCGCTTCGCACGTTCTCCGGGGTAGCGTGCTTTTCCTTCTCCCACGTCTTCGTGATCATCTATAGCTCTTCGGTGCCGGGGTTCCCCAAAGGACTCCACGGTTTTGGGAATACCCTTTGGCCAGAAGATATCGTGAACGGGATCTGTCTGCCGGAATCATGAATTCTCCTGTGTTGTATAGTTGCTGGAGAATGGGCTACGCTTTGTCCTTCCAAACGTTCGCGCGCTGGTGCGCGGATGGTGTCTACAGTATCATCTCCCTGTGACGGAACTATGGGTCGAGACCACCTTTGCTGTGGGTGAGGTACATTGTTTCGTTCTAACCGTTCGTGTGCTGGTCCGCGGATAGTGTCTCAAAGCATTTCTCTGCACTGGAGACGCGGGTCGAGAGCGTTCTACCGGTATCGAAGGACTCGAATATAAGCAAACAAAGAAACAAACAAACATGCCCCTTACAGTCCCGCCAAATCAAACAAATGAACTACAACACTATAAGATCGCCAAATGAGCAAATATAGAGCCTTATAACGTAATCCACCATCGAGTTGGCCACCCCATCGAGTTGGCCACCCAATGCACCCCCCCATTACTCCACCCCTGATATCTCAACACCACCGCAACCAATTTTGATGAAAAGTAGATAGAATTAATCGCCTGATGCAGCTGCACCTTTTGTGCAGGTTCTTTTGTTGTGCCCTGGCTCGCTGCATGTACTGCAGTGGGGAATACCCCGGCTGCTACCACCAGCTACACGCCTCTCCTCACGCCTCACCTCCCCTGCCAGCACTACTGCGTCTCTCTGAGCTACTATATCCTCTGCTTCCTCCTGCGTAAGGGTCCCCCCTTTCTGTATACGCTTCCTTTTTCAGCTTCTACGCTCAGCTGCAGCAGCGTTGGCAGCTTGAAGCTTGACAATCTCACCAGCTAAAATAGTTCCAGTGTGCACTAGCATTTCTGCACCTTTCTGCATCTGCTGCACCATAGTTACAAGCGCTGTTAGAGAGGACCCAGCGTGGGTTCGAATACAGTTCTTAACCAGCGTAGATTGGGCCTGTAATTCAAGGGCGTTGCTGGGGGTCCTGGGGTCCCAGGGGGTGGTAGGCAGCGGTGGTGACGGCGTTCGAGGCTTAATCTCCAGCTTTGATAGCACCGCTCCTGGGTCCAGGGGCACCAAACTAGTGGCTCTGAATCCAGCTTTAATGTTATCTGACGAGAAAACACCTTGGTATACTGCTAGAAACGCTGCCAGGAATGCTAGCTTGTCAATATGGTTGATGTGGCTGTTCGCCAGGGCTCCTACTTCCTTCTTGTACGCACGCTTCAGGGGAGAGAAGCACCCAACGTCCAGGGGTTGTAGGATATAGGAGGCGTGCGCAGGCATACAGAGGGTAATAATGTTGTTCTCCTTGCAGATATCCTGGAATCTGATTAAGTTGTGGGACTTATGGCCATCAAGGATAAGCAGCCGGTAACCACTAACTGTACGCTGAGTGGTATGCTCAATGAAGTGCTGAAGCCAGGCAATCCCCACTTCATTAGTAGTCCAGCCATTATCAGATACAGCAATCCTCCAGTCCTTAGGATTATTGTAATACCAGGCTTAGTTGTGGTTCTTTCCTTTAAAGATAAAGAAAGGTGGGACGAGCCAGCCACCTGCACTGACGGCAGCGATCAGGGTAACCCACTCACAATTACCAGGTTGGCGTCCAATAGGGTTAAGACGAATCTCTGCTGCAGTGACCACCTTAATAGACCCCCCTACGCCTATCTGGAACCCAGTCTCGTCAAAGTTGTAGGTATCTTCATCAAGGATACCGTACTTAGCTTTCACGCTGGCTACTAGCTTAAACTATAGCTTAATAATTGCAGGGTTGCTGCACAGGACCCTACGGTAGTCTCTAGGTCGTAATAGCTGAGATTTGATTTGTGGTTGACGTAAGATAAAGCGTTCCACCTAGTTAATGCCGACACAGGTGCCAGCGCGTACAGCCAACAATTAATCAGCCATACTGCGTACTTCAGCGTAAGAGGGGGCAAATCCACGTAGAGATAGGTCCCTTATACGTACAACAAGACTATCCTCTTTGCTCTTGGTGAGATTTGATCGGTTAGGGTGGGTATCGCGTCAGGAATGCATTCCAACGCGTTGGTTTGTCAGGGTACTCCGGGACACCCTGTACACTAAAGCAACGTGCCTGAGGCTTAGTGACGCGTCAGATTTAAGTAATTGGATAGCAAGGATTACCCTCTCTTCATAGGAAAGTGATCCTATATCTGGGTTGTGGTTGCATTGTAGGTGGTTGAGAAGTTTGATGGGTCTTGGCATTGAGTGGCCAACTCGATGGGGTGGCCAACTCGATGGTGGATTACGTTATTTGATTTGATTTGATTTGTTTGTTGCTATTTTGGCCTCTTCGATCCCTTCCGAGAAAAGCCCGATGGCAGCGGCTGACTTTGTAGCATAGCGAGGAGCCTACAGACTGTGTATCTGGCGTGGTCCGATAGTTCGATCGCTGAAGATTCTCGTCCACGTGGTTTCGGGGGTTCTATTATGTATCAGGTCTGGGGACCGTTGTCGATCTGCTTACTAAGAAAGCAGTGGGCCAGTCTTGGCACGCGCTTCCCCTCGGCCTCCAGCGCGTACCATAGTCTATCGCGATCAGGCACGTAATCTAAGCTCCCTTTCGTGCAGTATTGCTGCCTACTGAGCGGGTATAATGGAGATAACATTATGCGACCCGAGCCTGTGGAACGGATGTCATCTCGAGAGATCAGCACGCGCATCCGAGATGTCGAAACGGCAACCGAAGGGGAGAGAGATCAAAGTATATGCCTGGAGAACAGCTGCGGACTTCTGCATTTCTAACCGAGCGTTCCCGGCTGTGGGTGCACTCACGCAAGGATCTTTGTCACTGGTGGGCAGCAACAACGATTGTACGGCGGCGGATATTTTGGCCAGAGAAGTCTGGTCAACGAAGCCGAAAAAGAATGAACCAAGCGACGTTGGATGGCGGATATGGCTGAACCTTTCTCTCAGTTATGCGGCCGTGCTAAATCTGAGAAAGCAGAAGCTGGGAACCCGGCAATCGAACAACGAAGTGGATGCTCTGAACAAGGCCATCTGCAAAGTACTCGGGAAGGCAGATCTGTCAGCGGCCCCTACAAGAGACTTGTGCAAGGGTGCGCGGACCTTTCACGCAATCATAAATGATCTAGTTGTTTGCGCGGGCATGAAACCGGTGCAAGCTACAATCTTGCTGATCACGTGTAAGCAAACAATCCAGCGCAATGATGTCTTTGACGCTAAGGAATGTTAGTCGGGCCTCATTGTTATAAGCACTACCGAAATATGACGGAGACGTCTCAGGATTATTGGTTGCAACAATTGAAGATTTCAAGTGCTTCCTTAGACCACAATGATGAGAGGAACAAAATATGCCTCGCAAAGCTGCTCGCTCAACTAGACAAACCGTCACGGTCTGTACATGTGCCCATTCTGTATCAGCGTCTGACAACGGCAGCCTCGACGAGGTACACACCGACATTGGTTATAAGTTCCATTGTACCACCTGCTTTCCGGAGTCGTCACCAACGAACAACACAACAAGTATCATCAGCGGAACGCCAGTACAGATGCAACTCACGGCATCAAAATCTTTAGGTGGACCTTTTTCTGAGCTTTTGCACTACGTTACGATGTATTTTGAAAGTTCTTGTCAGAACGTGGTTCTGGACAACCAGGGTACCCTGCTCACTCGAGCTGGAGCCAAGATACGTTACGACTCATGCAACAGCTTCGATTCATACTGCTTCACTGCTACCATGTTCAAACACAAGAGCATGTGGAACGAATTTCGTCACGCACTTAATCAAGCCTGTGATCTTATTACAGAGATCCTTCAAGACGAGCATCCCCGAGCCCTAGCCTGCTTCTTCGAAGTGTTCATCCACTTCATTCAGTCAGGACTCCCCGAAGTAACTAGAGAGCTCCGCAAATACGTCAATGCCATTTCCGCACTTGTTGTCAGGAACGAGCATCCTTGGGGTCATATCTGTCGGCTTCTTGGTAAACTTGACTCGGAATCGCTCGACCAAGCTATGGCAACAGCTTGGAGATGTATTTCTGATATCTTTGACCGCACACTTGGATATCGCAGTCCGCTAGCTGTTTCTGTTCGTCTCGATTACATTAAACGTGTGTACGGGGATACAGGCTATATGGAAGAAGAACGGCTCCTTCGAGAACTTCTTAATCAGCTGGATTCCACCCCCCACCTCTCGACTCCGCGGGTATTACTCAACTTAGCCCATAACATGAATAAACAAAAACGCCATTGCGAGGCGAGGCGGATAGGACAACGTGCTTTGAATTTGGTTCGAGAGAACGAGATGTATGCTTGGAAGATGGTCGAGAGGATAGAGTCCCTAAAAATCATCTCTTGGAGTCACTACGCTCAAGGGTCAACGGCCGCAGCAGAATGGACTCTGCGAAGCGCGATAAAAATGGTTGTGGATACATGGGGATAAGAGCACGCTTGGGTTCCGGAATTCATGAACGTTCTGGAGACTTGGCTTCGAAGCTGGGGCCGAGAATTGGAAGCCAACGCAGTACGGAAGCAAATTGCAGAATCAATCAACAGGATAAAGTTTGGCAAGTAGCGCAACAAGGCACAAATGCCCTGTCAGGAAGAGCTTCCTGAATAACAAATAGGACTTGGGCGTGTTCACATATGCATGCTGATTTTCCATCTTCTCATCTGGCTATCCATGCAAACTGTGCTGAGGGCAAGGTGCGCCCCGGATCTTGGTCATGATCTTGAAAAACATCGGTTCCCTGAAAAACATCGGTTCCCGTCAGATCGATGCCCGACCATCTAATGTGGTTCCACGGCTACTGGATAGTCTCCCAACTGTTCGTCCATAATGCCATCTCAGCTTCAACTCACTATACATCTTCTGCATTCATCACGTTCGCTGGGTAAATCAGCAATATCTCCTCTGTCCAGAAGTATCAGCTCGTCGACAGGAGCTTCTTCGTATTGGACGCGCAGCCAGGTTGTTAAACGTCCAGCATCCGTGGCGAGATCGAAAACCCGCGCTCGTCGGTGGAATCGTTCCCCACCATACGAACCATATCCCCCAAACCCAACGGCACCAGAGTAGCATAGCCAAGGGCCACGGTAAGGAGTTGAACCCTTGTTCGGCTGTGATTGTCGCAACAGAGCGGCAAAATCATTCCCGTGATCGTGCCCGCATCCTAACGCTGCTATGCATTCTTTAGCCAAAGCATCATAAAGCCGGGAGTTGACCCCGGGACCCTCAGTTGACTCTCTCCGTCGACCGCTCTGTATGTGAAGATGGCTGTCTTTCGCGAACTCGGGCAGAGGGATGTGAAGAAAAGCCAGCGGCAGATGGAAGCGATTGTCGTCCTTGTTTTGCTCGCGCACCTTTCGGTTTGCTTGAGAGCAATTCTGGAACCATTTGATCTGGTCTCTCTTGATGTAATCGTAGCCACTGCGCAATATACCTGGCAATTGACCATGGGAATCGAAAAAATACAAAGTTGAGACTGGAAACTGTGACGGAGCGGGGGCAAGGACATGAAGACAGAAATTCCCTACGCCGTCGACGTCCTCAGAACCCGATGTGGAAAAGCAGTAAGGCAGACTCTCGAATATTGACATTTGTTCTTCACCTAGCTTTTAGTCAGCGAAAGCGCACAGCTGCTTCAGATCTTGCGGAGAGAAGGATTTGGCGCTTTCTGTGATAACAAAACATTTCTGAGCCTGGTATCGATGGCTCCTCTTCCCATAAGACTCTTCACAGAGGTAATGACTCACGTGTCAATGCGTGGGAACCCTCGCTGTCGTGATTGCCGAATATGACTGCGAATGGAATGGAACGATCGATCATGGGCGCAACAACCTTGAAGAGAGCCGTTTGGCTGTCAAGAATATCGTGATGCAACTGATCTCCAGAAAGAATTACAATGTTGGGTTTCTCGGTATCTAGAATCTCTCCGACGAAGTCTACCGTGAGTGGGTCAGCGTTGCTACTTAGCAAATTCTTCCCATCCGCATCAATCGCATCGCTACACACTCCAACACCAGTTGTCATGTGCATGTCAGAGAGCTGAACAATCTTTATTTTGCCATTCTTAGAGACTCTTAGCTCCCTCTGGGATTCAGGTCTTGGCTTGGCTCTACCGCGGAGTACAGTCAGTCTTGCAGTGGGGATGTTTGACCGGGAGCGGAGCTGGAGCGGTGATTGCATTAGGTCCCACTGTGGTCGTGGGTCCACAGCATCTTCGCCAAAGAGAACGTCCACTGCTGTTACAACGTGGTCGATGTTGCCGGTGAACTTTCTTCTCTGCACTGAGAGTCCACCGTTGCGACTCGTCCATGAGCTATTCGAGCTAGGACTGGGAGGCAGCTCGCCAACTATGATATCTGTGACCACTAAGTCATCGGCTGCAAGCTCCTCCTGGGTCGCCACTTCCACATAAAGCCATGCCTTCTGCTGAGAATCTTGGTGTAAGTAGAGTTCCTTTTCGATGCGGTGCCATCGTTGTCGATCCGGATTGCGATCGGGGTCGCAATTGGAGAAGAGAAGTGTCGAAGGAGAGACATGTACGCTCAAATTTGTGATAACTTGGCGAGCAACGATAGCCGTAAGATCAGGGACGGTGACGCCTTCCGTTCCTGGCCCAGTGGCTCGTAGCCAGGTAAGAATGTCTTTCATTGGAGTTGGTGAGGGGTGAGCGAGAACAGTTGTTGAAGTTCCGTCGTGGCAAACTAAGTCTGTGCACGTGTGACGTGGACAAGCATCACGTGATTCATGTGATAGCCTTGAATCTTTCTTATCCAATATTGCTCGTGCAGATATTGCGCTCCAGTCCTCACGCCCACACGATAACCAATCGAAAGTTCATATCCCCATCAAAGCGTGGGGCAATAATTCGTCCGCCATCACATGAGATCATGCCGTCGAAGGCCTTAAGAACACAGTTGGGTTCGCGTACACGTGCCGATGCGTGATGTCTGTGCGCTTCAATCCACCCGCCCGCCCCTCGTCTCAGCTTCCTCTAACACCTCACCATCACCAACCATCGCCATCTCTCATCTGTACCCCGCACCTCTCAGCCCGCATCCACACAACGTATCTAGACTATATACGCACATCGTATCCTATGCGACCACAACTTGAGACACGGCCATCGTCTTCCGAAGCCTCTGCCACCCGCCGTCTCCGCGCGCCGCTCGTTTGACAGTCCACCATCCTTGCAAATTCCACAAGGCCTTTGACGCGCACGCACCCGGCGACTCTGCTTTGGTTTGACTTGGCTCTAGCACTCGCATCGGACACCGGCTATCAGAGGGGTGGTTCTTGGGCCTGCTCTGGCAGCGCGGATACGGCACGGCAGCGGTGGATGCGGGCGGATTGCTGCTTCGACAGAGTGTGGGTAGGCGGGCTCCCTTGCTGTGGGCTGCTGCAACAGGGTGATTCTTGGTGAGTGGCGCTGAACTGTACTGGGAACAACTGATAGCAAACGACCAATTCAACCTCGGCAAGCGAGGCATCCCCGTGCTAGCTTGTCTTGCACCAGAGCCTCTGTCCATCGATTCGGTATCTGCAACGTACCGTCGCGGCTGCGGCTACGGCTACGGCTACGGCTACGACTACGGCTACAACTACGGCTACGGCTGCGGCTGCGGTCACAGAGCATAACCCTAGCATCACAATCGCCATCCGAAACACGTTTACTAACAGGCATCCTGCCAGCTTATTTCACCAAACGTCTACGTGCGCGCTACGCAGACACGACCCACGCTACGTACCGTGTTGCAGGGATCACATTCCACAACCACTTTTATTGTTCTGGGCAATAGCTTGAAAATCAAGTCCATTGAATGCTACACGTTGCGCAGCTTTCTTACACTCTCTCACATTCTCCAATGCGCAAGATGCCAATATGCCAAGATGCCAACAGGCAGGACCAAGACGGGACCACAGTACTACTAGCTAGAGCTTGGCCGACTCCTTTACTTTGCCCCTCGCGAACCTCTCGTGGCTATGTGTGAAGTGTCCGCTCGCTATCGCCGCAAGAGTGCT
Organism: Sclerotiophoma versabilis; assembly: GCA_012274445.1. Lineage (NCBI taxonomy): Eukaryota > Fungi > Ascomycota > Dothideomycetes > Pleosporales > Didymellaceae > Sclerotiophoma > Sclerotiophoma versabilis. The sequence continues at coordinate 343,597 of JAAROD010000093.1, forward strand.
CACATCTAGGGCTAACGCAAAGCACGCCACCAGCCCCGCTAGTCGGCGCTTGGTGCCTGGACCCTGACACTTCAGCAGCTCCAGCGATGCTCTCTGCGCCGGATAGCCTGTTCCACCGCCGACCACGCCCACGGGTAGAGATGGGAAGAACAGCGACAGCTTGAGGTTCTTTGTCGCCCAGTCCAGCTCCGCGGTCAGGTGACTCCACGACGCTTCCGCCACGCTTCCAGCGTCCTGGCCGCACGCTATGAACATGGCTGCGATGACATTGGCGGTGTTGGCGTTGCTCCCGAGCTGCCCGTTGCGCGTCTGGCCTTCCTTGAACCACATCAAGACGGTGTAGAGGCGCTCGGTGCTGCATCTGAGCACCTCTTCGCACACGCTGTTCGACAGCTCTCCCCACGCGACGACCTGCACCCCTCGCGGCTCCTTGACGTTGCCCCACGACGCTTTCTTGTCCGAAGCCAGCTCGCCCTCGATGGCGAAGTCACGCACGCCAAGGTCGCGCGCTGCGTCCGTGGCTAGGAAGCGGTCGCAGGCGGCCTGGGTAGCGATGGTGACCATGTTCTGTCCGGCCGCGTCTCCGCAGAAGTAGTCGAACTTGAGGTGCACGTTGGAGCCGATGACGTGCGGGGTCAGCGTCTGCAGCCGGGCGTACCTGCTTGTCGTCTCCGCGTCTTTGGCGAACTGGTCCTTGAGCGCCGGCACGCGGTCGGCGAACGTTATCGCCTCGCCTGGGCTGGAGAAGCAGAAGACGGGTGCTCGCGACATGCTCTCCTTCAAGACGTTGAAGCGCAGGCCGCCACACGCGTCGAAAGCTTTGCAGCCACGCGAGCAGCTCGCGACGAGCGTCGACTCAGCTGTGGCTAGGGGAGCGACAAACTCGGCGTCGGTGTCCTCCGAGCCCCGGATCCTGAGCGGGCCCGCCAGGCCTACAGGCACACGGACAAAGCCAGCAAAGTTCTCGATGGTGACGTCGGGAAGCTCTGCGAAGTCGGAGTAGGCTTCCGCGACGATGGGCAAGACGGCGTTGAGCTTGTCGGTTGAACTTGAGGAGCGCATGGTGATGGACTGCACAGGCCGAAGCGCGAGTCGGAGGGGTCACTCGTTGCTTGTTGCTCGTGGCTCGTTGCTCGTTGCTTGAAGGCAGGCAACGGGTCTTTTGCGTTTATTATATGTACTACGGCAGCCTTTGATTCGTCGTGTGCGTGCAGTGGGATTCAACCCTTCTGGCAACGACAGGCTGCGCTCATCGCCGCAGGGAAGCCTTTGGTGCCGACCGTTGACAGCGTGATTTCATGGAGAGCTACTTGACCTGCTAGCGCGACCGTCGCGGCTGACATCTTCCAGATGAGGCTGCCCCTTGCGCAAGCCCACGAGTGAAGGAGCTGATGGCGTGTTCAGCGTGATTGTGGTCATCCAGATGCGCGGAGTTGTAGAGCTACTGTGCTTTAGTGTACAGAGCTACTGTACTGTACCATAATCTGCAAAGCTACTGTACAGAACTAAACGTACAGCACATGAGATGTATGCTCACCGCGCGCCCTTTGCGCTCCAGATCTCGTCGCAGGCCCCTCAGTTTTCTGGATCCTGGCTTTGTCGATTCTCTCGCACTACGAACCGCCTTCGTCGGTACTGTACTGCCCCAGATCAGTTTCGAGTGGATTGGTGTTCGCTATAGCACACCATGTCTTCTCAGGAGGAGCTGGCTTCACCTTGCCCCAGCGAACACCCAGTAACGTTCTCACACTGCTGCAACTGCCAGCTGGCTAATGTAGGTATAGCGTAGCGAGGAGCGACCACAGGGCATTTCCTGTGAGTGCAGTGAGCCGCTCTACGGAGAGTACGGTTGCGTGGAGTGCACAAAGGCCACATTCGAGCAGCTGGAGCGGCCGGCAGCGATATCATATGGCCACACGACTAGAGTAAGCGTAGACCGCAGCGCATCTCAGGGCAGCAATGGGACTTGACTAGACAGAGCGTTGCGCGCGGCAGGTGTATTGCAATGGGAGCAGTGATGTATGCAAGTGTCTGTTGCTGGTCAGGATGGCGGAGTACGCATTAGACTCAATGGAAGAGGTTTGGCCTTTGGGACTCCTGTCTGCCCGCATCAAAGCATGTTGTTCGCAACAGCAGCGAGTCGTTCATCAGTCACGCCCAGCAACCTCTGAACATTCTCACAAACCCACGGTTCATTTCTAGGGTCGATTGACGAGATGAAGACAATTGGCCCAGGAGCAGCACGTTCACGACCAGGCTTCACTGTGTGCCATCCGACAAAAGATGGACATATGATGAGCTGGAACTATGTCTGTCTATGTATTACCCGAACTTATAAATGACACGCGCTCTGATGCAAACTACTTATCGACTGGCTGATAGTCGAGTTGGTGAAGTGTGATAGAGCGATCGTTGCACCTACGGATACATCTGCGCAGATCATCGCGCATTCTGGAGGTGGCAGAGACTGCAGATCGTCAGCAGGACGGCTGAAGAATGGAGATACCACTTGCCTAATACCAGCATACGATCGCGACACTTCATCGTACTTTTCAGGTCGCTGATGAGTGGATTCTCCATCGCTGCAACCGACTTTTCGTGAGGTAGAACTTCAGAGAAGTTCGGTTCACGTTCTTGCTGTAGAACCCGGTCCAGGTCTACAGGCCCTTGATGTACCTCACCTCGGCTTTTCTTCCTTCGCCATACCTCGCCCACGGCACCCGACATCACATACATCGAGATCCTGACAATCTGCCTCACCTCAGTGAGTCACGTCCCGGCATTGATTGGGGTACTTACGTTCTTCCCCTCTTCGCCGTCCTTCTCGAGGGTCTTATTGAACAGAGTCTGAAATGGGGCTGCCATCTCTGCGTCTTCATCAGTGGGTAGTTGACTGGTCAACAGCTTCTCTTACCTATGTTCTCCACCTGCCAAACAAGATGGACTCGGCGAGGGGAAGCCTCGTGTCCATGCATGAGCTGCTTCAAGTATGGTAGCTGTGCAGCTATGCCAAAGCCACTAGCAAACAGGAGAACGGTCTCGTAGTTACCCACCGGCATGCTTTTGCCATGCGGTCCACTGATCAACGCGCGATGTGGCGAAGCGGTGGCGGTGGTCAGGTTTTTGGTCAGCCCATTCCGAGGCTCTACGAGCAGCACTAGCTCTCTTTGTTTCTCGGGTGACCACGAAACGACCGTGAAAGGATGGGTCTGCAAGAATGACAAAGGGCTTACACCAGGCAGCCAAAGATGTATGTACTGGCCGGCCTGAACTCGCAAAGGACGCGATAATTCTAGAACGATGAAGATGGCCGTGCCGGTCCTGGTGATCTTCGCTCGTGTGCCATGCCGATTGAGGGTCCGGTTGCGATACGCTATCGAAAGGCACTGTAGCGTGAATGTGCTAGCAAACAGCCCAGAGAAAACATAGATGTATATCCTAACAGAGAGAGGTGCCTTTGCCAGATGTCGCCAAACGGAGTAAGCAGAAAGCACAGCCATTGCCTGATGTGTACGAAGGAACAGCTCATACGATAGCCGGCGCAGTACGGGCAGGGAGGTAAGTACGAGAACACAGATGGCAAGGCAGCCCTGCAAGTGTCAACACGTCAACCCGCATTCAGATATGAGCCACTTACGGTAAGAGCCCATCTGTTCTCTGTTGCGCGGACAGGAAACGGCAGCCGCGTGATTGCAGGTACAAGAGTATGGAACCCTAGAAGCACAAATGCCATCCAACCTGTCAGCCGATGCAGATTTCGATACCTTACCAGCGAGACGCCCAGCGCATCTGCGAGAGCATCCAGATGAAGCCCAGCAAATAACAGTACCATGTTGATCAGTGCAAGACGGCCCGCTTGAAGTGCAGCGTCTTGCACATCTGCGCATCTAAAGACGACGGCAAATATGTTTGCGGCAAGCAAGGATGTCTGAAAGAGCGTCTCAGCGGGAGCTTGCGAAGGAAGAAAGCGATTGCGGGGCAACAAGCGCGGATACAATAGATAGTGTGTCGCTGCTGAGCTGAAGTGAGATCGGACATTCCAGAGCGTCAGAGCAGCAAAGATGCTGCCTGCTGCGATGGCATAAGCTTGCACGACATCCATGACAACAAGGTAATACGTACTGGCAACAGGCCATGTCGTCGTTTGTATATTGAAGGAAAGTTGCTAAATTTAAGTTACAGTCTTGATAGATAGTGCAAGATCTAAAATTAGCATGACAAGCAGTCCCAGAAACGACACAGAAAGATAGGACGCAGAACAGGCCCCCGCAGAGCCACCAGCTTTGAGCCTTCCTATATCTGCGGATCGAGATGAGACTTTCCCACTAGGTTCATAGTGGCGGACAATTTATCGCTGTTCGTGCTGCGACGCAACCGAAAACGACCAGTCATACCAGGTCTGCAGGTTCGTGGCGTCCGCAGAACAGTGAGTGCTAGTCTCCGTTAGATGACTGCACTGTGTAGAATATAATATAGTGGCTAATCTCACCACTTGCAGCTCCCTTGCGGATGCGACGGAGGTCGTCTGAGAGAGGAAATCGAGAATGTTCAAGGATCGCAACTCTGGATGGTCGACACCGATCGAGTCATTGTCTTTGCAGTAGCCTTGAAGTGATACCATGGTCAGAGAACTCAGTGCCCTGGCATCTTGGCTTATCCTGCCGGAGTTTGGTACACAGTCTTCTTGCGCCACTAATCTGTGGTTCAGCAAAGACACTGTTAAGTGAGAAGACACGTACATACCGATCTTTACGAACCCATGGGTATGCAGCAACACATCTAAATAAGTCAAAGAGCCGTGCGTCAACCCTTTGGCCTCCAGTTATGCCATGCCGTTGAGAATCTATAACCATCAGATTCGCAGACGGGCTATACGTGATGGTCGAAGCACAGGCTGGCGCAGATGGCGAACGGAGCAATAGAAGAGTCGACACTGTGTGTGGTGTGGGAGATGTAGCGTACAACAAACGTCAACACGGGCAGAGAGCGAGTATATATACTGATCGACCAGCTGCAGCCGCCTTGCATCAGGGATAGAGGTGGTAGTTTAGAGCATCAGCTTGTGGACCCTGTACTGTACTGTGCTGTAATGTGCTGTACACAGATGGACAGCATCGCAGCATAGGACCCAGAATTGCGCAGCTGCCGCTGCAGTGCGAGAGGGCTGCCCCTGCGTGAGCCACGGTGGTGTGTTTTCGTATCGTCTAGCTTTCTGCGGCTGCCAGCGCGATTTTTACAACAGCATCGCGTCTGCCATCCGTGAGGTAGGCAACGAGCCCTGTTAGCTTGCTTGCCATCCGAGACACAGCACACGGTGAGATTGCTAGCGCGTCGACGCTGAGTGAACAACCGAGTCCCTCGACACATTCCGCTGGCGTGCAATGGCATATAGTGAGTAGCGTGCAACAATCTTCGCGTTCGGCCGCAAGCCGAGACAACTCGCCTATGCTTCTGTCATCGAGTGTTGACGGAGGACGTTCGCGGAGGATAGAGCTTCGAGCTGGGCATTGGCAGGCTCGTGTGCCGCAGCGCGCACGAGCTCATGGTCAAGTACCGACCAGAGGTCCGCTGCAGCCACATCAGCCCTACAGGAGGCGGAGACTGCGACGATGCGGCGACGTACGCGGAGAGGGTGAGGGACGACCTGGATGTGAAGTCGCGTCGCTCAAGTTAGGTACCATAGGCTACCAATCACAGCATTTGAGCCATGGGAGACAGCACCAGACCTTCTTTGGCAGTGTAGCAGCTGTGAAACTTTTCTTCTCTTCTTTCTCGTATGAGACTTTCCGTGGTGACGTCTGTAAGTACAAAGCAAGACGACGCAGTGCGTGCAAGCCCTGAAAGGGCTCCAACTTTAGCCTACCACGCGCCTCAGCACTCAGCTCAGCGTGGCTCCTGGCGTGGCTCCGAGCGTGGCTCCGAGCGTGGCAGCAGCCTCGACGTGTTCAAATCCGGGATGGCCGCCGTTGTGCCGCGAGTCTGTGACCGATCACTTTTGCACTCTGCGCACTCGAGACTCGAGACCCGTCTCTTGGGTGTCACTCGCAAACTGGGACATCGCTATGGCTAGCTAATATCCCCCACTACGTAGCGAGAACCACTCTGTAACGAGATGACTACACATACTAATTATCCTACGTCTCTCCTGCGCATGTAGATGAAGATACAGCTAGTGCACTAGGTATATCTTGCTATTTCTGCACCTAATGCCGGTATCTGAATACAAAAATACTATGTCGTTGATAGCGCTGTTGATCGTTTCGTCATGACCTCCGGATTTGCTCTAACCATGTTACCCCTGTTCAACAACGACTATCGACAGAACTCTCAATTTCGGAGCCATATTATGCTAGCGCTGCTATAGGAGTATCAACAACCAAGATTTGAATTCGATTAGCGCTCAGGGTTGTATCTTCCGGGAGTTTCGCCGATCGGAAAGAGGGGTTCGCGATTTTCCAACTTAGCGTGCTCCTCTAGCGCTCCCCAATACGCATTAGTGGCCGTGTAACTTATTGTATCGAACTCTGGCACTCACACGTGCTCTGTGGCGCATTAGAATTTGTTTGTTCAGTTTGTCTGGTTTGGTCTCTTTGTCCAATCGTAAAGAGCAATGGGCCAAGTCTCTTGGTCTGTAAAGCATTGCACAGCCTCGCACTGGCACACGCTGGCACACGCTGAGCTGTGTCCCTCTCTCCTTCCGTACAAGTAGAACCGCAGCAAACTAATCACTATGGATCCAGCTACTCGAGCATTGACCGAAGTACTTCCCGATGGCATACCTGACACCCTCGCGGCTCGAGCAGCACATTTCAACGTGCCTCTCTCTACCCTCGGCCATCACAAACTCGACCGAGAATCGATGCAGGTCAAAGCCCAAAAACAGCGGTACCTCACCCCGTACGAAGCGAACGCAGTCGTCGAGTTCGTGCTACAACAGAAGGCCTTCGGAACACCTGTGCGGATGAAGCATATAGCTGCGATAGCGTTCAGTGCCACTCGCAATCGGCCCCCAGCGGACAGGTCACTCAAGCCGCCCGGCCCGAACTGGGCTAAGGCATTTGAGAAATACCGTCCAGAGATCGTAGCGAAGAAGAACAGACCGCAGGACTGGAGCCGGCTCAACATCTATGATAAGGTTAAGTATTGGTTTGAGGTGATTGGGCCGGTGCTATATGAGCCAGATATCCTTCCGGAGAACGTTTACAACATGGACGAGACTGGCGTTATGCTAAGTATGCTTAATTCCGTGAAAGTCTTAGTTGGTAAGGACGATACACACGCTTATAGAGGTGCACGCGTTAAGCGTACCATGGTAACTGCTGTTGAATGTATTTCCGCGGACGGAAGGTGTCTAAACCCCATGATAATATGGCCTGCTAAGACCCATCGAGCTAACTGGACTACGTATCCTACGCCTGGTTGGGTCTATGCGCTCTCTGATACTGGATTCACCGACTCTTATATTAGCTTGCAGTGGCTAAAGCTTGTATTCGATTCCCAAATTAAACAACGTGCTAACAATAAACCACGCATACTTATTTGGGATGGTTTCGAGTTTTGTTTTGAAAACAACATAATCCTTTGCCGTTTGGCCTCCCATACCTCCCACAAGACCCAGCCATGTGATGTCGGGGCCTTCGGGCCCTTGAAGACAGCCTATCGAGTTGAAACCTGAATAGGGAACAAGAGTGATGATTCTCTATCTATGCCTATGGCTCTATTATATAGCCCACTGGTGTTGTCACACCATCGTATGGGACTAAGACCACACCAGTGTTTGGCTATACATGTCACGTGATCTGGATTCCAACTCATCGCGAACAAGTGGAAAGGATGGAGCTTGGTGGAGTAAACACAGTCGGCAAGCAGCACTTCACTTATCTGTATAGCCCAGCAAGGGAAAAGGCGTTTACGAAAAGAAACGTCCTTGGAGCCTGGAGAGGAAGCGCTTTATTCCCGTTCGATCCCGAAAGAGTTCTTGCGGAAATCCCTAAACCCCCGGCGAAGCTAACTATTTCAACCACTGATGAGCCGAGAGTGGATCTTTGTCCGGACTACGAAGCACTGCGTACACCTGTAACGCCAGTATCTGGAGAGGCTTTAGCGTCGCTACTTGACAGGATCAAACGGGTTCCTAATGATGAAGTGAGCAGCCAGCACAAGGAGAAGCTCCAACAGAAGGTGGCAAATGCCGCTCAGACGTACCTTGCCAAAATTGCACTCCTTCACAATCGAAATCAGTTCTTAGCTACGATTAACAACGAAGGAAAAGCTCGCCGAGCAGCCGATCAAAAGGTACCAGGTACAGCAAAAGTAGCGACCTATGAAGACCTCGAGAAGAAGCGAGCGGAACGCGCTGTGACGGACGCCAAGGAGGCAGAGAAAAAGGCCAAAAAGGCTGCTAAAGAAGCCAGAATTGTCGCAAGTGCGGTACCAGAGGCAGAAGGTGCTGCTGTGGGCATGAAGAAACGCGGTCGGAAACGAAAGAGCGCTGCGTCGGAGGCAGATGCGGTTGCGCCAAAGGCCAAGATGGCGCGCATAAGCCAAGTACAGGTCGCTGAAGGTAGGCAAGATCTAGGTGCTCCAAAGCCATCAGCAAATACCGCGAGTAGAGGCAAAGGGCTAAAGCCATTGTCATCGACTGCGACACAAGTGGAGGATGGGGCTGCACTGGAATCTTGGAGAGCCCCAGTGGCGCGAATGTGGTAACGGAGGATAAGGAATGTAATGAAATCGCGCGACGAGAAGCAGGAATAATTCGAGTCTGGTTTTGATGTCCTCCGCTGTTCCTCTCGTAATCACCGCGCCTGCCATCGTGCTTACTGTCATTCTTTGTGAACTCGGGTGATTCTGCGATAACTTGTGTGGCTCAACACTTTAGCCACACTTGTGTCATTGGCTCCTTGGCCACGTGCCGTTGTTGCTGAGTCAACCAAAACGCCCAGGTCTTAGGAGCTCTGTCAATCTGGAGCGCAACAACCATCAACCCACTTCACGATGCAGCGCAGCATACATCTATGTAAAAATCGCGCGTAATGCAGGAACAACGCGTCACGCCACCCTCCAGTTTTACACAACCGCCTTTGACGCCTCCGCCGACCGACAAGAAGCATTTCACGGAGGCGCTTCGCGTTATCGCGCATTTCAGACTTATCCAAGCGGGAAGGGACACTGGCGGAGGGCCGTTGAAGGTATTTCAGCTCGTCCAAGGAGAGTACGAGCACATACAGAGGACGCTCCGGCAAGACGATGTGCTGTGGGGATTCGTGGACGACAAGATACGGTTCGTAGAACTTGGAGACGGCAAAGACTATAGCTGACAGAATTTATTGCTAGGTATGACTACGACGCACATCGATGCAGACTGTTCATTCGCATGCCTACCCCAATACACGAACGCTTCATCGACCAAGTCGAGGATGATATTCGGAGGCAGCTGAGAAAGATACAGAACGGATCAGGAAAGACAGCTGAATTTGCGCAGAAAGTATATTCAGCCCGATCAACTGAGATCCACTACGACGCCAGGTCTAGCAAATCGAAGAACGAGCCAGACGCGTCATTTCAGCATGAAGATGCAGAATTTCCGGGCGTCATTGTCGAAGTCGCATACTCGCAGAACAAGTCGCACTTACGCCGGTTAGCCGAGGACTATATTTTAGATTCAGATACCAACGTACGAGTAGTCGTCGGTCTATACATTGAGTATAGTCACAAGAAGTCGCGCAAAGCAACGTTATCAGTCTGGCGACCCGAATTAGTCACTACTGATGACGGACTTGAATTGCGAGCGGTAGAAGAGGTTGCAGACAAGGTAGATCTAACCTCCTCAACGACTTTTGCAACTTTCTGACGTTCCTAACAGGCTTTCCGTGATGACGAAGGAAACGCCGTAGACCATCCAGGTCTACAGCTCCGCCTCAGCGAATTCACCTACGAAGGACTTGCCCAGAAGGAAATGGGTGAGGAGGACACTTTCATCCACATTCCTGGATCAAGACTCTGCGAATACCTTAGTGCGGCAGATAACAAAGAAGAGCAAGCACTGGGCAAGCATGTGCTTGCCAAGGAGGTTAAGAAGCGGAAGCGTTCAGAAACACCTCCTGAAGAGATAAGGGCAGATGACGAAGTAAGATACGCTGAGCAAGAGGAAAGAGCAGCGAAGCGCGCAGATCACGATATTGATTACGAGGAGAAATCGTCAACCAAGAGCCTCTCAGACTAGATTAATTTATTCTGTCAAGCAAACGCCTTCGCGATTCTCTTGTCGTGTTGTAACGCGCCATCTTGCTGCACAAACTGAAGGCTTGTCCCAGCCGCGTCAGCAAGACCGAGGCTACGTTGTCTGCCTTCCTTGCGTTTCTCGGGGTCGTGACGCCCTATGCATTTCCATTTCCCTGACCGTGCCTCTGCCTTTAATCATCTGCCCAGTGTCATCTCTGAAATTGTAGTCCCATATGTGCTCGTCTGGATCCTCTCGAGAGCGGAAATCTGGGGCTGCCCGAGGTGGTAGATCAGGATCGGTAGTATACCGCCACTCTTTCTCGATTGCACGGCGCGCGGCTGGCGTCAATGCTGTCGTCCTGTGTGAATCTTCCTCTACTAGATGAAAGAGGAAGTTGCTTCGAATGCCCTAGGTCTTGCCGTAGTCGGGACATAAAGTCAGCTTACATGGATGAGCCTATACGTTTCTGGAAGGGAGGGTGGCATCAGCATCGTCAAACTCATCATTGAGTTCGGAAGGAACAGAAGGGTCGGAGGGTGAGGTGATTATGCCGTGTTCGCTCGCGTGTACTATATGGCGGTGGGGACGATAGTCAAGACGGAGTGACTTTCGACGGGGGAACTTCGGAGACTGTCCAATCTAGGATAGCTTCTAGTCACATGCTAGGCTCGAGAGATCTGCCGAACGCCGGCGCCTAATCTTGGTGGAGCCCCGCTCTAACCCATGACTCAACATCTGGACTATAACTCAGTTTTGATCTAGATATCCTCACTAAGATGGATGACCGCGAGAATATCATCCACAAGAGAAAGCTTACGCTCTGCGATGCAACCACAGGTTGGTCTGTACCAAAACTCCTCCAAGAATGTCCTGAGTGCAACGACTTCCTGTTGTATTGCTGCTCATGCAACAATGAACTTCTTGACCTTCCCCGAAACCATCGACCGACTAAACCTTGCCATCACTTTCGCATTATCTTCACCGATGGGGCGTGTACAAACAACGGACGACCTGCAGCAAAATCAGGAGTTGGTGTAGCATACGGCAACGATGAAGGCAGCCAACTGTCCAAACCCATCACGGACATGGTGGACATCTTCCCACTACGCTCAAACCAGCGAGCGGAACTCTGGGCGGCAAAGATAGGTGTGGAGTTTCTCAGTGAGGCCTACACCAAGCATCCCAAGGACGAAGCTGAAGCTTGGATTGTTGCGACCGATTCCGAGTATGTTGTTAAGGGGATGACAGAATGGTTACCAAAATGGAGGGTATATCCTGACAGTTTTACAATGCTTCTGAAAACACTTCTAACCGAGTTCATAGAGCAACGACTGGCGTACGTCCAACGGTACTAAACCAGCAAATCTGGATCTGTTCCTCGCTCTCGATGGCATGGTGACGAAGCACGAGGCGAATAATTTGACGGTTAGTTGCCACACAAACGTACGTTGATTGCATACAAGACTAAGATCACGTAGATTGGGTTCTGGCATATACCAAGGGAGCACAACAAACTTGCCGATCGTCTTGCGAAAGCGGCTGCTGTCCACGGCGATGAGGCTGGAATATAGGCGCAAGGTGTGATGCATCAGTCCAAGGCGCACGCGGGGGAACTTTGGACGACAATGTCACATGCCTATTATCTGTCTATGCTTACAAAGCTATCAGCCACACCTTAGCTGATTTCTCAATGTGGCTTATAGTACGGGTGATTTATTATGTAAGACGTGCTAACGTGTTAAGGATGACCCCGCTCAGATCGCTTCGCTAGAAAGTACCGACCAGGGGTGGCGGCATTGCATGAATTACCCTTGCATTGCCGCCACAGGGCTGAGGATGGCCTATCAGCGTGTTACCGCGGTTGGAGAGCTATGTGCTACTGTATTATGATTGTGTTGAGTCGTCCGGGCTTTGTGGTAGGTCTGTAGTAGAGAAGTCCTGCTACGTCGCGAAATGAGGCGCTTCGCAAATGAGGCGCGAAAGCGACGACGACCCGGTAATTTTCTAGTAGTAAGCGGTTAGGCGATAGAGGACAGGCCTTTCCACATAATCCAAGCGACGCAGTACGATTATTAAGACGTAGCGAGGGTTTTTATTGCTTTGAACTCTAAATACCTATGATTTTTCTCGCTACGGAGTGGTTCTCGCTACGTAGTGGGGGATATTAATCAATGTTATGGCAGCTGCTCGCATCTCGTGTGCAATCTTGCTAGCCGAGTTCGCGACACCACAGCCGTTGACCATACTCGAGCGCGCGATACGACGTGCTCGATACTCGATCAATCCAGCCTGTAACAAACGCGATGCATATCGGTATGGCTCGACGATAACTTCAAGGAAGTCAGGCGGCTACGCCTATCTCACAGTCGCAGCGTAGTGGCACGTGTTGGGCTGCATCTTGACCGGCAATCAACAGAGCATGACCAGCAAAGCTTGCATAGAGGTCAGGGTAGCATTTCTATCGACAAGGACATACACAAACGCACAGACATCGAAGAAGGTCCTATACTGGCGGCAGCGCAGTTGTGCAAGCACACCGGAAGCCTTCCTTGCTGACCCGCGCCTCAGAACCAACACACCAACGTCGAACCATCCTCGACGAGAGCCAACCTCGTTGCGGGGACAGCTACCTTCCATCCGCGTCGCCGTCCGCAATGCGCCCTACGCTGCAGACCCGCCGCACCTGGCTAAGCAGCCGTGTACGTCCTGGGCCAGGTTCTCGGGGATCCAGCTCCTGAAGTCGTCGATGTTCTTCCCGTCGATCGTCTTAGGGGCGCCCAGCGTGGCGTTGACGACGCCAGCGTTGAGGCTGAACAGCGTCTGCGCCAGCTGAAGGGTGCCGGGGTTGTTCGAGTCTAGCGCGGCTACGAAGACCGCTCTCTCGCACGCATCGTTGAACTGGTAGTGCGCGCTCGCTCGCGGGAACACGGCGCCTTCGAGCTTGTTGAGCGTGCCCGCGATCTCTGGGTTCTGGCCAGGCTCGACGAGGCCGTTCTCGAGGATGTAGCCGAAGCGGAGGCTCGACCCCTCGACAAGCGTCAGGAACTCGGTGGCGCGCGGGTGCACGTGCGGGGTGTTGATGCCGCAGGGCTCGAGGAAGCCGACGGTAACACTGATATCGAGGCCGGTGAGTATGGGAAACGTTTCGATGTCCTGGATGTGTGTCAGAGTGTGAGTTGTGGTGATTGGAGGTGAGCTGGATGCAGCTGCGTTGCACGTAATTTACCGCCAGCCTGTACTCACTGCAGCCTTGGTGGCGCCGCCCTTTGCGCCGTTCGCGGGCTGCGCGTTGTTGAAGTCGAAGACTGTGAGCTTACGCAGGGCATCTCCGGTGAGAAGGCTCCCGTTGTTGACGAGCAGCCTCTGAAAGCGTTTGACGGCTGTGGGGGCTTCGAGCAAGTCTTGCCAGAGCTGTGGTTGCTTGTCCGCAGGTGCGGTGGGAGCCGGCTGGACAGCCGCACTTGCAGTGCAGCTCTGGCTGTAAGGCTGAGCCTGAACGACGCCAAACGTCGTCAGAACGGCCAAGAGGGTTGTCAGCGCGGTTTTCATGAGTGCCAGCTAGGTAGTGGTGAGTTGGTAGTAAGGTTGATATGAGACGATATTGGGAGACGATATGAGGAGACGATATGCGGAGACAAAAGCGGGAGACAAAAGCAGGAGTATGCGTAAAACCAAAATGTCGCTGGCTGTCGTTATATGCTCTCTGCGTAGCGTGCCAGCGCCCCTGGTTCGATGTGATCGCTTCCGCTTCTCGTTCTCTACTGATGGTATTTTTAGCTGCTACTGCTGCCAGAAGTAGCCCCCGAAGTAGTCCCTGAAGTAGTCCCTGAAGTAGTCCCCGAAGTAGCCCCCGAAAGTAGTCTCCAGCAGCAGAGAGCTTGTTTCGGGTCGCTGACTGTACAGCCTGTGATGGTAGCTCAGCGGCGGGCTTAGAGACGTTGCAAACGAGGCCGCCGACCAGACCCTTCGACACGGTCGAAAATGCGCCTTTTGTAGTATGTATCTTAGCGACCGCTTCTGGTCTGTCCAACGGGTCCCGTTGCACGTCGGACAGGTGTGCATTTCTACAGTACAAGACAGAAAGTGCGTCGCTTTAGTACATATCACATCGAGTCGAGAGCACATGCCATGGCACATCCAGCTGGAGAAGGGAGACGGCAAGAGCTTTCGTCCACAACGCTAGCTATGATTTCTAACGACACTTTGCTGCAGCAGGTACATCAGAACGGGCTGCAGAGACGAGAGCGAGCCGAACAGCTCGCAGCACTCAAAGAGCTGATGGATGAACATACTGGATTGGACGCTCGATGCGCTGTACACGCTTCGAGCTGCGTTGGAGCACTGCACAGAGAAGAGGGCGACGAGTGACACCGAAGAAGTGGACAAGAACATCGAGCGCAATACTTCGGGAGGATGGATATAAGACTACGAAATACACAATCACCGCCGTTGCGTCTGCTTGATGCTTGATGCTTGATACCTGATACCTATCTGAAGCGGCGGTAGATGCACTTCCCAAGCACACTTTTCGAAGACGCTCAGACTGCGTTGCTCGTCCCAGCAGCTGACCTGACTTCCTCCGCCAGAGCCTCTGCTCTCTCCATGAAGGCCACTAGCCACTCTTGCATCTGCACAGTGTACGCCTGGAAGGCTGCGAGAGGTCTAGTGTTCAGCTTAGATGGTTGGGAGCAAGCTCACGGCTGGAGAGCACCTACTTTGTCTCGCGGCTGGATAGCAGCTTCTCCAGGCTGTCTATCCGCTCTTCGAGCGCTTGCACTTTCGGGCAGTCATGCGGCTGTGCGCTCTCGACCTGTACTTCCGATGCCAGCTGCGCTACAGGGCAATAGTCGCTTCCTGCTAGCTGCAGCTGTTCCGGATAGACAAAGGGGGTGTCATTGTGATCTGTCGCTGTTCGGATGGGGTATGCTGCTGGATACGCAAGGAAGCTATCGTTTGGCGTTTCTGCAAGGCTCGTGAAACCGAAAGCGTCAGTCGTTAGCCACTGAGAACACAGCCAGCTGTCGTCGGTCCAATAGTTGGACGACATGTTCGTCGCCAAGCACAGGTCACCATCCTCCAGGGCAGCTGGGTATAGGTCGGAGCTGCCGTAGCTCTGTGTAGTCATGTCAAACCCCATGTCGAAGTCCATAGCTTAGCACAACTCTTCGGAATTTAAGGGCACAGAGACGGGGAGAGAGAGAGGGAGAGGAAGTTGAAACGGTGTTGGGAATGGTTACTGATACTCTGATGCATCGACACGCCGCCGCGATATATACCGAGACACTGTAGTATATTCGGAAGCTTGATGTTCAAGCTTTCGTTGTAGCATGCCTGTTTGAAACAGACTAGAAATGTGCAAGTCTAGCATGTGTGTCTCATACTAAACAGCGACCACAGTCCGAGGATACTGTACTGCACACTCATCGCTGAGCTGTGTCTGTTTCGCTGCGGCTTCTAGTCTTGCAGCATCAGGAAAGAAGTCAACTTGATGTGGTCTCTGTGTCCGGAACCTGCCATGTCCGGTTTCAGTCACTGTTTTGCGCAACGTGCACGCAGCGCCTGGTCGCTGCACCTGTCAGGCTCTATTTAGGGTAACAGACTGTGTAATTCAGTCTTAAAATAGAGATTAGACAGTAAACTAGGCCACCTTCTCAAATATGTCCTCGGCCAAGTCGCTCAAGTTTACTATGCGACGCGACCTTGCGCTGACGCCGCCTTGCTTACACGCCTCACAATGGCATCTGTCGTCCCCAGTCTGAGTAGTAACGAGCTAGAGCAGACCGTGAGAGACGAGAAACTTTAGCATCAGAAGATCCAAGCTGGCGAGGGTCTGCAGAGCGAGGAGCTCGCACATCTTCACCTGAATATCGAGAACCTGCTAGATCATAGTCGTTTTCTGGAACAGTTAGACCTCACTTTGCTGTGTGTCTTCGATTCCCTGATGCTGAGTGCAGAACTATCGGGGAGACATGCCAGAGCTAGTGATCACTAGAACTGAGACGGAAATGCTCCAGGGAAGAGTGTCGTTCTGACGCTTATCTTCCCTCGTCGACCTTTCTAGGCTGTACGGGAGGGCTTCGTGAGCACGTTGATTGCCTAGAAAACAGGCTTTTTCCTACACTCCTACAGCCTCTACTCAGTCGTTTTGGTGTACAGAGCGTGCAGAACGATCTCGCAAGATGCCGCGGCGCGAGATGTCCACCGCTGACCGAACGAGAGGAGCAGCTGTACACGATTGCGAACAAGGTCTCGGACCAGGTCGACTGCCTTACCGAAGAGGTAGGAGAGTGCGTCACTCCTGTAGCTCCATCTCACTAGCAATCTTGCAGCTAGAACGAGCTGCAGCCTGCGAAAAGTAGGACTGTCGATACAGAGGGAAAAGCTTGAGCAATCCAAAGAGTACTCCAAGAGACTTCGGGAGCAGATGGAAAAAGCCATGGGAGAGCTGATGGTCAATTCAGGCGCAGAGTGTAGGAAAGTGCGATTGTAAGTCGGATCCACTTGTGGTACTGTGCAGGCTGTTAATGTCTAGATATGTGCTGTTCTTCTCCTTGTTAAGGATAGACTTCGAGTAGTGACTGTCGCATGCTCTAACCTATTGATCTGGGTTCGATATACGTGACCGACAAGAGCATGGCCTCCAAGACGGCCTAATCCATACCACCGCTCGACACCACTGGTGCAACAGGGAGCTCCTGCTTCAGCCCTTCCAAGCCCTGCATCACCGCCGACAAGCCCTGGCTCTGCTTCTGCAGAGCGTGCTCGTACGACTCTGCGGCTAGCGAGGCCTTGTCGTACTGCTCTTGCAGCCGTTGATGGGCCTGACCTAGCTGCTCTACCGTTGCCTCCACCTCCTGCCGGCGTCGTGTTTCTGCAGAAAGCTGCCTTTTCGCTTCCTCTGCCTCGGCGCTCAGTCTGGCGTTCTCCTCTTCCAGACGCGCAATCTGCGCACTGAAGCTCATACCAGCTCCCATAGACATGGCCGGCCTGAGACAGTGCAGCCCCTCCGCTCTTTGCACTGCGTCCGCAAGTTCGAGTGCTGGTACAACGACCTCAAAGTCTGTACCGACGCCTGCGCAGAGCTCTTTATATGCGCTGACGGAGTGCTCGCTAATGTTCTTGGAGAACAGATGCTGTAGCAGATGCTCTTTCCCCGGCACAATCTTCCAGCAGTACGCATTGTCCGAACCTGGCTTCAGTCGGACTTCGGATGGCTCTACGATGATGTTGAGTCGAGTCGCTGCATGACGGTCAGTTTAGCTCAGGTATGCCAGAAACTTGGCGGGTTTCGTCCTACCAATATGCTGTGCAAGTGCTTTGCGGCATCGATCTCTCCATATGCCACGCTCGATGTTGCTCGCTCGCACGTGACCCATGTTTCGAGCTGGGCAGGTGGAGGGAAGTCTAGCTTGACGTGGAGTCAGAGTGTCAGGCATGGTAGCGTTCTGTGTTGGTGAAGGGTTTGTATCGCACTGCCCCAACTGCCCGCTAGGTACAGTACTCCATGGATGATGAAGCTCACTCTCAGGCGTGAATAGATGACGGGGGTTGTACTGGCTGCACACGGTTTTGGTGACGTTACTGTACAGTGTGCACCAATCTATCGAGATCATAGCAACCACACATCACGCTGGCTAAGTGGTGGTTGATGCAAGTAGAGACAGGCTAAGAATCACGCCGGTGCCGGCCGCACGCGGCACCGCACTCGGGAGCTGACTCAGGAACCGCACAGCGGCAGCAGATAGTCAGGCCTACGGCAACAGCAGCTGTTTCTGGTGCGTCCTTGCAAACAAAGCCACGCTTGCCCTTCGGCTGTAGGTAGGTGTTGTGTGGCCCCAGTGCCCCGGTCCGTAGTGCAAACCGAACGCTGTAGTACCACATATTGTACGGTACATTGGTATCAACTGAGGACCCAATGGCCTGAGATCTGCACCTGTGGCGATGCCATAAATAGTGCGATACATCAACTGGAAGTGCTGTAGGCTGTGCATAAACCAGCTCATCTCAGATCCATGTCCTACGCGGGCTTTTAAAGACCCTTCTCTTACCGAAACATCGTCGCACACCTCGGGCAACGGCCACAAGCCAGTCACCTGCTCCCTTCCCACATCAAGCTGCCAGATACCAAGACCACGGCCAAGCATGAACGGTCACGTATCCCAGGTCTGCCCTCCACCAGCCTCTCGAGCGTACACCTCATGCTTACCCTTTGCCACAGCAGAGCAGCCATCCCAACAACAACCCACTTCACTACATTCCATACTATATCAACGAAGCTCAGAGACTGCTGGATGCGCGAGACACGGCCATCAGAGACCTCCAGCACGCACTCGCGCAGAGAGAGAAGCAACACACGGCCGAGAAGTCTGGACTGCAGAGCCAGGTGTTGTCCATGAAGATGCATTACGAAGCTGCAAGACAACAGACCATCGCCATAGATCAGGCGCGCATGAAGCTGGAGCAGCACACCAGTGAGCTCGATAGTAGTTCGACTCGAGCAGACAGACCTGCGCGGCACACACCTGACAGCGATGGTACGGCACAAGCGTACCACGACCTCGAAGTTACGCTGCAATTTCTACAAGACGAAAAACGAGGTCTGTTGGAGCAGCACCAAGCGGACCACGATGAGTGGTCCAGGACACTGGCCCGTCTGTCTCAGCGCTGTGATGCGTTGCAGTCGGCGCTGAAGAGCAAAGGCTACGAGCTGGATGGGTCAGGAGTGTTGACGAGATGTGCCAGGCGTAATACCAGGAAGCGTCTTGTCGTCGAGAGGGAAGAGTAGTGCATCGAAGGACTTCTGCACGGGCGTCTGAGCCGCGCGTTCTGGACGTTGACTCAAAGCTGGCATCTCTCGGCTGGCGCTCATAGCAATGCATTGCCTAGACGGCCATTGTAGAAACGATGCCCGAGAAGAAGGCCACAATGAAGCCCTGACTCCTGTGAGGTTGACTTTGTTTGCAGTGACTGTCCTCTTTCGCAGTTCGCCGTGCATTAGATGGGCACAAGACTAAGATGCCCAATCGGCACAGCCGGTGCAGCCCAGTTGGCGGGTATCGAGCATAAGCTGCAGTATGTCAGCGTGAATGCCAGCAACGCCCTTGCACGGCGCACGGCGGACGGCGTATTATCCGGATAGCTGCTCACGCTGCTCTCTGGTTGTGTTCCTGTATCGCTCCCTGGGATCCGGCGAGCTACTATAACCGGTCTGTTCGCTCTTCGACGCTGCGTCCTTCTCCAGCCAGCCAGCCAACCAGCGAGTCAATACCCCAAACATGCGTACCGAAAAACACCCCTTCAAGCTCAGTCACCGGCGATGCGGTACAGCATCCTACAGCAAGTCGCTGGCGTCCGTCGTCCGCATCCACACGGAAACCGTCAACATCTGGACATATTGCCTGGGCGCCCTCTGGTTCTCAGCATCTGCAGCGCAGCTCGTCTCCGCTTACTCAAGCTCGACTGCAAGCACAGTCCATGTCTCAGCCGGTGTCGCAGCCAATGTCTCAGCCGGTGTCGCAGCCAATGTCACAGCCGTCATCGTGTACCTGGCAGCAGCCGCCCTCTGCTTTCTGTGCTCTTCGCTCTAACACACATTTGCGAACCACGCTCGAGCGGACCTGTGGCAGCGCATCGACCACTTCGGCATCGTCGCTGTCATCTGGGCCTCCTCTGTCTCGTTTGCTTTCTTCGCCTTCCGCTGCCTGCCAGGCCTGCAGTGGGCGCATATAAGCCTAGTGACCCTAGCGAGCGTGTCGTCCCTGAAGCGCCTATGGAAGACGGGAGTTGAGCACGCTGGAGGCTGGTGGGTTCGCCTGACCACCCACGCTGCTCTAGGGGCACTGGCTACGCTGCCAGCACTGCAGTGCTGGTGCCAGGCCCAGACACCTTGCCAGAACGCTGGCCTACTGACCGCCTTCGCAGAGCTGTCCGTCGCCAACAGCGTAGGTGGTGCGCTGTACGCAACCAGCATCCTCAACAATGCCGTGGGGAAAGAGCTGGGCATCCCGGACGCCAGCCATCATGCCATGCACATCGTCGTTCTCGTCGGTGCGTGGCGGTATCAGCAAGGCTTTCTGAAGGCCTATCGCGTTAGCACTCGTGCGGGCTACAGTCTCTGCGGGTGAAGGAGCACGCTGTGACGACAAGATCGAGACCAGGGCGGCAGGAAGGCAGAAAGACTATCCGAGCGGTGAGACTCGAGGTCCTGCGTCGATGCGAAGTCGAACGGTTTGTGAGGGACGTGCAAGTTGTCGTTCAACGAAGTTGTAGTTCGTGCAAGTCGTCGTTCAATCAGGTCGTCGTTCAATTAAGTCGTCGTTCAATCAAGCCGTCGTTCAAGCGAGACATATGTACATACATGCAGTGGTGCGACGCTCTTCCTAGCGGACGTGCAAGACGCACAGCCTCGGCTAGGTGCACACAACATGGCCGCAGATGATTGCCGCGCAGCTCGACTGTTGGCTTAGACATCCTACATGCAACCACAAGTCTGTCTTAGTTGTTCTTCCTGCCTCGAGTGAAGCTCTGCGACTGCAACATCCTTCAGGAGCGGGGCGGTCCCAAGTCCCCGACAAGTGTGCCGCACGCTGTCGCAACCACGAAAGACGGTGCCTTCTCGGCTGCCGCTACGGAAGTCGATGGCACAATCGGTCGGGGCATGGCGCATGTTATCGATGCTTCTATCAATAGCAATACGCCGATGAGAGCGCTTCCACTGAGGCTACCAGCAGCGCCACACGTACAGGTACGTACTGACCGAGCGACGACGTCGACGGCTAGGCCCCGACGTGTGGCGCCTTCTCTGATACGTGTAGCACGAACACATCCCGCCGTGCCGCACAGGCGCAGCACCGTACTCCACAAATGGTGAGGATGGCCGGTTGCAGCAAGATGGCTTCGCTGCACTGCATGGTCGTCGATTTTGGGTTTCGACGCATTCTTGTCGGGGCGGGGGATCCTCGCCAGCGTGATTCCTAGCGCGGCCAGCTGAGCCAGTTGCGGGTTCTGCCCGCACTCCCACCGGTATACCTCTGCGGACGATGCCAGGGCGCGGCCACGCAGGGCTGACATTCCCGCTTGTTGCTGTTCCGTGCCGCACAGTACGGCACAAAGCAGTTACGGCACAGCGCAGTAGCTGCACTACTGGGCCGTACTGTAGCGGCTGTGAAGTCTTTCCTTCTCTTCTTTCTCGTATGAGACTTTCCGTGGTGACGTCTGTGAGTACAAAGCAAGACGACGCAGTGCGTGCAAGCCCTGAAAGGGCTCCAACTTCAGCAGCCTACCTCGCGCCTCGGCACTCAGCTCAGCGCGATTCTTAGCGTCGCGTCTACCTAACTAGTGGGCGGTAGGAGAACGTCCATTTCTCAGTTCGCTTTTAATATCAAACTGAGGCTCGGCAGGCACGTTGAGATCAACACAACCGCATCGAACAAAGTATTTGCTGTCTACCTCGGCTGCCTCAGACGTTTTGCTGAAGCCCTGGACGCTCTTCTTCCTGACTGCACGTACAAAACAAACAGTTACAATTTACCGCTGCTCAATTCCGTTGGGAGTGATGCGAACAACAAAATAGTACACCTGGGCGTCGCGCTGATGCGGAGCACTTATAAGGCAGCGTTTGGTGTAGTGTTCTCCTAATTTGCGCCTACTTGCTTACGGTTAACCTGAATCCAAACACCTCACTTCGGGTTTATTTCTACAAGCAAAGTTGAAGGCGCCCAACGAGTTATCGAGGCGTAGCTCAGCAGCTTGTTACGATCCGTTGCAGCCTAGCCCAGTGTCGCTCTCCTAAGCGAGGAAGAACAGAGAGAGCATACTGCATATGCCACAACAATCATTTGGTATAACGTGTTTTATCACCAAGCAGCGCACCGTCACCGAGCAGCGCGCTCTCACCAACCTCTCGTCTATTGCAGTCTATTACCTCCGCACCACAACCCTGCACTAAAACAGGCTGTAGCCTATAGTGTTATTCGGAAGCGTCGCTACTATCTAGGTCTACAACTTCTGCAGTGCAGGTACGCGCGTTGTGGCCAGCCTTGCTACAACCCCGCAGTCTCTGTATTTGCGCACCCCCTTTGCAGGCTGTTTAGCTGCCCCTTTACCACCATAGCTCCTCTCAGCTATCAAATCCTGTACGTCTCCTACCGTAAGACGCTCCTCTGTCCAAACATAGTTTCTCTTGCGACTACGCTGCTCTGTCATAGCAGGCATTGCTTTGTGAATACCTGCTAGTTCCCGAGCCTGCAACACTGAATTATGACTAATAATAGCCATGCCTTTTGCAAGTGAGTCAACAGCTTGCAGAAGAGGAGAGATATGTGATTCTCCATGGTGCCTTATACGCTCACGAGCTAACGTTGGTTGCGCCTTTATCTCCTTTATAGTCAAAGTTATGTGTGTCTTCATTTAGGATCCCGTACTTCTCCTTTGTTATCCTCACCAGCTCAAATCAGGGCTCGATAACGCGTGGATCTTCATTTAAGGCTCGCTGACGATCGTATAGACGGCTGCGTCGAAGCTTGACCTCCTTAGTATGCGTTCTGAACCTGTCTACCCAGCACTTGCCAATAGGTCTCTCACCGCGCGCAGCAAGCAGATTATTGGCCATTTCTTTCACCATAGCCCTTGTACTGTCAGGCACAGTAGATTCTGTAGCCTGGATAGTAAGTTCGAGCGGCGCGCGCTCACCAACATCGCGTCCATAATTGTCAATTACAACAATGCCACCAGAACACAACGCGCAACAATCTCTGTGATGGTGGTAACAGCATCTGGGAGACGTCTTAAGCCGATTGGGGTCCAGCCTGGCGACCGTGAGTGGGCAATATTGATTGCCGGCATCAACGCTATGGATGGATGGTCCCACTCTACTTTATCTTCAAGGCAAGGAACCATAACCAAGCCTGGTATCACAACCCTAAGGACTAGAGGATTAGTGTCAGTGGCAATGGCTGGACAACAAATAAGCTTGATCTTGAGTGGTTGCGGTACTTTATCCACCATATAGATGCCCGGACAGTGGGTAGTTACTAGCTGCTTAATCTTAACGGCCATGAGAGCCAAAAGTCACTTGCCTTTCAGGATCTGTGTAAGAAGAACAAGATCATCACCCTCTGTATGCCTCCTCATGCGTTGCACCTTCTGCAGCCGCTTGATGTGGGTTGTTTTGCCCCTCTAAAGCGGGTGCACCAGGAGAAAATCAGAGCCTTGGCAGGCTGCTCTATCCAATACATTAACAAACAGCCTTCCTTGCTGCCTTCTAGCAGGTCTACGAGCGTACCTTTTCATCTGATAATATCAGATCAAGCTTCAGAGCAACTGGCTTGGTTGCAGAAACCAAGAGGCAGTGCTATTAAAGCTTGAAGTAGAGCCTCGTACACTAACACTGCTAGCACCAGAGCAACGCCTCGGAGATAGAAGCTTAAACAACGCTAATTATAAAGAGAATGAGGAATTATAGAAGTCTATTCGCTGACTTAATTCTTGAGATGGCAATGCAAGTTAAAAAGGGCTCAACGTTAAAGGCGCACTCTCACACGTTGCTTAAAGCTAGAGTAGCTAAGCTTGAGGCAGCTAACGCTGCTGCTTCTGAGCATGAAAAGTGGAAAAAGAAGCGAATTCAGAAAGGAGGAACCGTATCTCAGGTAGAGGCAGAGGTTTTGATAGTTTAAATAAAGGCAGAGGTGGTGGTTGAGGACGACAGGCGTGAGGAGAGGGTGCAGGCAGGTGCAGGTAGCAAGAGGATACAACACTGCAAGAAGTGTGGTAAGGCAGGGCATAACAAACATACTTGCAAGAAAGATACAACAGAGGCAGAAAATAAATTTAAGCTATTGTGCATCATTACATTATATTGTAATGTTGAGTTATTGATGTGTTGAGATAGAAAATTGCACTTAGTGTCCGACTCAAGTGCTCGGCCGACTCAACTGCCGGTCACGTTAAGCTGATTTAACTAAGTGAGCTATCTACTTATAATCTAAGTCTTGATAGTAATATATCACTATGTACTAATAGCTCTTACTTATAGTTACTGCAACTTATAATAGTATTCTAGGCTATTAGTAGGTGCACTATTATGAATAACAGCGTTGACATTGTTGATAATAGCTTCCTTGTATTATATACTAAGATTGAACTAAAGCTAGGTTAGGTTGCCAATGTAATAATCTACGTAATTACCAAGAGGGTGAAGTTATTTCGTATTAAGATATTCTAAAAGGCGCTGAACCGCCGCGAAGATAATTTTACGAATTAAGGACTATATATGTGCTCATAGCATGTTGAATAGGTAGTGTCCAAGTAAGGCACTGCAACCAGTAAGCATAACTACGTCAAATTTCTATTTAAGAACGGTGACATTATTTAGCTTGGGTGCGGTAGTACGATAGGATAGAATTATTTCCCTTCGTCAATAAACACCCGAGGGATCTATCAGTCAAGGGTCGACTACATATGGTGTTGCCACGTGGGTGTGATTAGCCAGGTAAATTATCCGGTGCGCCAATGCATGCAGCGAAGGATCACGAAAGAGATCAACGAAGGTGCATTGAATACCCTGCTTGCGTGCCTCGGCCACCAGCTTCATGGCTGTGATCGAGTCGCCACCCAGGCGGAAGAAGCTGTCGTCCATCCCAATGCTGTCTGCGTCAATGTTGAGCACCCGCGCCCATAGCTGCTGCATCGTGCGCTCTGCCTCCGTCGACGGCTGGCGCTTTTGGCCCTGGGCCAACGTCCGCATCTGGGCCAGCTGCTGGGCTGAGAACGATGCGCCTATCTCGCGCAGCTGCTTGCGGTCCGTCTTACCTGACGTCGTCGTGGGAAGCTGCGCGACCGCAAAGTAGACTCCAGGCACCATGTAGCTGGGCAGTTGTTCGCTGAGCTGGCTGTCCACCTCAGATGGGAAGAAAACACGTGCCGCCGAGCTGTCGTCCGTGGATGCTTCCTCTTCCAGCTGAACAAAGACCGCGACTGTTGCCTTCTCTTTCTCGCCCCCCGGCGCGATCACCTCGACCGCCATCTGCGTGACCGACGGCATGCACTTGCGCACGTGGTGCTCGATCTCCCCCAGCTCCACCCGCTGCCCGCGCACCTTGACCTGGCTGTCCTTGCGCCCCACGTACACCAGGTTGCCGTCCGCGTTGTAGCGCACCAGGTCGCCGGTCTTGTACAGCCTCCCGCGCCGACCTGCGTGCTCTCCGCATCCCTCACGCAGCCAGACGGGATCGTGGACGAAGGCCGCCGCTGTCTTCTCCGCGTCGTTCAGGTAGCCGCGCGCTAGGATCGGTCCTTCGACCAGCAGCTCGCCGACCGACCCGAGCGGCGCAAGCCTGTTGTGGTCGTTTGCGTCCACCACCCAGCCCACAGAAGCAATCGACTTTCCAATCGTTCCCGACGTGAAACCAGCTGCATTAGAGTGTGACGTGCACCAAACGCTGCACTCTGTAGGGCCATAGGTGTTGATCTGCTTGTCAAGATGATCCCATCTATCCCAGTCGACCCTGTTTACCTGCTCACCACCAAGTACCAAGGTTCTAAGCGATGAAATTGTTTTTGGGTCGAGTGTTTGTGCTACCGTTGGGGTAAGCAATGCCCAGCTCACTTCCAAGACGTTTAAAATCTTAGACAAGTCGTTGCGTCTGTCCAGCTCAGAGGGAACGCAAATACACGCGCCATACAAGAGGGCCGTGATGATCTCAGTGATACACGCGTCGAAGGTGTAGGCGGCAAACTGAAGACTTCGAGTGCTAGGCGAGAAGCCAAACACCCCTCCATGGGTGAGACAGCTCGTCGAAATTGCTCTGTGTTCTAGGACGACTCCCTTGGGTGTTCCTGTGCTACCTGAAGTGAACATGACATACGCGATACTACCTGACTTTGGTATCACGTTGGCCTTGTCGCTTGTGCTTGATAATCCATCTAAAGAGGCCTTGCTGACCACTACGACGGTGCGGTTGTCGCCTCTGCAGAGCATCGAGTGCTGGTCCGAGGCAAGCACCACCCTGGCCTTGGTCTGGCGGAAAATATCTTCGTGCCGGCTTGCCGGGTGATCGGGATCAAGGGGTGCGAATGCGCCGCCAGCCTTGAGCACAGCGAGCATTGCCACCACCGTCCACATCGACTTCTCGAAGCACAGCGGCACAATGTCCTCTGGCTGAACGCCGAGCCCAACGAGATGCCTGGCCAGCCGGCCTGACAGCTCGTCCAGCTCGCCGTACGTCATCTCGCCGTCCCACGCGCAGATGGCGGGCGCACCAGGCTGCGCCCTCGCCTGTTCCGTGAACAGCTCGTGCACGCACCGCTCGACCGCTGCCGGCACCTCGCTATTCCACCTCCATATCTTCCTTAAATCCAGGTCATCCGTAATGAGAAATTGCTTTATAGAGTTCAGCATAATTTGGGTAGACTTATGTTCTTGGTAAAGTTATGTTTTTAGCAGAATTCCCTCTTCTTTCTCACACAGATTCGGGACGTTGTAGAATGTATACAATCTTGAATCCAGCGAGCATTTCAGATCTCTCAGTATGCATGAGCCTGCGCAGTTTTCGCGCACTCCGAAATGTATTCTGTTCATTGCATCCGAGCCATGTTATCTACGGTCCGAACCGTTCCGAAGCATCCGTTTAGGCCGTCTAACATGGAGCGCTTTGTAACCCTATTCCATGGGATTTTGCCTGTGTTTTAGTAGCAGTGTGTGTTCATATTATCATAATTTTTCTAACCTGACGTCTCTCCCTGTGTTGCGGACATTAGTTATAATTGTAAAGGCTAGCTGAAGGAGCCGTAGCTAATGGCAAGGCTAGGTAGAATGGTTGTCAGATATGCAGAGCCGAGCATCCCAGAGAATGTTGGCGAGCCCAAGTCCACTCGGATTTTACAGTTGGACAGGAACATGCGACACATAAGCCTTATCAAATAGAAAGGTCTGCACCAGGAGAACATTGAGACATTACAATTAATCATCACATATCCATTATGTCTTTGAACATCCATCAAATCTGACAATGGTATTCAATAGAGCTACTATGCACCTGACTTGAGTTTTATCCTGCCTGGCTCTAAGCCGAAAGGGCCCTAGTGCTGTATAACTACCGTGTATCTACAAGACGGTTTATTTCCTTGCCGATAAAAGATCGTTCCACCTGTTTCTGAGCGTAGTTCGGTTAAGTTACCGGTGCCGGCTGCCGGTTGCGGGGCATACTGGTAGCACCTGGGGTCCGCGAGCCGAGGATCTCTTAGGCGTTCTCAGCGTCGGACCGAGATGCCATCGAGGAATACCTACTCACGGGCGCCCAGCCTGTTACACCTCTAAGCCTTCGACGCCTGTGCATAGGAGCTGACAAAGCATCGCACCACAGCCTGTATAGCACAGTAGCTGCTACCGCACCCACGGGGATGAAATTCACGCGAAGGTGCAAAATATCGCTAGCTGGAGGATGACCTCAGGCCCTGCTAGCCTTTTATGGCTGACTTGGACTAGAATGAATTTAGGGCTAGACTCCTATTACGCGTCTATAAGCCTTTGGGGGAAAGAGTATGTAGGATGGCGTAGTGACTACTAGCATAGCTAAGGGAACATGTTCCGAGAGATAAAGTAATTGTTCCACTATCATCTCACTTCTTTCCGGTAGCCGGGGACTGTGCAGATTTTTAGCATATCATATAGAGAACTGCAGGGCTCTCGCCCGGATCCTCTCCAGTCGCATCTTCTCAAGTCGCATCTGCATTCTTTAACCTTGCAGATCGTTCGCGCCAAATCAGAGCCTAAGCTCACCTGACACTCTGACATCCACACAAAATCAGCTCGAAGCGAAAGGGTGAAGGTTAGTTGAAATGCATTTCCAGCTGAATTGATATTAATTTGTGGAAAACTGCAGTGATCTTGCATCTTGCAAATTGTCTCTATTATGTCAACCAATCATCAAAACGATTTAATCATGCACTTAGATGCGGTGATTGTTGGCGCTGGCTTTAGTGGGATTGCGTCTTTATACCGCTTGAGGAAGGCTGGATTAAAAGTGAAGGCTTTTGAAGTTGGTCCTCGCCTTGGGGGGGTTTGGCACTGGAATCGCTATCCAGGAGCTCGGGTCGACGCTGAGTACCCTCTTTACCAGCTCAATATTCCAGAGGTGCATCAAAGCTGGGACTGGGAGTTCAAATTCCCTGGCCAAAGGGAGCTGGTTGGATACTTTGACCATCTTGACAAGACCCTGGGCCTTAGCAAAGATATATATTTCAATTCGGAGGTCACAAGTGTTCGATACGATGCTGTTGAAGGGCGGTGGACTGTGAAGGCAGGGCAGCGTACTGCAACCTGCAAGTACCTCGCTTTGGCTGCAGGTGCTCTTCACCGAGCTCATCGCCCGGATTTTCCAGGACTCGGCAATTTTGCAGGGCAGGTCTACCACACGGCATCTTGGCCCGAAAACATCGACCTCTATGGCAAAAGGGTGGCTGTGATAGGTACAGGCGCTTCCGGCGTCCAAGTCATACCGGAGCTGTCAAAGCAAGTCGACCATCTCTTGGTTTGCGTGAGGGATCCCAGCTACTGCCTTCCAATGGTTCAAAAAAGGGTCAGCGAAGAAGAGAAATTGGCAACTAGACCCAGACTTCAGGAAATCCTGGCAAATTGCCGCGAAGACGTAGCAGGGTACATTCCAGCGCCGACTCAAGACAAAGTCTTTGACCGAACGCCCGAAGAACGAGAGACGTACTGGGAAGAATTATGGTCCCAAGGAGGAACTAAGTTTGCGTCATTAAATTACAGTGACATTCGTACCAACCAAGCAGCTAACCACGAAATCTACAACTTCTGGGCCAGAAAGACCCGTACACGAATGTCAGATCCTGTGAAGAGGGACATTGTCGCTCCCTTGAAGCCACCGTATCCCTTTGGCGCCAAAAGGTTTGTTCAAGCTCAGGACTATTATGAGTGCTTAGACCAGGCGAATGTCGAAGTCATCAGCATCCAAAACTCCCCCATCTCCCAATTCAACAAGAACGGATTTGTCACCGATGATGGGGCCCAGAAGAACTTTGACGTGCTGGTATTGGCGACTGGGTTTGACAGCTTTACCGGCTCGTAAGTCATCTTCTCTCTTGTTTATTTGTTTTAAGCCTTTCTGCTGGAGTTAATTCTAACCATCTTGATAGGCTCACCACCATGGGACTCCAAACAAAGAATGGGCTTGACATACAGGAATTGTGGAAAGACGAAGTTAGAACGTATCTAGGAATATTTGCCCACGGTCTTCCCAACGCTTTCCTACTCTATTCACCACAGGGTACGTGATGGTCGATAATCTAGTTCGTGATAAATGAGATAGCTAATATATCGCTCGACAGCGCCTACGCCATGGGCAAACGGGCCGACCCTGATTGAATGCCAAGCTGATATCATGCTGGCAACCATTCAAAAACTCGAATTAATGAATGCAAAGTCTATAGAACCAAAGGAATCGGCACAAACTGAATGGCGGGAAGAACTTGAGCGCCTCATTGAACCCAGATTGGGTCAGCATACTAAATCATGGTGGAACGGAGGGAACATTCCTGGGAAGAAGGTGCAGGTGCTCAACTACGTTGGCAGTTTCAATTTATACGAGAAAACATGTTGGGAGGCAGTTGACAGCTGGAAAGGGTTTGACATTGTCTTAAACGACTAAGAAGCAGGGAAGATAAAGAAACCTGTCAAGTCAGGAGACTCAGCTGAGCCTATTACTTAGCATTAAACGGAACCATGGGACACCTTGAAAAATTCTCTCAAATCCGCTTCTGTGCTCCCTGCTAATTCTACTGGTACTC
Source organism: Sclerotiophoma versabilis (assembly GCA_012274445.1). Lineage (NCBI taxonomy): Eukaryota > Fungi > Ascomycota > Dothideomycetes > Pleosporales > Didymellaceae > Sclerotiophoma > Sclerotiophoma versabilis. The sequence continues at coordinate 373,628 of JAAROD010000093.1, forward strand.
CTGTAAGCCACCTCTCTTCTCGTCCCCTATTTGGAGCCTATTTTCATTTATACATTGTGAATCCGAATTTTTTCTCCCTCTTCTCTTATTTATCTAGTCCTAATCACTGCTTTTGTGCTTAAAACAAGGCAAGAATTGTATGTATGATAGACTCGTCTTCGTAAGCTAGTCAATAACCATAGAAGCACCAGCAGTTCCATCTATGTTTACCTATTACCAAAGTACGTACGACGTCCTAATCTGCTGCAAGAAGGCATCGCTGTGCCACCTACGCCCTTGAAAAGTATCTGAAGCAACAGTATAAGCTGCATACTACAGAAAGGAAGGCGCTGCTCCTTACGTATAGTATCCTCCGCCTTTAATCGCCCAAGTAAGTGCCCGCTGCTATCAGAGCAGCAGCACCACCAGCACCACCACCGCCACCATCAGTACAGTACTAGCAGCAGTAGCACAGCATGTCCCTACATCAGCACGCGCTAGAGGCAGATGTGGTAGCATATGAATAAGCAGCACAACATAAAGCGTACTAGCGGCATGGAAACTTCAGCGATGGCGTAGAGCGAGCGTAGCAATACAGCGCGGCGGCGGCGGCGGCGGCGGCAGCAGCAGCAGCGGTGAAATAGAGAAGAACCAAGGGAAAATTTAACAACAGTAACAAGAATAAACAAGAAAAGAGGAGACCATAATATAATTCCTTCTTATTGTACAGGTACATTGCAATGTTCCAAGTGTTGATAATGCCAAGGGAAAGTGGCGGCCTCGCTGATGGAATATTTATCCTAAGGAACATTGTCTAGCTGCAGTCTACGATTCTGTAAGTTGGAAAGCACAGTTGAGATTTCCTCGGTAGCCTATCTTACTCTGTTGGAGCATTGGCCATTCATTCCAAGGTTGCCACTATTGCTACAGTATGCATCTTCTACCCGCTCTAAATATGCACGTCAGAGAATATCAGGTGTAGCATTAGGTCCAGCGACAAAGCTACTATTTCACCTTTCAGAATAAGCTCGGCGATATAATTTTGGGCCGGATGTAGTTTGGGGCCACCACGCCCCCACGCATCACCCAGCTTTGAAGTCGTAATACTCCACCACCACCACACGCTCAAAATGGATGCCCATGAAGCTGCTATATAAGGTGCGCTTCGCGATATTGATTCTGGGGGTATTAAAAGCCATGGGAAAGCTGCTCAGGCATGCGGGATTCCACGATCCACGCTTCAAAGCCGACTACGGAGTCGCCAGCCACACGCGATAGCTCACTCAAATCAACAACGGTTGACTCCAGAGCAAGGGCAAATCCTAGTACAGTAAACACTTGATGAAGACTCACGTGCACAGTCCCTCTCTCATCCACGTGTACAAGAAATGGTTACTCTAATCCTCCGCGCGAATGATGATGCGGACCCCCTTGTACAACTATGGGTACCCCATTTAATCAAACGCAACCCACACGTTGCCTCTATACTTGGACGAAATTTTGAGAGCGCAGGAACTATAGGGGCCAACTACCAGACTGTTTGAGCCTTCCTTGAGCTGTTTGAACGTATCCGGATTGAGCTGGGGATACAGGTAGAGGATATGTGGAACATGTATGAGACTGGAGTCGCCCTTGGGGTATGTGCCAACTCCCAGGTGGTTGCTAGCTCGTCAAAGAAGAAGGCTCATATCAAATCTCGAGAGGATCGTGAGTGGGTATTCATTATTGAGACTATCTCCGCTACTGGCGTCAAACTTCAATGCCTAGTTATCTTCAAAGGCCAGTATCTACAATCTACGTGATTTCCAGCAAACAAGTACCTGAATGGCTGTATACAACCTCAGATAATGGATGGAGATCAAACAATATTGGATATGAGTGGCTACAGCGTATTTTTATTACTACTCCACGTCAAGACCGAGGGCGACTACTTATTCTAGACGGCCATGGCTCTCACGCCTCACACGTTTTTCAGCCGCTGGATCCAGCTCTTTTTTCTATACTCAAGTCTAGGTACCGCGATCAGATTCAAGAACCCTCCGCCCTTGATGACGCAGTCCCTGTCAAGAAGGAGTGGTTTGTTGTCTCATGCAACAAGGCAAGCGATAAAGGATTAATAGAGCGTGTGAACCGAGCTGGTTGGCGAGCGTCAGGTCTCTGTACACCACCTCAAGAGACTCAGGTCACAGAGGTCTTAAATCCACTCCTTAACACACCTCAAAGCTCACAAGCTCTATACAGGGCTTTCCAGCTACTACTTCAGTCAGAATCCCTTTCACGGGTTACCCGGACAGTGCTTGACAAGGCTGGGAAGGCTATTGCATGAGCAAATACTCAGGTAGCTCAGCTGAAAGCTGAAAAATAACAGCTTCAAGACCAACCAGATAGCTATAAGGCTGCTAACCGCACAAGAAAGTGAGTTCAAGTTGACCCAAATAAGCTCTGCCGACGCTAAGGCTATAAAGGTTGCTATCGAGAAAGCAGCAGCTATAGAGGCTCAAAAGTCAAACACAACACTAGAAAAAGAGGCTCAAAAGGCAGCAGAAGCAGCAGCAGCTCGCTCACTTTAATCTATATGCACACAGTGGCAAATTTAAATATCGTTGTTGTGAAATTGCAACTCCAAAGTTGGGTGACGCGTGGGGGCGGGTTGACCCAAAACCATATCCGGCCCAAAACCATATCGCCGAGCTTACAGCTGTCCCAACTTAGGTCTCCAGAAGGCTTCTCTATCTCGCCGGATATTATTCGGTCCGCAATTCCGAGCACCGACGGATGTGGCGGAAATAAGTTCGGAACTGCTCAATGAACCTTGAAACTTGAATTATGCACTTTAACATGATCTTTTCCAGGGATCGTAAATAATATAGGAGAGATGATCTTGGACTTGATATAAGTGATTAAAAACTGTCACGATACCTATACCAATCAGCCCTCGCACAGTATTACTCCATTAATCACCCTAATTTCCACGTTGATCTCTACCAGTATATCCGAAAAGAATTTGCAAAGAAAAAGATGCGGGGTTATAGGCCGATCGCTACTGAGGAGGACATCGAGCTCGACAGGTTCCCTGAGTTCGAGAACGCAAGAGGAGATGGATTGACTGAAGAGGAGGAGCTGGTCATCAAAAGACAACTGGACGTCCCGAATGAAAAGCCTGGTTATTCTACCTTACTACGCCAGGCAACTCGAACGGAGATATTCATTATGCTTGTTTCGTTCGCGATGTCTATTGTTGAGGGTGCCAGTCTACCGCTCATGATGGCATGTTCCCATATCAACTGGAGAAGTAGTAAAGCTTACAGCATGGCAGATTGCTTATGGTAGCTTTGCGGGCAGTTCTACCAGCTTCTCGACCAACAAATTGGCATCAGAGCTATTTGAAACGCATATAAACAAGGTCGCCTTGTATTATATATGCCTTGGTATGTACGCGACTACAAATTAGCTTGAAGGTTGTTGTAACTTTATTCTCAAGGGATCGAGGTTTTCATATGTAACTATATCGGTACGTTTAGCTTGTCTTATACCGCAGAGAGGATCACCGAACGCCTGCGTCAGCGCTATATGAGGGCTTTATTCCGACAGAACATTGGCTTCTTCGATTTCCTTGGCTCTGGAGAAGTTACAACCCGTATCACTTCTGACATGGTACTCATTCAGAGTGGACTGGGTCAGAAAGCATTCCTATTCGCCTCTGCTATTTCTAGGTCGATCGCGGCATTGGTCATAAGTCTGTCCCAGGGTTGGAAGCTCACCCTCATTTTGCTCGAACCAACACTAGCTATGGCCAGCATGGTAATATTCTGTAGTAAGCGTATGAGGGACAACCAGACTCGTGCTATGGAAGAATACGCAAGCGCGAGTACGTTTGCAGAGGAAGTCTTTTCGTCTGCAAGGAATTTTACCGCCTATGGCATGCAGAAACGCCTTCAGTCCAAGTACAAGGTCTACCTGGATAAGGCTTCACGGTGGGACTACCGCTCTAAACTATGGCTCGCGTCTATGATTGCTGCCATGATGGGAGTGCTCAACTTGCAATACGCGTTGGCGTTTTGGCAAGGAGACCAATTCCTTCGTTCAGGGCAACTAAGCGTGTCTAATATTTTGACCATTGTTTCATGTACTACAATGGCAGGATTATCATTTGCTAACAGCCTCCCACATTTCCAAGCTTTTGTTCAGGCCATTACAGCCGCAACTAAAGTCTTTAACGTCATTCAGCGGAAATCACCTGTTGATCCAGGAAGTTACGATGGCAAGATCCCGGCGGATATTTCTGGCAACATTGATTTCGTGAAAATCAAGCACGTATATCCTGCCCGGCGGGATGTCATCGTGCTCAAGGAGTTCAATTTGAGTATCAAGTCTGGCATGGTCGTTGCTCTTGTTGGCGCATCTGGATCTGGAAAGAGCACAATCTTAGGCCTCCTCGAACGCTTCTATCTGCCAGTAACTGGACAGATACTCCTTGATGGGACCGATATCAGCACGTTGAATCTCAGGTGGCTGCGTAGTCAGATTTCCATCGTCACTCAAGAGCCCGTACTGTTTAATGTGAGTATCTATGAGAGTATCGAGCATGGCCTTGTTGAGACCAAATATGAACATGTAAGGCCCTCGGACAGATCTAAGCTCAAATCTGACAAAACTCAGGCAAGCAACACAGTCAAAAGGGAACTGATTGAGAATGCTGCCAGGTTAGCTGATGCACATAATTTCATCATGGAACTTCCGGCAGGTTATCAGACTAAGGTTGGCGACTGTGGAAGTTTGTTATCCGGTGGACAGAAACAACGAATCGCCATCGCCCGAGCTACCGTATCGAATCCAAAGATTCTCCTACTTGACGAAGCAACCGCGGCCTTGGACGCAAAGTCCGAGAAGATTGTTCAAGAAGCTGTGAATAAGGCCTCCAGGAATAGGACCACCATAATTGTCGCACATCGCCTTTCGACTATTACAAACGCCGATATGATCGTTGTCATGGCAGGTGGTCAAATCGTCGAGCAGGGCAATCATGATGAACTGATCAAACGTCACGGTACTTACGAGAGTATGATCAAAGCTCAGGAGTTAAGAACGCATATCGAGTCTACCAATCGACCGTCTGGAATGTTGGCGGGCTGTGAAGTCTCTAGTGAACTAAAACGGGTCGCTACCGATACAGCTGCTTCACGCTCGATGTTGCCTATAGAGAGACATATGGAAAAGCCACTCACTATGTGCGCATTGATCAGGTTCGGCTGGAATATGAACAAGAAAGAGCATGGTCTTATGCAGATAGGATTCGTGTTGTGCATGCTCGCGGGTGCATCACGTTCTTTCCAAGCTATTTCCTACGGCAACTCCATCACCTCGCTTTCTTCACCTGAGACATCCACAGGCGGCCACAGCATCAGTTTCTGGTGCTTTTTGTACCTCATCCTCGGCATCGCGGTATGGCTAGTCTACTTCCTTTTGGGGTTCACTCTGTCCAAGTCCTCTGCTCTCTTAATCTCCAGAGTCCGAGAGAAAGCATTCAATGCAATACTTCGTCAGGATATCGCATTTTTCGATGGCGATGCAATAACGTCTGGTTCGTTGGTCAGCTTTCTATCCTTGGAAGCTAACCGACTTGCTAGTATCAGTGGCTCGACGCTTGGAACCATCATAACTGCTTGTGCGACTCTTGCGATGGCTATCGTCGTAGGATTCTTATACGGCTGGAAGCTCACTCTGCTTTCAGCTTCTACTACACCAATTGTGTTTGGATGTGGGTATTTTCGATTCTATGCCCTCCGGGAAATAGAAAAGCACACCAAAGAGTCTACTGATGCCGCCTCATTCGCCTGCGAAGTTGCGTCCTCAATGCCCACCGTCGCATCCTTGTCATTGGAATTCCATCTTTTAAAACAATATCACTCTAAGGTTATTAAACAAGCTCATCGTAGCCTGCATTACCTGAACATATCCGCCGCTCTCTACGCTACAAGTAAGGGGCTTTACATGTTCATTTTAGCATTTCTTTTTTGGTACGGTGGGAGGCTCATGCTAAACCTAGAGTACACTTTGTTACAGTTCTACATCATTACAGGGGCGATTCTGGCAGGTTCGGAGGATGTTAGCTCAGCCTTTTCGTTTGCACCTGAGATAAGTGGGGCAGCCGCTGCTGCACTGTTGCTAAAGACTAGCCTAAGTCACATACCCACCATCGATACCTCGTCCCCCAAAGGCAAAAAGATTGTTTGTCTTTCTGGAAAGGTTGAGTTTCGCTGCGTGCACTTCAGCTATCCCGGACATACTAGACGTCGTGTGCTGTGCGGCACCACTTTCACTGTCAAACCAGGACAATTCGTTGCATTAGTGGGTCCTAGTGGTAGTGGAAAATCCACAGTTATGGCACTTTTGGAACGATTTTACGATCCAACGGGTGGACTTGTTCTAGTGGATGACATGGAGTTGAGGGACTATAATATTCAAGACTATAGAGCACAGCTGGCTATTGTCAGCCAAGAGATGACTCTTTATACTGGCACGATTAGGGAGAATATCCTAGCAGATATGGACGATATAGACGACGATTTCATCGCAAAAGCTTGCAAAGATGCCAATATTTACGGATTTATTGTAAGTATAAGTGCAGCATGAGAAGACCGACTGATCTCAAAATACTAGATGTCGCTACCTGAAGGCTTTAATACGGTTGTTGGCACAAAGGGCATCTTACTATCAGGAGGTCAACGTCAGCGTATTGCAATAGCCCGTGCCTTGCTCCGTAACCCTAAGATCCTGTATGTTTTCGTTTTATGCCTTTCCTCTTTTGAAACTTACAAGGACAGACTTCTCGACGAAGCGACCTCCGCGCTAGACTCTACTTCTGAGCGCCTGGTTCAGAATGCCCTCGATGCCGCCTCTCATGGTCGCACTACTATCGCCATTGCGCATCGGCTGTCGACCATCCAACACGCAGATGCAATCTATGTATTTAGTGAAGGGACTATTGTAGAGCAAGGGAAGCATGACGAACTGATATTAAGGCGGGGGGTTTATTGGGAATTGGCCAAATTGCAGGGAAAAGAAATGGCAATGTGATGTATAGGCAGGGTAGGTACACCGTAACCCGCTAGAGGCCTAACCCATGGCGGTAACTGCACTCAGAGCCCAATGCGACTTTATCCTATCCATTATGGGCAAATGACCTGTACCTCCGGTCATTTGCATGTGCCCCGTGCAGGCATGTCCTGCCAGTTGAGCTCCAGATACCTACTTGGCAGACCCTCCCATGGACTACGGTTCGGGACACGGAAACCCTACTGACGCTCACGGCAAAACAGTTTAGAATCGAGACGATAGGCTTAAGGAAGCAGTAGATCAGACTGTTCAACTTCGAAAAATGCGTAAGGAATAGTTTGATGCACAAGCTAACCTACGACCGATCCCAAAAGAGCCTGGGGATATGGTGCTGATTCGAGACATGATTGGAGAGATAGATATGAGCAAGAACCAGAAGCTGAGGCCCCGATGGAAAGGATTGTTCCGGATAACCAAGGATACTGAAAAAGGAATCTATATTCTATAGGAACTAGATGGCACGCCTTTGAAAGCTACGTATGTAGGCAACCGGTTGACAAAGTTTTATCTAGTGAGAGCGAGCAGGAACTCGGCAAGAAGAGGCCTTTAAGGGCCAATTGTGGTACCGCTGGAGCGAGTGTTGTCAATAGCCTGCTGATAATAGCGCCTGAAGTCAACTGGCCGGGTCGGAGTAGAGGGGTCCACGCTGATACTCCTTCGAGGCCAGCGGTAAAGGTAGTAGAAGAACTGAGGGGCTCCATCATACTATTGAGCACAAGATGGATGTAGAAGGATTCGCCATCAGGGTTGCTGTCGAAATTGCGTACCTGGGTATGGGCACCAGCAATATCAGCCAGGAACTGAGAGAGCGCCACACCATCAAGCATCAGGGCAGCAAGGATGTTGCCGATACTGTGTCCTAAGTGCCCGTCCATGGTGCGGCCTAGGAGCGGGAGCACTGGCGAAGTCAGTAAGCAGGCTTCAAGAAGAGGGAAAAGAAGAAAACTTGCAGGCCTCTTGGACCAGTACCCAAGGCGTCTTTGGGCGAGCCTTGGTGGAACTCGGGTTGATGCTGGAGCGTCCGCTGTGCCCGCCGGGAGGCTTCTTGCCGCCGCCGCTGCCGCCAGGTGGGCCGGATAAAGGCTTGTTTTTATTGAAACCGGTCCAGGAGATGGTGAGGAAGAGGAGGGTTAGTGGAGGACGGAGCTCAATGGGCTGTCGGGAAGTCGCCAGATGACAAAACAGTGGAATTGGAGGAGAAGTAGTTGAGTTGTGGGATGAAAGAAGAAGAGTTGGACGTCCTAGACGGGTGCTTATATGCCTGAGGAACGGGAGCTGAGGCTTGCGCTCCGAGACGCTGCGTGTGAAGTGGGTGAGGCGCGGTTGGCTGCAATCTGGTAAGAGGCGTTGGTTGCGCGCGCCATTTGAAAACGCTGGGAGTTGCCAATAGGCCATTAGGGTGAGAGCAGGTGTTGAGCGGGCCGGTGAGCGGCGCGGGAGGAACGAGCAAACGACCGCCTAGTCACAGCGTGAGTCATGGGCTTTGAATCCAGCAACGCGGCCAGTAGTGCTGAGGGCTTTTGCGCGATATGTGACCAGGAAAACAGCCTGTCACTAAGGGCAAATGAAGGGGTGAGACTGCAGGAATTGAAGGTTGGGGCGCCTGAGGGTCAGCCGGCGTTTGCAGTTTTGAGTGTCATATCTGGGAGTCACTGTCCATGAGGCGACTAACTTGACTGAGAAGAGAAGCTAGGTGTGCGGTTGTGAATAATGCGGCCGGAGGCTGACTAATTGGTTGAAAAGGGTGGTTTAAAAGGTAGAGGCAGATGAATTAGCATGGCGGCAGCTCTGTTTGTAGCACGGGTTGCAATAAAGGCTGGAGCTTGATGGGGCCAAGCTCTTTGGGTGGGGGAGATGTGTGGTGGAGTGAAGTGGGGTTCACGTGACTGGTGGTCCCAATGTGCCAGTGGGGCGAGATGTAGGCACGTGACAGGTACAAGACTCAATAGGCCGTCGAGACCGATTGAAGAACGATAACCAGTACACCACACTTTGCACCGAGCATAAACTTCCCTCACAGTAGCATCACGCGTCATCGTGATGTTCATGCTGGAATTCTGTACTATGTCCGCGATGGTGGCATACTCGTACTTATGGGCTCGTCAACTAAATCAAGAGATCTCGACAAATTCTTTTGAGAAAGCAGGCGTGCCTTGGGCGCACGCGTATATTCTGCGCACCACAGTCCGCCGTAACAATATGGAAGGGGCATCATATCTCACTTCCCTAACTCCCAACTACAGCCAAAAGCCCTTCTCCCTTACAAATGTATCTGTTCAAGATGCATGGTACCTGCCAACCGAAGCGTCAAGAACAGAGTCCCGTGTTTGAATTCCGAGCAGATGCAGGACCTATAGCAAACCCTGATCGCTCTTTCCAATAAAGAGAGGGTAAACTGGGATATATGGAAGATATTGATAGGGGGAAAGGTTTGGACGAAGTTGTACTTGCTATGTGCGAGTTACACTAGGTTATGTAATGGTTGTGGGGGAGACAAAAGGAAGCAAGTTGTCAGCAACGTCTTCTGTACTGTGATTAGTACAGCCTGTGAGCGAAACATGCCCCCGACCTATTGTTTTTCTAATAGATACCTGTCCTTCCTTGTCTTTTTCAAAGCAGAAAAACGATAAGTCACCCTATCCAATAGTCGTGTGATCTGTAGGGAAAGCACATTCGTCACCCAAGAAAAGATGACCGCTAGCGCCAACACAAATTCACGTGCATGGTGATCAAGCTTATTTCTCCATGCTCCTTAACTTTCCACATGCTGCAAAGGAACATATTATCTGCTGTTGTTTAGTACTGGTCTATAGTTCATGTATAGTACAGCTCGGAACAACAGATGGGACGTCGTTTTTTGGATTTCGCGTTGCCAGAGTCCCCAGCCGCCTGGTTGTAGTTCCTGCGACTTGGATTTTTGCCTGTACAAGTTTGACACTGGTGGTAAAAGCTCCAGACTCAATGACGGCAAACGGAAAGCGCATGTCCCCCCCTCGCTGGAAACCACGCTGTAAATCTGCCAATATAGGTTTTAACGAAAGAGCGACTACACCCCGTGACTTGCAGGGAGTTCCCTCGCACGGACGTTTTAGTATGGAAAATCGAGATATCTTAGAATCAAGAGCAACAACAGCATTTTAACGCCCTTTGAAGCATTAATTAGCTATCGCGATACTTTTCTTGGTGTTGCAGCTGTTACAATGACCTGTCCTACTGGCCACAGGCTTGCTCCAACGACTCTACAGGCAGTACTTGATCGAATTGAAGCTGGAGTAAACGATACTCAAATACATATCCAGACTGGCGTTGCGCGCAGCTGTACAGTTAAAAAGCGACTTAATTTAAGCCAATAGGGTCAGCCGTATGCGCCAGCTTGTGTGAAGGTTGGCCGACCAAGCACGCTTTGAGACATCCACAGGCGTCGCCTCTAGGAGTTTCTCAATAGCAGACCACAGGCCTACCTGGAGGAGATTAGAGACTGGCTTTTGGACGAGTTTTATATACCTGTGAGCATTCAATTAGTGTATTGCAAGCTTAAGCGTATGAAATGGAGTCGCAAAGTAGCAACTAAAAGAGCAGCTGAGCAATCTGACGCACTGCGGCGCGTCTTCTAGGCAAGACTCCAGCAAAACTACACTGCTGAACAGCTTGTTGCAATAGACAGGAGCGCTTGCAATGAGCGTACTGGCGATCGCAAGTACAGTTAGGGTCCTGTTGGCTGTGCTGTTGAGCTTAAGTACTCTATAAAACGGTTAGAACGATAGAGTTTGCTGCTAGCAATGACAGTAGACGGTTACCTCACACACCGCATCTATTAAGGCGCAATTACTGCTGAACTTATGCTAGAGTTCTTGCAAGAAGATGTGTTGCTGCGCTGTACTCTAGGCTATTATGTACTACTTATGGATAACGCGTTAATCTATTAATTGCTAGCAATTATACAGCTTTGCAGAGACTTCGGCGTACAGTTAGAGTACCTGCTACTGTACTCACCTAACTACAACCCTATTGAGCGGAGCTTTAAGGTGCTGAAAAGTTGGATAAAAAGGCACAGCTAAGAGCAGGAGGAGTGGCTTGACTTTCGCTTCTTCTTAGAGCTGGCAGTACTTAATAGCTGCTACAGTATTAACTGCAGGTCTTGGTACAGGCGGTGCGGGTACCTTAGTGTTAACAATAGAGACTAAGTAGTATTACATCAGTGTTAACCTGTGAGCTTGCACTCGCTCTTACTACAGTAATATTACTTAGTTTGGCTTGATGTACTATATATTAAACCGTGCTGTTAAGATGTGGTAATATTTGCCACCTGTTAGCTTTACTCTCAGTTGCTATTAACTTCCTCTAACGGTACTCGTTGTAAACGACGCGCTGGCGGCTTAGGGGACTTATCTATCTCAGCGTTGTTCTGAACAGCGTAGATAGCTTAGAGGTTCTCTTTTGTTAAGCTACTGTAGTCTCTCTGCTAGTCGTGTGCCTTTCTACGAAGATGTGATAGCATTAAAGGAGCCTGGTTGAAGTATTTAATCCACGCGTCTAGCGACATGCTGTCTTAGTTATCTATAAGCATGTTTATATCATAGTAGCCGCCTACAAATATCTTAATCTTAATATGCTTGATCTTGCTTGCAAGGTGAGGCATAGCATAAGTCTAGTATTGGAAGAAGTTGTAGGTGTGCTGCTACAACTTAGGGTGAGTACAAATAAAGTCATGCTACGTGCGAGACTTCCGGTGATACTCCAGCTCTGGCAATTGGTGTTAACACTGCTGTTGACACTGCTAAGGTGCTCTTATTTAAGCAAGGTGACTAACAAGTATTGCCTTTGCAAGACTCTTAATGCTAGAGTTTAACAACATAGGTGACACCTTTTGCTGCTGCCGCTTCTTTTCTTCGCTACGGTCTCTTGCTATTATAATAGTACACTCGTTGCGCTTAACAGCAGCTGCCTACCTTGTAATACTGTTGCCATCTACAGGATAGTGGTCTTCAAATCTGTTAATCTGGCGCCTAGGCACGCGCCGAATCCAACAGATAAATGGTGAGTTGCTACAGCGTTCTTCTTTACACCTCCAGTAGTCTCTTATGCCAATAGACGTACCAGCAGCTAAGCGCTCTGCTGCAACTACACTAGCAAGTCCATCCTCTTGTATAGCTGTTACTATGCTAGGACGTGCGCGAACAGCACCTCGAGTAGCCTGCAGAGGCACAGGTAACAGTGTAGCTACCTGCTCTTCTCTTAAAACCAGATCGAAATTACAGTTTAATAACTAGGTACTCTCTTTATCTATTTCCGCAACCTGGTTATCTAAATCCAACTAATTGCCTAAGCTAACTCCTTCACCAGCTACATAACGCCTCTGCTGCAGCGCAATAGTACACCTATCGCCTTTGGCTTGGCGGCTAGTATAGTACAACGTGGCTGTTAAGCTGTTAATCTTTGCAACCCGCGGCTTCTGCGCCTTAACTACCCCATCCGCCCATTGCCACACCTGGTTCTTGTTAACTGAGTACATAGGCTTATTACACGTAAAGCGATAAGCTGAAGCTATTGCGTTCTTCTCTATCGCGCCCCAACAAGCGCGCTATCTAAAGTGTAGATGTGGCTTAACGTTAATAGCTTCACTTTGCGACTTAGGACGCTGCTGCTGGCTCAATTGAGCCGCTGAGGCAGCAGCAGCAGTAACACCAGGTGAGTCTCCTGTTACAGCAGCTAGCTGCTCGCTAACAACCCCAGCTTCTACAGCAACAGCGGCTTGTAACGCGTACTCTACAGCCTCATTATCGTCTACTGTAGCGTCAACTGCCTCCTCCTCGTCATTATCCTCTCCAAGTATATCAGCGGCTTGAGCGTCAATTGCGGGCTGGCTTGGGTCGGGTTCGAATAGCGGGCTAGGGAAGGCTTCAGTGGCGGCGTCGCTATAACCACAATTAGAAACGTTGTGCTGCGGAGTATAGTCTTGTGAGCGCTGTGTACGCCTTATTGTTGACGGTGGAGTAGGAGGATTGAAGCCCTGCTCAAATACCTGTGGAGGCCGCCGCTGACGTTTGCTAGATTTTAAGCTATTGCTGCTCGCCAGAGCTGGGCGTTTACGCTTCTGAGGGGGTCTTACTAGGACTACAACACCAGGTCTCTATCGCGATAGGCGGATTTGAGCTATCTAAGCTTCTTCAAAAGGTGTGGGATGTAGTTTGGATACTATTTAGCCGGCAAACGCTAACAAATTGGACCTAGTTGCATAACCCCACCTTGAAGCGCTAAGTCTCGGGGTGTAGTCGTTGTTTCGTTAACAACCCATAATTAAGTAGGCGCGCATGCTTGTGACTGAATGTGTCTCGAGGAATACCAACGGCGATGTTTCATTTTTACGGTTGTGATTGTACCGTACAGGTCACTGGCGGACAAGGGTTTGCTTGGCTCTGTGGACGCAGGCGAGGAGGTGAAGTTGAAGGGAATGCTCTTACGAAGAAGCTCGTTTTTTTTGGCCGATCAACCGAGACGCACGGTCCACGAACATGATTCCTGTTCACAACGCCCATAGTAATTGTCGCCAAAACAACGAATACATTACATTTATAGATATTTTGACATTCTGAGGTTGTTGATTAACATACAATTGACCTATCTTGAGTTTTTTGTAGAGTTTTGACGTTGCCTGATGTTTCTGAGTTACCCATGAAAGTTGTTCTTCCCACCTGCCCGAATAATCCTCCGTACCTGCTCTGGTATTGCGTCTATCCAACAATTGATAACCTCAATAGGCATGGCCTCCCATGAGGCTATCCATTGAGTCTCACACTCACTCTCTGTACAAGAAGGAGTGAATTGCTTTGTCACATGCCGCCGAATCCAAGGCCAGGCATGCTCAATTACGTTAACCTCAGGTGAGTAACCTGGCCACCATAACCTATCAACGTGCTCTGTAATAAGAAAGTCACGGGATATTCGAGCTCTGTGTGCAGGAGCACCATCCTGCTGTAATATACAGTTGACGCCGCTGCTTTTGAGGTTGTGGATCCATGGTATAACCTTCTTTAATGCACCTTCACGGTGCCGATAGCCATCAACTCCTCCACGCCCACGAGGGCCACGTTTGTAGTCCATCTTGCTTGGAACATATTGCCTCTTCCTGGTGTTGTAACGTCTGTTGCTATCGCTGCTGCTAAGGTTGTTGAGTGCTTGGCGTGCGTAGATTTGTAGCTTATTATCACGGGTCTCTTGGCTGGTGTTGAGCTCACGGATATGTGCTTCAGCTGCCACCTTCTCCTCCTCAGTTTCTTCGTGATAGACGTGACAAGGGCCCTTGAAGTTGTAGCGAAAACAGGCGTAGAACTGCAGGCAACAGTCCTTCCTATTGCGATCGTGCTTGACGTTTGTATCCCAGCGCTCTCCTTCACGGCACCACGTACGTATCATGCCTCGCTCGTCACCAATTCGAGCAGGAGTCTCATCAGAGAAGACTACCTGGTGAAAATTGAAGCCCTTATTGTCATATTCTTCCTCTTTGTCAGGGTTGTAAGCAATTGCCCATTCATAACGCTCTTTCTCTTCTTGAGGTGTGAGGGATGGTTTCCAACCTGGACGACGGCGCGCGTATCCAGCTTCATACATAACGTTTTCAAACGTTGTTATACTTGTCTCAGGTACAACATCTTCGAAATCGCCATTTGCAATAGCCTGACAGCTCTCCCTCTCGCGTGCGTCGCGTGAGGCTGTTGCAATATAGATGATATCATCCTTTTGTTTCTGGGTCAACAACCGACTCCTTCCACGCCCCAGATCGTTCTCATAGAGTATTTCATCCCACAGAGCCACAGTATAGTTATTTGCCTTTGCCTCTACACGATGGAGCAGGTCTGAGAGGGTTGACTGTGCGCGGCCCATAGTGGTTGCCAAATCACGTTGATTGCCATAGTCACCTCGTAGGGCCGTGAGAGCCCCTACCGCAAACGCGCGTTCAACCTTACTTAACTCAGTGCGATTTGTTTTAGGAGCTCGGATCTTCTTGTACTGCTTATGATTGAACTTTTTACGACGCGCAATAGTCTGTGCAGGCATTGTGGTGGTGGTAATACTGTATACAAAATGGGTGTTGACATGAGATGGTTGGGGCCGATCGTGCACGAGCCTCCTGATCGGCCAAAAAAAAAACGAGCTTCTTCGTAATCGAATGAACTTTACCAGCAGGTTGCAGCTCAGCCGACCATCGGCATATCGGAGCCGACCATGCCAAGGCTCGCTTAGAGTTTACTAAGCGAGCCGACCATCAAAAAAACCACCCGACCATTGCAACCTGAATGTGTTCAGTCCACCCACCCACCCACCAGTAAGTTTAACCTCGAAATGACTCCGTTCTAGATACTTCACTATAAATGCCTACTATAATTAGAACATGTTCAGAACAGAATCATGCCTGCCTTACTCATTTTAGTTTTTGATTGAGGAAATAGACCATCCGACCAACGTTGAGACGGCACGACCATTAAATATTGAATTTTCGCTAGTTACGTGGGGTGTGGGGCGTCGGCATGGTCGGCTCCGATATACCGATGGTCGGCCGAGCTGTGTCCTCCATCGGCGCAAATTGAAGCCAACAAGCTTACCCACTCGCGATTACCATCTTGACGAGCCTGCCTAACCTCCTTCTTCTCCTATTGACACCTGCTGAAGATGCGCTTTGTCCTACCCAGTACTCCAATAGCGAAGCCTTTCTCATCCATATTGTATGTATGCTCTGGCTCAATGTCGTATTCAGTAATCTTCTGCTGTAACAGGTCAAAGTACAGCTGGTACTTATACCCAGACTCAGCGTTGTGACGATTAGAGTCCATACCTGTTACCCATTGAGAGGTAAGCCGGTCTTGGTGACGGTTAAGGAAGCGCGTAACCCAGGTATCGGAACAAGGAGTTTGAGCAACTGCAGAGGCGAAATTTCGTATCATATGCCTTGTAGGTGGCAAGTGACGCGCTGTAAGCTCTTCTATATACTGTACAAGGTCTGCTTCTTGTTGTGGGGTGAGCTTTCGTTGGTGTAGGTTGGCGACGCGTCGGGGGACCTGCACACCTCGATGAGCGCGCGACAATGTGTTGCGATCAACACCATGTTTTTGGGGCAATATTTGTATAGACAAGTTTTTCTCCTGGCTTCAAATTACGAATCTGCTCAAGCGCATCTTGGATTCCTGGCATGGTTGTTGAGTTATTACGCGTTGAAATTGGGTGTAGATGTTGGGCACCGATCGTTGGTTGAATCCGATCGTTGGGTGCACGGACACGGTACGGTAAAATGGTTCTAACAGCATGTATTCCTGTCATTTTTTTAAGCTATAATGATGCTTAGAAGATGTGCTCGCATAACCCCTCCGGCGGTCTGCTACAGAAACGTGCCTGATCAAGCCTGGATGCGATACCTACAGTGTTAGAATACATTCTAAATAACGTACCTCGCGGGCGAGCGGTGCACACGAGCGAGCGGCGCGCTTTTGCCAAGACCCCACCAAAACACTACTTCCCTACCAATGCCTCAACAACAGCGCCAGCTAGACGCATTGATAGAAGCTCAGATATAGCTTGCAGTTCAAGCTCTTAGAATCAACCCTAAGCTCTCTATAAAACGCGCTGTAGCTATCTATAACGTCTCTGAAACTACACTACGCAAACGACGTGCCGGACGACCTTCACGCGCTGATACTATAGCCAACTCACGAAATCTGACCAATACTGAGGAGCAGGTGATTGTTAAGCACCTAATTGAGCTAGTTGCGCGAGGATTTCCCCCTCGTCTTGCAGCTGTGGCTGATATGGCCAATTCTTTGCGACAAGAGCGCGGTCTGGGCTATGTTGGCCTAAACTGGCGCAGTACGTTTGTTAAGCGCCAACCAGAGCTTACAGTGAAGTTGAATCGAAAGTATGACTACATGAGAGCCCTCTGCGAGGATCCTGAGGTAATCCAGGGCTCGTTCGGCCTGGTAGCCGACATTAAAGCCAAGTATGGTATCTAGGACAACGACACCTACAACTTTGACGAGGCTGGCTTTATGATGGGCGTTATATCAACAGGGGCAGTTGTTACGGCTTCAGAGCGACGAGGACGGCCAAAGGCAGTCCAGCCAGGCAATAGGGAGTGGACAACAGTCATACAGGGCGTTAATGCTAAAGGTTGGGCTATTCCACCCTTCATCATCTTCAAGGCGCGCCACCACCTCTCTTCTTGGTACAAGGTTGAGGACTTGCCACAGGATTGGGCATTCGGAATCTCTGATAACGGCTGGACTACTAACAAGCTTGGTCTAGACTGGCTACAGCACTTTGACGAGCACACAAAGGAGCGTACTGTTGGTACCTACCGTCTGCTAGTTATTGATGGCCATGAGAACCACGACTCGCTCGAATTCCAGCAATACTGCAAGGATAACAAGATGATCACTGTCTGTATGCCTCCTCACTCGTCACACCTCCTACAGCGTCTTGATGTGGGTTGTTTTGCCCCTTTAAAGAAGGCGTACGGGCGCCAAGCCGAAAACCTCATCCGCAACCGGATCAACCACATCACGAAGGTTGAGTTCCTACCATGCTTTATAGCAGCCTTTAAGGCTTTATTTACCCCTAGCAACATCCAAGGAGGGTTCCGAGGGGCTGGACTGGTCCCGTTCAATCCAGAACGGGTCATATCGACCCTTGATGTGAAGCTGCGCACTCCATCACCACAACTCTCTGTCAACAACGCGCCCTGGTAGTCACAGACCCCTAGCAACACCCTAGAACTTGGGTCTCAATCAACGCTCGTGAAGACAAGGATCCAGAGGCATGTAGATAGCTCACCAACCTCTATAGTTGAGGCGTTTGAGAAGGTCTTAAAGGGGGCAGCAATAATTGCGCACAAGCTAGTGTTGGCGCAACAGGAGATTACTAAGCTTCGAGCGGCAAACGAGGCTGCCTCACGCCGAAAATCACACAAAAGAAAGCGAGTTAAGGCAGAAGGGACCCTCACAGTTAAGGAGGGCCAGCGGATAACTGCTCTAAAGGAGTTTGGGGCGCGCAGTGATGGTAAGAAGCAGAAGAAGAGGGTCCGAGCTGAAGGGGCTGAGCCCTCCCAACGACGCTGCAGACGGTGCGGAGAGACTGGACACAACGCACAAACATGCAAAAATAAAGTAGAAGAGGTTTCTAAGTAATATTATAGGTTATTCTGCCCTGTGCAGCGCCAAAGTAGGTTGTTATGGGTCATAATAGGGCTGGTTTTGGTGTGGTCTTGGCAAAAGCGTGCCGCTCGCCCGTGTGCACCGCTCGCCCGAGGTACGTTACAGTCTAAATATGTTCTTATGATTTTAACAGACAGGGTTAGAGGCGCTAAAACAGTACTAAGCCTATTTCTATCTAGTACATATCACGTGGTCTAAGATCTCTATGGCTACCTGCCCTGTAAAGTTAATCTATGAATAGTGGGGCAGAGCCTATAGCCAGATAGCATGCACCCTGCAAGCTCACAAGTCCCCAGCGATCAACGTCACTGCTGCCTCAAGATTTGCCTTCGGAAAGAGCCCTGACCCGACGAAACTAGCGCTACTACAATAATTGAGCAAGGTTCCCTACTCCGTGTGAATGGTGTCATTCCAGAGCTCGCATGGAGTATCCAGCTAGATAAAAGCCCGCTCGTAATCTATGTGCAAAAGCCAGGCCTTTAGAGAGTGTTGTTGTACGAATCAATCGGGTACAGTCGAGAAAGGGCAACTTTTCTAGTTTCTCGGACAAACCAGGCCTCGTTTCACGTGTTGTTAACACTTCGGAAGACATGGTGCGCCTCAAAATGCGGACTGCAACAATCTAAAACGGCATATAGTACAACAGAACATCGGAAGGAGGGCATCGGAAAGGGGCGCTGCTAGAGAGATGCCGGACGATCCCGCGGGAAGAGGCTGTATCCATTATGAGCTAACCAAGCTACACGGGAATACTCATACGGGCCTTTTGTCGGAGGTCCGACCTTGTTTCAATTAAAAAGCTGCAGTAAACAAACAATGGAAATCAGCAGACCAACTAGCCTGGTGTTGATCTAATGGAACGTTTATCGAATCATGTAACGATGGTCTTATCCGTATATTGATACTTATGGTAACATTAGAACCAACTGCTGTTTCTGCAGGCGACTTCATCTGATACAAAATCTCTATTAACCAGAACAACTAGATTGAATGGGCACGCCTTGACCAAAAGATTGCTTCTAGCCAGCACAATTGCTGTGCAGAAACTTCCCAGATTAGACATCCGGGGATTCCGCAATGTCGTATTTCTGGTCGCGCAAGTGAGAATGCAGTGGCCAGGTTCTTAGAGCTAAACACACAGATCGGCCCCATCCTAAGGTTTCAACGGCGCTAGCTTTCCAGGAGGACATGGCTTAGGAGCCCAAGCTGCTAAGATCGACATGATATCGGACGGCAAGGCGGATACAATTAACAATATTCATTGCGTATTGCCTAGTTTGAGGTGATGATGCGTAACGACGAAGCGCAGGACGACTGGACGAGGTGCTGGCAAGGAATTGTGTGCTAGTATATGCCGCACTATGTAAATGTTTATGAGCCGCTGCTTATGCAATGTTATCTAGAGCGTGCATCTTGAAGTAGACCCCGCTGTAGGTGAACTAACTCTATCTGGTCAGATCACTACATATCGATCAAGCTCCGCTCGGTGTGGGGCAAAGCCTACGGTATGGCAAAGTGGGTATGAAAAACAAGCCTCTCAGACCCACAGCCTCGGACAGTTGGCATTTCTAGTTGCTGCGGGGTATTTGATAAACATGTCAGCTACAGGATTCCGCATGTGTATCGTTACGGTTCCGCCTTTCTCTTCGTCTACATATCCAAAGGTGCTCTTATCGACCAAATGAGTGGTCCTCGTCCCAAGTTGACTCGACGGAGAGGCGCATGTGAAGAGTGCCGTCAGAAAAAGGTTCGATGTAAGCTTATTCCCCGTTGACGTGGGTGCGCGCTAAGGGACACAGGCGATGGAGCGAATCCGTGTAACCACTGCCAAGTATACAAAAGCCTTTTCTGTCCTGAGACTCACCACTAACACCATAACAGCGGAACGAATCTCTATGCGAATACAATATACGTCGCTCACGACGCCATCTGGAAGAGAACAGTATCCAGAGCCTTGGCAAGCACGTCTCCACAACGACACAGCCGCACGCGATAAGTGACAGCACGATGCCTGATTCGTCAAACTCAATTCATTCTTCTGAAGTTGTTGTTGGTCGGGATGCCGGGGACTCAGTAAATCCTTTAAATACGCCATTTAGCGAGGTGTGTTTCTCGCAGTTGGTGTCCGACAGCGCACATTTGTATCTGAATCTTGATTTTCCAGATGAAATGATGCTGAGTACCAACCAAGTCCAAATCATAGGTACATATAAGGCCCCCATTTTTTTCTCCACTTTTCGGTTCGGTAGAGACGTATTCATAGCTCTTTCAATAAGGTAGCTGTTGGTTCTCGAACGAAACGAATTTTTGACTAGAGAATAGAGCCAGGTCAGCAAATAAGCAGTTCTGGGAACCAGGTACTGTACTATACACCCAGAAACGACACGCCCGTACTGGACTGGCTCAAATTGAGCCGCGACCAAAACCTACACCAGCACAATCCTGCCCAGTTCTGTGATTTCCTAGATATTGAGCAGGACGACGGCGCCGCCAAGTGTACTCTTAAGCTCTTTTCCGAACGAATAGTTCCCGATAAAGCAGAGGTACACAATCTGTTTCTCTTCACTGATCATTCATCTTAAATCTCTAATACTTTTCAGACAAAGCCGTCTTCAACCCATAAAACGTACAGAATCACTGCTCTTTTCCAGAACGCAGATGGAGGAAGCCGTAGACAACAGACGGTATTTGACAAAGTGAAGTTGCTACTTTCTTCAGAGCACCAGACTTGTCTCTCTGATCTCTTGAGCAGAGCTGACTCTGGCGGGGTCCATCAGAGCCTGGACCTAAATGATCTTCCCGTGAAGAAGCTCGTTCAAAGTATGTCCAGGATGCCGCCTACCAGAAATCTGCTAATGCTTTACAAGGGGCATTTAAAGAGCCAGGAGGGTAAGTCAAATACATAACTAATGCACTGCGTGAGCTCATGTTTGGGATAGGTTGAATCTATTTGTCAAGGAACACGATGTCATGAGTGTACAAGAGCGTTTTTTCGATCAAAAGAATTTGCCTCTAGACGTTAGCAATATGTCACTGCTAGTTGTCTCACTGGCTTGGGGAGCTTTGTTGGATCCGGAAGTAAGCTCGGTCTCCAGAGTAGCGTTACTAGATGCTGTGCTAGAAACTTCAACGTTACTACTTCGCCAAAATAGAAGCGTCCGACAGTTCTTGGTAGATTATTCCGCTCGATGACAGCCAAGATTTTGCTAACCCAAGCCAGGCGCTTGTTGCTGCAGTTCGTACAAATCCAATCATGTACGGCGAAGTAGTCGGCTAACCTATGCAGCTCTGTCTTGCCGAAAAGACGGGATCCTGCAACCTACCTGCGCTCATACTTGGCAGCATTTCGACTGCGGCCTTCTTGAGTCTCCATTTGGAACCTGTTCTACGCAGGTTCTGTACTAGCGACGAGCAAGCTTTTCAAGCTAAACGAGCCATGTGGCTACTCTACTGCATTGATAAGTCTTATGCATTGAGATGGCAAACCTTCTCTGTAAGCTCCCGCTCTATCTGGCTATCTTAGGCCGATCGGGCTAAGGCTAATGCAAGGCAAACAGCTAGTTGGCGACAGTTCCCTTCCGACTACGAATCCACCCGACAAAGTGCTTCAGAGTGATTTTGCAACCACATCCTCCTCAGAATGGTTGTGGATTCGGTCTCGGTACTCCAAAATCTGCTCGAACATCCTGCAGCTCCGAGTAGGCGCAGAGGAAGAGCCATCTGAAGATCGTTCTAACAAGGCTGTGACGCTGTCAACGGCGCTGGAAGAATGGTATAGATCAACTGGGATTAGCCAGATGACGCACTCTCTGGACCATAGTGACGCCATGCGCGTTAAGCTCCAGACATCCTACTATTACTACGAGGCCCGGTTTCAATTACTAAGTATAAGCCTGCCAGATCCACAACTCTCTTCTCCGGCAGGGTCTCAGGAGTGTAGAGAACTACTTAAGCGATTAACACGGGAAATAATTACATCTTCTAGCACCATACCTTCTGATTATCTACTTCAAGACTGGTATGTGTCGCACGAAACATGTCTCTCACGATACGCTTGTACTAATCAGTTGTACAATAGTAGCCATCTATTTATCAACACACTTGCTTTGTGTATGCTTGCGCTGGATATTCTCCTGGAGTCGGGCCAGGACTGCGGGAAGGAAAACCGAGCATTACTCAGCATCGTTGCTGGTTTCTTTGCTAGGGTAGAAATCATGTTGCCGCAAAGTTCTATCTTCGAGAATGTGTCTAACTTGATCGAGATCCTCACATATCGTTGAATCCAAGGTAGTGCAAGAGTAGATAATTTCGCTTGTTTTGGTTAACGTAAGTTACAAGCAAGCGCGCCACCCAAGCGAGCGCGCCCCCCCCCCCCCTAAATCGCTAGTAAAATTACAAAATTTACAACTATATATCTCAACAATCACACAGTGAAATCTTCTAAAACATTGTGAATAACATCAAATAGGTATTAGTAAGTACACGTTAGAGTTTTAAACTTGTAGGTATAATATGTCTTGAGATAGGATCCAGATACCTCTATAAAACAGTGTTTTCTTAATAGCTTTTACAATATAGACTCTACTAACTCGGAACTTTAGAAAGCTCTTAATTATGTAGAAGTAGCTGTATGCTAGAACTTTTAGAGAATTCTACTGCGAAATTATCAAGATAAGTAAGTTAGTTATAAATTTCCTGATTTTACCAACGATTTAGGGGTGGCGCGCTCACTTGTAACTCACGTTATATACATTGTTCTGGTCATACGCAGTCTTTATTCCAACCAGCTTTTCGTCTTTACGTGACGCCTTTTCGTATATGAATGGATAACATATGAATATCAAACCTCAATCTATCATGGATTTCCAATATACCCCATCAAGGATTTACACCAGACCGACAGCGTTGTACGTGTTAGATTAACTGTAGCTAAATCTACGATCAAGGTAGCAGCCACATAAGCGTGTAGTCACAGCTTCGACAGTCCACATGGAAAGTGGGGTCCCAATCGTATGGCGCATTTCCTGAACGCCCTGCGCAGGGCAATCTTATGTTTAGTGGATACCCACCCTAGAGATCCTCACACCGGCTGTGACCAAGTGTCTCGCTGCCACAATCACACAATACTAATAGACTGGGCCTATGTTCCTGCCCATGATCCCGTTCAACACTAAACTTCTGGGCATATCTATTGCTAGCCTACCGAGAGGTGATTAGCAGATGAAGCGACAGATGCCAACCTGTTGGCGAGTAAGATTATCCTCGGTGTTTGATCAAGATGTCTGTACTATGAGTTGAAGCATGTTCTATCGCTTTCACAATCAGACGTATGAGGTTTTACTACAAGATTCTAGGGCGAGATACTCTGTAGCTGCTGCACTATTTCTCTCCATAGACCGGATCAGCGGCGATAATACGTCTGCCGCAGACTGTCTGTTTCTCGCTGCATGCGTAGACCGGAAAGACATCTCGCTCGATATTCTGGAGGCAGCCTCGATGCAAGCAAGAGAAAACGCTATTAGGGTGCTTGACGAATATGCGCTCGTCACCAGGCGACCTGCTGAATCTGCGCTAGGTCTTCTTCGACTAGTCTATCAAACTCTACGCAAGCGGCTGCAAGTGGAGGGACGGCTCATACAGTGGACCCAATGCAAGATCATACAGCTAAGCAAGTGAAGACGACTGCTTCCGCATGTGCAATGGTGGTATTCAAACCTGTTGGTTTGACGCCCTGGCAAGCGCCGAGTTCAACAAACGAACGGTGAGTTACTGCAGGGTTCCGCTCCAGTGGTCTCTAACGCCAATAGCAGTGCCCGAAGTAAAGCGCTCTGCAGTGACCACACTGGCAAGTCCATTCTCTTGTATAGCCGTAACTATGCCAGGACACGCACGAACAGCAAATTTAGCAGTTAGATGAGGCGCTGGCAGAGGCGCTATCTGCGCTGGCAGCTCTTATCTTATCACCAAATCGAAGTCGTAGTTCAATAGTTGAGTACTCTCCTTGTCTATCTCTGTTACCTGTATCTCCAAATCTGTCCAATTGCCCAAACTGAATCCTTCACTGGCTCCAATTCGACGTCGTTGCAGCGCAATAATACACCTATCGCCTCTAGCTTGGCGGCTACTATAGTATAGCGTGGCTGTTAGACTGTCAATAGCTGCAACCCGCGGCCACTGCCGTCTCTCCTACTTCCTCTGCCCATTGCCACACACCTTCTCTTTGCTGACTACAAGCTACTGCTGCTACTTGGAGCTGTGGTTTCCCGCTTCTGAGAGCGAGCCATTGGCAACTACTGCACCAGAGAATTATCGCGAGATACAAATTTGAGTTATTTGAGCTTCTTCAGAGTTTTGCCCCTCGTCGACGCTTCGTCATGTGGCGGTCCGGTATTTCGAAAACAACCCATACTGTATAGCCTGTGCACAGACTGCATTGCGCAGAGAAAACAGCAAGTGTTGCAGCATAATTTCGTCGCTACAACAAATAGACAACTGATAGCGCTTAAAATATATACTACATCCTATCCTCGTTTAAGCGAGCTACAAGTATTGCAGCTAACAAGGAAGCAAAGGAGCAGGCTCCGAGTATTATCTCCGTCCCAAGTTGCAGCAAATTTTCTCCCACCATGCTGAACACAACTGTTCCCAGGAAAGAAACCAGCATCTGCGGTATTGAAACAGCAACATTGCTTAGACTTTGCAGCAAGGCAGCCCACCCTGCACTACTACCAGCGTGCTTATTGCTCAAGATTTCTGTGTTGATTAGTGTGAACGGAATCCATTGCGTCACAGCCCAGCTTATTCCCGCTATGGCAGCCATGAAGATAGAACCAGCGGCCGACTGTACCACGAGGGCGCCCACCAGGCTCGTTGCGTAAAGAAGCTGCGAACAACACCATATGCGAGTTTTCCAGCAGACGAGGCCATGTTTCAACGCCAGCCACGAACACAGAGACGGAACAAAGGAAGTCGTTAGCAGCGCCACAGAAGCAAAACACAGCAAAGCTAAGGACCCGTATCTAGATCCAGATTCCTCATTGCTCGCTCCTGCCTGGGCAGCGTGACCAGTTGAATGACCGTTGGAATCGCTAACTGCCCTCGACGCCTCCGTCCGAGCTAATTGGTCGACATAGCTAGGCGAAATGATGTCAGAAAAAGAGGCCTTGTGCAGGGGAACATGTGAACAAGGAAAAGCGTACCTGCTTATGTAAGATAGAAACGGAGACCACGCAAACCAGGACAGGAACTGCACGCCCTGGATGATCCACATTCTCCTCGACAGTCTCACGCTACGGAGAGATGTCCAATGCTGCAAGGTCCATCTTTTTGGCAAATTGGGCTCTTCAGCCAATCCCCTACCGAACTGGTCCTCACCAGCGCATAGACAAGTCATGACTTGCGAAATTCCTATCCACAAGGCACCGAGCCTACTGAGAGCCTGAAGCTGAGTCGAACCAGCCCATGGTAGTAGCCTGGAAACATCTGTATAGGCCAAGAGATAGCAAGACATGTTGGCTGTGTTCGTTAGCCGCCCTACCCAGGCATTCGCCTTGGACTGTTCATGGTCGGCACAAGTGTCTACCAACAGCGCTCGTAGTCCCATCTGAATTGCTGAAGCAGATATGTTCATTGCTAAGATGAGTAGCACAGCAAGCATCTGCGCTGTAGGACAAGTGTTGGGTGCGCGGCAGTACTCGACGCGCATTCGAGAGTGGCCCGCCACCTCGGCAAAGGCAAGGAGAGAGATGCACAGGCCGATAGCACCACTTACAACAAAGGGTTTTCTTCTGCCCCATCGCGTTTGAGAGAGGTCACTCCATGCGCCGAAGAAAGGCTGCACAACGGCGCCGCACGTAGGAGGGATAAGCCATATAGCACTTATCGAAGCACGGCTGAAGCCAAGCGAACTCAAGGCATCCTTGAATGGCATTAGCACGCTTCTAAACCCCTCACTGTGCAATATGCCTTGATGTGTACGTACCGTGGCGAAGGCGAACTGGATAGAATAAGCGACCTGAAGTCTTCCCTCCCCATTGGTATTAGCAAGGTACACTCACCATGCTCAATCATATCAAAGTGTTCCTTACCCTGTAAACCCGGAAGTCAGGCCGACTAGCTCCATGGAGCTTTTCTGTTGCTTGGTCCACTCTTCCATCTCTAGAGACTCCATAGCCGGCAGTACGATTAAAGAGTACAAAGAGAGAATCGAAAGAGCAAGCCTTGGTGAGTGAGCCTATCCAGGTCCGAATCGAAGTGTAAGTGAAAGTGCTAGCTATTAGCGAAACGATGAGCTCGAAATGGTGAGCTGGCTGATACAACATTGCAGCGTCTAGAAAGTATATACAGCAACCCAATGTTAAGCATTTTTCAATTGGTTTTGTCTTCTTCTCATTGCGGAAATGTCACACCAGATCCGAGACGGATATGCTAATGCCAGCTGCTCGACACCCTTGAGCAGATAATGCACAAACAGCATATCGGCTATTCTCGTGCTGCGCCTTACTTATGGATCCATGTAAGCTAATGAGTCACTAGACTGCAAAACTGCTAGGGCCGGTAGGGCAGGTGTTAACCAACCTATCAAAAAGCATATGTGGCCAATGCACTATAGCTGGTTAGCCGGAACGACTCTTTCCGATATTAGGGCTGATTTGGCTGTGTTTCCTTACTGTTTGGTGATAAGTCAGCTTGCTGATTTCGTCGTTTTGCATACCAGGTGGATGCTGGCCCCGATGCTGTTTTTGACCCGATCGCGCACGCGTCAAACATCAACATCATCAACACATCTGCCTACGAATACAGAGATCTTATTTGTACTATGGTTGTTGGCGATCACGACCTTAGAATGGACATCGACGCTCTTTTTGATGAAAACGAGATACGCTTCGACGCTGAGCTGATGCACGAACTCGCCGCCCATTTAGCTTTTGCAGCACACCTACCCACCGCCGATGAGGTTACTGGAACGAGCGAATTACTTGAAAACGAGCTTGTTCAGCACACAAACGGGCTGACGATACCTCATGATGATAGCGATGATAGCGTTGATAGCGATGACAGTTACTGCAGCGACAGCAGCGCTGCAGTCGTCGCCAACAACAAGCGGGCAGCAGGCGATCGCCAGCCAATAGGTATTGGCAGCAGGAACCTCAACGCCCGCGCCGGGCGCGCAAGAACAACACCAACATCGAGGCCGTCGTTGCGCAGTTGAAGCCCAAACCCGCAAAATAAAGCTGCCACTGCCTATCGAGCATGGCGAAGTCGACCTTTCGCACGTCGACAATCCGTGGGTGAACTGTGAGCGACCTCACCCACTGTTACCGGAGGTAACCTTTGCGTTCAACAACAAGCTGTATTTTGAGCAACACCGATAGATCAGGAATACGCGGGGCGAGCGCTACAGTTGCTATATTCGCTGCTATCGGGCAGGCAAGCGGCGACCAGTACGGGAGGCAGAAAGTAAGCGTGAAGGCGCAACCCAGAAAACGCAGTGCAAGCATGCGTTCTAAATTGTTGCAGAAGACCGAGCCGACGTTTCAAGCTCGCGATAGAGGATCTTGCACTGCGAATGTCAGAAATCGCTACTACTCAATCACCCGCCGATGGCAATGACCCAGGAGTACTCTCCATACCGGCGTAGGCAGCCTGCCAACAATATGAAGAAGGCGACTATTGAAGAATTTGACGAGCACGGCAGTGCCAAACGTACGATTTCAGCGATAACAAGGAAGTTTCCAGGCGTCAACCTTCGCGCTGCCAGCTGTTGAAGACGTTGCGTACGTCGTTTCTGCGAAGGTTTGAAAATGGAGACAAGTGCGCATGCGACAGTCAATTGATTACAGCAGCAGGGCTGGTTTGTGTGGTAAGTCACGATAATCGTCGTGGTGTTATAGGTTTTTTCGAAACACCGTGTACGCCCCGTGACTTGATTAGTGATGAGGTGGGGCAATGCAACTAGATCTGTTTTGTTGGCGTTTGTACAGCAAATAGTATCCTAACGTTATCCTACACCCTTTCCTGGTCCATCGCCAAGGCGGAAGGACGATCGGGCGCCTATATCCTCGCAGACATCGCGCAACAGGTCCAGGAGCTCCAGGACAAGGGACGGACAGTAACCGTCCGATGGGTTCCAGCCCACGTGGGCATCCCGGGAAACGAGGCCGTCGACAAAGCAGCCAAGGAGGCCACTGGATGGAGGGAAAACGGTCGCAGAAGCTCACCCGCAGACGAACCTCCCAGACTATACACCATAAGGTCGACAGTGAAAAGACGATGCAAGACACAAGCGGAGCGGGCGTGGATAGCAAAGTGGCGCACAGACACAAAGGGCCGCGCAACCTACAGACACACACCGACGCCCACTGAAAAGATACTCCGGCTCCACGAGGGGCTTATCAAGCGAGAGAGCGCGCTGCTGGTGCAGCTACGGACCGAGAAGATCGGCTTCAACGACTTCCTCTTCGCCCGAAGAGTGCCAGTTGTCACCAGCCCGCGCTGCGACTGCGGAGCGAGACGACAGACTGTCGCACACATCCTTCTCCATTGCAGCAAGCGCAGGAATCTCCGGGACCGCATCTTCGCCAGCTTGTCCGGACGAGACAACATCCGGGCCATCCTAAACACGCCACAGCTAGCCACCAAAACCATCCAGTATGTAGAGCAGACGCAGATCCTTGGGCAAAATGGGGATCGCAGGCGCGAAGACGACAGCCGAGCGCTGGGGGGAGACTGAAGGTATTGCAGACGCACATCATGAGGCAGACGTGCCTCTACGAGCCTAGAAGTACAGTATTCAGTTAGTAGAGTCATTATCTAGATGAGGTTGGCAGCCACGTGTAGATAGTGATGAGAGGGAAACGGCAGGCCTCTAGGGACAGATGGCTCTTAGGAATGAAGTGGGGCGGCGCGGATCAACGTCCGCACCGCATCGGCTGTCTGCCAAGCCTGCCAGCCGGGCATAGCTACATTTCGCGGCTGCAACCGTGTAGGACCCAATCAAATCAAATCAAATCAAATCCTACACCCTTTAAAGAAGCCTAGATAGCTTAGTTTTGCCTATCGCGATAGAAACCTGGTGTTGTAGTTTAAACAGGACACTCTTAAAAGCGAAAACGTCTAACTCTAGTAAGCAGCAATACCGTGCCCGTGCACCTAACGCCCGGATTCACCTAACGCCCCGCCGAACACCAAAACACGAGATCAACACCAACTTCAACGCGTCATAACTTTTTCAACATGAGCCCAATTAAGGCTGCGATTGCAGCATTTGAATCGCAAGAGCTTAGAGATGAAACCTCGTATACAAAAATTGCCGCCAAGTACAATGTTGATCGATCAACACTCAGCCGAAGACACCAGGGCTCTCAGGCTCTAAAACACGACACCCAACTCCCGAACCGCGCCCTCCACCCACACCAAGAGCAGGAGCTTATACAACAGATAGAGCGCCTTAAAGGGCTAGGGATACCACCTACAAGGGATATGATACAAAATTTTGGCTCTACTATCGCCCACAGGGACCTCAGCGAGAGCTGGGTTACGCAATTTCTCTCAAGGCACAGCATTGATCTTACTGTACAGTGGTCAACTAGCATTGAACGCGTACGCCACCTTGCTGATTCTAGTGCAAAGTATAAGCTATACTTTAGCTTATTACACCCTAAAATGGAGAAATATGATATAGAACCTAGCAACACGTATAATATAGATGAGAAGGGCTTTATGATTAGAGTAATAGGCAGATCAAAGAGGGTGTTCAGCAAGTGAATGTAGGTAAAGAAAGAGGTTAGAGCATCTATCTATGATGGTAATAGGGAGTGGATCACGGTGTTAGCATGCGTGTGTGCAGATGGATCAGCTCTTCCGCCCAGCATCATATACCAGGCAGCAAATAGAGCTATTCGCGACACCTGGGTAGAAGATATAGAGGCATTAGAGCACTTGGTTCACGTTGCCTCAAGCCCCTCTAGATAGACAAACGATGAGATAGGACTCGCATAGATTGAATAGGTTTTTGATTGCTACACTAAGGTTAAATGTGGAAGATCCTACCGGTTGCTTATATTAGATGGCCATGGATCTCACCTATCTATAAAGTTTATTGAGTATTGCAATCGCAATCGGATACTACTATTAATCTTTCCTCCCTATTCAACTCACACGCTTCAGCTACTAGATATAGTCCTGTTTAAGCCACTCTTATCAGCTTACTCACGTGAGCTTATAATTCACCAACACTAAGCTCATAGGCACAATCCAATTAAGAAGGCTGACTGTTCTAGGCTGCCTGGATGTCCTCATTCAAAGAATCTACTATCAAGAAGAGCTTTAAAGCCTGTAGCATCTGGCCTATAGATGCTGCCAAGATCTTAAAGAAGTTCATCTATACTCCACCTAGATCAGATAGAGATCCCTGATCTCTATCTCGTCTTTCTCCAAGTAATTAAAGAGAGATAGAACGCTTGGTTTAAGTTGCTGTGAAGGATAGCCACCAAGAGGAGAGCAAGAAGCTAAGTATCTTACTTCATCAGCTCTCTGTTCAAAATAAGCTTCTTAAGCATGAAAACGCAGGGCTTAGGGCATTACTTAACACCAAAAAGAAGCGTACAAAGCATAGCAAGGCCCTTAAATTTGAACAGAGCAAGAAGGACCATAGTAGAGCTGTCTTCTACTCTCCTCGTGCAGTAAGAGTTGCTAGGGAGCTAGCATTAATTAAGGAGAGAGATAAGGAGGAGAAGCAACTCCAAAAGCTTCATCATAAGCAAGAGAGGATTAAGGCAAAACGTCTTAAAGAAGAGGAGACAAAGCAGAAGCGTCAGGAACGAGAGAGAGCTAAGGTAGTAAGGGAGAAGGAGAGGGCTAAGAAGGCAGCTGAGAGAGAGCGCCAAAAGCAGCTTCAAAACACTATAAAAAGCTATCTGAAAAGCTCCTACAGGCAAGAGAAAAGCTTCAAAAGCTACTCCGCCAAAGGCAAAGCGCCAGAAGCGTGGTAGACCTGGTGCAGCTGCTGCGGCGTTCCCAGAAGCTGCACCAGCTGC
This sequence comes from Sclerotiophoma versabilis, assembly GCA_012274445.1. Taxonomy (NCBI): domain Eukaryota; kingdom Fungi; phylum Ascomycota; class Dothideomycetes; order Pleosporales; family Didymellaceae; genus Sclerotiophoma; species Sclerotiophoma versabilis. The sequence continues at coordinate 404,958 of JAAROD010000093.1, forward strand.
CCCACCAAAGATCACATCAAAAGGCCGCACCCTCACTTTGCTATCAAAATTCTATTAGTACAAATTGATCGCAAGGCCTTATTTATTACTCCACCTCAATATTATATAGATACAGCTATTGTGGGCGGCTCAATAACCTCATGTTTGTGATCCGGGCGTTACCGTGCCCGTGCACCTCGTGGGCCGGGTCAGCGAACGGGCCACCCCACCACAATTCATCCCAACTTTCTACCCCCTATAACTTAACACCACAATGCCAGTGAAAGAAGCCCTTGCAGAGATAGATAGTTTGAGGCCAGGAGAACAATTTTTGTACGGGGCTCTTGCCAAAAAACATGGTTGTTCTCGAACAACGTTGACGCGTCAACACCGGGGTCAAGCAGCCCCGCAGGAGCAATCTATCAACTCCCAACGTCTACTCCACCCACGAGATGAGGCAGAGCTTATAAAGTATATCAGAGGATTGACAGAAAGACACCTTATGCCTACAAGGCAGATGGTTATCAATTTTGCAACTCCTTTGTGTGCCTGGGAGCCCTCTGATAGCTGGGTTACTCGCTTCCTTTATCGTAGCCAGGACACGCTTCTTACAGCCTGGACCACCCCTATGGAAACAGGCCGTCACAAGGCTGATTCTGGTGATAAATACCGCCTCTACTTTGAGCTTCTGCACCAGAAGATGACCCAGTATGACGTTGAGCCTGAGAATACCTACAATATGGATGAGAAAGGCTTCGCTATTGGGGTCACAGGCAGGAGCAAGAGGATCTTCAATAAGCTACTGTTTAGCAAGAAGCAGTTTAAGCAGTCACTCCACGATGGCAACCAAGAGTGGGTGACGTTGCTGGCTATTATATGTGCCGATAGATCTCACCTGCCTCTAGGCATCATCTTTCTAGCTGCTGGCCGAGCTATACAATCAAGCTGGGTACACTTAATTGATCCAGAAAAGCACTCTATCCACTTTACAACTTCAACAAATGGCTAGACAAATAACGACCTGGGATTAACGTGGCTTAAGCAGGTGTTTAATCGCTACACCAAGGCTAAAGCCTAGAGAAAGTAGAGGTTACTTATTATTAACGGCCACGGCAGTCATGTAACCAAGGACTTTATTGACTACTGTGACAGCTATAAGATTCCGCTTATGGTCTTTCCCCCACATGCTACACATACTCTCTAGCCGTTAGACGTAGTCTGCTTTAAACCTCTAGCTTAAAACTACACCAAAGAACTTAATTTACATAACCATACAACCCAGGGGTGGGCACCTGTGAAGAAGAGCGATTTCTTCTCACTATTCTGGCCTGCCTGGGTGAATACCTTCACCAAATCGTTAGTGTTAACGGCCTTTGAAACCACAGGTATCCACCCACCCAACGCCGACGTTATACTCAACTGATTCAAATCACCAACTCCTCTACCTGTTATAACACCTCTACTATAAACTAGACCTTTAGCTATATTAGAAGAGCTAAATTAGCTGAAAGCAAAGTTGTTATTGCAGAGTGCTGTAAAGGAAGATAGTAGTAATAAGCTTAAGGCACTAGAATAGATTATTTACTGGCTTTATATATAATTAGAGCTTACACAGTATAAGCTAGATAGTATAAAAAAGGCTCTTGCAGAGAAGGAGAAAGCAAACGATAAGAAGAAAGTATTACTATTATATATTTATAATATTAAGTAGTATAAGGGAGCTAAGTAGTAGAGTCCTAAGTTAAAGAAGGAAGCTGACGCACGTGACGCTGCTAATAAAGCCTACCAAGAACAGGTAGAGGCTGAAAAAGCTACTCGGCGTGGGCTACAACACAACCAGAAGCTCCTCCAAGAAAAGCAGAAGCAACAACAGCGTAAGAGGCGGGCAAGAGAGAAAGAAGAGCGTGAAAGAATTAAGGCTGTAAAGGCTGCTGAAGTAGCCAAACGCAAAGCTGAGAGAGAGCGTTAAAAGCAAGCTTACAACGCTGCTAAAGCTATACAATTGCCTCAAACAGGCAAGCGCAAGGCCTCACAGCAGCTGCAGTTAAATTTAACTAAGAAACGTGGTGGTGGTGCTGCGCGTAGTCGTCCTGTTGCCGACCAGCGTTCCCCAGCTCCCCTACCTACATACAACAGCCGTGGCCGCAAGATTTGCTTTACCAAGTAGATTTGGGTGAGACAATTTGTCGCATAGGTCTATAGAATGCTCCACCAAAAAATCCTGCAATAATAACTATTGTACGTGGCTTATTAACCTCATTTTTGTAGTACCCGTGAAGGGTGAGAACCGTGCATTGGTTGAATCCGTGCATTGGGTGCACGGACACGGTACGGTAAAGCTCGCTTAACTCGCACTAACCTGAAATTGAATAATATATGCATAGTGGGTCCTGCCAATGGTCAGATGGCATGCCTACTCGTAGGCTTGCAACATACGACGCGCACAATCTTACGTCGGGATGGCACCGTTAATTCCTTTGCATAGTCATCTTCGGCCGACTGGTGCCGAGAACCACGCCTGGCCTGCAGTCACGCAATCAACGCATACATCCGCAGCTTCACTTCACATGCCCATGATCTGGACCCACCACCTGCCCACCTTGTTTACTTTTCCAGTCGGACCGACTGGACTGCACAGCATCGTCACACCGGCGATCCCCCTCTCAACCGTCGTCTTTGTAGTCGTCTTCCGTACGGTATACAGATGACCGAATAGATGGCGGTGTGCTCACTGAGCCTTGTACACTGGGATGCAGGCAGGAGCGGTGGCGGAGCCGCGATGGGTATAGGTGCCTAGTATCGATCGAGGGCGCAGGAAATGCTGCAGCCGCTTTAGAAATGAAGGGTTCAATAGGTTAGCGAGATGCACAACAACACTGATAATTAATTAGGCTTTAATGCTGCTTGCATTGTGCTTCGACTTTTAGAAGCCCTAGTGTTCACGTTTCATCTTGGTCTTTCAGAAATCATACGCTGACAGAACCGACAGAACCGACAGAACCGACAGAACCGACAGAGCCAACAGAATTAACTACAGGAATAAAGGCATATTAACTTTGGGGGGCGGGTTTTTTTTTTAAAAAAACGTAGACATTTAGGCTTACATGATACTCACTTCTAGCTCGTGATAAGTAACTATGGGTAGTCTACAAGGCCGAATCTCCCATAACGTACCACATGTGTTTTGCCTACCAAATGGATACCCAGATGTACGAGTATAGATTCTTTTTATAGTGTGGAGAGAGTGGAGCTAACCTCTGTCTAGTATATTCGACTTATTCTAAGCGCGCGTGTCTACGACATTATCCAACAAACCCCTCTTATCTCTACTCTAAACATCAGTAGACGGTCTGGATATAATGTTATGCTTAAGCGTGAGGAACAGCTGCCTACGTTCAGCTTTAAACTTCGAGGCGCGTACAACAAGATGGCACATCTATGCCCAGAGGACAATTGGAAGGGTGTTGTTACCTGTAGCACTGGTATGGTACATGAGTTGCCCATAAAGTAAAGACGAATTAGCTGACCGTCTGTGCAGGAAATCATGCCTACGGTGTTGCTTTCTCATCCCGTTGCTTGAAGATACCTGCGATTATAATCATGCCTCTAAAGACACCTGAAATCATTAAAAACACTGTATCACAGATGGGAAGTACGATCGTGCTGCATGGTGCCAGCTTCGAAGAAGCAGAAGAGGAAGCTCACCGTCTGGCAGAACTGCATGATATCACATTTATACCAGCTTTCAACGACCCATATGTAATAGCTGGGCAAGGGACGATAGGTACAGAGATATCAAGGCAGACAGATTTAACGAAGCTGAGAGCTATCTTCTGCGCTGTAGGAGGCGGTGGACTGATTGCAGGGATAGGACTGTACATGAAGCGTTTAGCACCACACGTTCAAATAATTGGTGTTGAATTGGTAGATGCGAATGCAATGGCACAGTCACTACGGGCGAGAAAGCGAGTAATGCTTGAGCAGGTTGGCACCTTTTCTAGTAGTGCAGCTGTTAAGATTGTTGGAGAAGAAACTTTCAGAATATGCTTAGACGTTGTGGATTCGATTGAGGAAGTAACGGTTGATGAGACATGGGCGGCTATAAAAGATATATTCGACGACACGCGGGCACTTGTAGAACCTGCTGGTGCCCTACCACTTGCGGGACTTCAAAATTGGGTGGCTCGAAACCCAGGTCTTCAAGGAGATAGTAGTCTAATCGCTGTTGTAGGAGGTGCAAACATGACATTTGATTGTCTCTCCTTTGTTACTGAACGCGTCGGAGTCAGCAAAGCGCAATAGCCAAGTGCAAGGAGTACTTTGATACCATCAATCAGAAGATCATTCACTATGAGATAGAAGAGGAGAATACATACAACACGGATGATAAGTGCTTCATTAAAGGGGTTATTAGCAAGCAAAGAAGAGTGTTTGCAAAGAGTGCTTTAGATCGGAAACAGAGTAAGCAGTCACTCCACTAGGGCAGTGAAGAGTGGATAACTACGGTATCGTTTTTGCCGATGGGACCGTCTTGCCACCAGGCCTCATCTTTGCGGCAGAATCAAAGTATGTACAATTAACGTGGTGGTCTATAGATGACAGTGGACTTGGATTGCTTGAGTAGGTGTTTCAGCGCTACACTAAGGAGAAAGCTCGAAGAAGGCAGCATCTACCTACCATGGATGGGCACGGCTCGCACATTACGATGAATTTTATCAGCTATAAGCGTTCTCGAAGGACCAGCTACACCCCGTGACTTGCGGGGAGTTCCGACACACGGACATTCTAATATCGCAAACGTCGATCTCTTCGAATTAGCAGTGATTGTAGCAATATCATGTCTCTTAGGACTCTTAATTCACCTGTCACGATCAATTTCTTGGTGTTGTAGCCATGACCAGCCGCTCTACTGGCCACAAGCTGGCACCCACGACCTTGCAGGCGGTACTCGATCGCATTAATGCTGGAGTCAACGACACCAAGATTCACAAATAAACAGGCGTCTCCTGTGGCTGTCTTGCAAAGAAGCGAATTAATTTGAGCCAACGGTGTCAGCCATGCGCGCCGTCTACTGTGAAGGTTGGGCGACCGAACACACTCCGAGAAATCCACAGGCGCCGCCTGCGTGAGTTTCTTGAGGGCAGACCACACGCCTCCTTGGAGTATATATGAGACTGGTTATTAGATGAGTTTGGCATACCTGTGAGCGTGAATTTGGTGTTTCGTGAGCTTAAAAAGATGAAGTGGAATCGCAAAATTGCAACAAAGAAAGCGAGTGAGCAGTCTGACGCTCTACGTCGAGTCTTTCAAGCAAGGATGCAGTTAGACTGTACTGCTGAGCAAATGGTCGCGATAGATGAGTCTGCTTGCAATGAGCGTACTGGTGATCGCAAGTACGGCTGGAGTCCTGTTGGTCAGTCTGTTAAGCTTGAGTACCTTATAAAAAGGTCAGAGCGATGGAGTCTTCTGCCGGCAACGACTGTTGATGGCTAACTCTCGCACCGCATCTTTCCAGGTACTATTATATCTGAGATCATCGGGGACTTCTTGAAAGTAGATGTGCTTCCACACCTAACGCCTGGCTATCACATCTTACTCACGGACAATGCGTCAATCCATCGATCGCCAACAATTGCACAGCTTTGCAGAGACTTTGGCATAGAATTAGAGTATTAGCCGCCATATTCCTCTGACTACAATCCTATCGAGCGGAGCTTCAAGGCGTTAAAGGTTTGGTTAAAAAAGAATTATCATCAGCAGCAGAATGAATGGCAAAACTTTAAGAACTTCCTGGAGTATGCAGTAAAACAGAATTGCTACGATATCAATTGCAAGAGCTGCTATAGAAGGTGTGAGTACCCAGGTGCTAATGACACCGATCGAGTTTGTAGTGTTGTAGCCGGCTTGGAGCCAGCAACCACATATATAACGGTATTGGTTGATTCTAATGAGCATCACGTGAAGTAAGTTACCACTATATTTCTGGCTAAGTACGTCTGAGCTCGTGTGTATATAGCCGTCTCCTAGCTAGCATACAACTCAGCGCAGTTTTCCATCGTACTTCTGTAGCGGCAACTCACGCCGCCACAACATATAATATTGCGCAACCCACAATTGCAGTCAGAAAGTCCTGAGACTTTCGGAATTACCTAAGAATACACCCACCTATAACTAGTCTACTTCCCACTCCTGAGAATATACTGTTGTTGTGTAATTCCTTAGTCAGGCTCAATATCCTGACGTAAGTTTCCACTGATTTCATCCAACACCTCTCGCTCTGACGGCTCTGGAGGTTCAGCAAACTCTCGCTGCTCATTCTGGAGTCCCTTTGCTGCTGCGATGTTCTCAGCTGATAAACCTGAGTAGTCTTTAATCCAGTCACGTGCTTTTCTTCGGAGATGTGAGAGCATTCCTGGTGCTTGGTTGAAGTAATCAGCAACTCGCGGGTTCTGACTAACTACTGCTTCTTCCGCCCATCACCAAACCTTCTCCTCACTGGTCACGTACACAGGCTTATTACGCAGCGCCTGACAAGCGGAAGCTATGGCGTTCTTCTCCATCGCTCCCCAGCAAGCGCGCCATCTAAAGTGCAGTCGCGGCGTCTTGTTAACCTCCTCCTCCTCCGCCTCCTCCTCCTCATCCTCCGCAGCACCAATTATACTATTGGCTTGAGCCTGGATAGCTAGCTGACTCGGTTCGGGTTCGAAAAGCGGTCTGGGTGAGCCCTCGGCTGGTTGATTTAACGCGGCGTCACTACCTCAAATTTCAACATCTGAGTGTGCGGTAACAGCTCGCGTACACGGTGGAGGCCTCACAGTTGACGATGGTGTAGGCGGCGCTGGATTAACACCTTGTTCAAATGGCTGAGTTGGTTTCCGCTGACGTTTAACTAGTAGCTTTGTGTCGGACTGTTAAGTGCGGGATGTTCAGAGATGTAGAACAATCTAATTGTATGCTCTGAAGTGTGTGTCTTGTGTTTACGTTGACCCTAGTTCCCCAGCCCAGCTCATCTACAGGAACCTTCCCTACGGCACGCTTACTGATGCAGGTCACGTTCTCAACAGTGCTGGCCTGCGACACTTTGCCACTGCTTGCCGCTGACGTCACGTGCTTCCATTTCGCGGCTCGAGCCATCAAAAAGTACAGCACGAAGCTTGTATTACAAGATAGAGATTTGAGCTTATTCGGAGCGTTTCTGGGGCTGCAAAATGTACGCAGATATGATTTGTGCTACGATTCGCTAGCAAACTAGGTCTAGCGTCATTTCAGCTCCCAACAGCGCTAAGTCACGGGATGTAGCTGGTATTTCAAGAACGACCGATATGATATCAGCGGTCTGTGCACCCCATACGCGAGGCAGGCAGGCCGACGAGGTAAGGCCCCTTCCAACTTCCGCTAGTTATCGCATGCAATTATGTCATCGACACTACTGTGTAGGTAAGAGATAATTGATTGTTCACTATGAAGAACCAGAAATACAAAAGGTAATCCACCCTGCCTTTATAGCTACTATTCTGTTCCTTCGTATTGTTCCTGATCCTTTGATCCCTTGATACTTTCATCCTTGTAAAATCCTGAGATCACCGCTATGTCCTGATCCCGTTCTTAGCAAGATCACGGTCACATGACTACTGTCTTGGTTCCTTAGCTTCCCTTATCCTCTGAGGGTCCCTCACCATGAATGGTCCTCTTTCCAACCACTGCGTGCCCTGCAGAACAATTGTTGTTTGTAACATCAATCTCGTCACCGATACTGGCCCCTGCTTTATCTTTAACTTCCAACATTTGGTCATAAGCTTCGAGGATGTTATCAGGAAGTTTAGCTAGTGCTTGATCAAGGTCATCGATAATATCTTGGACATCCTCAATACCGATCGAGAATCGAATTAACGCCTGTCAAGTTATTGATTAGTACTTAAAATTTCAAACGTTTAAGTAATGAACGTGAAAAGAACATACAGGAGTAATACCAGCTTCGCGTCTATCTTTCTCTGACATGGTTGCGTGTGTAGAGTTCCATGGATGGGTTGCCAGTGTTTTCGCATCACCAACACTAGTGGAAAATCAGCATATAACCTAAAGTAAAAGCGTAAACTAGCTAACTTACTTAGTCTGGTGGGAGATCACTTTAATGTAATTCATTAGCATCTTACTAGCCACATCCCCACCCTTTGGCGCAAAAGCCATAACACTCCCAAAACCATTTTTCAGGTACCTTTTTGCAATGTTGTTGTACAAGTTGTCTGCTAGACCTGCGAGCGTTTGAATTAGCTTCTCTATAGTAGACAGCAAGACTTTGAATATGTGACATACCAGGATAGTTCACCCAAGCTATTCGTGGGTGCGATTGCAAGAAGAGGGCAATCTGCATCGAGTTCTTGGTATGTCTCTCGCACCGTAGACTCAGCGTTTCCATGCCAATCAGCAATTGCTGTGCTGACGCCGGGGCTAGGACTGATCCCACCTCCATTACATCTACTCGCATTGCCATGGCGAAGCTTATGTTCCCAAATGCTTTCCAGTATGAGACGCCGTTGACGCTGTTCTCCTTAATCATACGAGGAAACTTCTCGCCAGCTTGGCCCCAATCAAACGTTCCGCAATCAACTACAACGCCTCCTATTGTTGTGCCGTGGCCTCCCATCCATTTAGTTGCCGAATGCAATACGATGTCTGCACCAAAATCTATCGGTCGACACCAGGTCCCGCACGCTCCAAAAGTGTTGTCCACCTTGAATTATATTAGTGCATTAGTTCTTGAATAAGACAAAAGACGACTGACCACAAGCGGAACCACGGTCTCGTGTGCCAAATCTGCCAAATCCTGCAGATCTGGAACACTGCATCGGGGATTTCCAATGCTCTCCACGTAAAGGAGTTTTGTCTTCTCGTCCACCTGTTTTGCGAATTCCTCTCTAGTCTCTCCCTTCGCCCACTTCACAGTAATACCAAAGCGGGGAAGTAAAGTTTTGAACATGCTGTAAGTACCTCCATAGAGATTTATAGAAGTGACGATGTTGTCGCCAGCGCCTGCAAGGCAAATAATCGTATTGAAGATAGCTGCTTGTCCAGATGCTGTTGCAACAGCGGCAGTACCACCTTCTAAAGAAGCAGCACGCTTCTCAAAGACACCGACGGTTGGCTAGATCTACTATCAGCATAGTCATGTTCGTACAGCTACGTTAATTCCATACATTTGAGATTCGACTGTAGGTATAACCGGCTTCCTGCAACGCACAAACCCTCTTAGCGTGCTCGCTCCCTGTAAAGACGAAGGACTAGGAATGAGTCAATATCTAATTTACACTCCTGGAGAAGTAGCCTGGTAAAACCTACCACGCTGTTGTATATGGGTACTGCTCGAGCATGAGTCTCTCTATCAGGCCTGTGACCGCCATGTATCTGTACAGTGTCATATCTTAGGCCTTGGTCAAATTTTTCAACTTTGAAAGGTTGCAAAGGGTCATGGCCCTCTGGAAGAACAGACAGAGGGTGAATCAGTTCTGTTGAAGCTTTGTCGTCTTCGGTGCCATTGCTTGTGGAATTGTTCCTAGCGTCTGCTCCGTTCGTGGAGATCTGACCGTTCGTTGACGTAGCCTCGCTTTCGACAGTTGCTGGCATGTCTCATACAGTCAAAATTGATGTTCAAAAGTTTGCTGCATAAACTCAAAGATGCACTGGTATGTCTAAGGGGCTAACTCAAGGAGTCGTAGCTGATGGCAGAGCTAGGTAGAACAAGATGGCATTTAACAAAGAGCTACTATGCACCTGACTTGAGTTTTATCCTGCCTGGCTCTAAGCCGAAAGGGCCCTAGTGCTGTATAACTACCGTGTATCTACAAGACGGTTTATTTCCTTGCCGATAAAAGATCGTTCCACCTGTTTCTGAGCGTAGTTCGGTTAAGTTACCGGTGCCGGCTGCCGGTTGCGGGGCATACTGGTAGCACCTGGGGTCCGCGAGCCGAGGATCTCTTAGGCGTTCTCAGCGTCGGACCGAGATGCCATCGAGGAATACCTACTCAAGGGCGCCCAGCCCGTTACATCGGTGATGTCCTGGTGATATGATAGAAGTGGTGGGAGAAATCCTACGTAAGCCTATTTGTGATCAGCGTGACTATGCTTACCTAGTAGGCTTGGTAGATAGTTAGGCAATGCGAAAATCTTGTAGTTATAGACATCTTATTCACAAGAACCAACTAGCCCCTACCCTAAGCGGCTTTAGGATCAAAGTATCAAGTAGGTTACTTAGCAGGGCGTCAATGCGACTTGCATTGTATTCCATCTTCTGGATTTTCTAGTGTTCACATTTCATCCTGGCCTTCCAGAAACCACGTCAACCGACAGAACCGACAGAACTCGAATACGTCTTCCTGGCAGTTACTCAAGCACAAAAGTTACCCAGTCGGGCGGACCTCGATCCGATGCGGCTCTATCTCGTATTATGGAACACGTGACGATGTAACGTCCGTACCTTCGTACATCCGTAGCGATTCGCAAACAACTAGTGTGTTACGACTAACTGGTCAGATCGCAAGGATTCCGGACTTTTCTATGATCTTAGCGATATAGCAGATCGTTTTCGGCACCCCTAGATATTCGCTACGGAGAGAGGGCGTTACAACAGGGTGGCCTGAACGGACTGACATTCGATCTTGCCACACCAGGGCCTTTTCCCTTTTAAAGGATCACCAGCTGCTCAGTGCACTGCCTTTCCTCTTTCCGAGCGAGCTATAATCGTTAATCACCGGCTGTCCATCCTCGCTGTCTTCGTCACGTGCTAAGCCAGCCTGAGCTTGAGCTTCCACTTCAGCCTTGCGCAGATGTTAGTCATACAGGCTTGACACAACCGTCTTCCTGCCCTCAAAACAAGAAGGCTTTTTCATAGTCCTGTACCAGTGTTCCTTAAGATAATCGTAACCATAGGTGGGACGGAGAGCCAGGGCCGCGCGATACACCGGCGTCATGTCTATCAGCTTATAACATTCCTCAAGTGTCACCCAGCCACACTCAGTTCCGTGTTTGAAGTAAGACTCCGGTTCGTAGCAGCATGAAGCTGCGGCATTGTTAAGTTGATGAACATATAGCCCATCATCTTAAGAGCCTCCAAAACAGCGCCATCGCCACCTTCCTTGCCATGTCTGTTTGCATTTCCCTCCATGGTCTTTGTGAGGATATAAAATGGTTCTAGAAAGTCGCGGAAGCGTTGCGACTTGCCCACCCTTCAGTATGGAGGATGTCTTTCGTCAGGTTTCGGTACCTTGAGTCGTTTTTTGGCTTTCTCCGGCGAATTTGATAGAGTTATAAAGCGTCTCGAAGCTCAAGTGCTAACAAACTGTCAGCTTCAGAGTTAGAAGGATTTTAAGCCTAAGATATCAACTCACCACGTTTTGGCGTCAATAACAAGGTCAGTGAAGAATATCACATCGCCGTTCGAAAGCTTTCCTTGAAGATCTCGAAGGATCTGTCGTCGTTGATCTGACCGACGGATATAGGTGGCAAGATTATAGAGTCTGCCAATAGCCCCTTATTGGGCCCAGATTTCGAAGCAGGTTTCGTCGGTGGCACCTCAAAGTTCGTCCTCGAATTTGCTCACGTTTTCACCATAGAGAACTGCTCGTACAATAAGATTAATGATATGGCCGATACAACGCAAGCGTCGTTTGTTGACGTCTACGGGAGACCAGAGCGCAAGAGCATTTAGGCATGTATCGTTGGTGCCGGCGTTGTCAATGCTGAAGTAGCCTAACTTTCAACCCAGCTCGTAGCAATCAAAAACTTTTTTAATATAGGTCGCGATATTCTCGCCAGAATGCGGACCGATCGCGTGTGGCAACTAACAAGGACGTCACGTTTCAAGCTCTTGCCGTCGACAAAGTGGCTCACAATCCCAACATAGTCAGACCTATCGGAAGCGGTCCATAAATTAAAACTCAAGTGCACAGAACTTTTCGCGTTTTTGTTCAGATCGAAGATGATCTTCTAGCGCCCCTAGAACGCATCATGAATCCAAGTTCATACAGACGCGTGAGACTCGGGCAGTAACTGACTAGCAAGCTCGCCGCCGTTTAGGATTAGCCATCGAAGACGCTTACTGGATGACTGACGAAGGGTGACGTCTTTTAGAATAATCTAGTCGACGAACCGGGCTTTCCACATGGACTCATTGAAACGCAAAGGAAGCCCTAATCCAACACTACATTGACGCGATAGAGGCGCCATATATGTTACTGGCAACGCCGCAAGTAAAAGGGGATTGACAGGCAGACTTGGGAGCTCACCGGATGGAGAGATGCGGTGCTCACGGGTCGAGTGCTTCGCTGCGTGAGTAGTGTCAGCTGCCGAATATAGGGCCGTTGAGTAACTTTTCTCCAGGTGGCAAAGCTTACAGGGCCAATACCGACCCAAAACCAATCGTTATTATCGGTCGGTCGGTCAAACCGTCGGTTTGTTGACCACACTGATCTAGTACCGCGCTGCTTGTCTACCAAATTCTCTAATTCTGGATGCTGTGCCGTCGACTCCTCGCCATTCGAAGACCGCCTCGCCGCAGTCCTCTTTGGAGAGTGTATACTGTGAGCTGTCAGAGCCTAGAGAAAATGTTCCGTTACACGTGAATGGAAGTTATACAAGTAAGTGTTTAGAGGACGTGGTAAGATCAGTTGCTTCTTTCTAAGCTCAAGTGTAATACAATTAGGGGATTAAAATAGCTGACTCGTCTCGTTACGGTGCAGTTGTTTCAACGAATCAAGGGATGTTAATGTACAATGTTGCTAGAGTACAGGTAGACACTCAGGATACTTTACTTTCGCTACAACTCCAACTGACTCTGGAGGAAATTGCTCACCTAGCATAACCTTATAGCAGTGAAGAATATGGGTGTAGTCCTTAAGCCAACTGCTAATATACTTTTGTGTGGTGAAAGCTCGGTGCATCTTTCGCCACGCGTACATGCAGTGTACATGATGGTACTCTTCTGTAACCCACAACAAATCGTACTCTCCTGTAAGTGCCACTTCTCTAGACATTGGAGATGTTCCATTTTCAGATCCGAAAAATTCCCAATCCTTCTCTGCCATAAAATCTTCTATTGTCTTTCCATCCCAGCACTCTGGCAACTCCCAATTGAAACTTGAAATGTCAAATTTGCATCCACGTTGTCGAGCCTCTGCAGGCGTAGATCCACAACTCGTCCATGTCCGTGCGTATGGGGACACACTTTGTGTTGAAGGCGAGGTATTAGGCGTATGTGCTTGATGTGAATGTAACAGTACCCACAGGATTGCAGTGAGTAAGGATGTCGTAATCGTCCAGCCTGTCGCCAAGGCAAATCTGTCGAAGAACTTTGCACTTTTATACAGAGTATATGGCGTAGGTAAAGGTTTGTCAAACTCTGTATGTGCTAGAGGACTATACTCATGGCTTTTTCTTTCAGGCATCAGAATTTCTAGCATATATTAATAATGTGCTTGATTTAGTTACAAAGGTCAGACTTGCCTTGTACTACAGCTTGGCTAGGAAGATTTGTACATAGGAGAAAATAAACACGCGAAAGTTTGTATACTTCGTATGCAATCGAAGAACTTTGTGTGGAATCTAGTACGACTACACTTTGCGTATACCCCTCCTATATAATAGAATTGTAATCTAAAAAAAACCGACGTAACCGGCAGAACCGACAGAACCGACAGAACCGACAGAACCGACAGAATCAAATACAGGAACTAAAAGTATATTAACGTAGATCACCATCGAGCGTACCAACTCCACCGATCGGGCCGCTTTTCTTAAGTTAGTCTATTGCAAAGAGTGCTTTGCAACACTACCGCAATTCGCTATAATTTGCAGAACACAGCAATACTATTCGGACTTGTTGCTATCAGATAAATCTAGAATTTCTACTGCGCAGGTGCGAGCGTTGTGGCCAGTCTTGCTGGAACGCCCGCAGCGCCTCTGCTCACGCACCCTCTTTTCAAGCTCTCCACCCTTCTTCTGCCCACTACCCTCCTTTTCAGCTATTAAGTCAGCTATCCCCCCTACTAGAAGAGTCTCAGCTGTCCGAATATACTTCCTCTTCCGACCTTTCATCTCTATTGTTACCTCTACTGCCTTTCGATGCCCTACCTGTGCTGCCCTGATTTGATATCTTGAGCCTGATATGCGACCCCGACCGTGGGCGTACCACGCATCTTCTGTACCGCCAGCATTCGCGTCTTACTTCGTCATGTGTGTGACGTCTTCGGCATAGTCTAGTCCTCGCCAGCGTTGCTGAACCCCAGATCGGAACCCAAATCTACACTTGGGAGCAGACAGCTGCCAGCATGGACGTCCCAAGCCGACCCGCCAGTCTCTGCGGCCGACTTCTCTGACGGGAGTCGGAAGTGTCTCTTGCGGCCCTGCTCGCTCCACGGGAAGTGACCGACCGGGAGGGTAAAGAAGCTTGGACCAACAGCACGATCAGCCTGCTTGTCTTGAGATGGATGGCACATCGTACTGACCTGTTTGAAGCATCTGCAATGCCAGCAAGCGCATTGTACCAGCCTAGCAAGGCAGATACGAGACCAAAGACTCCTCCCGCGACTATGCAGTGCTTCTCGGGGCTCTCGTCGTCATGCTGCAAGTAGCCAACGCTCAGCATGAGGAAGGCAAGATCGAGCGTGAAGAACAAAAGGAAGAAGACAAACGACGATCGCAGCGTGCAGACAAGCAACACAGAAGTGAAGATGAACCAGCCCATCAGATACAGGCCGAAAGAGTCAAGGAAAGCTGCTTTGCTGACTGCAACCAGGCTCGACTCGATTCCGGGGCCAACTGGGGCCAGAGCGATGGCGAACGACAGCCAGAAGCCTCCGTAAGACGAGAAGGCCGTAGCACCGAAGGTGTTGCCCAGAGCCATCTCCCTGGCGTTTGTTTAGTCTCATGTGGGAGGGTGCTACAGCTCGTGGGTACATACCACATGCCTGCAAGTAGCTGTACCAGTCCGCCGTAGCCGTACGCGACAGCGACGACGAGGCTTGGCGATCCGATACTGCGCGTGTTGATGTTGATCAGCGACAGCAGAAAGGTCGTCAGGGCGAAAGCAGATAGTCCCAGAGGAGCAGGATTGGCAGATCTGCGCGGTAAAGGTCTGTACGAAGCCGGTGGATATTCGGCACGAGGGCCTCGCTGCGTTGGTCAGCCTCAGGGTCGAGCAGGACACACGGTGGAGAGCTGGGGGCATTGAGCAACTGTAGCGTCTTCCGTAGCAGTAGCTTACCACGATCTCGGTCTGTCTGCGAGCGACAGGCATAATGATCCACAGGTAGATTAGTCTGTCAGTCGCGATGCGTACTCCAAAGCACAGTACGTGAACAGCAGAGCGGTGAAAGCATATGTACCGTACGGCAGACTATACAGCAGACTGTACAGCGGACCCAAAGACGTTTTTGGTATGCTTCTCGCACCAACAAAGGGCTGAGATCTTTGCACGCGCCTGACACAGTAAATCTGCCAGCGTGATGCAGCCGGCCCAGCGTGATTTGCCTCGCATAGACCACCTATGCTACGCAATCGATACAGTACTGTACCGCACTAACACGCTTTTGCACACCACTGCTATAATCTGGGGTGTATGGTGGAGGGAGTGCTTACAGTACACTGTAGTACAGTACAGTGACTTGGTAGATCACTAGTGGGCGAACTTCGCACCATCGTCTACGCCCTCTTTCTGGCAGTTGTGCGTAGCCACAACACCACACTGATTGCAAACGTCACCATGTACATAGTACTGTACTGTTTAGTACTGGGTGCACCAAATATGTGGGGATGTTTTTCTTCCCAATCCTCGAGCCGCCAGGAATAATGGCGAGTTCTTGGGAGTGCCATTTCTCGCGCTATTTCTCACGCTATTTCTCACGCTTCCACGACAGACGCGGCTGAGAATCACGCTCGTCATAGATCAGCATGCGCCAGCAACACAGGTAACCGCCGGGCAAAGAACCGTACTGTGCAGTACGAACAGTGCTGTGTGCCGTCCTCTTTCCTTTCATGTACTGTAACCTGTGGGCCAACCTCAACCTTAGTTTACACGGACCGGGCTCAGCATATCCTTACAGGTGTGATGGTTCTCGACTGCGCATGTGTGCGTGCCGTGACAGTTTTGCGGACCAGTCGTGCGGGTATGATCGCCCTAATGCACTATCATGCAGCGTCCTTACAGCTGCCTATCTTGCTGGTCCTGTGCTGAATAGAGGCGATAGTCCCAAGTCGATCTCTTCGAACACGTTCTCAGTGCTCTACAGTACTCGCTTCAATACTTCTCCAAGAACACAAAACCCCAATCTCTGCGATGGAGTGGGAGGAAATCGCCCCGGGACACTGGTGCAGACAGCTCGACGGTATCGAGAGCTTCTTCCACTCGATGTCATCGGTCGCCACCCCTACCGGAATCGCTCATGCAATGGTCTCGGTCGGTGCCACGCTGCCCAAAGAAGTGGACTGCTCAATTGCGAGCCTTCAGAAGGCGTGGAAAAGCCTCCGGTATCACCATCCGCGGATTGCTTCAGCTGCAAGGAATGGTAACCTCTACTACAAGGTGCCGGACGACAGCGAGATGGCTGAGTGGCTCTCCAAGACTCTGATAATCGACCACTGTGCGGTCTCTAGCTTAGACGTGCTTGCAACGCTGAAGTCGTCTGAGACAGGAGTCCTGGTGTTTCTCCCTCGTACCCGCGAGATCTTCTTCCAAATCTCGCACGACCACATCGATGGCGTAGGCGCAATCATGTTTCTCCCCCTGCTACTTTCTGCGCTGAAGAATCCATCGGCAGACGTGACTTTTGGAGACGAGTACACCAACCTCTCGGACAGCCTCAGCCACGTCTTAGATCAAAACCCATCGAGTCCCCCGAGCGAGTTGCAAGCGAAGGGAGCGCACAGCCTAGCCCAGCACTTTGAATCAACGCCCTCGAGCCTCAGCCTTGGCTCCAAGGCCGCGCCACGATCCTCCTTCGCCGTGCGCTTGAAGCGTCTCGAGTTCTCTCCCGCCGAGACTGATCAGGTACGCAAAAGAGCACACTGCCACGGCATTACCGTCACGCATGCATGCCACAGCAGCGTGATACAAGCCTTGTACCATCTTTCCGACGGAGCTACAGGCACGTACAAGAGTCTCATCTTCGTCAGTCTTAGGCGCCGGCTTTGACAGAGGTCTGGCCACGAACAGTCCCCAGTCTCTGTGCACATGAGCGCCATACCTGTGGTACTGCCCGCATGCTGGAGAGGGTTTAGTCCCCTCGCGCAGAGTCTCAAATATGTGTACACCAAGTGCAGCGGAGAAAGGCACCAGGCCGCCTGGCACAAATCGATGTATCCACTCCTCAGCCAGGCACTGGAATCTGCAGGAGACCCTCAAGTTCAGGTCTCCAGCCTGGGCGTTGTTGATGATCATCTGGGCCACGACGTAGACGACTTCTGGGTTGGTGGCGGATCGGCCACTGCGGACCTGACGACTTATGTTTGGACGTTCAAGGGACGCTTGACTTTGGCAGTGTGGTATAACGATGCGTTCTATGAGGAAGCAGTCGTTGAGTTGTTTTTGCAAACGGCAAAATCGATGCTTGTCGCTGGTCTAGGGCTGTAGACGGGGGCGGCAGTCGAGGGCGGCAGTCGAGAGCTGTAGTTGAGGACTGGTGGTACTGCCAGACGACTGAAAACTAAGTACTTGCCCGTTGGTAGTTCAATGCATCATCCATCCCCTGCGCAGCAACGATCGTCGCTACAGTCCTATCAACGTACTGTGTTGTATAGTGTTGTATCGTACAGTACCTGCTGTCGCATGTACGTCCATTCGCTCTTGGCGTCCTGCGGCTAGCATGCATGTGGTTGCTTAGCCAGCACAATTCATAGCATGGCCATGTCATGCTACCGTAATCCACTAACTCTCTTCAGTGCAGCGGACAACTCTAGAACCGTTCAGATGTTGTCAATCTCAAACAGCTGTGCTGCAAGCTCGATGCGGTACAGCCATGTAGCACACATATGTCATCTTCCGTTCGTCGATTCCAGAGAAGCGACAACAGTCGGCTATCGTCTCAAACGTCAATCTTATCAGTCGGTACTTGCAATACACGTGATGGTTCACGATGCCACTCGAGGTGTCACAGATCACTGCGATATCTTGGCGGTGATAGAATCCTAAGTGACTTCAAGACTTGCATCTAGATCAACAAAGTACCTACTACCCTTCTGGTGGAAGCGACAGACGAGACACAGGAGGCAGATCAGAAGGTTCGTTTCCCCAAACGAACGTCGCGATCCTTGTTTCATCGTGAGAGTGTTAAAGTTAGCGGAAGCTTAGAGATCTTGCACATGCTCAAACAGACAACTCCGTAGTGCTCCATCGATTATAGACGCCGCTAGAAAACAGGCTGCAGCGACTGCAATGCTAGGGACTCGCCCACTCAAGTCTGGATGAAAGATTGACACCTCCAGAATGAAAACTGCATTATCTGCGGACTAGCAAACTGGTCTAGCGGAGATGATGGGTCGCCAACTGAGTCGCTGCAGAGCTGATCCAGGAAGGACAGAGAGCTTCTCTGACCCTTCTGGTAAGTAAGTCTTAGCACTTGAGCCTTATGCCTTTCGAACAGATCTCTGCCTCCCACCCAGACAGTATTTCCTTTACAAGTGCGGGCAGTCTTGGCTGCAACAGCTGCCAGTCCTGCGTCGCCCTCGACCACCTGCCGCTTTCCGAGGATGCCATCTAGCAAACAGACTGTGACGGAACAAGTCTCCAGGGAAAGCGCCTCAAATGCTGATCGGGAGCGAGACCTGTCTCCTACCAAGAAAGGCTCAGAAATCACCCATCCCGAAGGGAATGGAAGTCGGTGCCTTGCTTGCCAAATGAAGGGCTCTTCCAGTCCACAGTTACTGGATAGCAGCAGTGACCTCCGTCAACGCTAATTCGTACAGCTCTTACTCGTTGTCGCTTTGAGCTTCTTCGAGGCACGCTAGGCGTTCGGCTGGCAGACTGGCTCCCGAGATGGAAGCTTCGCGACGAGCGTGAAGCACTCCTGCTAGGCAACCTGATCGGGCCGCCGACGTCGATGGGCTTCAGAAACGGCGCTGCGCTTGACACCCGGCTCGTAGCGTTGCGCAGGACATGATGCGACGGGTTGGGGACAGCATCGTCTTGGTTGGACTCATCGTCCGCGGCCGTCTGCTGCAGATTGCATCGGCGGAAAAGAAGCCAGAATACGACCGTTGTGACAGCCATGGCTCCGGCCAGTGAACCGTAGAAAACGACAAGGTATGGGTCGTGTGCCACTGCCGTCAACGCCATCGCACAGGCAGAGCCTACGCCGCCGATGAGCAAGCCGATCGCTTGCACAACCACCTTCATCTCCTTTGGTGAGTGGTCGAAGGCGTACTCGAGTGCTGTCACGTATGCAAAGATCTCGCCAGCTGAAATCAAAAAGTACAGCGGCGCCTGAACCCAGACGTTGATCGAACTGGGACCGCAGCTCCCTGGCTGACCAGAACAGGGTGGCGACCTGTAGATGAGCACCTGCACAGCAGTAGCATACAGCATAGAGAGTGAAATGAAGACGAAGCCAACGGTGATGCGTGTTATGGGCGTCGGGTAGAGGCGACGGCGATGGAGGAAGGGATAGAGAAGCTCTTGTATCACGGGTCCGAGCACGATACAGCCGACCTGGTTCATGGCAGGCAGCAAGTCGTTCGGTGTGCCGTTGGTCTTCATCTGGCCGGCCTGGGAGATCAGATTGTTCTGCATCTGGTCGAAGCAGATGTAGAACATGACGAAGGCGACTCTAGACTACGAGTCAGCAGTGGTTCAGTGGTCACGCGCGTTGATGACGCCTTACAATACTCGACAAGCTTGGAGGCCCCGGGTCAGTTCGTTGAGAAGCTGGCCACTCCACGACACAACCCTCGAGCGGCGCTCAAGCTGGTAGACGGGATCTGCGTGCGCCATCTTGAACCCCTCTCGACACGCACAAGCGATGATCTTGATGGCTTCGGGGAGAGCGTTCTGCTCGCTAGCGACCCTGACTGGAAAGGGTCAGTAAGCTAGACTGAAGGGCTACACCGCGTGACGAACGTACCGTAGTGATGCTTGCCAACGACAAGCATGCACAATGCGATGAGCATGAAGCCTAGCGTAAGCCCGTATGCAGCTGTGAAGCTAACGTGAGTTTCCAGGTACACCGTTGCGAACCAGGATAACGAGCCGATGTTGCCGATCCTGCACGAACGAACAAAGGTCAATTGACGATTGCGCAGTCTAGGGTGGCAAGCTTACCAGTAGTACAGGTTGTAGATATACTGCAGAGTGATCTGGTAATCCGTGATCACTAGCTCTCCCGTCTCGAGCTGCACCAACCTGGACTCTGTTCTGGTTTGTTGGTCGGCGATGAATGGGACCATGATAGCACGAAAGCCCCCTCCGCCCAAACCGATCAAGACCATAGCGACAGCGAGCCCGGGGACACCCCATTCCTTCTCAAGGCTACTCGACAAGGAACTTGTCGTCAGGACGATGCATCCCAGACAGTACAGGGACGCGCTGACAACAAGGGTAGCGTAGCGCCCGAGGTAGCCATCCGCGACAATGGCCACGATGATGGGCGTGACGTAGTAGAACAGGTAGAAAGCGCAGTATATGCGCGTCGCCATCGCTTGGCCAAGACCAAGAGCTCCGGGTTCACGCTGCGTCCCACGGTGTGGCGGATGCTCCATGTAGTTCTCTGCGCGTCGAGCGATCAGCATCGCCATCTTCAGCGGATACTCAACGCGAGCCAGGTTCGGAACACGTACGCCACGGCGCGGTCAATCCCCAGAATGCTGCTCGTTCCCAGAACCCTATAATGCCCACGACCCATAGCCGCCAAGGTACGTCGTCTCTCACACGCCGCAGTTCTTTGGCGCGACCTGGTAGCTTGCTGCCTCTCTTCTTAGCCCCACAGCCATCACACCGCACCGTTAGACTGACGCACCTTCTGCTTTGTTCAACAGGAGAAGACATCGGGGGAACTGCTTGACCGGTGGGTGAGTGTGAGGCAAGCCAACGCCTTTGAATGGGAATAGTATTGGATGAAGCAAGAGATGGAGGATGGATCAAGCCCAGTGATGACGCTAACGAGAAGCAGCTACGTGTGTACCGCTGTCTCCCATATACAGTATGCAGCGAAGTCAAAAGCCGTATCTGGGGCAAGCGACAGGTCAAGTATATCCTGCATAGACTATGGTGCATAGACCATACTGTACGGCACGGTGCAGTACCGTACAGTACCGTACAGCAGCTCTACGCTCTGAGCACGTTTTTACAGACCTACCATAATCACGCTGGCCGCGCAACCAGCTCCTTCGTTCGTGAACTTGCGCAAGGGTCGGCCGCATCAGCAGCAAACGTGAGGTGGCTCTGAACTACGCTGCCGATGAACGGCAGTGGACGTCGCCCTAGCTCAGTTTGCAGTGCGCCTTGGTTTCCCTAGACCCTTGTCAGCGTGGTTGCCAGCGCCAGACGTCTTCTTGTTGGCTACAACTCGTCGCATTGAGAGCTGCAAGGGTTGTCGACCTTCCAGACTACATGGCACGGGCCTGTGCTGGAGAGCCCTCAACTACTGCCTATCAGCTCACCATTGCCTGACAACATATAGACTCAGACAACTTCTGCCAGCCCCCTCTTCCGATTGAACTTGCTCCTTGCTCGTAGCAGCGGGTGCTGGGTGTAAACGTCGACGACCCTCTCAACCTAGCCTCAACGTCTAGCGAGGATCATGTCTAGCAGCGCTGCAGCCGCTATACCGTCCCTCCAAAGCCCGACGAGGTATCCGGCTCAGTCAGACCTGACTCAGCCAGACGTTCCTCGGCCAGACTTCTCTCAACCGTACTTCCCTCCACCTCCACAGCAAAAGGCCGTAGACTACAACAAGTACAGAGGTACGTGCTGGGCGCCCAACTGCCATGTCAGCTGCGTGAACTCACTAAGTGGCTTCGTACAACTCAGTCAAGATCCGCCGCCTTCCACCCGAACCTGCACTCTGTCTCACCCCAGCATCAGCGGACCCCCTGCTCGACTTTGGTACGGCAGCTACAGCCCAGCGCGGCGTATATGTTGCCGACAAGTGTACGTAGCGTCAAAGCACAAAGCGCAAAGCGCAAAACGTCGATCGCCTTCACCTTGCCATACCTGCTAATCTCAAATCGGCAACTGCAGGGACGCCAAAGAAGAATGAATGGCTCGTCATGAGCAGTCTTAGCTTCATATCGCTGATGGTCTCACTCGATGCGACCATCCTCGTCACCGTCCTGCCGGTAGGTCGCGAGCTGCTTTCCCCACCACGCCTTCTTCGTTGCAGCTGACCTGCGACAGGAGATAGCACACTCGCTCCACGGCTCCTCAGTGGACGCTTTCTGGGCAGGCACCTCGTACCTCCTCACCTCGGCCGTCAGCCAGCCGGTTATCGCGTCCATCTCTGAGTCGTTTGGCCGGAAGCGGCAGCTGGTCGCGTCTCTTGTGCTCTTCACCTTTGGTACTGCCCTCTGCGCCGTCGCCCACGACTTCGGCGTCCTGCTCACAGGGCGCTGCATCCAGGGCGTCGGTGGCGGAGGCATCATCACCATGGCCCAGGTCATCTTCTGCGACATCGTGCCTTTGAGACAGCGCCCCAAGTACTTCTCCCTCGTGCTGGCCTCGTGGTCGGTCGGCAGCATCGTTGGCCCGGTCGTCGGCGGCTGCCTCGCGGAGAAGGCGTCGTGGCGATGGTGCTTCTACGTCAACCTTCCCTTCTGCGCCGTTGGTCTTGTGGTAGCGCCTCTGTGCGTCCGACTCGAGCCTGCGCCCAACCGCACGCTCACACAGAGACTGACACACATCGACTGGTTCGGTGCGGCTCTGTTCGTGGGCAGCACGACCAGTCTTCTCGTCGGCACGTCCTGGGGCGGCGTCCAGCATCCATGGCTGTCAGCCGCCACTCTGGCCCCGATGGCAGTAGGCTTGATTGGTATTGGCGTCTTCCTCTTGTCGCAGAGGCATGTATGGCCGCGCAGCTTGCTGCCGCTGTCGCTTTTCTGCACTTGCAGCTCGCTCGCTGCGTTCTACTGCGCGCTCGCGAACGGCTTCGTGGTAAGCATTCCCACATCGCTCAGACACAGCATCGCTCACAGTATGACAGCTCCTCGCCGCTCTCTACTACCTGCCTTTCTATTCGATGGCCGTCCGAGGGCATTCTCCTGTCCGCGCTGGCGTCGCTCTCTTCCCTGCGCTCTTCCTCCTCGTGCCAGGCTCTGTTGCTGTTGCCATGCTCACCACGCGTCTCGCGCGCTTCCGATGGGCCATCTGGGCCGGCTGGATCATCACGACCATCGCGTGCGGGCTCTTCCAGCTCTTCGATCTGCGCACCAGCTGGCCGCTCTTCTCGTTCGCTCTGGCCGTCTTCGGTGTAGGCAGCGGCATGGTCCTGACCAGCATCAACGTCGGTATCCAGGCCATGTCCAAGGCCGAGGACTGCGCAATGGCTGCCAGCATGTACGGTTTCATGCGCAGCGTAGGGATGCCTCTCGGGGTTGCTGTAAGTCGTCTGCCCCCTTGCCCTGCCTGACGCGAGCTCGCTACAGCGCACTGACCAGCCTCGAGCTGTCCGGGAACCTCTTCCAGAACGCCATGGCCCGTAGATTGGCCGAGTTCGGTCTGCCCACGGCCATCGCCCAAGACTCCGAGCGCTACGTCCGCATCGTTCAGGCGATGGCAGACACCGATCCGACCAAGAGTGCGATCCGCGAAAGCTACGTGGAGGGGTTCCGGTCCGTCTTCATTTCGATGACGGGTGTCTCAGCGAGCGCGCTGGTGCTCAGTCTGTTGATTCGGAAGTACAGCATGGACAAGGCTTTGCCGGCATCGTACACAGCGCGATGACGTGCCGGCTGGTGGAGACTTCTCTCTGGGTGGTTTACAAGGAGACGTGGAGTGGTGGAATCTGGGCTTCGGCGAGACATCACGTGTAGCTAGAAACATATACTCTACGCGAGCTAATAATATCTATCCTACGCGAGCTAAAAACATGCACTCTACGCGACACTGCTTGTCAAGGATGTAGCGTCGTATATCTGACTGCCATCACCGAGCATCATGCCACTTGCTGTGCGGGATCTGCTCCGACCTCTCCAGCCAGCTTCTTGTACGTTTCGAGTGCGTGCTGCAGGACCTGCACGGCGTGCTCTGCCTGCGCTACAATGTACGTCCGAGCATGGACGCTGTCGCGGTGTGCTTCACGCTCTCGCTCAAGAAGCGCCCTCAGCTGCTCGTTGTCCCATGTCTGTCGCTCCAGGCGCTGGGCGACGTCCAGTCTAAGCAGCCCATTCCTCCCACCGTTATGCGCATCCCCGCACCACGCGATCTCCTCAGAGCAGACGGAAGAAGGCAGTTCAATAGCGCGCGGAGAGGACGGTCGCACGCCGGGGATGGAGAGTTGTGCGCGGATCTTTTCTCGTATCTCGGGATGCATGGCTGGGGCAGCGTGAAGATCAAGGTAGGTGGAGCGGACAGCGACGCACTGCTACCGTCTCGTCATCTACAGAAGGCCATCGATGTGTCTCTAGTCACATGGGAGCACGATGGCCAGGTTTGGGACACTTCGGGGGTCCGGATCACGCCCCTGGCAGCCTCAGCGTTTTCTATACATAGAGCAACACCATTAGCAAGTAGTGTGCCATTTCAGGACCCGAACTACGTTGCGCTTGACGTTGTTTTTACGCTTGGAAAGTCTTTCATAGGCCGAATTGCATCACGCTTGCCGAGCTGTTTGGAGTGTGGGTGCAGGCTCATGTATCTTCTCTAGCTGACCGACACACACCTGTACCAAGCTGAAGTCGGCGAGAAAACCACATCCTCACAGCTCTGGTAGCTCAGGCACCGACAAACGCTCAAGCACTGCGCCTACCAACAATCAGAACTCACCTCATGCCGCCTTTACCCGCTACCCCGAACATGACCAACGGCTTCGATCTTGACGACCTCATCGATCGAGTGGACTCGTTTCGACGTCAGCAAGAGCTCCAGACGCTCGCTTCCTTAGAGGCCGACAACCGCATGCTGCGCGGAAGACGGGCCCGTCTTCACCAAAGACGCGCATCAGCTTGCAGTCTGCTTCGAGAGGCCAGACACGTGCTGCACGGTCTCGAACATGCGATACGAGCGTTCCAGAATCGTCGCCTCTACGCCCAAGCGGAGCAGCCTGAGTCTCGGACTGTTTGAATGGCTATCCCAGCGCAGACCGGCAAGATCCAGTCATGGCTTTGTACCCGGCGCTGAACGGACTGGAGTCTTCGTAGACATGGTGTTCGTGTGGGTGGACAGGCGGATGGCCGAGGAGCTCAGTAGGGTAGTCCAAGTGAGGCATCGTAAAGCAGGGAGTAAAGAACGACTCGAGCGGTGTTGGCGCGGCCTCGACTGATAGTGGAGGCGCCAAGTCCGCACACAGAGGAGTAAGCGGAGGACTTGAGGTCTGTGTAGTATACCGAGGCGGCTGCACGTTACACTCTGCATGTCCAGGCGTGTGTTGCCCGCCGCGCACCGTCTCATCAGCCGGTGGAGGTGAGCTTTCCACAAGCGCAGTCTGATCTGTCGCTGCAGCAGAGAGAGCGACACGACTCTTCAGATCCTCCAGCTTCTTCTTGAGCTTCTTGCCTAGACGGGTGTCAGCCTGTTGTTCTGTCGTTCTGTCGTCCTGTCGTCGGTCGACCGCAGAGATCATACGGTAAGTGCGCTGGGCGATGCGGTTCTGCATCCTGCGACGTTCAGCAAGGTCGCCTATGTGCTTCCAGCTGTCTCGAGACAGAGCCTGGGTGCTGAGAGAAGCCGCCATTGGTGCTGATGGTCGTAGCACAGGCTGGCGCAGATGGCGAATGGAGCAGTTGAAGAGTCGATACTGTCTGTGATATGGGGAGATGTAGTGTACAACGAACGTCAACACGCGCAGAGAGCGAGTGCATGTACTGATTGTCCAGCTGCGCCCGCCTTACATCAGGGACAGAGGTGATGGCGTAGAGTATCAACTTATGAATGCGATGCTGTGCTGTACGAAGACGGACAGCGTCGCAGCACAGGATCTATGGCCTCTGCAGGATTGCGCAGCTGCCGTTGCAGCGCGAGAGGGCTGCCCCTGCGTGAGCCACGGTAAGGTGTGCCCTCGCATCGTATGGACTTTTGCGGCTGCCAGCGCGATTCTTAGCATCGCATCTGCCGCCCGTGCGGTAGAGCGACGAACCCTGTTGGCTTGCTTACCATCCGAGTTACCATCCGAGACACAGCACACGGCGAGATTGCTAGCGCGTCGACGCTGAATAAATGAATCAGGTCCATCGCCACGTCCCTGCAGAGTGATCAACTCGATGGTGAGTCACGTTACGCCAGATCCAACAGTTGCCCAGCTCCAGCAAGAGGTACTTTACAGTAAGGCGAAGAACAAACCTCATATCAACAAGAACACTCAGCAGACTAGGGCATCTGTAGCACCATAGACCAAGCGTTTCAAACCAACTAACAGTGCTGTGTACAACAAGTTGTGTCTATACTCTGGTTTCAATTGATCCTCCGCTAAAACAAGGAGGCCATGCGTAATTCAATGCCACAACCTTGATCATTCTAGACTTAGCTCATGCCTGGCTCCCTTGGATACATAAATGAAGATCGTCTTGGAGATAGACATCTGAGCTCCAGTCCTCTTCGACAGACAAGGATGAAGACCGCACCAGTTCTACTATACAAAGTCGTGGCAAGACTGTAGATCTAGACTCGGCAAGACGGTTCAGGATACCGTTTGCTCCGCCGAGACGATCCATTACAGATGGCGAAACATCTGTAAGGTGCAATCTACACAGGCTTCGGGGAAGTATGTCAAAAATTCCACTTCCATCTAACTCGCCAATCAGGACAACCGCATCACCCGAGAAGTGCTCGAGACTTGTTAACCCCGCAAGAGATTGTATTGGCCCTGTCTCGTGCGGCCTCGCGTTTTGGTACAGGAAGGTCAGATCCGTCAAAGTTTCGTGTGAGGTCGACAGCATGTCTATAATAGAACCGAAGCTTGGCTGGCATGCAGGAACAGGACAGTTGTAAGTGAAGCTCACCAGCTGGGAACATGATAGAATCATTCGACGGAGAGTCTCTGTTGACAGTGATGCGCCCGTCAGCGCTAATTCTGATATCATGGTCGAGCAGGGGGTAAATGCCCACTGAGGAAGCTCTCTATGTTGCCTTACGTCGACGACGTCCCATATATGCAGCGATTGGAGCGCTGGTAGCATAAAGACAGAGGCCAGATGATTGACCGAGCAAGGTAACGATAGCAGATTGAGCGTCCGGATATTTGCCAGGAACGGCATCTGCAAAGCGTCTTTTCCTGGCTGGGGCATGATCAGCGTCCAAAAAGGCTGGCCATCAAATAGAAATTGTGTACCGCCGTATTCGCTCCGTGCGTACTGGTCTTGAGTCCAACTCTTAAGTGTCGTAAGTCGTGGAAGATAAGCAAGCAGCAGTGTTGCTAACGCCTCCACATGGCCTGTTCTGATACGTTGAGTCCAATGTTGTTTCTTAGATCTTGGGACGGGAAGGTCTTCAATTGCTGCAGCAAAGCGGTCAACGCACTCTTCAGGAAGTGTCGAGTTTCTAGGTGTATGCAAATGATCCAGGAACACAAACCGAACTTTCAAGGCCAGTGTTGGGTTTCCGAGGATAGTCCTAAGGAATTTAGCAATGTTGTGACTATGTCCGTGAAAACGTCGGTAGAGCAAATCTTGGGCGACACCATGGAGGACTCCATCGTAGCAAAATATGGAAAGATGGTGTGGACAGAGATAACTTAGAACGATAAAGAGAAGCTCTTTAGGAATACCTGAGAGCTTTGGCGGCCTCATCTTTGCACAGTGTGTCGCCAGGCTAATCTGAATAGATGTGCTGGGTAGAACAGCATACTCCCATTACAGTTGGACCATGGAGGAGGTATTTACAGTAACGATCACGGACACAAGGCGCAACTGTGTTCAGTGACTGTCCTTCTCCCTTGCAGTTCGCCATGCATTCGACGGGCACAAGACTAAGCCGCCCAATTGGCACAACCAGCACAGAGCAGTCGAAAGGCCTTGAGCATAAGCTGCTGCGTGTCAGCGTGGATGCTAGCAACGCCCTCGCACGGCGCACGGCGGACGGCGTATTATCCTGATAGCCACTCACGCTGCTCTCTGGTTGTGTTCCTGTATCGCTCCCTGGGATCTGGCGAGCTACTATAACCGGTCTGTTCGCTCTTCGACGCTGCATCCTTCTCCAGCCAGCCAGCCAGCCAGCCAGCCAGCCAACCAGCGAGTCAATACCCCGAATATGCGTACCGAAAAACACCCCTTCAAGCTCAGTCACCGGCGATGCGGCACAGCCTCCTACAGCGAGTCGATGGCCTCCGTCGTCCGCATTCACACGGAAACCGTCAATATCTGGACACATTGCCTGGGCGCCCTCTGGTTCTCAGCATCCGCAGCGCAGCTCGTCTCCGCTCACTTGAGATCGGCTGTAAGCACAGTCCATGTCTCAGCCGGTGTCACAGCCAATGTCACAGTCGTCATCGTGTACCTGGCAGCAGCCGCCCTCTGCTTTCTGTGCTCTTCGCTCTAACACACATTTGCGAACCACGCTCGAGCGGACCTGTGGCAGCGCATCGACCACTTCGGCATCGTCGCTGTCATCTGGGCCTCCTCTGTCTCGTTTGCTTTCTTCGCCTTCCGCTGCCAGCCAGGCCTGCAGTGGGCGCATATAAGCCTAGTGACCCTAGCGAGCGTGTCGTCCCTGAAGCGCCTGTGGAAGACGGGAGTTGAGCACGCTGGAGGCTGGTGGGTTCGCCTGACCACCCACGCTGCTCTAGGGGCACTGGCTACGCTGCCAGCACTGCAGTGCTGGTACCAAGCCCAGACACCTTGCCAGAACGCTGGCCTACTGACCGCCTTCGCAGAGCTGTGCGTCGCCAACAGCGTAGGTGGTGCGCTGTACGCGACCAGCATCCTCAACAATGCCGTGGGGAAAGAGCTGGGCATCCCGGACGCCAGCCATCATGCCATGCACATCGTCGTTCTCGTCGGTGCGTGGCGGTATCAGCAAGGCCTTCTGGAGGCCTATCGCGTTAGCACTCGTGCGGGCTACAGTCTCTGCGGGTGAAGGAGCACGCTGTGACGACAAGATCGAGACCAGGGCGGCAGGAAGGCAGAAAGACTATCCGAGCGGTGAGACTCGAGGTCCTGCGTCGATGCGAAGTCGAACGGTTCGTGAGGGACGTGCAAGTTGTCGTTCAACGAAGTTGTAGTTCGTGCAAGTCGTCGTTCAATCAGGTCGTCGTTCAATCAAGTCGTCGTTCAATCAAGTCGTCGTTCAATCAAGTCGTCGTTCAATCAAGTCGTCGTTCAATCAAGTCGTCGTTCAAGCGAGACATATGTACATACATGCAGTGGTGCGACGCTCTTCCTAGCGGACGTGCAAGACGCACAGCCTCGGCTAGGTGCACACAACATGGCCGCAGATGATTGCCGCGCAGCTCGACTGTTGGCTTAGACATCCTACATGCAACCACAAGTCTGTCTTAGTTGTTCTTCCTGCCTCGAGTGAAGCTCTGCGACTGCAACATCCTTCAGGAGCGGGGCGGTCCCAAGTCCCCGACAAGTGTGCCGCACGCTGTCGCAACCACGAAAGACGGTGCCTTCTCGGCTGCCACTACGGAAGTCGATGGCACAATCGGTCGGGGCATGGCGCATGTTATCGATGCTTCTATCAATAGCAATACGCCGACGAGAGCGCTTCCACTGAGGCTACCAGCAGCGCCACACGTACAGGTACGTACTGACCGAGCGACGACGTCGACGGCTAGGCCCCGACGTGTGGCGCCTTCTCTGATACGTGTAGCACGAACACATCCCGCCGTGCCGCACAGGCGCAGCACTGTACTCCACAAATGGTGAGGATGACCGGTTGCAGCAAGATGGCTTTGCTGCACTGCATGGTCGTCGATTTTGGGTTTCGACGCATTCTTGTCGGGGCGGGGGATCCTCGCCAGCGTGATTCCTAGCGCGGCCAGCTGAGCCAGTTGCGGGTTCTGCCCGCACTCCCACCGGTATACCTCTGCGGGCGATGCCAGGGCGCGGCCACGCAGGGCTGACATTCCTGCTTGTTGCTGTTCCGCGCCGCACAGTACGGCACAAAGCAGTTACGGCATAGCGCAGTAGCTGCACTACTGGACCGTATCGACTGGCGCAGCTCTTTCGCGCACACACGCGCTGGGGTGCAGTGCGGCTGTTTCACCGCGAGCCGCCGGCAGCTTGTGGGACCTTTACCTAGCACCTCCATTGCAACCTCGATTGCATCGACTCCACAGGCTGGCGCAGTGATGCTGTAACCTCCAACGCCGTACAGGCAGTACAGTATAAGCACCGCGGTGCTCCCGTCCAGCCTGTGTCTGTTCAAGCATGGTCTTACTGGTGGCATGTATAATGGCCGAAGAACCTGTTGTGATTGTAACTGTCAAGCGCTCTTGTGGCGTGGAGAGCTCATTTGCTTCTCCGGAGACCGTCGACATCTGAGCGAGATGCTGGGGTCTTCACAGTAGCTCCAACCCCTTCCTGTCACATCTCCTGCCCAGCCGTACTGTGCCACTTTCGTGTTGGGCTGGCGCTTCTTTTCGGTCTTTCAGGGTATCAAGCATGCCACCTTGACGGGCTCATACTCCCTTCGCCCATCATGCTCTGAAGGTGCACATCCTCGAATATATATAGGTGTCGCTCCTGCTCACTGAGGGGATCACTGAGTGACCAGACCACCAGCCATCGGACAGCATGCCTGGCAAATGGAGCCCCTACGACACCGCTCTGCTTGTCGTCCTCCAATCTCAAAGCCGGGCCGTGCCATACCAAGAAATATGCGATGTCTACATCTCAGCCTACACAACCGCAGCCATGAGGAGCAGAGTGTCGTGGGTACTCGAGCACAATTTGCAGCTGTTCGACAAAGATACGCGGTCTTGGAGGCGAGAAGAGGTCATCAGCTGGATCAAGACCCAAAAGGCCGCAGGCCTGCTCCAAGCGAGTGAGGTGGAAAAACTGGTGCGACTCGGTACGCTCTTGTGCCGACCTGATGACGTCACGCTAATCACTCGTAGCGTGCGACGAACCTGGAGGTCGTTGAAAGGGCTAAATAGGAAGCTTGAACATAAAATCTTATACTTGCAAATCTTTAAGGCATTCTATCCACATGATATTCAGATATTACGATTTGAATCGCGACGGTGCCGCTACGACAGGATATGCATTGACCATCGGGTGCCCTGGCTGCCGTCTGGTTGCATTCGCGTATTCCGAATAGTCGGCAACGGCCTGCGCCAGTTCGTTGCGGCCCATGTATAATGGCAAAGCCTTTTCAAGCTTGGCCAGAAAACGTTCTTTGTCTTGCTCAAGGAGCTGCAGCTCGTGCGCCAGCACATCCGCACTCATGTCGTCGACCTTGATTACCCAGTTGTCAAGGCCGAGGTCGGCGAGGATGCCCCGTGTCTTTTGTTCGTACGCGAGCCCGATTGATGGTACTCGTTCGATTAACGCGAAGATGACGGAGTGGAATCGATTGCCCACAAGGAAATCGAGCTCAGCTGCCACTGCTCTCGGATCGACATCGTCCGCCTCCAAGACAACGACGTCCGATGCATTGTTGCACTTGTCTAGAATACAGCGTTGAACCAGACGATCATCATCGCGTCCCTCTACGTTCGTTGTCGTAGGGAAAAGAACAAGTCGGTGATTGGGCATGGCCTGGACTGCATCGATGAACTTTGCCAATTCATGCTCGAACTGCGTCTGTTTTTCTGTGGGAAGGCATTTTCGGACCGTCAAACCAATGAGTACCTCGTCATCACTAAGTCTGTGCCGCTCCCGCCAATTGCCAGATCCTGTGCTTCGTCCTCGTGGGGGGAGGGTGAAAGCGAGGTCCACAGCACGCGAGGGCCCCGGTTGCTCGAGCTGAAGCTCTTCGAGTCGCCGCATGCTTTCGTCTTCGCGGACAAGCACGTTCGTTCCATTCAGCGTTTCTCTGATAAATCTTTTGCGCCATCCTCCGGGAAATGGTCCGTAGGACTGAGGAGTCAGTGTCACCTCGACACCTGCCCGCTTCGCAACGGCGACGTGACTCAGCTGAACAAGGATATCAAGTCCCTTCCCGAGCCCAGGCTTTGATGCTCCTTGTATGTAAGGACCTGCTCCCACTAGCGAGACGACATGATCGGCAGATCGAATGGCCGCAAGCTCGTCTCCAACTTCTGTCGGAAGGAATTGTTCCGCTCGTCGGTACCACCAGTTCGGTCCACGATTCCACAGCAATCCAATCCCGCTGACAAGGCTCCGGCGAACAAGGCGACCGGTGCGTGTCGGTGCGCGGCTTGCCCAGTGGCGCATCGAT
Source organism: Sclerotiophoma versabilis (assembly GCA_012274445.1). Lineage (NCBI taxonomy): Eukaryota > Fungi > Ascomycota > Dothideomycetes > Pleosporales > Didymellaceae > Sclerotiophoma > Sclerotiophoma versabilis. The sequence continues at coordinate 437,407 of JAAROD010000093.1, forward strand.
CCAAGGTTGCGAACACCTTCGAATTCCGAATGTTCCTTAGGATCATCCATTCCCGATATCACGATTTCACATCCAGGATGCGCCACGCGCACCTGATGCACCGCTGCATCTCGCAGCACTCTGTCGCCTACGTTGCTATGCACGTACGAGCCAGAAATGAGGACCGATTTCTTCGCCATTTGCTGCTAACACTCTTTAGCGTGCCGGGCACTTCAGTATAACGATACGAAATGGGCGTCTTTATCTGTATTGTGCGGCTGACGAGCGCAACCTGTGACTGCTGTCAAATTAGATGAGATGTTACATAGAATTAATTGTTGTTGTTGAAGATTGATCTCGTCCCCCTCTAGAAGGTGATGCTATCACGATGTATATGCTCTCGCACAAACAAGGCCGAAGTAGGATCGAGGCGGGTTGGGCAACATGGCTGCAATCGACACCGAGGCTAAATTGCCTGCTGGATAGCCTTCCATCTGACAGCAACACATGCTATCTGACAAATGTAGAACTGAGGCCGTCCACGCAGCCCTCTTGACGCAGCACGTAGAATGGCGTTTAATCTGCCAGGCGACGACGAATTTGTCCCCTAAAACCAGGAGATTTTTTGTACAAGGAGCAATAATGGAAGGATTCACGCATGGAAAAGCTAGGAAGCGCCATTAGAAGAGAAGGTTGGTAATTCTATGTGTGTCTCAACCTTGATGTGGTGTGATAAATAATCTCACATTAAGTCTTGGGCAGCTACCACCTCCGCTGGAGTGCGTATATTTGCTCTTACCAAGGTTTCAGAATAGACTTTAGGATTTGCGCTACCTTGATTCGTATGCCAAGCCTTCTACTCCGGTGCCTATTAGTAGAGAAGTTTAGCGGACGTAGTAGTCTTACGCTAGTCCCGCCGTTCTTTAGTTTCTATTTATATATCCATAGTATATTAGCATCCATGCGTACTTTATAATACTCTACGTTTTATTCTTTAGGTTATCTACGTAATATTAGTAGTCTCACCTTAATTATTATCTTGGCGCCAAACACTAAGAAGATCACGCCACATATACCTAATATAGGGAAAGAGAATAGCTCGGTAGATTAGAAGATAACGCCACATATACCTAACATACTAGTAGGGAAAGTGAACGGCTGGATGGATTAGAAGACTACGCCACTTCCGCATAATAAGGGTAGCCAACGGCTAGGTAGAATAGCTTCGAGTCGGTTTATATACCAATCAACATCTAAGTATTGTTAGTTTGAGTGAACCGTCGATGGGTTTTCTCCGCTAATTCCTTCGTAAACGGACACAACATCGATTTCGCCGATTTGGGGCGCGTCCATCGAAACAGAATTGAACACTTAACATTGACGCTCTTGAATTCATTCCGTGCAGTTGTCAGATAGCATATGTTGCTGTCAGATGGAAGGCTATCCAGCAGGCAATTTAGCCTCGGTGTCGATTGCAGCCATGTTGCCCAACCCGCCTCGATCCTACTTCGGCCTTGTTTGTGCGAGAGCATATACATCGTGATAGCATCACCTTCTAGAGGGGGACGAGATCAATCTTCAACAACAACAATTAATTCTATGTAACATCTCATCTAATTTGACAACATTATCAAATCTATAATTCCCAATCTGACGCGCTATGGCTACAGATGAACTTATTCAAGAAAGAGAGTACAGGAATAGAGAGGCAGATAAAGACGTCGGGAGGCGTGGAATAACATGTGTTCGGGATGACAGAAAGCAATGTAGAATCGACAGGCCTCTACCACGAAACGACATCGAAGCCCAGCAGCATGCACACGAGTCGAACAACTACGAACACAGACCCTTCTCAGGAAATTTAGACACAGATGAGGCCCTAATCGTGAGATGGAACTCAGAATCGGATCCTCACAATCCTCTGAACTTCTCCTTCCGATGCCGTTGGACACTAATCCTCCTTGCGAGCTTCGGTTCCCTCCTCACCTCTACAGCCACCTCTATATTCGCCCCTGGAATACCAAACCTAATGGAAGAGTTTGGCTCTACAAATACTACGCTTAGTTCCTTCCTCGTCACTGCCTTTTTAATAGGCATGGGCATCGGACCACTCTGGTGGGCGCCACTCTCCGAACTCTACGGTCGACTCCCAGTGCAGCATGTCGGAAACGTTGGTTTCCTATGCTTTACTATAATGTGTGCACGAAGTTCGAGTTTAGCGATGCTAGTAGTAGCACGACTACTCCAGGGCACATTCTCAATGGTTTCAGTCACCAACGGAGGCGGTATTATCGCAGACACGATGAAGCAGGATAAGCGAGGATTTGCATTGTCTGTGTATACCATGGGGATACTAGTAGGACCGTCTGTGGGCCCTGTGGCAGGAGGCTTCATAGTTGAAGCTAAGGATTGGAGATGGTCGTTCTGGTTTATTGCCATATTAGTGAGTTGCTCTATCATCCTAGCTCGTAATCTTCCAAACCCATACGTATGCAGCACATGTATTCTATTAAGTATACCCTATTCGCACTAACTACTATATGTCACTTGCACCTCAGCGACATTAGTAATGCATCATCTCAGCTAATAACACCCTCTACAGGCCTCTGCTTTAACCATCACAAGTCTCCTCGTTTGGCGCGAGACATACGCGCCTATAATTCTCCAGCATAAAGCCGAAAGCCTCCGCAGAACAACCGGCAACCCATCCCTCCGAACCCTATACGATCGTGGCCTGTCTCCGTTAGCATACTTTATATGTGGCATTGGTCGCGTCTGTAAAATGCTCTACTGGTCTCCTATCATCCTGCTTCTCTCTGTACACATGGGCCTTCTAAACTCCTACTTTTACATTCTGCTTACGACCCTTTCTACTGTGTTCAATTCCGTGTATGGATGGAGCGCAGCTACCACAGGGTTAGCGAATCTAGGCGTGGGCATTGGTTTTCTCGTGAGCGTGGTGATATATGCGAATATTAGTGATCGGTTATTAAACGTGATGGCGCGGAACAGCGAGAGGGACGAGCTAAAGCCAGAGTATCGATTACTATTGGTAATTATTGGAGGGCTGCTAACTCCAGTCGCATTTTTCTGGTATGGATGGTCTGCGCAAGCAAAGCTACATTGGATGATGCCGATTATTGGGACAAGCTTCCTAGGGTTAGGTAACAACACGGTGCTGGTACGTCGATACACTTCGTTCGTGTATCTTGCAATGCTAACGACCTATTACAGATGGGAATTCAGTCGTATGTAATAGATGCATACCCGCTATATGCAGCGTCTGGGCTTGCGGCAAACGCGGTGGTGCGGTCGCTCATGGCTGCGGCGTTACCGCTTGCGGCGCCAAAGATATACGACGCTTTAGATCTTGGGTGGGGAAACTCAGTGTTGGCGTTCTTAGCTTTAACCATGGTCCCCATTCCATGGCTATTAATGATATATGGTGACAGGTTACGGAGAATTAATAAAGAGAAGCTAGATAACATGTAGTAATAAGATAAATAAAACACAATGCTAAATTGTAAAAGAATTAGACTGCTCACCGAGGAACCTAAGGTTTTATAGGAAAGGTTACTTAGAGTAATTAAAAAAGCTCTACGTAAGATATTAACGTGACCGGCAATTGAGTCGGACACTAAATGCGGTTCTCTACCTTAACACATTAATAACTTAACACTACAATAAGATATAATAGTGCACAACAGCTTAAATTAATTGTCTGCCTCTGTTGTATCTTTCTTGCATGTACGCTTATTGTGCCCTGCCTTACCGCACTTTTTGCAGTGTTAAATACCCTTGCTGCCTGCACCTGCCTGCACTCTCCCCTCACGCCTCTCATTCTTAACTACCACCTCTGCCTCTATTTGAGCTATCAAAACCTCTGCCTCTGCCTGAGATAGGGTCCCTACCTTCTGAATCCGCTTCTTTTTGCGCTTTTTACGCTCAGAAGCAGCAGTATTAGCTGCCTCAAGTTTGGCTACTCTGGCTTCAAGCAACGTGTGAGAGTGCGCCTTCAACGTTGACCCCTTTTTAACCTGCAACACTATCTCAAGAATTGAATCAGGTGACGAACTCTTGTGGTCTCTTATTCTCTTTATAATCAGTGTTGTTTGAGCCTCTATCTCCCAGGCGTTGCTTGGCGTTTTAGGTTGCCAAGGGGTAGGTCCTGGTGCCGGTGGTGTTGGTGTACGAGGCTTTACTTCAAGCTTCAATAGCACTGCCTCTGGGTTATCTGGAACCAAGCCAGTTGCTCTGAAGCTTGATCTGATATTATTGGACGAAAAGGCACGCTTGTAGACCTGCTGGAAGGCAGTAAGGAAGGCTTTCTTGTTGATGTGGTTGATAGAGCAGTCTACCAAGGCTCTGATTTCCTCCTTGTACGCCCGCTTTAGGGGGGCAAAACAACCTATATTAAGCGGCTGCAGGAGGTGTGACGCATGAGGAGGCATACAGAGAGTAACAATCTTGTTCTCCTCACACAGATTCTGAAAGGCAAGTGACTTGTGGCTCTTATGGCCATCAAGAATAAGCAGCTGGTAACTACCCACTGTCCGGGCATCTGTATGCTGGATAAAGTGCTGTAACCAGTTAAGACCAAGCTTGTTTGTTGTCCAGCCGTTGTTACTGACACCAATCCTCCAGTCCTTAGGGTTGTAGTACCAGGCTCGGTCATGGTTCTTTGCTTTGAAGATAAAGAAGGGTGGGACCATCTACCCTATAGCGTTAATGCCAGCAATCAACGTTGCCCACTCACGGTCGCCAGGCTGGACCCTAATTGGCTTAAGACGTCTCTTAGAGGCTGTTACTACCTTCACAGACCCTCTAATACCCATCTGGAAGCCAGTCTCGTCAAAGTTGTAGGTGTCTTCGTCCAGAATGCCATACTTGGCTTTAACATTGCGTACGAGGTCAAACCAGGGACTGATGATAGCTGGATTGCTGCATAGAACTCTCTGGTGATCGCGCTGCCTGGTTACCTGAGACTTGATCTTAGGCTTTCGTTTAATGAGGTTTCTGGCCTATTTCTCTCCAACCTCTCCACCTCCACGCGCAGCAAGCAGTTGGTTGGCCATAGAGCGTACATACGCAAGCGAAGGGGCAAAGCCTCGCTTATTAAGCTTTCTTATACGTTGTAAAATTGCCTCCTCCTCAAGCCTGCTGAGTTTTGACCGGCTATGGTGGGTATCACGCCGTGCAGTTGTTTTGGCGCGTTGGTCACTAAGTGTGCTTCGGGGCACGTTGTAGATCGCAGCAGCGCGTCGCTGGCTTAGAGACACGTTGGATTTTATAGCTTGAAGGGCAATAGTAATTCTATCTTCATAAGAAAGAGATTCAAGATCAGATTGTTGAGACATCGCGATAGGTGGTAGAAAGAGGTATGGTCTTGGCAAAGTGTCCGACTCAATTGCCCGGCCGACTCAATTGCCGGTCACGTTAGCCTATATTAGTCTACGTTATAAGTACTAAGTAGAGTTTTAATATTACGTGGCTAGTATATGGCCAGAAAGATTATAAGCTACCTATTAGCTATATTAGTACTAGAGAAACTTTATTATATATTATTTTAAAAGCTAATAAGATAGTTAGGTTTTATCCTAAATAGATTATTTTTAACGTGCCCCACCACTGAAATGCGCACTTTGCCAAGCCCACACCACTTTCAACCTTCTGTCACAATGTCTTAACCACCTAATCTTAATTTGCTTTCTACTAAAGATAGAGTTATCCTAGCTATCTAAGCTATACAATCTAATTTGTTGCTTACGCAGCGACGAGCTGCGCACGTCTTTAGCGTACATAAAAGCACCCTCCGCAACTAACGCGCTAGGAAGGCTTCACGACGCGATTCCTATCCCAACCCATCAAGACTAAAGAGGGATGAAGAGGAGGCAATTGTACAGTACATAAAGAAGCTTAATGCGCGAGGCTTCGCCCCTACGCTTAGCTATGTACGAGAGATGGCCAACCAACTGCTAGCTGCACGTGGTGGTGGCCAGGTTGGAGAAAACTAGGCCTACAGGCTTGTACGCCGGAGGCCTGAGATAAAATCCCAGATTACTAGGCAGCGGGATCACCAGAGAGTTCTATGCAGTAATCCAGCGATAATCAGCCCCTGGTTCAACCTTGTACGCAATGTTAAAGCCAAGTACGGTATTCTAGATGAAGACACCTACAACTTTGACGAGACAGGCTTCTAGATAGGCGTTGGAGGGTCTGTAAAGGTGGTGACAGCGTCTGAGAGGCGTTCTAGGCCACTTGGAGTTCAACCTGGCGATCGTGAGTGGGTGACGTTGATCGCTGGCATCAACGCGATGGGGTGGTCAATTCCACCCTTCCTTATCCTCAAAGCAAAGCACCACGACCAGGCCTGGTATCACAACAACTCGAAGGATTAGAGGATAGGTGTTAGCGAGAACGGCTGGATAACGAACAAGCTTAGTCTCGCCTAGTTGCAGCACCTTATCCAGCATCCAGAGGCTCGCATAGTAGGTAGTCACTGCCTGCTTATTATTAATGGCCACGAGAACTACTAGTCACTTGCTTTCCAAGATCTCTGCGAGCAAAGCAAGATTATTACCCTCTGTATGCCTCCGCACTCGTCGCACATCCTACAGCCGCTTGATGCAGGTTGTTTTGCCCCGCTAAAGCAGGCGTACAAGAAGGAACTAAGAGGCTTAGCAGACAGCTACATCCACTACATTAACAAAAAGGCCTTTCTAGCCACCTTTACGCTAGTGTTTAATAAGGCGTTTTTAAAGGATAATATCTTATTAAGCTTTAGAGCAACTAGCTTAGTCCTACACAATCTAGAGGTGGTGTTATCTAAGCTTGAGGTGAAGCCTCGTACGCCAACGCCACCTGCACTAGGGCCTACCCCCTGGCAACCTAAAACACCAAGCAACGCCTGGGAGAAAGAAGCTCAAACAACGCTAATACTAAAGAAGATAAGAGATTATAAGAGTTCCTCACCTGATTCTATCATTGAGATGGTCTTACAGGTTAAAAAGGGGTCAACTTTGAAGGTCCACTCACATGCGTTGCTCGAAGCTAGGATAGCCAATCTTGAGGAGGCAAACCAGGCAGCGTCTGAACGTAGAAAGCGCAAGAAAAAGCGGATACAGAAGGGAGGAACCCTATCGCAGGTAGAGGCAGAGGATGTAGTTGAGGAAAGGGATGTTGAGGTTCAGTTAGAGGCGGAGAGGCGTCAGGGGAGGGTACGCACAGGTGCTAGTAGAGAGGGCATTCGACGCTGCAAGAACTGCGGCGAGGCAGGACATAATAAGCGCACATGCAAGAAAGATGCAGCAGAAGTAGAGGAATAATTCTAGCTATCACGTGTCTTAATTGTTTTACTAAGTGTTGAGTTATCTGTGTGCAAAAGCTCGAGGGTTAGTGGGGTGCGCATTAGTGGTGGGGCACGTTATAACGCTTTGCGGAAGACCAGACTCACCCTTAGCCGAGGTGACTGGGACCCCCGGAACACACCCCGCCACCCAACTTCACTAGTATAACGATGCTGGCGAGGTTGCGCAGCACTCAGTATCGTTAACCAGCATCGTGGATCGTTTTTAAAGCTTAGGTTATACCTATATTTGTTATTTTTGGTGTTTTTAAGCTCTAAAATGCCGCCCGGGAGCGGAAAACGCCTTCAGCCAGCACTTTTGCAGTCAGTAGTCGATCATATTGCCGCCGGGGAGAATAATTCTGAGATTTCTCGAGCGACTGGAGTAACCCGCAAATGTATAGGCAAGCTTCGAGTGAGCTTAGAGTACTGGGGAGTGCCATACCCGCCTCGAAGTGTTCGTATTGGGCGACCCGCGACTCTCCGGCAGCGCCATCTCGACGCTCTTAAGCAGTACTTGCTCGGCCGACCGCAGGCGTACTTAGAGGAGATGGGGGACTGGTTATATGACGAGTTCGACATCCAAAGAACTATTTGGACGGTGTTTCGGGCTCTTGAGAAGCTTAAATGGTCACGGAAACTCGGTTCGAAACGCGCAAAAGAGCAGAGTAGTCCTCTCCGTCGGGTGTACGCTGCCCGGATCGCTCAGCACTACACTGCTGAGATGATCGTCGCGGTTGATGAGAGCGCTTGCAATGAGCGTACAGGAGATCGGAAGTATGGTTGGAGTCCTCTTAACGAGCCCGTGGAGCTCGTCTATAGCTTGAAAAGGTCAGAAAGATGGTCGCTGTTGCCTGCGATGACGGTGGACGGTTACCTCAGTTATATGATCTTCCAAGGCTCGATTACCTCGGGAATTATGGAGCATTTCCTCGAGTTTGAGGTGTTGCCGCACTGCAATCCTTACCCAGGTCGCAACTCGGTAATAGTACTTGACAACGCGTCTATACATCGGTCAGTAAGAGTTCGTGAGCTTTGCAGGCGAGCTGGTGTTGTACTAGAGTACCTGCCGCCGTACTCACCAGATTACAACCCTATCGAGAAGAGCTTCAAGCAGCTAAAAAGCTCGATAAAGAGAAATGCGAGGCAAATAGAGTTATTCAACGGTTTTAATTACTTCCTAGAGTATGCGGTACAGCGAGCGTGTTGTAATATTGACTGCAGAAGCTGGTTTCTCAAGTGTGGTTATCTACTAGATTAAGGTTAGAGTAGAAGTTGAAGTTTAAGCTTAATATTGCAGCGTCGCGGTTTTTGAAGGTCTCTAAGGTGTTGCGCAACCCACGATCACGATTGTTTTCCTAGAAAAAATTAGAGCTACATCTACAACACTATGTCAGTCTATCCTGAAAGCGCTGCTGCCTTGAGCAGTGTAGGAGGCTAGAAATAATAGGGGTGGGCAGGCTTACTTGGTCAAGCAGCTCGCAACTTTATAAAAGATCTTCAATATCGCTACTCAGCTCGTGTACGCGATCTCGCTGCGTTGCAGCTTCAATAAGCTCGAGGTCTTGCTCAGTAAACCCATCGTATTGCAACCTCCATCGTTTCGCTGCATCTCTTAACCGAATTAAAGCTCCGATCGGAAACTCAGTTTGCTCAACCCACATTCATTGGGCAACCGTTGTCCGTATTGTCGAGCAGGATGTTGATATCCAACCTCATTACTACGCGGACGCTGCGATACATGGTTTTGATGTAACTGCTCGCGAAACCGGACGTACGCTGGCCCGCCCACCAGTCGAAGAAGTTCTTCGTATGACGAGAGATCTCTATCCAATTGGTATACTCGAACGGCTCCCACGATAGCGAAGTTTCCGGTTGTTGAGCTTGCACAGAAGCCTGGTTTGTATGCCCGGTTAGTTGCTTCAACTGGTTAACAATAAGCAGTTTCGTTAAGCTCGCGATCTCGTTATCACCACCTCTACCACCATCAACAGCGCCCCGTCGCCTAGATTTTTCAGCATCAGCGCGATCTTTAGCTCGCACGATAGCCAGACGGACATCGTCGGAAGGGTCGTGGACGCTGCCTGTTCCACCAGCAAGCTCGCGCGCCCACATCGCGATGATATTGCCATTAACTGGAAAGTGTTTCTCGAAGCGATCTGGCTGTCCTGGAGTGCGCGGGAGCCAGCAAACGTATGGGTGATTGCCACAATTCGCATCTTGACACCTCCACTGATCTCGTATAGCCATCGCCCACCCAGACCCAGCTTGCTCAGCTGCTACAACACCAGCGAGACCTTCCTCTTGTATCGCCGTCGCCGTACGAGCTCTCGCCGGCGCCGCCGCAGGCGCTGGACGAGCTGCCTGAACTGGCGTATTGTCGGCCAGTATGAGGTCGAAATCTACATGAACGGGCTCAGTACTGTTTACGTCAACGCCCTTCACGAGGTCCTTGAAAGCAATCCAGTTGAGGATTTCGTTGCGCCGCAACCGCTTGTTTCTTCGCTCCTTTTTGGCCTCCTTCCGCGTATATACAACCGCAACAAGGCTGATAACTATGGCAACTCTAGGCAGAACGTCCGCCAACACGCCATCAACCCAGTCCCAGGTTCCGGTGGACGTAAGCCGCGACAGGCGGATCGCTGGGTCGCAATCGCAGGCCTGCGCAATCGCATTCCTCTCTAGGTCACCCCAAAAAAGCTCGCCAGCGTACGTCGAGCGTTGGATCAAGAACAATTTCCTGTTCTCGTGTTGCGGGCGTAACTCTAGGCTCTAAAACAGCGTTTTCAGTGTCAATTTGAGCGTCTCTAGTGCCTCCAACGGCATCCGCAACACTAGTTTCAGCCTCGTCATCGCCTTCTAGAGCTTCAATATCGCTGCGATCTTCACCGTCGTCGCCTACAATATTATCAGCTTGCGCGTCGATCGCGGACTGCGTGCAGCTGGGCTCAAATAATGGGGAATCTTGAGCTCGCGCGAGCGTTGCGGGCGGCGTCAAAGGTGTTACCGCCTTAGCAGTACCTCGAGTAGGCGTAATATTGGCTTGCGAAGGGTTTTCTGAGAGCGCTTTCCGCCTTTTGGATGCCCGCGAGCTTCCTAGAGGTGGGTTAACACCTTGTTCAAATAGCTGAGTTGCATAACGCTGGCGTTTAGCCATCGGATCAACGATTTGCCGCTCAAAATCAAGCTAACGATAACTTCAACTGGAAGAAATCTCGAAATACTCTAAAAACTAGCTTGCGAGCAGCCTTACTAACCCCAGAAACATCGCGAACATCGCTATACAGCTTATTTACAGTAGCGATCGATGACCCGGCGGTTCCGGTTACCTCGGCTAAGGGTGAGTCTGATCTTTCGCAAAACACCCATAGTGTACATCACGACAGAAACGACGACTGTCAGCCAGCCCAGGTCAAGTTGCGAATATGTTAGAGAAAGATGCTCTTGCTCAGAGGAAGCTTCGAGTGGGTTCTTCCCGTCCGGAGTAAGAACGTACAGCCGTGTCGGCTGCTTCAGACGGTCGGCGCTCGCCTCTCGTTTCTTTCTCTGGATACGTCAAGCAACAATGGGTATACTGATCCAGCTGGACTCAAAGATGAATTCGAACAGAGCAGTGCGCTTGTACACAGTACACGTTAGTCTAGTTAAGCCGTTCCACAAAGAAAGCATTGTGCAGGGTACGGACGAAGGAGCATGTTTCTATGAGCTGACAGCTTGATTGATTTGATTTACTTATTTATTTATTGACTCCTACTCGGTTTCAGCCGCGTACTGCGCAGCTATGCCCGGAGTGACAGGTTGTAGCAGACAGCGGACGCGGTGCGGACGTTGATCCGCGCCGCCCCACTTCATCCCTCGCAAAGAGGAACCATCTGTCCCCGAAAAACCTGTCGTTTTCCATCAACCACTATCTACACTCGGCCTGCAAGCTTGTTTAGATACTGGTTCTACTGACTGTATGCTGTAGTTCTAGGCTCGTAGAGGCGCTCTGCCTCGTCTGTCGCGTCCGCTGTACCTACAGTCTCCCCCCAACGCTCGGCGTCGTCTGCGTATCTCTGATCCCCACTTGCCCAAGGATCTGTGTCTGTTCCATATACTCGATGGCTTTAGTGGCTAGCTGTGGCGTGCTCAGGATGGTCCTGAGGCTGTGTCGTCCGGATAGGTTGGCGAAGATGCGGTTCCGGATGTCCTTGTACTTGCTGCAGCGGAGGAGGATGTGGGCGACGGTCTGTCGCCTCTCTCCACAACTGCAGCGGGGACTGGTAACCGTCGGGACGTGTCGATTGAAGAGGAAGTCGTTGAGCCCGATCTTCTCGGTCCGCAGCTGCACCAGCAGCGCGCTCTCCCGCTTGCTGAGCCTCTCGTGGAGCTGCAGCACCTTCTTGGTGGGCGTCGGCGTGTGCCTGTATGTCGCGCGGCCTTTCTTGTCTTCCCTCCACGCGCTGATCCACGCTCTCTCTGCCTGCGTCTTGCACCATCTTCTAAGCGTCGTCCTGAGTGGGTATAGCTGTGCAGGTGGGTCTGCTGGCTGCTGGCTGCGGCCGTCTTTCCTCCATCCGGTGGCTTCCTTGGCAGCCTGGTCGGCGGCCTCGTTTCCTGGGATGCCCTCATGGGCTGGGATCCATCGGACGGTCACCGAGTAGCCTTTGTTCTGAAGCTCCAAGACCTGTCGCGCAATCTCCTTGAGGATGTACGCCCCTGATCGCCCCTCCGCCTTGGCTATGGACCATATAGCGGCCTGATTGTCGGTGTATATGGCTATCTGTTTACGTTCGCCGCTTTCGTCTGCATACTCGTGCGCAATCTGCAGTGCCAGGCTGATGCCTTGCAGCTCTGCAGCGTATACCGTCGACAGTGTGTCTGATCCCATGTGTACGGATAGTGTCTGTTGTGTTAGCGGGCATACCGCTGCAGAGCCGATCTCGCCCTCGATGCCGCTGCCATCCGTGTAGATGCTGAGGCTCTTGTTTGTTGCGCATTCTCGGTCATGGCGTTCGCGGGCCTTTTCCCCATCGTTGTCGATGTACGTGTGTGGCCCTCGTCGCCACGGAGGTGTGACGAACGGGGAAATGGGCTCTTGCTTGTCGAGATCGCGCACTTGCTTGCTCCTCAGTGCCTCGTAGGCTTTCTGCCAAGGGGTTTTGTGTGCCCTGTAGTTCTTGTCGATGACTATCGGTACCGGCTCGCGTGGCTCATAGCACGCAGTTTTCGCGATGGCCCTAGACGAGGACAGCTGAGTGATGACGTCCGCGTTGTGCTTCCAGATCTGCTGCTCGATGGGAAGGAGAAATGTTTCCACGTCAAGCGCTACCCTTGATGTTGCTCTGTAAGCACCGCATATGCTTCTAGCTGCTCTTGCTTGGATGCTGCGAAGGGCGTCTACCGTCTTGTGCGTGTAACCGCGCTTCTTGTCGTTGAGGCTGGCGTTGGACCAGATGGAGCAAGCGTACATCATCTGTGGGATCGCAATGGCTTCGTACAGTCTGCGCATGTCTTGCAGTCGGACACCCCAGGTGGAGCTGCCCAAGCTGCTCAGCATGTGCACTGTACGGGTGGCCTTCTGTCTGATTGTCTCTACCTGCTCCCTCCACTTCAGCTTAGTGTCGAGGGTCAACCCCAGGTACTTGCATGTTGTTGACGGCTTTATCTCACCCCACTCTGTCTGGATGGGCGCGTCGACGTTGATGCGTTTGCGCGATCTTGTGAAGTGAGTCAGCTGGAACTTGTCAGGGGCAAAGAGCGATGCATGTGTCGTTGCCCATCGCTGTGCCTTCTCGAGTATTGTGCCCAATATCTCGCACGTTCGTTCTGTGGTCTTTCCCCAGGCGAGGATGGCCACATCGTCGATGTATCCTGTGGACATGGCATCCGTCTGCTCGTTACACTGCTCAATCAGGTCGGCGTTGTAGAAGAGATAGAGCATGGGAGAGAGCGGCGAGCCTTGGGGGATGCCCGTGTTGATTGCGTAGTCTTCGGACTTGAACCCGTCGACCAGGATGTGCGTGTGCCTGTCGCTCAAGAAGCTCGCTATCCAGCGCACTATGCTTTCGTTGACCTTCCGCTTCCGCAGGTTGTGAAGCAGCCGCTTGTGAGATACGTTGTCGAAAGCTCCGGACACGTCCAGCAACAAGAGGCTGGCCACTTGGCCGTCTTTTCCGTTATTCCACTGTTCGTATATCTTCGCTGTGACAGCGTGCAGTGCGTGCTCAGTGGATCGATGCTTCCTTCCACCCATGTGGGTCGGCGGAAGCACGTGGTGGGTCTCCACTAGGTAGCTAAGTCTCCGGGCTATCACTGCGTCCATGACCTTGCCCATGGTGTTAAGTAGTGCGATGGGGCGGTATGCTTTGGGGACCGCGTAATTGGTTTTGCCAGGTTTGCGCAGGACTGCTGTGATAGACGCTCGGAATAAGACCGGGCAGTAACCCAGCCGCAGACTTTGGTTGAAGATCCTCGTCAGATGGACTGCGATCAGGTCGATCCCGGCTTGCAGCGCCTTGTTCGTGATCCCATCCGGGCCTGGGGCTTTGAGGGGCGATGCCGCTCGGATTGCGGTCCGTACCTCCTTCTCCTCAACTGGTGGCATCTCAATCTGGCCACTGTACGCGGCGTCCTGTATGTCTCCCAAGTCTGCTTCAAGTGGCGTTGGGAAGAAGGCGTCTCGAAACAGCTCGGCTTTTTCCGCGGGATCGGTCAGTTTTTGTTGTGTGTCAGGGTGATGTATAGTCGGTATAGATCGGGTCGATTGGTCGTGCCTCGTTCGCGTCTACCTCGCTAGTTTCCACAGCGTGTCCGACGACTCAGATGCCTGCTCTATGCGGTCTCTGTGTGCTTTGCGCAGTGCTTTGCTGATCGTTCGAGCTTTGTGGTTTCTCGCGGTGCGATACGCTTCCCAAGTCTCTTCCGTGTGGTATTGACTGTGTGCCCTCTTCAGCCGTTTTGTCTCAGCTAACACCACTTTACATTCTTCGGTCCATCCCTCTCGTGTGTAGGGAGATGGATGAGTCTCAGGCACTGCTTTGTGTATCGCATCTTGGATTGCGGCGGTCACCTCGTCGGTGTATGCGTCGAGCGCTGTCTTTGTAAGTGGTCTTCGTAGCGGAGGTAGGGAGTGTCTCAGCGTTTTCATGTACAATTTCTCATTCAGTCTCTTCCAGTCTTTGCGCGGCCTCTTCTCCAGATGTTGCACTGTGAGGTCTAGCGTTGTGCTTATGGGCAGGTGATCTGAGTCGTGATCCAGGCTTCTGTCCACCTCGCTCTTGATGACTTTGTCGATCAGCCCCGTCGTGACGAGGCAGAGATCGACCGTGGACTGCGCTCGGCCTTCTTCGTACGTTGTCGTTCCCGGTGGGAGGGTGTTATGAAGTGCGAAGTCTCCTATGATGTCTATCAGGTCCTCCGATTCGAGATCGGTGACCTCTCTGTTCGGCCCTCCCCACAGGGGATGGTGTAGATTGAAGTCACCGAGTAGTAATTGTTCGACCGTGTGGTATTGCCTCAACGCCTCTCGAACCTGCGGCAGTGCACTCTGTCGGTTGCTCGAGGTCTTTGGTGCGTTATAGACGTTGTGAATGACAAGCTGCTCTTGGCTCTGCTGATCGTCTGTTGGGTCTACAATGATGGAGCACATGTCCTTGATTCGTTCCTCGAAGCGCCATCGTGCTTGGTCGATATTTCTGTTGATGAAAAAGCAGACCCTCGCTGTTCCTTCTGCATGTCCTGTTGGGTAGCAGAGGTGAAACTTGTCCTTGGCTGGATGGTGCGTAGTTGCTGTGTATGGGTTCTTCCACGGCTCTTGAATGGCGATGATATCGAAGTCGTAGATCCCCGGGTCGCGCAGCAGTGATGCCATGACCATGTCTCTCGACTTTCTTACGTTGTACTGTAGTATGTTCAGTCCGCTGTGTCTATTCATGCTTCGTTGCCAGAGTCGATTTCCATGTGCTGGCTGTTGCCGCTCTGTGTCAGCTGCGTGTCGTTCCCGGTTGCTTCCATGGCCCTCCGGGTAGGTATGATGTGTCTCTGCGGCCTTCGGCTGCCGCTTGCCTGTGTTGATGGGTTTCGTTGCTGCGCTGGCTCAACAGTGGTGCCAGCATTCGTCCTCTTCTGTCCTCGTCCGGTTTGCGATCGGTTCCTGGTGATCGGTGCCGGCTGCGTTGATGCAGGAGCTTGGACGGGTCTGCTCCTTCGGACAGTGGTAGCCGGTACCTCCGATGGGATGCTGCTTCTTGGTGTCTCTGCGACTGCGTGATAGTATGGTCGCACGTCGTATGCAGCCCTCGCCTTTGCCCTCTCCTCTTTCCTCGTGGGGCACTGGTAGCTCCACGCTTCGTGCTCGCCTCGGCAGGCTGCGCATTTCCTGGGTACGTTCCGGTCGAGCTTCGACGGGCAGTCCCTGCTCTCGTGTTCTTGCGCGCAGTAGCCACATGCGATTGTTGCCTTGCACTGGGTTCCTATGTGGCCGTAGTGTTGGCACTTGAAGCACTGCTTCACTCGGCACTGTCGCTCGTATCGCTCGCACTGAAAGACCTCGCCCTGCCAGATCAGGCCCTCGTCGATGATCTTGTTAGCGTCCTCTGGCTTGCTGAACTCGATGACGATGCTGGATGTGGCCTTCGTGGGTGCGTTGCGTGTCGACCACCCAATGTACTTGATCTCTGCCTGCGGGATGAACGGTTTGTTGTCTAGTAGCAGCTGGTCCCTCGTCTCTTCGAACCTGTCTATGCCCATAGTGCTGGTGCGCATGCCGTGTGCGATGATGCCGTAGGTTGTGATCCGCAACGTGGCCCTGTTGCCGATGCGGTGGACCCAGTCGTCAGTGAACTGCTTTAGTGCTTCTACCTCCTTGCTGGTTGCCGTTCTGATGCTAAGGTCGCCGCTTCTTAGCTGGTTCGAGGAGAGAACCTTAATACCGCTTATGTTTTCATTTCCGCTCTGCGCAATGGCGCGCTCTACATGGGCGTTGAGGTCACGCGGGTTCATCGCCCGCAGGCTGAGCACTGTACTGGGGTCTCTGATGGTCACGACGACTTCACGCTGCGTCTGCATGGGAGCCATTCTAGGAACTTGTGTATTCGATGTACCTGCTAGCGGTGCGCCCCTCGCTGCCATTGCAGCATAGCTGAGCGCGCCGCCTGTCTGTGGTCCTGCGTTTTTGATCTGTCTTGCCATCTGCAGATTGGCTTTACCCACCTCTACCGCCTCCTTGGCTGCAGTTCTAGCTTCCTCTCCGTTCCTTATGTTTTGTTGCACGTTTGTAGCAATTGCGTGGACAGTCTCAGCGGTGTTCTTTATTTCGGTCTTAAGTTCCTGCTTGACGGCATCAAGCATTCGCGTGGTGTTGTTGGAGGACGCCTTAGTCTCGGTTTGCAGGATGCTAAGCGCGTCGCATACCGTGCTAAGATCAGGCGCGTGTTGCGCTTTCAGTATGAACGTCAACGTGCCGTGGATAATGACCTTGACGAGGTCTGCCGGCACAGGCTGGCTTTGCGTGCGATCGATACAGGACAGCGCGTCCTGAAGGTAGGTGCTGAGGCGTGTAGCGTGCTCGCGGAATGGGGTTGGCCATGCGGGCTGCGGAGGCCACGGTGTCGCCATGGCACGTCAGACGCAGTGGGCTGCTGCGGCTGGGTGCTGGCTAGTCAATTGGCGTCAAGAGTGACCGTTTGAGCACAAAAATACGACTGAATTCCAAAAATTGAGTTCTCGCTATGTGTGGTGTTTTTCTACACCGACAGGCGCTGCGACTTGACCCGTACAGGTAGGTACCGTACTGGCACGCCGCCACACTACTGTGCGTGGGGATCTTAGCGTGACCCGGGAGCTCGGACAACGCGTTCTTGCTTCGGAGCATTTTCCTTTTCTTCCGACGCACCGCCGATCTCGCAAGGAACCAACTGTGCCTCGCTTGCCGTGCCCTTTGTGCACGCGTGTCGTTGGCTAATTTCCATCTGCTCCCGTTCTCCTGCTGGTGTTCAAGAAAGCTGCCCCAGCTTAACAATTACTTGTGACTTGACTTGAGGAACGCTACACACGTATTGCGAACGACCCGCTGTCCATGGTGCGCCTTCACTTTAGTATCGTCAACGAAAGGATGTGTCTTCATCAGCCCGAGAAGTGGAGCGACAACCCAGTGGCAGCTGTTGCGTGCCCGTGGAAAAGGCAGAGCCGCAGCGGCCCGGGACTTAGCGCAGACATGGCCGCGGCTGACAGCTTCTCACACAGACCAAACCGTGATACCACCTCCAGGACATCCATACATCTCCTACGCTGTACCGAGGCAGTGTGACTTGATTCCCAACGACATCCAAGGGTCGCCCGGGATGCAGCGGGACATTGGAGATGCACGAACACTACAGTCAAGCAGCTGTCGCCTCGTACACATCTGTCTCTGGGCAACATGCACCATTCAAACGGGTAGACTGTGACGGGCTTCACGGTTTGAAAGTGCAGCAAGCAAAGCGCTTGGCTGTATACTTGCTGGCAGATGCATGATACCACAGGCCGGCTTGTTGATGGGAGTTTTGCTCATATGTATCTACAATGCTCCAAAATGGCATGGCACGTCCCAGATCTGATTCCCCTCTCCGTTGTACCACGCAGACAACGAGTCGTAGGTCGTGAGGCCTCCAAGCTCAGCTGTACTGGCAAGAACATCGGGCATCAAGCACAGATCCGGTGGGAAGAAGGCGATATCGTCAGGGCTGCTCCCTACAAAGAAGCTGTCGAGCCCATCTCCAAGCGCCAGTCCATTAGCGAAGGTGGATGGCCAAACAGGATCCATCGGAGAAGCCCTGAACTCGGTCGGGAGAGAAGGGAAGTCGTTGGCGCTCCACCCAGACCACACGCTGTCGAGCCACTCGAGCCCATGTCCTGGTCCAGCGACGGCGGTGAAAGCACAAGGCGTTGAGGGAAGGTTGAGTGGAGACGAGCTGAAGCCGCTCGCGCTACAATCAGCGTACACACCGTCGAGTGTCTGTTCGACATACGACATTGGCATCTGGGCTGCCAGGTCGACGATGCCACCACCTGTGTCCGGCGCAGATTCGAATGCAGACATCTGCTACAGGCTTAGAACCGAAAGAGCAGCTCGTTGCTCGATGCAGCTTACCTGGACTTCTGCTGCAGGCTGTGGTGCATGTGACGATGCGATGCTTGCTTCGCCCCACCCATGCATCGTGAAGTTGTCTGAGCCTGCCAGAAACCCTGTCATCTCTTTCTGCGCTTCTTTCCTCGTCTTCGGCTTTAGATCCCGCCCGTACTTGTTCTTCAGGCCTTCTGCCGTTCGCTTGCGCCCACGGTCGCCAAAATCGGCGTTGTACTGCCGCACGATCGTCTTCCAGTCGTTCCCGTGCTGACCCACGAGTTCGAGCAGCCGACGCTCCTCTCTCGGCAGGTACTCTTTCTGCGTGTAACCTCCACATCTCGAAGGGGCCTTGGCGGCACTGCATCGGTACCCGTTGCTGGGGACAGGTTGGTGGGACGAGCGTTGCCTTCGCTTAGGCATCCTGAGGGCAGTTCAAGTACTAAGTAGATAGACAATTAACCCAGCGCGAACGCCAACAAGTGCTTAGGTCAGGGCGACTGCCGGATGTGCCACGAGCAAGGCCAGGTGCTGGCAAGCAAACGACGGCAATGTGAGCAATGCTGGGTCCAAGACGATTCTCAACGCAGGAGAGTGACGTTGTTGTGCCTACTCCTGCAATGCCAATGTCTCATGAACTACGGTGCTTTGCCGGGGACTTTAGTCGACGCCTGGAGTTTAAGCACTCTTTCGAGTATGGTGTGCGGACTTAAGATGCGCACCTGCAAGGGTGGCGAGTAACAAGAACTATGCTCGTGCGTTCGACCCGGTGCTCTGGCGCTCTGGCTGAGGAAGAGACCTATTGTTGGCAAGCTCCAACCATGCAGAGCTGGAGGCATAGAGAGCTAGAGGCATAGAGAGCTAGAGGCATACAGAGCTAGAGGCATACAGAGCTGGACGCGGGCACAGCTGGGCGCAGTTAGAGCCGTTGCGAGCGATCCCGCTGAGGGCCTGTGAGTTGCTCTGGTGCTGTGCAAAGTCGCGCTGGTATCCTCCAGTGAGCCTTGCAGGCAGATGCCTTCGAAGCGTCAAGGTACGAAACAAGCATGCCACCAAGCAGCGCGGCACATGCATGATACGCACGCCGCGTCTGTGTGTCCCTGACAAGCGTCGCGTCAAGAGGCGCGCCGGTCGGCGTCTGCAGGATCGGATGCTGGTTCACTTCAGTAATTAATTACAGTAGCCAGTCTTCTTCTGCAGCAGGGGCGGCGGTTGATTACCCACCTGAACAGCACTAGCGCTGAAGCAGCGCTGGAGTAGCGCCGAAGGAGCCGCGACCACAAGGGGAAAGCGCACGGGGAACATGGATCACGGAACGTCAAGCTTGACAAAGACTCGATTCGCACTATCATTCACGCTGGCACGCAAAATCATCAGCGAACGCCTGCACGATGCGGAACGTAATATGATGCGCGTGTAACGGCCACACGCCATTGGCGGGAACGCGTGGTGTGGCACAGCGGCCGGTGAGCAAAGTGCCGCTCAAGGCTAGACAGCATCTTGGGGCGCTTAGTTCTGTGGGGAATGTCACATCGGCATATCGAGCGAGCAAGCAAACGACAGCGATACGATACAGTAGCAACTGCAACCACAGCAGCATCTTCAACTCAGACGCGATCTAGAGTAGTCCTTCCCTGGCATACCGTCAGTCAACGCATGACGGTAGGACCGAGTTTGCTACGGTATGCTTCGCAGGACACCGTATACTACAGTATGGCCGAGGGATGCTAGATGGCCACTACAACCCGTTAAGCGTGATACCCAACATGCTACACTGTTGTGGGTTACTCCTCGCGGCTCTCGAGAGTAATTACAGTGGCAGTGTCCAGTACGGCGAAGTAGATCGGAGTAATGTACAGTACTGTACGTACAGTACAGCACAGCACAGCACAGCACATTAGACGCATAGTTCAGTACCATGTCATAGGTAGTGCTCAATGGGTACAGCCTGCGTCAACGCAGCTAGCGTATCGCCATCACTGATGAACAGGTCAGCGTGATAACTAGCTTCTCACAGCCTGTGCCTGCCTTCCACTGGTGCGCAGATCTACGGGCAGCTCGAGTGCGGTCTGGGGGCGAGGCAGACACGCGTGGATTATATGTTTATAGCTGCTTGTCTAGAGACTCTCTGAAGCATCGTGATAAACAACTCTGTCAGCGGTAGCAGATGACTTACCTTCCTTGTGTCTGGCTTCACTGTGCCACATATCATCGCGCGTGGCTACGCCCACTTCCCAGCCAAGCGATCATGGAGCCGTGCCAGTCTCCGCCTTGCAGCCTTGATCTCCAAGCATATGCGGCAGATCTCCTGAACGATCTTGACGCTCCTTCGGCCTATGCGATGTCTTTCTCTTGGTGCTCAGGAGTAACGGCGGTGCCGCAATACCATGATCCATATTCAGGAAGCAGCTGGGACACGCAACACTCCGACATCGATCCCTGGGCCGATCAGCCTCTGTATCTCCACGACTGGAGTAGCCACGACTGGAGTAGCCACGACTGGAGTAGCCACGACTACGAGGCGTACTGCAATCCACCAGGCTACCTGCACACGGCAGCCACCTGGAGCAACGTGGATGTGCCGCATTCGAGCCCTATCCCAAGCGGGCAGATCTGCAGCTGGTCCATACCCTCGTCCCAGTCGGTACAGCCTCAGATGGACCATAGCCCAGCTAGGAGCTGCATCGCCTCAGGTGCTACTGCCTCTCCATGCGGAGGATCGAGTTGGAGCTGGAGCGGCTGCTGGAGCCAGAGCGTTGATGGCAGTCGAAGTGAGGGCAATACGGAGACTGGCAGTGGCAGCGACAGTGAGAGTGGCAGCGAGGACCAGAGAGAGAACAAAACCCACCGCACACGTCGACGAAGAACTTCTCGAAGACGCAGCCCAAACTCTCAATTAAAGAAGCTGTGCACAGTTTTCGCGTCAGCCAGACCAGACACGGTGAGCATCTGTATCGACACCATCGGCCAGCCAGCTCCCCGCTTCTATGTATGCCATCAGCCTCTATCGACCGGCTCCGACAGCCGTCTGTGCCAGCTTCCGTTCGCTCGTCCCGAGCACCTCCGAAGACACGTGCGCACTGTACACGAGAAGAGAGAGAGGTTTCCATGCAAGGTCGCATCCTGCGCCAAGGTGTTCACACGCATGGACAACTTGCGAGACCACTACTGGACGCACTTGCAGGGTCATGGTCGAGCTGGTAGAAATGAGAAGATGCCTCTCGAGAGACTAGCTGCAGTCGTGGGGAGAAAGGAAAGGGGAACGATCCGACGGTTCAAGGAGCGGCTGCAGGGCCAGCGGTCAAAGGAAGAGGCTGCCGTCGTTCAGCGTCTATGTCCGGGTAATGCTGGTTAGGCGTTCAGAATCAAAGTGACGATGTTGCAAAATACAGAGCCTTGGCTGATCGTAAGCATGGACGAGTTCTTGAAGCACTCCGGCCAGCCAAGCGAGGAGCAGTCGTACGTCCAAATGAGTGATTCCTATTAACACTATGTTCTTTTGACTAGCAAGCTAGAGCAATTGAAGCTGAGCTCCCTTACACCGAGACCTCGACCTTGGTTTCTTGGTGTGTTCCGTCGTGCTGATCTCATTCTGGTAAACAAACACAAACGCGACAAATCCCGACCAACGCCAAAAAAGACTTCCGAGGAGACAAGACTTGATGCTCCTCAACCATCCATCCTGAATCCAATCTTCTCCACTAGTTTTGAAACGACCTGAGAGAGCACGGTAGTGTCCTTCGTGAGCTCGTCCACCGTTTTGGTTCTCTCCTCCAGCATATCCAGCCTTTCCATTATCTTGCCGAGGACCGACAAGAGAGCAGGATCTGTTCTGGACTCTACCTCTTCGATTCTGATCTTCGGAGTCTGCTCTGACGGGAGGGCGTTGTGGGCCGCCTGCTTCGAGCGGCCAGACATGTGCGGAAGATCTCCCCCAGGATTGGTGTCGAGTGGTGTCTGTTTCAGGTAACTTCCTGCGGACATCGCGGGTGTCGTCTCCACAACGATCTGCTGCGGGCGCTGGTCCATCGGCGGGGTGCGCTTGTGCTTCTTGCAGATGGCCCGGATTGCGGCATCTGCACTCTCGCGGCCTATGACCTTTCTGAGATCGGAGACGACGATCTCCTCGAAGCCCCAAGTCCACTCTGCAAAGCCCCACGCTTCAGGGTCTTTACGTAGACTGCCCGATTTTGTGTTGACACCGTGTGTTTTGTAGTCGGAGATGGCAATGTAGCATAGTTTGACAAAGTCGCCTCGGTCCTTGTAAGACCATTGTCTCCTTGTCGCTGACGGTTTCAACTCTAGTATGCCTTCCTGCGCCAGATACCGCTTCATCTCGGCCCCGCCACACTCCATTCCCGACCGGATGTGGAACACTTCGCTGCCTTTCTCCGTCTCCACCACAGCTCTATGGCCTCTGCCGTGGGTGCGATACGCCATAATGCGCTTTCCGTCGCAAGTAAGGCCGGTAGCCCATTTCCACTCTACTTCTGCACCTGAGCTCGCGCCATCTGCATTCTCCGATGTCTGCGTTGGTCCGTTCTCTTCTGGCATGAACAGACTGCCGCTGCTTTCAGTATTCGATCGACCTTCTTCGACCGAAGGGATCGAGGCATTGCTCTGTCTATCGCTACTGTCTGTATCCATCGGCTCACCGTCAGCATCGACGAACTCGGCACCAGTCGTCACTGGATCGGCGGATCTGTACGGCTTTATAGCGTCGTCTAGCCCTGTAGAGGCAGAGTTAGCAACGAGCGACAGACTCTGTCTACACGGCTAGACGAGCACCTACTTTTGATAGCTTCGCTGGCCTGTGCATGTCCACAGTTGTCTGGACGAAGTAATGCTACAAGCTCCTGGTACTTTTCTTCTGCTTTTTCTTTGCTCTGAAGACCTGCTAGGTCCAAGACCTTAAAGGCAAGCTTGGGGTCTGCCGCCATGATCCTCTCGACCTCGCGCGCCTGGACATCGCTAACTCCTGGAGGAGGCTGACTGTGCTCTGTCGTAGCTCCGTCTGTTGGCTCTAACCTGGTGGTAGGGTGCTCGCTGTTCGAACGTTCGCTCGTCGATGATGCAGCTTGACCGACACTGCCTGTTGATGAGCTGCCGGGCTCGCTCCCCTTTGGCTCGCCTTCGACTGGATTATTTTGGCCTGCAGGTTCTGCATTGGTGTTGGTGTCTGGAGACGGTCGAGCCGAAGTGCCAGCAGTGGCGGCTGCTGGATTGCTCTGATCACTGCTCTCTGGCGTTGCCTGTATGCCTTTCGGGGGCTCAGGCGCGACGCTCGGCTCTGGCGTAAAGTACCCGTATTCGGTCCTCACTCCGCCTTGCAGCCTGTCGTTTGTATTTGAAGCCATGACGAAGGTCAGCTGTGTAGATTGCGTCGTGTGCTATGCTGAGCAGCTCGACGTCCCTTTTGTATTTTCTGATTGACGGGGCGTGAGTTGTCCCCCATCCCGGGGCCATTTCGAGACCCAGACCAGAATGAGTTCATGTGTGCTGGAGCATGGCACCGTCCAACTTTGGCTCTTCGCTGGAGACCAGTTCCCGACTCACCCGTCTGGGCCAATACAAGACCCCCTGCTGTGATGGCCGAGGTACCGCGAAGCACGACTTGTAGCGTCGACGGCCCACCACTGCAGCTGCAAACGACGTGACTGTCGCCTACTCCAAGCAGAATGCGTTGCATCACAGCCTGGCCAGCTCTTCTCTTGACAGGACTAGCTTTTGCTGACTCCCCTCGAGATCCAAGCAGAACAGTAGCAGCGGACTTTGCACGGGAGACAACCGAGGTCCTTTTGACTGCTGAGTCTGCAAGCTGGAGCGGAGGACCTGCAGCTGCCACGATCCAGGTCCAAGTAGGTAGCCTGTACGGGTCAGCAGTGATACCGCTTGTCGGTCAAACAACCCCACGTGCACGCACAATCGAGGGCCACGCTTCTTCAAATGACGTGCACGGCTTGACCAACCACAAGACTGTTAGCATCTCGTCTTGCGATACAAGCTTCGACTACACCAAGGCAGCCAGCCCAGCTGTTCCAGCCGGTACAGCCAGAGAGGCCACCGCTACGGGCTTATCCCACTTTGCCAGTACTACTGGTGGTGCGAATGGGAATCAGACTGCATGTGCCAACCCTACCATCAGTGTGACAACCTTCAACGCAACCACCTTCAATGCAACCACCTTCAACGCAACCACCTTCAACGCAACCACCTTCAACGCAACCACCTTCAACGCGACAACAGTCATCCCACCCCGCGGACCGTTGCCGACACGGCCCCCTCCAAGCCTCAGCCTCCTCAGCAGCGCAGCTCTCTCGACCCGGAATGGCGGCGGTAGGCTTTTAGTGGCCGCTCTGCTTCAAGTGGGGTTTGTGCTTCTGCTGTAGTCTAGCAATGCGGGACATGGATAGCATGTCAAGAAGAAATAGATTAACCAAGTCAAGAAGACATAGATGAATCAAGTCAAGAAGAAATAGATCAATCAAGTCAACTAGAACGGCTGTGCCACTGTCGATGGTGTGATGGAGGCTCTGACGCAGTTTCATTGTCGAAGCTCAATCTTCTCTTTGTCACTCTGTCTGCGGGGCTACATGTCTTTCTCAGAAAACAAGTTGTCAGCAACACGAAACCTGCAATTAGTGATCACTCTGATCTTGACCTGGCTTGAGATGTAGGCGAGCAAGAGGAAGAGCGGAGTAGAGAATCTCAGGGCGTGAATGAGACAACGAGCCAGATGTGTACTCGGGAGTGCCTTCTGTTTCTCGCCATGCAAGATTCGGAAGGCCTCAGTCTATCCGCATTGTGCGTAGCGGCTGCCTCTGCCCTGCCTGCTGTGGTGAGGACGATGTTGTAAATCTAGACGAGATAGCTCAAGTGCGCGACGAGGCAGCTGTCTCGAGCTGACACGGTAGGTAGTGACTGAGCACTACAACACGATCGCCACTGCGCACGACATGCAATCGCTCATACTTGTCTGCTGGGTCACGTTGCTATCCGGCTACAAGAAAGCAACGCGCTGAAAGAGACGAGAGAACCGGTTCTATTCTGGTCGACTTGCAACTACACCGGTAACTGGCAACTACACTGGTGACCGGTAACTGCACTGATAACTACAAGACAAAGGCAAGAGTGACATGCGCTTAAGAACTCTTTCGCTTCCGGCTCGGACGCACCCTTCTGGTCGAAGCCCTGCGCACTGGCGGGGTTTCTTTGTGCAAGTCCCCGCTTCTTGCTGTGTTCTTGACCCCCTCAGTCTGGTTTGGCTCTGTCGAGCACTGCGTGCTCTGGAGGCTGTCGACCCTTTGGGTCAGGCCGCAAATGACGTCAGCGGCGCGGGTTAGCGCCCCGCGCAGTTCGGCCTTGTCTTTCTCCAAACTCGCGATAGCAGCGTGTGACTGCGCACACGATGAGCCTGCAGTGCAATCGGCCTCCTGCTTTATCGAGACAGCATCGGCAGCATCGCGCCGCTCAGAGCGCCGATCGATCGATTCGAGGGCGAGCATGGCCGTCTGCGCGCTCTCTGCCTCTCTCTCGAGCGACCTGCACCTGCCAGCCGTCTCTGCAAGATCTCTGGTAGTCGCTTGGTGCTGGTCAAACAGGTGCTGGTACGCCTGAGCGCACTGCGCGTAGCCCTGCTCGGCGGCGAGGCACCGATTCTCGAGTCCGCTCTGGTTGTCGCAAAGACGCCTCAGTTGCTTGCGGCATGCTCCGAGAGCGATCGCGACGTTGTAGAGCTGATGTTCCACCGACACCAAGTCTTCGCGCCCAGTGACGAAGGGCAGGTCCATGATGCAACCCTCGCAGAGCGTCGGTCCAGGATGCGGTGTTGTGGCTGCCGTTGCAGATTGGTGCGAAACCGTGACTACGGCTCAAGGCCCTGTATATGCATTCATGGTTAACGTCGGTTGGGCGCCTGTAGGGAGCCTTTTCGTGACGAGACTGCTTGTGGCCTACAGTACTTAGGGTGCTGTATCAGAACCAGCTGCTGCACGTCGAGACTGCTACTTGCTCATGGTCCCGGTTTTGGCCTCTTGTAGGGAGACGGGGGCTCTGTTTGGGTCGCTGCAAGAAGAGCTGATGGGAGAGGTATCATACATAACGTCACAACTGATGGCCATGGAACGGGTCCAGGTGTGACGTTTGTAGTGACGTCGATACCTTTGACGCCAACAAGCACAACTGCAACAGCATGTCTGCAGCTCAACCTCCTCAGTCTTGTAGAAGAAGTCAATCGAAAAGCAGCTCGGATCAAGCGTGTCTCCGCAGGTTGCTTGCCCGCAGACTGCTTGCACAATACCTGCAACCTAGCACAGCTGAGATGAGCGCAGCAGGGAAGGGCCACCGCTCAAGAGCTGGATGGAGCACTGCTGACGCATCGCACCGCCGTGCATGTCTCGAAGAGGAGACGGTGCTGGACGCGGCGATTGATCGATTGATACTTGACGACATGGTAGAGCAGGAGCAGGAGCAGGAGCAGGAGCAGTAAGCACAGGCGATCTCTCAACCCTCGGAGAGCGACATCGACTCGACTATAATGCTCGCACTTCATAAACAGTCACCCAAGTAGGTGACAGCTTCAGTGATCGAACACTACAGCAGGCAATCCATTAAGTCACACACACTCCGCCTTCAAGCACTTCTTTGTTTAGCTGGTAAACCAAAGCCTTCCAGATGAATGTGAACGATGAGATTTGAGAGGATGCTTGTGGCAGCGACGGATGTGCTGGCGTTGGCGCGGGACTGACTTAATTTTAGCAGTCTCCCTTCGTCTAAAGCTTACGACTGTGCTATTTTCGGACTGCACCGCGAGTCCGCCATTCACCCAGCAGGATCAGAGACTTACTTGAGGCAGCAATTATATGTTCAAATCGATTTTTAATAATTGTGTCATGATTGTTACGCCTGCACATGTCCCACTCGGCCAGCCATTTGCACTCAGCTGGTAAAGTATGGCCTCCGTACCTGCAACGACCGATCTGTGCCGCCAAATGCTGTACGCAAGCTGGGACTCTCTCGCTCAGCTCCGATCGGCTCTGCGCCAAACTCGAGAGACTCATCTGGGACTTGCCAATGCATACGTCGAGCTTCAGGAAGACCACCGCAAGACTTCAGAGGAGCTGGGTCGGCTCAAAGACGGCTACTGTGGCCTCTTTCGACACTGGGAGCAGAGCTGCCGGCTCCTCCAGGAATGCAAGCGTGTCTCGACCGACTATGCATACCGTGGCTCTGGGTGCTGCTGCAATAGTGGCATGTGTTTCAGCACGCTGGCTGTGGAACGAATGACAAGCGCACAGCGGCGTAGCTGTGAGAAGGCGACTCTACCGTGACAGTCAGCCACTGCGCATCCGTAGGGGCACCAGATCAGGATTCTCCATTCCAGCTGCCCTATCGAGGCAGGTCACGATGCACGCAAGGAGGATCGAAAAAGCTATCTGGGAAGGGTCGGAAAGCAAGCTTGGATGTGAGATGCCCAGCAGTCAAGAAGTGGGCAGGGAGCAGGCACAGAAATCGTCATTCGGGCGAGAGACAAACCCAGACAGGTCCATCACAAGAGTGCGGGGAGGCCAATGTGGACTCGTATTTTAGGCACTGAGGGGGTACCAAAATAGGTCTCCGTACGAAGAATAGAAGAAGAAGAAGAAATAGAAGAAGGTAGCTCAGCGACTACTGCTCACTGTGTGTGCTCTTTTGGCACCCACAACATCCAGTCGTCTCGTGTCCGCTGAGATGTACGCTCATAACGTGCCCGTCGAGACGTCTCCTCATTTCGCCAACGACCCTCCCCTCGCTCTAGGATCCACAGAACGCGAGATGGCCTGCAATAAAAGGATCCTGGCGCCACAAGAAGCTACACGAGCCGACACACAAGTTTTTGTGTGCGGGCCAACGCCTAGCTTATCTCAGATGATCATACGTACAGAGCAGGAGAACGAAAGGCTCCGTCGAGAAGTAGCCTGTCAGCACAAGATGGAGGATGCGAGCATGTACCTCCTCAGCGAAGTGCAGGGGTTCCTTGAGAAGCTGCAGCAGGCAGTAAACATCTTTGAAGATCTTCAGCTGGACGTCGAACAAGACCTGCGCGATGGTACAAACCCGTAAGGGCAGAGCAGGGCAGGGCAGGCTTATTATGGAACGCTTCGCGTATAGGCAGTGGCACCAAATAAGGAACGGCGTAGAGCATTGGTCAACAGTACTCCACTTTGTGATCTACTTCTCCCAATTTCAAGAGATACTCACTCTGCCACACTAAGAATAACACAGGTGGATTTTGGTTCTTACGGCCGTAGCGTAGCAAACAGAGTAAAAGCTAGTGATCCAAAAGTATAGCTTGAGTTGAGCCGCCAGTCATCTCACTACGGAGCCCACCCCCTCTCCCGGCTCTTCTGCTTCCAGATTTTCCGTCATATTACTTCAACCATGCCATACCATGAGCTCTATCGCGCAACGGCCCCGGTTGCCCTACGTCACGAGGGGCGTGATCACTGTAAGCAACGCCATGGCCACGGCGCATCCGAGCGCTCCAAAGCACAGTCTGCTGACTTCGCCGCTTTGTGCCTCGATCCAAGGGGGCAGATCCTTTGTCCTTGCTTGCACCGCTACAAACAAAGCTGCAAGCATGATGAACGGGGAACAGCACACCAAGCCCAGAACCGACAAGACCAACATCCTGCAAGGGACGCTAAGGCGAGAGATGGCGCTGGTAACCTTTGATAGCGAGACAAAAGCTGAGCAAACGAAGAGGACCAGTAGGGTTGCCATGAGCACGGCACCCAGGGCCAGCAGCTGTCGAAAGTACGCTGAGAGCGCACTGAGACGGTCGGCTGTCGGTTGCAACTGATCGATTTTGTCACGAAGAGCGTCGTCGATGCTGCTGGCTAACATGCTGGACAAGCCTGAAGTGACTCCCGAAACCAGGCTGGACAGGTTCAACGGCAAGTCAGAGCATGAGATGTTGTGCGCGTAGCCAACACAGACAAGTCGCGTGCCTATCGAGCAGTTCTTCGGTATATGCTGCTCTATGTCCTCGACAGCAGGAGTGGCGAGAGCCCCTGCAGCGCTTTCTATTCGACTGGCAACCGCTGGACCTGCCGTCATGGCCGCGTTGATGGCACTCTTAGCGTTGTCGATAACGCTGGGAGCCAGCGTGCTTGCGTCACTCGTCAGACTCTTAGCTGCGCCCTCAAGATCCTGGAGGACGTTGCGACGTCCAAGGATGCCTGCGCCGAGAACAACATCGTGGGTGAAGGCTGTCGCGTTGAGCTATCTCAGGCTGTCTGTCAGCCAGTGAGCAGCCGCTTCCCTCGAACGACATCTTACCCTCAGCATGAGTATCCCAGCTTTGGCGTTTCTCTTGGACTGCGTCTGTGCCGCGAGAACAGCGAATGCAATTGCAGCTGCAGCAAAAACCGATAGTACGGCCACTTTTGAACGCATTCTGGGTTCATCTAGAGCCATGGCACTTTATCACAGCATTTATAACAGAAAGGGTCCCCAAAATGGGCCACCCTGTGCTAGGACATGCCCTTCTGTCACTTTCAGCGAGGTGCCGCATTTGGTCCTACAAACTGTCACTTCTCAGTCGACACTACGTTGTATAGAGTTTTGATGGCTGTTGTGGAAGTGCCGACAAGTCTTTATTGCGTAGAGAGTCTCCTCGAGCTACCAGTACGCTTGGTGTTGAAGGCATGGCTCATGGTAACAAGGATGCAGGCCTGACACCAGCCCGCTCGAGAATCGGACCCCCTTGAGGATTGGCTGAAATAGGATCCCGAAGCTCAAGATTGAGGCCCTTCGACCCGCGTATCGACTGTTTTGATAAGAAAAGAAAATTGCTCTTTCGAAGATGCTTGCTACCCAGCTTCGTCACGGATCGATAAATACAAACGTTACAGCACACACGCTGCCTTCTCTTTGCACCCACGACTGTCCATAGCGCCGAACTGCCAACCGGTGGCCGAGCTTTCTCAACACGCAGGACAAATAACAGCTGCAGTCTGCCAGAATGCTTGGTAACCCCGCTGCGACAGGCGATGCAATAGATCCACGGAGAAGCGTCGTCAAAGAGCTGCCAAGCTTTCCAGCTCCCTGCGGCACGTCCTTTGCGATCGAGTACGTTGACTTTGGGCGCGATAGAGGGGCAGGTCTGACCGTGGATGCGCTATACATGCAAGGACTACTGCTGCAGAAGATGGCTGCACAAGAGAATGCGGCCAAAGAGCTCTCAAGCCAACCAGTTCGGTCTGGTCCCACGTCGACAAAGCTGGAGAAGCACAAGATATCTGGCCCTTGAGATGGCCTTGGCTGGAGAGTGGTAGGCCAGGTGGCTTGTCTGCACGTAAACTCAAACGTCAAATGGCGTCCTTCCATCGTCACACGCTTGTGTCTGAATAGGTATGCAGAACAAAAAGTATGCTGAAACCAAGCTGAACAGAGGCATATAGACTTAAAATGTCATTGACATTAGCGAGAGCCATGAATGAAACATAGGTGATTGTGGAACTGTCAATACCATACTTCGCTCTTATTAGCTGAACAAGCGTAAACCAGGCCTGAATACCGGTTGGTCCTCGCAGGCGGCTCGCTAGTGATCATACGGACGGATGCATCGCGTTCGCGACCTAGGTGTACGTTGGATAAATCTATCAATCCACACCACATATACTCTCGTGAAGAACACGCTGTACAATTGCTTCCTCTTCTAGCTTTGTCAGGCGTTTTGAGTTCGGCTCGCAATCCAGTCGAGGGCGCGTTCTGTTGCGACGCCGTCATAGCGTTCGTTCTGGTACGTTGGTAGATCTTTTCAGTGCGTCGGATGCTTTTAACTTGAGTCGAATGTCAAGAATAGCAAACTGTAGATTGCCTTTAGTATAGGTTCTTTGTGCTTAGAGTTGTTGCGACATTACGTGTTGTTGTTGCTTAGGCGTTTTGGTGGGGAGACTGCAGCGCTCGGTGGGGTGCGGCGCTTCGTAGGGAAACACGTTAGCAGATATCCCTCTTCTTAAAATGACGAAAAAGATGCACGCTTCAGTAAAAACACATTGGGTATGTAGTCGTTATGCTCCCGAGCTGACAGTGGTTGAGTTGACAGCCGCGTGGTGGGGTGGCCGAGAAGCCCCGGCTGAAAAGTACCCCTGTACCAGTACCGGTAGGTACCAGTTTCCAAGCCCCACTTGGTCCGATCCTTTCTCCAACATTAGTCCGTAAGCGCTACGTTATTTTAAATTAGGTGCCACGCTGTAATTTCAGTTTCTCCTCATCGGGTTGTGAGCGTTCCTTCGCGCGACATGGCAAGACCAGGCATAGTAGCCAATTATCCGTTAAGGGGAAGGGACGGTATAGCCGGCCTAGGGTTTAGCCGCTTACAAAAGGTGAGTGCGGATCAAAATTCGAGACAATTCTGCAATAATGTCCACTCCTGCCGTTGTCATGCTCGAACCGACAGTCGATGCTCTGAGGGCCAAGCTTACTGCTGTCCAAACCGAGTTAAACGCACTGAAACGCCATCATGCAGCATGCGATATTTCACACAAACTACCCAGTGGCAGCGAGAGTCTTCGAGAAGACTCCACAGCATCGGAGAGAAGAAAAACAGGATCGATTATCGCGGCTATAATCGAGGAAATTGAGAATACATCCAATCGACAGGCTTTAGGGTGCGCCAGCCTGCAGCGAGATTGTGCAAACACCCCGATAACAATCGATGCATTAAGACATAGAGCCCCTGAGGTGGCTGCAATCGTAAACGATGCCAAATTTGACAGCAATATCGAGGGTCGCATTGAGAGTTTCCGTTTTATTTCTTGCATCATCGTTGCGCGCGGCCTCCGCTATCTCGCAGTCCAAGAGGTTGAAGAGCTTTTGAAGGTGATTGTGCCTCGTACATCAGACGAATACCGACGGCGAGTAAAAAACGGCGTGCTATGGATGCACCAGAATCTCATAACAGTGTTAGTAGAGCTGGGATGGAAACTCGAACATGCCACGGCTGTTGTAGCACGATGTGAGTGCCTCTGGATGCCAACACAGCTTGATTATCGCTTACAACCATTCAAGATGCACCAACGACCTGGAGCGGTCTCCGACGAATACAGGAAGAGTCCGCCCATCGAGATGCTTTGATTGCAAAGTTTCAAGCTGCAAAGACAAGGCCCTATCCAGCCTCCATACCTTTATGGTCTGTCCCCGACTTAATTGTAAAGGCAGACTCTTCCGTAGGGTGCGTAGTCAGCAAGTCGGAATACAAGTTGCTCACGCTCAACAGCTTCGAACGGATTTGCTTGAAGTTGGGCTACCTCAGACCAATTGAAGTGAAGATGTTTTCAATTCTCCACCTGTGCACTCGAATAGGTTGTCCAGTTCGCAGCTCATTGCTCTCAGCTGCAGGTCGACTGAGAAATCGTTGGTCTTCCAATGGAAACATAGAACATTTTGGTATAGAAGAATTGGGTCTGGACTCTGACATTGTGGCTGCCCTGCGAGACCCGAAAGATTTGAACAGGATTCTACGCTACTGTAGGGCTTTTGGGTTGATTGAAGACCGCGAGATCGGAGCATCGAATGAGATAGTGATAGTCTCCAGAGTTGAGACTCAAGAAAAATCTGTTGATTGGAATCGTGTTATGAGACTGGCCTGCTTCTTTTTTACCGGATGCTGCGAATATGTGAGCAAGTAGGTCATTCCATTCAAATCAAACCTAGCTCAACTGATAGTCTTTTAGCGTACGACAACAGTCTTTGCACGCATTGCCATTGCTCCGCAAGCTCACGGAACGACGTACAGGCTTTGATGAGTTCCCTCATATCATCGTACGAGCCCTCCTACAGGCATCCAAGTTTTCAGATGACGATTGGAAGTTCCGGTCTATCGCAATTGCTATCGAAGTTGTACCAGGTGACATCGACGCCAGTGACAGAGCATACCTCGCATACAGGCGAAGCTTCGTTTTGCGATCCAAGGGCAATCTGAATGAGGCTGAACGTGTCATCCAGGATTACTTTGAAAGTATACCTTCACACAGTGTAAATGATCCGCGTCAGAACGCTATCCACGGACTTCTCATGAATTCGCTATCATGGATTTGCGTTGCTCAAGTTCGATTTGAGCAAGCTATCGCTACTTGTACATCTTGGAGACCCTTTGGCTCAAGTCTCTACGAAATGAGGGTAGAGCAGAAGCTTGCCACTGTCAGAGGTATCGCAAAGAAACACATGGGAAACTTGCAAGGCGCCATCAAAGAGTTGGGTAATGTGCTTGACCACCAAGATGCATCCCGCGCTCGTTTGTATGTGCTCGCAAACCTATGCGATGTTTATTGCGAATCTCAGCAGTATGAGATCGCATATGATAAAATTAGGAAGGAGCTTGGAAGTTTGGGGCTCCTTTCCCCAGGCATACAGCTGGAAAATCTTCAGGACAGGTATTCTAGAAGCCTGCTACTGTCTTTCTCCGAGACATGCTCTTGTCTCCGACGATATGAAGAATCGAACGCCATTCTTCTGCAACTCAAAGGCTACTTCGAGCGTGGTCCGTGCACTGCCAAGAACGATCAGCAAAGGCATATTCGCACGCTTCTTCTCCTCGCGCAAAACCACCATCGCAGAGCAACAAACAAAGCGCAATGGTATTCCACACTGGATTTGTGGTATCGACTGGTCGGATTGATCAGCGAGTATCAGGTGCTTAGTACATCAGGGTGGGACTTCGCAGTGATATGTCTCTCACTTCATCATGCACATCAGAACCTTCCAGGGAATGAGACAGATGAGACATGGCTGCAGAAGGCTAGCTCCATTCTCTTATCCGAGTCCGAAGATCATTTTTGGATGCGAAGTTTGCCGGCTTTTTGGGTGCGTTACATTTTAGAGCACGACTCCAGTATCTGTACGAGACTGCGTGCTCGCATCGTCAGTTGTGCGAGACTGCCTGCACAGCTCGCTTCATGACGATCAACGAGGTAACATGAGTGGTAAGCGAGTCGCCCAGGCAAGCGAGTCGTCCACCTTTTAGGAGAATCTACCTTTGCACAACTATAACTCAACACTACAACACTGTACTATAGTGCACAGTACGTCAAATTAATCCTCTATCTCTGCTGCAACTTTTCTACATGTGCGCTTGTTGTGCCCTACCTCACTACACCTCTTACAGCGGCGAATACCCCCTCTACTGCTAACTGCTTGTACCCTCTTGTTACGCCTCTCTGCCTCAACCAGTGCCTCAGCATCCTTACGCTTAATTATCTCCTCTGCCTCTTGCTGCGATAGAGTTCCTCCAATACGCTTTTTCTTACGTGCTTTACGCTCAGAAGCAGCTTTGTTTGCTGCTTAAAGCTTAACTATTTCAGCTGCCATAAGCACCTGGGTATGCACTGTTATTTCAGCTCCCTTTTGAAACTGCTGCACTATCTCACGGATTGATTCTGTTGATGAATTTCTATAGTCTCTTATCCTCTTTAAGATTAATGTTGATTGAGCTTCAATTTCAGCAGCATTGCTTGGTGTTTTAGGTTGCCAGGGGGTAGGCCCTGGTGGAGGTGGCGATGGCGTACAAGGCTTCACTTCCAGCTTTGATAGCACCGCCTCTGGGTTATCTGGAACCAAGCCAGTTGCTCTGAAGCTTGATCTGATATTATTCCACGAAAAAGCCCCCATTGTTTACCTGCTGAAAGGCGGCAAGGAAGGCCTTTTTATCAACGTGGGCAATGTGGCTGTCTGCCAAGACTCGACTCTGATTTCCTCCTTGTACTCCCGCTTTAGGGAGGCAAAACAGCCCACGTCAAGCGGCTAAAGGATATGTGACGCATGAGGAGGCATACAGAGAGTAATAATCTTGTTCTCCTCACACAGATCCTGGAAGGCAAGTGACTTGTGGCTCTCATGGCCATCAAGAATAAGCAGCTGGTGACTACCTACTGTCCGGGCCTCTGTATGCTGGATAAAGTGCTGCAACCAGTCAAGACCAAACTTATTTGTTGTCCAGCCATTGTTACTGACACCTATCCTCCAGTCTTTAGGAATGTGATACCAGGCTTGGTCGTGGTTCTTTGCTTTAAAGATAAAGAAAGGTGGGATCATCCACCCCATAGCGTTGATGCCAGCAATTAACGTTGCCCACTCACGGTCGCCAGGCTGGACCCCAATTGGCTTAAGACGTCTCTCAGAGGCTGTTACTACCTTCACAGACCCTCCAATACCCATCTGGAAGCCAGTCTCGTCAAAGTTGTAGGTGTCTTCGTCCAGAATACCATACTTGGCTTCGACATTGCGTACAAGGTCAAACCAGGGACTGATAATAGCTAGGTCGCTGCACAGGGCTCTCTGGCAATCGCGATGTCTAGTTACTTGAGACTTGATCTCAGGCTTCCGGCGTACAAGGTTCCTGGCCCATTTTTCTCCAACCTAGCCACCCCTACGGGCAGCCAGCAGTTGATTAGCCATTTCACGTACGTAGCTGAGTGTTGGGGCAAAGCCTCGCGCGTCAAGCTTTCTTATGTATTGTACAATTGCCCCCTCTTCAGGCCTAGTAAGCTTTGATGAGTTGGGATGGGAGTCGCGTCGTGAAGTGGTTTTGGCGCGTCGGTCACCAAGGGTCCTTCGAGGAACGTTATAAATAGCAGCAGCGCGCCGTTGGCTTATTGACGCGTCAGATTTTATGGCTTGAATAGCAAGGATAATCCTGTCCTCACAAGAGAGCAGTCCAAGATCAGGTTGTTGAGACATTAGATGGAAGGTAGAGTGAGGTGTGGTCTTGGCAAAAGTGGGCGACTCGCTTGCCACTCACGTTAGCAAATTACATCAACAACTCTACGAAAAACACGGCTGTAATCAGATCCGCACTCAGTTGCTGTTGTCGTAAGGTCTTTTGATTGAATATTTCGTGATGCTTGTAATACTATTCTCTTATACAGATTCTTCGGCTAATTGGCTTTGCATCTGCGAGAGTTGTTTTAGATACAGGTATTGGAGAGCATTTCGCTGTCGGACGCACAGCAGCACCCGCCCAAATCTTAGGCCCTGCAATGTCGTGTTGACTGGGTGACTCGCTTGGGCGATACTTGCACCGACGGTTGGTTGGTTGGTTGTTTCTTGCACGATTTCAGTAGCGAAGCCCGCGGCTACCGGTGTGCCCGGTTGAATGGCATGGCAGACGACATCTTTCGCCGGATGGTGTATAGTCGCTACCAAGAGGTTGGTCTATGGTTCTTGAATTGCCAGAACGTTGCACTCGTGGATCCTGGGGTCGCGCAGCATAGTCACCATCTCTTGGGTTGTACATGTTGTACTGCAGTGCGTTGTGTTTGTTATGTTTCGTTACCGTAGTCGATGGCTGTTGGCATCAGTGTTGTCAACAAGCAAATCAAGTCAAATCTTGGCTCAAACTTGACTTGATTTGACGTTTGCTGTTGGCAGAGTTGATTTGCTTGGACTTGAAGTTGTATTTGCTTGATTTGCTTGATTTGCTTGATGATTTGCAAGTACACTTGGTGTTGAGATGCTGAAAATCCTCCCGCCTATAGTAATTACTGTAGAGAGTCGTCCTATCTGCATATATCGTATAAGACGTCCAGGTCTCTGTTGCTTAATTCAACCTTAGTTTTGCTGTTAGCACTCTCTATATAGCTAGCTTTTATCCATCTCCGCACACATTGAAGAGCAGCTAGAAGTTGAGCTCCTATTTTGCGACGTTTGGGCTCTAACAGGTCACCAAGCTCGCTGAAAACTCGCTCACATTCACAGCTTGAGGCAGGTATACTTATAACGTCAAGCGCCAGCTGCGCTAACGATGGGTAATTGCTGCGGAGACTGAGCTAATAGCGCGTTGGATTGCCCTGTATTTTAAATTCCTTGCGACTCCAGCGCGGCTTATTAACATGCCAGCGCTCATACTCGTCTATAGAGTCCTCCTTGTTGTCGCTCTTAGCGTTAAGTATAGCGTCGATAGCGTTGTTAAGCGCGTTGGTAGGTCTGTGGGAGGCTTTCAGCGGCGCTGGGGGCGCAGTGAGCGGCTTGTATTGGCGCTAAAGTAGCTGGAAGGAGGCGTCAGCAGCTGCTAATCGCGCTGGCTGAGCTGCCTATGAGACTTGGCAGTAGTTACGATAGCGGGGATGGAGTATAACAGCAGCGTAATAAGCGGGGGAGTCACTTAGTCTCTCGTAATATTGGCGTAGCTTTGCGAGAGCAGCGCGCAAGTTGATGGTGATATGGTCTTCTGGCGCGTCTGGCTGCTTATGGTTAACGCTCTTATATGGTAACAAGCGCTCTTTAAACGCGTGGAGGAGCTGCTTAAAGATGGGGATAACCTTATAAATAGCGCTAAAGCGCCTGTTGAGCTTGTGTAGTTTTATTTTGCGTCCTTCAAGCCGCTCAGTGGCTACTTTGAGCGGCTTGAGTACATCCACGTATTCAGTTATTACCGCCCAGTCTGCTGCCGTCAGCCCGTCCGATCGCATCCACGGCGCGCAGATTGGCTGCTTGTTGTTTTGTGCTCGCGCGTGTTCGTCCTTAGCAGCTTGCTTCTTGATAATGTGGGTGGAGTACTGAGTAATAGGTTGCTGGAGTAGTAAGCCGCGCTCAAATGAAGCGCAATAGCTATTCCAGCGTGTGACGCAAGCTTTGACAACGCCTAATAGCAAGTCGCCGTTTTGTAACAGGTCTTCAGTATGAGCAAGCTGCTGGAAATAGGCGAAGCTGGAGTGCTGTTTTGGCATACTGATGTAGCCCACAACGTCAAGAAACACACCTAGAGGTCCTTGCCGGCGCCACGCCTCCATAAGCTTTGCCTCGTCTTTCTTGTGCTTTGGATCGTTCATATACGCGTCTTTATCCTTGCCAAACATCACTGTCTGGCCGATGAGGTTGAGCGTATGGGGACCGCAGCGAAGACGACGCCAGCTAGCAGTAAGTCCGTATCGAGACGCCAAGTACTCAATTGCCACATCGTTAGCTGACGCGTTGTCAATCACAAAGTACCCCAGTTTCTGCGGACCTATACCAAACGCCATCAACACCTCGTTAACTACTTTGCCTATCTGCTTACTACTGTGAGCGCTGGACAGCTGTGGGAGCGCTATTAGCAAGTCCTGAATCCTCCTATCCTCGCTAATAAAGTAAGCAACAACTCTAAAGAAGCTACGTTTGCTACCTTTGGTTGTCTAGCCGTTAAAGCTTATGTGTACTTTGCTAGCTGCAGTAGACAATTTAGCTTCTATAATTAGCTTTAGGTACTTGTATAGCCTTATTACAAACCTTGAAACACTGTTGTGGCTTGCCTACAATGCCTTAGCTGCAGCAGGATTAGCTAATTAGATTATCCTTATAAAGCTTTCAGTCTTAAACTCGCGTAGTGGATGGTTGTTTTTAACTAGCTAAAGCACAGCAGCAAGCCGAAACTGCTGGACGTCAAAGCCTCCAAGCTTATTTGCAACCTCTTAAGTTACCTCTGCTCCTCTACTAAGCAGCCGCTTAAGCATTGACTAACTAGTTGGTAGCTGAGTTTGCTTCTTGCTACGCGCTGTTAAGCGATGGCTGCGCTTGTCCAACCCTAGGTGCTTTGCTGCTGAGCTTGTAGCCTGAGTTACCTCCTGTACGCCGCTGCTAAGGTTGTTCTTGTGGCAGTAACTATACACAAAATATGTACGTTTAGGCTTATTAGCGTTGTCTGGGCTCCTCTACAGCGCGACGCGGTCGCTGTGCTTAAAGACCTAGCTCTTTCTGCCTTTTAGAGTACGCGACGGCTTATAATAACAGCGTAGTTGCTCCTATTTGATGTTGTTAAAGTTATCCTCAAATCGCCTATTAAACGCCTCCTCCTCCTCCTCCTCCTCCTCCTCCTCCTCCTTGCTATCGTCTGCGCTGTTATCCTCAGTTGTAGCCACTGTGGCTGCCTTTGACGACGACGTCGCCGCTGCTGCTGGCGCTGCCACAGCCTGAGAGTCTAACAACTGCAGCTCCCATGGCCGCTCTACAGGCCCTATAACTTGGCTGACGGTGGGATTGACAGCTCTGGCTGGTATACGTGGCTGCTTGGCAGGCTCTGGTGACGGCGATAGCGACAATGATGCAGGCTTCTGCGTCTCAGGCAGCTCGATTGGCTGGCTGGTAGTGCTGGCAGGCAGCTCATTGCCTTCACGCGCCTTCTGAGTGAGGGTTCGGCGACGTTTAGGGCGTATATCGCTGACGTCGGCAGGTCCGCTGATGAGTATAGCGCGTTTGGGAGGTATTATCAGCTCAAATGCAGCAAAACATACGCTCTATACTAACGATTTAACGCTCTACAACACCACAATTAAGCTACTTTGCAGGCAAGGATGGCAATTGATAGCAGACTTGACGCGATCGATGGCTGGGGACGCGGCTGACTGCTAGTTAGTAGGTTGCTGAAAAACTCGTATGTGGACCAATCACAGCTCTGCCGAAAACCTCATTCTTATGGGATCTACAACACCAAAACAACGATCAAATCCTTCAAACCTTCAAATCAAATCTAGCCTAGGACTTGAGTTGACTTGGAATTTGTATAGGCGGACTTGATTTGACTTACTTGAAGATTTGGCTGACGAAATATTTAGATTTGCAAGTATACTTACTTGTTGACTAGACGGGTTGGCATCACTAGCTGGGCGTTCTGTCTCTCCGTCGCTGCAGCGTGGTGGTAGCGGGGCCGCATCTCGTACACGGCCTTCGCTTTGGCTATCTCCTACTTCTGATCGGGCATACACGGTTCCACGCTTCGTACTTACTGTGGCACGTTGCATTTTTCCTCAGTAGGCTCTGCGCGGTCCCGGGTCTCGTGTTCCTGCGCACTAGCAGACACTCTGTTGGCACCCGGTACCCCGCTGAACTTCGGCGTTCGGCCGAAGGTTTTACCGATCGCAACGCAACCTCGATACAATTAGCCAACGCTTTCGACCTGCTCGAAACACCGTAATCTAAAACAGATGAAGAATCGGAAAGAGATGACCAGATATAGTGTGTGTGTGAGCAACTTCGTCCTCCCCAGCGACTAAGCTAAAACAGGATTGCCTCCGTGCCCTGAATAAGTTGCAACTGCCTTCGCGGCAGAAGCATCCCGGACCCCGTAGTGCTTCTGCAAAGGATCGCACGCGAGAATGGTTGAGGATACTTGGCATTGACGTAAGTGGTTTACTTCAAACCCTGTGATGATGCTCATGAAGGCCAGGACACGCAATTTCAGCGGATAACGTTCGTCCACATTGCCGGCACGAAAGGCAAGGGCACCACCGCCCTGTACTGCGAACACATCTTATCACAATACCAGCGAAAGATGCAAAACTACTTCAAACTAGGTTGTTTAACGTCTCCGCATCTTAGTGATGTACGTGAGAGAATTCGGCTTGACGCTTCGCCTGTGTCCAAAGAGCTCTTTGTTCAATACTTTACTGAAGTGTACGATAAGATGAACGATACTTCAAGGTTGGAGAAGGAGGGCCCTGCAGCCTGTCCTAGCATTCCTGGCTACCCTGGGTTCTTAGCCCTACTCGGCTTGTACATAATGTACAAAGAGAATGTACGGATCGCCGTTATAGAAACAGGCGTAGGGGGCGAAAACGATTCAACTAATGTCATCGAACACCCTGCTGTTACCGGGATCACGACACTGGGTCTAGATCACACGAACGTGCTAGGAACGAATTTGAGAAGCATCGCATGGCATAAAGCAGGAATATTCAAGGCAGGTGTACCGGCTTTCACCGTAAAACAAGAGCATGAAGCACTTGAAGTTCTGGAACAGCGATCTCTCGAGAAAGAGACGGCTGGCAAGTTGACTGTGGTCTCAGATGACGCTGTCCTCGAGTACGGCCTGTCTGTGGTCCCTGACCAGCTTTACCAAAGGCGCAATGCTGCACTGGCTCTTGCCCTCTGTAATGTCTGCTTGCGGACCATAGATCCCAGTTTCGTAATGACATCGGACATTGCCGGCGCCTTACAACATACACACTTGCCGGGTCGCAGCGAGATCTGTAGAGATGAGCAACGTACATGGCTCCTTGATGTTGCACACAACGAATT
This sequence comes from Sclerotiophoma versabilis, assembly GCA_012274445.1. Lineage (NCBI taxonomy): Eukaryota > Fungi > Ascomycota > Dothideomycetes > Pleosporales > Didymellaceae > Sclerotiophoma > Sclerotiophoma versabilis. Next base: position 478,845 of record JAAROD010000093.1, read on the forward strand.
GAGCATCACTGAAGCGTCGCATTGGTTCAAGGCCGTTCTGGAAAAGCCAGAGCAAGTAACACAAGACAAATTGGTTTCAACCGCTTATGTCATCACAGATATGCTGGCCGTCCTTACGTGTTACTCTTCGGTCATGAATCATGGCGAGATACAAGAGCGATTCTGGAGAAACTCTACGAGATCCTTGGTGCCGGCGGTCAAAGCTTCCATGAGGCTTTTTTCTGCACGCACCGCTCTGGATTTGAAGACAAAAAGCCAGGTGCGTGCACGCTCAAACTCTCTCGTTTGGAATTGCCAATAACTCGTCACAGACTTAGGAGATTCACGTATTGATCCTTCCCACGCCTCGATGGTAGCGAGGTCTCATGCTGAAACGTGGAAAGAGCTAACAGGTCAACAAGCCACTGTATTCGATACTGTACAGGACGCGATGGACTTCATTCAGAAGAGATACGTTTCAATAACTGTGCTTGTTAGTGGCCACCCATGTGTAATTGGTGCAGTCCACTTCCTCTTGCAGCAAGATTCTTAGGTCTGGCGAAACGGTTTCCTTGAATATGGAATACTTTTTCTTTGTTCACGCTAGCTCTGCTGCAGACAGACAGGTGTAGCCAGTACGCTCATGAAGAGTGGCTCATGCTGAGATTAGACGATCGTGGCTCAAATATAACGATGTGTTTGATCAACGTCTGCGATTGATTTTACACCCGTACGGCTATGTATCCTCCACAAAATATCCGAGCGCTCCAGCCATTCGAGGTGGTGCGCTCCAACCTGCCAAACAGCTACCCGTTAGCTGTATACGCCACGTGCCTAAGATCGTGCAATTACAAATGTCAGCCTTAGACTCGTTCCGGCATATCCGTTGCATCATACAGACAGCTGTACCCCATTACCAAAGTATGATAATGCACCTGAGATGCACACAACATGACCGCCTTGGTGCAAGACTAGAAATTTGGCGTAGTGAGATGTCCACACACTGGAACAATATAAATGATCCTAGCTTCATGTCTCATCTGCCTAGCCAGTCTGTAGACTTTACAACTTCTGAAGCTCAAGCCTAGAGAGGAAGAACTACAGAAAAGGTTATAGAATACGAATCTCGTACAGCTCGGCAAAACAACGACGCGTGCGTAGAAGTAAAGATCATCAAACTCCAATTATCACTCGGCACGGCGGGGTTTGCGTGACCCAGGGATGGACGTTAGGTACATAAAGAAGCTTGCAGCTCGTCGTACACCTTTTGTAAGAGAAATCATAGCAAACACCAATAGCTAAGGAGCCAGTCAGCGATAGCTGCGTTACTCGCTTTATTAACAATGACTCTATTCATCTCATCTATCAACACTCAATGGGTATGGACACCAGTCGCCAGCCGCTGAAGACTAGCATCTATAGGTGATAAGTAGAGAGGCTCCCCCGGCAAGACTTGTCTTATGCGATGTGGCGCCGACTGGTGGACTCTTACGTGACGCTGCATTTCATATTATAGGAACAGGCCGCGCTTGATGACACAGCGCGTGAGAGCACATGAGGCTTGGAAGGACTTGGAAAAACTTGAATTGAATCATTTTACCGGATCATGGTTCTAGGAAACAGCCGCAAAGTCCAAAGAAAGGCATCAAGTCGGTTTTGAGACTAAGACATTCGTTATGAAAGACGTGGTTGCCGCACGGCTTCCAGATAACATCATGTCCTTGGTCTCCGCATTCGTTGCATTTACGTGCAGAGGGCGGCAATGTGTCCATGTACTCTTTCGCAGCGACGCACGGGAACAAAGACTTGGGATCGAGCTCGGCTTTATTCAACTGGATCTTCGATATGTTTTGGAGTACTCTGGACCTCATGTCGTCCTTCAACTGGCGTAAAGCTGTTAAACGAGCCCCCTGTGGTGAGTCGTTTAGGGCGAGAGCGATAGTGAACTCATCGCTCCTAGAGATCGCGTTGAACAGCTTGCAGAACGAGGGCCACGATGAACACGATCGAAGATGCATGTACAACTCGGACCTATCTTCTGGGTTGGGGGAAGAAGAGCGCAATTTCTTCCTGAGGGGTGCTGCATCACCTCGGCACTTCTTCGCATGTCTGTGCGCGCAACACCCAGGCCTGTGCAACACCACACTTCGACTGGAAAAAATCAAGAAATAACACAAAAAATCAGAGTCATTGAAAGGGGAAGGTGGCGGAAATATTGCGCTGTGCATCTCGGGGACATGATTTGTCCCATTCGTGTGGTGAGTCGCTCGCTGATAAATATTTTCAATCCCACCTCATGACCGAGACACTCTCATCGATCACATGATGCCGTACATGGCTGCACGCCTTCCAAGAAGATATCTGCTGCAGACACTTCTGGGGAAACATAGCTGGACCTGTGAGATATTGGATCCTGCGTACACGCAAACGGAAGATGTTCGTCTCGCCTACCTACGAAGGAGCTCGTTTTTTTTTGGCCCCCAACTAACTCATGACAACCCCATACTTGTATCTACTAAATAACCCACCACAATGCCTGCACAGACTAGTACGCGTGGTAAAAAGTTCAATTATAAGCAGTACAAGAAGATCCGAGCTCCCAGAACAAATCACACCAAGTTAAGGGCAGTTGAGAGGGCATTTGCGGTGGGGGCTCTCACTGCAATTTGGGGAGACTACGCCAACCAACGTGATCTTGCAACCACCATGGGACGCTCACAAGGCACCTTATCAGAGTTATTGCACCGTATACAGGCAAAGGCAAACAACTACTGTGTAGCTTTGTGGGATGAAATACTCTATGAAAATGACCTAGGACGTGGAAGGAGCTCCCTGTTATCTCGTCAGCAGAAATATCTCATCATCGATATTGCAACGTCGTCACGCGACCTGCGTGAGAAGGAACCCTGGCAGGCTATTGCAGATGGCGATTTCAGTGAAGTTGTACCAGAAATGAGTATTACAACGTTTGAAAACGTTATGTACGAGGCAGGATACGCGCGTCGTGCCCCTGGGTGGAAACCTTCACTGACACCAGATCAAGAGAAGGAGCGGAAGGCCTGGGCACACGCCCACAACCCTGATAAGTACGAGGAATATGACAAAAAAGGCTTTGACTTCAAGCAGGTAGTCTTTTCAGATGAGACTCCTGCTCGAATTGGTGAAGAGAGGGGTATGATTAGGACCTGGTGCCGTGAAGGAGAGAAGTACGATACCAGCGTCAAACACGACAGGAACAGGAAGGACTGTTGCCTGCAGTTTTATAGCTGTTTTCGCTACAACTGCAAGGGTCCTTGTCACGTCTATTACCCAGGAGGCTGCTCAGGTACAGATTCAGGAGCTCAATGCCGATCAGAAGACCCAAGACAACAAGCTCCCAATCTACGCACGCCAGGCCTTAAACAACCTAGGAGAAGCAGATGTTAATAGACGCTACAACACTCGGAAGAAGCAGTACGTTCCAAGTACAATGGACTATAGACGTGGAGAGCGTGCGCGTGGAGGAGTAGATGGTTACCGGCATCGTGAAGGAGCCCTCTCAAAGGTCACCCCATGGATCAAATCACTAAGAAAACAAGGAGTAAGGTGTATACTACAACAGGATGGTGCTCCGGCACACAGATCTCGAATTTCAAACGATTTTCTTATCGTTGAGAAGATTGATAGGTTGTGGTGGTCTGGCCACTCACCTGAGGTCAACGCTTCTGAGCATGCCTGGCCTTGGATAAGGCGCCACATAAGAAAGGAATTTACACCAAGTTGTAACAGCAAAGAGTGCGAGAGGCAATGGAAACACCAGTGGGAGGCCATGCCTATAGAGGTGATAAACAGGTGGATAGAACAGATACCAGAGCAGGTGCGGAGGATCATTCGGGCAGATGGGAAGAATGTCTATCATGGGTGACGCACTGGCCCTCTACAACCCCAAAACACCACAAAAAACTCAGAATAGGTAATTTATAGGGTGCGCAATAGCTTCACGTAGTCAGATTATCTTAAAATGCACTGGTTTCGTTGTTACAGTACTATTTAGTAGGGGCGTTGTGAACGGGAATCATGTTCGTGGACCGTGCGCTCGGTTGATCGGCCAAAGGAAACGAGCTCCTTCGTAGATGGCGATGACTCGATGACTCGATGATCGAAGCGCGATAGGTTAGCGTTTGCCACGGACCACTCGCAGCTGATCGAGCTAGTCATGTGATGTTGTTTCGAGGTTTCGTCCGCCCGGGCGGGCATTCCCAGCCTCCTGAAATATCAACCACCCCCCCCCCCCCCCCCCCACCTCGCAATGAAACTCACAAATCGCTTTCTCCACCGCGATTACATCTTGTCAGATCTTTTATGACTGCCGTTTTTCTCAATAGCGTTCCGTGATCCTTAGCATCTGTCGAATACTGTTCATTCGATCTTCTTCGCTTGTCTGTCGTCTGTCTCGGTACGCCATCCTTGCGAACATCACAAGGCCTCTCGGCAGGTAGCCATACAGTGGCGTCGGCTCCTAGCCCTCGCTCTGGTGGTTGCCTGTCATTGGGGTGATACTCCGGCAGACACGGTCGGCGCGTAGAAGAGAGTTTGGCGCACGTACTGGCAGGCCGCTGCAGAGTCAGGGCTACTCTTTTGCGCGACGCAAATCAAGCCTGGGTGGGTGGGCAGTCCTTGCGACCACCTTTCGAGTCGTCACAAGGGGAGATTCTTTTGTGAGTAGAATAGCTGGCAAGAGGGAGACATGACACAGAAAGCCAGGAAAGACGGTTTCCCCGTCTTGGCCTACTCTAACTTAGACGATCCGGCACCAATGCTCTCATCGCTCCTCTTCAGAACCAAATCGCCGCGTCGGGCGACGTTGAGCTTGAAGGTGGTATTCCACGGTGCCGGTCACGGTGATGCGCTGACCTTTGTTCTCCAAATCAACCCCAGTGATCTTGTACCTTGCGAGAACTTTTTGACACCAGCGAATATTGCTCTTCCCCAGAAACGGCTTGATAAAATACAGCGCCAGGGCAATCCTAATATTCGCATTCTCTCCCTCACTCTAGAGCAACGGTGCTCCATTTGGTATCCTAAGTCTATAACCACCGCGCCTTCACGTAGAGTTCATCTCCCTTTAGACGAATTGGCTAGCCTCGCAACAGCTTCGAGGCTTCACCTCCTATTTGATATGAACTGGCTAGGCAATGAGAAGAAAGATATCTTTGAGGGATTCATACGTTATCCGGGTCGCTTCACTGCTTGCCCAGTCGAAGAACACTACAGCAAGGAGTATGAACACTTGGACTGGAATCTATTTGATGCTCCTGCGTACCGTGATTCTACGACAGATGAAGGGGACCCAACGCCACCGTATCCTGGAGCGATCGCAAAACGTGCCAGGCAAAGTGTGTTCTTGAATTTAGTCGTCAGTCACTGACTGACGACTATCAGCCTCAACCCCGAGTCCCCCACCTTCTTCTTTGAAGCGTCTTCTCACCTCGTCAGACTTAGGAGTTAAACACACAAGTACGATCGAGAAGGACAGCGCAGGAACGCCACACCCCAAGCCTGAGCACTCCTCTAGAACCAGTACAGCAGCACTGAGTTCCAGCCCATACCCTGATACGCCTCGACGCCACCTGCGTCTCATCGTCGATAACGCATTGGAGCGGTCGCTAATGGGCAGAATCGGCAATCTCCTACCTTCGCTCATCGAACAACTCGTTACAGCCCCACCGCCTTCTCCATCCCAGCGGTCGGTGGCGAGCGAAATGTCGACCACACCACCGCCTCTAGACTTGACCCCATTCGGCAAGACGCTCGGCGACTACCTGATGGAGCGAATTAGCGCAAAGTTCGACGATCTCTACGAGCAAACATCGAGTTATGCCGATTTCCGGCGGAGGGTCGCGGACGATCAGTTTTACGATCAGGTGGAGGGAGAGAGGATGGCGCTCAATCGCGAAGCGGAGTCAACATTCCAAGAACTCAAGCAGAAATGTGAGGATCTGGAAGAAGACGTAACAGAGCGCGTACAATGGAGAATAGAGGAAATCTTTGAACTTCTCGAGAAGCACTCAGGCGATCTCGACTCTGCGGGGCCGGCCGGCCTGGCATACGGAAATGCAGAGCTGAGAAGGAAGAGAGCAAGGTTGAGAAGGCAGAGCGCGGAGCTGAGCGTGAGAGAAGAAGAACTGCGAAATGAGAGGGCAGCGTTCAGTGAGGAGAAATTGGACTTCCTAAGAGAGAAGTCAGAGCTGAGGAAGGAGAAGGCAGAGCTGTGGAAGGAGAAGGCAGAGCTTAAAAAGGAGAAGCTGTTACGTGCACTAACAGCTCGAGAGGTTTTGGACAAGGAGAGGGACTTCTCGTTTCCGGAGTTGCCAGATTGTTGCGTGCTGCCATGAAACAATAAATGTTGTTGCCCACCCATCCCTTGTGTCGCATTGATAAATTCACCATCCAATCGGACATGGGCCCGCCACAAAGCGCGCGCTTTGGATTGGCGTCCGCATCTGGAAAAGTGTCGCGGCCGGTTTCGATATCGACAGGTCTTAATCAGGTCACGAGCACCTGGAGCAAATACTGAGAATTAGTTGAAAAGAACTCCACCTACTCAATAACAGCGGCGAAGCTCCTGCTACTTCCATGGCCACGACTGGCACAAACGAGCGAGAAAGACGACCAGTACATACACGTAAGTGGCAGGCAAAAGAGTGTGAACACCCGCCGTGGCTGCAATGCCCGCCAATCCAACATCAATCGCCGTGGTCGTCTGGTATGCTAATGTCCATCTGCAGCAGCTTTCTAACATGCTGGACCTCAGGCAGGTTGCAATTACAGTCCAATCGAACAGCGGAACTACGATAATCAATGAACAATGATATCTATTTACCCAGTCGGTCCCCGGGTTTCTCAAGCCCCTACTTCGCGTAATCTCAGCTAGGCTGGTTTAAGCTCGGACCAAGAACAACGCATCAGTATCGGATCCTGTTGCTCGAACGCGAGAACAATGCTCGTCTCGAAACCCGCATTACTGTGTTCGCGGTGGATCTTATTACCACTCACAACGACTTCCTCTCCAGGGTGAAGCTGGCTCAAGTCGAAGCTGTGCCCAATTTGTTTCGTTGACCAGGGCGTCAAGAGTACACTGTCCAGTTGTATTGAGATCGAATCAGAAGTCCAACCATCTGAGCTACATTCGGGCAAGCATATGAAGAAGTTCCAACCACTTCGAATTTAGGAGCGCAGATAGGCATGCCCCTTCTGCGCATCTTGGTCGGCTATGACAGACTGAGATAGTAAGGTCCTCATCAGGCACAGAATCCTTCCCCGAAGAATGGGAAGCATGACTCTGTGACGTTCCGGAGCAGTGGTCTTGATGGTGTCGCTCTGATGATTCGACCTTCTGCGGCGGGGTTGGCGCTTGATCGGTTGCTAAAACAGTGGTGTCGCTCGCAACGTTCGTCTCCCCACTAGTCGACGAGAGTATCGTAGTTATTGATGGCGTGGGGTAGATGGGTGGGTAGAGCTGCGCAAGGACACAAGGAGAGTGTTGGACATTGTCGTAGCCTAAAACCATCCGAGATAGGAATCTACATACCCTCACGAAGCATACAAAAGCGCTTCAGTCAATCTTTTGCGACTTGTGGTCTCACTCACTCACTCCAATTGATGGTTGACAGGACGGGTGGCCGCCCTGTCAACTATCAATCGCGACAACTGTGACACAAGCCGCGCCTTTGTTGATGCCGGTTTCCCCGCAAGCACCAGTGTGTAATTGGCTCAGAAATGCTGGCTGTCACTTGGCGTCACCTCTGTTCAAATTTCCAACCTAAAGATCACAGTGATCTCATTGTAATTCAGCGAACAGTTTGTTTCGTGGCTTGCAAATAAGGCGGCAGACACTATGATCGAATTGGCTTAATGACCTAGGCTTGATTGGCTCTGTCAGTTTGCATTTTGCAATCTTGGAGTCTTGGCACTTGAAATGTGCTCAATCACAATTTCTATCCTGAATAATTCCCGCTGAAAAAGTTGTTGCACGATTCCCACTATTGTTCTCGACATTCTCGGATGAAAATTTCCATCATTGCTTTTAGAATTTAGTCTTTTCCCATTTCTGCAACTCCAGCACCTTGATTTATCAATTTTCTCAGCACCACAGGCAACATGCAATTCAAACAAATCTTAGCGGATCTTGAATATGTCGGACAAAAGATTCATGCATGAGCTGGGCGCTCAAAGTGTAGGGCTGAGTCGATCTCGAAGCTTTTTTAGGCATGGCCCCATAGTTGGATACTTATACAAGATGTAAAGGTAAGTAATGTAGACCCAAATAATATTCCTACGAAGCCGGCTCGGCAGTCAAGACTCTACAGTCTGGACCCAACGCCCAGCATACCAAACACATATTGCAACGTGGATACAATATCTGCCGAATGCTTTCTCACTAGTGAGCTGAGCGTCTCTGCAATCATCCGATCAATTTGACCATCGACACTACCATCGTAATCATACGTCCAGGTAAGACTCACGTCTGCACTTCCTTCTTCAAACGTTGCTACTATCGGCCGGAGAATGTCGAGCAGGCGCCGTAACACCTCGAGTCTGATGTCCTTCTCGTACAAGTTGAATTGCAGCCGAAAGCCGTTTTTCCTCTTGATGTCAAGCAATTGTCGCAGATGTGTATCGATTTGCGCCATCCGCGCATGCAAGGACGGATCGTCAGGGTAGAGCTCATGGAGATCCAGGTCGATAGTCAAGCGTCTTAGCGCCGTGGTCGGCTGCAGTCCGACTGCGAACACATCCTGAGTTAAGAGCTGGGCAATCCGGGCTGGCTCATCGATCTCGAAAGTTGGGCCATAACTGCCAGCAACGGCATAGTAGGCTTGCACAACCTCCCGTGCCATCTCCTCACCAACATAGGCTTTATCGGCAACATGGGGGGTCGCTCCAATGGAGCAGTCGCGAGGATTCGACACACGTCCCTTTACGAAGGGTTTTTGCCATGGCCCATGTATCCTGCTCTTCATCGAGCCGTAAAAGTCCAGTACATAGCCGTCGTCCCAGATTTGAGTGTAGATCATGCAGCGCAGCTCTCCTGGCAGCTTGGAGCAGATCAGACCTGCCGTGAGCTTGTTCCATAGCCGCGAAAATCGGTCGATGTATCGTTCTAGTAGCCTTTGTGTCGTGTCAACATGATCGTGAGTGAATGAGCCGGCATGGGATGCTTACACTCCTCGCTCTTCCACCCCGCCCGCTGCGGCAAACTGCGTCTGCAGTCGCTGGACATCATCGATTCTGCAAACTATCAGGAGAAAGCCATCGATCTGACAGCGAATGGGCGGCTTACTCGTGCTCAGCAATGACTCTGGGGCATTGAACGCTGACGCGATTAGCTTGATTAACATGCGTGGCAGAAGGCTCACTTCATTGTCCGCAGATGTGATGTGTGTTCGATGAGCTGTTGGTTCGGAGACCGGACGCTATCCGAGCTCACCTGCAAGCAAGGCATGACCGGAATCTCGTATTGTCTTGTTAGAGCAAGGCCGAGCGATAGCTTAGAGGCCACAAGATCCGCAATGCTCTTTCGACTTGCGTCGATGTCGATGAGGTATTCGCTACCTTCCGGGCGGAACTGACAGATGGTTTGCATGACGGGATGTACCTCTTCGAAGGAGTGTCGGCATCGATCCTCCAAGCTCGGGGTCTTGAGAAGTCAGCGGAAACTTTGAAAAGTACCAGATGTTCGAGGAAACGAACCCACGGTGCTCTGTTCACGATGCACCACGCCAGAGAGTATGTTGCTGCGGCCATGACACTGGGCACTTGCTGGATCAGGTTGGGGTTGAGCAGTGAAACCTCCAAAAGATAAGATGCGACCTCTGAGGATAAGAGCCTTGGACTATCAAGCAAAATGCGGTCGCCACTCAGATAGGTGCAGAGCTGATCCAGAAAGAACAGAGGGCTACTCCAACCCCCGTTAAAATCCAGCACGACCCGTAACTCCGCTTCGTGCTTTTCGAATTCAGTCCTATCGTCCGTCAAGATGTCATCTACCAAATGATGACCCGCAATCTTAGCTACCGCAGCTGCCGCTTCTGTGATAGTTTTCTCCTTGAGTATCTTTTTACCCAGTATGCAGTCTAGCATATGCACTGCAAGAAAGCGGGTTTGTAAGGGGAAGCCCTTCTTGTACTGATCTTCAACAAGATGTGAAACCATCTGTCTGCGCCATTTGCGATTTGACTCTCTTATCGGCTGCGGCAGTAGTGTCTTCTGTACGATTGTCAGTCGAAGATTGGTTGTCCGGGCTTACCGAAGAAGACGCACTTGCAGACTACTGTCGGATTTGCTTGCCATCCTTCTGCGGGTTGATCTCTCGTCTGTCGAAGGGGACCATTTATCTTGTACCATTGGGAATACCTGGTACTAATCTAAGCCTATGGGAGTCATCGGACCGAGCAACGAAGGCCGAGGGCTAGGCGCGGCAACTTGTTGATAGCACTTGCATTTCAGCCAGTCATTGAAACAGCTGTCAACCACATGTTTGGAGGATTTAGATACTATCCTTGTCATGTCTGTCTTATGACAGCTGTCAGCCGTTAGTAGCCTAATTCTAGGGTTACCGTCTGCGCTTGGCACACGGCGGTAGAAAGACAAGCCTCTATCTGTGCTTTATGGAACGTTTCATCAAGTACTGCCTGGCGGAGATCAAAGTACAATACACACTGTAACACTGTCACAATCCTGCGAAATGAGTGCCTGCTCGCGCATCTTTGGCAGGGCTTTGATGGCCCGACTCCTGGCGGCAAAGGCGTACGTGCCGGCGTGGTTTGCGGCATGGTAACCCGGTAGCTTTGTACCACAGATTACAGCACCACCGATTGCCTTACTGCGCACTGAAGGCACACAGTAATCTGAGTACAGTACAGTATCTCGAGAGAGTCTGCAGGTTTTCTTGATCCAGGACCACTTACGAAGACGGCGCAGGTGCGGCATCGTCAGATCACGCTGGCCGGGGTCGTTGCTCACGACTAAAAGCTAGACATCACGCTGGAGTTATGGGAGTGTGAACAAGATGGTACTGTAGCTGGATCGGGGCATCCCTTGGTGTCGTGCCAGGGATCACGCTGGCGTTTTGAACGACGATTATAGGGGATTCTGGTACAATACCGGCAATCGCTCTCAGGGCATGCAAATGCCCGGTGAGAGAACAGACTAAGCCATGATGGCGGACAACAGCGGCTGCGACTCTGGGGGGTGAACTCGAATGGTTTCATCTACTGTTGATCTCGTTCGGCTCTATATGAGTGGAGATATGCCCCTAGTTTTGGTGGCGATCGAAGCGTACGTTCTTTTCTCTTACTAGCCCAGATACCTTCTCCGACTTGGCCATCTCCGCACGTCACAATGAAGCTATCACCAACCCTCAAATCAGTAATCACTGCTGCAGAAGCACGCCCCGGGCCTATTTCAGCACCGCTCGGCATCGGGGGTGTTTTCAGCAAGATCGAGCGAGAAGCTAAAGCGAAAAAGCTCGGTCTTTGGTCGTGGCTTGTCGTCGTGACTGCCACAGCAATGACAATGAATTCACCAGAGTCGATGACAGCTCTCTTCCAACACAGCTCAGCATCAAAGCCACTGAGTGAAGGGGTCGCGATCGCAGAGTTCATGCGGGAGGTTGGCTTGAGATGCATGGGTATCAACGGTGTATGAAGAAGCGTTGCTCCGGATCAGTGTGACAGCTGACGAACAGCTGACCAGTTTGATAGATCCCACGCACGATCAACATGCTCAACGCGTTTCGCGCATCGCTTCCCCCATGCATTGCATCCTCGCTCAATACCAAGCCATCGCGCTGTTTGCATGTCTCCAACATCGAGTCGGTGAATGCCCAGGGCCGAGCGTTGTGGAAGCAGATCCATCGGCCGTTAGACACGAAGCTGGAGCACAAGCTCGCGCAGGCGCATCCAGATCTCCCAGTCTTCATTGTCCACAACGTGTACGGCGGCCTTTTCGCCGATCCTGAGCGCGTGAGAGGTGTGACGATCGGGAGGATAGCAATAAGCCTGTGCGCAATCGCATGCTTGCGAGCGCAGCAGGGCGTTGGGCCACAGCTGCTCGGCCACGTTCGTGGATTGAAGAAGGCATGGGAGGACGGGTCGTGGGAATCAGAGCCTTACGCTGATACAGAGCAGGCCGTAAGATGGCTTGTGAGCGATGAAGGATGCATCTGGGTGTTGCAGAAGATTGACGAGCTTGTCGAAGCGCTCAGTAAGGGACAGGGGAGCACCTTTGCACCGATCAAAGCAACGCTTTGAGGTTTAGCGCTGGCCAGGACAACAATCGGCTGCTGTAAGGTAGATAATTCAACTAGTACCCCTGGCTGCCCGCATAGCGTGGACGTTCGACGCTCAGATACAGTAGCAGTGCAAAAACCTTTGTGGAAGTAAAAGACCACACATGTCACGCGTCTACAGCACAGTACTGTACAGTACCGCGCAGTACAATCAGGTGCCAAAAGTCTGTTCGCGCGGGCGCACGAGCCACCATCACCACATATTGTCATCAACTTCAGCAGAGGATAACTCTACACAACGTGGATAGATTTAGACTGCAAGGGTAGTAAAATGATTAGATTATACTTAATATTTAGTCTGGTAGCCCCTTGCCTGTCTTACAGCGTCTAGACGTTGCGGCATAGACCTAATAAGTGAATGGATAAGTAAGTCAGGTATAGCAGCCTATGCCTCATGCAACCCCTGTTCAAACGCCTCTTATTCCTTAGCAGAGTCTTCTATACAGTCAAACTTGGGATGAAGCTTATAGAGCTTCTTCTCAAGTGCCCACCAGAGGTGTTTAATAGGGTTAAGGTCAGGAGAGTATAGCAGCCAGCTGACTGTAGCAACCCCGTGAACCTCCAACCACTCCTGTAACAAATAGGCAGTATAAATACGTGCGTTATCCTGCATAAACCACTGGCCAGGCCTATAGTCAGGCTGGAGGTCTTCTTCCAATACCCAAATATAGTTTTGGGCACTGTACCCACGCCGTAAAGCTGTCTCATCCCAGGTCATGACCACAAGTGGACTACGCCAAACTCGACCACCCAGAGTCAACAATATCAACGCCCACACCATGCGAGCAGGTTTTCCTGAAGTGCTAACATCTTCTACCATCTCGTGAGACCATTTCTCCTCTAGTAATCACCTGCAATATGGACGCTACTGAATAAGAGATTGGATGCGAATTGCATCAGTCTGGAATGTGAGAGTAGGCTTGGAGTATATTTCCCTCTCATTGCATGGCCTGGAAGCCGGAAGCGGCCGAGCACTATCAGTACTTAGGTTGTGATAGTCAGAGTTATTGTTCAATGCAAATGATGATGCCATCCCTGCCGAGTTTTTAGTCACTGCCGGCTTGTGCTTCCATTCGATCCGTCAGCATCCGTCGCCACTGGCATGTTTGTGATTGGCACCGTAAATGACGCGCAAAGACATTGTTGTAGGTACTGGGGTGGGATACTGGCCGTGCCTGAACGCTGAGTGAGAACAGACGTTGATCGACACTAACTCTTTTCGAACGGCCAGCTGTGGCCGGCTCTTTTAGGCTAGCGAGCGGCCAGCCGTACTGCCGCAGCACAGATCCCACTATTATCTCCGCCGTGGTAAGTTGCAGCGCAGCACTTTGTCACTTCTTGGAGTTGCTTTTTGTCACACGGAACACGTTTCCCTCATGAGCCAAGTACGTCAATATGTCAGGGGTGCAAGGATAAGCCTCTACACGCATGGAAAGGGGGATCTAGGGCGGACTCCTTTCATCGCAGCCTCGAGGGCGTTGCGCTAGGCTCTATTCATCACATCCACGGATGCGTTGCGCTAGGCACGTAGATTGTTTGAATCGCGCTTCTTTTTGGTGTCATTTTCCAGGCATAGAGCATGCCACCTGGACAGGCTCATACTGCACTCCGTTCACTCATCATGCTCAAAAGGTGCACACCCTCAAATACATAGGAGTCGGTCCTCACTGAGTGAGCAGACCACCAGCCATCAGACAGCGTGTGCCGGTACTAGAAGAGAGCTCTCTCTAATCCCGGTCTCCCCTTCTGCAAACATTAATTGTGCAGCCCCTTTTTAGCGAAAGAAAGTTCTTGGGTATTGTAATTAAATAGCTCTCTGTCAAGCCCTGTGCAGTCCAGCACTTTCGCCGATCAGAAGCGAATGTTGCAAATCGCGACCCAGCCATAGCGAAAGCGTGACTTGTTAGGGCTGTGACTGGGCCCCCTGCATAAGCCCACTCAGCTGGGTGTGTGCCTGCTTAAAGCTTGTTCGAGCGTCCTCACAGAACTCAGAACATGCTGCAGAACACCAGCTTCAGCCTGCAACATTAAGATCACTGTTTCAATCGCGTAGCTACCCGACGCTTGGTAGCCACTCAGTAAGCTCTTTTAAAAAGTAGCCGCCACGCTTTCATCCTTTCAGGCTGCCGCGTCGAGCCTCTCGTACCTCCTTATCACCGTGTGCGCCCTGGCACACATCCACACGAATCGATGCGTCTTTTACACTTCGACAAACATGGCAAGCTCCGCATCACCAGCTTCGACAATTGCGCGATACCGCCTTATGCGATACTTTCACACATGTGGGGAATAGATGACGCGGAGGAAATGACTTTCGCAGACCTTGGGACTGGTGATAGCAAAGCTAAGCGTGGGTACAAGAAGATTCGCTTGTGTGGACAACAAGCCCGGCAAGATGACTTAGAATACTTCTGGGTCGACACATGCTGCATTGATAAGGCAGACGACACTGAGCTCTCCCACGCTATCCGATCCATGTATCGCTGGTACCAGAACGCGAAAAAATGCTATGTGTATCTGTCAGATGTATCGACAGGGAAGAGGAAAACCGACAAAATGCTTAACACATCCACTTGGGAACCTTCTTTTAGGTCAAGCCGATGGTTCACTCGCGGCTGGACGCTCCCAGAGCTGCTTGCCCCAAGCACTGTCGAGTTCTTCTCCCAAGAGTGGGAAAAGCTTGGTGATAAGACATCACTCACGTTGTTAATCCACGAGATCACCAACATCTCACCCGAAGCGCTCAACGGAACCCCTCTTTCCCAGTTCAGCATCAACGAGCGGATGGGATGGAAAGAAGGCCGATCAACCGAACGCGAAGAAGATGAAGCGCATTCGCTGCAGGAAATCTTGGATGTCGAGCTAGCGCCAATGTATGGCGACGGTGCAGCTGACGCCTTCAAGTGCCTCATGGACGAGATTGACAGTTCCAAAAGATGTATCCAAGACATGTGCGGTACAAATCCACGTGATGACAAAAGACGCATCGAAGAGACCAAAGGCGGACTGCTAGATGACTCTTACCGATGGGTGCTCGACAACACCGCTTTCCGGCAGTGGCAGCATGACTCGCTCAGCCGCCTGCTGTGGGTGAAAGGCGACCCCGGCAAGGGAAAGACGATGTTACTCTGCGGCATCGTAGACAAGCTGCATAGCTCACTGCCAAATACTGCCCTTCTAGCATACTTCTTCTGCCAAGCGACCGACTCGCGCATCAACAGCGCCACGGCCGTGCTGCGAGGGCTGTTGTACATGCTAGTGAGCCAGCAACCATCAATTGTATCGCATGTCCGTAAGAAGTACGATCGCACAGGCAAAGCCTTGTTCGAGGGTGCGAATGCCTGGGTTGCCTTGACAGAGATGTTCACGGACGTGCTACGAGACCCACAGCTAAGAGCCACGTATTTAGTCATCGATGCGCTAGACGAGTGTGTCACTGATCTGCCAAAGCTGCTTCACTTCATTGCAGAGCAGTCTCCTGCTTCTCCCCGCGTCAAATGGATCACATCAAGCCGCAACTGGCCAGAGATTGAAGAGCAGCTGGAGAAAGCTGCGCACAAGGTCACGTTGAGCCTTGAGCTGAACGCAGAGCCTGTATCAGCGGCCGTCAGCGCCTTCGTCCAGCACAAGGTATCTCAGCTGGCACAGCAGAAGAAGTACGACCGGCAGACGCAAGACACGGTGTTGG
Source organism: Sclerotiophoma versabilis (assembly GCA_012274445.1). NCBI lineage: Eukaryota > Fungi > Ascomycota > Dothideomycetes > Pleosporales > Didymellaceae > Sclerotiophoma > Sclerotiophoma versabilis. The sequence continues at coordinate 494,843 of JAAROD010000093.1, forward strand.
AGAGATTGACGGCAAATGCAGATGGCACCTTTCTGTGGGTAGCGTTGGTGTGTCAGGACCTTGAAGCGACGGGGAGACGGGACGTTCTGAAGAAGCTGGATACCTTCTCGCCAGGGCTGAACGTGCTGTACGAGCGGATGATGCGTCAGATCATTGTGTCGGATAACGCTGAACTTTGCAAGCAGGTGCTAGCTTCAGCCGCGCTCGTGTATCGGCCAATCACGCTGGAGGAGCTGGTGGCCCTTGCTGAGCCGCTCGAAGACATAGCCGACGAAGCAGAGGTGCCGAAGATCATCAGCCTTTGTAGATCGTTCCTCACTCTGCGAAAAGATACCGTCTACTTTGTGCATCAGTCTGCAAAAGACTTTCTCTTCGCAGAGGCATATGATAAAATTTTTCCTGGTGGGACTGAAGCTGCTCATCACGTCATCTTCTCGAGGTCGCTCGCGATTCTGTCCGGCATATTGCAAAGGGACATGTACAGCCTGGAGGCATTGGGGTTTGCTATCGAAGACGTTCAACCGCCCAAGCCAGATCCGCTCTCAGGCTCACGCTACTCGTGCGTTTACTGGATTGATCATCTGTACGACTCGAAGCCTAAGTCTCGGTCAGACGGTGGTTGTGACTGGCAAGTTTCAGAATTAGTCTACAAGTTCCTAGAGGAGAAATATCTCTTCTGGCTAGAGGGGCTTAGTCTGTGTAAGAATATAGAGAAGGGTATTGTCTCGATGGAAAGACTCTGCTCTCTAGTACAGGTATGCTGTACAAGAAACTGCATGTCCGTGTAGCTGACGCAACTAGGGAATGCGTGACCAAAACGAACTTGCTCAGCTTGTTCATGATGCACGACAGTTCATCATGGACCACCAAAGAGCAATTGAGGGCTACCCTCTTCAAACATATGCATCGGCACTGTTGCTCAGTCCCCCAGGGAGTCGAGTTAGGCAGCTCTTTCAGCACGAAAAGCCAAAAGAGGTTATAATTAAGCCATCTATAAGCGAAAGCTGGAGTGCGTGCCTGCAGACGCTCGAGGGCCATAGCGATATAGTCAGCTCAGTGGCCTTCTCGCACGACTCGGCTAGACTGGCGTCGGCATCGGGTGACAAGACTGTGAAGATCTGGGATACGAGCAGCGGCGCTTGCCTGCAGACGCTCGAGGGCCATAGTAGTAGCGTATACTCAGTGGCATTCTCGCCTGACTCGGCCAGGCTGGCGTCGGCGTCGTGGGGCAGGACTATCAAGATCTGGGATACGAATAGCGGCGCTTGCCTGCAGACGCTCAAGGGCCATAGCGCTGGAATCACCTCAATGACCTTCTTGCCAGACTCGGTCACGCTGGTGTCGGCGACGTGTGACAAGACTGTCAAGACCTGGGATGCAAGCAGCGGCATGTGCTTGGAGACGTTCGATGCTGGCAGTCTTGACAACGTATCCTTGGATTCCACCAGTTCTTTCCTTCGCAATGCGATAGGCACTATCAGCTTCCAGAGTATAGTAGGCTTGAGCACAAGTGATATTGCGGAATCTGAGTCTCCTCTGTATGTAGCCACCAGCCTCAGACAAGGCGACATGTGGATCCAGCAGGCTGGCCAGAACATCGTGTTGATACCATCAGGGTATCAACCGTCTTGTTCGTCTGTGAGCGGGATGACTGTAGGTATCGGTTTCACGACTGGAAGTGTGAGGGTCTGTAGGATTAATTTCGACGCTGGGGGATCAGCTCAGTGCGACTGGTAGGATCTCCGAGCACGACTACCGCTGGGAGAGAGCTCTATCTGTGTCATTTGCGATTGTACAGGCAGCTCTTTCGGTAGCCAGTATAGTCGGAAAGTTGACTGTAATCCGCTCGGAAGGAGAGGGATTCGTTTGGCTAGATGTGGTGCTGTCTTGTACGCTCCAGCTTCTCGCTGGTGCCAATGTGAGCATTCTTCCCACGTTCGGGTGGTCGCCACTGACTTGAGGCCCTACAAGCTCGCCCGGCTCCTACGTGTATTCATGCATCCCCCCTGGGTCATATGGCTGGCTTACATAGCGACCGTTGTAGCAGCACTAGACACAGCCCAGGTGGAAGCGTAGGTACTCTACAAACATGCGACGAACACTCTGACCCTAATGAGTAGCATCGAGGAGCTCTTCTCTGCTTATGTGCCGGCTTCGCTCAATCGCCTTGCAGCTTTGTCGTTCATGTCTTTGTTGCTTGCAATCAGGCAACTGCAGCGGCATGCAAGCTCTGGAATAAGCAGAAGCGTTGACGGTACCTGAAGATACTGCGCCTTGACTGAGCTTCGAGCCCAAAACTTCATGGTGATTTCTTGTCCATGCGAGGTCATGAACACGCACCTGCTGCCAGGCTTGTCAACCATCAAGTCAATTTCGACCTCACATCCACCCACTTACCCAACAAGGTAGAGAATGAACCCATTTAAATAACTGTTAGACTCAAACAGGTGATCATTAAAGTCAATTCAATATCGCTGAGCCCCACTTAATCGATCGTTGACAGTTGTGCATGCTGCACTGCACCAGCTATCGTTCGCTAGGCTGAACCATTTTCCTGATCATCTACGCAGAGCATGTAGTATGGATCAGCAGAAGCCTACGAAAAAGTGATGAGAGCATACCAAGCAGATCAGCCTTTCGTGTCAACTCCACCGTTGTTACGTTAAGCGCCTGGGTAGAGTGCCTGATCGCGAGCTGACCAGTAATTGGCCGATGCGCGCAGCAGAACCTGGAATCCCTAACTTGCTGCACGCTCCAGCCAATTGCGACTGAATACCGCAATGTCAACGACGGTTGTGTGAACTTAACAAACGCTATCGCACCACCGACAGGACTCCTCTAGGCCACCTGCGCCCCTCCTGACTCTCACATCCCTATCACATTACTTGCATGACTACTGCAGAATTGCTGTTTATGCGCAAAAGCCTACCCAAGCGCCCAGGTAGTTTGACAAGTACATTGATCAGTGTGCACATTGTGCCGTGACCTACTCTACCTCCGTCATCCACTGGTGAGCGCACGAAAACATCTAAACATGCCAGTTCGTCGAACGGTCAACACGTCGCGTTTCTCCAGGCAGAGTCCTTTTCACAAGCAATCGCAGGCAGGGCCAGTAGGTCTTATATAGAAAGACGCGTTTCATGTCAGTGCAGATGCTATTGTTAGCCAGAGTGTGCAGCAAAACAACAAGACGGCCTCCATTGAATTGATCATTCAGCCATATTGACTAACGGGTGCTTCCACCGCGATCTGCGAGTTTCTATACGTATGCATTGGCTACCATCCTGCCTGCCGTGCTCTATACGCTCCAAAGAATATCATTATGGCCACAGCTATTAGCGAGCTTTCGCTATCTCAGTTGATAGTAGCATCCATGTGGAGTCTGTACCAGATGTTAACGAAGCTAAGCTAAGCGAAACAATGGGTTCGTGTAAGTCCAGCATTCTGTTCGATCTGCAGACCGGAAGCCGACGACGACAGTGTAAGTTTAATAATAAGATTACCATTCATCATTCGCATGAATATCTCACCGTCATGTCGTTTAAGTGATGAAGCCTCTATTCTGACATCATTCAAAATTGCCATTCCCAGGATACATGCCCCAGAGCTCACGGACGTGCAGTAGTGTCCTTTCATCGAGATGCGTTGTGGTCTTCCAAAAACATTCTCAACCCCTGTGCCGGTCTTGGTGCCAAATTCGCCACGTTCTGTAGGCTTTCCAACCTCACTGCACCCTCAATATTACTATCGCCTATTTTAGGCGACTGTAATTTGCGCGTTAAAGCTTTAAGAGGTTCGATGATTTGGCGTTTGATCCCAGCTAAGCAGAAACCAAGAGGACACAGCAACTGTGTCGCTGTACAGGCCTATGCGCAGTTAGACTGCATAACAACGATGGTCAAGACATACCAGAAAGACTGATTTGGGCCAGCTAGTCATCCTATTAATTGGCAAGCTCTAAGAGTTTCTATGGATCTTCTCACATTGGTGCCAGTGAGAAGCTGAAGGTTACATCGTACAGCCATGTCAACCCAGTACACGTCGCCTTTCGAGCGAACCGCGAAGACAATTGCAGTTATACCAGCAACTGACAAACCGGCCTGACAAGCGCCGAGAAGAGTTTCCAGGACTCTCTCCCAGAAGTAGGGGTGTCCCAAGCTCTCGTTCATCCTGTTCAGTTTGTGAGACTTCACATCGCGATACATGAGCACGATGCTCAGCACGAGTCCGACCGTAAAGCAAGTGGGAAAGCTGATAAGGACGAAAGTCATGTTTAAGGGAAATATATGTGCTGCATCTGCACAAGAAGATACCTACTTATTTACTGGACTCAGGGAATCGTTTACCTCACATGGCGAGCACGCTCGCTGTAAGTGTTCGGAGCCCAGCACCAACAGGCGTATCGCACGAACGGACGGGATAGGCTGTGCAGTGTGTTGCGGTGCTCCACTTACGTTGCGCCTGATCTACCATACCCTCTAGGAAGACAGCTCCTCCGCTGAGTGCTTATGCGAGCTTGATACGTCCCTTACGATCTTTGATGAAGTGTGGAACCCACTACATCCTGCAAGGCCGGGACGTAGAGCGAACCAGGAATGTGAATGGCTTATCTATCGCCAGATTGGAGCGCCGGCGGCATCATGATCGGCCATGCCCGATGATGCCGCAGCTGGCGCGTCCATTGATTGCTGCTAAAGAGAGACAATATGGTCAATTGCCTGAGTGACATACTTCCTAATGTCAAATAGCCTTGTACAATTCCTTACACACAAGGACACAGCAGTCACTGACTGGCAAAGTATTCTCAGTCTATGGAGGAATGAATTGGTCCTGCATCAGTTAGTGATGAGAAACTAACAAAGAGGAATCGTACGTAGTCATATGAAACCTGCCACTACTACGTGGAGTTTGTCCAAGAAAGGAAATAAACTAGAAAGGAAAGAAAGGGGCGGACGTGACATCCCTGAGTAGCGTGCGTTATCGCATGGCACAGATGAGCTCGCATGAATGGCCACATGCCCATTACTTCTCTGAAATCTGCAGTGGCGAGATACAGGTTTGGTGGACATTAGCTGAGTAGCGAAAAGCGGTATATAAAGGGGTCTCCTACCTTGATCTTATGGAGTCAATCACTTCTCCATTTCCTCGAACATCATCTCCTTCCAACCCTTAAAACGCTTCTGCTGTCTTAAGATGAATTCTCAAGATACCATCGAAGATCCGACGCTATACCAAGACATGGTATGCATATCAATACTAGACGAATGTGATCTATTGCTGAGTATACTAGCTCCCTGCGATTGATTCCAACGAGTTAAATGAAGCGGCTGTAATGGAGGATGACCCGCATTCAGTTCATTCAGCTTCTCATACTCTGGAGACACCCCCAGAAAACAAAAAGTATGTCCAAGATGACGAAGAAGACAAGGAGCGTATGAGAGGCCAGTCACGTCATATGGAAGATACAGCCCTAAACCCTAAGCTTGGTATGTCTTCGCGAATAGCTTTAGACTGTGATCAACTGATACTTGCGAAAGAGAGCGTGTTGCTGTTCGTTACTCAGCTCGACTTGCACCTCACTCAGGTAAAGGAACGCGCGGAGGAGATGGCGAATCGCATTGAACACATCATGAGACGCTTTGAAGAGTTGAGAGATAACTTAAGAAATGATGTCAGTAAAACGAAGGACCCTACTCAGAGATGTCAACAAAAAAGAGGTATTCTAAAAGGAGTGAAGAGGGAAAGAGACGACGGAGTGAAGCTTGTAAGCTATACGCGACGCGAGAAAAAGAGAGCACATGTGACTTGGGAAGGGTAGTGGTAATGTGATTGAAAGGAAAATACTTAACGATGCAAGGATAAACATCTTTATATCAGTGTGTATGTGTGTGAAGGTAGAGCTGCATTCGAAAACGGGGGTTACTGAAGCAGGAAATGGACGTTCGCTTGGCGCCTCGCCGCTTTAGTCCCCCCTCGCTCGTCCTTCGACTCGACCACCTCCATCTTTCGTTCTCACCCCAGCACCGCTATCTGTCTTGCTGGGCTACCGCCCTGTATTTGTGAGGCATTTTCCTCTCCATTTCGCCTTTGGAACCCGTGACAGCACCGCATTGCACGGTCCGTGCGATATCCTCTCCAGCTGTCGAGAGCCATACATGAGCCAAACATACCAGTCGTTGCAGATGGGCCAGACCGGCCTTGCAGTACAGTAGCTTTGCAACAATGTAACCAGAACTCCTCCGATTCCATCCACCCATACATGTCGCATTGAGTCTGCGAAGAGCTGGGTTAATGTGCTTTTGGTGGAGCGGCGAAGCATAACTGTGGCTGCGCAGCGTGACGCCGTTTGTCATCGAGAATGAACTATACCCACCAAGATTCTACATTCGAGCTTCGTTGTACACTTAGTGACAAGTCAGATCCTAGTTGAGTCAGCACACGCTTTATATCCATCCTTGCGTAGCTTTCGCACTAAGAATGCTGATACAGTTTCATCCTTCTGATTCTTCTAGCTCATCCCGAGCTGCGCGGAGGATCCCCTTCATATCAAGGTACAGTTGCGGGCTAGAATCCCTCCATCTCTTGCCGTTGGGAAACACTTTTCTTCGAAGCCTGTTGACACAAGGAATCAACGGTTGGAAGTAGGGCGTAAAGTTCGTCCGCGCGATTTTAAGGAAATCCCTCTCGTCATCAACCACACTCTTCTTGGAGCCTGCCAACTTCTTGTCGCTCTCGTAATTCCAACACTCGAACTCAGTAGGTCCGATGTCTTTGTCCGGCCCATCATAATGAATGCAGATCCAAAAGAGCACCCAGAAGAACGACTCAAGATCGTGCATAAATGAGTGCTGTTGGTTATCTAAAAGCACTCCAATGGCCATGAAAGCTCGCGTGCCGGTCTTCCCACGCGCCCCTGAAGCTTGCTCGCGCTGCTCTTTGATTGCAAGGTCAAGGTCGATCAGGAAGGCGGGCCATGACGAGTTGTCCTCGTCTTCGTTCACCAGCAGGTTGTTCGGTGAGATGTCGCGTTGAAGCATGCCCGCTCGCGTATGTAACGACTCGTACCCTTCGATACATTGTTCGAATGCAGCAAGCAGACTGATTTGAGAGCTTGCTTTGTAGATGGGCTTCCCGTAGTCACGCACAACGACGCGGCGATGGACGCGGTTCGCAATAGCTGGTTTCGTCGGAGAGCTCGAGCAAGTGCGCTTGCTAGGTGGCAGTGGTGTGTCCGTGCAGCTCGAGGATCGCTTCCGCCCAGCGAGACAGCTGCTTCTGTCTCTTCGTGAAGCCCGCCGCCCATTTGTGCTCGGCGGCGGCATCTGCTTTCTTGGCGCGTAGTTCTCCGCTTTTGTTATGTCCAGGCCCCTGCGTACATTTGTGCGGATGTCGTCGCGATGACCACCGACACGGACCGTCTCGTGGTGGAAGTACCTCGCAACGTTCACCACATCCTTCTCAGTTGCTTCGCGTAACATTTCGCCCTCTTCTTCGCGCTCCGGGTACTGCCAGGAGTCTTTAACTACGAGCGGAGTGTTGGGCTCGTCTTCCCGATGCACTCTCCAGCAAGTCGTTGCTCGACCAGCGACACAAGCTACTCGCTTTATCACCTTGTCAATGACGAGGCGCTCTTTGCGGTCGTCCCGCTCGATCTGGATGTACCGCTTGTCCCCGGCTGCGATGATGGTCGGATCGAAACCCAGCTGCTCCTCGCTCATCCAGAGAAAACCAAGCACTGCAGACACAAACTGCAGCCCATCTTCGTTGACGTCAAACTGCTCGGACGCGATGCCCCCCAGTCGATCGAAGCTCCACAGCCGCATGAGCGATCCACACAGCGTGAAACCAAGAACGAAGCGGCGGCTGTCTTGAGCGGCAAGCACCTCCCTCGCATACCGGCCCAGGTCGAGCCACGCTTTGGACGCTTTGTCGGCTAACGCGTTGCTCTTGAGCTCTCCCGGCACGAGAATGCGTGACCAGTGATGCTTGGAGTTGACACCAGCACTCTCATCGTCTACGAAGCCGATGTCCAGCTTGCGATCGGCTGTGGAACCCTGCAAGGGCTGATGAGGTCGTGCTACGGTTCTGCGTCGAATCCTGGGGCCCGGCCGATGCTCTTCTGCAAAATCCAAGAGCTGCTCTGTAAGCGGTGCAAACCAGCTTAACACCTCCCCTTCCCTCGCCCCTTCAGGCCAACCTTGCCAACCACTCTCCTCCTGGTAGAGGGGGCTATCTCCTTCCTGGCACTTGTCAAACACGGCCTGTGCCGCGGGTCTCAGACCTGGCACATATCCGAAGAACGCATCGAAGAAGCCGGGTATGCCAACGTATAGGTGTCCTAGCTCCTCCTTCAGCACATCGTCTACGTGTTTGCGGTGCTCCGTCGAGTTCGCGAAGCTGCCCGTATTGATGGAAAAGGGTGTTTGTTGGAAGGACGAGGTAGGGCGGGGTGGAGGCGTTGATTCGGTGACGGCGTCGTATACTGCGTTCCAAATTACGTCGTCAGATTCCTCGCGAAGGGTTGCTTGTAGAAGAGGAAGTATTCGGTCGACATCAAAGTCATCGTCATTGACGGCGGTCATAAGCCTTGACAGATCTTCGAGCAGGTTCTTACTGCCGTGGGTCGAGGGCAGGTGACGAGAGGCTTGAAGGGTTTGAAGAGCGGATACGAGGGCGACTAGACAACCCTGGGTCTCTGTGTCAACATTAGAGGAGCGCTTCAAAAGGATATGTCCACAATACCTTCACTTCCTACCGGTCCCGGCACCTGGGAGGTTTCGGGAATGCCTACATCCCTATACGTAGATTTAAAAAAAGCGCGAAAGCCATCTGACCCTCTAGCTATTGGTTTAGACTGGATAATCTGTGATCGCGATAGTGTAAGCATTCTAGAACATTCGCTAATTAGTTGCGGCGACGTTGCGCGTGCAGTCGGCCGCGACCTGCGTGCTTCAAAGTGGATAGGAAGAGCCGTTGAAAGAGATGCCGCAAAGTAATAGGTGGCAGTTAAGGAGTGTCGCAGTGAACGCGCGCGACACTGTGGAGGCCAAGAGCTGGCTCAGCGCAACATCGGCATCCCAAGATATTGGTTGGTCTGTGCGTTAATGGCACGGTTACAACACTTACTAGCTTTGCCTCCCTATGCTCTTACCATCATAATTTCTCTTCCTCAAGCCGTTTTAGACGTAAATTCTGCACACACAACACAATCTAAGCTGCCTGCTTCATCCCACCCTCGAACTTATGTTCTGTCATTGATCACGGTCACCATGAAAAAAGTTACAAACGTCTATCAAGAAGGACGAGCAGGTAAAGACCCAAAAAGCCCCAATAAACAGGTAGGCATCATGTAGCGGACATAGAACTCTCGAAATCCGTGATGTGACGAAAATTTTAGAACAAATTCAGATTCCATGCTGTGTTGTTGGCGTGTCCGCACTCATCTTCTACGGTGTCCAAGATGGGAACTCGCTTGCCGCTTCTGCAGACGACCGATCGTGACTAAGTCGCGCAAATGTGGACATCGCCTAGAAAGCGTCACAAAACCGAACACGACGATCCTCTCAACGTACCCAATCTTGAATGGCACGAGTTGGTATGACACTGTCGCCACTGCTTTTATCCTCTTCGATTTGCTTCATTCCTTTTCCTACCGTGTGACATCGGCCAGTTTACGCTTCGACTTCTTCGTAGACGATGAATTCCTACTAGCACTCTCCCCTGCGCTGCTTGAAGAGGTCATATGCTGTTCTAACAGTAACTCCAACCTTGACGTTGTCATTGAACTGTGAGATTGCGTCTTTTTAACCTTTTTCTCGGGGTGATTCAGCCACAACGCATAAAAGGCTTCCTTAATCGAACTCATCTGTTCTCCAAGCGAGAAGTCAAGATGGTTGCGCAATATCTTCCGCACTTCCAGTGCATCCTCCAGCTTGCTCATACGTGCCGTCTCTACTTCATCCTGAAGTATACCTCGCCGTCGTCTGGGTCTACCTCCCGCCAATGTATCCAAAGCATATATGTATAAATCTCAATTGTTATAGAGAAAGGACACGTCTGGAGCTGTGTTTGGTTGGGGGGGGGGGGGGGGGGGGGGGGGGGCGGTTAGGATACGCAAGCGAATAGAATTGGTGCATACAGTTAACAATAAGGGCGCCGGCACTGGCGGCTTAAAGCGAGGTGTGGACCTGGTTTTCGCCAAAGATTGCAGATTTCCCCTGAGCTGCAAGGAAGGGGAAGTATGTATTAACGTTGCGGACGACATTCTACCTGCGACTAAAGTCAGCTAAGAACATCGTGAAGAGAGGGTGACGTAGCAATACGCCATATCATCTTCCACGCGCGTGAACGGCATGGTCAATGCGGGTGTATGTGTTATCGCCTCTGTGGCGGCGATATATCCAATGCAACTGTCTGGCTGGGGTCGCGTGAGGGAGCACCAGAGCCCTGGGACAGTCACACGCGGCAGCTCCGGAAGGAAGTTTTTAATCGAATTCACCTGATCCTTCAGTGTTGAGCCCTTTATACCACCAGGGTAGTTCTCGCCCCGGAAGAGTATGTGCTCCTCTAGCATCTTCCGGGCGGTGATCTCATTTCCCACCAATGCAGCCCTCCGTGCTTCTAGGCTTACTTATGCGTGCGGTGAAGGCTCCTGCTCATGGCAGTGCTTGAATGTCCTTACAAAATCTGCAAGTCCGTCTGGAAGCACAATCCCTTTGTCCGCGGTTATGATGTAGCCGGCCAGCTGCTTCTTATCAGCGATGGCGGTATCTTTTCGTGTCGGGGACGGATTCCGGGGAACGGACATCGAAGAGAAGGAAGGTGTGATGGGTTCGAAAAAGCGCAAGTTTTCTCATGTGAGGCGCAGAGGTAGGGGGCGGCAGTCAAGGGAGCGAGCTCGTATATGTTCTGGGGGCTGCGGTGGCGGCGCAGGAAGGGCGACAGAGCACACACAGCGGTGTCGAGGACGAGGGATGCTGAAAAGTTGCAGGCAACATTAATCGGGTAGAAACTTTGAGGGCAGTGTGTAGTAGAAGAGCCGTGTTTTTGGTCTGCGCTAGGAGTGCAAATTCGTTTTGCGGGACCAGTGGCATCCCGCACCGTCGCAGAGCTACTAGCGGAGCTGCTTAAGTGTGCACGCTTTCCCAGTATGAAAGATTACAATAAAAAAGTATGTGTGGTGATGCCTATAGAACATGTTTAACGCGAAATGCCTAGTGATAGATGCTGAGCAATAACGGTGATAGTTAAAGCCCGTGCATACCGGTAATTAAGCTAAGCCAGAAATGACCGATTCGCCACCCACAGACTAAACCAAAATTACAAATGTTGTGACGTTTAGTAGGGAATATGTGAGCCATAAGGACCTCTCGTTTGGTTGCAAGTTTGGATTAAACCTTGTTTAAATACCATATTAACCTTAGCCGGTCACCGCAAAGATCGTACAGAATGCTGCGTCTGGATGGAATAGATCCTTTCGCGAACCGCCATCCTTAGAGATGTAGCCAGCTTATCTTAGACCCCAAGAGCCTGAGTTCTCCCCGCAAGCTGAGCTTGCAAGACACGACATTCCTTAAGAAACTGGTGCTCTAACGTTAGCGGTTTGACAATACCCTGCGTATGCTCACCGTGAAGAAACTGAGATCGCGAACGCGAACGCCGCTCCATAATGACACAACCGAAGCGGACCATCGCGACGGTACCTTTGATCGGAGCATCCTCTTATAAGCTCTTAACAGCTAGCGTTCAACCTTCCGGTGATTAGTATAAGAGTACCCGTATCCGCAGCTTTCGGGCTCTCACCAGTATTGTCAAGAAACTTTATAAGGTGATCAGTTCGCAAATAATCCTCTCCTTGCTCCTTGTAGGGCCTTAACCAAAGAGGATATTCAAAGTCCGTCGTATAGTATCCAGCAAATTCCCAGTCGATGATTGCAGTGATATTATAAGTATCCGGATCAACAAAAATGTTGTGTTGACCAAGGTCATTATGACAGAACACAAAGTCTGCATCGTGTGAGGTCCTTCGTGACCATGTCGGCCGTTTGTCTCGATACGTTATTCGGCTCGGTGGGATGAGTGGTAGAGTGGCATCGACGCTGCCAGTAGTGTGGTGTCGTAGCTTGCGAAGCTGAGGTAGGACAGAAGACTCCAAGCATTTGGCGACGTGCTCGGTAGCAGTGTCAGATGCCATGTCCTCTAGAGATATGCCTGAGACTCGCTCAGTCTTGAGGTGAAGCAAGCCATTCTTTTCATACAAGTCCAAAAACTTGGGTATGGGTATAGATGTTGTAGATGCGATGAACTTGAGCGTAGCTGCTTCGTTTTCGAGACGCTCGCGAGACCACGGGGGAATGACCTTTCGCCCAGTAGCTATGGAGGTTGGCAGTGCCTCCTCAGGGAGTTCACTCTTGATAAATGTTGTGTCTGTCAGGGTGTACTGTCGTTCGTGGCTTTTCCAAACCTGCTCCATCTTTGTGTGAGGATGGGTCCGAAGATTGTTTGATGAGGGAATGGAACGGTGCTTTTGCAAAGTATCCTTTTGTCTCACGTAAAGATTATATAAGCCCACTTAGGCCCAACGGCACAACCACATTAAGTGGCGCAGTGTCACATTAAGTATTCTAGTTAAATATAAGGTCATATTAAAAAAACTGAAATTCAACTATGGTTTGGGGACAAGAAAGGCCGAATACCATAACTTCTACAACTATCACGGAACGTGGGCAGTGCGCATGTGGGAAAGAGTGGAGGATTGAACTGATTCAATAGCTATGAACGAAAGGTAGCTATATAACCATGAGGAGTGCGTAATCATATGATGTGAAGTCGAGTCGTTGGACAAGATGAGATCATAGGCTGAGCATCCCAACCTTGACCCCAAACCGTAACAATAACAAGCCCCCATACCTCCCATTTGCGCAAATATTGGCATCATCCTGGAGATGGTCCAATTAACTGTTCACTATCAGCGAAGCAATCTGGCAAGGGGATGCGACACCATACATTGACTATTTGACAAAATCATGTTTAACAGCTGGATATTTGTTGCAATCGGAATGTCTGCAAACACCTGCGGGCGGACCCCCACAAACTGGGCACTCTGGAGCAGTCCTGGAGACATCTTGGAGGCAATGATTGCATTGCGTTTTCTTCGTGGGTGTAATTGGAGGCATGATAAGCTTGGGCTGGGCTTTGAGGATCGGGCGAAGATACAGAAGCGTGTGAAGAAGGTGGAGTGACGAGTGTCGTGAGGTAGTGATGCTCAAATATGGGAGGTCAGTCAGTCATTTATGCATTTCGTGGGCTTTTTCTACCACCAGTCGAGCGCTGATGCGAAACTCGATTAGGCACCAAGTCAAGCCCTTCCTGCAGATTACCTTGGGCGGTCGTGGTCACTGACGAGATTTGACGCGGGATAGCGAACTTGTGGACGCATGGCGATTTCTTCACGAGCGCACCCATGCAATCAACAGCGTCAATCCTACACGAAGACGTTCTGCACGAGTGGTAGTGCCAGGCGCAGCGGACGGTGACCTGATCGCGATGCATGCGGACCACATCCAGGGATGCATAATAGCAGTGCTAAGAGCGGGTGCTAAGAGCGGGTGCTAAGAGCGGGTGCTAAGAGCGGGTGCTAAGAGCGGGTGCTAAGAGCGGGTGCTAAGAGCGGGTGCTAAGAGCGGGTGCTAAGAGCGGGTGCTAAGAGCGGGTGCTAAGAGCGGGTGCTAACAGCGGTGCTAACAGCGGTGCTAACAGCGGTGCTAACAGCGGTGCTAACAGCGGTGCTAACAGCGGTGCTAACAGCGGTGCTAACAGCGGTGCTAACAGCGGTGCTAACAGCGGTGCTAACAGCGGTGCTAACAGCGGTGCTAACAGCGGTGCTAACAGCGGTGCTAACAGCGGTGCTAACCGCGGCGGAAACAGCAATGGGGCTAACAATGGTGGTAGCAGATGCGATCTCGCTGGATTCGCTTTACCCTCGTCATCGGCAACTGAAGATAGCCAAAAAGCATTGTTAATTCTTCCTATGTTATCCTAGGCCCAAATCTCACTCTAGTCAAGCCATAAAACGAACTCGTAGCGCGCATGATTGCATTGGCTATTTTGAGTTGGACGAGGTCTCAGCGCCTGTGCCATGACAGGCACCGCAATCGTAATTGCCTTGTTTGCCAGTGCCGCTGCAGATGGGACAGTTATCTGACATGTTTGTTGTGTGTTTGAGACCTATGAATTAGTTAGCATTTTGAATACATTAGAGCATGCCAGAAAGGGATTACTTCTCGGACGGCGTGATGGGTGGAGTATTGAAGCTTCGCTGAACTCGATGCTCAGACGTTCGCAGAGAATTGTGGCGATGATAGATTATTTAGTTTCAGAGAAAAGTATTTGAGTTACTGGACCTCTTTTATTGTCGCTTCCTTGCTTCGAGACATCAAACGTGGCCGAGTCGGCTGATCGAATATTAGCTGGCTCGCCTGGCACCTGACCGCCCTAGCGCTCCGCTCAACCACTGGCTCACCTCCGACATCGACATGAGCATCTACTTTGCCATCTCAACAATGTCGTGCACTTCAAATCAGCAATTGAACTGCCAGAGTTGTAACAGCTTGCGTATCAATGCCGAAACATTATGCGAGCTCTTTCGAGCCGTCCAATCGCTACAAACGATTTTCACCAGCATCCAGCCCTTGATTAGCGGTCTCCAGCCTCTGATGAACAACATCCAGCAATTCTCATCAGACTCAACCCCCACTTTTGCGGACGATAATGATGGTATCCAAAGCGAATCTGAAGATGATGGCACTGTTGAGCCTGGCGCTGAGGACGATAGCTCATACCACAGCACTGACCGTTCCGCATCAACAATGCTTTGCTGTCCCCACCCAACCTGCGCAAACAAGCCGCGCACGTACACCCAAAACAGTAGTCTAGTCCGCCACTTTGGCGAACGTAAGCCTTTCTCTCGATTCTAGAGATTACTTGACGTATACTAATGAAGTTCTTTTATGTAGACATTGAGTGCAACGAGAAGTGTCTCCTGTGTGGGGCGCCGAGCACTACCGTTCGAACTTGGTTGAATCATTACGAGAAGTGCAACAAGAAACCAGGCAACGCGAGATTATCCGACGTAATAAGTAGAAAGAGAGATGTAGTCAAGATCAGGAAACAGGAGCTCGACAAGGCGTGTCACAGCAATATAAAAGCAGGCAATAGAGTTGATGACGGGAATGGCGGCGTAAAGCGAAAGGCTGAAAATACTGGGTCACTACCACAAAGGCGCCGATTTGGCGTAGGGAGTATTGGGTCAAACACAAATTACAGGGCTGTTACAATGGGTATGAGTATCCCCATAGTCTGGTTTCATTGTACTCAAACTACCCGTAGAGTCGAGAGCCACACCATTTGACGATAATCCTCCGTGGAATGGATACGGTGATCAATTTTCTTTCACAAATAGCCAGATGCCTGGCATTCCTATAGCGATCGATGAGGTTATTCCCCAAGATATGCAGTGGCCGACTGGACAGTGGCCGCCTCGAGCAGGTATATTCTATGGACAAACCGTAGACTGGGGTAACGGTCAGCCTATACAGTATGCAAGCGAACAGACTCCTCTGGTTTTCGATGGCGCGAATCTCTCGCAGAACCAATCCCTGTCGACAAGTGGTGGTAGACTATTGGGGTAGCGTAGTGCTAGCGATAGATTTCTCCTCGACGAACTCAACATTCATGACGATTTTCTCCCCATTCATTTCCTCCACCTTCGCCATTACGCCCGTCTCTCTTGGGAGGCGCATCTTAGCCCAGACTTCGACCTCTTCTTTTACGGCAAATCCGACGATAATTGCCTGTCCGTTAATTATCCGGAAAGCAAGTCTGCCATCAATAATTGCACTACAGGATTGTTAGAAGTTTCATAGTGGAACCTAGATGAGTCTCCTTACAAACCGCCGTCTTTCATTGTGACCTCACACGACTCAATGCCCTCTCTTTCTAGGCTCTCTGGTGGGACCTGCAACAACCCGATCCTAGCAATGCGGGCTTGTAGAAAGTGCAAGTGCGAGCGCTTGTAGAAGACTACAGTAGAACCCCTGGGTAAGAGCAGGACGAGTAGGACGTTCACATTTTGTTTTCCTTCATTCTTCTCGTCGGAATTTTCGCTTGGCTTGTTGAAAGGGTTGTTCAGGAAGGTGAAAATAGTATCCGGCCGTGAGCCATAGACTTTCAATAGGCCTAAGCCTGAGCGTTCAAAAAACGACTCTATGACGCATCGAATACGCTATGAATTATTAGATATACCATGTAACCTCTGTGCTTCACTTACCTCGTCTTGGAGGGTACTGATTCGACAGAAGTCGAGACCTTCTACCGTTTGGAAGGGAAACCGTTTCTCCTTGATCTCTTGGAATCTCCTTCCAACTTCTGGGTCGTCTAAGAAGAATACCCCTTCCTCTATAAGGCACACCTCCGACTGTGATAGAGCCATTCGATGCGCTTTTGCTCATATGGTGAGGTTGGACACTTCAGCGCGGGGCAAGAGCCAAGGCTGCTACCCCTCCAAAAACTTCAGTTGACGACCGGAAAGTTCCGTTCGCCAACCTACCGAGGTCGGTCACCCGATGAGCTACCAGACCAAGATTAGCACCCCAGGAAAATGAGGCTGTATCACCACCCACAATAGCTATTATTACGGTTTTTCGTGATGTTGTTGCAAGAAGATGCTTGCGATCAACTTGTGCTATTAAAATTTTCGAGGAAGCCTGGGCGACGGGCTGGGCGCCACAGGTGCAGCTGCAGCACCACTACTCGCCTGCAACACGACGCCGCTTCTGATCTTTTGGTGCATGCGATGGTGAAGTGCTTCTGTAACCTCTTTCCCAAGGTTGTTTCGAAAAGACACGTTGTGATCGGGAGTGATGCCGATGAGGAAGCCCTGGTGTCTGCGGGCCAGCGTCGCGCAACTGACACCAAACTGCGCGGCGACCTTCCGGTATGGAAAAAATGCGCTGTCTTTGCGCAATTCGATGGTTCTAATCGCGTCGTGAATTGGGTTCATGGTGGCGGAGATATCGCGTGTTAAGCTCGGGTGGTTGTTGTTATTATGATGTTGGGGTGGCTCATTGGCTGTCTTGGCTCATCAGGTGGCCGACATCGGTACAGTAGTTAAGCTCGTCGAGTTCGCTTGACTTGCAACCTCGATATCACGCCCCGCCTCGCCTCGAATTTGATGTACAACACTATATTGCACTTCACGAGTGCCACGTGCGACCTGCAGGAGCAAGCTTCCTAGGCAAAAGGTGCGGTGGAGACAGGTTCGGTGGAAACAGGCGCGGTGGAAACAGGTACGGTAAAACAGATGCGAACAGGCCAATGTGCATCCTCCCGAGCGGTCTCGCCTTGCTGCGGGTTGATCTATGAGGACGCCGAATCGGACGGACGTAAGACAAGATGAGTCCTCTTCAGCATGGTAGGTCCGAGGTATCGAACGCACCCTTCAACGTTCCCTGACATGCATCTCGATGGACAGTCTAGTGTAATATACACGCTGAAAGATCTGCCGCCTCGATCCACGCCGAGACCGCAAGTGCCTTCACACCTGCAGACGCTGCAGATGTAGCGGTATGGAGCGTGCATCTTGGTGTAATCCAAGAGCATGGCACTTGCTTGCCTCTTCTGCAGACGGCTGATCGTAACAACGTGGAGAGGAGGCGTGGTTGTAGGCAATGGAAGGAGAATCGAGCGCGTCTAGGATCTTAAGTGTTGGTATAAAGACCTGCCTTCAATGCTCATTCTTCAATCTTGCAAACCGTCTATCCCCATCGCGGTGTGTTCTGCTACACCCAAGCCACTTCTTCATCTACGTATCCTTTAGACTATCATACTGCCTTATCTGCTCAAGAGCATCTCCAACACCTTTTCCCCCTATCCTTCCGGCGGGAGCGTAGCATCCAAGTTGCTCGCATGCCCCTAGCTTCCGTTGCACCCACTATCGAATATAAGCCCATCGGTCGGTGATCAGACCAAAGCAGGTAGGGGCCATGATACTATCCCGTTCGATATGCTGACAAAATTGCCTTTGTAGCTTCGCTTCACCGTTTGGGCCGGCTTCCCTATCTCGAGGATCTCGTCTCGAGCTTCTGATCACTCAGTGCGGTTTACATAGCCTCGTCGATTCACTATGTCCAGCACTAATACCACACCTTCCACGAACGCATCCTCGTCTTCTGGTGAGCAGTCTGCGAACCCTACCAATATCAACGGAGCAAGTGGAGGCAGCAACACCCAAGCTAGAGACATTGCATCAGAAAGTTCGGTGGGGGCGACGAAGCTGAGTACTTATATTTGCACTACCGATTCATCAATGGATGACCAACAGACGTGGAACGCTACCTCGTATCGATCCTAGCTGGAAATACGTGCTTGGAGTTGTTGTTCGAAATGTGTAGTGCCAAGTTGGCCTTGGCAAGCATGTCATGTGATAAAAATGACGCAACCGAATGAGTCATTGTCTTAGTTCAGTTTTGTTCCAACACTATAGCCATATAATACATGGAGTCTTGCAGAGACGTTCTGCTTTCATCTCATGTTAGAAGCTGCTTCCATGACGTTGCATATCACCTTTGTGCCCTCGACACCACGGCTGAATGCACTCGCTGCTACTATAATTCTCGATGACCGCCGTCCATTTCCTGTGGAGGAGGGAACCCGCCTAGATCAGTATGCGCATTCGTCAGGCTTGGATGATATCAAGAAGGAGATTATTCGCATGGTATGCTTGCATGTATCACTTTCGAGGGTCCCGCTAATATGTCTGAGGGCCTGAAGATTAAAGCTAAAGTGCAAGGGCTAGAAGTGCAACTTCCAATCACGAAGCCTATGGCACTCCTCCACATATCTGGCTGCTTGACCACTGGAGAATTCGAGATCGCCATAATCAAGATTCTTATGAGCTCTGAAAAGATCAGCGGGAAAACATTGAAAACCTGGCACGTAGGGGACAGCAACCCTCAGGTGACCGAACTCAGCTCAGACTTGATTATTATCTACCCTAATGTCCGCTACGAAATGCCGGAAGACGTTCCATTTTGCCCACTATTCAGTCAAGTCTCCTCTGGAGCCCAAACCGTCTCCCATTCCCGAATATCCTCAACCATCTCTGGATCAATGTAGTCGCTCAACCTTATAGGTGCACTACTTTCGAAACCTTTGCTGCATTCTTCGCCGATTCGACCAAATATGTTCGGTTTCGGTATAATCCCAGCTCCAGAGTCCAGTTCAATATGGTTTAGCGTTGAGGTATAGGTTGGGGTTGGAGTTGGTAGACGTTGCTCATAAGCTCTGTCGAGAAGAGAAGACTCTGAAGAACTGTGTTCATTAATAGGTTGCATAGAATTTCCTGTAGAATCTACAATTGTAAGATTGTCTGTGATCCCACACCTGAGGCCGTCGACAGTGGTGGCGGTAGATGGACCCGGGAGAGCATCATGATTTGCGGTAGTGTTCGTGTGGATCGTACCGTCGTTGTTCGAACTTGCAGCACCGTTCGCTCCCCTCCCTGTAAGACTGTTTTCTGATTCGATATGGAAAGTTGGGCTAGCATTCCTGCGCTCTGTTGGTGCAGAGTTGTGCTGTTGCTCAGGGTGAATGGAGGTGTCCGTTGAGAAGTGCTGGCCCTCTGCTTGGGCTGTACTCCTATTACTCTCTCGCATTGGGACTGGGAATACCGCCGGATTTTGTAGGCTTTCATTTCCGGAGACTTTCCGTCGTTTGGCGGTATTAGCGCATGTCTCTGCAGCATGATATGATTGCTGGCTTTGTAGAGCGTGAAAGAAGGGTATAGGTCCTTGCGGATCAGGAGACATAGTATGGGAGGGTGGTCTGACATCAATTCCAGACCCAAGTCTAGCTGGTGATTGCGAACGAGTGCGCCTGAGATGTTCGCTGCTGCCCAAGCTGGCGAGGTTTGGCAGTATCTTGCCATCTTGGACAAGTAAGCTGGTATCCACGTAACGGCAAACTAGCTTTGTTAAGCGGGTGCGTTTTTGAACGATTTCTACCACGTTCATGTTCTGGGCGAGAAGCTGGTTGGTAAGGTATTCCGTTACTTCAAAATCAAGAGCCCTAGATCGTCTTTCAAGATCTGGTAAGTGCTCCCTGAAGTAATTGCACAGCAGCTGAATATCCTCTTTCGGAAGACTTTCTGTGCTGCGACACGTTAGACAGCAATGAAAATCAGGCGGCTCTGTACTTACTCTGACTTCGTCCCAGCTATTGAAAGCAAAAAGCCTGGACCTCCCTGTTCTGCAAGTTCGAGATACACAGAAGAGTGGAGGTACATCTTTGTGACAGCGTCCTTTGTCGTTTTGTGTGCCTTAGCTACCGCCTCAAACGCATATGTTTTGCCCTTCTGGCCCTTTTTGAGCGGTAAGTCCGATGATGCTGCACATTGATCGATTGAATGACCGAATAAGATAAGTTGAAGGCGGTACCATGAACCAGCTTGATTTGAGTGCTTATGTATCTCTTGGTATATCGCCTGTGCCTGTGCAATCGGATCCGTCGAAGTAGAGCGTTTAGTAGACTTGAGTAAATCGAGTTTTTGCGTCGAATTAGTGTCAGCAGTGCGTAGAGCGATCCTACTCAGTCTTTGTGACCTTGTATTATTCGAGATACGTTGGAAGTACGTTTCATGTGGGTTGGGAACGTTCTGTGGCTGGTGTGTCGGCTTAGGAGTATTTTGTGGCTGGTGTGGGGGTGTTAAAGCTACATTAGCGTCGTCGGTCGAATTCCGGAGTTCTTGGATGACTTGAAATACGTCGTGAGCGCTGGTTTCTTCTGGAAGAAATTTACACCACTCAAGTAAACTTCCTTTTCGTACGAATTGACGGAAACATGCAAACAGAACCTTAACGCTATTAATTTACCAAATAACACTGCCTCGCAAGGTTATACTCACTTCGTTCTTGATGACATGGGATGGTTTGCATCGATTCAATGCTTTTACTAAGTCGTTCTGAGTAGGAAGGCTCATTTTCGGTCTTCGCAGAAGGGGGGCGTTGAGGTTCGCCAGTGCCATTGCGAAACGGCATCTCTGAATAGTTTAGAGCACAGCTCCAAGACCCGGAGTTTTGCTTAAACTACTTTCAGCACCGATCCTCATGTGCCAAGGTACGAACCAGTTATCCCTAGTTTAAATTTCCCAAAGTGGTTTTGTTGAGCAAGCTACAGGCGGCTAAATCGCATTTCCTATTGGATCGCTTAACGCTATACTCACCCCTTCTTTCCAAACAATGTTATGTGGAGTCGCGTAAATGGGGAACGACCGAATACAGCAGCGGGCGTTTCGACGATGATCGTGAAATTCGTATGAATGCTGTCACCCCAGACTACTACGGTGGTTGCAAAGTCGTGCGTGGACAAGGTCATTTGCGAGAGACTAGCCATCCTAACAGGCGTGTCCTTTTCGAGTTGTACGTGCTTTTGCTGCTCGGCTCAGGCCGGCCATTGTTCATGTTATATCATGCTTCACACAAGGCTGAGAAATCCTTCAAGTTTTGTCTCACTGCTTCTGCGTCCTTCACCAGTTGCCTTCCTCCACGGCATTCACTTTCAGATGGCTCGAGCTGCAGCACCTGCTGCCAACGCGACTGTATGTGACTAAGCACAGTTTTTATTACTGCTGATCCCAAAGACAGGCTGTGAACGCTGCTGTAGCGTTTATTAAATACTCGAAGTACAACGGATATACAATCATTGTGCCAGAGCAGTTCTCGGACGAAGACTCAAACCAGCTCATGAAACTGCAAGTCCAGGCCATTGAAGCAGGCGCCATATCTGAAGTGGAAAGAGACACGATAGTGAATACCGCAGCATGGACTACCGAAGGCCAGCCCTGTGTACACATCAACTTTTGCCCTGTCCTAAGAGATGACTTTGATTACTCCGTATTTTTTCCCTTATCCCTGGTAGAGAAATGCGGTCGTATTGTAGCAGGCGTGTGTGTGACGTCCCCGAGTCAGTGCAGACGGTTATGCCAACGCATAAAGCTCATCCCCTTAAGTGTGGATGATGACCTGGAATTGCTCTTGAAAAGGTATGCATAGGCAAAATATGTTCTAAAACTCTCGCTGATCAATGTAGACTCTGGCCAAGATGGAACACCAATCTTGTTCATAATGATCGTCAAGTGCGTGCCACCAATATGTCCATCGGTAGCCTTAAGATATGACTGACCCTTCCAGGACACCTTGGATCGCTCAACCAGCACTACATCGGCCATCTGTTCGCCATTAACGTTCACAACTATAACGGAAGCGAGAGAAGAGAGCCTTGGGGCGACAATGCGACAGCAGCGACGAAATGATAGTGAGCGGGATGATTACGCGGCTAAAGCTTCTGAGCCAAAGCGCGCGCGCACTGCACATACCTACAAACCTAGCTCTGGATCCGCCCTTGTACAGCCGACATTCTCGTCAACGTCCACTATGCTTGACCGAAAAGACATCATTCATGCGTCAACAACCCAGATAGGAAACCTTCCTCTGCTTCCTCTAAACACATCCAAAGCAAAGATGATGGATTACCTCGAGCTGGACGACCAAACACATGGCCTACTCCTTGTAAGGGACTGAGTCACCGTTTAGTAGTTGTTTGCTAACGTAGAATACGGTTATAGGCGGAGGCCCACAAAGTGCGAGACTCTACATGTCAAATTCTCAACAATCCATCTTGGAAAGATCTTTTAGTGGAAGTTAAGCACGAAGCAACCATAGGGATGGTCAATAAGGCCTCTGTGAAGACGAAACCTTACTACGACAAGGGGAGGTGGTGGAACAATGGTACCGAAGAGAATTGGGTTGCGTGTTGGTATCTCTATCAATGCTTTCGGTACAAGTCAGTATACCTAACAAGACTATTTTAGAGCTGACATGGTATATAGAAACAACCGGAAAACAAAATCACACAAAGCTAGAGCTGCTGCAACTCAAGACACTGCGAGAGGCGATCATAAACTCCTAATCAAAGACATCCAAGGTGGCGGCCACTTTCCTGATATGGAGTCTGCCAAATTACCTCTGACAGAGCAACCGAAAAGACGGCGGCTGAGAGAGGCCTGCGACCGCTCTCACGGTATGGAATTCGAGTGTAGGGCCCGATATCCTTGTCAGAAGTGCAGAGAATCGTATCTTGAGTGTACTAGGTGGGAAGAAAAGTTGAAGTCGCAGGACATACAATCGCCGTTCAGACCAACAATCACCTCTTCCGCGATACTAACCACTGTACCTGATCTATGGATGGATCCCGACTTGGGGGTCGGCTCTTCGGTGGATGCGCAGTGCGAGAATAGCATGTTTCCAGAGGTGCGACAGGACTGTTTTGACCCTACGTCAGTGTCATTTTGGAATGGAGTTTTGGGACAATCGTATCCATCTGGATATCATTATCTAAGCATAAGATAATACATGCTGTTGCCGTCGCTTCCACGTTATGCGATAAGTTCACCTAGCATCCTAGCTATTCAGTGTTCAATAGATTGCTCCGACTTGCACTAAATTTGGTTTATTATGAAATGCACGGAATCTCTTCCACCCGCACCACGAGTGTTCACAACGTCATCTCTGAAGGCTCGAGCCGCGTAACCTCCCTTCTGCTGCATCGACTGCTTCACTAAACGACCTTGCCGCATATGATCATCGCTTCATGACCATACCTAACCTCCGGTACTAACCTACCTGGCTTTGATCGACGTAGTGTTCAATAGAACCAGGCTCTCCCACTGCAGGGGGCCCACTCTCAATAAGTATGTCATACTAATCTCGGGACGCGGTTGGTCACCAAAGCGTCTCCACAATGCGACTCACTTGTGCACAGATAGCATTGCTTTGGCTTAAACTGATGGTGTTTGAAGCCTAGCTAGACTAACGGAGGCGTGCCGTGAGGGTCACTTCGTGCCTATATTTGCGTCCATATCGTTTGTCCAAGGGCCCAGGGTCGAGTCGAGTCGCCTCCCAGACACTAGTGGGATCTCTGTCTAAAGCTTTGCCAACAGGATGGCCTGGCGTCAATTGAAAGGCTGAGGTATATCAGGCACCCTTCCTCCAAGGATGAGGCGTCCTGCATCTATCGTCTCACCGCTCTTGCATTCTTCACCGGTTGCCTTTCTACACGTCCCGTTTCTTACAATGGCTCTATCTCCCACCGGCAAGGCGAAAGTACGTGCCACCATCACTGTTACGCATCGATCCAACACTCAGACAGAACCAGGGTGATGCATCAGGAACACAAAAAACAGAAGACGAGGAGAAAGGTGGCCTTGGATGCTTTTGGGGATGCATCGGTTGGAGGAAACCTTGGAGAGCCACACTGGAAAGAAGACTCAATCCATCGGAGCGCCTCAGCTTTGAATACGCTGGTACCTCTCAGTCCACAGTCTTGAGCTCAAGCTTGAGCACGGAGACATCTGTCGCCGGCAGTAGCGAATCCTCCCATATATCTTGTGTGTAGCCCTACTCGTCTGCTGTACTTGTATTAAGGAGTTGACGTTGTATAGACACTCGCTCGAAGTATTATTGCTGCCATAAAGGTTGCAAAGAGATTCGTACTGTTCCAGGCCTGATTGACTGGCACTACGAGAAGAAACACAAAGGTGATCATGCGGCAACGAGGCAAGGGGAGGGACCAAGATACCCCGCAAACGTAATGCAAGAAGCAACAATGACCACTGCTTCAGGCCTACATGTTACGAATGAACCGAAATTGCTTAGCATCCTTAGCTGCAAGGCTGGCGGATATGTTGAAGCATTTGTCCAATCTGAGGAGCAGGGGACGATTAAGCAATGGCCGCAATTGTACAGCCTGGCAGAATATCGCGAACTGAGCAATGCTCTAGCCGCACTAGAGGAATTTCAACAGAATTTCTCATAACAGTATTTGTAAATAACGTTAGTACATTTATTCATTTGTCTGCTGCCTGGAGATACGCTTAACGCTTACTAAATCTAACAGCTTCCCCACTTGATGCGATTGCTGGAGCAAGAGAGATATAGTCAGAAAAATTAAAACATTGCTTTGTGGGTTATGAACCCCATTATCAGATTTCTAAAATAATAAAAGGCCCTTATGGACAGATGCACAGAAAACCTGTGTGGTCTAATTGCATCAATTGTATCAATGACTCATCTGCTGCGTCCTTCGTGGCCCACAAAAGCATCACTATGAGACGTGGTAGATCTGCACTAGATCAAGTTTGTCTAATTTGGCCCACGTGTGAATGAGAGCAAAATGAAAAGCCACGCTCTCAAGATAGTGCGTATGAAATCCATGCCGATACACGAATATTCAAAGTCCTGCATCCCAGCGTCACCCTTGACGTTGTTACGAAGCTCGTACCAAACGGCTTCCTTTATTCACCAATTGGTACAATGCAGGATATGCTGACTATATGCCCGGCTGGCTATAAAGTCCAACTAAAAATCTTCGGGGGCTACTGAGACCTTTTCTGCGTGCACAATGAACACGAGTTGATCAACACGGATTCATAAGCACGGAAACTCACCTGACGCATTACGCCAATCAACTAGATTGAAAACGTCTTGGTCAAAGCGCACGAAGGGACAATCTATTATTGCGCGTTCACTAATGTGAGCCAATTGGCGTTTAAACAGGCGTTTGGTTCGCGCTAATTATCCCAGCCTTAATATATTAGATTCTCACGCAGCTTGCAAAACTCTAAAAAGGATATAAGACAGAACGCACAGATATCTGTTATAGTAGCTTAGGCAGCTACACACTGCGTTAGTGCAATAAACTGGTAGGGTCTAGTGCGTCCGGAGCTTATTTAAATACTGATGTATCTAGACCATTCCTGCTTGCAGACCTTTTCTTCTGTATCTGCTTTACTCTACACTTCTAGCCTATTAAAGACTTATCCTCTTTTCCAGGTCACGTTCTGCCCATGGAGGATCCAATATTTAACAGATTCTCACTAGACATGCGTCGGTTACGCTGGGAGTTACGATACAAAGATCTGAGCTCGAAGCGGTGGAACAAACTTTGCGCGCATCTGAAGCAGTTTGGCGACGAATACATGAGTTCTACAAGCCTTGGTGCCAATCTACCATACACTTGGGTGTCCCATAGAGGGATTCTGGGAGAAATAGCTGGGAACTTCTATAAAGAACATGGACAACAATATTGGGCCGACAATGAAAGGTTCATAGAACTATCATGGTTGCAAAAGAAAGAGCAGTAAGTTCATCTGCAATTAGCTACAAAACACTGCTTACTTACAATTTATAAAGCCTGAAATACCTAATTGTGCACCTTCTCTACACGATGAACCACTATTACGCTCTAAAGAAGGAAAGAGAGCGATATGAAGCCGTAGTTCAAGCTTGGAGACAATTGCGCAGGCCAAAAGTGCGGCATAGTCCGATTGAATGCCGCCCGCTAACATCACAGAATTTGGCGAGCACAGCAAACGTTAGAAACGGCCAACAAGGTTCCAGTGAACGGACCGCAGAGCCAAGGCCCCACTTTCGGTCCTTACGTAGACAAATGCTTTCAGATGCAGACGAGCAATATACGCCTAACAACAGGAGTGCAGCAGCAACTACTCGAAGTCTAAGGCGGGATACCAGTAAATTGCAAGAATGAAGCAGTTGTATCGCGGTGCCTGTATATCACGTTGAACAGAGGCCTGTTGTTAAAGGATGTAAGATCTGCTGTAATGCTTACAACGAGAGTGATGGAACGGTCTGGTGTAAGAAACGTTCTGGACAAAGTGTTTACTCATGTTGTTTTGACAGGTGGCGGAAGCATTTCGAAGATTCGAAGACACCAACGTGCACCAGACCGACGACTGAAGTGCGCTCTGATATCTGTGACAGACGTGGTGCATCACTAATGCCTTAAGTCCGCATTATGATAGACGCCTCAGTGGCTCATTTGCAGTCTGTTACACGGCTCTGTCGATGATGGCGGTGTCGCTTCGAGTCAGGGTGGATTTCAGGGGAGGGACATGGTTAAGAGGTCTGCGTGATGTCTTTGAAAAGGCGCAGGTGCTCTCGGGTCAGACAGAGGAGCGGAGGGCAGCTGCCAAGAGAAGAAGGCTCGAGTTACGATTACGTGGCAGGGTGCAAGGGTCGCTTTCGAGCACAAGAAGAACGCTGTAATACAGACTAGAGACGTACTTGCACTTCAGACTTAGAGTTTCTCTAGCTTCATTACAATGTCATCCTTGAATGCGCCCCTGCACCAATCAAGTATTTGGAATACACAACTTGTAAAATCTAGCGCGTCACGTTCAAGAGTGGTGCGCAATGATCGCAAGCATTTCATGTGATGGGCGCCTTCAACCTTAAAATGCACCCACAACTCGTATATAGGGCCTGCCGTAACAACAGAGAAGCAGAGTGTGTCGTCCAACCGCAATGACAGCTCAGATTCGGCAGCTGAATTTGCATGGCGCGATGTCCAATACATGAGATCTTGAAGAATGGTGACCATTGTCCGGGAATGGCTTTTGGATAGGATTAGAGTGTTCAAATACCAGAGACGATCACTCAAACTATAGCTCTACACTTTTATCATGCATATGTTACTCTGCGTTATGCCGACAGCAATCCCTGACAAGAGAAATGATCTCGCAATGTGCTGCTTCTCACGTGGTGAGTCTTGTCCAGCTCCAACGAAGAGACTAGGGCCCTAGTAGCTATATGCACCTTGCACGTATGAAGCCAAGGCCACCTCGCTTAGTGCAAAAGTTGATAAAGTGTATGTAACCCACTGCGTTCCGTCACTTCTTATATGCATCAAGTTGTTCTGCCCCAGTCCGTTATCATCTATCGTTCATGAATCCAACTCACCCACCATCCATCACCATGTACCTGGGAAACGCCCAGAATAAAGGTAATATCTTATGTTCACGAGTCACAATCATAGTGCTGACTCCTGAGGTCATATAGCTACCCCTCACGATTTTGATCCTACCTTAGGAAGCGATGAGCCGCAACTATCACCTGCCCGCCGACCCACAGCGCGACACTTCGTGACATCGATATCACACTACCAGAACACTGGCGAGACGTCCGGGCTACGAGCCCGCAGTTCGGCTGATCTCTGTCAGTTGAATACTTTGGCGTATTTACGATCGTGCAATGATGTGGAAGACCGACGTAAAGTCCCGAGCGGAAATGACATCAACACGTATTACCTAGAGTCCGAAGACTACGGTGTACCTCTGCTGGCAGCCGATTCGATACATGTATCCTACCCAGCCTCGCTTATCAAACCCTGCTCTTCCTCCAAATCAAGCGAAACATCACCATCGGATTGTCTTCAAACCAGGGATATCTATAACATCGACCGCCGTGGTGAAAGTAATCAGTTCTCATCGGAGACGATGCCAAGAGCGACGAGTTCCCTCCAAACAATCACACTCGAAGCCACTCCTTCCCGACTGGAGCTCTGCCTCCCCGACGTCGACACCTGCAACTACAAGGGCTTCCTCATTAGTGTGCCCAATTATACTGGGGATATATCTGTGAAGCTGCGAGAGTGCCAGATGTCTATAATCGACGCAGACGGTGTGTCCTATCCAGACAGGCCCAGAGAGACCCATTACACAAAGCCGTTTTCTGGCATGACCTGTCTCTTCTTTCACACCCCGCCAGTAACAAGAGATACGATAACCAATAAATTCTTCGTCTTTTCGTTGGTTGAAAAAAACAACCTGGTCATCGCTGGGGTAGCCCTGCTAACTCTGCGAACACTTTATCTCATGAACATCGAGGGACTCTCTTATGTGCCAAAACTTGAGCACCTTGACGAAGAGTACCAAGATATTCTATCTAGACTGTGATTCCACGCACAAAGTCGCTCATAGATTAGCGCTAATGCTTTGCAGTGTGACGAATGCAGAGCCTCGGTGTATTAAAGCCAAACCCAGCCTCATCACGACCGTACGTCCACCCAGCAACGATCAACAAGGAGACCACCACAAAATCTCACGACCATCAGGGCAACAGGCTGGCCCAACGACATCCCAGGGTTTCAGGCAAGAGTAAGCGCCCCGAGACCTCAGGAATGTGCACCAGAACTAACGCTGAGGAGCCAAGTACCACTTCGCTCCTTCCCTATTGAGCTTTACTGGGGCGGAGTGGCAGTTGTGGTATGTCCCAAGTTCCCGCTGCCGAGCAATATTCAACTACCCACGGAATATATGACAGTATGGAGTCTTGTTGGGTGGTTGACTAGCCGTATCTACAGTAACGATAGAAACAGCGTTATTGTGAAGAGCAAGCTATTCTGCAGAACATCTCAGAATGGGCTGCAAGAATACATAGTGACCTCGATACTGACAACGAACAACGACGGGTTTTCTTGATCAGCTTGATTGGAAGGCAGGTGAAGTTAAAGTCGGGCGCTTCAATGAGGCTATATGGCATGCGTAGAGGCGAGTTCGTAGTACAAGATAGAGAGGGGAAGGGGAGTAACGAGGTGGTTCAGATGGATGAAATTGTGGGAGAGCATGTATGACCAGAAAGCGTACAACCACACGCATTGGTGTGGTCTTCGTCAGACAGCAATAGAGGATTAGGGGAGGTAGTCAAATCGATGTACTCTACTTTTTGACTCGGCTCGCAAGTAGACTGAGATGCTTGAGTACGAATCATATCTGACGGCAATTGCCAAGAACAAGGATGGGCGAGAGGGGGCGAAGCCAGCCACGTCCTAGGTCTGACCAATGGGAGGAAGGGATGCGTCCGAATCCAGCAGCCTGTGTAGTGGAAATATTGATTTGAACTGATTCGAAAGATCTCCTGACTTACTGGGGAAGTCCACTGAAATTTGTCATGACTAATGAGTTCCTTGTGAAAAGGAGCTGTGCTCCGATGAGCAGGCAGCGGCAACATACACAGGTCCCAAGTGCGCGATAAGCCTTTTCGCAAGCGTCACTTGCAGCTGAGTGCGCCATAGTCGCCGGACGCCTCTTTGCCAGTTGCGGGGCAAGGAAGTGGAACGATCGACAATTGTTTCTTATGGTAATGCGGCTTGACGCCCCCTGTGTTGACGCCTCTGAACGTGCTTTATCTATTTGATGCATGCGTATGCGATGCACGCGCAAATTTGGACTATACGCTAGAAAATCGCACATGCAAGCTACCGACTCGGCCGTACATGTGAACGAACAAAAGCTGAGCTTTCTCTTTAACAAAGTTAAATCCCTCAATTCCACTACCTACCCCCAAATCAAGATGCTGTCGACAAAGGCACCAAATGCACAGAACGCTAAGAACTCAAGAGTGTTAGAGGAGTATGTTGTACCAGAGAGCTACTTGCCGTTCAAGGAGTTTCTTGTCAAGGGACAGAAATTGGCTTGCGACCTTGGGATAGCAATGGCGGCAGAATCTGATACACAGGCAGCCTTTCTAGGGTTCCTTCCAGGCATTCCAAGTCTTTCTTGTGTACAGGTGACCTGCCCCCCTATTAGTCAAGAAGATCTGAAACGGAAGCCCTGGATTCTCATGTGTGCGTTCATGGTGGACAAGCGAATAGTCCGGGGTGCTTTTATCACAAACTTCGATGGGTTGGAATTCCTTACACAGGGCGCACTCGAGAGCGACAAGAACAGGCAGCTTGTAACTTACTATGCTACCCTACGGGCCAGGTAGCGTCAACCCAAGTCCTCATTCGATACAGTGCTGACTTGAAGATAGTATTGTCAACACATCTGAGCTCAACTACCGCATCGAAGCAAGGCTCGTAGCTGTCTATCAGGAGAGACTCACTGTATTATTGAACCCGGAAGACCTTGAGCAGGCAGCTCAGACGGTATGCCAACGCCACAAGGGGAAATCTCAGCTGCTGGAACGCTTCACGCTTATGACCTTCACATACGATTACGTCTGTCCAGATGTTACCCGGTGTCCTCCTGATGCGCGCAGTATTGCGGCTGAGGAGATGGGCCGACCGTTACACCAAGACCTCAAGGTGAAGTTGGCTGTACCGTCGGCTCTGCTCAACCAAAGCATGCCTGTATCATTGAAACCGATGTTACGATTCCCTGGCGGCGGGGGTGTATGTATCCCCTATCAAACTAGCCAAATAGTAACTAATTGCGCTCAGAGTACGGGTCATGGGCTGGGCTGTACCTGGCTTTACCCAGCTGACCTTCAGCAAGCAGAGCAGCTTGGGAACGCATTCGTCTGTGACATTGAACTACCTTTGCTCCCTGAGTCGAATGGGAATGTGATCGTGGAATGTCTGCAACGGTCCATGTCATGGCTGGTCGATACGCTACAGACCAAGTTCGAAAAAGTAAATCGAGCATGGTCGATTGACTGGAGTTCAGTGTCCTTGTTCGGCGCGAGCTTCGGTGGTGGTATGGCAATGTTAGCATGGATGACTGCGTCTCGTTTTCGGGTACGGGAGTTGGTTCTGCGAGCTCCACTTCTACGAGACTATCGTCGTGACCCTGGAGATTATGCTGGTATACCAATTAGCTACGAGCGTGCGTCTAAAGACAGCCTCAAGGTGCTGAAAATCCTTGAAAGGATGCCGTATGTGTTACCCCGATCGGGATCCGAGCCTCCAGATGGCATGTATACCGGCCCTATGTTTTCAATATCTCATGATTTTCTTAAGATTTGGAAAGCAAAGACTGTAGAGGGTTGGCTGCTGAGCAGGTCTGAATGTCCTGATAAGACGACTAGAATCTTCATCCGCCATGGATCGAAAGACAAGCATGTCAATTTCCGGGACACAGAGGACGTTGTCGAATGGATGAGAAGTAACTGGCAGATTGACATTGATTTCAAGGTGCAGGCGGGCAAGGCACATGTATGGGATGCTTGGGAACCACTTTCTCTTGAGCAGAAAGCGTTTTTTTGGAATTAGAGAATGAATTGAAAATTCCATACGGGACGAATGCGCTTCTCCCAAGTGGCATCCTCAATTGACTGGCGCTGACTAGCGACCTACCCTATTTGAGCACCGCTCCGTGGCGTCTGCTCATGAGTCTAGAATCATCCATAGCAAATCCCGCCAAAGGATCTCGCAGAATCAACGACGTTGTACGCAAGGGTTTTTCCAATGGCCGACTAGACTGCCAACTGAAGTGCTCTCTGGCATCTGGAGCAGACGTGGTGCGTCACTAATGCAGCAAGTTCGCCTTATGATAGACGCCTTAGTGGGTCATATGCAGTCTGTCACACGGCTCTGTGCTTCGAGGCCACCGTTCTTGGCTTTACAAAGGGTGCTCTTCAACAGAACCATATTCAACGTGCCCAGGCTGAACTAACACATGGCCTTAGAAGCGAAGCTTGCCCAGCAGAGCCGAGCCAGAGCTTTGGAGGCGCACTATCCTGGCATTGTAAAGCCTCCAGGAGCGCTATCTACCGTTACACCTAGCGGCACTCTGGCCGGCCGAACATGCCGTCCTTCGTGCAGAATGCATGTGTATCTCGCTCCTACACAGTGAGACGCTCCGGGCTTCTTCTAGACCGTGAGTTGGCTGTAATGTGCCTATGTCGTGGGCCAGGCCGCATCCTCTGGCAAGATTGTGCCGCACCGGTGCTTCAAGCTTGAACCGTCTCTGCGAAGCGGTTCTTTCCAAAGAAGGACCGTCATCTTAGATCTACAATTAGCTCATGGAGCATATTGATCTAGGTGAAGACTTCAATGGTTGACTTACGCGGCTGAAGTTCCTCAGACGCCAGCAGCAAGAGTAGCATTAGCCAACATTAGTGCCATGAGTCGATACTCCGAGCACACTTACACCGTAAAGTGTAATGCTAACAGTGGAAATTGGTCTCGGGCTCAGCATCATGGCAGCAAGGCATAGGCCCTCCCTCCACGTCCGGTGAGAAAAGTCATTACATATGCACGTGTGGGGCAACTCCCTCGCCTGCATTTTGCCGTCCACTGTCCCGCCATCCCCAATGGGGCATCCTGGATCCCCATGGCTCTGAAGCAAGCCTGCTCGACCAGGAACACGGGTGCAAGTGTATAAATACGCGCCACAGTGTTTCATCCAATCTGTCCGTATCCTAGCACCCGCATGCACGATCAGCACGCCTAAAGGATCTCACTGCCCTAAGTGTCACATTCACTGGTGTTGGGTACAGGTATAATAGTAAGACGGCAGAATCCTACAGAGTCACTCACGACTCGGGCCCTTAATCACCAGGCTTTATCTTGGTTATTGTGCTCTACTCTTTTGCGCAGTACTTCCTACCACTTGCATCAATTTACTATATATCTGCTACAATCGACTTACAATGCCTGATCTGGATTCATGGAAAAACTCCCTAGATACGACGATGGAGCTCTTGAATTGCATACAGGCTCCGACAATTGGATTCTACTATCTTGGAACGCGCGCATTGGCCCTGCTCATCCTACGTAATCCACAGCCAGTATCTCACAGACGGCGGCGAGGCATATTGATATGCGTGCTGACCTTACTCTTCGCATATATCGCAGAGGTGCTCTACTACTTCAGTCAGTCAATTGCAGAGTTAGATTATTGGGCTCCCAAGCCATCCGCGATCCGTTGCTTGGGCTCCATACTAGTCTGGGGACCCCTTTCCTTCGCACTATGGAGCAGTAACTCATTACAATGTTCAAGTTTCCTTGGTGCTTTCGTCTTGCAATTCGCCTTCGAGACAACTACTTGCTTGATGAGCGCATTCTCCACGAAAATGCATGATCGACAAAAGGACGTCCCACTCATTATCAGCTGTATCCGGGCTCTTGCTTCCCTGCTCTTATCACTGGATGGATTCGCGATTCTTATTACAAAGCATGTGGAGTCGAGCACGGACGAGGAATGCCACTCATTATTGGGGAAACCGGCGAATAGTGCAGCGACACAGAATGGCTATGGCGCTATCCCACAAGAATCTGTCAGTGAAAATGAGCCAGAAGTAAGAGATCCCAATAAAGAGCTCAAAGAGCAGCAAGCAAAGCGCCTTGAAGAAGAGGGTGGCTGGCTGGGGTATCTGAAAAGATTCATGGTTTTTCTACCATATTTGTTTCCTACAGATGACTGGAAGGTCATGGGGTGTCTCGCTATGCGGCTTCTGCACTTGATTCAGAAGCGCATCCTGAATTTGCTTGCCCCTCGCCAACTTGGTATCATCACTGATAAGATTGGAAAGGGTGATGGCGTCATGCCTTGGAAAGATATAGGGCTATGGGTGTTGTTCTCGTACATCAACAGCTATGCTGGATCGGGCATAATCGATGAAATTGCGAACATGGTCATTTCGAATTCAGCATACCGCCGGATTACTCTATTGGCGTACAAGCACGTCCTAGGCCTATCAATGGACTTCCACACTTCCAAGGATTCCGGAGAGGTGCTGAAAGCGGTAGAGCAAGCTGTATCTCTCAGCACGCTCATCAATATGCTGTTGTTCAATATCTGTCCTATCTTTCTTGACGTTGCTGTTTCGACGTACTACGTTACATATCTATTCGACGCTTACATGGCATTCATCATCCTCTTTATGGGCGCAGCTTACATCGCTCTTGGATGGTACTTCACAGGGCTATCCCAACCGAAGCGACGAGACTACGCTGAGAAGCAACGAACGGAGAGCTCAACGGTCAATGAAACGGTGCACAATTGGCAAACAGTTGCCTACTTCAACCGCCTCACGTTTGAGCACCAACGCTATGCAGCGAATATTGTTAGCACGATCAACGCACAATACTCATACAGTTCCATATCTATGGGTGGAATTACAATTCAGGAAATGCTTAAGACTTTCGGGTTCGCGGCATGCTGCATCTTTGGTATCTCACAGATTGTGACTGGTGAAAAGCCAGTGGGCAATCTGCTGACGCTCATCATGTACTGGCAGACGATAACACAACCACTCTATGTGTTATCAAATAGCCACCGCCATATCTCAAGCTCTCTTATCAACGCTGAGCGATTGCTACAGCTTCTCAACACTAAACCAACTGTCGCAGACCAAGAAGGAGCCAAGGACATCGTTGTCCATACGGGCAAAGTCGAGTTCAAGAACGTCGAATTTCACTACGATGAGCGCAAGCCCATCATCAAGGATGTGAGTCTCAAAGTTGGAGGGAGCCAAACCATCGCCTTCGTCGGCGAGACCGGCGGCGGCAAGTCAACTATACTCAAGCTCCTTTTTCGCTTC
Source organism: Sclerotiophoma versabilis (assembly GCA_012274445.1). Lineage (NCBI taxonomy): Eukaryota > Fungi > Ascomycota > Dothideomycetes > Pleosporales > Didymellaceae > Sclerotiophoma > Sclerotiophoma versabilis. Next base: position 530,020 of record JAAROD010000093.1, read on the forward strand.
TATGACGTAACTGGCGGCTCTATTATGATTGACGGCCAAGACCTCCGCTCTGTGACGCAATCTAGTCTTCGTGACGCTCTCGGCCTCGTTCCCCAAGATCCTGTCCTTTTTAACCAAACGATCCGCCAGAATATTCGCTACGCCAAACTAGAAGCCACCAACGCCGAGATCGAAGACGCCTGTCGCGCCGCCGCCATCCACGACGACATTGTTGGTTTCCCTGATGGCTATAACTCCAAAGTTGGTGAGCGTGGTGTCTGTCTCTCAGGCGGGCAACTGCAACGCATAGCCATAGCTCGGGTGCTCCTTAAGAACCCGAAAATTATACTGTTAAACGAGGCCACATCAGCCATCGACTCCGTAATCGAAGCCCAGATCCAAGAAGTCTTCCGCAAGCACTCTCAAGACCGCACCACCTTCATCATCGCGCATCGTCTCAGCACAGTTGTGGACGCGGATCAGATCATTGTGATTGAGCGGGGGAGGATTATTGAGAGCGGTAGTCATCATGAGTTGTTAGAGGTCAAGGGGAAGTATAGTGAGTTGTGGACTAAGCAGACGGCTGTGAGTCCAGGTTTGAAGAACACGAGTCAAGGAATTTCGGCTGATGGAGAAGACATAACGCATAGACTGGTCAATATTTCGCCTATCAAAGGGGGTGAGACGAATGCCAGTGCAACAGGCGTGAGTGGTGACGCTTGAAAGTCTAAGACTACCAGACGTAGATGATAGATATGGCAGTGTATAGCTTGGATATGCTACAATTCAGGGCAAAGGAGGTTGAAAGGTGACAGGAATGAACCATGAGAGTATTGGAGCATGCAGGGGAGAACGCAAGATAATAGTAGACGGTCGTTGACATGCATATGCAATATATGGAAGCGACTCCCTATTGCTCGATCCTCTTGGTATGCTTTACGCTTAACTTGGTTAGTCCAGAAAAAGAACACTAAGCGCGAGCGCCTTGCAAGCCCAGTGCATAGAGCATGTCAGCGTTAACCATGGGAAAGTCGTGTTCAGACATCCAAAACGCGCTGCTCAACATTTGTGGCCCCGCACCTTACCTGCATAGAATGCATTAAATCCATTATGATGGTTGTAGACACGGAGGTATTCTTTGCAGCGTTGCAGCAATGAGCCAAGTTTCTCCAACGTCCTTGAAGGAGTGCAAATGATCTCAAGAATCTCATTCGTGAGTTAGGAGATTTGGGACGTGTTGTTATCTGTGTTGCCCGCTGTGCTTGTTCCTTTCACAACCTGATAGCTCGATCCAAAATCCTCTTGGTTGGTAGTCCGCTTTTGATATCCTCTTTTCAAAGAAGTTGAGGACGATGTTGCAGTGAATGCAGGACAGTAAGTTTCAAATAAGAAGCAGTCAAGATAAATCATGTTGCACTGATGTAATGTTCAGCTGTGGCGACCACCTTTTGTGTGGTGTTTAAAGAGTCTATGTATAACAGGAGTTGGAACTGAGCGGAAGGATACACAATGAGTTAAACCAAGCCACAAGCCGAGTTAAGAACGAATCTATGAAATCTACACCTTGAGATACTAATCAACAGTCATATTGTGGGACGCATGGATTTAAACCAGGGGGCCAAATTTAGGTGTAGTTCAAATCTGTAGTGCCTCAAAATACTGCACTGGACTGCTAGACTATCGATGCGCAAAACCTTATGCACGCTCCTACACGCATTTCGCTCATCCATATACATTATTTTATCTCTAACCGCAATGTCAGTTGAACAACTCGCTGTTAGAACCGCACTAGCGACTATAAGCCGAGCATCTTGCAACTCACTTGTATCAAGCACTCGTGAGTTATGCCAAGCCAATGCCGCCATTGCAGAAGCGCTCTTGTCTCTCAGTCGAAGCAGTGGTCATGATGCGGATCAAGTTGAAGCTCAAGTTGAGGGTATCGTAAGCTCTGAGCATGCCGACCTTGCCAATCCCCAGACGCGGCTTTACGACACCTCAGATGTTAGTACCGCGCAGGACAAGACTCATAGCATGCTGCAGAGGTACAAGGCTCGGCGCGACGGACCAGAGCATGCAGTAGTGAGGCTTGCACAATACTGGATTCAGGAGAAGTTGACAGGATCCGGTCTACATACCGTTGGTAACGCAGATGAACACAGGCTGCTCATTGATTTGCATAGAGCTATAATATCAAGCACTCCATCTGTGCTGGCGTTGCTTAGAGGCTTCAAGAGGAAAAGGTCTATCGAACAATTACTGTTAATGTAAAGGTAGATGTAGTAACTAGAGTACCCTACCTAAAGCGTTGCATTAGGAATAGTAATAGGAAAAAAGATTCGGTTCGCTGCCATGTAGGTGGGACAACCTCTATCAAATGTATAATGGTCCTCTGAGAGGGAATTTCACTTGTAAGATGTCTAGGGAAGTACTCTGCGATTAGGGCGAACAGTTACTCTCGCTAAGAGCAATCATGTTTTTTCTTTTAAAAGAATGTTCTATTGAGGTAAAAGATGCTAAAGGAGGATAGGATGATAGGAGCGCCGGTCTGGGCATCCCTATTGGGAAGTTCTAATTCAAACTCCATCTCGCAACATGATCAATTTCTGCATGTCCAATTTCAGCAGAGGAGCGTTGGCCCTAGGCAAAATGCAAGCAAGCCGATAGATAGTATAATACTCTTTAGCTAAAGAGCGCGGGAATGCGAGTTGCAAGCATGCCGATTCAGTACGATATAGTTCACCCTCTCGTCTCCAATGCTCAGATTGTTGTATCAGTTTTACCAGCCTAGCAAAAGGCAGCTTTTGTATCTCCGAATGATCCATGTTGTAGTATAACCACATTCTATCGTGTGATGTGGGCAGTTCCTTGCTGTTCGCCACGATCTCCTGCGCCGAAGTCGCAATCCATCGGTAGTGGATTAGTCGATCTGTAGATCCAGGAAGGTCAAATTGCCCATCGTATATTAGTGGAGAAGGCTTCCCAATTCCAGTCCAGGTAGGCCGCATAACGGGATGTTGACTACCGCTGTCGCTTGTCAAGAGGTCGGTATCCTGTTCGAGCTCTGAGTCGATTTGAGCACTCATGCCGCGGGAAGGACAATCCGACTCTGTGTGGTCTGAACATGACTGTTCGGGCTCTGAGGAGTAGGCGTTCGACTTTGCAGGGTTGGCGTATGGGACATCTCCAGAATCGACAGTGCTGCCAGCATCAATTTCCCTCGGACAGCGGTGCCTGCCTGTGGAATCTGTTTTGGTGATAACCTGGTATAATTTTGTGCTACTCCTCAAAGACGGAGAGTTACGTTGGGATCATTGAGGGGGCATAGCGGTTCTGTGAGAAAGTGGAAGGAGGCTCTGCCGTACCGATATGAAGGCGACGGGACATTCAATCGCTTTGAGAAGTTACGCGAACGGGGCTGTGCATCGGCTCAAGTAAATCCGACTTGTCGCGGGCAGTGCAGCATCATAGCCGGTGATCAACAATCACTGCAGAAGCGCTGGCCAAGCAGGCAGCAATCCTATGGTAACACGCCACGGCACTTCCTGGTTCTCCTTGCACCAGGTTCGTTGCATGTCTCTCTCCTCGCCAATCCGAGCTGGAGTCTCATCAGTAAAGACTACCTGCCTGTAGTTGAAGCCTTTGTTATCATACTCTTCATGGAGGTCTGGGTTGTGCTCCTTTGCCCATTCATAACGCTCCTTCTCTTGCTCGGGGGTGAGGTGTGGCTTCCTGCCAATAACGTCGCAGCTGCACGCTAGGGGTAAAGCCTAGCGGCTGTAACATCCGCTGCATTACAATAATTAAGTTCTTTGCCGCTTTGTCTTGTTGCAGCTAGCCTGTCTTATAGCTAATAAGGCTCAAGGAGCGTGAACCTATAATTCGTCAATAAACAGGAGCTGCGCAGCAATGGCAGAGTCCATGCGTACATCCAAAATAGGCACAGCTACAATTTTATGCATGCCCCACATGGTATTTCATCACAACAGATCATTTTTGGTTTCGAAGTAAGAAACTTCATCATACAATATGAAGCTGATGCACTTCGCAGATTATCCCAAGAAGAACGAATGTGTTAAAGCCAGCAGTTCAAAGTGGAGAATAAGTGAGGTACGTTGAGATAGGGCATGCCATTAGCTGACTTATGCTGACGAGGCAGATGCTTATACCTACCTACCGAAAGTGGCCATTAATGGCGAACCTGTTGTCGCTAGTAAGATCCTCCAATCTACGAGACAAATTCAATGCAGATTTGCAGAATCACGACAAGACTGCTGTAAAAGGAGTTCAAGACGAGTCAGACGCTGCATTTAACAAAGACTTTGCCATCTTGCAGGGGTACTTACTCTCGACCGTAACAACCAAGATGAACACATTCGCCATGTGCCTTTCCAAGCAGTTTCCTACACAAGCCCACTTGACGTCATTTGGTCAGACAGAGCACTGGAAGCAATCCTTCATCCATATAATGTTGCAGGAATTCCCTACCGGAGACTTCAAGAACTGGGCAAAGTGCAAGCAGCTGCTTCCACACGTCAAGTTGCTCTACCACATGCAGCCATCTACTGTGGAATTGTCGATCGCATGGGCGCAGACACTCGCCAACGCCGCATGGTACCTCTGCAAGACGAGAAAATATAACCTGGCGCAAGACTTCCTAGTCAAGGCACTTGAAGTCATGGAGCTGGTCTTAGAGCCGCATGACGAGCAAATGCTGAGCAGTGTTGAAATCATGGCAGGGGTTATGTCATCTCAGGGTAGATACAGCCAAGCAGAAGAGCTTCATTGGCAAGCACTAAAAGGATTCAAAAAAGATTCGGGTTACACCATCCCTTCACTCTGACGAGCATGAGCAACCTGGCGTTAGTGCTGCAGCATCAGGGCAAGCACCAAGATGCCGAGAAGCTGAACCGGAAAGCGCTCGAGGGAAGTGAAATAGTGCTAGGAACATGCCATGTAGACACGCTGACAAGCGTAAGCAACCTAGCCTTGGTCCTTCAACATCAGGGGAAGTTTGAAGAAGCAGTTGAGCTAAATTTGCAAGCGCTGAAGGGGTTCCAAGAACAGCTAGGTTTGCAACATCCCTCTACCCTCACAAGTATAAGTAATCTGGCCTGTGTGTTACAGTTTCAGGGCAATTACAGGGACTCAGAAGAGCTGAACTGGTTAGTTTTTCAGGAAAGGTTAAAAGAGCTTGGGGTTCATCACCCTTCTACGCAGACGACTGTAAGAAACCTAGCGTGGGTCTTACGGGCTCAGGGTCAAGTTACGTTGGCAAGGTCCTTAGAGCAGCAAGCCCTGGAAGACGATGAGGGACCGCAAGTGTATCACTGAAATTGCACAAACGCCTAGAGTTAAGAATGAGTACATCAAAATGAAAATAGGCAGCTTCTGCTAAGACATTCGCAACTAGATTCGTAATCGTGTTTTCATCATTTTGTTAACTTTGATGGTGATTGATTGTTCTTGGCGGAGAAGAATTTGCTGCATCACACATCATGCAACACTAGGGTAAATCGAAATTATCGAGTCGCCAGGCGCCCAAATCGCAGGCGAAGTCTCTTTGAGCCTATCAAGACCTTCTTTGAACAACCCCTCCGTGCCCTTTGTTTTTGTCATAGCCGCGAACGTGCTACAAAGCAAGTCGTCTGGGCCTAGATCTTGAGAATCGTCATGCAATTTGAAAGCCTTCCACTTTAGACGCAGAATGCGTAGGTCGTTCATGACCAACACTCGGTCCACCATCTCCAGTGTCTGTGCGCTAGGTTGGCGGTCAATTATTGACCGAAGCTGACTCATCTTCCGCCGCTCCCGGATCCAGATAAAGAGGGTCTGGCGGCAACAATCAAATTGGTGTCCCATGGCAGGCCTAAAGTCTTGTTCGTGGCTAGCCCAGACCTGTTCCAGGCTGCGTAACACAAGGAGTTCATTGACCTTCTCACCGTTCCGTGGAAACAGATATTTGAGAAGGAGATATAAAAGATCGCATTGTTCGAAAGTAACATCTTGAGAAACGGGACTCCAATTGCTGCCCAAGCTATGTTGTTGATCAGTACTGTGATCCGTAGTAGCGTGCAGCTCGGAGGCTTCACCCTGAGGTGATGGTGAGAATCCGGAGACATTGTTCTGGGAAAGGTGTTCAGGACGAGTGCGTGCGATCTGAATCGCGAGCAGGGTCGGGCTATGCGACCCCTGGACGCTCCTCACATGCTCGTGTCCTCCCTGATACCGATTATTCAATAATGGCGAAGCAGGTAAATTGCCGTGGCTATTCCAAGCCGTCGGCATGACTGTCGTTCCATGAAAGATAGGCGCAGTATGCGTGCTAGTCGTGTTGGCGATGGCAGTGGAGACGTTTTTTGCAATATGATTGACCGCAACAAAGGTGCTTGTAAGAGGATATGTGGATATAGGTGTGTCACACTCCACATGTTGAGAGCAAGGATGTGATGGCACCGACGATCTGCCAGAAGAGATCGCAGTCAGATTGTGGGCAGCTTGAGGCGGCAAATTGATGTTGTCTGGAGGGATATATCTCGTCCGCTCAGAGCTTCTCAACGTAGAAGCAGGCCCTTGCGTGGTCTGCTCGGCGGATGGGGCTGCGTTTTGGCGTAGCCGCTTTCCAGCATTGGGATTGTGCGTGATCGAGCCGTCGAGACCAACTTTTCGTTTCGTCGTACCAGCCGGTGAATTTGTGGCGCGTATGGGTGACGTTGCGCTATCAACAACAAAGATTTCAGGACGTGATGATCCAGCTGATGTCTGCAATAACTATCAGAACCTTACACTTTACACCATAGGAATCATAGCCTTGACTACCGATGCAGGTCTATTTGCCACAGGTTGTGTGGCATGTGTATCGCGACTAGTTGTTGAATCGTTCGCAATTGATCTCGTTGAAGACTTTCTTGATTGTAGAGAAGTATAGGCTTTCTTGTAGACCCAGCGACGAAGATGGGTTTTGAGTCAACTGGGGGTCAGCTGATTGGCGAAATCCAAAACTAGTACCTGACTTACATTGTTCTATCTGCAGCAACCTCGAAGAAGAGCTCCTTGGGATAGCTAGCGTTTAGGGTTCCTGCAGCTATCAGCAGTCGCCTTCGCTCTGCATTTTTTCCCCAAATTGCTGAACCACGGGTACTGAGCAACGCGTTCAGCTCCCCGCCAAGCGCATCAGGATTAGAGGCTGATTCGAGAAGAGCATCTGGGTCCATAGGGAGAGTGTGCGACAACTTTTGCACCTCGTTGGATAGGTGCTGTAATTCGCACTCAGAGAACTGTAGGGCGCCGCGATCGTTGGTGTGCGAAAGGCCTAAACATTCGATGATTTCGTGAATTGTCGGGCCTTGACTGCCAAGGAAGATTGTCCAGTCGCTCTGGCTCCAGCGCTGAAGCGAATGATCAACCATCGTGAATAGTGGCTGCCGCCGTGAATAGTGGCTGCCGCGATCAAAGTCGTACACACGTGATGAGTGGGGTGAGGTAGTACAGCGGTCGCAAGGCGGATAAATGCTTTCTCTTTAAAAACGAAGCAACCAGCAGAGCTCGCCTAAGCAGTTTAGCACCGCGGTTAACGCGCGACCGCTGGCTGCTCAGCGCAGAGCCGGCTTAGCTTCTGCTAACCATTAATATCAGCGATATGACCAATAGGCTGAATTAGTGCAGTCTTCGCTCTGCGCAAGGAAAGCATTGGCTGTCCCGAGATCTGAGGACTATATTGACCAATCTAGATATCAAGCCGAAATTTTAGCTTTGAAGCCAATTTATCCAAGTCGATCCTTGGTGCTAAGGCCTGGGTGAGGTTGTGTCAGGAAGGAGCAGAGCAGGTGCCAAATTCGCCTGCAAGTCGAGCCCTGTTCCATCAAAAGCTCAGCGAGCCATAGCTGGAAATGAGGAAGTGACATCGCTACCAAATTGAGGCAAGTGATGATCGGAAACAGCGCGCCGCGAGGACAACCAGGCACGAAGCTGGGCGGCGGCTAAAACGGCGAAGGTGTTGATCAACTAGCAGGGCGGAAGATAGCGTCCGTGCTAATCAATCAAGGTTAGCGTGCAAGTCTAGGGGCGGTAAGCCTCTTTGTAAACGGCATGTGACAAACACAGGCAGCTAACGACGAGCAACGTCTTCACTAGTGTACCCGCGCTACAGCGGTCACTGGACGAGTCGGCTTCGATCCCGCAACAGTCGCTATGTCGATGCTTGGTCATCTCCGTTGCTGTCTATTGGAAACGGGCAGCCGAGGTTCTACACTGAAAAACACCTACTTGTAACCCCCGGCTGTTCACAGTTTAGCTGCTACCTCTTCCGGAAGGCCATCGGTCGGTGCCACCGGGTCCTCACCTTCGCTATACACAGGATAACATGCCCAGTTCCACCATCTCTCCTACAAGCACGTTTATTGCAGTAAAACGAGTTCTAGTGAGCGACTCAACTGCCTCCAGTCGTCACAACTCACCCACCACGCCTACTGCGTCTGGCTTTTCAGGTACGTTAATCATGTCAGTAGCGCCGAACTCACTGAATGACCAAGAGCATTTGCGCGCTTCTCCCTCATCCCACAGTCAGCGGTATGGGAGACATGAGGATACGATGAGCCTCCAGATGCCGCATAGTCCAACCCCGCCTGCGACTCAGATCATAATCACTCATGCCTGAACTCTCCCAAATCAGTGCTTCTAGGGTGCTGGCATCGTCGCCTTTTGAATCCTCCAATCTGCACCATACCACAGACCACAATACTGACCGACAAGAAGATACGGGCAGCGACCGGATGCCTGGTCCGCCTAAAGTGACTTTGCTTCAACAATACGATCTTCTGTGGCTACTCCTAAGATACATGTTTCCCCAGAATGATAAGAAGGTTGAGGTACCTATTATGTTACGCAGTCTTGAACAGGTATGGACTAGCCATGAACATGACTTTAGTCCTGCCATGGAACCACAAGTTGATGGTCGCCACAAAGCCCTTCGTATATGGATCGTATGCTTTGCAGACAACCGGACGCTATTGCGCTACATTTGGATCATGTCTTCTAGAGACAACTTTCCAAAGAAATAAGATCCCTAAGCGTGTAAACCGTGCGGGATGTAGTCGTGTAAGGTTAGTTGCTGGATTAGAAGTTTAGACGATTCCGCATTGACATGCAAGGTTCATGTAGGCCCGAAGACGAACCCCTGTGCCCGCATTCCCCAAGGTGTATCACTGTTGATGCAGCACTCTTCATCCGCTCTTTCATCCGCCCGTTCGACCTTAAATCCCTTGCGGGATCCTGCAAAGCTGCTAACAATTAATGGATTAAGGCATGCACCAATAAACTGATCTTGGTAGAAAACGAAGGTGTATCCCTGATCCCGCAATTGGCCTTACACGACTACATCCCGCACGGTTCACACGCTTACTAATAGTGTAAAGTTACGCTGAATGTAGTCTTGTCAATAGACGAATTGCCAGTAAGAGATTCTAGCACCTTAAGATCCTTCAGTTCTAAGATCCCTCTCTAGTCTCTTAAGTGTAGAAGAGTGTGCTGAAATCAGTGTACGGACTAGATAAGGAATAGACGATGTATTAATTCCTGATTGTTATTTAAAGCTAAAGAAGAAGTCTCTGCTTATGATGTTATTCTGATGCTGTTGAGGTTGTAGTAGTAGCAACAGCCCGTTCACTACTTCTAGCTTTCTTAGATTTCAAGATCCCCAAAGGCTTTCTTTTCTTGGCTCTCGTACTTGGAGTAGATGGTGCTACTTTAGTCCCAGCCGCGCAACGTCGTTTAGCTGTGATCTCTCCAGTAGCCTCCCCTCGCTTTCGTTTGCCTTGTCTGGTAGATTCTTCTTTCAGAGCTTGGGTAGCGACATGCTCAATGGTCACAACTGAATGATGCGGTTGTAAAAAAGATGCTTCTTCAGTCAAAGTGGGAACGAATGCTGCTAGCACGGAGTTGCGTCCGATGAAAATCGTCCGATTTGCCTCAAGACACTCGAAAACAAATGCAGGCTCTGTGTTGATGAGATGCATTCCCAGGACAGTAATCGCATGATACTGGTCACTACCAAATGTTGTTTCAGCTTGGCGTAGAGAATGGATTATCTGAGGTATTGCCTACTCAATACTTCGGCTTATATCAAAGCCATACCCTTGCAATTTGAATTCTTCAGTAACAGCATAAGCAAGGAAGATCTCATACTGATTTCGATTATCGGACCCTGCTGTCCAAGTGTATGGTATCAGATCATCTGAGATTGGCTCGTCCTCACTGTATTCCATGTCTGACATGGTCGTGGCCTCTACTGTAACAGGTGCTTGTACCTCTTCTACTTCTATGAGCAGGTTTTCAGTCGTTCGATTCTCTAAAGCCATTTTTAGTTCTCGTCGGAGCTTGGTACACGTGGAGTTAAGCTCCATATTCTCCTCTAACTGTGCTTTCCATTGATAGGCCAAATCCTGAAGCTGTTCTTTGACTTTCTGGCAGGCTTTGTGTTCTTGCATGACACGGTAGTATGCGCCGTTTAGTTGTTGTTGTTCCACTGTGTACTTTTCTAAAAGGCCTTTCATCTCTGCGTTCTCATTCTCTAAATGATCAATTCTTTTATGTTGCATTTCAGATTTGCTCACGAGGGTCTTGTGCTGAATCGAGAATTTCTGGTGCTCCTGCTGAAGCGTTGCGTAGTGTAATTGCAGTTCAGTATGCTGGACATCTGGATTTGGTGGTTCAGGCGGGATTTCAATGTCCATAACGTCTTGGATTAAGGCAGGAGTCAGTGGTCCAAAGTCAGCTTTCTAGTGTTACGTTAGCAAGGACTTATACTACATAAAGGATCACATACCTGGAGTTTTATAAAGACAAAGATGCAAGAGAAAAGATCGCGACGCAGTAGTCTCAACTTTGAGTCCTTGCATTGCGGACCGCTGTACAGTTGTGAAAAGAACATTATCTTTTTTTCTTCGGTGAAGTCGCGCTCAAAAGGGCGACCACTTCGCCGATCGAGGTTCAGATGCGGGAGTTGTAGAATCGGTTCGCGTGTTTTAAGACTATCATCTGATCGAACCACTGTTAAGACTCTCTGGATGTGGTCACTAGAGAAGTTAGGACACATTGGCTTTGCTTTACGAAGGTAATCCAAAGCGAGTTGTGAATGAAGCTGTTCCTCCTTCGCTACAAGAGCTTGTGCGTGTGTTATTTGGAAACCCCGAGAAATGGCGAACTTCGCTAGGTTTTGCCAAGCCACTGGATTAGGACCTTTCACGTGAGGCTTTGGTCCTCCTGTTTCCTTTCTTGGTGTAGACGCTGTTAAGCCATCAAAGTGACGGCTACAGAATGCCCACAGCTCCGTGTATGCAACCATCATTGCGTCTTGCTGGCTGAGCCCAACTTTGATCTCAACATCTTCAGTCTCATTAAGTTGCACCATGTTCTTGCTAGGAGCAAAGAAGAGTCCCGTGAGGCTTGACCGTATTGTGCGTTTCATCTGTTCACCTAGCAACTGTCTAAGCGCTTCGCAAAGAGGCTCCGAATACTTTAGTGTCTTGAAAAAGCTCCATAGTGACGGGATTACGCCAGGAAAATCACAAATGTTTTCCACTAGATTTTTTCGTATGCCACGGTCACTCTGCGAGGGGAATATCTCTCCACGTTCCATGAGATCGATAACCAGGCTCTTGTCGATGTCCGAGTGCTTAGGGGCCAGAAGCTCAAGGCTTTGTACAGTAACGGCATCAACAGCCGAGAAATGCAACATCGTGTCACCGCAGCGCAAGATTCTCTTCCACGCTTTTGCAATATGATCTAAGTAAAGTATCATTTCCTATGCTGATTAGGAAGCTTCATGTTGTGGCGAAATGTATACATACCTCGTCGCACTTCAACACTAAGAGCCTGTGAAGCGCTCCAAGTTGCAGTTTAGCCCATAGCCCTGGCATGTCAATCAAGGCATCGAAGCCGACAGTAAGTGAAGGTCGTCTGAAAAGTTGCCGTAGATCCTTAGGCTTAGACTTCTCCAGGCGAGACCACCATCCTTTTTGGGCTTCGTGGTCATTTTCTCGGTGATACAATCTAATCTTGCGGAAGATCTCGCCATCTGAAGGCTTCTGTTCGTTGGAGTATGACTCAATAATACGAACCAATACCGGCTTAGGGGTATCTGCTCTCACATTAAAAAAAATAAGGAGATATTCGCTTCTAACTAACCATAGGAGAACAGCCTCACAATCCACCATTTATCATTCTCGTTCAGAAAACGCCGTCCCGCCTCAATGCGGTGCATGCCAGAAAGGCATTGCACGTCCTCAAGATGCAGAGCAGGTGCTTCCTGTGGCCATTGGAGGCTGCGCATATCTTCTAATGACATGTCATGCAAGGACAGTGCTGCAACTAGGTCATCGTCCTCGATAAGAGCATCTATAACATTCTCCTCTTGCAGCCGTGAGCAGCCCACTTGCTCATAAATCCTCTCCAAGCGTGTGACATTATCATGAGAGAGATCCCGATGTTTGTCCAGCACGATCCTGTGTCCAAACCTCAAAGCGTGCAGTGGTACCCGGGCGATTCCTCGGTAACGGATCAACTTTTTCGCGGCAAAATCTTCGTCCAGCAGCTCCATAACTACACATAGTCAATCTCTACCGCAAATGGGTGAAGTTAGAGAGACTTTGTATCAGGCAAGAGTACCAGGGAGCCACGTCGGAACTACGCGGACTGTAGGGTCGTGAACGCGATGTCACTCGCTTGCGGCCATTGGATGAAATCACGACGTTTGAGCGCTACGCAGTCTACACGGAGTCGACGCTTTCTACATGTGTGCACCGCAAGAGATCACGCTAGTCGTAATGGTGGCAGCTTACCCAATAATATTACCACTCCACAAAAATGAGGCCTAAAGCCACCCACAACACGACGCTACCAGGCTCTGGGGAAGCATTTCAAAAATTCCACTGCCGTCTAACTCGCCAACTAAGACAACCGCATCACCTGAGAAGTGCTCGAGACTTGTCAATCCTGCCAGAGATTTTATTGGCCCTGTCTTGTGTGGCCTCGCGTTCTGGTCCAGTAAGGTTAGAGCTGTTAAGGTTTCGTGTGATGTCGACACGCACTGCTTGAACACGATAAATTTGTGCTTTAGGTCCTGAGAGGCCGTAAGCTGAGAGAATTAGTAGTCACGGTTACGTAGAATGCGCAGAAATTCAACAGTTAATTAGATATAACAATAAGTGAATCAAGATAGGTACTTTCTTAAATCAGCACCAATGCTTTAATAACATGTCTTGGGTTTCCATCCAATGGCTTATCTCCTCTAAGAGCGCTGTAGTCAACCATGGCTTTTTCTGTATCGAAAACTCGTACTCCTGGACAGATAGGTAATTTCACTACACTCTTCTTCGCTATTTTGCCTGACTTAAAGCTTTTCATCTCAGTTTTATTGAACGATGATCCAACTGCAGGCCAGATGAATTCATAATGATCAGCCACGACCAAAGCCTCTGTGCGAATCTGCACTGCTCGACGCATGGCAGCGTCTAGGAAAGGCTTCGTTCGTTTAGTCATACGCCTTTGTGTTGTCTTCACAATAGGTTGGAGCGCATTGATTAGGCGGCTGCTGAAGAATTCTGTCATCCCTGCAACTGCTACGTTCTGGAAGCCTTCGTCTTCAATGATAGACTTGTGAGCAGCAACATCAAGCTTGCAGAGAGCGTTTTGGCCCCCTAGAATATGTAAGTCAGTAGCTCGAAAACATCGCATGCAGATCCTTACGTACAGCAAGTAGTAATGAAGTCGCGGTACGCTTGCAAGAGCGGTGTGACAACCATCAGATTTGACTGATACTGACTTCTGAACACCCAAATGTAGATAGCGGCTCCAGTAAGAGCTTGTACGAGCTCATATGAAGGCAGAGCAGGGATGGATTCTGGTGCAGCTTCCAGGCAATTCGGGCCCAACACTTCTAGCAGAAGGTTGTCCAAGTCAGTAGAGCTACCTCTGAGGTCCGTTATCGAGAAAACTGGCGAAAGACCCCCAAATGATACTAAACCAAGCTCATGTTTCAGCCAGTCGTAACGTCCGGTGAGCTGAATCAAGCGTCTGCTTGAGTTTTCCACGTCATTGATGTGGAGATATGGTTCCAAGTCCCTTCGTTTCCAGGAACTGCACTTTAAGTTACGAACCTCGCGCCTTAACTCATGTAAAGTCTGGTCCTTGCCCTCTGGTGTTTGCTGAAGCCTTAAAATTTGGTTCATCTGCTCCCTTGTTGTCTCGCACTCCTGTTCAGCTTTTTCGCAGCGCTCCTTGTATAATACCAGTTGCGCAACCATCATGGAGTACTCTGTCTCAGAGAGCCCAGTAGGCGATAATCTGGTCTTCATGGTTGAGCTGATGGGTTGGCAGTTTGAGTTGAGGTCGAACTTTGTGTTTTCATCTTTGCATGTCGATAGTCTTTGCTCAGCAAGCTTCTGATCTGATCTGCAGGTAGGCGCTCCAAGACATATCGCTGGAGGTGCTGAAGCTGGGGATGGAAAAGAATGTGGGGTCCCCTCAATCCTGTCACTTAAGGCGTTGCCGTTGGGACGTGTTGTCTCAATTTTAGGTGACTCAGAGGCGTTTGGGATCTCTGTAAGCTCGCCTTTCGTAAGTGATGGCACATCCACATCCTGAAGCAGATTCATTGCTGATGATCTTTCGCGATAAGTTTTCGCGCGTTTCGTGTATGGATGCTCGCTTTGGTCTCCGTTATAACGTTTATGGGATTCCATTTCTCTTTAGAGAAATAGGATGTCAGCAATACACAATCTGCGAGTAGTGGGCTCTGGTCTTTGTCCAGCTTGAGTGCAGATAAAGAGGAGGAGGAGGATGAGGAGGAGAAGAACATGGAGAACTTTGGAACATGATCGAGATAACAACCCGCGCTTATATCTACAAGCGCCCCCTGTCTAAAGCTGCGCTAAGTGCAGAATGCCACAGCCTGTCCATTATATAATTAGCAACTGTTGCCCCACCCCTACCTACTCTAGTGCGTGCCCCAGAGTTCAATGAACCCAGTACAGAACAATTGCATAGGTCTATCCTAGCAAGAACACGTGTCCTAGCATGGGTTTTAATTGCAAGAGTGGGGTAACAAGGGACTTATGACACAAGCAGAGGCAAGGATTTATAAGGCATCTTACCGTGTATTTAGCTAATTTAATAAGATATATTGTACCTTGCGTTGCGTTAGCTGGTTGTGGTAGGGTCTATGGCTTTAGTTGATTAGCCGCTCTAGCGCAAAGAGCAAGACGAGCGCTACGGTAAAGGGTTGAAGTTGATTGAATAGGTACTAGCCGATCCGCCCAACCATTGTGGTTTGACTTTTGAGGGATTATAGAATAGCATTTGCTCCTAAGTGAGTGACTTGACGCAAACTATATTGTGGTATTAGGCATAAGTTTCGTTAGTTGGAGAAGATAACAGGGGTGCTCAGCTATACTTTGTAGGTAAATCAAGCTCAGCTTTGTCATATATTACATACAGATTTTACTACCTTTATATGACGTTCTTCAGCATTAATGACTAGTAGCTGCATGCAGAGAAAGATGAGGTCTACGTCTCCTAGAATAGTGAGAAGATGATGCCTTTCCTTACTAGCAGTAAACCCTTGCTTTTGCTGGCGCGTGACAGCACTACATCTAACGGCAACGTGTGGGTATTGTGAGGCAGAAATATTGCTGCAAGGATCTTGTGTTAATGGCAATAGTTAAGGAACTGCTTTGTAACGTGGCTGCCCTGGCTGTTGATTACCAGCATATATACAAAGGAAAAAGGTTAAAGCGATGGCTATGTTCACATGTCGATGACTACTCGGACGCAGCATCTATACTCATATACATTATAAGGCGGCTCGTTCATTCGACACTATTCTCGAGAACTAGGCTAGAATCCTATAGTTCCCCACCGCCGAAAGACTAAGCTTATACCATGTACTGCGATGCCGTAGGCGATGCGGTGGGAGTTGCCGTGCTTCCCGAAACAGTTATGTCTCCAGCATCTGCACCTGGGCAAACCGAAGATGTACTTCCATTGTTGCACATGTAGCTGCCCACCTGCGCTTTGAATTTATCCGATACCTCTGTTATACCGGGATACCAAGTTTCATCCGCGAACGGGGTATTGCAGTGAGTATCACTAGATAGTTAGGCCCACGAATGATGATATGAGAAAAAATGAATATATCTGTAAAACCGGCAGCACAAACCTAGCTCGATTGCAATAGATGCAACGTCGTTGAGCCGATCGGTAGGGACACAGCGATTCGGAGACGTGATCGGTGCAACACAGTTTCTCCAAGCTGTGTTTGAGCAGAAGTGAAGCTTGAGTTGGCTGTCAGTCGTGATCACTGTCGCCTAGTACCCTGCTATCCTACCTTTGGCGCACAACCTGCCTGCTCAACCCGATTGTTCTGTAGTAACAAAGTTGGTATTTGCGCGAAGGCGTTGCCTAAGAGCGTGCTCGGGATGAGCAAATACTGGTATCGCATGTTAATCGTCGATAAGTCTGGTTACAAGTCTGCAGATACAAAAAGCGCGAGCTTGGGGCCACATTATATACCGAACATCTAACATCGTAAGTGCATTATCAGGATGGCCTCAGTTTGTACAGGTGTGGCACGTGCTTGCTTTGGCTAAGCCGCACATCACCCTGAGGCACTTTACGCTTCTGATGACACCAACGTACAGTAGCGGATGAAGCTGCATGGTACAGTATTTGGTTAACTTTATGTGACAAGGTTGACTAGGCTGGTCTCTCACTTGTTTTTGAGACAAAGCTAAAGTTCAGATTATCTTCCCACCTCACTCTCCGCGAACCAACAGCGCTATTTTCTGTCATTCCAAAGCTACCATGAGCCTTAGTGCACGTCGAATGCATACCACCTCCTACCATAAATCCATAGTCTCAATCGCGCAACTTCATTCGGAGACTATCAACGTGTGGTCACATTTGATGGGCACCCTATGGTTCTGCGCCAGCGCGACGCGCTTTGCGGGCACCTCCACAAGCCTACTCTCTCCGAGCACGGCAGCGATTCTTGCATATCTTGTAGCAAACTTCTTCTGCTTTGCGTGCTCGACGCTCTATCACGTCTTCGCAGACCATGCTGAAGCAGACTTTTGGCTGCGACTCGACCACTTTGAAATTGTCTGTGTTATAAGGGCCTCCTCGATATCTTTCGTAGCACTCTCATAAAGCTGTCATTCCGGCGAGCAGTATGTGTCTACGGGTTTTGTAACCGCAGCGGCTGCGCTTTGTTCTGTTCGCCTCCTGGGTAATCCGCAGCACGGTCGCTCAGAGCGACGGAGCCGTATCAGTACGTATGTAGCCTTAGGCAGCCTGGCAACTCTTCCTGCATTTCGTTTCTGGCATCTCGGCAGGGAATTTGGCCTACTGGCCGATTTTGGGACGCTGGTTATCATCAATACATTGGGAGGCGTCGTCTACGCAACCCACTTATTGGATAAAGCGATCGAGATGAAACTTGGTGTGCCGGGTGCGAGTCACAACGCCATGCACGTCCTGGCCGTCGCTGGAGCACTCGTATATGAACAAAGTCTGGTTTCGGCTTACCGAAACTCCGCTAAATAACGGTCTGACGTTATGTGCGTGATTCCAGAGTCGTAAGGCCCGGCTGGGTGGTTGACTTTTCACAAGTGAAGATGAACGCAACTACCAACGGACGAAACATAACTAGACTGCAGAAGGAGGCAAAGCAGACAGCGTTGGCGGAAAATCTTGATGAAGGGTGTCATGTGTCTTCAAGTACTCTAGTCCTTCCTCGCTCTTCACTCAGCTCGTACCGTTCCAAACGCACTATTCTTTCTCCCTTGCCAAAACAAGACACTCCATACTTGTCTCCTTTCAACCTCCCACAATAAACATGACTCTTGCAATCCTCCCTCTTGCAGTGCCACCTGCCCTTCTTCCCACCCTTCTCCCCACCCTTTTCGAAAAAGTAACCCCCCTCATCGCATACCTTGTTTCCTCCGTTCTTTACACCTTGTATATGTGCACATCGCATGATTAAGAACCCTTTGAAGGAATAACAGTGACTATAAAGTTCCGTATATTGATCAGGTATCGGGAATATTGCGATAGTGCGTTTTTGCAATAATTTCGCATAAGGAAGGGGCATTTATAAGAGCTGCATCAAGAACTAATGTTAAGCGTACTATTATGCTTATAATGTGGGGGATAGTGTGTAGGGATAGCTAAAAGATTGAATTGCGGTTGTATTGTAGAATGCTACGAACGGATTAACAAGGGCGGTGAGTGACCGTAAACAGCGCTAGCCCTAACCTGGTATAGCGCCATTATCAAAGGCAAGTTGTCACTGCTTGACAGAGCAGGAGAAACCCTCAACCCTGACATACAACTATACGTGGCTTGAGTCTGAGCTGAATTCGTCTTTTTTTACCTGGTGTCTTAGTCTGCAGACTGATGTTGCTTTGACGTAATTCCTAAACTACCGGTATGCCTGCCTCTCCTCGCCTCACCAAAACTCACCAATGCCTTTGTTGATGATTAGATCCCGATTTTGAGGAATGCGAGAACGCAAAGATATAGTGCATAATAGGCCCAAAAACACGTTGGACTACTGCGTCTCAGTCGCGTCTTTTTGTGTAGCACCCCAGCCTCCTTACTTCTCTGTAGATCTTTTACTATCAACCTCACACTGTTATCCCATCCCTCTTCTGATACTTACCACTGGCAACGTCAATGGATCTTTTTGTCTTTTATCCACAATGTGTTCGTCCTTTCAGAAGGACAACATGGTACACGATTGCGTCTTTTATGTCCGCGGAAGCGACTTTGCAGGCTCTATCGGCCTTTTCAATGATCCAAACCATCAATTACGGTAGACAACACGAATTTTACAGTAAAGGCATGGCGAGGCTTGAGGGAACGCCAGCAGCACAGTACATGTACGCTGGAGCAGCGATGTGGCTTTTTGTCATTGTTGTAACCTCAGTTCTCCTCCTGCAAGCTGCACACAGATGTACTGCTCAGTCTGGATCGCAGGCGAGCGGACCGTCAGCGCCGACCACCGCGAGAGACCTCATGGCTTCTTTCGACCGTCAATGGACTGGGTTTGAGGGAAAATTGGCGCGCTATTGGTTAGACAGGGATTGCGATCCTGAAGAAAGACCATTGGCACACGGCGATGGTCACCCTCATATCGTCTATGGAACAATCCTCACGAACAATCGTTACAATCGCATTCTCCAAACTGAAAGAGCAATCGTGAGATTGACTCTGATCGCAGTCACTAGCATGTTTCTTCTTTGGATCGCTCAGTGGATGTTTTGGGCCGGACTAATCGACCTCAGCTCGAAAGAGTACGTACTACTGCGTATGCCCATTGTCACTATCAAACTGACCTCGTCAAGGTATTGTCCTCCTAAGCTTGAGCTTCTGACGGCTGTCTGAACCATCACCTCTGCGGCAGTCACTGTTGTTGCGATGTCGCCGCGAGTCAAGTAACTTTTGTATCTGGAAGGCGGGGCCCCGATGACATGAGCCGTGGGAAGTTCAGCACTTGGACCACGCGTTTTCGAACAAAAACAGTAGTGTCTGGTTGCCTATATATGATGAAGCGACGAGAGGTAACTTGATGGCCCATTACACTACCGCTCCGGTCGATGGGCTGTTTAGCACTGTCATCTTCCGCCTTTGATGTTGCTCATCCTCATCGCCGGACAATTCCAGGTCTGCCAGGTCAACGACCGCACCAGGCGCAGCGGCAGTATCGGCAGGACCATTAACGTCATGTCTCGTTGCATCCCCAGGAACCATGTTAGATGAATAAGGTGTGTATGAATATTAGCACCGGGATCAACTACGCAAGGTCAAAATGGAAGGCACCAAAGGTAGCGTGATAGCAATCTAATGACAAGGAATAAGAACAAGGGTGACTTAAGGAAAGCAAAAGCGTCAGAAACCCGGCTTGTCTCTCCTTAGCGAGAGGTCATTGACGGCTGGCTTCACCACCATCATCAGAGATCAAGAAGACATGATTTTCGTAACATTCAGTAAGCTTGCTGTATGCTATTTGCTTACTGTCGCCGGGCGCCAGATGGAATTCCTTCAACGGTCGCTAGTGACCCTCTCGTCATTGATAGCCTGGCTAATCATAATGGTCACTGCTTTACACGAGAACAGGCACCACTGCCACGAGGATTGTAGACGTATTTCACGGTGAGGAGGTGCAATTCGATCATGACCTGGTTGGAATTGGCGTACACGGGGCCACATACAGATATGCAGAACCAGGCCGCTTCTTCTGATGCCTTTACACTTTTCTTGTCGGCAAGTTGGTGTAATGCACGACTATGACGAAGAAGGATGGCGTCTTCCCTGACCTTCTCACATCTTCGATATCCATCCGTGCCTACAACCTCGACACAGAAAGCCCGATACTGGTCCCAGTGGTGTGATGAGTCGACACAGCAGTCTTTTCAGAAGGCGCACTGCCGTTCCGATCGGATAGCTATCTGATTCGATTACACAGACGATCAGCTGCAGAACCTAAAACACATGTAACATACCACAGGCTAGGCTGTTAGAAAGCTGCTGCAAATGGAGTCGTAGAAAAGTGCACTTGGTTGGAACTCAAGTGTCATCAACCAATGGCTGTAAGGACTAATGCTTTGAGGCTCCGCGTTCATTGTAGATATAATCTAGATGTTCGCTGGGATATAGGCGAGAAGACCTTGACGGAACAATTATGCTTACAACAGAGGTGTCACGTCTCTTAGGCACCCACGTCGGTGGCATGTCAGGCAAATCGTCGCGTCTGCATATGCGTCTCCACTACTCACCCAGAGAATAGTCCGCTATGGTGGGATACCAAAAGTGTGTAAAACCGAGGGTGTGGAATGCCAATCCGAAGCAGGCAAGTAAGCGTAAGAGTGAATGGCGAGGCGTTGACAGAGAATCACGATTGCATGATTTCGCCAGGCATCGAATTTTCACCTACAATGCTTATGCTTACGCTTGCGCGTGCTGTTTCTTTAGCTTGCTGCTGAGATGAACGCCGTGTCAGTGTTCAGGATGTAAGAGGGAGAATGCTGACGCTCTCAAAGCGAAGCTACGCTAAGCTATATCAAGCTGCTCAGTGACAGGTGGCCTCAGGCGCTAGTGCGCGATCGACGAGCGATCTTCGCGAGCTGCGATAGCTCAATAGCCCACGATAAAGATGAGATAGGGAATTATTGCAACCAGCCACTTCTTTTCCTGTCGCTCGAACCTGCCACAATATGTTAGGACTCAGCCTCACACGGACGACTCTGCGCTTGTAACGACGTATCACACTCTATCAAGAGCTCCAGCAACGTTGAGCAGACCGTTAGCGTATTTGATGAGTTTTCGTTGACCTCGCAAGAAGTGCCGAGGTGCGCGATCCTAACGCATGTCAAAACTCTCTCCCGGCCCAACGACTCCGATTCGACCCAAAACAGCGTCAGCTCAGCCGATTCTGTGAGCCTCTCGTCCTTCTTTATACACTTGGGCGCACAAGAGGGCCGCACATGTTCGCTTTGACGCCTATCGAAGAGGATCTGGTCCAACTGCCGCTCCTAAATCTTAGGAGCCTCTTCCTCAGAGGGTTGTCTTACATGTGGGACTACGACAAAAGTGGCGAGACGGTAACTGCGCTAGGGCTACAATCCACGCCACAGAGCGACATATGCTGGGTAGCTTGCAATTCAGGCTCGAAGATGAGGATTATAGAACGCTATCTCCGTCGGTCAGGATATCGACATTGGCGATGTCGGTAGACGGGTGCGAGATGTACAGCGTGCGGACAAGCGGCTAGATAGGACTATCTGGGTGCCGCGCCGCGTTCTGAGCGATGTAGACATGACCACTGTCTTTCTTCAATAGAATAGGGGCATCAGGAGGCAACCAAAGGTCTGGACTGCCAGGAGCAGCGATGGTCGGTGTGGCTGTCAATGCTTCGATTCAATCGCTACCTCGATGGTGTAAAGTCATCTTTTGAAATTTAGGCAGGCTCTAAAGAATGAGTGTGAAACCCATCGCATAGCGTACAAAAAAAAAGCTGGGCTCAGATCGACCTTTCGCGTGTAATGGGCCACTCTCGAGCCAGTCTCTTTTCGACAATTCGGGAAAATCCTCTCGCCACTTCCATTCACAGAACTCACATTCGGGCAGTTCTGCGGGCCAGAATGATTGTAACGGCAGTAATCACACGTGAGATCTCGTCTCTATTAAAAACGCGCAGATATGATGGTTTGCGAAATGGAATGGACGTCCTAACATCTCAAGTTGCGCCCGATCGTTTCCCTGTACTGTATTAACTGAATCGAACGCGTCAGGGTAACTGCGAAGACTATTCCTCTAATCATCCCTTATCTATGACGTTTCAATTGCATCACACTTCTGTCCAGATTCGGCTTCCGCAACTCTGACCCAGTCTGTATCTTGGCGGTGGTATGTCCCATACTTTTCGTCTTTGAAGGTAAAGCCTTTGAACGTATGCTCGCATTGGCCCTGCCCTCCTCCTTCGCCCAGCATGGCATGAACAAGCGGCGGGCGACCAGTCCAGAAGCTTGACCCTCCAAAGCATCTGAAGATGAACTGCACAGGGATACCGCTGTCGCCGCTCCTCGAGCTCAGAGGCTCGGCATCTTCCGGGAGCGACTGCATGGGAGGATTCAAGTTCAGAAGAAATATGGGCCTCAGGTCTTCAATCCGTGCGACCGGGCCGTCAATTCCTCGAATGTCCTGAGTGTATAAAGTTCTGATCTTCTTCTCTGGGTCTCTCCAGTAGCAATACTTCGTTTGGATCTCTTGTTCACCACGACAGAACAGGTAGGAGAAATCTTTCCCCAAAACTTCTGGCACATCTAGTCTGCTCATGACAAGCGTGAGCTGCTCAAGCTGATGCTCTTCCGAGCCAAGGGAATCCCCTCGTAGGCTTGAGAGAAGGAGGTCGCCTTTGTACTGGAGATTGCCACGGCGGTCAAACACAGCGAGCACAAGCCGAGGTCTCGCTCTGTCCACTGTGAGACCGCTCAGGATGTCCAGATCAGCCCCAATTAGTACTATGTTTGCGTCTTCCGCGCTTTTGCTTTCCGCCCAGTCTTCACGCTGGAAGACAGCAGCCCACACTCTGTCGTAAGCACTGGACTTGAACTTGAACACATCAACTGCTTTCAAAGCCGATGAAGGAGAAAGGTGCGAGGTAGTCTTGTCCCACCCCTCTTGAGGAAGGTTGAGGCGGGCTGATAGTTTGTGTTTGTGTATCACATCCGCATTATTACTGATATCGAGTCAGACACATAGCCGCTCTAAACGTGCTTGAAAGGACTGCTTACAATACGTTCGACAGTGCCGATGCAGGCAGGACTTGCTTGACCTGTGGATTCTCTAGCTGCGGATTGGTATCGTCTACGGTCCGTCGAGCGGCCAGTTGTGGCTTACACCCAATGCGCTCTTCAAGATAGCGCATGGCTTCGCGCAGATCTTCTCTGAGTATCTCGCACTGCTCGTTAGAGCTCTCAAGATTTTCTTTCTGCATCGTGAACCTAAGTGTGGTAGAATGTGGACTCTCTTGCTGTCGGTGATAGGTACAGAGAAGTTGGAGAAGTACCGTCCCAACGCACCATGAAATTGTCTTCAAATGAGGCGACAAAGAAGTCTTCTTCAGCACAGGCCCATATCATGTAGTTTGTAAGGTCGGCAACCCTTGCAGCCATCAATGTGACGAGGCGTAGCCAGCAAGAAGACGCCTGGCACTGGTAAGCACGTTGACAGGCGTCTAGGAACACCAAGGCGCACTACAACCTGTGCGAGGGCGACATCCATCGGCAGAGTAGTTCATAGAAACATCACGTTGGCTGCTGATGGGGCTGACCCTTGCGCAAGTTCACGGACGAAGGAGCTGGTGGCGTAGCCAGCGTGATTATGGGCAGACCTGTAAAAGTGTTCTCAGAACGTAGAGCTGCTGTACAATTGCTACTGTACAGTGGCAGGAGGCCATCGATGTGTTTCTAGTCTTACAGTCGCGAGCACAATCGGTTTCCGGTTCTGCAGTCAGTTTTGTTCTCAACGCACGGTCCATACGACAGGGATCCTTCCACATCTGTGCTAGCGCATTGCAGGCGTGACCGTGTAATGTATCTTATGCACCGTACAGAATGATGACAGACCGGACCTGTTACCTCGCTAGGTCGTAATCTTTCATTGCGGTCTTGCAGCACGAGAAAGGTGACCCAAACAAGCAATTTGGGCAAACACGCTGAGGTGCTGTGCAACTTACGTTGAATCCTTGCTAAGAAACAGTCTTTAGATAGCATTTTTCTTAACATGATCACGACTGTTGTCTGGCAAGCCTCCAGCTGCTTCAGATTGTTAACGCTTGTAAGTGGAGGGGACTAGTGCATGCTCCTTCTAGTCATACTGCTACGTAACAGATTGAGCAGAGCCAGCCGTAGTAGGGCTCCCGAGTGACGAAGAGGACGGTGCTTCGTCCGAGTCAACAGCCAGATCGGCGTAGATGTCAGCCAGAACTTCGACTGACACCAGCAACGAAGGATGATCCGCTCGAAGGACGCGAGTCTTGATCTCCACCACGCCCTCGAGCAAGTCTACAGCCTTCTTCACCTGCCTGTCTGCTTGGTATGCTATTGCGAGCGCGTGCTGCGAATTCAGTCGGTCCGGGTGCTCTGGCGCCAGCGTCTTCTCTTCCACTTCCACCACGCGCTCCAGCAACTCGACCGCCTTCTGCACCTGTCCATCTGCTCGGTATGCTCCTGCGAGCGCGTGCTGCGACACCAGTCGTGACGGGTGGTCTGCCGCCAGCGTCTCTTCCGCTCTGACCACGTGCTCCAGCAGTTCCACCGTCTTCTGCACCTGCCCGTCTGCTTCGTATGCCACTGCGAGCGCGTGCTGCGACGCCAGTCGTGAGGGGTGCTCTGGCGCCAGCGTCTTCGCTTTCACTTCCACCACGCGCTCCAGCAGCTCGACCGCCTTCTGCACCTGTCCGTCTGCTTGGTACGCTCCTGCGAGCGCGTGCTGCGACGCCAGTCGGTCTGGGTGCTCTGGCGCCAGCGTCTTCTCTTGCACTTCCACCACGTGCTCCAGCAGCTCGACCGCCTTCTGCACCTGTCCGTCTGCTTCGTATGCTCGTGCGAGCTCGTGCTGCGACGCCAGTCGGTCCGGGTGCTCTGGCGCCAGCGTCTTCTCTCGCACTTCTACCACGTGCTCCAGCAGCTCGACCGCCTTCTGCACCTGCCCGTCTGCTTGGTATGCTCCTGCGAGCTCGTGCTGCGACGCCAGTCGTGAGGGGTGGTCTGCCGCCAGCGTCTCTTCCGCTTTGACCACAGCCTCCAGCAGCGCTACCGCCTTCTGCACCTGTCCGTCTGCTTCGTATGCCATTGCGAGCTCGTGTTGGGCGAATAGTAGATCCTCATCGTCTTTTTCTAACATGCTTCTTAGTCTACAACACTCCTTCAGCCACGTCACTGACTCTCGGATCCTTCCTTCGATGTCCAGGCACCGACCGACCCACAAGCAGAGCTCCGACCTCTCTTCGATATCGCAGTCCTGCTCGGTCCTAAGCAGTCGCAGTGCGTGTGGCATGTATGCTCGCCACGTTTGTTGGTTGGCATAATCGTCAGATGGGAAGACTTCCGCAACATGCCGCATGGCGCCATCCGTCACTTCCGCCAGGTCGTCGTACTCGTTGATCCAGATCCATGTTGCCAGGTGCACCAGGCGGTGCACGTCGAACCACTCCTCCTCGTCGTCTGCCCTAGCTGCGTCGTCGCTCTCCTCTTCTGGCCCACGGCCATCGCTATCTCGTCTCGCCAGGAACGAGTATCCGCACAGTGTGCCAATCGCCTCTTCCATCCGCGCTTCTGACTCCGCCCTTGGTAGTAGCGATTGCGGTATGGCCTTCCACTCCACGCACGATATGAACCCCAGCAGGTCTGCTGCGACTGCGTCGTGCTTGCGGATCTGACCAAACGACACCACCCACGTCGTCGCCACTGCGTTTGCCGAGCCTTTGTACCGCGTGTCGTCGTGGAACTCTCTGCTCATCACGCGGACAAGGTCCTGCTCCGTGCTGCGAAGCAGTCGCAGGTACTTTGAGATGGACATGCGGTTCCTGTTTAGATAGGCGGCTGCCTGCGCAATCGCTAGCGGCAAGTCTGTCAGCTCGTCCAACAGCTCGTCCAGCAGCTTGCTCGTTGCCGCGTCGTCGCGGAGAAGGTCTCTCCTGACCAGCAACTTGGTGAGAAAGTCTGTTGCATCCTGCCGGCCCATCGCTTCTAGCTTTATGACATTACCGGGCGTCAACTCAGCCACCTCTGGCGTGCGCGTGGTGTACACAGTCACGCCTCCTTCACTCTCTGGCAGATAGTCGACGATGCCCGGCGACTGTTCACTCCCAAACATGATGTCTGGGTCGTCCGCGTTATCCACCACCAGCAGCCATCGTCTTGCTTGGCTCGCGCTCAGCCACGCCTTCACCAGCTCTTTTGCATCCTCCTCTTTGTCTGCCGCCTGCGGTATGCCAAGCGCTTCTGCAATCCCCACGCATGCCTGCTCGAAGCTCTCCATGCTCACCGCTGCCACCCAAAAGATCGACCAGTCCGGCCGCGCCTCCTTGACCTCATACGCAAACTGCAGCGCTACCTGCGTCTTGCCCGTCCCGCCCAGCCCCACGACAGACATCTTCTGGCAGTCCTGATCTACAAGCAGCCGCTGCCGTAGCACAGCGAGCTCGTCGCGCCGTCCGACAAAGTGTCGGTTCTTCAGGAAGGGTATGCAGTACGTCGGCTTGACTAATTACTATCAGCGTCGACGCACCGCTAGCGACCGTTACGACAGCTACACTAACCGCTTGCATCGCGCGTCGTCTCCTCCGCCGTGCGCGACTTGGCCACCTCGACGGGTGGTATCACTGACAGCACCTCCTTCGCGTACCCCGCCGCCGTCGCTGCCGCATATGGCTGCCACCGCTTGTTCTTGTGCGAGTCCGCGTAGTCACAAATGCCGCGCACCACCAGACACGGGAAGCTGTTCATCAGTCCCGCCGCCTCCATCTCGAAGCACAGCACCCTGCCCAGCTCCGCGCTGACCTTGTCTCTCTCAGTGGCGCTCCTCATCACCTGGTTGCCCGATGCGATCGTGCCGTAGTGCGTCGCCACTTCCTCCTCGCTGTCGCGCGCCTCTCGAGCCTCGTGTCTGTCCACGCTGCACCCGTCGCACGTCTGCCCTCCTTCATGGTCGTACGCTGCTTCGAACAGGACGTCGGGCCCGGCTTTGCGGCGCTGGAACTTGCCGATGCCCTCTAGCTTGGCGATGTGCTCACGCAGCTTGCTCCTGCCCCGCAGCTCGTTCGCCCGCACCTTCGCGACTGCTGCGAGCAGCATCTGCGGTGGCGAGTTGAGCGCCCCTGTCCGCTCGAACCCGCTCGGTGTTGTCTTCCCTGCATCGTACTGCACCACTCCAGCGAACGTCCCGTGCGGCTGGCTGATCACCACGTCGCCCAGCCGCACGTCTGCCTCCGCGCTCGGCACGCCGCCGCCAATGCCCACCATCAGCCCGAAGCGCATCTTCTTGAACGTCGCTTGCATCTGCGTTGCCACAGTCGCTGCTGGGTTGTTGCCGATCCGGCCAGCGGGCAGGCACACGATCGCGACGTTGTGGCCGCCGATCGAGCCGAGGGCGTACAGGTTCTCGTCGTTGTCGTCAGGGTCGCGCTCGAGGTCGGGGTGCTCCGCGTCGAGCATCTCCTGCGCGGCCGCCAGCTCGACGGGCAGCGCGCACACCCACCCCACCGTGTAGTCGTCGCGGCGCAGCGGGCGCGCCATTAGCGGTCGTTACGGTAAGAGGGGTTGTAGAGACGGATGTTGTCAGGATGTCGTGGACAGCGTGGAGGTGAAGAGAGGGGGCAGCCCCTCCGACCCTCAGCCTTGCGACCTGCACAGCCTCCATCTACCTGCATGTTGTCAGCTGCGAGTCGGCAGGCTGAGGTGGACTGTCGCGTTGACGCCCAGCAGCTGCCGCACCAAACGCGGGTGATGCGTGGGGGCGCTACGAGCGGCCCATTCATTGGTCGCCGCTGTGGAGCGCGCACCGGCGGCAGGACCTACTGTAGCAGCAGAAGCAGCCTGGGGGTCATTTCATCGCACCTTCAAACATCACCTATCGCGGGGATATTGCCAGTAAAAGCACCGGGTCACTCAACCCCTTCAGAGCTGCCTGCTGTCGTGGACGTTACACGTTTTCAAGCTTTCTTCAGCACCCTCCTATGTGGCTACACACTGTTTTGCACTTCTGTAAGCGGCTGTCCACCCTGAGATGGGCTACAGACTAAGGCAACATCAGCCTCGGGAGCGTGGGTGGCGGAGAAGAAGAGTATCAGCCAATGCGTAGACGTGCAATACAGCCCATCTTATCTTCTGGGCTCGTCTTCTAATCGTCTAGGCAGGATGCTACTGCCCCGGACCAGCAGTACATGTAGGCTTCACTCGACCGTAAACCAAGACTCCGCTGTAACCGGCTCGTAGATTGATAGAAGAAGACGTGTTCTCGGCAAGCAAACAACCTGCGCCAGAGCTCGTACAATTCTTCCAGATCCCTAGACAACTACTCACGGGAGTGTATCGGCGCTCGAATGGATTCTTCAGCTCTGCAGAGTCCTTTGATCAGGATGGACACCTCGAGTCTTCCTGTAAGATATTGGCAGTCTCTATCAAAAGCAGATGCTCACTCGTTCCACATCACAGACACGTGGTTCCGCGTCTTGGTCAAAATGGCTGCTCACGATGCCAGCTCAAGCTACGCCTGGCACGAGATGACCTTCTGTTCCCGGTGGGTCTCCGGTCGTTGCGCGATCCTGTGCATTGGTGCATCTTCTTTGTTTGGGGCGCAGCTTCAAGATGCTCTTGATCGACTAGAGACAACACTGCCGCCTGAGGAGCCGTACTCGCTGCATGTACCCCTCCTAGAGGCAGTGGTCTCTATGCACGACTCATCTGTTTGGTCCGTGCGCGACGTTGTGCGGGCTGTCGAGAAGGCAAGTAAAGGCCAAGCGAGAAGACATCCGCAATGTTGATAACAAGGGACTAGGACCGCTCACTTCCAGCCCGCGGATCCCACGGCTTTCTCATGATGCACGAGGCAGCACGTCACGCCATCCATTCTTTTGAGACGCTTAGCGTACTTGTCGAGACGGTAGAAGCTATGCAGCAACATGTCGTATATCTTGCGGGCAAGAGCAAGCAGCCAAGCAGAGGCAGGCCGGAAGCGTCACACCGATTACACATGCACGTGGACGCCCAGGCGCGGATGCTTCGCAACTTGCTCCTGCGATCGCTGTCAAACAAAGAGCGGCTGCAAAACGAGATTGCTCTTGTAGGCGACTCACTTGGTTATGGGCACATGGATGCTGACAGTTGGTCAGGCGTACAACACGATCGCCCAGCGAGACAGCCAGGTCATGACGGGGCTGGGAGAGGCAGCGAGGCGTGACAGTGGCGCCATGAGGACGATTGCAGTAGTGACGATGGCTTTCCTACCTCCAACCTTCTTGTCGGTGTGTAGCTTCCGCCTTTGCACGACACTTGACTGACGCTAAGCAGGCGATCTTCAGCATGAGCTTTTTCGACTACACGCCCGGACAGGGCAGTAGTGGATGGTCAGTGTCTGACAAGTTCTGGGTATACTGGGTATGTGCCGTGCCGCTGACGTGTCTGATACTAATGGTCTGGTACTGGCGACAGAGACGAGTGAAGGGGTAAAGATAGTGCCGTACTGCCCAGTCTATTGGAACAACGGCGAACTACAAGCTTATAGGTAGAGGCTGAGACTGTAAGGGTTACTGCTTTAATACATGCACCTGACCGCAGCAGTACATTGCCCTGATTGCATCCTTGCCTACATCAGTGTTCTAAAGGTTGCCTGCCACCCTGAAAGTATGGGGAGGAGACAACTGGCAGTGATATCCTCATTGCACTTGCTGCATCAACAATCACGTTGCGACAACGTAGATCGTAGCCTCGTCTGTTCCTACGGCCGACCACATTAGTCACCGATTTGCTGCAGCCAGTCAGTCTACATAGGCTACGTGATCAGCAGTGTGTTGCGTGCTGGACCGGATACTATGTAGCTGAGACGTCTAGCTCGAATCTGCACTGGAGCTCAACTCTTCAATAGTCACGCCCGCATGCCGGAAGTGTCCTTTCGCGCTGTCTGCCCTTGCGCCTACCACACTGATGCACCACTCCAGAAACGCGCCAAACTCTTCGTGTGGCCTGTTCTCAAACTCGTGCCACTGTTTCTTGATGAAAGCCTTCAGCTCCGCGAAGAACTCCTCGATTGGGTTGAAGTCGGGCGAGTAGGGCGGCAGGTACAGCAGCTTGACGCCAGCATCGCAGCACAGCTGCTCAACTCGCTCGCTGTGGTGGAAGGAGGCGTTGTCCATGATGAGCACCGAGTTCGGCTCTGGGTACGGCCTGCAGTGGTGAAGCAGCTGCTCTATGAAGTCTTCGAACACTTCGCCGTCGGTCGAGCCTTGGAAGACTCGGGACAGAAGGATGCCCTCCTGCGTGTATGCAGGCAGTATCTGGTGCCTGCGGTCTCGGTGGAAACGGGCGACCTCCACAGGTGCTACTCCGAGCGGAGACCAGCCTGTGCGTCTGAAGCCGATGCGCTTATCGCACCCAGACTCGTCAATGTACACGAGCTGGTACGAGCGAAACTCAGACAGCTTGTGCATGTAAAAGTCACGCAGATCGGCGTTGCGTTCGTTCGCGATGCGCCGGGTCACCTTCTTCGTCCACTTGATGGAGGCCAGTGCTCTACCGATGCTAGACACCGAAACGAGGATGCCGAACTCGTCGTACAGGAACACCGCCATCTCGTCTCGGTAGAGCCCAGGCTTTTCGACCAGGCGGTCGCACAGGGCATCAAGCATAGGTGGAGTTATCTGTCGCGGCCGTCCTGCACCGTTAGCTGGTGCTCTTGTCTTGCCAAACAATCGGACGTTGGCAGCTATGTTTCGGATGGTGCGGTCGCTGCAGCCGGCAACGTCAGCCATCTGTACCTGCGTCAAAGACCCGTCCAGTATCATGTCGCGGATGAGGTCATGCTGCGATGTTGCAAGGTTCGGCGCCATGGCAAAGGAAGCTCAGTGCAGACAGCAACTCCACCCGTGTGAGTTGGAGCAGGACAGCTGGTGTCAGCTAGGGAACGTCGACGTTGGAACTCGGAATTTCATCGGCCCGTCGTTACACAGGCCCCGGCAGTCAGAGATTGAGCCGCTTCCAGAAGGTTCGCAGCATTGCAGGGCGATCTAGTACGACAAGAACCGTCGGGTACTGTAGCCGCGTGCGCCAGGGCCAATGATGCCGCTAAGCTTCGGCCACCCCAGCAGCACGTGCTGGGGTTCCAGGTCTAGAGGAGCCCGTTCTCCGCCGTCGTTTCCATCTGGCCAATCGACCTTGTAGTGGAGTGGGACCGCGTAAGGCAGCACTCTCAGGCCTTTAGCGGGGAGGAGCATGCCAATGTCGACTCTTCGTCCACCCAAAACCACCACGATGCTACTCGAGCGGTCCACATCAGAACTTGCCATCTCAAAGGTCAACAGACTTGTGCGTGTGTGCGGTGTTTGCATTGTCCATGCATGTGAACATGTAGGTTTCATCGCGTGCGCAGAACTACCCAATGAGCGGGCCACTGGTAGCGCCCCCACCCTCGCCCGCGCCTGGGGCGGAACCCGCTGGACGTCGACAGTCCACCTCAGCCTGCCGTCTCCATGCTGACAACATGCAGCCAGGCCAACGCCGCGCAGGCCGCGGGGCTGAACGACGGTCAGGATGCCCGACCACCTCGCCTACGCTGTCCGCAAGCCTGCCTCTCTCTACAACGGTCACTCTCCCCCCTGTGCCTCCCCCTTGTAACGACCGCAAATGGCGCGCCCGCTGCGCCGCGAAGACTACACGGTGGGCTGGGTGTGTGCGCTGCCCGTCGAGCTGGCGGCGGCGCAGGAGATGCTCGACGAGGAGCACGACACGCCTCAGTGCGATGCCCACGACACCAACATCTACACCTGCGGACGCGTCGGCCAACACAACGTCGTCATCGCTTGCTTGCCTGAAGGCCAAACGGGCACCAGCTCGGCTGCAGCGGTCGCTGTGCAGATGAAGTCGACCTTCACCTCGACTCGCTTCGGCCTGATGGTGGGCATCGGCGGCGGCGTTCCGAGCGAGGAAGCAGACGTGCGGCTTGGAGACGTGGTGGTCGGTAAGCCGCACAAGGTGCACGGCGGAGTGGTGCAGTACGACTCGGGCAAGGCTACGCCGAGCGGGTTCGAGCGAACAGGCTCCCTCAACGCGCCGCCGACTCTCTTGCTGAATGCGGTTGGGAACCTGCGAGCTAAGCATATGAGAGGGAAAAGCCGTCTGCTGGAGTACCTGTCCAAACTTGACAGCCTGCCAGACTTTAGCCGTGGAGCTGCCGGCTCAGATACCCTTTTCGAAGCAGAGTATGACCATGCAGGAGGAGCAACATGTGGGAAGTGCAGCAAAGACTATGCGGTAGATCGAGAGACGCGGAGGCAAGAAGTGGTTGTGCACCATGGGACCATTGCGTCGGGCAACCAGGTGATCAAGAATGCTGCTGTAAGGGACAAGGTCAGCGCGGAGCTGGGCGGGGTGCTGTGCTTCGAGATGGAGGCGGCGGGACTGATGAACAGCTTCCCGTGTCTGGTGGTGCGCGGGGTGTGTGACTACGCGGACTCGCACAAGAACAAGCGGTGGCAGGCGTACGCGGCGGGGACGGCGGCGGGGTACGCGAAGGAGGTGCTGTCGGTGATACCGCCAGCGGAGGTGGCCAAGTCGCGCACAGCGGAGGAGGCGATCAGAGAGGCGAGCGGTTAGTGTAGCTGCCATATGTATTGTTGGTGTATGGACACTGACCAAACGCTCGAGCGCGCAGTCAAGCCGAAATACCGCATCCCCTTCCTGAAGAACCGACACTTTGTTGGACGGCGCGACGAGCTCGCTGTGCTGCGGCAGCGGCTGCTTGTAGATCAGGACTGCCAGAAGATGTCTGTCGTGGGGCTGGGCGGGACGGGCAAGACGCAGGTAGCGCTGCAGTTTGCGTATGAGGTCAAGGAGGCGCGGCCGGACTGGTCGATCTTTTGGGTGGCAGCGGTGAGCATGGAGAGCTTCGAGCAGGCATGCGTGGGGATTGCAGAAGCGCTTGGCATACCGCAGGCGGCAGACAAAGAGGAGGATGCAAAAGAGCTGGTGAAGGCGTGGCTGAGCGCGAGCCAAGCAAGACGATGGCTGCTGGTGGTGGATAACGCGGACGACCCAGACATCATGTTTGGGAGTGAACAGTCGCCGGGCATCGTCGACTATCTGCCAGAGAGTGAAGGAGGCGTGACTGTGTACACCACGCGCACGCCAGAGGTGGCTGAGTTGACGCCCGGTAATGTCATAAAGCTAGAAGCGATGGGCCGGCAGGATGCAACAGACTTTCTCACCAAGTTGCTGGTCAGGAGAGACCTTCTCCGCGACGACGCGGCAACGAGCAAGCTGCTGGACGAGCTGTTGGACGAGCTGACAGACTTGCCGCTAGCGATTGCGCAGGCAGCCGCCTATCTAAACAGGAACCGCATGTCCATCTCAAAGTACCTGCGACTGCTTCGCAGCACGGAGCAGGACCTTGTCCGCGTGATGAGCAGAGAGTTCCACGACGACACGCGGTACAAAGGCTCGGCAAACGCAGTGGCGACGACGTGGGTGGTGTCGTTTGGTCAGATCCGCAAGCACGACGCAGTCGCAGCAGACCTGCTGGGGTTCATATCGTGCGTGGAGTGGAAGGCCATACCGCAATCGCTACTACCAAGGGCGGAGTCAGAAGCGCGGATGGAAGAGGCGATTGGCACACTGTGCGGATACTCGTTCCTGGCGAGACGAGATAGCGATGGCCGTGGGCCAGAAGAGGAGAGCGACGACGCAGCTAGGGCAGACGACGAGGAGGAGTGGTTCGACGTGCACCGCCTGGTGCACCTGGCAACATGGATCTGGATCAACGAGTACGACGACCTGGCGGAAGTGACGGATGGCGCCATGCGGCATGTTGCGGAAGTCTTCCCATCTGACGATTATGCCAACCAACAAACGTGGCGAGCATACATGCCACACGCACTGCGACTGCTTAGGACCGAGCAGGACTGCGATATCGAAGAGAGGTCGGAGCTCTGCTTGTGGGTCGGTCGGTGCCTGGACATCGAAGGAAGGATCCGAGAGTCAGTGACGTGGCTGAAGGAGTGTTGTAGACTAAGAAGCATGTTAGAAAAAGACGATGAGGATCTACTATTCGCCCAACACGAGCTCGCAATGGCATACGAAGCAGACGGACAGGTGCAGAAGGCGGTAGCGCTGCTGGAGGCTGTGGTCAAAGCGGAAGAGACGCTGGCGGCAGACCACCCCTCACGACTGGCGTCGCAGCACGAGCTCGCAGGAGCATACCAAGCAGACGGGCAGGTGCAGAAGGCGGTCGAGCTGCTGGAGCACGTGGTAGAAGTGCGAGAGAAGACGCTGGCGCCAGAGCACCCGGACCGACTGGCGTCGCAGCACGAGCTCGCACGAGCATACGAAGCAGACGGACAGGTGCAGAAGGCGGTCGAGCTGCTGGAGCACGTGGTGGAAGTGCAAGAGAAGACGCTGGCGCCAGAGCACCCAGACCGACTGGCGTCGCAGCACGCGCTCGCAGGAGCGTACCAAGCAGACGGACAGGTGCAGAAGGCGGTCGAGCTGCTGGAGCGCGTGGTGGAAGTGAAAGCGAAGACGCTGGCGCCAGAGCACCCCTCACGACTGGCGTCGCAGCACGCGCTCGCAGTGGCATACGAAGCAGACGGGCAGGTGCAGAAGACGGTGGAACTGCTGGAGCACGTGGTCAGAGCGGAAGAGACGCTGGCGGCAGACCACCCGTCACGACTGGTGTCGCAGCACGCGCTCGCAGGAGCATACCGAGCAGATGGACAGGTGCAGAAGGCGGTCGAGTTGCTGGAGCGCGTGGTGGAAGTGGAAGAGAAGACGCTGGCGCCAGAGCACCCGGACCGACTGAATTCGCAGCACGCGCTCGCAATAGCATACCAAGCAGACAGGCAGGTGAAGAAGGCTGTAGACTTGCTCGAGGGCGTGGTGGAGATCAAGACTCGCGTCCTTCGAGCGGATCATCCTTCGTTGCTGGTGTCAGTCGAAGTTCTGGCTGACATCTACGCCGATCTGGCTGTTGACTCGGACGAAGCACCGTCCTCTTCGTCACTCGGGAGCCCTACTACGGCTGGCTCTGCTCAATCTGTTACGTAGCAGTATGACTAGAAGGAGCATGCACTAGTCCCCTCCACTTACAAGCGTTAACAATCTGAAGCAGCTGGAGGCTTGCCAGACAACAGTCGTGATCATGTTAAGAAAAATGCTATCTAAAGACTGTTTCTTAGCAAGGATTCAACGTAAGTTGCACAGCACCTCAGCGTGTTTGCCCAAATTGCTTGTTTGGGTCACCTTTCTCGTGCTGCAAGACCGCAATGAAAGATTACGACCTAGCGAGGTAACAGGTCCGGTCTGTCATCATTCTGTACGGTGCATAAGATACATTACACGGTCACGCCTGCAATGCGCTAGCACAGATGTGGAAGGATCCCTGTCGTATGGACCGTGCGTTGAGAACAAAACTGACTGCAGAACCGGAAACCGATTGTGCTCGCGACTGTACACTGAATTGCATATTTGGCTTCCGGTTTTGCAAGACGAAAGACACTCAAGCGACAAGGGTCCCTGGCACGCTAAGCGAGGGCTTTGTCTAAAAGAGTGGTTACCCTCACGCTGGCCAGTAAATTATCCGGACCAGCAAAAACTTTCTATAAGTCAGCACCAATCTTGCATGTGTACTCAGGCAAAGCATTGCTGACTTCTAGCGAGCTTCAGTATGTAAGTAACCCAAGTGGTCTGTGCGCTCGTATTGTTCTCTTTGTAGTAAGCCCTTCGTACGCATCAGCAAGGACCCTTGTCAGGAGTCTATTCTAATGTCTTGCAAAACCGGAAACCAAATATGCAATTCAGTGTATGCGAGCACGGTGGTTAGATTTGGAACACTCAGAGGGTCTAGATCACGCCCCTGGTAGTCCCAGCGTCTTCTATACATGATGCAGCACCGTTAGCAAGCAGTGTGCCATTTCAGGACCCGAACTACGTCGTGCTTGACGCTGTTCTTACGTTTGCAAAATCATTCACAAGCTGAGCCGCATTGCGCTTGCTGCGGTGTTTGGAGTGCAGGTGCACGCTCATGTATCTTTTCTAGCTGACTGACATACACTTGGACCAAGCTGAAGTTGATGGGGAAACCAGGCCCTTGCAGGCTCGAGACGAAGCTGCTTGTCCTCACCAGAAAATAACGGCTGACTCGCACCCTACCTTCCAGAAGCTCCGCACACTCAAGATACGAGCCTCACTTCTGGTGGCTCGGGCACCGACAAACGCTCAAGCACTGCGCCTACAAACAACCAGAACCCACCTCGTGCCGCCTTTACCCGCTACCCCGAACATGGCCAACGGCTTCGATCTTGACGACCTCATCGATCGAGTGGACTCGTTTCGACGTCAGCAAGAGCTCCAGACACTCACTTCCTTAGAGGCCGACAACCGCATGCTGCGCGGAAGACTGGCCCGTCTTCACCAAAGACGCGCATCAGCTTGCAGTCTGCTTCGAGAGGCCAGACACGTGCTGCACGGTCTCGAAGATGCGATACGAGCGTTCCAGAATCGTCGCCTCTACGCCCAAGCGGAGCAGCCTGAGTCTCGGACTGTTTGAATGGCTATCCCAGCGCAGACCGGCAAGATCCAGTCATGGCTTTGTACCCGGTGCTGAACGGACTGGAGTCTTCGTAGATATGGTGTTCGTGTGGGTGGACAGGCGGATGGTCGAGGAGATCAGTAGGGTAGTCCAAGTGAGGCATCGTAAAGCAGGGAGCGAAGAACGACTCGAGCGGTGTTGGCGCGGCCTCGACTGATAGTGGAGGCGCCAAGTCCGCACACAGAGGAGTGAGCGGAGGACTCGAGGTCTGTGTAGTATACCGAGGCGGCTGCACGTTACACTGCATGTCCAGGCGTGTGTTGCCTGCCGCGCACCGTCTCATCAGCCGGTGGAGGTGAGCTTTCCACAGGCGCAGTCTGATCTGTCGCTGCAGCAGAGAGAGCGACACGACTCTTCAGATCCTCCAGCTTCTTCTTGAGCTTCTTGACTAGACGAGTGTCGTTCTGTCGTTCTGTCGTCCTGTCGTCCTGTCGTCCTGTCGTCGGTCGACCGCAGAGATCATACGGTAGGTGCGTTGGGCGATGCGGTTCTGCATCCTGCGACGCTCAGCAAGGTCGCCTATGTGCTTCCAGCTGTCTCGAGACAGAGCCTGGGTGCTGAGAGAAGCTGCCATTGGTGCTGATGGTCGTAGCACAGGCTGGCGCAGATGGCGAACGGAGGAGTTGAAGAGTCGATACTGTCTGTGATATGGGGAGATGGAGAGTACAACGAACGTCAACGCGCAGAGAGCGATTGCATATACTGATTGTCCAGCTGCAACCGCCTTGCATCAGGGGCAGAGGTGATGGCGTAGAGTATCAACTTATGAATGCGATGCTGTGCTGTACGAAGACGGACAGCGTCGCAGCACAGGATCTGTGGCCTCTGCAGGATTGCGCAGCTGCCGTTGCAGTGCGAGAGGGCTGCCCCTGCGTGAGCCACGGTAGGGTGTGTCCTCGCATCGTATGGACTTTTGCGGCTGCCAGCGCGATTCTTAGCATCGCATCTGCCGCCCATGCGGTAGAGCGACGAACCCTGTTGGCTTGCTTACCATCCAAGACACAGCACACGGCGAGATTGCTAGCGCGTCGACGCTGAATAAATGAATCAGGTCCATCGCCACGTCCCTGCAGAGTGATCAACTCGATGGTGAGTCACGTTACGCCAGATCCAACAGTTGCCCAGCTCCAGCAAGAGGTACTGTACAGTAAGGCGAAGAACAAACCTCATATCAACAAGAACACTCAGCAGACTAGGGCATCTGTAGCACCATAGACCAAGCGTTTCAAACCAACTAACAGTGCTGTGTACAACAAGTTGTGTCTATACTCTGGTTTCAATTGATCCTCCGCTAAAACAAGGAGGCCATGCGTAATTCAATGCCACAACCTTGATCATTCTAGACTTAGCTCATGCCTGGCTCCCTTGGATACATAAATGAAGATCGTCTTGGAGATAGACATCTGAGCTCCAGTCCTCTTCGACAGACAAGGATGAAGACCGCACCAGTTCTACTATACAAAGTCGTGGCAAGACTGTAGATCTAGACTCGGCAAGACGGTTCAGGATACCGTTTGCTCCGCCGAGACGATCCATTACAGA
The DNA here is from genome assembly GCA_012274445.1 of Sclerotiophoma versabilis. Lineage (NCBI taxonomy): Eukaryota > Fungi > Ascomycota > Dothideomycetes > Pleosporales > Didymellaceae > Sclerotiophoma > Sclerotiophoma versabilis. The sequence continues at coordinate 568,450 of JAAROD010000093.1, forward strand.
TGGCGAAACATCTGTAAGGTGCAATCTACACAGGCTTCGGGGAAGTATGTCAAAAATTCCACTTCCATCTAACTCGCCAATCAGGACAACCGCATCACCCGAGAAGTGCTCGAGACTTGTTAACCCCGCAAGAGATTGTATTGGCCCTGTCTCGTGCGGCCTCGCGTTTTGGTACAGGAAGGTCAGATCCGTCAAAGTTTCGTGTGAGGTCGACAGCATGTCTATAATAGAACCGAAGCTTGGCTGGCATGCAGGAACAGGACAGTTGTAAGTGAAGCTCACCAGCTGGGAACATGATAGAATCATTCGACGGAGAGTCTCTGTTGACAGTGATGCGCCCGTCAGCGCTAATTCTGATATCATGGTCGAGCGGGGGGTAAATGCCCACTGAGGAAGCTCTCTATGTTGCCTTACGTCGACGACGTCCCATATATGCAGCGATTGGAGCGCTGGTAGCATAAAGACAGAGGCCAGATGATTGACCGAGCAAGGTAACGATAGCAGATTGAGCGTCCGGATATTTGCCAGGAACGGCATCTGCAAAGCGTCTTTTCCTGGCTGGGGCATGATCAGCGTCCAAAAAGGCTGGCCATCAAATAGAAATTGTGTACCGCCGTATTCGCTCCGTGCGTACTGGTCTTGAGTCCAACTCTTAAGTGTCGTAAGTCGTGGAAGATAAGCAAGCAGCAGTGTTGCTAACGCCTCCACATGGCCTGTTCTGATACGTTGAGTCCAATGTTGTTTCTTAGATCTTGGGACGGGAAGGTCTTCAATTGCTGCAGCAAAGCGGCCAACGCACTCTTCAGGAAGTGTCGAGTTTCTAGGTGTATGCAAATGATCCAGGAACACAAACCGAACTTTCAAGGCCAGTGTTGGGTTTCCGAGGATAGTCCTAAGGAATTTAGCAATGTTGTGACTATGTCCGTGAAAACGTCGGTAGAGCAAATCTTGGGCGACACCATGGAGGACTCCATCGTAGCAAAATATGGAAAGATGGTGTGGACAGAGATAACTTAGAACGATAAAGAGAAGCTCTTTAGGAATACCTGAGAGCTTTGGCGGCCTCATCTTTGCACAGTGTGTCGTCAGGCTAATACATGTGCTGGGTAGAACGGCATACTCCCATTATAGTTGGACCATGGAGGAGGTATTTACGGTAACGATCACGGACACAAGTCGCAACTGTGTGCAGTGACTGTCCTTCTCCCTCGCATTTCGCCATGCATTCGACGGGCACAAGACTAAGCCGCCCAATTGGCACAACCAGCACAGACCAGTCGAAAGGCCTCGAGCATAAGCTGCTGCGTGTCAGCGTGGATGCTAGCAACGCCCTTGCACCAGCGCGCGGTACATCATCTTGATGGCCGCTCACGCTGCTCTCTAGTTGTGTCCCTGTATCGCTCCCTGGGATCCGGCCAGCTGCTAAAACCGGTCTGTTCGCTCTTCAACGTTGCCTCCTTCTCCAGCCAGCCAGCCAGCCAGCGAGTTAATACCCCAAACATGCGTACCGAAAAACACCCCTTCAAGCTCAGCCACCGGCGATGCGGTACAGCATCCTACAGCAAGTCGCTGGCCTCCGTCGTCCGCATTCACACGGAAACCGTCAACATCTGGACACATTGCCTGGGCGCCCTCTGGTTCTCAGCATCCGCAGCGCAGCTCGTCTCCGCTTACTCAAGCTCGACTGCAAGCACAGTCCATGTCTCAGCCGGTGTCGCAGCCAATGTCACAGCCGTCATCGTGTACCTGGCAGCAGCCGCCCTCTGCTTTCTGTGCTCTTCGCTCTAACACACATTTGCGAACCACGCTCGAGCGGACCTGTGGCAGCGCATCGACCACTTCGGCATCGTCGCTGTCATCTGGGCCTCCTCTGTCTCGTTTGCTTTCTTCGCCTTCCGCTGCCAGCCAGGCCTGCAGTGGGCGCATATAAGCCTAATGACCCTAGCGAGCGTGTCGTCCCTGAAGCGCCTATGGAAGACGGAAGTTGAGCACGCTGGAGGCTGGTGGGTTCGCCTGACCACCCACGCTGCTCTAGGGGCACTGGCTACGCTGCCAGCACTGCAGTGCTGGTACCGAGCCCAGACACCTTGCCAGAACGCTGGCCTACTGACCGCCTTCGCAGAGCTGTCCGTCGCCAACAGCATAGGTGGTGCGCTGTACGCGACCAGCATGCTCGACAATGCCGTGGGGAAAGAGCTGGGCATCCCGGACGCCAGCCATCATGCCATGCACATCGTCGTTCTCGTCGGCGCGTGGCGGTACCAGCAAGGCCTTCTGGAGGCCTATCGCGTTAGCACTCGTGCGGGCTACAGTCTCTGCGGGTGAAGGAGCACGCTGTGACGACAAGATCGAGATCAGGGGGGCCGGAAGGCAGGAGGACAATCCGAGCGGTGAGACTCGAGGTCCTGCGTCGATGCGAAGTCGAACGGTTCGTGAGGGACGTGCAAGTCGTCGTTCAATCAAGTCGTCGTTCAAGCGAGACATATGTACATACATGCAGTGGTGCGACGCTCTTCCTAGCGGACGTGCAAGACGCACAGCCTCGGCTAGGTGCACACAACATGGCCGCAGATGATTGCCGCGCAGCTCGACTGTTCGCTTAGACATCCTACATGCAACCACAAGTCTGTCTTAGTTGTTCTTCCTGCCTCGAGTGAAGCTCTGCGACTGCAACATCCTTCAGGAGCGGGGCGGTCCCAAGTCCCCGACAAGTGTGCCGCACGCTGTCGCAACGACGAAAGACGGTGCCTTCTCGGCTGCCACTACGGAAGTCGATGGCACAATCGGTCGGGGCATGGCGCATGTTATCGATGCTTCTATCAATAGCAATACGCCGACGAGAGCGCTTCCACTGAGGCCACCAGCAGCGCCACACGTACAGGTACGTACTGACCGAGCGACGACGTCGACGGCTAGGCCCCGACGTGTGGCGCCTTTTCTGATACGTGTAGCACGAACACATCCCGCCGTGCCGCACAGGCGCAGCACCGTACTCCACAAATGGTGAGGATGGCCGGTTGCAGCAAGATGGCTTCGCTGCACTGCATGGTCGTCGATTTTGGGTTTCGACGCATTCTTGTCGGGGCGGGGGATCCTCGCCAGCGTGATTCCTAGCGCGGCCAGCTGAGCCAGTTGCGGGTTCTGCCCGCACTCCCACCGGTATACCTCTGCGGGCGATGCCAGGGCGCGGCCACGCAGGGCTGACATTCCTGCTTGTTGCTGTTCCGCGCCGCACAGTACGGCACAAAGCAGTTACGGCATAGCGCAGTAGCTGCACTACTGGACCGTATCGACTGGCGCAGCTCTTTCGCGCACACACGCGCTGGGGTGCAGTGCGGCTGTTTCACCGCGAGCCGCCGGCAGCTTGTGGGACCTTTACCTAGCACCTCCATTGCAACCTCGATTGCATCGACTCCACAGGCTGGCGCAGTGATGCTGTAACCTCCAACGCCGTACAGGCAGTACAGTATAAGCACCGCGGTGCTCCCGTCCAGCCTGTGTCTGTTCAAGCATGGTCTTACTGGTGGCATGTATAATGGCCGAAGAACCTGTTGTGATTGTAACTGTCAAGCGCTCTTGTGGCGTGGAGAGCTCATTTGCTTCTCCGGAGACCGTCGACATCTGAGCGAGATGCTGGGGTCTTCACAGTAGCTCCAACCCCTTCCTGTCACATCTCCTGCCCAGCCGTACTGTGCCACTTTCGTGTTGGGCTGGCGCTTCTTTTCGGTCTTTCAGGGTATCAAGCATGCCACCTTGACGGGCTCATACTCCCTTCGCCCATCATGCTCTGAAGGTGCACATCCTCGAATATATATAGGTGTCGCTCCTGCTCACTGAGGGGATCACTGAGTGACCAGACCACCAGCCATCGGACAGCATGCCTGGCAAATGGAGCCCCTACGACACCGCTCTGCTTGTCGTCCTCCGATCTCAAAGCCGGGCCGTGCCATACCAAGAAATATGCGATGTCTACATCTCAGCCTACACAACCGCAGCCATGAGGAGCAGAGTGTCGTGGGTACTCGAGCACAATTTGCAGCTGTTCGACAAAGATACGCGGTCTTGGAGGCGAGAAGAGGTCATCGGCTGGATCAAGACCCAAAAGGCCGCAGGCCTGCTCCAAGCGAGTGAGGTGGAAAAACTGGTGCGACTCGGTACGCTCTTGTGCCGACCTGATGACGTCACGCTAATCACTCGTAGCGTGCGAAGGGCCTAGAGGTCGCTGAAAGGGCTGCATGTGCAGAGGATTGCTTGTGCAGAGGGCTGTTGCGTCTGGAGGGGATTGGGCTCGACTCGCTTTGCGTTGTCGTGTATACACCAGAGCGAGTGTGGACAGACTTCCTTACCCGTCCAAGGGCGATATTAAGTAGGCTCGAGAATTCATGTGCTGTCCAGATCGTGTTCTCCAGGTCATGCTTTCCAAGTCGTGCTACCATTCTGTATGCCTCTGCAGTATCGTGTTCATCCTCGCGCTGACACATCACGTCAACTTCTTGCACAGAAGCCATGTGAAGCATGCCACACCAGGCCATCTGTCAGGAGATGGTTGCCGAGGGACAGATCGCGCTCCGCAACTAGCGCCTGTGTGTGGCAAAGCACTGCTGGCTATTGGACGTTTGATGATGCTCGGAACGAAAGCTCGAGCCCAAGTACAGATGGGGGTATAAGTAGGGCCTGTATAAGTAGCCCGGAGTGAGACTGCTAAGCAGCCAGCTGGCGACCAACCTGCTGCACCGTACCTCTGTTTCACTGAATCTGCCGTACGTGTCGACCGTGCTTCCCCGTTTCTCCTACCCCTATACAACCATGCTGCTCCTCGAAGCCCGCGATCGCGAGAGTATCTCATCCAGGCCACGCTTACTCCGGTCTCCTCTCAGTCCCATTGAGGAAATGGACGAAGACAACTTCTCTCGCCATGCCCGGCGTCTAGCCACAGACAAGCCGTAGGTCACACCAGTGCTGGAGCATAGTCACCATTCGTAACACTGCTTAGTACGACTGGCGAGTCTTTCGGCCATGTTGCTGTGGCATCCACCCGTCTAGCGAGAGTCACCACAAGCGCGACAGTGCGCACGGAAGTGTTGGCAGAGATTGAGTCGTCAATCAAGACGCCAGATCCAGCTTGATTTTCTTGACGTAATGCAGAACAAGTGGTGGAGCGTTTGACAGACACCAAGGGAGACTGTGCTGAGGTCCATTGCAGATGCGTTGAATCTCTACCTCCGTCTCCATCGCACCTTCTTTCTGCCTGGTATTGATAGAACCTGTACAGTACAACACTGTATCACTGTACAAAACAAAGTCATCCATCTTTCTGCCAAATGTGTGCTTGGCCATGTGCATGAGCGCTGATTCTAATCCAGTTGCAGCCGTCTGCTGTGCGTGACCAGTAAAAGCAAGCACAATCAGTGCAGGTGGATTTCAGTATGTGTGAGCCATTGTAGACCTCCCTTAACTACAGCATCCCCAGCCCACTTGCGAGGCCCAGATGGTCTTATTTCCACGACAAAAGCACACTGTGCAGTGGATCCCAACGTGAGTTATAGCGCGGTCACCAAGGTCACTGGCATCCCCAGTGACAGAGCCCCAAATCACGCTGCTGATCGCGTCAGGACCGACAACAGCCATAGCTATCCAGTCAGGACTGAGAGGGCAGAGTGAACTGAGCATCCCCAAGAGAGCCCGAGGATCCATTCCACGTCTCCTCGGCGTCTTTCCTTGCTATATAGACTGTAGGCTCCACCCCTGCCTCGCCCTACCGCTTCAACGACACTTTCGACCCGTAACTCAAAACACAATCATGGTGTGTCTCTCTATGCTTGCAACTATTTTCGCGTATCTGTCTCTCGCTCTCGCCGCACAATCTCTCGGCGCACAAGCCCTCGACACTTCGTCGTCTCTGCCACAGTCCGCAAATCAGCCGCAGTGCCGTACTGGAGATCTCAGCAGGCTTGCCGACTTGATGCCCGAGAGTGCGCTGCCGCCGCCAGACAGCTCTCGTGAGCTCAAGTACGTCGTGCTCGGCGTCGGCACGCAAAACTACACCTGCGCCAGTGGAGACGAGGTCACTGCACCCGGCACCACTGGCGCGATCGGTATGTGGGGTCTACTTTCTACTCACTCGCCAAAGCGATGCTGAAGACTTCTAGCTAAGCTCTACGATATCGCCCCACTGCTCGGCAACCACTGCTCGGCTCAGTGGGCAACCAGCTCCATCTCGTGCCTCGCGCTCGCCTTGGACTCTCTGGCCGAGCCGCTCGAGCAGATGCTGCAGGCGTGCAGCGTTTCGAGCCTGATCGGCCACCACTTCTTCACCTCCGGCACTCCGGTCTTTGCCCTTGACCAGCTGGCCGAGAAACCGTACCCCGTGGCTCAGGTCAGCAAGGTGAATGAGGCCGATGCTCCCAGCGGGTCCTGTTTTGGTGCTCAAACTTCGGAGGCGATCAAGTGGCTCTATCTTCAAGATACACAGGCAGCGTCTCGCGGCGGCATCGACACCGTGTACCGCGTCGAGACTGCAGGGGGCAGCAAGCCGCAGACCTGCAAAGGCCAGCCATCCAGCTTCGAAGTCGACTACGCAGCACAGTGTAAGCAAGCCCGCCTTGCGAGTGCGACATGCTAACACGCCGACAGACTGGATCTATGGACCCAAAGCGTCGGAGAGCTGCGACCAAGTGCACGTTTCGTCGGCCTGATAACGGTAGTGTTGTTGCGCACCGTGCTCAGGACACCGCGCTCGGGACACCGCGCTCGGACTTGCAGAGCGTCGTCACTTGTGCACAGCTGACCAGGGCCGATCGTTCATCAATGAAGGCACATTGCATACAAGATAGCAGATGCGTCGCAAACTCATTCTTCCATCACTCTCCTGTTCATTTGCAAAGGCTGAAATGCATGATGCTAGATACTAGTGCCAGGGGGAGACCTCTTTTCGTGCGTGTGTACTACAAACACAGCGTGCTGAGCTACAGCCGATCGAGCGTCAGCTGCTGCTGCATTTCCTCTTTTGACGCCGCCGAGACATCTGTGATGGCCAGGGAGACCACGAAGCCCTTTGCCAGCTTGATCATCACAAAGTCTGCCATCTGTTGCATGTTCTTGCCCAGTGCGACTACAAACCGACAGTCCTCTTCATAAGAGCGGCACAACGACTGTACGATCGGGTAGATCTCTAGGAACGAATGCTTTGTTACAAGCTCCATATTCTGTGTCTGTGCTGGTCAGTACAGCCTTGCTTCTAGGGTCTGGTCTGGGAACAACACACCCACGGCGCGCCCTCGAGCATCGTCACCGCTACGAAGTATACTGCAGCAGCTACCGCGCTGGGTAGTTGCGACGCCATGCTGTTGTTCAGGAGCGACACATCCAAGAGAAACGTGGCAAGCTCTCTGAGCATCGAAACATTGCTCTTGGAACATACGGTGCTCGCCACGTACTGATCTAAGAACGTGAGAGGTCCAGGCCAGCCCAACTGGTGGTCCAGGATCGCAAGGACTTGTTCCTCTTCCCGCTTGTACCAAGTCTTGTTGCCGAGCCATATGTGCTCCAGTCTGAAGCGGGCGTCTTCGTTGCGGTCGCTGGCGATCCTGATAAGAATGGTGATCAGCAACTCGAGGCTATCCCGGCTACGTTGCAGGCGGCGCTGCGCCAGTAAACGGTCCAGCAAGTGGACGCTAAGGTAGAGCGTCTGTAGCTTCAGGCTTTTTGTGCGCTGTACATGGATGAGGCGTGATACAATTCTCCTGCGCGGCGTCGGATCTTTGGCGCATGACGGGCGCAGCTCTTCCTACCCACGTAAGCCTTCGACCTTGCAGTGTAGCATTTCCTTCTTCTTACCTGCAGGCGTCGTTCTTCGGAGACCTCCATTCTTCGGTGCTATGACTTCGCTCTGGACTGACGTGCTTCTGACGCTCTCTCTCAGGTTGCGTCCTGGCGACAATAAGTGACCAAACTAGGGTTTGCTGTCCGCTCATGTCGTCTGAGGCTTTGCATAGAGCACCCTGAAGCGGACTCTTGTAGGGTGCCTCTTCGGTGAGAGGTCGTCTTCCGGAGCATTATGGCTGGGGGGGCACGAAATGCTGCTCCTGGACGGTACAGTGGACCGGATCTGCCCCCAGCCCCGAACATGGTACAACACCGTACACCGGCTTATATGCCTCTTGACACGCTCCCTGCTCCACAACTACCCAGGCGAGCGACCATCAAGAGGCCGTCCGAACTCTCTGAACATGTCTCGCAGACTAAGAAGCACGAGCTGCAAGTTGCAGCAAGGAGATGGTGATGGGGCACTCTCGGAAAGCGAGATCTCTGAGCTCAATCTGGCTTGGGACAGTGCCGCAGACGACGAGATAGCTGGGGCTCCCAAAGTCGTTTCTGACACTAAGTCCGAGTCGTCAGGTTCGCAGATAGGCGACGGCGACGGCGGCGACGGCGACGACAGCGACGACAGCGACGAATACAATGACGCCCTCGATGAGCCTGTTTCTGACTCCGGCTCCGACTATGACCCAGACGAGCACGACACTTCAGATGAGTCCTTCATCGATGACGAAGGGCTCGACAGTGTTGGGTCGGACTGCACTGATAGCGCCTGCTCGGAGACTGATAGCGTGTGCTCTTCTGATGCTGACTGCCTAGACTCGTCGGATGGCAGCTTGCTGCAGCAGCAGTACCGGTATGTCTCCGTGGATGGTAGCGAAACCAGAGCAGGCTGCCATTCCGCCAAGGTGGTCACCATCAACAGACCTGTCTCCGTCACTTACATCATTATGTGATGAGGCTGAATGTTAGCACAGCTCAGAGGCTACCGGTGGTTGTGTCTACTGCACGCTCCTGCACAGTGGGTAGAACGAGTTAAGAGGCGAAGATCGTACGTAGAAAGCAACAATGAGATCCACTCGCATGTGCGTACCGGTAAATCCACGCGTGATGAGAAACAAAAAAGTGACACGCTCACTCAGGCTTGGAAGTGACACGCTCACTCAGGCTTGGAAATGCAGAGATGCCACAAGACGCAGCCGAGTCAGGACCAAGTCAACGGCTGGTCTCTTCGCGCTGTCAACACAGGCGCAGGGCCGGAAGGTTCGAGAGACTCGTTCCTTCGTGGCGTGAGCTTCACGCTGCATAGACGGCCCTGAGGTGTCAGACCACCGCAACAAGAAGGACCATCACAACAAGAAACAAGGAAACAAAGAGACGCTTCTCGCCGAATGCGAATCATCGTGATGCGGGTGGTAACTATGCACAAGCACGCGTTCTTGTCCGGCGTTGTCGGCACGGGCGGCTACTCCGACAGGCGCTGCGACTTGACCCGTACAGGTAGGTACCGTACTGGCACGCCGCCACACTACTGTGCGTGGGGATCTTAGCGTGACCCGGGAGCTCGGACAACGCGTTCTTGCTTCGGAGCATTTTCCTTTTCTTCCGACGCACCGCCGATCTCGCAAGGAACCAACTGTGCCTCGCTTGCCGTGCCCTTTGTGCACGCGTGTCGTTGGCTAATTTCCATCTGCCCCCGTTCTCCTGCTGGTGTTCAAGAAAGCTGCCCCAGCTTAACAATTACTTGTGACTTGACTTTAGGAACGCTACACACGTATTGCGAACGACCCGCTGTCCATGGTGCGCCTTCACTTTAGTATCGTCAACGAAAGGATATGTCTTCATCAGCCCGAGAAGTGGAGCGACAACCCAGTGGCAGCTGTTGCGTGCCCGTGGAAAAGGCAGAGCCGCAGCGGCCCGGGACTTAGCGCAGACATGGCCGCGGCTGACAGCTTCTCACACAGACCAAACCGTGATACCACCTCCAGGACATCCATACATCTCCTACGCTGTACCGAGGCAGTGTGACTTGATTCCCAACGACATCCAAGGGTCGCCCGGGATGCAGCGAGACATTGGAGATGCACGAACACTACAGTCAAGCAGCTGTCGCCTCGTACACATCTGTCTCTGGGCAGCATGCACCATTCAAACGGGTAGACTGTGACGGGCTTCACGGTTTGAAAGTGCAGCAAGCAAAGCGCCTGGCTGTATACTTGCTGGCAGATGCATGATACCACAGGCCGGTTTGTTGATGGGAGTTTTGCTCATATGTATCTACAATGCTCCAAAATGGCATGGCACGTCCCAGACCTGATTCCCCTCTCCGTTGTACCACGCAGACAACGAGTCGTAGGTCATGAGGCCTCCAAGCTCAGCTGTACTGGCAAGAACATCGGGCATCAAGCACAGATCCGGTGGGAAGAAGGCGATGTCGTCAGGGCAGCTCCCTACAAAGAAGCTGTCGAGCCCACCTCCAAGCGCCAGTCCATTAGCGAAGGTGGATGGCCACACAGGATCCATCGGAGAAGCCCTGAACTCGGTCGGGAGAGAGGGGAAGTCGTTGGCACTCCACCCAGACCACACGCTGTCGAGCCACTCGAGCCCATGTCCTGGTCCAGCGACGGCGGTGAAAGCACAAGGCGTTGAGGGAAGGTTGAGTGGAGACGAGCTGAAGCCGCTCGCGCTACAATCAGCGTACACACCGTCGAGTGTCTGTTCGACATACGACATTGGCATCTGGGCTGCCAGGTCGACGATGCCACCACCTGTGTCCGGCGCAGATTCGAATGCAGACATCTGCTACAGGCTTAGAACCGAAAGAGCAGCTCGTTGCTCGATGCAGCTTACCTGGACTTCTGCTGCAGGCTGTGGTGCATGTGACGATGCGATGCTTGCTTCGCCCCACCCATGCATCGTGAAGTTGTCTGAGCCTGCCAGAAACCCTGTCATCTCTTTCTGCGCTTCTTTCCTCGTCTTCGGCTTTAGATCCCGCCCGTACTTGTTCTTCAGGCCTTCTGCCGTTCGCTTGCGCCCACGGTCGCCAAAATCGGCGTTGTACTGCCGCACGATCGTCTTCCAGTCGTTCCCGTGCTGACCCACGAGTTCGAGCAGCCGACGCTCCTCTCTCGGCAGGTACTCTTTCTGCGTGTAACCTCCACATCTCGAAGGGGCCTTGGCGGCACTGCATCGGTACCCGTTGCTGGGGACAGGTTGGTGGGACGAGCGTTGCCTTCGCTTAGGCATCCTGAGGGCAGTTCAAGTACTAAGTAGATAGACAATTAACCCAGCGCGAACGCCAACAAGTGCTTAGGTCAGGGCGACTGCCGGATGTGCCACGAGCAAGGCCAGGTGCTGGCAAGCAAACGACGGCAATGTGAGCAATGCTGGGTCCAAGACGATTCTCAACGCAGGAGAGTGACGTTGTTGTGCCTACTCCTGCAATGCCAATGTCTCATGAACTACGGTGCTTTGCCGGGGACTTTAGTCGACGCCTGGAGTTTAAGCACTCTTTCGAGCATGGTGTGCGGACTTAAGATGCGCACCTGCAAGGGTGGCGAGTAACAAGAACTATGCTCGTGCGTTCGACCCGGTGCTCTGGCGCTCTGGCTGAGGAAGAGACCTATTGTTGGCAAGCTCCAACCATGCAGAGCTGGAGGCATAGAGAGCTAGAGGCATAGAGAGCTAGAGGCATAGAGAGCTAGAGGCATACAGAGCTAGAGGCATACAGAGCTAGAGGCATACAGAGCTAGAGGCATACAGAGCTGGACGCGGGCACAGCTGGGCGCAGTTAGAGCCGTTGCGAGCGATCCCGCTGAGGGCCTGTGAGTTGCTCTGGTGCTGTGCAAAGTCGCGCTGGTATCCTCCAGTGAGCCTTGCAGGCAGATGCCTTCGAAGCGTCAAGGTACGAAACAAGCATGCCACCAAGCAGCGCGGCACATGCATGATACGCACGCCGCGTCTGTGTGTCCCTGACAAGCGTCGCGTCAAGAGGCGCGCCGGTCGGCGTCTGCAGGATCGGATGCTGGTTCACTTCAGTAATTAATTACAGTAGCCAGTCTTCTTCTGCAGCAGGGGCGGCGGTTGATTACCCACCTGAACAGCACTAGCGCTGAAGCAGCGCTTGACAAAGACTCGATTCGCACTATCATTCACGCTGGCACGCAAAATCATCAGCGAACGCCTGCACGATGCGGAACGTAATATGATGCGCGTGTAACGGCCACACGCCATTGGCGGGAACGCGTGGTGTGGCACAGCGGCCGGTGAGCAAAGTGCCGCTCAAGGCTAGACAGCATCTTGGGGCGCTTAGTTCTGTGGGGAATGTCACATCGGCATATCGAGCGAGCAAGCAAACGACAGCGATGCGATACAGTAGCAACTGCAACCACAGCAGCATCTTCAACTCAGACGCGATCTAGAGTAGTCCTTCCCTGGCATACCGTCAGTCAACGCATGACGGTAGGACCGAGTTTGCTACGGTACGCTTCACAGGACACCGTATACTACAGTATGGCCGAGGGATGCTAGATGGCCACTACAACCCGTTAAGCGTGATACCCAACATGCTACACTGTTGTGGGTTACTCCTCGCGGCTCTCGAGAGTAATTACAGTGGCAGTGTCCAGTACGGCGAAGTAGATCGGAGTAATGTACAGTACTGTACGTACAGTACAGCACAGCACAGCACAGCACATTAGACGCATAGTTCAGTACCATGTCATAGGTAGTGCTCAATGGGTACAGCCTGCGTCAACGCAGCTAGCGTATCGCCATCACTGATGAACAGGTCAGCGTGATAACTAGCTTCTCACAGCCTGTGCCTGCCTTCCACTGGTGCGCAGATCTACGGGCAGCTCGAGTGCGGTCTGGGGGCGAGGCAGACACGCGTGGATTATATGTTTATAGCTGCTTGTCTAGAGACTCTCTGAAGCATCGTGATAAACAACTCTGTCAGCGGTAGCAGATGACTTACCTTCCTTGTGTCTGGCTTCACTGTGCCACATATCATCGCGCGTGGCTACGCCCACTTCCCAGCCAAGCGATCATGGAGCCGTGCCAGTCTCCGCCTTGCAGCCTTGATCTCCAAGCATATGCGGCAGATCTCCTGAACGATCTTGACGCTCCTTCGGCCTATGCGATGTCTTTCTCTTGGTGCTCAGGAGTAACGGCGGTGCCGCAATACCATGATCCATATTCAGGAAGCAGCTGGGACACGCAACACTCCGACATCGATCCCTGGGCCGATCAGCCTCTGTATCTCCACGACTGGAGTAGCCACGACTGGAGTAGCCACGACTGGAGTAGCCACGACTACGAGGCGTACTGCAATCCACCAGGCTACCTGCACACGGCAGCCACCTGGAGCAACGTGGATGTGCCGCATTCGAGCCCTATCCCAAGCGGGCAGATCTGCAGCTGGTCCATACCCTCGTCCCAGTCGGTACAGCCTCAGATGGACCATAGCCCAGCTAGTAGCTGCATCGCCTCAGGTGCTACTGCCTCTCCATGCGGAGGATCGAGTTGGAGCTGGAGCGGCTGCTGGAGCCAGAGCGTTGATGGCAGTCGAAGTGAGGGCAATACGGAGACTGGCAGTGGCAGCGACAGTGAGAGTGGCAGCGAGGACCAGAGAGAGAACAAAACCCACCGCACACGTCGACGAAGAACTTCTCGAAGACGCAGCCCAAACTCTCAATTAAAGAAGCTGTGCACAGTTTTCGCGTCAGCCAGACCAGACACGGTGAGCATCTGCATCGACACCATCGGCCAGCCAGCTCCCCGCTTCTATGTATGCCATCAGCCTCTATCGACCGGCTCCGACAGTCGTCTGTGCCAGCTTCCGTTCGCTCGTCCCGAGCACCTCCGAAGACACGTGCGCACTGTACACGAGAAGAGAGAGAGGTTTCCATGCAAGGTCGCATCCTGCGCCAAGGTGTTCACACGCATGGACAACTTGCGAGACCACTACTGGACGCACTTGCAGGGTCATGGTCGAGCTGGTAGAAATGAGAAGATGCCTCTCGAGAGACTAGCTGCAGTCGTGGGGAGAAAGGAAAGGGGAACGATCCGACGGTTCCAGGAGCGGCTGCAGGGCCAGCGGTCAAAGGAAGAGGCTGCCGTCGTTCAGCGTCTATGTCCGGGTAATGCTGGTTAGGCGTTCAGAATCAAAGTGACGATGTTGCAAAATACAGAGCCTTGGCTGATCGTAAGCATGGACGAGTTCTTGAAGCACTCCGGCCAGCCAAGCGAGGAGCAGTCGTACGTCCAAATGAGTGATTCCTATTAACACTATGTTCTTTTGACTAGCAAGCTAGAGCAATTGAAGCTGAGCTCCCTTACACCGAGACCTCGACCTTGGTTTCTTGGTGTGTTCCGTCGTGCTGATCTCATTCTGGTAAACAAACACAAACGCGACAAATCCCGACCAACGCCAAAAAAGACTTCCGAGGAGACAAGACTTGATGCTCCTCAACCATCCATCCTGAATCCAATCTTCTCCACTAGTTTTGAAACGACCTGAGAGAGCACGGTAGTGTCCTTCGTGAGCTCGTCCACCGTTTTGGTTCTCTCCTCCAGCATATCCAGCCTTTCCATTATCTTGCCGAGGACCGACAAGAGAGCAGGATCTGTTCTGGACTCTACCTCTTCGATTCTGATCTTCGGAGTCTGCTCTGACGGGAGGGCGTTGTGGGCCGCCTGCTTCGAGCGGCCAGACATGTGCGGAAGATCTCCCCCAGGATTGGTGTCGAGTGGTGTCTGTTTCAGGTAACTTCCTGCGGACATCGCGGGTGTCGTCTCCACAACGATCTGCTGCGGGCGCTGGTCCATCGGCGGGGTGCGCTTGTGCTTCTTGCAGATGGCCCGGATTGCGGCATCTGCACTCTCGCGGCCTATGACCTTTCTGAGATCGGAGACGACGATCTCCTCGAAGCCCCAAGTCCACTCTGCAAAGCCCCACGCTTCAGGGTCTTTACGTAGACTGCCCGATTTTGTGTTGACACCGTGTGTTTTGTAGTCGGAGATGGCAATGTAGCATAGTTTGACAAAGTCGCCTCGGTCCTTGTAAGACCATTGTCTCCTTGTCGCTGACGGTTTCAACTCTAGTATGCCTTCCTGCGCCAGATACCGCTTCATCTCGGCCCCGCCACACTCCATTCCCGACCGGATGTGGAACACTTCGCTGCCTTTCTCCGTCTCCACCACAGCTCTATGGCCTCTGCCGTGGGTGCGATACGCCATAATGCGCTTTCCGTCGCAAGTAAGGCCGGTAGCCCATTTCCACTCTACTTCTGCACCTGAGCTCGCGCCATCTGCATTCTCCGATGTCTGCGTTGGTCCGTTCTCTTCTGGCATGAACAGACTGCCGCTGCTTTCAGTATTCGATCGACCTTCTTCGCCCGAAGGGATCGAGGCATTGCTCTGTCTATCGCTACTGTCTGTATCCATCGGCTCACCGTCAGCATCGACGAACTCGGCACCAGTCGTCACTGGATCGGCGGATCTGTACGGCTTTATAGCGTCGTCTAGCCCTGTAGAGGCAGAGTTAGCAACGAGCGACAGACTCTGTCTACACGGCTAGACGAGCACCTACTTTTGATAGCTTCGCTGGCCTGTGCATGTCCACAGTTGTCTGGACGAAGTAATGCTACAAGCTCCTGGTACTTTTCTTCTGCTTTTTCTTTGCTCTGAAGACCTGCTAGGTCCAAGACCTTAAA
Organism: Sclerotiophoma versabilis; assembly: GCA_012274445.1. NCBI lineage: Eukaryota > Fungi > Ascomycota > Dothideomycetes > Pleosporales > Didymellaceae > Sclerotiophoma > Sclerotiophoma versabilis. The sequence goes on from JAAROD010000093.1 coordinate 583,983, forward strand.
GGCAAGCTTGGGGTCTGCCGCCATGATCCTCTCGACCTCGCGCGCCTGGACATCGCTAACTCCTGGAGGAGGCTGACTGTGCTCTGTCGTAGCTCCGTCTGTTGGCTCTAACCTGGTGGTAGGGTGCTCGCTGTTCGAACGTTCGCTCGTCGATGATGCAGCTTGACCGACACTGCCTGTTGATGAGCTGCCGGGCTCGCTCCCCTTTGGCTCGCCTTCGACTGGATTATTTTGGCCTGCAGGTTCTGCATTGGTGTTGGTGTCTGGAGACGGTCGAGCCGAAGTGCCAGCAGTGGCGGCTGCTGGATTGCTCTGATCACTGCTCTCTGGCGTTGCCTGTATGCCTTTCGGGGGCTCAGGCGCGACGCTCGGCTCTGGCGTAAAGTACCCGTATTCGGTCCTCACTCCGCCTTGCAGCCTGTCGTTTGTATTTGAAGCCATGACGAAGGTCAGCTGTGTAGATTGCGTCGTGTGCTATGCTGAGCAGCTCGACGTCCCTTTTGTATTTTCTGATTGACGGGGCGTGAGTTGTCCCCCATCCCGGGGCCATTTCGAGACCCAGACCAGAATGAGTTCATGTGTGCTGGAGCATGGCACCGTCCAACTTTGGCTCTTCGCTGGAGACCAGTTCCCGACTCACCCGTCTGGGCCAATACAAGACCCCCTGCTGTGATGGCCGAGGTACCGCGAAGCACGACTTGTAGCGTCGACGGCCCACCACTGCAGCTGCAAACGACGTGACTGTCGCCTACTCCAAGCAGAATGCGTTGCATCACAGCCTGGCCAGCTCTTCTCTTGACAGGACTAGCTTTTGCTGACTCCCCTCGAGATCCAAGCAGAACAGTAGCAGCGGACTTTGCACGGGAGACAACCGAGGTCCTTTTGACTGCTGAGTCTGCAAGCTGGAGCGGAGGACCTGCAGCTGCCACGATCCAGGTCCAAGTAGGTAGCCTGTACGGGTCAGCAGTGATACCGCTTGTCGGTCAAACAACCCCACGTGCACGCACAATCGAGGGCCACGCTTCTTCAAATGACGTGCACGGCTTGACCAACCACAAGACTGTTAGCATCTCGTCTTGCGATACAAGCTTCGACTACACCAAGGCAGCCAGCCCAGCTGTTCCAGCCGGTACAGCCAGAGAGGCCACCGCTACGGGCTTATCCCACTTTGCCAGTACTACTGGTGGTGCGAATGGGAATCAGACTGCATGTGCCAACCCTACCATCAGTGTGACAACCTTCAACGCAACCACCTTCAACGCAACCACCTTCAACGCGACAACAGTCATCCCACCCCGCGGACCGTTGCCGACACGGCCCCCTCCAAGCCTCAGCCTCCTCAGCAGCGCAGCTCTCTCGACCCGGAATGGCGGCGGTAGGCTTTTAGTGGCCGCTCTGCTTCAAGTGGGGTCTGTGCTTCTGCTGTAGTCTAGCAATGCGGGACATGGATAGCATGTCAAGAAGAAATAGATTAACCAAGTCAAGAAGACATAGATGAATCAAGTCAAGAAGAAATAGATCAATCAAGTCAACTAGAACGGCTGTACCACTGTCGATGGTGTGATGGAGGCTCTGACGCAGTTTCATTGTCGAAGCTCAATCTTCTCTTTGTCACTCTGTCTGCGGGGCTACATGTCTTTCTCAGAAAACAAGTTGTCAGCAACACGAAACCTGCAATTAGTGATCACTCTGATCTTGACCTGGCTTGAGATGCAGGCGAGCAAGAGGAAGAGCGGAGTAGAGAATCTCAGGGCGTGAATGAGACAACGAGCCAGATATGTACTCGGGGGTGCCTTCTGTTTCTCGCCATGCAAGATTCGGAAGGCCTCAGTCTATCCGCATTGTGCGTAGCGGCTGCCTCTGCCCTGCCTGCTGTGGTGAGGACGATGTTGTAAATCTAGACGAGATAGCTCAAGTGCGCGACGAGGCAGCTGTCTCGAGCTGACACGGTAGGTAGTGACTGAGCACTACAACACGATCGCCACTGCGCACGACATGCAATCGCTCATACTTGTCTGCCGGGTCACGTTGCTATCCGGCTACAAGAAAGCAGCGCGCTGAAAGAGACGAGAGAGCGGTTCTATTCTGGTCGACTTGCAACTACACTGGTAACTGGCAACTACACTAACTAGTCAAGCAGTCTTCAATCCACCAAACCTAGGCTGACTTTGCCGCCTCTTCAAGCCGCTTCTTAATAACGGGGCTGCTCTTCTGCCATGCGTTCAGCTGCGTATCAACAAGCGAGCTGTAGAACAGAGGCTGAATAGTTGTTTGAGCGCTGCAAGAAGTGTTACCTGACATTAGGTATTATAACGATTATGGCGCTTAGTGTGCTGTGCCACTGATCCAGAACTTGCGGTCCGCCTTACACCTTGCCTCTTTCGGGAGCTTTGCTAACAAGCCTGAGCCTGTAAGTCCGATAGACAGGTGACGCGTCGCAGCATGCAGCGACAGGCATCTACGCAAGGTTGACATATCGTTCTTCACGTTCAACGGGCAGTGTAGGTGTGTGATGGAGCGTTGCAGCCGCGCATTAGACCAGCTATTATCAGCGCCCCCAAAACCATACGGTACTGGTAAGCGCTCGCTTAGCTGCAATCAGTGCGCAATCTCGGGCACTCAGCTCTACACTAAGCCTATTTGGTCCTACGTGCATATCGCGGGATTTGTGTTGTCCCTCTGCTTGCTTTGGCTTATTGTGCGGCACAGCCAGGGCAGTAGCCAAGCGACACTGAGAAAGAAGACTTGCATTATCAGGGAACGAGCCTATTGGTCAGTATGCGATGTGCCTATTGGCTGTAACGGGATCTCGCCATATGTGGCGCACAGCCTTGATTTCCCACGAAAGGAAAGTGATTCCATAGCTTGTTTCGCAGCATCAGGCCATGGAAATTAGTGGGGACGATAGCGAGTAGAAGCAGTTTCTTGCGTGCCGCCTATGCACTACCCACTGCGTTGTTTAACCAGGGTTGGGCCAAGGACAGTCTTGAAGCGCTATAAGAACGTCCAGCTGAGCTCAGAACAACTCATAGCGCTCTGCCATTTTTCGGCTGTCTCGCTTTCCGTTTCTTTTTTTCTACCTATAGGACCCTCGCTACGTTGTGAAGTCAGTTGCTACCATGGGGCTTCTTTCAGAAGCGATCAATGAGCGAAAAGCAAAGACAGTTGGTATCAACAAATCCGATTGGACGAACTTCTACTCTCCAAATTACCCAAAGACGATCGGAGTCAGGGGACTATCTGCATGCTCGGTTTTCGCGATTGTTTCGCCGCACGCAGCCGTTGTGGCCCATATTGGCCCGAACATATTGGGCTCAACCAGCGCCACATCCTTCATCAAGCTTGCTGAAGACCTAACGAACGAAGCCATCTGCACATGCCGGGACAACCCACATTTTTTTCCTCCGGAGAGCAAGATATACATTGTGTGCGCAACCCTTAACAACGACGTCATTACTGCCCCAGAGCAACTAAGTGCCATGTATCGCGGCGTCAAATCACTTCCCCATGCTTCTGTGCAGTGGCACTACGAACGCTCGACCGAAGCACTTATGAACAACGAAACGAATTTAGGAACAGTCTTTATTGATGGACGGAGTGGATCTCCTCGAATTTATGTGGAGGATAGAGACATCACAGACGTCCCTGCGAATGCCCCAACATGGACCTGCGCTACTCGCAATGGACAGACACAATATCAACTCACCATCAGTAACGTCGTTATTGAGTCACGAAACAATCCTCCTATTAATGAATGGGTTCAGAATGGACAGAAATGGATCATGTGGAATGGGGTTAGCTGGATCAGTTCGTAGCGAATAGAGTATTACCGATCTTGTGTATTACTTGCACAAGCGCGATATGGTGTCATGTTACCTTCTCATATAGCGGTGGCTTAACAGTTGTACAATCCGGGACCGTTGCTTACGTTCCGCTGCGTCTAGGGCTGTGCGACCCCTATTAGACACAACTGTGGCGTCCGCACCTCTTGATAGTAGATATGCCACAACATCGTCCTTCCCCTCCTCTGCTGCAGTGAATAAAGCTGTTCCTGCTTCTCCTAATCCCCATTCCATCCAAGAGCGCGGGTCATCCTGAAACCAGATGCTGTCGATTGGGCAACCTAGATTCAGTAATAGCTCAATAGTCTCAAGGCGACCTTCTTCTACTCGTTGCAAAGCAAAATGAAGGAGCTGCCCATGTTGAATTCCGCTACTGCGGTCGAGAAACAGTCTAATTGTTGACATCGGAGCCTTGAAAAGCGCTACGGACGTCGGAGTGACGTCGAAGTCTCCTGTTGCATCCGGGGCAGCTCCCTTATCCAGCAACCAACGAGGAAGATGTTCGTCAAAGAGGAAGCTCCTAATTATCGTTAGTTGTGCTTCTTAAACATGTTTTAGTGTACCTACCCAAGACGTGGATACTTTGAGTCCTCATCTGTTTGCGTAATGTCCCAGCCAAAATTGATGAAAACCTGGGCTACAGCCGGCGACTTCACGCAAGAAGTTACTAAGTGTGGCGCCCAGTTTTCGCAGAGAAACAGAAGAACGGCAAAGTGGTCGTTTCTTGCTGCGTCACTAAATGCACTGAAAATTCCAGTCAGATCTTCGGTTGGATGCTGGGCTGTTATGGTGTTCAAGGTGCTGACTACGTCTGCAAGCTTGCCTGCCCTGGCGGCTACCTGCAGTTTTCCGATTTGAGCTGAGACTGAGAGCGGTGAATCAGACTGATACATCTCATGAGAGAAAGCTTCTGGAATTATGAGACGCACAATGTCGGTGAATCGCGTTGGAAGATCCTGGTCAGTTGTGCTAACACCTGCAACGATTAGCAGGTACAAGACGACTTCAGGTCTCTTTGCAGATACGGCGCCGGCTAGAGCTAAAAGCAGTGCGTGTTGCTTCTTTTGCAGTAAATCCAGAAGGAGTTTCAAGATCTCTAGATTGCCGAACCATGCAGCCCAGAAAAGACTGCCTGCGTAATGGAGTGGTTCAGAGCCAGAGAGACGTGACAGCAGAGTTTGGACTATCTCGCCATGGTTTTCTAGACACGCATCTTCCATTGCTTTTGCAAATGGAGCTTCTCCAATCGACGGTGGAGTCTTGGAAAGAATGCGTTGCATAAAGTCCTGAGAATTGTGTTCTGCGGCCGTACGAATGAGACGTGTCCAGAAACTCTTCGTAGCTGCCGATGTTAGGTCTTCTTGCCTAAGACCTAACAACCGATCTGCATGTGCTCCTTGGTTGTTTTTGACCAGTCGCACAACAGCATCATCGTACACAGACTTAGCTATGCGGTTTTTGTACTCAAGTAGCTTGATCAGCACGTTCTCGTGATCAGCTGTGAGAGCAGTCTCAATAGCATGCATAAGGCGGAGCCCAACAAGATGTTTATGAGCTTCCCAGTTGCAGTGGTCAAGCAACAGCTGTATCATTGCTGGAGAACCCGATGATGCTGCTGCAGCCAAAGCCTCGCCAAAAAACGGAGTATTCGAAGTTGCATTAGCCCCTTCCTGAAGGAGCTTAAGTACCGTATGTGTCATATCTAGCCAGACAGCGGCTACAAGAGCGCTGTCTCTAATATCCTCAGCTCGAATATGCCCTGGTTTTTCTGTTGTAAGGCAGTCGACAAGCCTCCAGTACACCATCGTTCTTGCTGCAGCGGTTTCGAGAACTTGCACGTATCGAGTCCGAATCTCAGACTTAGTATGACCAGCAATGAAATCTGCTGTGCAGTTGATGGCATAGCACAAGAGTAACTCGTTGGCATTGCCAAGCGACATCTTGAATTGAATAAGTTTGTGTGTCATAGATTCGCCCAATTTTCTTTGAAGAAGAATCACTTTTGGGAGGCGAAAAACCGAATTCTGAACAAGTTCGTTGAAATAGCCTAGATCTTATTAGGTTGAAAGTTCAACAACTCTCCTAAAGCGACGTACAGGATATTTCTCGGAATCTCGCAGCTTGTTGTAGTCCCGTGTGTTGGACAGCAATGTCAGTTATATGCTGCAAGACTTCGGCCGGCAGCTCAAGTATATACATTGTAATAGCGAGACGGATGGCGAACCTCGCGCACACAAGAAATCTGGTGCCGTTGGGTATGGTACACAGAAACCGAGGAATCTGTTTCAACAAATTGCAATGGAGTGCTAAATCTACACGACTAAGATAGCGCAGCGGCAACAGTTGTGTGTAGGTTGTGCGGTGCAGAGGAATTGCATGCGAATAACGGCGCGGTGGAGAGAGGCGATATTCTCGTATCAGACTACGCTAGCAGCATCTCCTAGTACATAAACAAATATGACGGTTATCATGGCCCGGCGCTCCGACGCAGGGGCAGCTTCTAGGATTGGTTGTTTGAGAGAGTGCCTGTTTATACCGACCCCCTTTATGCAGGCCGCTGCATCGGTTCAGCTTTGTTATCTCATTGTGCCGGGCACCGTACATGGATTGGATATGGAAGCACCCTTCTTTATGCTAAAGCGCCTGGAAACCTCGGGCACCTAATCAAGCCAGCGCTAAAACGCGGATGGGGTTTGAGCGGGAGGGAGGCACCAGGGGCGATCGCTTAGGCGGAGCGCGCACTGCAGTCGTTTCTTGGGCTATTGATTCATATTTTAACGTTCCTGTAGGACGTCCGTTAGCGCTGCGCCGTGGGCACGATCCCTGGTTAGCACTGTATCAGCGCAGCTCACACATGAACAATCCTCACTAAATGCGCGCTGAACCCTGTTGCACAAAGCAACGCTTCGCCCCAAGCACTTTGGATGGTGCATTACACATTATGCACAACTCATAGAAGATGTTGATGGGACTTATTGTAAATAGATAGATAAAGGAAGAACAGAACACTGTCAAGAAGCTAAAGTGTGCTCTTGTAACGCCGAGGCAGATTGGTGTTCATAAGGCGAGAGATAGAATCTGAGCACTGCACAGCCCTCCTCTGGGTACAACACACGGACGTTACCGCATCACAAGACCAACAGTTCACACGGCGTGGCAAATGCTACTAAGGCTAAATTACCTAGCGTTTTAGCACTTGCCGGGGTGCTTATCGCCCTACATAAGTTGTCCTTAATTCGAAAACGGGACGGTGCTTCGTTCTCTGTAGATTTTTGTTGCACAGTTAAGTGCGGGATGTTTAGAGGCGTAGAACCATCTAATTGTGTGCTCTGAAAGTGAGTGTCTTGTGTTTACGTTGACTCTAGTACCCCGGCCCAGCTCATCTACAGGAACCTTACGGCACGCTTACTAATGCAGGTCACGTTCTCAACAGTGCTGGCCTGCGACAATCATTCCAAAATAAGCATTAAACAACGTGCCAGGGATTTCAAAAACTGCGCAACTATCGAGTCACATGTGCCAGTTTCCCCATTCAAATATCGTCATTGGCGCCTAGTCGCCAATGACGAAGAGTTGTTCAATTAGCTCTAAGCTCGGCGATATAGTATTTGTTTTTGCAATAGCCTTCCCAGCCTTGATAAGCACTATCCGGGTATCTCGTGAAAGGGATTCCGACGGAGTAGTAGCTGAGAAGCCCTATACATCCCAGTTTTATTCAACGCTCTAGTGAAGTTATTAAACATATGACAGTAGATGAATTACTGCTTCTGAACAATTTTAGAATGATGCGAACGAAGTGGAAGACTCTCGACTCATATAATGGCAGTCAACACATCTCTTGGGAGGATGTACTAACGTTAGTAACTGGCAGCTACACTGGTAACTGGCAACTACACTGGTGACCGGTAACTGCACTGATAACTACAAGACAAAGGCAAGAGTGACATGCGCTTAAGAACTCTTTCGCTTCCGGCTCGGACGCACCCTTCTGGTCGAAGCCCTGCGCACTGGCGGGGTTTCTTTGTGCAAGTCCCCGCTTCTTGCTGTGTTCTTGACCCCCTCAGTCTGGTTTGGCTCTGTCGAGCACTGCGTGCTCTGGAGGCTGTCGACCCTTTGGGTCAGGCCGCAAATGACGTCAGCGGCGCGGGTTAGCGCCTCGCGCAGTTCGGCCTTGTCTTTCTCCAAACTCACGATAGCAGCGTGTGACTGCGCACACGATGAGCCTGCAGTGCAATCGGCCTCCTGCTTTATCGAGACAGCATCGGCAGCATCGCGCCGCTGAGAGCGCCGATCGATCGATTCGAGGGCGAGCATGGCCGTCTGCGCGCTCTCTGCCTCTCTCTCGAGCGACCTGCACCTGCCAGCCGTCTCTGCAAGATCTCTGGTAGTCGCTTGGTGCTGGTCAAACAGGTGCTGGTACGCCTGAGCGCACTGCGCGTAGCCCTGCTCGGCGGCGAGGCACCGATTCTCGAGTCCGCTCTGGTTGTCGCAAAGACGCCTCAGTTGCTTGCGGCATGCTCCGAGAGCGATCGCGACGTTGTAGAGCTGATGTTCCACCGACACCAAGTCTTCGCGCCCAGTGACGAAGGGCAGGTCCATGATGCAACCCTCGCAGAGCGTCGGTCCAGGATGCGGTGTTGTGGCTGCCGTTGCAGATTGGTGCGAAACCGTGACTACGGCTCAAGGCCCTGTATATGCGTTCATGGTCAACGTCGGTTGGGCGCCTGTAGGGAGCCTTTTCGTGACGAGACTGCTTGTGGCCTACGGTACTTAGGGTGCTGTATCAGAACCAGCTGCTGCATGTCGAGACTGCTACTTGCTCATGGTCCCGGTTTTGGCCTCTTGTAGGGAGACGGGGGCTCTGTTTGGGTCGCTGCAAGAAGAGCTGATGGGAGAGGTATCATACATAACGTCACAACTGATGGCCATGGAACGGGTCCAGGTGTGACGTTTGTAGTGACCTCGACACCTTTGACACCAACAAGCACAACTGCAACAGCATGTCTGCAGCTCAACCTCCTCAGTCTTGTAGAAGAAGTCAATCGAAAAGCAGCTCGGATCAAGCGTGTCTCCGCAGGTTGCTTGCCCGCAGACTGCTTGCACAATACCTGCAACCTAGCACAGCTGAAATGAGCGCAGCGGGGAAGGGCCACCGCTCAAGAGCTGGATGGAGCACTGCTGACGCATCGCACCGCCGTGCATGTCTCGAAGAGGAGACGGTGCTGGACGCGGCGATTAATCGATTGATACTTGACGACATGGTAGAGCAGGAGCAGGAGCAGGAGCAGGAGCAGGAGCAGGAGCAGGAGCAGGAGCAGTAAGCACAGGCGATCTCTCAACCCTCGGAGAGCGATATAGACTCGACTGTAATGCTCGCGCTTCATAAACAGTCACCCAAGTAGGTGACAGCTTCAGTGATCGAACACTACAGCAGGCAATCTATTTAGTCACACACACTCCGCCTTCAAGCACCTCTTTGTTTAGCTGGTAAAACAAAGCCTTCCAGATAAATGCGAACGATGAGATTTGAGAGGATGCTTGTGGCAGCGACGGATGTGCTGGCGTTGGCGCGGGACTGACTTAATTTTAGCAGTCTCCCTTCGTCTAAAGCTTACGACTGTGCTATTTTCGGACTGCACCGCGAGTCCGCCATTCACCCAGCAGGATCAGAGACTTACTTGAGGCAGCAATTATATGTTCAAATCGATTTTTAATAATTGTGTCATGATTGTTACGCCTGCACATGTCCCACTCGGCCAGCCATTTGCACTCAGCTGGTAAAGTATGGCCTCCGTACCTGCAACGACCGATCTGTGCCGCCAAATGCTGTACACAAGCTGGGACTCTCTCGCTCAGCTCCGATCGGCTCTGCGCCAAACTCGAGAGACTCATCTGGGACTTGCCAATGCATACGTCGAGCTTCAGGAAGACCACTGCAAGACTTCAGAGGAGCTGGGTCGGCTCAAAGACGGCTACTGTAGCCTCTTTCGACACTGGGAGCAGAGCTGCCGGCTCCTCCAGGAATGCAAGCGTGTCTCGACCGACTATGCATACCGTGGCCCTGGGTGCTGCTGCAATAGTGGCATGTGTTTCAGCACGCTGGCTGTGGAACGAATGACAAGCGCACAGCGGCTTAGCTGTGAGAAGGCGGCTCTACCGTGACAGTCAGCCACTGCGCATCAGTAGGGACACCAGACCAGGATTCTCCATTCCAGCTGCCCTGTCGAGGCAGGTCACGATGCACGCAAGGAGGATCGAAAAAGCTATCTGGGAAGGGTCGGAAAGCAAGCTTGGATGTGAGATGCCCAGCAGTCAAGAAGTGGGCAGGGAGCAGGCACAGAAATCGTCATTCGGGCGAGAGACAAACCTAGACAGGTCCATCACAAGAGTGCGGGGAGGCCAATGTGGACTCGTATTTTAGGCACTGAGGGGGTACCAAAATAGGTCTCCGTACGAAGAATAGAAGAAGAAGAAGAAATAGAAGAAGGTAGTTCAGCGACTACTGCTCACTGTGTGTGCTCTTTTGGCACCCACAACATCCAGTCGTCTCGTGTCCGCTGAGATGTACGCTCATAACGTGCCCGTCGAGACGTCTCCTCATTTCGCCAACGACCCTCCCCTCGCTCTAGGATCCACAGAACGCGAGATGGCCCGCAATAAAAGGATCCTGGCGCCACAAGAAGCTACACGAGCCGACACGCAAGCGTTTATGTGCGGGCCAACGCCTAGCTTATCTCAGATGATCATACGTACAGAGCAGGAGAACGAAAGGCTCCGTCGAGAAGTAGCCTGTCAGCACAAGATGGAGGATGCGAGCATGTACCTCCTCAGCGAAGTGCAGGGGTTCCTTGAGAAGCTGCAGCAGGCAGTAAACATCTTTGAAGATCTTCAGCTGGACGTCGAACAAGACCTGCGCGATGGTACAAACCCGTAAGGGCAGAGCAGGGCAGGGCAGGGCAGGCTTCACATGGAACGCTTCGCGTATAGGCAGTAGCACCAAATAAGGAACGGCGCAGAGCATTGGTCAACAGTACTCCACTTTGTGATCTACTTCTCCCAATTTCAAGAGATACTCACTCTGCCACACTATGAATAATTAGAAGCTAGTGACCCAAAAGCATAGCGTGAGTTGAGCCGCCAGTCATCTTACTACGGAGTCCCACCCCCTCTCCCGGCTCTTCTGCTTCCAGATTTTCCGTCGTATTACTTCAACCATGCCATGCTATGAGCTCTATCGCGCAACGGCCCCGGTTGCTCTACGTCACGAGGGGCGTGATCACTGTAAGCAACGCCATGGCCACGGCGCATCCGAGCGCTCCAAAGCACAGTCTGCTGACTTCGCCGCTTTGTGCCTCGATCCAAGGGGGCAGATCCTTTGTCCTTGCTTGCACCGCTACAAACAAAGCTGCAAGCATGATGAACGGGGAACAGCACACCAAGCCCAGAACCGACAAGACCAACATCCTGCAAGGGACGCTAAGGCGAGAGATGGCGCTGGTAACCTTTGATAGCGAGACAAAAGCTGAGCAAACGAAGAGGACCATCCGCTCCAAAAGGCATGGTTACAAGAGTGAGCACTGGAGGAAAACGAGGTGGTTCGTCACTGGCGATAATACCTCATCAATGTGTCTGTAGTGTAACGTGTAACGTGGTCACCCCGCACACGAGGTCGCCTTCTAAGCTCCTAGGGACCGCTTCTTTTGTAGGGTGAGCAACCAACGTCCCCTCCAGACCAAAATCATTACTACGCACCGCTCTTCTATAAAGAAGAACTTCCGGTCTAGTACGTGGACAAGATGAGTGCTTGTGTGGTACCTACCCAAGCCACCCATCCAACGCCTTTGGACGATGAGCTTACTGCCCTAACGCTACAACTCGAAGAGCTGGGTCTTGTCACCGCTTCTGGAAAAGGGAAGCATCCAGTTGATCATCCTCCAGACTTTGAGGTCGCCTTCGGCAGCTTCCGGGCAGAGCTTGAGAAGTACAAGACCTTCTTGGACGATCAAAAATTGGCCCAGAGCATGGGCGCTGCTGTACACACCGATGAAGCTATCATTGGTGACCTTACTGCGCAAGAGATCCAGTCTCACGTGGACCACCGCTTTGTCATTCAGCTCAGTAACGATGACCCCGAAATTGAAGCACCTCCCCACTCCGTGGGTGCCAAATCTGAGGGAATCATCGAAGACTGGATGTCCACAGTTTCTGAGACGATGGCCGCGCACTCTGTTGTCGAGTTTTCGGATGAGGAGACAGAAGCTGGGCCATCCTTGAACTACGCCGAGCGCCAGGCTGAAACTATCAAAAAGCTGGCCATGAAGTTCCATTGTATCGCTTGTACTGATCGAGTTCATCGCTCCAACATGATCGCAGCTGAGTGTGGTCACCGCTATTGTGCCGACTGCATGAAGAGCCTGTTCATGCGTTCAACAAAAGATGAAGGTCTATATCCTCCCAAGTGCTGCAAGCAACCCATCCCGCTTGCCTTGGTAGCTAGGCATATGGACGCCAACGATCTTGCAACCTTCCAGTTGGCTACCGTTGAGTTTGCGACCCCGCATCGGGTCTACTGTAGCAACCTCAAGTGTGCAAAGTTTATCATTCCAAATAACATCAGGTCGAGTCTGCAACGGGCGGATTGTTGGGCTTGTGGAACTGAGACATGCACCATTTGCATGAACGGGTACCATCACAGCCGGGACTGTCCGGATGACCCCTCTCTCCGCCAGACTCGGGAGCTGGCGGTGAGTTTGGGATGGCAAACTTGTAAAGTTTGCAAGCGAGTCGTCCAGCTTCGAAGTGGTTGCAATCATATGACGTGAGTACTCAAAAATGGTCACAGTTGGCTTCAGCTGATAGGCCCAGATGCATTTGTAGCGCAGAGTTCTGTTATGTCTGCGGCATTGAATGGAAGAATTGCACGTGTGAGACAGCTGACATCAACCGAATCGAAGAGCGAGCAGAAGAAATCGTAGAAAGAGACGCGCCAGCAAACATTCTTCCACATCAAAGACGCGCAAGATTCGACCAAGTCTTCGCAGAATTGCAGGACAACCACGAATGCGAGCATTCTCGCCGATTCCAGCGCATAGATTCGGGTGCACCTCGACGCGGGTTCCGGTGCGAGATGTGCGACGCTCGTCACTATAGATACATTCTGCAGTGCCGCCATTGCTATATCAATGTCTGTGAAGAGTGCCGCCGCAATCGTATCTGAGTTAGCAGATTCGTCGATTAAAGCAACACCATCCAATGGCTAATACCTGTTCCTTCGCATTCGCCATTTTTTCTAATGACAGTGTAACTTGTGAAAATTAAGCTCCTTGGTGTAGTCATGAGCAAGAGGCTTAAAGCAGACTACGTCTAACGGCTGGAGAGAGTGTGTGGTATATGTCTTAAACGCAAATGTTTTGAACAAGACGGGCTGAGTACTGTATAGAATCAACGTTATGATAGGCATCTACAGCTCGTTCAATGCGAGGTCTGTGTGGATCGCGCCTAAGAAGGATCAGCTCCAAAATATCAACAAGGCCAGCGTTACCGATGAACTATGTTCGAGGAGAAGTAGATGTAAGTGCTTATCAGACTAGAAGTTTGACGCAGACTATCAGGTTGAAGGTTTCTCATTGAAGCCTTGTGCTACAAGCACGCCACTGCCGGTACGCGCCGTGGCTGCATCTGCGGCCGCACCCCTCCAAGACCAAAGCCTCGTCATGCCCCACCAAACAGGGACGATTATTTATGAGCTAGCGCCTCGCGTACCGGTATAGGATCAGTTCCAGAGACGCAACAGCACAAGACGTTGAAAGATCCTGTGCGGGGTTCCAGCGGCTAAGTGGTTCAATATGCATGGTAACGTGTCTGCGCATGTGCAAAGGCCCTTCATGAGCCACGTGTTCCGTTGCAAGTGGGGCTTCAAATCACAGCCACTTCAGGCTACTGCACTAGAGAACTGAAGAGTAGTTCTGGATCGTTTCCTACATATGAAGTGATGAAAGCTCTACTTTTAGGGACCACCTTTCTGCGGAATCTTCTCGATTATATCAGTCGCGATGGCAAAGAAAAAGAAAAACAAAAACGACTCGGTTTGTCCCAGGACTAGGTAGGTCATCTTCTCTCTGTGATGTAGTAGTTCTAGAGGTGATAATCTTAGCCCATATACAAGCTCACCGATCATTGTGCACTTCGGCGTTGACCGCCAGCGATACTATGTACTAGACGCTCTGGTGCAAAAAATAGCAAAGTAAAGTGTGCCTTCGTTGTAGGTCTTCTGCACGTTGCGTTGTGGTGGCATTAAGAGTAATAGACGTGTGATAGACAAAAGTTAATAAGGTGCGCCGCTCAGTGGGGAAACACATTAACGTAATCCACCATCGAGTTGGCCACCCCATCGAGTTGGCCACTCAATGCCAAGACCCATCAAACTTCTCAACCACCTACAATGCAACCACAACCAGATATAGGATCACTTTCCTATGAAGAGAGGGTAATCCTTGCTATCCAATTACTTAAATCTGACGCGTCACTAAGCCTCAGGCACGTTGCTTCAGTGTACAGGGTGTCCCGGAGTACCCTGACGAACCGACGCGTTGGAATGCATTCCCGACGCGATACCCACCCTAACCGATCAAATCTCACCAAGAGCGAAGAGAATAGTCTTGTTGCACGTATAAGGGACCTATCTCTACGTGGATTTGCCCCCTCTCACGCTGAAGTACGCAGTATGGCTGATCAATTGTTGGCTGTACGCGCTGGCACCTGTGTCGGCATCAACTGGGTGGAACGCTTCTTCTTACGTCAACCACAAATCAAATCTCAGCTATCACGACCCAGGGACTACCGTAGGGTCCTGTGCAGCAACCCTGCAATCATTGAGCCATGGTTTGAGCTGGTAGCCAGCGTGAAAGCCAAGTACGGTATCCTTGATGAAGATACCTACAACTTCGACGAGACTGGGTTCCAGATAGGCGTAGGGGGGTCTATTAAGGTGGTCACTGCAGCAGAGATTCGTCTTAACCCTATTGGACGCCAACCTGGTGATCGTGAGTGGGTTACCCTGATCGCTGCCGTCAGTGCAGGTGGCTGGCTCGTCCCACCTTTCTTCATCTTCAAAGGAAAGAACCACAACCAAGCCTGGTATCACAATAATCCTAAGGACTGGAGGATTGCTGTATCTGATAATGGCTGGACTACCAATGAAGTGGGGATTGCCTGGCTTCAGCACTTCATTGAGCATACCACTCAGCGTACAGTTAGTGGTTACCGGCTGCTCATCCTTGATGGCCATGAGTCCCACAACTCAATCAGATTCCAGGATATCTGCAAGGAGAACAACATTATTACCCTCTGTATGCCTGCGCACGCCTCCCATATCCTACAACCCCTGGACGTTGGGTGCTTCTCTCCCCTGAAGCGTGCGTACAAGAAGGAAGTAGGAGCCCTGGCGAACAGCCACATCAACCATATTGACAAGCTAGCATTCCTGGCAGCGTTTCTAGCAGTATACCAAGGTGTTTTCTCGTCAGATAACATCAAAGCTGGATTCAGAGCCACTGGTTTGGTGCCCCTGGACCCAGGAGCGGTGCTATCAAAGCTGGAGATCAAGCCTCGAACGCCGTCACCACCGCTGCCTACCACCCCCTGGGACCCCAGGACCCCCAGCAACGCCCTTGAATTACAGGCCCAATCTACGCTGATCAAGAACCGTATTCGAACCCACGCTGGGTCCTCTCCAACAGCGCTTGTAACCATGGTGCAGCAGATGCAGAAAGGTGCAGAAATGCTAGTGCACACTGGAACCATTTTAGCTGGTGAGATTGTCAAGCTTCAAGCTGCCAACGCTGCTGCAGCTGAGCGTAGAAGCCGAAAAAGGAAGCGTATACAGAAAGGGGGGACCCTTACGCAGGAGGAAGCAGAGGATATAGTAGCTCAGAGAGACGCAGTAGTGCTGGCAGGGGAGGTGAGGCGTGAGGAGAGGCGTGAGGAGAGGCGTGCAGCTGGTGGTAGCAGCCGGGGTATTCCCCACTGCAGTACATGTAGCGAGCCAGGGCACAACAAAAGAACCTGCACAAAAGGTGCAGCTGCATCAGGCGATTAATTCTATCTACTTTTCATCAAAATTGGTTGCGGTGGTGTTGAGATATCAGGGGTGGAGTAATGGGGGGGTGCATTGGGTGGCCAACTCGATGGGGTGGCCAACTCGATGGTGGATTACGTTAATACATCTGTGACCAGAATTTCTTACCTCGTCGAACAGACCATCCAACCGCGTTGCTAGATCGCATTCAGAGTCACTGCCTCTCATCAAAGAGTTCAGAAAATCCTCAACCCTTCCTTCAATATCCCGATAGTCTTCATATGGACGGATGCAGTTATACTCCCAAGTAAGTTTGACCTGTGCACCTTCGTTCTCTAAGACCGCTATAATCGACCGAAGGATATTGAGCAAGCGAAGCAATACTGCGGGATCAACTTTAGCCTGGTGTAGCTTGAATTCGAGCTTAAAGCCACGCTTCTTTCGGATGGCGAGCAATGTTTGCAGTTGCGCGTTCGTCTGGGCCATTCGGGTAGATAACAGCTCTCTGAGAGGGTAAGCTTCATCGAGGTCCATGTAGATAAAGAGGTTTCTCAGCACCATAACTGGTTCAAGTCCGACATTGAATACATCCTGTTTTAAGAGCCGATGAAGTTGGGATTGGTCATGTACATCGAAGGTATGACAAGTTTGAGTAGTCGCGTAATACGCTTCCACAATCTCCAATGCCAAATCTCCACCGACAAAGGTCTTATCCACGACATGAGGTATTTCACCCTGAAACCAAGTTCTTGGAATGTTTGAGTCACCTGGGACAGGGTTACAGTACAGGCCGTCTATCCTGGTCTGCATTGAGCCTAAGGTGGCCCAATAATAGTTTGTGTCCCAGATGTGGCGATAAATCTCGCATCGCAATTCTTTCGGGAAAATACAAAGGATCCAGTCTGCCATCATCTTGTTCCATGCCTGCGAGTAAAGGTTGATGAATGTTTCGAGTGATCTTTGTTATCTATTAGCCTCAACGTTTAACCAACAATTCGGTATGGATGCTTACTCGCTCCTTTTCGCCGTCGACCTGGCTCGTGAACACTGTCTCTTCAGTCTGAAAAGATGAAGACTTGTACAGTTGTCAGCCAAAGTATCGTTATTGTAGACATGGAGGCCTAACTTAATGTCCTTAACAGGCGCAGGGCAATGTTGCCTGGTGCAGTTAGCGTGATTTCTGCGACTGAAGAGATCGGGCTCACGTTAGGGTCTGGAGATCTGAAGTGCATCTGTCGAGATGCTCGTCCATAGATTCGATGCTGCTCCACTCTTTGCAAGCCTGTGGCTTGGGCATACTTGAGAATGGCTTGGGCATGTTTTAGGATGAAAGAGCTTAGTCCAATGAGTAGGATAGTTTTGGTTCTCCTAGTCAAAATGAAAGAGATGATGAAGATTTGACGTACGAGGGAACATCAGAGGCCTTTATAGTGCGTCGTAATGTCTCTCGGGGCAATGACCGGCGAGAAGGGCGGATGATGCGCCTGACGCCATTGGGGATGAGCCTGCGGTAACCACCGCTCGCTCACATGATATTAGCCATCCTTGACGGGCAAGACCATGAAGTAATCCGGGAATGAAGCCCGTGCAAGACAACAGAGAGGTGGGTCTCGGCCCGCTACACAGCCAAGGGGGCCAATGCCACTGCGGCGACATGGCGACCCAGCTGCTCTCCAGCTGTGCCGCTCAAGGTAGTCTCCGGGTCTTTGACCCCGTCGGGTCACTTTACAATACGCTGACTGGGCATGATAGCTCGCTTCTAATGGTCGTGAGCAGATATGGGTAGTGAACAGCTTCCGCGTTACAGGGGGCGTCACGGCATGAACCTCAGATGCGTGCTCCTGGCCTCGATGGTGACATACGCCGAAAAGAGAAACATTAGGGGCGGTTTATAAGGTTACCATCGTACAGCAAACATAAAATCACTCTCTCTGTGAACAAAAGCGGCGCCTTTTTCCAAGAGTAAGTGGAGAAGCGTTCTCCGTCTTGCCATGATGGCCCAGAGAATAGCGTTGTAACGACAGGCATGCCGCCAGAGTTGGTCAATCGCGATGCGGCATAAGGTCTGATTCGTTTGCCCTACAGCAACGACATCTCGGGCAGACTCTAGGTTGTCGAGGATTGTGCAGATCAGTTCGACAGGTAGGACGTGAAAGTTCCTTTTTTCGGGATTGTTCAGGGCGGTGATGGTGGAAGTTACGACTGCCTTCGCAGGGTTTTGAACGGATTGGTCACGAAGAAATTTTCGTTTGACTTTGAACATTGAAGCAGCGCGTCTCCTGGTAATGTTTGGATTGCGATCGATTGCTTGGACGGCCAGATCCACTCTTTCGCTATATGCGAGCAGTCTCAGGTCGTGTTCCTGCGGCATTGGAAGCGTCGGGACTGGTTAGTCTAGTTCAACAGATGATCGAATGCGCGTCTCTGAGATAGTGCGAAGTCTTGCGCGTCGGTAGTAGGCAGGCGCAAAGAAAGCGCGCTTGTTGAGAACAACGCGAAAGCGGCACGCGCACGGACCCAAATACGGCATGGATAAAGGCAGAACTCCGAAAACACGACAAACAGCGAGAGATTAATTTTTGGAATTACCATCACAAAAAGCATCAAAAACTCCTGCCAGTGGTCGCAACGATCTCTGCAGACCATCGCGCGTCCCCTCGCGTCGTTATGGCACCTGTAGAGCCGCTGTTGCGGCCCTGGTAGGCACAGACAGACAAAATCTGCGAGCAAGCTACTTAACACGCTGATGATAGTGATATGGATGAGCTTATTTCCAGGTCTGTATCGGATTCGTTGCGGCTTAAAAAACATTGGCCCTGGACTGGCAAAGTGGAGCTGGGCCTTGTGCCTCATCAATTGAGAGCGATGGAAGGTGATAAAATTCAGCAGAAAGTCTTGTTGCTCGAAGGAAATGACGTCAAGTGCGCGGGGTTCTGTAGCGTTACATCGGCAAGCTAGGGTTGATCCCAGTAACCAAGGACACTTGCACTTGATGCAACAGGAAAAGATCCTCGCCCCATATTCTCGATAAGCTTGGAAGACTTGTTGATGTTATGCACTGTGGCCAGGTTCGAGCGAATAGAATTACTCTACTCGCCGCCGGCGATACTCCTCAGCGCCTTCAATTCACAATCATCACTTGATGTGTCAGTCGGCCAAGCATCTTGTAGTGTAGAAGTCTCTGGCGTCACTGCATAATCACGGCTATGCTTTACAGTATTGAACCTTTGTTAGCCCTGTGACCGGGCGACCATATTTTATTTCCGAAAGTCTAAGTTCCGGATCAGTGATAAGTTTGGACTTTTGAATCTTGGTGGCGATGTCATGTTACGTATCCTGCTTCTTTGTTGTTGTGGCTGGGGATGGCCTTGACTGGGTTATATCGTTCACGAGGCACGTCCCGTATTTTGCGGGGCCTGAAACGACGAATTACCTTCCGGCATTCATATCTATGGCAAATGCGTAGAACTTGCGCCTATATTCCGCTTCGGGCTTTCAGTAACAATCGAATTTGGTTGAAAACCCGTTTTCGTCCTCAAGGCTGCCAACCAAATTACCACTCCTGGCTGTAATTAATGGTACTGGTTGAAAGAACGAAGCCAAGATAGAGTCTCCATGTTCGTCTGTCTGCAACCTTATGGATCCGCCGTCTTCCTTGGCTATTGGGAGACTTTTGAGCTATCACAGTGGTTACTCTATGCGCCTTCCCGGTTCATAGGTGCAAAGGCACAAAAAATTTGCGTGGCTCTGATTCTAGAGCATCTTGAGACTTTATCTATCATGGCGCTATACTTGTTGAGACGACCGGAAGAAGCAGGTCAGGCGCTTGCGCCATGCTTTGCAATTGTACTCAATTGTAACTTTTACATCGTAGTGTAAGCATAATATCAACTATCAGGTTGACAGTAACACACCGAACTACAAATCAAAAGCGAATGCTGTGGTGGAAGCTCTGCAACCGGGTAGAAGCGCGCTGTACCGACGCTATGGTTGAAAGATGTGATATTACTGTTTGCAATGCGCAAGGGAAGGTCGTAATGACTGTAGTGTACGGCCATGCCTTGACAGAGAACGGCTTGGCCAGCTTGTAAATAGTATATGTGGGCCATGGTCTTTGAGATTTTTCTTACAAGGGTATACGAAACCCATTTCTATCAGATCGATAACAATCGACTTATGAGTTCTCACAACCCAAGTAGCAACCCTGCAGATTCCCTGACACGCGAGAAGGTGTCACAGCTTACCAAACCAGTATTGCTCAACCCGTTCATCCAAATTGAGGAGCAAGAACACCCATGGTCAGTAAGAGGGCGACAAGAGCTTGATATTCCCTTCCTGCGCATCTGGGACCGTTCTTCTGGAAGTCAGCCGTTCAAAGATTTAAGGATGAGATCCCGAGCGCCGGATATGCGCCTGGACACGAGAGAAGCACGGAAAGAAACGCTTGCTGCTCATCTCGAGCATAAAAATTGGACGAAACCAACACCTTATATATCCTTTACCATATCGCCTGAGGCGGTGTCATCACTAGCAAATATGAGAATCCAGCGTGGAAGAGGATCGCAGACTCTCACCGTCGTCGACCCAAGCCACCGATTAAAGAATGGTCTACCAATCCTGGAGGTCATCTCTGAGATGGACCATTATCGTATCTAGGATCCTTACGGAAGGAACAACAAATACTACATCGATCACTATGTCTGTTTATGGGAGGTAACTGCAGAAGAGGTTGTAGGCACATGGCGTTGGGACGAGCTAGCTTCAGAAGAGGATTGGTATGATGGTATTATCGTGCCAGCATTTTACCGCTTCAAAGTGGAGAAAGCTGCGCAACAGTCCCTCTCTTCTGTTCCAGTACCTGTTATATTGACATCATTCGATATGTCAACGTTGAGAGACGTGTTGCCTTGTGAGTTCTTAAGTAAGGCAATCTGAATGTTCACTAATATGTACAGTTTTCGGGGAGGACGACGCCCAGGACGAGGTCTAAACCCACAACTCCACGTAGCCGCCCTCACTCCGAGCTGCCCTTGCGCTGAGCATACCAGTAAAGACTGTCGCTGGATTGCAAACATCAATTACATCGTAGATCACGAACACACGTTTTGAACACCAATCTCCATTGCTCGAATGCGGCAATTATGCGGCGGAACCTGTTACGGTATCGTTGGGTATGCTTTATAGTGTGGGGTGATGTGTCGCGACATGCTTGGGTGGTCGGGAATCCAATAACAAGGACGTTATTGATGCACCGAGCAACGTAGATCAGATCAGTCAGACTGAACCATAAATAACAGTCAGGGTGAACAACATCTGTTGATTCTTAGCACTGTAGCCTGTCACAGTTGGTAGTAGTTCGGCATTGTTCAAGCCTTCGTCTTGATCGGTGCGGGGAGCGTGGGGTACTACGGTATAGCGGGGTTGAGGATGCAGCTTCACACCCACATTTATGATGGGTAGTTAACGCGGCCAAGCGTCTCTGCTAGGTTTAGGGTGATGCAAGGGAACTTGTTTCTGCTGAAGCCGCATGTTAAGCTTAGATCTTAGGGATAATAGAGAGCGACACGTGTGCTTATATTTCCAGCCGGCCAGGGCCGAACACGATGGTGAACATGATGCATGCCCATGGGTTGAAGACATGCTAGCTTCGAATAGACACGCTCGCCAGGACAGCGATACCGATAAGGAGCCTGCGGCCAAGATTCTCGCCGCTCTCGCTAAATCTCCTAACGCGACTCGGCAAATTCATTGAGGCCCGTTCATCACCCTTGGAACCTATCTCTTTACCTTCTACGGTCCAGACTTGCTAGAAAGAATGGACGTTCACGAGGTGGAAGAAGATTATTCCCAGTTGCTTTTACGACAAAAGGAATGAGTCCAGCATGTCGTGATTGAGGTGAGGGAGCGATCAAAGAGGACAATCTTCTACACTTCAATTTGTGTTCTACCTGATCGTGACTCTCGCGTAACTTCCTAGAAAATTTACTGCTGTTCAATCAATCCAGCGTGTCCGAGCCACCTAAAACAATCTATTACAGACCGTCAGTCTTGAGACAGTTTTTCAGAAAAACTCCAAAAGAACTTACAATCTCATGCCTTGCCGCTAGCGTTGGGTAGATATTGTCAAGGTTTGGATGTTTCGTGAAGTACGTGACATGGTTGATCTCGCAAGTCCCATCGGATTCCCCTTTGTGCCTTTCGCAATAATCTCGGTTGCAAAGGAGACAGACCTGCACCAATCCTGTTGTCACAAGATCTCTATGCTTCATAGGATTGCGCGTTCGCATTCGCTCACAAATATAGCATGGAAGAGCCATGGGAGCTAAGAAGGCGAGAAAGCATATATAGTCGAGAAAAACGCGCTGGCAGAACTTGAAAGGTTTAAGTAGCCCCAAATTGATCCATGCATTGTCTGCATAGCCCCGCTTTCAATTGTTCTTAGCGGGGTTCCGGACCCAACCCAAGGGCTTTGCCCATGACCATTACGGAAAACGTGTTGTACGGCGGGCCGTTCCCTCGATATAAGCGACAGGGTTATATGTGGAACTCACCGCCCACCTAATCGCAAATACCCCACTCTCGACCTGGTATACACCGGTGCACATTTGCATGCTGGTATCATCCATCATTCACGAAGTTCTCAGAAATGAAAATGTCTTGCATCCCCTCGCAAATGAGACACGCCAGGGATAACACAATTACTCACGACTCTGACATTTCATCTCCCTACGACCTCATGGCAACACTTTCTTGATGATACAAATGATGTAGCAATGAACGGGGTTTAATACATTGTAAACACAACCACAATTTGTATGCAATGCTCAAAAAGTACGGCGAATGTAAAGAAGGTCCGGTTTCGTGGGCCGCGTGTTTCTAGGCAGATACCTGCAGGGATGAGACTTGGCGACGATTGCAAGGACACAGCATCCAAATCTTAAGTCTAACGAAAGATGAGTTCGAAAGTGTAACGCTCAACCTGTCCGATCAACCTGCTGTGCTTCGGCTGGATTGCCAGCGACGACGCAATTTGCTGGGATGTCCTGCACACAGTTAGTTCGTTGTCGTCGTGCTGGTTTGCACGATGGCTAGTACCCTATCATCGGGGTTTTGCAGGAAAATTAGAAGGGTAGACTTACTCGGACAACAACGGATCCAGCACGCACAATCGCATTATTACCGATGCGGACACCCGCCTCGACGGTGCATCCGTCGCCAATGTAGACGTTTTCGCCGATGTAGACTTCGCGAGCAACTGCAGTACCCTTGCTTCCCTCCAGTAACCATACGTCAGTGGGCACCCCCAGGGTTGATATGGTCACGCGAGCTCCAATCTTTGTGTTCCTTCCGACTGCAATTCTGCCTGAGTCGAGCAGTTGACAGTCAGGTCCAATAACGACGTTGTCTCCAATCGAGATGTTGTAGCCATAGTCGCAGTGGAACGGTGCAGACACACTGACGCCCTCACCCAGATGACCGGTATCCCGGCGTTCACCAGCTAGAGCATAGATCCTTTTGGCCGCCACAATGTCTCTTAGTAGCGGTTGACTTTCAATAAAACCGACACGTACACTTGCTTTGCTATGACTGCTATTAAAGCAAAACAACGCTCTTGAACAAAGTTCGCGCTCGTCAACAAGCTGTTGAGTTTCTGGCCGAAATCTTTCTCCTAATAGCATCTTGTCCTTTTCGGTCTTAGGAGGCAAGTACGGACGTGCATAGTAAGGCAATGTTGAAGTTGGCAGTGCAGCTGGCATGAGAGCCATTGGTGGCAAGAGACAAGACGTGCGGGTGTTAGAGACGGGAGATCCTTCATCAACTGGCGCCCGGTGTGGCGGCTGTACGTAATTTGTGAGCTGTATTGCTGCTGCAGGGAGGTTGAGTACAGTGTGGTTCATACTCTGCGATGTATGATAATAAAAAGGAGAACTGTCTGTTCCTAGTGGAGGTGGCGGCGGATGCTCTGGTGCATTTTGTTGTTGTTTGGCGCAGGTTTTGCCAGAACCGCTGTATGCTCTAGCGGTGGAAGTTAGCACATATCTCAGAACGTCTGTGAGTTGCTTCCTACAATGGCATGCGTCACTGCTCATTGTCGCTGAAAAGTCTGTCTTGAGAATTTTCGATCCTGCTGAACGCTCCGGCTTCGGCACAGAGCTTGTTGATCGGTTCACAGTGGGGAGTGTGTGCAACGTTGGGGACGGTACACCCAAAGATATGGACACGAGCCTTTGCAGAGGGCGTTAGCTCTTGCGACTGTAGTGGTGGAGGAGCCTTTGCATTGTTGTTCTTCAACCAAGGGATCGCTTCAGCATAGCCTGCACATTCAAAATTCCCGCGCCAGCAGTTGTTGCATGTTGGTTTGGCTTCATCGCACTTCTTCTTGCGCCTTCGACAAGTTCCACAGCCTGTTTTGGTTCGATTGGCAGATCGTCGGTTTGTCCCAACTTCCTTCTTCTCAGAGTGCTGATTAGCTGAGGTCTTGTTGGCGGCACACCAATCGTATTCGTTACTATCGCTTTTTTGTTCTAGTCGCACATCGTTTTGTGAAAGCTCCAGCGTGCTTGAGCCGCGTTCTTGATTGCTGTGATGATCGTGCAGGTTGACAGCCAAACGATACCCGGGATGAGACGGCTCTCTTGGAGGCAGAGCTCGCTGATAGCGCTCTAGACTCTGCTTCTGCTCAGCAGAGGATGCTGTTGTGGAAGATCCGATCGAAAGCGATCTTCTTCTCTTCAAGAGACAGCCAAGAGGTTTATCACCCGTCGGCACGGTAGGAAAGATGGAGTGTCTGGAGCTGCGCTCTTGTGAAACCGACTCCCAGACTTTCTTGCAGTCCGGTCCAGTGAACACATCTGACGAAGGAGTAGTTCGTTCGTTGATAGCAGTAAAGGTGGGGACGTAGCGTTTTCCAAGTTTGCCTTCCAGCATGAGCAAAGCAGTGTCGATTGCTGGCAAGTACAGCACGACAGATATAGTACCGATATCCAGGCAGCGATAGGAGTGAGTGACCAGCGGAAACACTTCATGGAGCTTGACCACGAAACAATAGTCAAGCTCTTGTCCAGGGATATCACGACACAAGAGGCGGCTTTCGCGCTTACCACTGGCGTTCAGATGTTTTGTGCTGAGTGGCATGTGTTCTGGCGCCAATGCGGGGTGTAGCCACCTATAGCCACAACGGGAATCACTGCAGGGCGGAAATTAGAATTCAGGAGGCGGCACGGTTGTCCCTTACTGGCGTGCGGGCCTGCACCTCGACTCGGCTCCGCTCCCTATTGGGTAGTCTTTACCGCCTCCTTCCCTACTTATGTCATCTCGTTTCGCGATTAGTCAGTTGGTGCGCGTGCACGGCCTGTCGCTGATTGCGCCACCATGTGGGTTATTCGTACGAGAACACAGTGCTGCCATCTGATCACACCAGAAGCCGACAGCGATGTTTATGCTGATATTAACTATGACATAGCTCCTGCCCATGGCAACTAAAGTAGATCCAAGCAATGCCAGACCCTTTGTACTACGGTATCAAAATCTGATTCCTATTTGTCGCATCCGCCACATCATCTACCATCACTCAATCGATGTTTGTTAATGGGATGCCGGCTGCCGACCGAAAGACGTAATAGTACAAATTCAAACCTACAACGCATATCAATAGATTATCAGGTTGTCTGACAGACATGGAACACCTTGATGAGCCGCTCATAACTAACCCGAAGCGTGGGAGAGGGGCAGGGCGCTAAGAAGCGTCAGCTTGGTGAAGTTGCTTGTCTGCATGCAAACTGCGTCCGAACTCACTTCTGCACTGCTCCACGAGGATAGAGTTGCGCTGCAGGTCAACTTAGACAAGGGCGATGTAATACAGGCCGTCGATAAGTACCAGAAGGCGTCCGGACACAAGCGCACGCTCTTGCAATCACGTTGTTTCATGATCAAGGAGAATAGAGACTTTGATCGCCAGGACGCAGCTGATGCACTTGGAGCTCACTCGCTGCGTTCCACTGCACGACACAGTGCGTGCAAGCCTAGAAAGGGCCCCGACCTTGGCCTACCATACGCCTTGACACTCAGCTCAGTGTAGCTCCGGGCGTGGCTCCGGGCGTGACAGCGAATCCGGGGTAGCCGCCGTTGTGCTGAGAGTCTGTGACCGATCACTTTTGCACTATGCACGCTTGAGACTCGTCTCTTGGGTGTCGGTCGCAACCCAAAACATTGCTGTGGCTATCTCATTAGTTTTATCGCTACGGCTAGCTAGACAATGTTACGGCGGCTACTCGCATCTTATGTGCAAAAACCCTTAACTGACTCCACGACCCTAGAGCTGTTAGTCATACTCGAGCGCGCGACACGATGTGCTTGATATTTGGTCAATCCAGCCTGTAACAAACGCGATGCATATCGATATAGCTCGACAACAACTTCACAGAGGTCGGGCGGCTACCTCCATCTCACAGTCGCAGCGTGGTGGCACGTGTTGGGCTGCATCTTGATCAACAACCGTCAGAACATGGCCAGCAAAGCTTGCACAGAGGTCAGGGGAACTTGGCATTTCTGCCGACAAGGACAAGGACAAACACAAACGTGCAGACATCGAAGAAGGTCTTGCACTGACGGCAGCGCAGTTGTGTAAACACACTGGAAGCCTTCCTTGCTGACCTATGCCTCAGACCCAACACACCGACGTCGAAGGATCCTCGAAGAGAGCCAACCTCGTTGCGGGGACAGCTACCTCGCTAGTAATGAATCCCTGTGGA
The DNA here is from genome assembly GCA_012274445.1 of Sclerotiophoma versabilis. Lineage (NCBI taxonomy): Eukaryota > Fungi > Ascomycota > Dothideomycetes > Pleosporales > Didymellaceae > Sclerotiophoma > Sclerotiophoma versabilis. The sequence goes on from JAAROD010000093.1 coordinate 610,652, forward strand.
GGTCGTCTGCACTAGGATCCCCGAGCAGTGCGAAATCGATATTCGGATCGACCACTCTTTGCGTTGCCGCTCCGGAAATACGATCAAGTTTCCTGCCAGACGCGTGATGCTTCCATTGCACCACTTTCAGTTCGGATTCATGATCATAAAGCCTGCCGTGCACAGCCTGGTTTGGCCCTGGAACCTCCGACACTCTTTCAGGTGCTGTACTTTGACCCCGAGGGCAGACGAATGGCTTGGAGATGTCGCATCTCATCAGTTCACATATAACCTGTGATGTCGAGTTCTGAATTGTGATAGCGTTGTCTTTTTCCTTGAACGGGTCATCGCCTATGTGATGTGCACATGCCAACGGATAAGGCGCTGTCCTGCGACAGTGAGAGCAATATGTCTCCCAGCTTCCTTTGTCATTCTGGTCCCGGACATTAATAGCTTCATCAAATGAATGCCCGTAATGCTTTTGCGGCTGTACAAAAAATCCCGCGTGGCGCTGAATCACCCCAGACATGTGCGATTCCTGGCCCTCTGAGAGATATCATTACTTCAAGAGCACCCGGAACGCGCTGCAGCTCTCCAGATTTCCAAAGGTTTTACGATAGTCCCCTGTTTACTCAGCTCTTCGGGGGTGCTTCCGAATATCTAGCAGCTGAGCTGGAAGCGCGACCAAGGAAGTGCATTCACGGGACCTTATAAATCACGTCCATGTAGGCGTTTGCATACGGATACGTGATCCCTGCGAAGAGACCTAAGTTAGCATGCTGCACCATGGCATCTTGGCATGCCTCAGCCTACACTAGCTCACCAATACGCTTTTCTATCTTACAACGAATCTAGCGCTATGCCTACTGTGTTTTTTGCGATGCGACGCGCGACATGCAGCTTTCCGCTGTGCAACGTATGAGTGGTCAGAATTCAGATCAAAGGTGAGAAATATGTTGTGCATGGAGCAGTGTAGTCGGACTTGAGAATAACGACCATCATGAGATTAAAGAGAAACATCAATATCTTCCAGATAGTGCTCTTCGCTTTTGACAAAGTTCCGCTTGTCAGCGTCTAGACGCAAACTTTGCAAGAGTAGCTTCCTCAAATCTGGTTGGTTCAAAAGAAGTATATCCCATTCCTCCACGGTTCCTTGAACACGATCTTGTGATCCGAAGTTTGTAGCAGCCAAATCCACGTACAGTTGCCTCAGTTTCGAGGCTTTAGCGCTGTTGTCACACGCAAACTGCACATCGTGCGTTGCTATAGATCTGCTGAAGAATGTGTTTGTGTGTTGCTTGTAGAGACGCCTTATAGCATAGTCTTTGAAGTCGGTACACAAAAGCTTATCGCCAAGAACCCAGCATTCAGCGTCGATGCTGACACTTTGCTTTCCGACGCGTGAGGGTAACGATGTTGGTTCGATGGAGTAGTCCCCATAGTATAGCCACTCAACGAAAAGCGCAAACACAGCAGGGTCGTCCTTCGGGAGCCTGATCAGGTTTTCGTGGAGTTCCTTAAAATTCCGATTGCAAGCAGCCTCAAGGAAAGGCGAGTGGTGCGAGATCAGGCGCTTAGGTAGGGACCAGCTCACGGAATGGTTTGCCGGACCATGCACAGGGGTTGCTGTGCCAACTTGGATTTCAATTGCAGGTCCAATTAGACTGTTCAGGTTAATAGCGCGATCTATGAGTAGGATCATCGGGATGCATACAGGGCAAGGTGGCTGCTGTGCTTTTTGTCTTTGGTTCGCCGCCACGTTTGCGAGGACTGAGCAAAAGAGTTTGTTAGATGATCATCTCTCTGTCCGAGTGAAGCCGCATGCCCTTCTTTGTAATCTACCAGCCTGAGTTCCTCGAGACTGAAGTCGGCACATTCTTCTTGGGCAGAGATGGTTTGGTATTCCTCCACAGTTCGCCCTGCAAAACCTCCGAAGCCACTGGAAATATTAGACACGGTATGTGGAGCTAATTGCACTGTGACCGTGCCGTTGTTTATTGGTGATGAAATGACTAACAGTGATCAGCTGAGAGATACCAGGGAGGACCAGCAAAGCTTGAGCAAGCGCATACCAGGCGAATTTGAAGAACTGCGCAATCACATTAGCAATTGCTCGAAAGGAGTCCTCAGATAAATTGCATATACCTCATGTTGTGAACGGATGCGCCTTGTGATCAATATGCAGATGGCGGTGATAATGCGATTGTGAGTATACATGCATAGGATTTGTGGACGGTTGAGGTTCGTACAGAATCGACGAGGGAAGGTGTAGGTCTGTATGTCGATCAGTGGGGTGGAAAGTCGTGGCGGCTGTCGTTCAGCCAACCGCCGATCAACACGGATTGCTCACCTACCGGTACTGCCCCAGCAGGGATCTGCAAACGTATTGCGATGCACACGTCCACGATAATCGCAAAAGCACAACAAACCAAGCAGCTACGGAAGCAATGTCAGAGTTGACTTAATTAGTGTCTAACTTTCGTAAAAGCATTTTGTATCATGTCTCCAACCTTCGACGTGTCTGACACATAGTAAACAAAATCCTTCAACACTTCCCTGTATCTGGCTGATTTTGCTTAGGAGCGACTCAACTACAACAGTCAATGGACAGCCTTTACCAGCTGCACAGTTGTGCTTAAGATCCGCTTTGGCACAAGCAAAACGGAAGGCGATGTCGACAGTAGAAGTCTGCCCAAACGGTACCCTGGTCGGCTATAGCTCGACCTTTCGAAGCACCGCAGAATATTCAGCGACTCTTGTCTCCTCTGTACAGTACCTCCGAAGCAAGCTGGCATTGCGGCATGGGTGACACTTTTTGGCCCCTTCGGGCAGCGCTCTGCCACACGAGACACAGAGGAGATGCGCCATTTCATAGTATCTATGAAACTCGCGAACTCGGGACTCAGCGTTTTGTAGCCCATCCTCCATCAAATCAAGAACACTCTCTATTTTCTCCGTGACAGCACCTACGAGATGTCAATTAACAAGTTATTCAAGAGTGTATGGAGCTCTACTTACTCGACATGCTCTCAGGAAGTAACGCGAGTATGTCCTCTTGTGGCCACTGCGCAGGGCAGCTAGGATCGAGCGCGGACATCGCCGCTTTGGAAACCTTCAGGAAATTGCTCGGACCGTTGAACAAGTAAGCAGCCAGAAGTTGGAAGCCATACTGTGGACGGAGTGATGTGCTTTCCTCCAACTTCGTGAACCATCTAGCAGCCCACGGGCTTAATGCTTTAGTGCAATCGTATTTGTCGCAATGGATTGTGAGGCGCGCCAGCTTCTCAGCGTCGACCGTATCTTCTCCACTGTCGGCTTGGTAGTGGAGAATGTTCATAATGAGTACCATCAACGAAAGGATCGTCATCCTCAAGCTCGATGACAACACGATGATCGTTAAGCAACTCATGCCCTTCCTTGAAAGAAGGACTGAGCATATTTACAAATACTGGGGATGCGAGACGCAGGACTTTACTAGAAACACGTAGGGAGACACACGTGTCAAGTTCGAGCTGTGAGTATCTCAACACGACATCTCCATCGGGATCAGGCTCCAAGCATAGTTGCTGTCCGGCTGTGGTCTCCGACATCGCCCTACTGGTCTGTTGTAGAGGCCAGAGCGATCTTTATTAAAAGGACGACGTCCCAGGAGGGACTTACAACATACTTCAGAGATTGATGTTGGTGGGGATGAGTTTGGTGCTCTGCGCGATCATTACGACTGAACCAAAACGGCCAGTCTCACACCAGTTAAAAGGGTATCGAGGTTTGCATTCTCGTTATTCATTCCAGAAAGTGCGTCTGCCCAATCAGAACTTCGACAGGACTCTATCAATGTCGTCGTCCAATTTCACGGCATGTAACGATGCGCACAAGATATCTCAACAATACAATGGCGCTATTGTAGGTATACTGTTACACTGCAATAATCTGCTTCAGTCAAGTTGCTTACGCCTGATCGCATCGCTTACGTGAGGCTTGTAGTATGATATCGAACGCTACCGGTACTCCTGATGCTCCCGCTGTTGATTATGCTTGATTGTCTGTGGAGTAACTTTAGCCATCATCATATCATAACAAGCCCTTGAGCGTGATCATACCACGTAGGCTATGACAGGTACAATCATCGCATTGAACGTCATGCGAGGAGCAGGTGCGTGCGCGCGCTACCGTCGCAAGGCGCATGGTGACGTTGCCCGTGCCGCCATCACTCTCCAGCACTTTCGCGCCGCCCACAATCCATCTTGTCTACTGTTCCTCCAGCGTGTAGCCTGGGCTCTGCAATCGACCCTGCGTACCTCCGCCATGTCGCATCAAGCGCTTTCGCACGCGACAGCACGGTATCCAGGTAACAATCAACTCCAAAATGAACAATGAGGTTGGAATGAGTGAAACCTGCAATTTCGCGTGCACGGTCCCTGTGAACTGGATTCAGGGTTGAGTCCGGTTGGGCATGTGTCTCTAGGGAAAGTTGTGGTACTGGCGCCTTCAAAAGCAGCTTACAGATCAACTCCCTTGGGCAGATTAAAGGACGGTCTTGCATCAAAAGCAACGCAACGAAGAGAAAGATCCCAAAGTCAAACTGGTCCTGTAGAGCAAACGATGTCAAGGGCTGAATAGAGGCTCTGGAAAGTATAAACATGCAATATTGGGAAGGACGTGGTGATTATTTTTGGAGTAGGGAGTGTTCCCTGCCGCCATACTTGAGTAGTAGCTTGCGAGGCGACGCCACTTTCGGTAGCTGTGCCACGGGATGCCGAGGTTTGCCCAATTGTTTTGGTGAACACCAGCATCAACATCAACACCAGATCCATGCATCATACGACGTCGTCTCAGTTATAATCTCGCATGCCTGCGCATGCAACACAAGATGAAGTGGCAAGCATGCAACAACCACTTGTAGCAGCGATGTAGCCGGTGCAATTTAGTGTTCCCAGAAACCGGCCAGGATGATCTTTTGACCGGCGGCCCCAGCAACGAGCGAGTAAGCACCCAAATACCAACATCCAAAGAGCGAAACAGTCTGCGATGAAGCGCCAACTTTCTCCGCCGGATACCGCGACCCTTTACGAAAGCCGAGCAATACCACAGAAACGTCGTCGCACAAGCCGTTCCTCAAGAGTCTCGCAACGCTGCCCAAGTTCACTTCGCGCGCCCCACACACCCGAGTCGAACGCTGTCGATAACGAACAAGAACATCAAGAAGAACAACCACCGCAACGGTGCATAAGTGCACAATACGTCTGCCGTTGGGTAGACAAGGTGGCTGGCAGCGGCAATATGTCAGACAGTGCAAGCGTGCGTCAGCGGCGCGCCCACAAGGCTTCCGTACGGGCACGTTCGAGCAGTCCAACGAAGAGAAGCCCTGAATATCGAAAGATCAGCATGGCGGGCGCGAACGTCTACATCGATCAGATGGGCCCGCCCACAGACGTCGACGAGCTCTGCCGACGCATCATTGGGGATGCGTACGACAACGCTAGGGAGCTCAGCGGCGTCCCTGTCGAGCTGAAAGGACAAGTGAGAGACACCGCCAGCGACTATCTAGATCGGTGCAAGGAACTAGCAAGGGATGCCAAAGGCGAGGCTGAATGGAAGAGCGCGCTGCTCGAGGGTGTGTTCAGGCCACTCGTCAAGCTGTTTGGTCAGCGTACGCTTGCGACGAGTGCATCGGACAAGCCGTGGCGAACAGAGCTGAAGCCTCGCCCACCAACACTCCGCGATCTTTTGTCATCTACGCCTCGACTGCGTGTGACAGCTGATATCCCAGCAATGGCACCGACCAGCTTCAATCTTACTGGACGTTTCACTCCGACGGAACGTAGCGAAACTGCAACTGAGACAAGCGAGACGACCGCGGTATCTTCAATCGAAGACCCTGATCTAAGCAATCCACTGACAACTCCGAAGCCGGACATTGTTGTTGGACTTGCCCGACGTTCTTTCAGCGAGGTACACCAAGTGCTGCTCGGGGAGTGGCAGGACAAGGCAGAGCTCCTGAGTGAGCCGCAACTTGTACAGCACGGTCTCCATTTCCCGTTCCTCCTGGTCGAAGCAAAAGGCTTGGCAACAAGTGGGAACATGATGGGCGCCGAGAACCAGGCTGCGGTAGGTGGGGCGTGTGCGATCAACATTCTGAGAGCACTGCAAGACCTGGAGCCTGACTTTCCGCTTGCGGGTATCATCTTCAGCATCTCGACCGAAGGACCACTTCATCAACTTGGCATTCATTACATCGTAGATAGTCAGTACCATATGACGGTGCATCGAGCTTGGAGGACAACCCTGGATCGTGATTGCACGGAATTTGTTGTCGCGCTGGCGCGCATCATACAGTGGGGTGGTGACCAGTACAGGAACGAGATCACAGCAAGCCTGCAGCGCATTGTAGGACATCTGCAAGCGTTGTCCTGATGTATGCTCGAGTAGACTATTATGCTATAACATCACAAAGCTGTGGTATTCCACTTAGCAAGCCGTCCCTCTGAAGTTGTCACCTCTTGTGCCCATGACTACCAATACAGATGACCTGGGAGCTTTTCAATGGCCTGGACGCGCTCTGTATCCGGACCGGAATCAGCGTTAGACAGTGTACAGTTCTAGCCGAGCAGGTCATGATTTTCAGACGTGCTATGCCGCGCAGGCGCAAGAGAAGAGAGGTTCGGCGCGGCAGCGGATGTTGCGGGTCAAGACGGCTCTAAAGGGAAAGTGCAGGGGTAGTCGTGGGGTCGATCTAAGGCTAGCATGAAAGAGGGCAAAACAACTGGGGTTGGCACGCCAACCTAATAGTTCAATGTCATTATACAAACAAACGACTAAAAGTTCATGGGTTGTTCTACTCTGATCTGTAAGCACTGTCTTACCTGATCTCAAACCACTCATTGGTATTAGACGGTACCTTCTCGAGCAAAGTCAAGCCAAGCGCCCTTATTCCGAGTGAAACCGACCCGCAGCCTCACAACCTTTCTCCACGATCCTTCTCCTCTATTCGGGTACAGCAACATCAATGACCGAACCATTCACTGTCAACGTGGGCGGCCGCTCATTTACGACACTGAAGTCCACGCTCGAACAGTCACCGTTTTTGAAAGCAATGCTCTCGAGCCAGTGGGCTGACAATACTGGTCACGTTAATGGGGTACCTTTCGTCGATCGGAACCCGCTTCTATTCGAACACATTCTGGACTTCTTCCGAAGCCCCGTGCCTCCCATTTTCTGGACTCGAACGAACGGCTTTGATCTGTCTCTATATGCGAGCTTGATCTGTGAAGCCGAGTATTTCCAACTCGAGGCGCTCGCTACTTGGATCCGAGACGAGCGGTATATCAGCACAATCTCGATTACTTCATATATGGAAGTAATAACGCTGAGCGACTGCTGTCACGGAAAGTCGCATCCAGGTAACATCGAACAAGAATTCGAACCTGGGACTGTGTCAAGGTCTGGCAAGTCTACCACTTTGTACAAACGACTCCTCCTGCGGAAGACTAGATTGGAACTTCCGGTTAGTGATCATGGGCTTATATTTCCCGTGTGGTTTGACTGATATGTGCTGTTGTAGGAGATGCTCTAACTTGACCTATGCACACAAGGCACTCCATAGCATTTAAGAACGGCTAGGGCTGTTTTTCTTGACAGACTTTCACGGCTCGCCCACTGGTACTCTTCAGCAGGCAAGACCAGTCGCTTTTAAATATTGTATTTGGAGCATCTTTCTGTTTTCGATCGGAAACCGATCTTTTACGTCAGAGTGAGTTGTACTTCATCAATGCTCTTACGAAATGAGTCATCAAGCAAGCAGCCGCCGCCTTCCTAATGCGTGATTGGTGAGATAGCTGCAGCATGAGATCTCTGTGCACAGCCAGTTCCACGAGACTGAAGGATGTGTAGATCGAAATGACGCTAGGGACTACGGAAAACTCAGATTCATCATTACGGCTGCAATTGCGTATCAGCCAATGGAAAAGAGCCACGAATGATCTCGACTAATGGTCACGAGAAGATGGCAAAGGTGAATGACCTCATCTCGAATCTGTTCTGTGAAGATGGGATCTGTTCGTCAGGGCCTGTTGGTATAGGAGCCTGGCGAAAGATATCGTACAACGAATGTTGCGCTGGCATGTCTTCCTTCTTCAATCAGCGCCTAATAACCCGCCTCGGTCTTTTCGGCCTTCATCTTCTGCTCTGAGTCTGTAGATATTGGCTACGCGGTCATTAACCAAGTCTTGATAAAGGGAGGCAACCAACCAGTTCGCCTTGTCTACAAGGTATCGATCAAGCTTTGTGAGAGTACCGCTGGTCATGCCTCGATCTAGCAAGTTGTCAATGCCGATCGTCATGGCAAAGTCACCGAGATTGATCCCAGTCTCGAGCTGTCGAATTTTATTTTAAGCTACGAGTTGGTAGAGACAAAGAAGTATCTCCTTTTGTGATCGATCTTAGGTGCTTTGGATGTGTCACATCACGGCTGTATTGCTTGCTGCTCCCTGCTCTTTCCGCAGTTGCCCCTAGAACTCGTGTCCAGCCCGCCCTACAGCTGCATGTCAGTGGCCTTTCCTACATTTCTCACATTCAGCGAGGCACAAGCGAGTGAGCGTTGTTACAGGGGGAAAGTGTCTACTTCCATCTCTTCTTTCTTTTTCTCCTCCCTTTCAAAACTTCTCTTCGTCTCCTCCACTAACGTCCCTCATACCTCTCGCTGCCGGTGTTACCATCTGTTGCCACAGCCGCACGTGCTTGATGAGTGGCTGGTACCGCGTCTGGCGCCTCCCCGTCTGAACAGCCTCCATCCGTACAACTACGCCGATGCGGCGCACGACAGACGCTTGATTGGACCGCGCCAATCCTTCTATCGCCGCTCAAATTACCGCCGCGACGGTCTCGCTCTACTGCTCCTGCCTGGGGTTGGGCTCTGCCGCTGGCTGCTGACCGCTCCATGCCCACCAAACACGGTAGCCACAGCGTCCGCTCTAACCACGAGTCTCCTTCGTGCCCCTCGTCCTGATGTTTTGCATGCGCGCCTCGGCATTGACCCACGACTTGACTATCTGCTCGCTCGCTTGTGCCCACGCTGCGTCGCCATCTGGTATCACATTCGGACTGTCTTCGCTGGGCTGCTGGACCTCACAATACTGCGAATCCTGGCCCTGCACCAACAACCGCTGGCAATGCACAGTCTTGCAACTCTTGCTGATGCGTTCTTATATGTGGTTGTGCTGCACACAAGATGGGCGTCCGCCCTTTCCTGCTGGCGGCTACTCGTGGGCGTCTCGCCAGTGGTTCTTCATCACGCGTCCGCTTCTGAACACCTGGCGGCAAAGGTTGGGTCTAACTGACTTGACGAGCTGTCCGTAAGCACATACAACTGCTGGATGGGCTCGACAACCCGACTCGATACCTCAAACTCGCTGGCATGATCGATTAAACCAGCCCAATTGTCCATCTCACCTGATGAATAGAGCCTAGCGCAACGTCCTCAAGGCTGCGATGAAAGGAGTCCGCCCTAGATCCCCCTTTCCATGCGTGTAGAGGCTTATCCTTGCACCCCTGACATATCGACGTACTTGGCTCATGAGGGAAACGTGTTCCGTGTGACAAAAAGCAACTCCAAGAAGTGACAAAGTGCTGCGCTGCAACTTACCACGGCGGAGATAATAGTGGGATCTGTGCTGCGGCAGTACGGCTGGCCGCTCGCTAGCCTAAAAGAGCCGGCCACAGCTGGCCGTTCGAAAAGAGTTAGTGTCGATCAACGTCTGTTCTCACTCAGCGTTCAGGCACGGCCCGTATCCCACCCCAGTACCTACAACAATGTCTTTGCGCGTCATTTACGGTACCAATCACAAACATGCCAGTAGCGACGGATGCTGACGGATCGAATGGAAGCACAAGCCGACAGTGACTAAAATCTCGGCAGGGATGGCATCACCATTTGCATTAAACAATAACTCTGACTATCACAACCTAAGTACTGATAGTGCTCGGCCGCTTCCGGCTTCCAGGCCATGCAATGAGAGGGAAATATACTCCAAGCCTACTCTCACATTCCGGACTGATGCAATTCGCATCCAATCTCTTATTCAGTAGCGTCCATATTGCATGCATCAGACACTCCAGTTCTTTTGCCGTCTTCTTTATTCTAATGTAGTCCAAGTTTACAACGCAGAGAATACTCAGCGCTTTCTTCCACTCCAGACCATGTCTTACTACAGTAACTACTGCGGATATACTCAGGAGCAAAAGCTTAACATCATCGATTAACGAACCCTTTGTGCTCGCAAGTCATATCGCAAGACCTCGGCTATCTAGTAGATACCTTCCGCTACCGCGGATGTCGATCCAAAAAAGAGCCCCGGGAACGATTGTAAGAATTGTGTGAAGCATTCCAGTGGTAGAATGATACCTTCATTAAGCATTGTCAACATAAGCAGCCGCCCTTAAGCTCTTTTTTATACTTTTAATACCGCCTGTGAGTGCTTCTTCCTTTTCGTAAACTTCGCGGTTCCTGTCTGCGGGGTACAATGCCCAGGGTTTCACTTGAGTATGTTCCATTGCTATCAGCCCTACAAAGCCTCTATCCACTACCTATCAGTATAGTTGTAAGTATACTCCTAGAGTGATCTTCTTACCATTATTTATGCCTACATTAAACCCCAATGTTCACATGTTGGCGTACGACCGGGACAGTTTTGCTTTTCTTCGTCTTTGCCATGGCGACTGAAGGTATTCAGCAAAGTGATGGTCGACGGTGGAGGTCTCAAGCTGCCATATATAGGAAGCAGTTGGAACTACTCCTCAATTCACTAGCGCTGCGGTATGGGGCAGCTGCTACTAAAGTTCACTTGCAACGAAACACGTTATTCAAGATAGACATCTGCATATGCGTAGATACTTTGGTATGCATGTCAAAGCAGTTAGTCACCAGAACCCCACACAAGATCCTTCAACGTCTTGTACTCCTGCATCTTCGAGTCTAATTTTGCACACGAGGCGTTAGCTTATACCGTATTCCCTTTTTTGTGTGGAGCGTAGAGAGGCTGTGGTGTTGCTCGATGTTTGGCGGGGTGCGGCCGCAGGTGCAGCCGCCGCGCGTACAGACAATGGCGTGCTTGTCTTGGCTGAGGACCCGGTCTTGCTCTGACCGGGACTTATCTCAACCGACATGGTTCATCGGTAACGCTAGTATTGATAAATCTTTTGAGCTGGTCTTTCAGGCACAATCTTTACAGACCTACCATCAATCGTACCATCATTTGCGTAAGTCGTACAAGGCTTCGTGCGAGCGGTGTGACTAGATGTATGGACCCCGGTGGGAGGACTGGAGTGGTGGTCAAGGCATATTATTAGAATGACGTCGCATTCCTGCATGACCTGTCATTGAGAGCGATCATGATTCGAGCCACGTACTGTTATGCTGTACGACAGCTCATTGGCACTTCGGCCAGGATTGAGCACCAATCGCAGCCCGGTGAATGCACGTCGCCACGATCACGTGCATCGATCCCGCTTGCCCGTCGCCCGCTTTATCCTTGACATATGTACGAGGGCATTGCACAGTCTCAATATTCTCTTTATCCACGGTGTGACCGTTCAGTGAGGAATCCGTTCCAAGGTGATTGCTAAAAGTCGGGAGTATTTCCAAAACATGTACTGCAAACGTTGTGAAAGACATTTCCCAAGCAGTCACGCCATCGCGCAACATCTCGACGATTCGAGCCACCATCATCGATGCTCTGTTTGTACTTTCGATGGAATATCATGGGATAACTTGCTTGAACACCACCGCTCGACTAAGCACAAAGCAGTATGTCAGGGATGCGATGATGGCGATGGGATGATCTGGGATCCAAAAAGCAGAGAATACCTCGACCACCTCGATGAGGATAACGTCTGTTCTATCTGTGAAGGTCACTTCTATAACCCAAGCAATCTTGAACGTGTAGGTCGGCCCTGTACCAGTAATGTCAACAAGCTAATGTCACAAAAAGCACAAGATATCCCACTTGGACCGTAATATCGAGTGTTACGGATGCTATCGAAAATTCAAGACCTATCCGTACATGATTCTACATATCGAAAATGGAGGCTGCAAGTCAGATATCACTTCTCAAGACCTGAACATGACCGCAGCTCAATGCTACCAATCGCACAAATTTATCGACGAAGACTACCGCGCGGACATGCTCGACGGCGATGACCTCGAAGAATTGTATACAGACACTGTTTTTCCTTTCCAGTGCCCAGGTTGCGATAGTGACTTTTCGACGCTTTCTGGCTTGCTTCAGCATGCCTCAAGTCACACATGCGAACAGACCCTGCAATCGGGTGCAATCGGAAAGGTAGTCAAGTGGTTGGATAAACAGCATAGATAAATTACAGGTCTTTTTTTCCCGTCAGTACCGACCCACATAGCTCTGTTTAATCACTAACGCAGCTGTTCCTACCATCTCATCGCTCATCCACTCCAGAATGACAGCTCTAGGAAGGAGAGGCTGGGACGGGACTGTCTACGCGTGTCTCGAGCATAATTGAGCGCAAGGAACTGTGGCTGATGTACTTTGGCGGCTCAGTCAACTGTGATAAGAAGATGCAAGGCTGCAGCGACAAGGATAGCCGAAGGGGTTGGCCAGACTCAGATCTGTCCGGCGATGTCTGAGGACGCATGGCGGATCTTTTGGTTTGGCCTGATCGTGATCAAGTAGATCAAGAGACAACTCGCACGAATGGATGGCCAGAACAAAAGTAGCAGTAGAAGCAGCTAAGACTACGCTTGAAACCATGTGTTTTGAGTGGCAAATGAAAGCTCTGTTGTTGAGACACCTCAGTTTCAAAAGTGGTGGTGGTGTTGGTGGGGTGGGCCAAAGATACCCCGGCCAGCTTACTTCAAAAACAGACTGGTCCGTTCGATCGGTGCTAGGTAACGTGAGTGGCAAGCGAGTCGCCCACTTTTGCCAAGACCACACCTTACTCTACCTTCTATCTAATGTCTCAACAACCTGATCTTGAATTGCTCTCTTGTGAGGACAGGATTATCCTTGCTATTCAAGCTATAAAATCCGACGCGTCAATAAGCCAACGGCGCGCTGCTACTATCTACAACGTTCCTCGAAGGACCCTTGGTGACCGACGCGCCAAAACCACTTCACGACGCGACTCCCATCCCAACTCATCAAAGCTTACTAGGCCTGAAGAGGGGGCAATTGTACAATACATAAGAAAGCTTGACGCGCGAGGCTTTGCCCCAACACTCAGCTACGTACGTGAAATGGCTAATCAACTGCTGGCTGCCCGTAGGGGTGGCTAGGTTGGAGAAAAATGGGCCAGGAACCTTGTACGCCGGAAGCCTGAGATCAAGTCTCAAGTAACTAGACATCGCGATTGCCAGAGAGCCCTGTGCAGCGACCTAGCTATTATCAGTCCCTGGTTTGACCTTGTACGCAATGTCGAAGCCAAGTATGGTATTCTGGACGAAGACACCTACAACTTTGACGAGACTGGCTTCCAGATGGGTATTGGAGGGTCTGTGAAGGTAGTAACAGCCTCTGAGAGACGTCTTAAGCCAATTGGGGTCCAGCCTGGCGACCGTGAGTGGGCAACGTTAATTGCTGGCATCAACGCTATGGGGTGGATGATCCCACCTTTCTTTATCTTTAAAGCAAAGAACCACGACCAAGCCTGGTATCACATTCCTAAAGACTGGAGGATAGGTGTCAGTAACAATGGCTGGACAACAAATAAGTTTGGTCTTGACTGGTTGCAGCACTTTATCCAGCATACAGAGGCCCGGACAGTAGGTAGTCACCAGCTGCTTATTCTTGATGGCCATGAGAGCCACAAGTCACTTGCCTTCCAGGATCTGTGTGAGGAGAACAAGATTATTACTCTCTGTATGCCTCCTCATGCGTCACATATCCTTTAGCCGCTTGACGTGGGCTGTTTTGCCTCCCTAAAGCGGGAGTACAAGGAGGAAATCAGAGTCGAGTCTTGGCAGACAGCCACATTGCCCACGTTGATAAAAAGGCCTTCCTTGCCGCCTTTCAGCAGGTAAACAATGGGGGCTTTTTCGTGGAATAATATCAGATCAAGCTTCAGAGCAACTGGCTTGGTTCCAGATAACCCAGAGGCGGTGCTATCAAAGCTGGAAGTGAAGCCTTGTACGCCATCGCCACCTCCACCAGGGCCTACCCCCTGGCAACCTAAAACACCAAGCAATGCTGCTGAAATTGAAGCTCAATCAACATTAATCTTAAAGAGGATAAGAGACTATAGAAATTCATCAACAGAATCAATCCGTGAGATAGTGCAGCAGTTTCAAAAGGGAGCTGAAATAACAGTGCATACCCAGGTGCTTATGACAGCTGAAATAGTTAAGCTTCAAGCTGCAAACAAAGCTGCTTCTGAGCGTAAAGCACGTAAGAAAAAGCGATTCAGCATGGAGGAACTCTATCACAGCAAGAGGCAGAGGAGATAATTAAGCGTAAGGATGCTGAGGCACTGGTTGAGGCAGAGAGGCGTAACAAGAGGGTACAAGCAGTTAGCAGTAGAGGGGGTATTCGACGCTGTAAGAGGTGTAGTGAGGTAGGGCACAACAAGCGCACATGTAGAAAAGTTGCAGCAGAGATAGAGGATTAATTTGACGTACTGTGCACTATAGTACAGTGTTGTAGTGTTGAGTTATAGTTGTGCAAAGGTAGATTCTCTTAAAAGGTGGGCGACTCGCTTGCCCGGGCGACTCGCTTGCCACTCATGTTAGAAGCTTTCGAGGGTTCCCCTCTTGTAAAAGCTCGCTGACTGCTCAGTGCGAAAGCTCATGCTAGCAGTCCGTTCGTGTTACCCCCTTTTACCTGTGGAACAGCATTCTGTGCCCCTCTCTTGTGGCACCGTCGCATGAACAAGCAAGCTCGCGATGCGCTCAGCTTCGGCAGCACTTCGGAGCTTCAGCCCTCCTACCTGTACATTGATCTTGTAGACGGCCCTTTTCTTATTGTTGAAGGATATAAGCAGTATGCTCCCGATGTTGGAGTTGCAGGACTTTCAACGCGGTTCCACCAATGCCGGAAAGGATGCCGTAGTGCATTGCAAGAACCAAATCGCAGACTTTTAGTTGCACCCGGTGCTCCCTCGCTTCTACTCTTCGGACATTAATCACCGTGACGCCGTCACTCGTATCGTGGGCAGCTGCATAGCTCCTATACCTGTAGGGTACGCGGTCGGTAACATGCATAACGGCAACGGCGGCAGCCCGCAGACAAACCAGCGGAACGAGAACGTAGATCCGTTGTTATGATTCGCCGTCGATTGTTCGTCGTCTCCTGGAGTAGTTCACAACGATGCAGTGACAGAGAGCAGACCGTGGGCGTATGGCAAGGGTCCACCGATCATTGTTGCGCCTACCGAAGCCTTGTCGGTTGTCTGCTTCGTTGGGGCGCTGTACACTCGCGACTCGTTGCTTCTGCTCGTTCAAGCTCGCGTCGTGACATCAAAGGGGCATCCTTATCTTTCGCTTCCTTGTTGGTCTAACGGCTACCAACTTGACCGTACAAGCTGGGACAGACTCCTTTTCGAGCGTCATGTAGCAGGAAGAAGTATAACTGTCCGCGGGGTGCTGAAGTCTCTAGATAGCGGCTATCTCACGCACTGTAACGCGCATTGGAGACTCAGACGCAATCACTCATCACTTCCGTATGGCTTCCACGGCCGATGCCAATGCTCTCGTCAAGCGAGCTTGCGATAGGTAGATCCGACTTTTGCAAACCTGCAGCCCGCACTTATTGACTCCTAGCAACAGCTGCCATCGAAGAAAGATC
This sequence comes from Sclerotiophoma versabilis, assembly GCA_012274445.1. Classification (NCBI taxonomy): domain Eukaryota; kingdom Fungi; phylum Ascomycota; class Dothideomycetes; order Pleosporales; family Didymellaceae; genus Sclerotiophoma; species Sclerotiophoma versabilis. Next base: position 626,434 of record JAAROD010000093.1, read on the forward strand.
AAATGCATTAGCGGAGATGCCAACACATGTCGGGGTTGTGCGTCTGCGAGCCTAGTGTGCACATACAATGCCATACCCCAGAAGAAGGGGCCCAAAGGGAGCAGGGCAAGAGTCTTAACTGGGCTGCGCAATAATCAACGAGACGCTATTCTAGATACAGGGTCCCCGCAAGAGCTAGACGACGATGGTTCTTTGTTTCCTTGCTGCGTGTGTACACTAGACACGTTACCGCCAGGGCTTGTCGAGCAGTGCGTCGATTTATTTTTCGCCGAGATCTATCTATCACAGCCTGTTCTGGAGCGGCAATATGTTTACGAGGCAGTCGTGAATACGGCCTGCTCGCCCGAAGCGTGTTCCATGGTCCTGGCGTTGTGTGCCTATACTTTGATCCGGACAGAGACGAAAACGCCTCTGGGCTTCTTCGAGCGTCCAAAGACACCGCGCATAGACGCTCGGTCTGGTAGAACTCTACTGGAAATATCCCTTCGCACCCGGGGTAAACACGACTACCGCCAGAACCCCACATACCAGACCACCCTTGCCTCGTGGTTCTATTACAGATGTTACGTGGAACTGGCGAAGGAGAATGAAGCATGGTTCTATCTTCGGGAAGCAGCGACACAGGCGCAGCTGCTTGGGATGCACGACGAGGAAAGGTATCGTCTCAGACCGAACGATGCCGCTCAGAAGCGCGTGCTGTTTTGGCTGCTCTTTATTGCGGAAAGGTACTAGTGTAGTTCGTTCAATTCGCGCAGTTCACAGCTCTTACAGTGGCCAGAACACACTGCATCCGACAACGTTACCCGGTAACACTTCACGCAACCATCCACCCACCCTCGCCAAGCGAACTCCACCTCGATCAATCAGTCGCTGCGGGGCTTGAGTGCATGATCAGACTGTACAAGAACATCGACAGCGCTTTCGTGGACCTCTGGAACGGAGTCCAACATCACCCGTATCCCGTGTGGATATGTGAGCTGCAAATGAAACTCCTTGAAACCGTGCCTGGGTCCATTCAGTGTACAGAGGGTCAAGCCGTCGAGATCCAGGTCACGCAGCACTGGCTGCGAGCGGTGGCTTGGCAGCTGTGCTCCTCTCAAAGGCTCACCAACAACTTGGCTAATGACTCGATGCTATTCTTGTGCCCGATCTGCATTGCAAACGATCTCGAGACCGCCTTGGAGGGATTCTCGCAATTTGCCATAGATGCTCATGGCGATGATCTGGTGAGTCTTGTGACAGTAACCTTCTGCTCTTTGTGCTTCCATTCTTCCCCGCACATCTGGCCAGCTCGGCCTCGTGTGTTGTATTACTCGTTCTTCCATAGCACACCTTCTCGTGTTCGACCTCTTGCTGTTCTCCGAACTAACATGAGCTCACTAGGCTGGAAAGGTCTTTCACGTCGCTTGCTGCTTGGTTGACGATGTCGCTCGTCTTTCCCTCTTCCTCCCTGCAGAAGCATCCACGTCCGACCCACATAAATGCATCTTTCGCCTGTGGAGATTCATTCGGAAATTCCACAGTGGACAATCTCGATATCTGCCACTTTTCCTCGCCAAGCTGCAAGAGGCCCTGCCGAACCTTCCCTATCTCTGGTCACTGAGCTTGGTTTAGAGGGTTCCTGATGCCTTCACTTGGCTTCGATGCTAGTGGACGCGACAGGCCGTGCTCAGACTCACACATATACGATGACAGCTAGGGCACTTCCGCCGTCGCTTCATCGTGTGACAGGAGTAATTAATGTGTAGACGTATAAATGGGATGGTGCGTGCTTAACAACACCGAGTAGCAAGCCGAGAAGTCGCTTGTACAAACTGCGTGGATATTGCCCCGTCGTGCTCTAAACTAATGTGATGTATAGCATGCTCTGGACGATCGGCATCCAGAGCCATGTGGAGCTCCCATGATCCAAGGCGTTGTCGTTACTGCTGGTTACTAGTCCAGCCTATCCGGGTATCCATAGCAACAGATCGTGCTGGTGAAGATGGTGGTGTAACGGCCTACGCGAAGAACCAGGCCGATTCCGACTGCAAGCAGTACAGGCGAGATGGCTCATGAAGAGCGCAGTGATACAAGTGCAGTTTACAGTGCACGCGGAGTGATGATTAGTAACGGCTATGTGGGATGCATACCATGACCAGACAATGGGATCACGTCTCCACCACGAAGATATAGGAAGTGAACGTGAGTGGGTTGCGTTGGACCGCGAGTGGTTGTACAAAAAGCATGCTATGGAGATGGAAGCAATAGAGTACATTGGAGATGAAGAGCCCAACTCAACGACTAGCAAAAACAGCACATAAAAGCCTGGTGGAACGATGCGACGACGCCATCTGACGTTTGAGTTTACGTGCAGACAAGCCACCTGGCCTACCACTCTCCAGCCAAGGCCATCTCAAGGGCCAGATATCTTGTGCTTCTCCAGCTTTGTCGACGTGGGACCAGACCGAACTGGTTGGCTTGAGAGCTCTTTGGCCGCATTCTCTTGTGCAGCCATCTTCTGCAGCAGTAGTCCTTGCATGTATAGCGCATCCACGGTCAGACCTGCCCCTCTATCGCGCCCAAAGTCAACGTACTCGATCGCAAAGGACGTGCCGCAGGGAGCTGGAAAGCTTGGCAGCTCTTTGACGACGCTTCTCCGTGGATCTATTGCATCGCCTGTCGCAGCGGGGTTACCAAGCATTCTGGCAGACTGCAGCTGTTATTTGTCCTGCGTGTTGAGAAAGCTCGGCCACCGGTTGGCAGTTCGGCGCTATGGACAGTCGTGGGTGCAAAGAGAAGGCAGCGTGTGTGCTGTAACGTTTGTATTTATCGATCCGTGACGAAGCTGGGTAGCAAGCATCTTCGAAAGAGCAATTTTCTTTTCTTATCAAAACAGTCGATACGCGGGTCGAAGGGCCTCAATCTTGAGCTTCGGGATCCTATTTCAGCCAATCCTCAAGGGGGTCCGATTCTCGAGCGGGCTGGTGTCAGGCCTGCATCCTTGTTACCATGAGCCATGCCTTCAACACCAAGCGTACTGGTAGCTCGAGGAGACTCTCTACGCAATAAAGACTTGTCGGCACTTCCACAACAGCCATCAAAACTCTATACAACGTAGTGTCGACTGAGAAGTGACAGTTTGTAGGACCAAATGCGGCACCTCGCTGAAAGTGACAGAAGGGCATGTCCTAGCACAGGGTGGCCCATTTTGGGGACCCTTTCTGTTATAAATGCTGTGATAAAGTGCCATGGCTCTAGATGAACCCAGAATGCGTTCAAAAGTGGCCGTACTATCGGTTTTTGCTGCAGCTGCAATTGCATTCGCTGTTCTCGCGGCACAGACGCAGTCCAAGAGAAACGCCAAAGCTGGGATACTCATGCTGAGGGTAAGATGTCGTTCGAGGGAAGCGGCTGCTCACTGGCTGACAGACAGCCTGAGATAGCTCAACGCGACAGCCTTCACCCACGATGTTGTTCTCGGCGCAGGCATCCTTGGACGTCGCAACGTCCTCCAGGATCTTGAGGGCGCAGCTAAGAGTCTGACGAGTGACGCAAGCACGCTGGCTCCCAGCGTTATCGACAACGCTAAGAGTGCCATCAACGCGGCCATGACGGCAGGTCCAGCGGTTGCCAGTCGAATAGAAAGCGCTGCAGGGGCTCTCGCCACTCCTGCTGTCGAGGACATAGAGCAGCATATACCGAAGAACTGCTCGATAGGCACGCGACTTGTCTGTGTTGGCTACGCGCACAACATCTCATGCTCTGACTTGCCGTTGAACCTGTCCAGCCTGGTTTCGGGAGTCACTTCAGGCTTGTCCAGCATGTTAGCCAGCAGCATCGACGACGCTCTTCGTGACAAAATCGATCAGTTGCAACCGACAGCCGACCGTCTCAGTGCGCTCTCAGCGTACTTTCGACAGCTGCTGGCCCTGGGTGCCGTGCTCATGGCAACCCTACTGGTCCTCTTCGTTTGCTCAGCTTTTGTCTCGCTATCAAAGGTTACCAGCGCCATCTCTCGCCTTAGCGTCCCTTGCAGGATGTTGGTCTTGTCGGTTCTGGGCTTGGTGTGCTGTTCCCCGTTCATCATGCTTGCAGCTTTGTTTGTAGCGGTGCAAGCAAGGACAAAGGATCTGCCCCCTTGGATCGAGGCACAAAGCGGCGAAGTCAGCAGACTGTGCTTTGGAGCGCTCGGATGCGCCGTGGCCATGGCGTTGCTTACAGTGATCACGCCCCTCGTGACGTAGAGCAACCGGGGCCGTTGCGCGATAGAGCTCATAGCATGGCATGGTTGAAGTAATACGACGGAAAATCTGGAAGCAGAAGAGCCGGGAGAGGGGGTGGGACTCCGTAGTAAGATGACTGGCGGCTCAACTCACGCTATGCTTTTGGGTCACTAGCTTCTAATTATTCATAGTGTGGCAGAGTGAGTATCTCTTGAAATTGGGAGAAGTAGATCACAAAGTGGAGTACTGTTGACCAATGCTCTGCGCCGTTCCTTATTTGGTGCTACTGCCTATACGCGAAGCGTTCCATGTGAAGCCTGCCCTGCCCTGCCCTGCTCTGCCCTTACGGGTTTGTACCATCGCGCAGGTCTTGTTCGACGTCCAGCTGAAGATCTTCAAAGATGTTTACTGCCTGCTGCAGCTTCTCAAGGAACCCCTGCACTTCGCTGAGGAGGTACATGCTCGCATCCTCCATCTTGTGCTGACAGGCTACTTCTCGACGGAGCCTTTCGTTCTCCTGCTCTGTACGTATGATCATCTGAGATAAGCTAGGCGTTGGCCCGCACATAAACGCTTGCGTGTCGGCTCGTGTAGCTTCTTGTGGCGCCAGGATCCTTTTATTGCGGGCCATCTCGCGTTCTGTGGATCCTAGAGCGAGGGGAGGGTCGTTGGCGAAATGAGGAGACGTCTCGACGGGCACGTTATGAGCGTACATCTCAGCGGACACGAGACGACTGGATGTTGTGGGTGCCAAAAGAGCACACACAGTGAGCAGTAGTCGCTGAACTACCTTCTTCTATTTCTTCTTCTTCTTCTATTCTTCGTACGGAGACCTATTTTGGTACCCCCTCAGTGCCTAAAATACGAGTCCACATTGGCCTCCCCGCACTCTTGTGATGGACCTGTCTAGGTTTGTCTCTCGCCCGAATGACGATTTCTGTGCCTGCTCCCTGCCCACTTCTTGACTGCTGGGCATCTCACATCCAAGCTTGCTTTCCGACCCTTCCCAGATAGCTTTTTCGATCCTCCTTGCGTGCATCGTGACCTGCCTCGACAGGGCAGCTGGAATGGAGAATCCTGGTCTGGTGTCCCTACTGATGCGCAGTGGCTGACTGTCACGGTAGAGCCGCCTTCTCACAGCTAAGCCGCTGTGCGCTTGTCATTCGTTCCACAGCCAGCGTGCTGAAACACATGCCACTATTGCAGCAGCACCCAGGGCCACGGTATGCATAGTCGGTCGAGACACGCTTGCATTCCTGGAGGAGCCGGCAGCTCTGCTCCCAGTGTCGAAAGAGGCTACAGTAGCCGTCTTTGAGCCGACCCAGCTCCTCTGAAGTCTTGCAGTGGTCTTCCTGAAGCTCGACGTATGCATTGGCAAGTCCCAGATGAGTCTCTCGAGTTTGGCGCAGAGCCGATCGGAGCTGAGCGAGAGAGTCCCAGCTTGTGTACAGCATTTGGCGGCACAGATCGGTCGTTGCAGGTACGGAGGCCATACTTTACCAGCTGAGTGCAAATGGCTGGCCGAGTGGGACATGTGCAGGCGTAACAATCATGACACAATTATTAAAAATCGATTTGAACATATAATTGCTGCCTCAAGTAAGTCTCTGATCCTGCTGGGTGAATGGCGGACTCGCGGTGCAGTCCGAAAATAGCACAGTCGTAAGCTTTAGACGAAGGGAGACTGCTAAAATTAAGTCAGTCCCGCGCCAACGCCAGCACATCCGTCGCTGCCACAAGCATCCTCTCAAATCTCATCGTTCGCATTTATCTGGAAGGCTTTGTTTTACCAGCTAAACAAAGAGGTGCTTGAAGGCGGAGTGTGTGTGACTAAATAGATTGCCTGCTGTAGTGTTCGATCACTGAAGCTGTCACCTACTTGGGTGACTGTTTATGAAGCGCGAGCACTATAGTCGAGTCGATATCGCTCTCCGAGGGTTGAGAGATCGCCTGTGCTTACTGCTCCTGCTCCTGCTCCTGCTCCTGCTCCTGCTCCTGCTCCTGCTCCTGCTCTACCATGTCGTCAAGTATCAATCGATTAATCGCCGCGTCCAGCACCGTCTCCTCTTCGAGACATGCACGGCGGTGCGATGCGTCAGCAGTGCTCCATCCAGCTCTTGAGCGGTGGCCCTTCCCCGCTGCGCTCATTTCAGCTGTGCTAGGTTGCAGGTATTGTGCAAGCAGTCTGCGGGCAAGCAACCTGCGGAGACGCGCTTGATCCGAGCTGCTTTTCGATTGACTTCTTCTACAAGACTGAGGAGGTTGAGCTGCAGACATGCTGTTGCAGTTGTGCTTGTTGGCGTCAAAGGTGTCGAGGTCACTACAAACGTCACACCTGGACCCGTTCCATGGCCATCAGTTGTGACGTTATGTATAACACCTCTCCCATCAGCTCTTCTTGCAGCGACCCAATAGTGGTCGTCCTATACCTACTACACTTGATATAAACATGACTTCGCTGGGCTGATCTTAAACAAAGGACAATAAAAGACTCAAGGAATGATACTAGTGCTACTGTAACATAACACTGTATACCTGCCGAGCTGAGGGATGGTCCGTTTCCGATCACTTTGAACAAATATCCGGGCGCGCAGGTGCTACCACCCAGAGTTTCTATACTTAGATCCATAAGCATCAAGATTGTCCCCTCTCTTGCACCTCTTCTTAAGAACCGCAGACGAATTGACTCGGCTTGCAGCCGAACATGAGGACTGCTTTACGCTACTGTACTTACTGCACGCCATTACACATCAGCGAGTCATGGCGAGGGACTCTGTCATTTGGTCAGTGTCAAAGCTCTAGCAATCTCGCCGTGTGCTGTATCTCGAAAGGTAAGCAAGCCAACGGGGCTCGTTGCTCTACCTAGGTACCGCACGGGCGGTAGACGCGACGCTAAGAATCGCGCTGAGCTGAGTGCCGAGGCACGTGGTAGGCTGAAGTTGGAGCCCTTTCAGGACTTGCACGCACTGCGTCGTCTTGCTTTGTACTCACAGACGTCACCACGGAAAGTCTCATACGAGAAAGAAGAGAAGGAAAGACTTCACAGCTGCTACAGTACGGCCCAGTAGTGCAGCTACTGCGCTATGCCGTAACTGCTTTGTGCCGTACTGTGCGGCGCGGAACAGCAACAAGCAGGAATGTCAGCCCTGCGTGGCCGCGCCCTGGCATCGCCCGCAGAGGTATACCGGTGGGAGTGCGGGCAGAACCCGCAACTGGCTCAGCTGGCCGCGCTAGGAATCACGCTGGCGAGGATCCCCCGCCCCGACAAGAATGCGTCGAAACCCAAAATCGACGACCATGCAGTGCAGCGAAGCCATCTTGCTGCAACCGGCCATCCTCACCATTTGTGGAGTACGGTGCTGCGCCTGTGCGGCACGGCGGGATGTGTTTGTTCCAAACGCATCAGAGAAGGCGCCACACGCCCTGGGCTACCTAGCCGTCGACGTCGCTCGGTCAGTACGTACCTGTACGTGTGGCGCTGCTGGTAGCCTCAGTGGAAGCGCTCTCGTCGGCGTATTGCTATTGATAGAAGCATCGATAACATGCGCCATGCCCCGACCGATTGTGCCATCGACTTCCGTAGTGGCAGCCGAGAAGGCACCGTCTTTCGTCGTTGCGACAGCGTGCGGCACACTTGTCGGGGACTTGGGACCGCCCCGCTCCTGAAGGATGTTGCAGTCGCAGAGCTTCACTCGAGGCAGGAAGAACAACTAAGACAGACTTGTGGTTGCATGTAGGATGTCTAAGCCAACAGTCGAGCTGCGCGGCAATCATCTGCGGCCATGTTGTGTGCACCTAGCCGAGGCTGTGCGTCTTGCACGTCCGCTAGGAAGAGCGTCGCACCACTGCATGTATGTACATATGTCTCGCTTGAACGACGACTTGCACGAACGACGACTTGCACGTCCCTCACGAACCGTTCGACTTCGCATCGACGCAGGACCTCGAATCTCACCGCTCGGATACTCTTTCTGCCTTCCGGCCGCCCTGGTCTCGATCTTGTCGTCACAGCGTGCACCTTCACCTGCAGAGACTGTAGCTCGCACGAGTGCTAGCGCGATAGGCCTCCAGAAGGCCTTGCTGGTACCGCCACGCGCCGACGAGAACGACGATGTGCATGACATGATGGCTGGCGTCTGGGATGCCCAGCTCTTTCCCCACGGCATTGTCGAGCATGCTGGTCGCGTACAGCGCACCACCTATGCTGTTGGCGACGCACAGCTCTGCGAAGGCGGTCAGTAGGCCAGCGTTCTGGCAAGGTGTCTGGGCTTGGTACCAGCACTGCAGTGCTGGCAGCGTAGCCAGTGCCCCTAGAGCAGCGTGGGTGGTCAGGCGAACCCACCAGCCTCCAGCGTGCTAAACTCCCGTCTTCCCCAGGCGCTTCAGGGACGACACGCTCGCTAGGGTCATTAGGCTTATATGCGCCCACTGCAGGCCTGGCTGGCAGCGGAAAGCGAAGAAGGCAAACGAGACAGAGGAGGCCCAGATGACAGCGACGATGCCGATATGGTCGATGCGCTGCCACAGGTCCGCTCGAGCGTGGCTCGCAAACATATGGTATAGCGAAGAGCACAGAAAGCAGAGGGCGGCTGCTGCCAGGTACACGATGACGACTGTGACATTGGCTGCGACACCGGCTGAGACATGGACTGTGCTTGCAGCCGATCTCAAGTGAGCGGAGACGAGCTGCGCTGCGGATGCTGAGAACCAGAGGGCGCCCAGGCAATGTGTCCAGATGTTGACGGTTTCCGTGTGAATGCGGACGACGGAGGCCATCGACTCGCTGTAGGAGGCTGTGCCGGCTTGTTCGCTCTTTGACGCTGCGTCCTTCTCCAGCCAGCCAGCCAGCCAGCCAGCCAGCCAGCCAGCGAGTCAATACCCCGAATATGCGTACCGAAAAACACCCCTTCAAGCTCAGTCACCGGCGATCCGGTTGTACAGTAGCAGCTGGCCGGATCCCAGAGAGCAATACAGGGACACAACTAGAGAGCAGCGTGAGCGGCCATCAAGATGATGTACCGCGCGCCGGTGCAAGGGCGTTGCTAGCATCCACGCTGACACGCAGCAGCTTATGCTCGAGGCCTTTCGACTGGTCTGTGCTGGTTGTGCCAATTGGGCGGCTTAGTCTTGTGCCCGTCCAATGCATGGCGAACTGCGAGGGAGAAGGACAGTCACTGCACACAGTTGCGCCTTGTGTCCGTGATCGTTACTGTAAATACTGTACAGTAGCGATGATGCTGGCGATGACAACGTCAATGCTGCTGAAGATCCTCACAACGACGAGAATGGCGGCGATCTAAATGATGATGACGAAGAACACGGTGAATGCAACTAACAGGAAGGCTGCATGCTTACGGAGTATACATGACGGATCTAAAACACGCTAACGTTGAATGGGGCTCGGTACAATCGACGGTTATTCCGGAAAGGGTAGCCTTGCGCCTAGGGAGGCATGACATCATGCGACTGCTTGAGTGAGAGAAGTGCTTGCGTACACAGCAACTTACTGTAGATGAACCCGGCAGCGACGCAATCAGTAAACAATAGAACAATCAACGTCTCTACAGATTCACAAAGCATAACTCTCGAGACCCTAGCGACTATCGATACGTCTCTGCAGACAGCCCACCGGAAGCTCTCCTTCAGCGAAGGCTCATTTGGACTCGATGAAGATGTAACAGCAATAAGCACATAGGATGTTTCCTCTACAGTGTCAATATATGTTTCGTTGTATGTTTATGTAGAAGAGCCGAGATCGGCGTGATAATTGTATGCGGGAAGCCGATAGACCGGCTTGAGTCGTTGCGTTTTCAGCAATAAAAGTAGCCACAAGGTTTGGGAGGTTCCGTTGTTCACATATTCTAGCGTGCACTTCTTTGATTGCTTGTGTGTGTTGACAACTGCCGGTGTAGTCCCATAGCTAAGCTAATATCACTCACAGTCCGCCAGTACCAGCGGCGTAGGCTCTTTAAGGTAAGCTCAGTGTACAAGAGCTGCCACTTAAGCGCAGCACTTCAACTGCGGCTTCAATCGAAAAGCATTGAAGGGCATGTGTTTTTGGGAGCCGTGCTGCACATGTTCCGCTGACCACAACAATAGTTCCCAGCAATTAGTTCCGTTCGGACAGCCTTTGTTTTAAAACGCAGCAAGGGTGGATGACAGCGGATTTGGCACCTAAAGCACCCTTTCATACAAGATCAAACATCGTGACCGGCGAGAAGCAATCCGGTAGGAGTCCAGGTCGTCTGCAGCACATAGGGGCGAGAACCGCTCTTACGGGCCTCTCGTCTGTTATGGAGTTGATTTGTGGCTATTGGCAGGCTCGTCAACTTCCCTTCTCTTGGCGAGCAACTGGTGAGTGTTGTGTTGCAATTCACTGGCGATGTTACCGTTCTCCCACGAAAGCTTCTAGAGAAGAAGTGCAAGCGGAAAGTGCAGCGTTTCGAACTAAGATTGAAAGTGTTTTTTTGGACTACGTGTTCCCATGATATTGATGAGAGACCAAGTAAGTCGACAGGTATGTCGCAATAATCACGAACTGCCAAGTTTGCACCACCTCACTTTCTACGCCGTTCGTCACGTCTTCAATCTCAGCAGAGACAAGAAAGGCGTCAAGAAGACAATTAACGGCGTTCAGGGCAGAGGAGTCCACGGGTAGCCAAAAAGAGCCTCGAGAGAAGGTTTGAAAGGAGGTGGAGCAGGTACCGGCGGCAAGGAGGCGATGGCCATGGATGCGATGTTGTCGAGACTGATGGATGGGACTCGTCGCTGTCAAGTTGCGAGAAGGCACGGCCTGTGCGTGTGGAAGAATGCTAGCAAGCCAGATGTCGTGACTTTCGTTATCCAAAGCATTACATCAAACGTCAGCCCACCCATGCTCCGCCTCCCTCCTCCTTCCCAACAGTGTACGCTCTCCCTTCAGCAAACTCCTTCCCCACCCCTTCGGTATACCATTCTTTCTCCTCTGCTGCCTGCTCACCTCAGCCGCCACCATCTTCTTCAGCGCATACCTATTCAGCCTATCGATCCTGTCACAAATCCCAAAGAGCTGTTTATTGATATCCTCGCCGAACGCCACGCACACCGCCCTGCCCTGCTCGAGGATTTTGTCGCCTTCTCGCCAGAGATCGTCGACCGTATCTCTCCTCAGCAACATGATTTCGGCCTTGTGTTCCTCCATCTCCGTCTCAAACTCCCCTTGTGCCTCCACACGATCGTCATAAGCAGCTCTCTCGACGTCGCTGTACTTTGTATTGACCATCTTCTCGAAGCGCTGGAGCTGTTGCTGCTGGTACAGCTTGAATTGATCGGTGAGGTGTGTCCGGAGGTGTGGGAGCATTGTCCGGCCGACGCGTGTGAGCGGTGGAAGCTTGGGGTACCGATCACCGGGGGAATTGAAGGGGGCAAAGGAAGGGGCGGGCGAGCTGGGCAGAGATTTCGGGACGAGGAGATCTTCCAGGGCGTTGGGTAGGCGGGCTTGTAGAGCTGTGTCGAGCTGTCTGCTGACCGCAGCGTCGACAGCCTCAGAATGCCGAGCTTTATCGAAGTAGGCTGGAAGCTGTCTGCCAACCGCGGCGTCGATTCCTTCGGCTTGCAGAGCGTTGACTTTGTCGAGATGCGCAGAAAGCCGCTTCTCGATGGCCGCATTGATGACCTCGGTCTGATATTCGAGTTGCGCCCGTCCAAGAGCTGCAACTGCAGTCTCTGGACTAAATGGTATGGTCTTCTCAGACGAGTGCGATTCCGTCGGCGACCTAGGAGTCCAGCACCTCGGCGGCTGAATAGGTGAGCTGGGGCTTCCTGCGCGGGTCAGTCAATGAGCACAGGCTGGGGAAACCGAGCAACTTACCCTGCCATGAACGCTTACGCTGGCGAGAGCCCTCGTAAGCAGGCGGCGCTCCAGCAGCTTCAGTAGGCGCAAACACCTCCCAGCTTGCTTTCCTCAGCCCTTGTTCAACGAGGACGGCTTCAACAGGGTAGCCGACTAGGCCTCTGGTCGCCCTGCTGAAAGCTTTGAACATGCCCTGATATTTCTTGCGCACATGGCTGTAGTCAAGAACAACATGGACCGCTGTTACTTTGGCAAGATCGACAAGTGCCTGGAAAGCGGGCTCACATCCAGGCTTGGGACTGAATGATGGGTCGCTGGCTGAACACCAGAGAGGGGGTGGGCCCTTGATTGACAGGTCGAGGGTCTTGATATCATGGCGCTTTCTGCCCTTGCCCTTGACAGGCAAGATCTTGTCCAGCTCTGATTGCGTAATGTGTCCGTTGCCGGTAGACAGTTTGACTGCGTCGGGCATCAATGTATCAGCATCGTACTGCAGCATGAACTGGCTATCCGTGCAATGGGCTGTGGGTATCCTAGCAACGAGCAGCAGGGTTGCGAGCTTGGAGTCATCACACCGGAAGACGAGGGAACAAAGAAGTGGCGATACGGGCTTGTCGACAGGCAGGTTCGAAGCAGGGTAGGCAAGCGCCTTGAAATCGAGATTGAATTTCATATTAGCTACTCGAAAGCACGCCTGAACTCACCGAATCCCCCTTGGCGCATTCGCAGTCAAAGAATCTATCCACGCGGATGCGCAAGGGATCCCGCCCACCCAGGCTTTGGAGCAGCCTCGACTCCGTGTGTTGTTCACCACGACCGTCGCAAACGCCGGGTACGCGCTCGCAATAGACGAGCTGAAGCCCACCCCGCGGACGGCAGCCGAGAGACGAAATCAGGCTCGGACCTGAGCCGTCTACCTTTACCGCCAGGGGCCTTGTGAGATCACAAGGATGGTGAGCTACGTCGAGTATTCGATACGCGCAACGGGAGAAGCGGGGGCGGAGGGCGCGATTCGTTGGAGGATAGAATCAGAAAATGACTTATAGCAGCGATAGCAGCGTTTCGCAGGAGTGTGATGCTGATGATTATGAATGATGGTGAGGTCGAGGTCGAAGTCGAGGGATGACGGGTGGCTGGGGAACGAAGGAAACGCGGGATCGTGCCATCACGTGGGCTTGGCAAAATGACTAGTACCTGATTGGACGGGGCCCACTTTTGGACGAACACCAAAACCACCAAAAGCACACGAACTCTAAGGTCGCTTCATGCGTCAAACGAAGTCAGCGTTAGCAACTGCTCGTCGATGAGCTAACACTAGTGCCGTTTTCGGGAAGCTTGAGACGATCATACATGCCTAACGTAATCACTTTCGTTGTAACACCCCCTAGTAAGAAAAAACTGGACAATTTTAACCTACCGACCCCACATCAACTCCAACAACAGTACCGTTTTTGAACAGCTATAGCTTTACCAAAGCTTTATATTTTTAATTGGATATGCATCTACGTAACCGCGAAGTCACGCCCTTTAATCCTGTTAAGCCACATTGTGACAGTCTTACTCGTGCGAGGTTCTATGACGCGTGGGATCATAAGAATGCGCACAGACGTGTGTACGCGCGCACTATCTTCAAATAATACAATATCTCTCCATCTACCGGATACAATTGGCTTCGTGAGAGGGAAGAGATTGATGAAGTTGCTGCTCGCCGACACGATGGTAGAGTCGAAAAGCAGAGATTACGTGGTTCTAGAGGCTCTGGTCGCCCGTATAAAATACCAACTCAGCAACTCCATCAACTCCTCAACTCTAGCCAGTCTGACTGGCGGCAGCGGCTCCAAGCTCAGTTACAACAAGCGAGGATCCAAGCTAGCCTCATATGGTTCTGGACGACTTCCCTGATAAGTAGACATTGAGAGTTTTAAGAGAGCGTACAGCACCACAAAACGTCGTTACTCACCCAGATGTGAGTGCCAACGTAGTCCATTTTGCTGCCTAGGACAACTACTACTCTATGGCTACTAAGCTTATCTTCTACAATAAGTATAACGATTACGAGCTAGTAAAGCCTCTACCAAAGCCTCGGAGGCACCCTACCACAAATCAATCTGGCGATTACGAGCAGCGCCTACGCAAATAGGAAGCAGCAAAGGCACGTGGGCCAATAGTAACAAAGCCTAGCAACTCTATTAGAGCGGTATGCTACGTTGAGAAGATTCTACCAACCTATTGCGCCGCATACAGCTCGTTGGTAGCTCAATCAGACGAACTACGAGCCCACATACCTGTACAAGACCGCTATAGCTGGTATCTTGTAGGGGATAACAACCCTAGCCATAGTACTCGTAATAACAACTCACTACCAGCTGTATATCGCAGCAAGCGTGGTGTAATAAGCCTTAATCATCCCACTAATTCACCAGACATCAACCCTGTTAAAGGTATATAGAATATCAACAAAGAGCGCGTTGAACAGCAGCTTCACAACATCAACACTATTGCAGAGCTTAAGGCAGCCCTCAAACACGAGTGGAAGCAGGTAAGGCAAGGAATGGTACACCAGCGGATCAATAAGATGCCCTATCGTTGTGGGCAGGTGTTTTGATACCCCAAAGTTCGTGTCAAAACTGGACTGTGGTGACACTACAACACCACAGTAATCGCTCACAGTAGGATTATACAGCTTCTTAATAGCCTCAAAGATAAATTTCAGCTTATTCGATTGCCTGGAGCTGTTGTGCGATGCCATCTTGTATAGTGGGTGCTAGGAAACCGATATTTGGTGGGGTGGGTTCTGTCATCAAAAAGTGTCCAGATTTTTCTTACTACGGGGTGGTTCCAGCGCGTCGATGACTAAGCGTCTCTCGGGGGACCTGGCAGGTTACAGCAGCGCGTCGTTCAGACAAAGTCGCGTTAGTTTCATTACTTCAATAGTAATAGTAAACTCTCCTCCTTACAGTAGAAATCAGCTCAATATCAGGTTGTTGCGGTATCGCGATGGGTGGTGGGGAGAGGCGAGTCTTGGCAGAGGTGGGCGAGTCAACGGTAGATCACGTTATTACTGAAAACGCCATGTTTAGCTACTTTAACGTGTTTGATCAGCTCGTGCACAGTACCGTAGAGGCGTGAGCACAAGCACCGCTGCCAACGTTCGTTGAAAGAAGGCCCTACTGTACCTAGAAAATGGACCGTGCGCCCCCCACCGCCGTTCGAGCGCTGACCGAATACCGTGGTTGCAGTTGGCTTGCTTATGATCCAAAACGCTATCAGAGTTTGCTGCAACATCTGCTACAACTGTGATCGTAGGACGACTTGATCATGCAGCTCGATCAAGCCCATCTTTGCAAAAACGCTACAATCTTGCAAGGACTTGTTACCCAGCATCTAACATTTAGCACCTGACATCTGCTGCACGCTGGTTCGAGTCGCGCACTGAGCAGCAGCGCCCGCGAAGAGTCGTCACAGGACATCGCTGGCACTGGATCAAACTCCGGTGATAATCCCAAGACTCAAGGGCCATTTACCAGACTTGTCAACAATCAAGTCAATCAAGCTGGCAGCGTCGGCTTGATTTGACTTGGTTAGCGCACCCTAGGCAGTGAATTGAATTGATTGGATTGCTTTAGAGGCTCGATTGACTTGCTTGATTGACTTGATTGAGTATTTTAGTGTTGCAAAAGAACGCTATAGTACAAAGTTAGTAGGAATCATTTCCCCAGTCTCTCATCGCGTACTCGGAGTCCATCTCATCGTCAGTA
This sequence comes from Sclerotiophoma versabilis, assembly GCA_012274445.1. Classification (NCBI taxonomy): domain Eukaryota; kingdom Fungi; phylum Ascomycota; class Dothideomycetes; order Pleosporales; family Didymellaceae; genus Sclerotiophoma; species Sclerotiophoma versabilis. The sequence continues at coordinate 642,228 of JAAROD010000093.1, forward strand.
AACGCGGACCTACGCATGAGATCAATTCATCCCAACCCCTGTCAAGACTTCTTAACGGCTGCCCCGAGATCGAGGTGCAAAAACTGTGGACCCAAGGGATTAGCTGGAAATTTCTACACGAGCTTCCCCTTCAAGAGTCTCAAACCTGGCAAACTCTTACGTCCATAACACTAGATCTAACGATTGACACCGTGGAGGATCAGGCGTGCTGTGTAGATGTTCTGGCCAGGGGGCATTTAAGACGATTTTTACTGGGGCTCAAGATGTTGGAGCATCTAGATCTGTCATTTTACTCTGACTTTCCGGGTGATGATGTTCAATTCTCTCATGGCCCGCTGGAGCATGTGCTTGATACACAAGTCACATGGCCACATCTCAGAAGTATGCGCCTCGACGGTTTTGATAGTACGGTGCAGGAACTCGTCCATCTCCTTGATAACCATAGTGCAACCTTGCGGGTGTTGAAGTTGCACAACTACTTTCTACTCTCTGGGTCTTGGTTACACCTTCTGCCCGAGATTCGTGATACTCTATATCTAGACGATGCAGAAGTTGCTGCAGCAGTTGAGGGAGGCAACGAGCTGTGATTAGTCAAGATACCGGGGCAGCAGGAGAATTGCTTCCTTGCAGAAGATCTGACTTACTGGCTCACGAACCCGAGAGTCAACTTGCTCTGTCCATTGTCGAAGGAAAACATGGTCAGAGGTGAGGACTTGCGTGGGGATGATTGGGAGTAGAATTGTTGATTAAAGACGCTCGTGTTTGAATATCCATCCGTTGATTGCTGTTAGCTTCTATATCACGAACAGTCGTCCTTGTTGTCGCTGACAGTTACTAATCGTTCATTCTTGTCTGTACGTGAGGTGGTTAGAGCAAAAAGTGGACCAATGAAACCTCTGGGTAATATGACTTGACCTCTGCATTAGTTTGGTCAAGTCAGCATCGCAGGCAGTGTCCCAGTTTTGGGTTGTGACTGATTAGCTATTATATATTCCTAGATTCCCCATCCCAAAATAGCAATTCTCATGGCGTACTACGTTCTTGATACCAGTTTCACCCTGCCACCACCAAATGAGTCAGTCCAAACACATACCGGTACTCCCAGCTTTACGTGGCGCAGTACTGCATTCAGCTCGGTGACATGGCCAAATTCTTCCTCTCAGCGTTCATCATCAGTCCCTTCTAAAACACCTGATCCGAAAAATATCAGCCTTTTTATGGGGAACGCTGCGAGACATAAATTTCAAAAGTGCTCATTAGTGATAATTATTCTTACTCAGATTATGGCACTGTTACTATAGCATTGGAATAGGTAGCTTTGGATAAAATGCAAGACAATTGGGCTAAAAGGAAGAAATATTTCGCTACGCTATGGAAGCATTGCACGTCGTATGTTACAACCCTATGGTCCTTAGTGACATGCTAGAGGAACGCGACAACGTCTCTTGCTGACATCCTGCTCGGCGGTGGAATATCTTCATGTGCATGCTGTCTGATAGTCAAGACCTAACTCGCTCGATGTGCGGACACGGCGTTCCACCGTCGAGTCAACGTGGTTATGATCCCTTGTGATGACTATAAGTTGTCTGACCTTGAGTGCTGCGTGGATGGAGCTTCTGTGGAAATACTACATTCTGTCTATATGATTCGATAGAAGTCATTCCACACCTTCTGGCTCTCGATTGGCAGACGACCGGTGCCGTCAAATTTCAAGTGACTTAGAGTATCGCTATGGGTGCTAAACGTGTAGGCGTTGATGATCGATACAGAGTTGCACAAAGAAGTCTTCTGATGTTTCTTATGGTCCTTATCGTGGGACATAGATTTTGCAACGCCCAGGTAGAGATTATGGTGGAGCGAGACAAGAGCTGCGAAGTGTTTGGTGTGAGCTTGAAAGTGACTGCCTGTTATAGGATCATGTCAACAGAGACAACATAGGCTTGAACAGGGACGCTGTATGACATGTCATATAAACGCCAGATAGCATGCTTGTAAGATAACAAATCCTTGAGATAGCACGCATGTTGTTGCATGGTTATCAGCCACTGGCGATCTTCACCGCACTTCCTTCGCCTTTTCTCGATCGGTTTCAAGATTTTACTCAACCATGCCGGAGCTTTGCCTCCATAGGACGAGATAACAATGGCGTCTTGTCGCCGCGCACACGGTGCAGCTGAGCTTGGCAGCAGTCTGACTAGCTTCGATGGCAACCGTGGAGCCCACTCTTTGTCGATAAGAGTCATTCTAGTGTCCCAGCAGCTGGATTCGATTGACACGGGAGGATAGGACATTCCAACGGCGAAATGGATGCTGTGGGCGGGCATCTGAAAGCATAGCGGGTTGCATGTCAAGACCGCGCGACTCGCAGGACTGTATCGAGATCGGACACTCTTCCACGGCGTTGCCATCGAAGTGATGCTCCATTATAGACGAACGTCAGATTCAGTAGTGAGCCTTGTGACAAGGATTTGATCGTCTTCCATACCATTGGTCACCCTCTGTCTTGCCTCTGAGTCCATGCGCGCATGGTCATCATTGCTTCGAAGCGAGCATATCTGACTTGGCCATAGCGGCCTCATCGGGTATTCTTGCCCGCCTGTTGATAGATGCATGGTTGGGAATCGCCGGGAGTAGTAAGCCGAAACGCACTCGTGCTTGTAAACACAAGGCAAGCTCTGATAGTATCGAGAGTGACGGCGTGGGATGCAGCTTTGAGTTTGTCCAGGGAGACGATTGCCATGAGTCACTTATAGGCTCCCAATGCGCTTCAGTAGCTAGGCAATGTGCACATGTGAATCGGGTCATGTGCCATTTTGATAATAGCGGGCAGATAGTATCGAACATGGTACCGAAGACACTGTGTCCGGCCTGTCGGGGATGAAAACACTATATTCTTACCGCACAGCCGCACGCCACTTTCATATTAGGGGGTCGAGAGATCTCATCCGTATATCGCTCGAACGTTGACATTTATGAGCAGGCTCTACACTGGTTAACGGTCCTTCCTGGCTGTTGTTTTCCGCAAAGCCAAGGAAGCATTCCAGGAAGGAAGCCACTTCCAGCCGATATCCAGAGCAGGTTTCGTCCTCTGCCGTGTTCTGTGTAAGGCTTGCGACCTTCGTTAGTTCTTCAGTCCGCTCTGCTGGCCATACCAAGCGCATGAGCGCTCTGTGAACTTACTGTGTTGGGGAAGATACGATCAGGCGTGTAACACGTACCCAGTACCATGGATGGCCTTTGCCGCTATCTCTCGTGGCGATGGTCACATGCTGGCAGTGAGATTAGGTGAAGACGTCAGAGATTTCAATGGACATTAATCCAGAGCTTGAACCCAATCGATTGTATCGGCATGCTCCTTCCTTGCCCGTGCATTACTCGCGGCGCCGAGCAGACCAACCTAAATGACTCAAGAGTCGATCGCATTGTCGACATGATGGGTAGCACGTTTGATTAGCTCGCCGCTACGGGTCAACCAAAGTCAAAGCAAGAAAACATTGAGATTGCCCAATTTCATGATTTGCGTAGTATTGATGCGCCTTCACATCTTTCTGATCGGGCTGAGACTGACAACGCCATGGTGGAAGTCGTTGTTACTAGTGTGTCGAATACACCTATGTATGTAAAAGAAAGGCAAGCTCTTTGAATACTGCCTGATTTTGCAATTTGTGGTCCCTTCATATAGGTCGCCCGCAACTCTGGACGCGTCCCGCGTTAAGCGCTACTGCTCGCTGCATGCTGAGATTCTGCCCAGCGTTTCAGGGATAGGTGTGGGGCAGCGGGAATATGCCTCAAACCTAGACATGTGTCTGCAAAGAATTAAAGTCCTGACTCGGTAGGGCAGCCAGGGATTTTGCAATGTATAATCGTAACCTCCGGCGAATCCTTTTGCGAACCTTCTTTCGACAAGCCTGGATCTGCAGAGTCTGGCCCTCTTCCAATGTCTTTAGTTGGCGTAAGGTGAAGAAGAAATCCTGGGGCCCAAATCCCCCGAAGATTTGCATTGAGGGGCGAGGTGACTTTCCATCCAGCATGGTTGAGAGGCCATATGCGGATGGACCAATAACGTTCTGTACAAGGTTCGCGATATGCAAGCTCTCTGTGAGCGTACAAAATGCCACAGTGCGCAGAAGATTTATCCATTGATTCTGTCGGCACACCATCACATCTGTGGCATACACCTGTTCGCCAACCTTGAAGATAGTACCAATGGATATGATTATTTCATCAATGTCTTGTGGCATTCGATCCATCGCTATGTGATCCATTTTCTGCGCTGCATTAGCTCCAATTACAAGCCGGCTAACCCCTTTCTGCATACGTACTGAACGGACGTGAACTTTCAATTGTAAAAAACCCATGCATAGGCTGGGAGAACAACTTGTCCACCCGAGTCGGTATTTACTGGCATATCTTTGTAGCGAAGTTGAGGAGGACTGCAATAGAGTTCTGTAAAGTAAATGGGAAGTTTTATATGATGCTTGCTCTTGAAGGATTCGGTAGCGAATGCGCATCATGCCAAGCACCACTGCCTTGATCGAGCGTAAAAGTCAAAGAGCCTTCGATTGCTATCTCTGGTCGCCGTAGTTGCAACCACAAGTACTTCAAATTTACTTTTTCTTCTGAGTCCGCTCTTTCAGGAAACAGTCTAGCCAAGAGAAGTACGCGCTTGGGAATTCATGGACTTCCCATATTAAGGAAGGCCATGCAGCAATCTCGCCCACCTGGATTACGGAAGCGTTGAATACCGAGGCACCGTGGCAACTCCTTCTGTCCGCTGTAGAGACGAAGTTTGGGACTCAAGGTACTAGGTACGTAGGACGTCCATCCCTGCATGAAGTGCATTAGCAGTGAGAGAAATCATCTCGGCGAACCGGACCGCAGAGATGAGAGATTTCACCGCCCCTGTCAGGACCGCAGCGCGGCTAACTCGCTGTGCGAAAGCGGGCAGCAAGGATGCAAGGTAGACACTGGCTCCGAGGGAATTTACCGTTAGTATGCGCCACAAAACGAGCGATGGATTATCGAGCGCTCGCCACGACAAAGAAGGGCTTGAAACGGAGATAACTTGTAGCGAGAGAATTGGGTTCTCGGGTGAAAGGCTACCTGTCAATCAGCTGGTCTGCATGAAGTGCATAGTTACAATGGGACTTCTCTCAAACTAGATACCTGCACGTCGCCAGCATCAAAACGTCTTGCAACGCCAGAAGCGCCGCGGTAAACCGCTAGGGTTAGCTGCGAACGCCCCCGTTCGCAGTCAGCCGTGCAATGTAACGCATGGTAGCGTGAGGCGCGACGCCTCTCCTGTGAGCCGATGGGTTGAATCTTCAGAACCATCCTCGTCGCAAGATCGTGTCCAAATGGTTCGTTTATTAATTTATTTTCAAACGCAATATCACTGACTTGCGCATTGGGACTCGTGCTGATGGGCTCACTTACGCACGCTCGAAGGAATGCTCTCGCGCGGCACCAACTAAGGCGGCAGCAGGGGTCTGTCTTGCAACACTCCTTGCTATGCGCTTGCTGGCATATGCGGGTAGCACTAACAATGTTTATTGTGGGCACTGATCTGACCCGTTGGATGTGGCCATGTTCAGCTCTGTGTTTGTATCACTTATCAGAAGATAGGATACAGCAGCTTCCGGTTTTACCCTCGTATCACCCTGCATATAATACTTGGACCGTAATGCCCATCAGCCTGTACGTCTGCTATAGTCAGAAAATCGAAAATTGCATGCAGCTGACAGGCGGAAATGGCTCTAGATGCTTCCAGGATATAGCATTCGTGCATCTTAAATGACGAAGTTCCAAGAAAGATAGAATCATAATAATCACCCCCGCTGTCGGTGAATAGCACGCATCGCAAGCTCTAATTTTTGACTTGGCGTTCTGATTATTTGTACGGGAAACAGAGATAGCTATAAAAATTCTTGCAAGGAGAGGGCTTACATGCACCTAAGCTATCACCCCTGCAGCAATGGTGGCAATATCTTACTTGCTACTTTGTTGGGAGCTTCTCAGCGAAGTAGGACCTCCCGAACCGAATTCTATAGTTTTTGGTCTGCTGAACTATTTTATGTTGAAAGTTCAGTAAGAAACATGATGCTACAATAAAGATCTCTATATAAATGTAAGCGGGCGAAGCATAACGAGCTAAAATGCTTACCATTTTTCTTTAGAAAGGCCATTTGGGAATACCTTATCTCCTTCGGCCACCATGGTGGCTTACCAAAACGATGACGTGGCTCTAACAGTCTGCGCCAGCGGGCCAATTCTTTTCGCAGATCCTTTACCCAGATGTCGGCAAGCTGCTCCCTAAGAGTGTCAGAGATCAACAGAATAGACCGTGAACAAGGAGCGTTGGCAGTAGTACGGGTGTTTATAGTGTTCGCCATTACAACCTGGCCTTGTGAAGATGTGGACACATCTTCTTCTTCTTCTTCTTCTTCTTCTTCTTCTTCTTTAGCACCGAACTGTTGTGATGGTAAAGCAGGGAGGTCTTCCGACGTTGTTTGGTGTTGTGGCGCCTTGTGTACACCTTTGAGGAGGCCTTGTCTTTCGAACGTCTGGCACGGGTTGTTTTGACTGTATACCAAGTCTGCCAACGTACTGGTGTGGTGATTCAATCGAGGCGATGCTGACACGTCGAACTGGAATTGAGGAGCGGAGGAGCTGGTAAGGTTTCAAAAGGCGCTGTACAAAGATGGCGTGGCCACATTGTATGTTAGATTGGCTGGAAAATGCGTCCTTTGGGGGCAAGCTGTGGAGCGATTGATGCCAGTATTTGATAAATTCTCCCTCAAAACCTGGCCCTGTGAAGGTGTGGATGCATCATCTCCTTCCTTAGCACCGAGCTGTCCTAATGAGAAAGCGGGAAAGTCTTCCGTTGCCAGCATTTTTTGATGCTGTGGCGCTGAAACTGGAGTGCCGGCTTGAGTTGTGGCGCCATTCTGGACTTGTTAGGTCGGTGCTGGTGACGTGGACATCAAAGGCACACACCTGCTTGTGCAGCCATTGCTGTAGCACTTTCGAGTCCAAAAAGGTATCGTATCTGGCCTGGACTTCTTCAAGGTTGACCTTTCGCGTGTCCTCAGGTATTTGATGACATGCATTCGCTGAAAGAATGAATGAGCCTGACACAACATGATGACCACGTTCTATCAAAGGCACAGGATGGTCAAAAGGGTCGACTAGCTCTGTTCTTTTGGTAGGGTGCAGGTTGACAAGTACGCAGACACGTCCTGGCATATGTCCCAAAATGATCCTTGTCGCTTTGGTTGCGTTGCACACCAGTTTGTGCTTGATGGCGAGTCGCTGATTCTCCACAAGATCATTGGAGCAGGAAGCCCATTCTTTTGGCACGACTATTGTGAGCTCATCGTACGGAGTAATTTGGGTCGCTATCGCGATGCGTAACGCTTAACGGTAACATTCTAATTGCGTCTACTGCGTCTTCCAAACTTCGAACTTGAAACCATCCCCTTTCCTTAAGGCTGCACGTGTTGACTGCGTACGCCATCCGAGACGCGACTTTCCAAGGTCAAAACCTTGACGCAGTAGCGATTGGCCCATTTTTCCACTTCAAAACTTCGGACAACCTGTAGAAGTTAATCAGAAAGCAACTAGCGCAACTATAGTATTGGGCAGCATCACTTTCTTTGCGGCGCATGTTGGGCTGTTTGGCGGCGGACGCGGTATGCTCCTTGAGGTAGGTGATTCTGACATAGCGAGTAGGCAAGACGAAGAAAAATCTGAAGAAGGGGATGCCAAAGCCGTCTATTGTGTTCAGCCATCGCTAAGAGTAAAAAATCGAACATGTCGAGCCATCAGAAAAGTGACAGATATGCCAAGAACTTCACGTATGTAGCGCTTAGACCACGATCAATATCATCGATGTCTCCACTCTTGGCGTGCAGGCCGTATGGCACCGCTACCGTAGTGTTGTCAGCTTGTCAGCTCTCTACGAAAGAATTCGAGTAACCAAACATTCTCCTCTCATTCCAAATTCTCAATTTTCCATCATGTCGAACGTTATGGTCAATAAAGCGGGTTTTGTGGTAGTCCAATCAAGCTTATTTGACCACATGCGACAGCATTGCCAGAGTTGTCGAGGCTTCAATCTGTCCTTTGAAGACTTGCCCGACGGACGCATTGCAATCGCGACGTCCAAGCATTGTAAGAACACACACCAATTTGCCAAAAAATCTCAGGCACTCAATCGGTTTATAAAACATGCACCAATCGGAAACAAGTGGCGCAAGAGACAGTGTGAACTTGGACTGATCACAGTGGAAGATTACGAATATATAGTGCGAAGCCTCTCCTGTCGCTCAGACGTATTATTCAGAGGCGCGCATCGCGAGCAGAATAGTGAGAGTGACCTCGTTGTTGTGGTTGGACAGAGGCTAGCCGATCTTACGAAAGCTTCTCTCGACAACCTCTATCTTCAAAGGTCCTTCGCTTATTTCCAGGTACTACTGCTCCTATCGTACTGCGAGTTCCTCCTAAATAGAGGCATTTCAGTCGACGTCGTGGATGAGCTCGTCCAAACCATCGCGAACGTCAGAGAGCGTGACCGGAAAGAGCTCCTGAGGACTATCCCATGGATTCACAAGCTTATTAACGCGCTTGTTTGTCAAGGATGAACCGTCTTTCGAGCAACTGAATTGTTCTTTCGAGCAACTGAATTGTTCTTTCTCAGTATGTCATGAAGGTTGGTTCTCAATGTCAAGCTGATTGTAAATTCATAGATGCCCTGTCTACTACCGATCTGATGCGAATCAGAGACGATGCAAACTATGACTCAATTCTCGAACACCTTTCGGTAGATCCGGTTGTGATGCGGAACTACGACGACTGCTTAACGTCGCACTACACTATTCCTGGACTCATTACTTCTCTGCTTGATTCTGTTGGTATATCGGATCAAGAAGGGTAAAGTTTCTTGGAAAACGTAATGAACGAGTAGTCTAACTATGAGTACAGGCTTACTGCAGTTTACGGTACACTCGGTTACGACCTCCCAAATTGTCACCTGAGAACGGAAGATGTTTACGTGGTCCAGCCCGTGAAAAAAATGTCCAGCTTCTCGTCGTTCCCCAGAATTCATAATGTCGACCCAAAGATCCTTCGTTATGGACGGTAAGACTGTCCTCCATAGTTTACAGCTTCAGGAATTTCGGGAAGCTGACCAATTAACCCCCAGATACTCCAGGGAATGATTCTCTTAGCGTGTGTACGGAGCATCAGAATACCATTTCGAATATTGCGCAGCCGCTGTTATTACTCATCTGTGCAATTGGAGCCCTTCCAAGGATCATGATAGACCGAGCAGGATTACTCCAGACAAGGTGGAATGAGGATGGCGGTCAATACCAAGTTGATTCGCAAAAAGCCTCTCTTGACGAATGTCTTAAAAAATTGTTCTCACATCCCAGTCAACTGCGCCTAGTTTTTGACTATCTACTTTCAAGTGCAGCCATTAAAGTGGAACGATCAGATGATGTCGAGATCATACGTACTTCGACATCAGCTAGTTCGCATGACCCCTCGACATATTGGATGGAACAGGTACTCCGGTTATTCTGTCACATTTTCCCCCGTGAGCCTATGGATCTGTAAGTTAATCAGTCAGCTCATGTCGATTTACAAGCTGACAACCCAAGACCACTCTCACAGAGAAAGCAGGTGTTAGCAGTACTGGATAGTGTATTAGAATTTTACACGACAACTGGTAAGGAGATCCCATCTGACGACGAGGTTATCGAGACTTTACTTGCGGTTTCCAAATGTGGACCTTTGTCTAAACAGCATCGTATTCTCTCGCTGACTGACCCGTTGCTGAAGAGGACGGCAAGCGCACCTCGCCTACAAGCCGAAGCTGTCTATCAGCGGAGCGTGCTTTTCCGTCTCAAAGGAGATATTGCCAGTTCGAATCAGCTCTTGGAAGACTTCCTCAATCGTACGGACACAGCCATACGCTTGAAAACGCATTACGTCATTGGGCAACTGCATCTTTCTAGAGCAACTAATTATGCCTACAAATTCAAGTTCTCCTTGGCTAAGGAAGAAGCGCAACTGTGGACCCCTCTAAACTCAGACCTTACCGAGAAGAAGTTCGATGTAATGTGGAACCAGATATACTCAGCTGGCAAGATACTGAGAGGACAAGGCCAATTTGAGCTTGCATGCGAGTTGTATACGAAATGTCTCGAAACACCAAGTCTTCGCGATTCCAAGAAGCACTTGGTTCTATCTTATCTTGTGGACACTTACGTCGAAATTCATCATCTACGACGGAGTACTCATCCACCACATGCGGAGGATTTGCTCAATACGGCTTCGGGGATGGTTAGGACGGAGATCGATCATTTAAGACTGCACGGACCACGTTCAAAGGGGTTCCGCCGGTTACTTCTTTCACTCTCTGAGGTTGAGATCCGGCGAAGTCAGCTTGTCGCGGCGGAGCGTCTACTTCGAGAAGTCTTCAGCATATATGAGACTCTGGTTGAGCCTGATATTGTTGACCGGCTTGGTCATATTCGAGCTTCCATAGCTCTGGCACGCATCTCTCCTCTGGACCAGACCGAATCATACTGGTTGAGCGCACTGAACTTGGGCCGAAAATACTATCCACTTGAGGAAGAGGTTTTCACTGTTGCAATCATACATCTTTTCCTTTGCATCACACGCCTTCAGCTTAATGATATCCAAGGGGGCAGAGCTGCGTTTGACTATGCAGCAGGAATTTGTCTCAAAAATCCACCACAATTTCTCATACCTGGGGCTGGCACATACTTGTTTGAGGAGGCGCAAGACCGCATACAGTCACTTGCTGGCTGGACAATACCCAGGCACGAGTGGTCCTCGGAGCTTGACTCATAGATACATATCAACAAATAAAATCAAGCCACTTGATCGCTATCAAACATGGTGTTCGCAATACTGCTCGTGACTAGGCAGTCGTGGGGAGGGGTCATGGGCGCCAAGCAAAGATAATGATTGGTACCGTGCCAAGTCACCGCTCGGGTCGGTTCACCGCCCGGGTCACCCCACCATCTCCACCACCCAGATAGAAATGAGGTTATTCAACCACGTACAATAGCTATTATTACAGAAAAAGTTGGTAGATTAGACTGTTAACTACTGCAAAGCTTTTGACTATCTTAGTTTTCTTGTAGGCCTAATAACGCGGCCGCTGCCTGACTGTCTAAGTAGGGGCGTCGGGGAACGCTCATGAACCACCTGTGGCCGGCGCCGTCCAGCACCTCCACCACGCTTTGTTACTTTTGACTGCGATTTCGCTGAAGCCTTGCTCCTTGCCTGTTTAGGCTTACTGGATGCTTTCTGTGCGTCTTTGAGCTCTTTGGCAGCTAATCTTTCAGCCTTCCGAGCGTCCTTTTCTGCCTGCTCTTGGGCCTTCTTTTGAGCCCTCTTTTCCGCGTCTTCCAACCTCTTCTTCGTGGCATCTGCCTGCTGTTTAGCCTTAAGGAGCTTGTTGTTGAACTCAATTTGCTTCTTAGTCACCTTTGCAGCCTCAGCTTCAAGGTCTTCCTTCTCCTTCACTCTCATACGGTGATTTGCACGTGCAACGGCACTAGAATCAAAGAAAGTAGCACCACCTTGCACATTAGGGTCTCGCGGTGACAGTGGTAGCACTTTCTTCTTCTTATTACGCCTCTTCTTGGCTTCTGCAGCGTCTTTGAAGCCTTGTATTTGGTGATCTTTAGGCTCATTAAGCACGTGGTACTGATGCACTTGTTGTATCACTGAGTTGGCTGCCTCAACGTCCCCATACTTCACTGCACGGTTCAAATCAGACTTGCAACGCAACCAATTAGGTTCAGAAAGAGCAGACTGAGGCTCAGTTTGTGCTGGAGGTGTTGCAGGTGGTGAAGGAGTTGGTAGGGGTGGTGGTTTCTTGAATCGATCAAGTATGACGTCCGCGTCCGGTGGGTTGATTCCCGTGGATTCAAAAGCACTCAACACCAACTTCTCGGTGAATGTATCAACCCAAGCAGGCCAGAATAGGCTTATAAAGTCTCCCTTGTTCAGTGGGATCCATCCCTCAGTAAAATGATTGTGTTTGACCAGTTCTTTGGTGTAGTTTTGACTCAGTGACTTGAAGCAAGCCACATCCAGTGGCTGCAGCGCATGGGTAGCGTGTGGAGGGAAGATAAGCAGTAAAATTCGATGCTTATCACAGTAGTCGATGAATCTTCTTGTCACGTGGCTGCTGTGGCCGTCAAGGATCAATAACCTGTACTTTCTCCGAGCTTTCCGCTTGGTAGGGGGATCAAACACCTTCTTGAGCCACTCAACACCAAGATCATCGTTCGCCCAGCCTGTGGAAGACACTCCAACGTACAGTGAATGCTTCTTTGGTTCGATTTCCCTTACCCAGTTGGCTTGGATCTTGTTTCCGCTGGCTGAAAAGATCACTGCTGGGGGTAGGGTTGTCCCATCGGCACATATAGCACCTATCACGGTGATCCAGTCCCGGTTACCATCGTGAGAGGCTTGTTTAAACCGTCTCTGCTTATGCAGTACCTTATCAAAGACTCTCTTAGTCTTACCAAGTACCCCAATCATAAATCCCTTCTCGTCCATGTTGTATGTGTTCTCGGGAAGGACATCGAACTCCGTCATTCTAGTGTGCAGGAGCTCAAAATAAGCACGGTATCTTTCACTGTTATCAGCGTCGTGACGATCGGTATCCATAGGGGTGGTCCAGGCCGTGGTAAGTGTGTCGGGGTAACGTTTTAAGAGCCTTGATACCCAGCTATATGAGGGCTCCCATCGACACAAAGGCGTTGCAAAGTTAATTATCATTTGTCTTGTAGGTGGTATATGTCTCTCTGTGAGTGCTCTGATGTATTGTACAAGCTCTGCCTCATTGCGTGGGTGTAGGAGACGTTGATGTAGCTGGGACTCTGCATGGGACGTTCTCCGACCCTTGTGGTTCTCCGTCAAAGTAGTGCTGGAACACTTATGTTTTTTGGCAAGTGTCCGGTACGGAACAGAAACCCCTGGCTTTAATCCCTTTATCTCTGCAAGGGCACTTTGTAAAGTCATCGTGGCGTTGAGTTGCTGGGGTGCGCAAGGTGGGTGTGAAAGTTGGTGGGGTGACCCGGGCGGTGAACCGACCCGAGCGGTGACTTGGCACGGTAATGGATACAGCCTCTTCCCGCGGGGTCGTCCGGCATCTCTCTAGCAGCGTCCCTTTTCCGATGCCCTCCTTCCGATGTTCTGTTGCCGTTTTAGATTGTTGCAGTCCGCATTTTGAGGCGCACCATGTCTTCCGAAGTGTTAACAACACGTGAAACGAGGCCTGGTTTGTCCGAGAAACTAGAAAAGTTGCCCTTTCTCGACTGTACCCGATTGATTCGTACAACAACACTCTCTAAAGACCTGGCTTTTGCACATAGATTACGAGTGGGCTTTTATCTAGCTGGATACTCCATGCGAGCTCTGGAATGACACCATTCACACGGAGTAGGGAACCTTGCTCAATTATTGTAGTAGCGCTAGTTTCGTCGGGTCAGGGCTCCGAAGGCAAATCTTGAGGCAGCAGTGACGTTGATCGCTGGGGACTTGTGAGCTTGCAGGGTGCATGCTATCTGACTATAGGTTCTGCCCCACTATTCATAGATTAACTTTACAGGGCAGGTAGCCATAGAGATCTTAGACCACGTGATATGTGCTAGATAGAAATAGGCTTAGTACTGTTTTAGCGCCTCTACGGTACCGTGTCCGTGCACCCAACGCGCGGAATCGGCCAACGCGCGGAACACCATATCTGTGATACTTTTTCATCCCAACACAGCACAACAACGATGACAGGTATAAAAGAAGCAGTTGCAGAGGCAAAATCTACTCCTTCTGGAGAGAAAACTCAGTGGACAAAGATAGCTGAAAAGCATGGTGTTGTTCGTTCTACTTTGACGCGCAAAGTGGAGCTTGGTACCCGTTCCCACCAAGAGGATGCAGTAACGCGTCAAAACCTCAGCCCACAGGAGGAGGCAGAGCTTGCTAAGTACATAGATGAGCTTACTGAGCAACACTTGCCTCCTACAAGGGAGATGGTGAAGGAGTTTGCGTCCAGAATTGCTGGTATTCGCGTCTCTGATAGCTGGGTGTCTCGCTTCCTGCACCGTCACGACGATGAGCTCACGTCTCAATGGACCACGTCTATGGATCGCAATCGCCACGCCGCCGATTCTGGGGATAAATACAAGCTGTACTATGACGCGCTACGCGACAAAATCGAGTTCTATAAGGTTGAGCCTGAGCACACATACAATATGGATGGGAAGGGATTTATAATTGGAGCAGTAGGTAGACAGAAGAGGATCTTTAGTAAGAGGTCATGGAAGAAGAAGCAGAACAAGCAGATGCTGCAGGACGGCAACCGCGAGTGGATAAGCCTTATGGCATGTGTGTGCGCTGATGGATCTGCTCTTCCTCCAGGCCTTATATACCCGGCTGAATCTCCAAACGTTTAGAGTACCTGGGTGGAGGATGTGAAGGTGGGAGATCATATGGCCTTCTTTGGCACATCTCAGAGTGGCTGGAGCAACGACGGCTTAGGCCTTGCATGGCTGCAACAGGTGTTTGATCGCTTTACTGCACCTAAAGCTCGAAGAAAGTTCCGCCTATTGCTATTAGATGGCCATGGGAGCCACCTGACAGAAGAGTTTTTGGAGTATTGCCACAGGCACAAGATTCTTGTGGGTATCTATCCACCTCACAGCACCCACACGCTTCAGCCGCTTGATGTGGTAATGTTCAAGCCTCTGAGTACAGCGTACTCAAAGAAGCTAGGAGAGCGCCTCTTTAAGCACAAAGGCCTGGTACCAGTGAAGAAGCCTGACTTCTTCTTACTATTCTGGGAGGCCTGGGTGGCTAGCTTTACCAAATTGAATATACTCAGCTCCTTCGAGGCAGTGGGTGTGAGTCCATTCAACCCCAACGTTATACTCGATAGATTTGTGGATAGCGACTCTGAGACTACAGGAGATAGCGACTCTGATGCTCCTATCTATGAAGGAGAACAGTGGAGGCTTTTGGACCGAGTAGCAAGACGTGCGTTAAGGGATGCAACAGAGAAGGATGCATCAACCATACGGCAATCGCTCCACCACTTAGCTATCCAAAACACCCTTCTAAGGAGCGAAAATGAAGGTCTTATAGACGCTCTTACTACCAAAAGGAAGCGAGAGAAGCAAGGCAAGCCTCTGGCTTTGCTACAACACTATGAGTACTGGGGACCATACATGATGTGGACTCCTCGCTCCTTCCGAGAAGCGCGCACACGGATGAGGATAGCAAAGCGTGAGGCAGAGGAGGAGGAGCTTCAAAAGAAAGAGGCAAGAAAGCTAAAGGCGGCTGCTACAGCTTACAACAAGCAAATTGCAGAAGAGAAGCGCCGGAAGGCAGCAAAGGAGAAGAAAGAGCGAGAGAGGAAGCGTGCAGAAGAGCGCCAGGCTATCAATGCGCGCAAAGCTGAGAGAGAACGCAAGAAACAGGAGCGCAACTCTCAAAAAGCATTACAAACTGCTCAAAAAGGCAAGCGCAAGGCCTCACAGCAACAAGAAGTTAGGAAGAGGCAGAAACGTGGTTCTACAGCCGTGCAGAGTGGTGGTGTTGCTCATGAGCCGCCCTTAGCACCTGCACCTACAGTGAACAGCCGCGGTCGTAAAATACTTTAGCCACGTAAGTTTTGGTAGCAACTTCTGTCACATAGGTCTATAGATCACTCTACCAAAAAAAACTAGTTATAACAGCTGTTGTATGTGGCTCTACAGCCTCAAGTTTGCTGGTGATGGTTAGGGCCGATTCCGCGCGTTGGCCGATTCCGCGCGTTGGCCGATTCCGCGCGTTGGGTGCACGGACACGGGTACGCCGTCACGCACGGTATCGTCAATATCTTAGCTACGTGATCAGGCGCACTGATCGCGGCGTCTGAGCAGCGCTCAGATCAGAATTACTGAGTCCGCTCTTCTATAGTTCTCTTCTCGCATCGGCTATATCGCGGCTGTGAACTAAAGAGCGCTAATGTAACGGAAGCAGACCTTAGAGAGGTTCCGTACAGCCGCGATATAGCCGAGAAACTACCGCGCAGACCCCCTCCCCGCTCTTGGCCGTTCTCACGTGGTCCGATGGTACATGGATCCAGGATTCAGCGCTATGAATTGTTGGGCCAAGTCTATCTCTCTTTTCTATCCGAGCCGTGCGAAGAACGACTTATCAGTTGCATGTTTGATAACACGATAACTTCCGGTGTGTTCCGAGCCAGCAGTCCTGTAGTAGGATTACATATAAGAACGAGTTATTAGCAACGACATATGGAATTAAGACTCTAGTATTCAAGATGGTATCTAACCAGTCCTATGCACGTCCCCCTCATCAGAACGAATCCGAGTCAATGCCTTTCAGCTCCGAAGCGAATCCCTACAACAATGTCTGCGATCAATGCTTTCGGCGAAAACTTAGCTGTTCGCGCGGAAAACCTGCATGCGAACGATGCCAGCAGTCTAAAATACAATGCACGTATAGTGTTACTAGACCTGTTGGCCGTCCAAGACGATCGGGGTCTGATGAGAGTCGTCAGCATAGACGTTCCATTGTGCGTAATGCTATTAGGACACAAGAAGAAACATTGCGGAGGAAAGGCCTGTATACGCCTGTATCGCAAGCTAGTCTAGAGGGTATGTTCTCTCTTGTTAACACCCACTAGTCAGTTCGCTTACTCGGAAAGACCATAGTAATCCTCAAGCTAGTGTCCAGTCCACTCAGACAGAAGGAATAAGAAACAAAGATACAGGAGCTCAGATGCACAATAACACCGAAAATTCTGAAACTACGATGTTGTTTCACTCCGATCTGAGCACAGCACTACAGTCCTTAAACTACAGGCCACAACCCGTTCAGTCATACGACAACTACCCAAGTCGTTCTAGAGAAAACATCATGAACAGCCGATCAGAGTGCCGTAGTCAGACATCTGTGCAGCCAAATAATGCTCAGGGTATCTCAGAGCCGATGGCTACGACTGGCCTTGACTGTGATGTACTACCACCGCTATCGCCCGCACTAGACGGAGAGTTCCTAGATCTCAACTTCCCTAGCCAGGAACGTCTGTATGTCGATTTGGAACCTCAGCACTCCAACTCAACCGGCAGTAGCAGCGAATGCAAGTGCCTTTGTCGCTTGTACATCGTACAATGTTTGAACCAAATTCGACAGGGAGACCATACGGGGCGCAATCCTATTATCAGGATCCAATCACTCAACGGAGCTGCGGAGCAGTTCCTTTTGTGTGATAGTAATCACAGCAAGATATGGTACACTATCTTGTTAGCTCTCTACCAAGACGCAGATGAAAGTCTAAGCTCACAGGAGGGGCTTCAAGAAATAGTCAGCGCGGAGTCCGAAGCGAAGGGGTCTTCCTATAGCAGAAAGTCGATCTTGGACGCAACGGTATGTCACACTTACCTTGTTAATATACTATTATCCGTGTCAAGCTACGAGAAGGAATTCCTGCGTGAAACGAAGCTGACCTTACATAGAACCCTAAGAAAAGAAGCATATTCTTAAAGACATATGTTTTGCTTTCGTCGACAGCATCTATGCTACCTTTTAAATTCGGTGTCGATGCTGACGACCAAGGAAACCCAGAGATAATAGAGGCGTTCGCTGACTTTGTTCGAGACAGGTTCGAGAATCGGTTATTAGAGCAAACGGATGAGGCAAAGACATATAACGTGCATCCACTTGTAGCGGAACAACACCTGTAACGGAACACTATTATCCTTACACCAACTTTTTACATCTATACAGGATAGTAAGCATTTATTTAGAGCGTATAATTAGACTTGTACTTATTCTTGTCGCGGTTCTAGAGTCTTTCCTTTTCCTTGTACTACGGAGCACAGTTTTATGTCTCCACTGCTGTACTACGCAGTCTACCCAACCTCTCTATTTATTATATATACCGTTGATAGCTACACACAATACAACCTCAGTTCAATCCTTTAATTCTTCCTGCATATGCGTTGTTCTCGCAACGCGACACTATAACATGATTACAAGCTCACCTATAGAGGGAATACATAAGGTCTTAAAGGATCATCTTATAACCTTAATAGGCGACTTATTTCGTGTTATTGGGAGAATTGAGTAGATAGTTAAGAGTTAATACAACAAGTACAAAAAGGAGATTGCTTCTTCTAAACACACTACTAAGTTTCAACATCAGTTAGAGTCTGTGCTCTTCCTTCCTTCTAGTATCTACAATGTTCTTACACCGTCAGCTATTGAGCGCATTAGGTAATAAGATCTGCTGCGCCAGAAAGAGCAACGACAGCGTCGTAGCCGGCATCCTTATTCAGGCCTCTTTAAGAAGACGAATAGTCTTCTATATCGCTATATGCTGTAAGAAGTAATCACTACTAGATCCACGCTACGATTGAATTATCTTTATAATGATCATTAGCACTATTAACGTAAGCATAGCCCATTGATACGCTCATCCTAGAGGCCGTACTAGTCTGTTCTTGAGCTACTCACCGCTTAGACAAGAGGTGCACTAAAGAGGAATGAAGCATTCACTGAATGAGACCTATTAGCTTTCGAACGAAGTATGCTACCTTCTTCTATTCCTTACTTTCAGCCTCACCATGAATCCTAAGGTTAAACACTTGCTGAAGCTCTGCAGTAAGTCAGCACTTCTGTCACCATTTCGATTCCTACCTCTGCACCAGATATAGGTTCTATAACCACCTGTATCTTGTAACTACGTGACTAGAATCACATGATGTCTTGTTGTAGCAGGCACTGCCCGATGGGCAAGTGCACTTACCTTAGAGCTGAGAGCTCCTGTACAAAAAACATCACAACACAACAACAGATAGCAATACAAGCGTTGATCCCCAGCCTCCAACCTGACACTGCTACGCAGTTACAATATGCCATGGGATTGGCTCGGAGTAATATACAGCCGGGCTCAGGGATCTAGTCCGAGCGCCGCTCAGGCGTCGCGAACAAGGCGCATGGTCTCGTGATCGACATATCATCGATTACATTACTTTCTGGGATTCAGCCCATCACAATTACCGCTTTCTGCATTGGCTCGTACCTGGACGGGGCTCGGCTAGTGCGGCGGGTAAAGAGGTTTTTAGATCCGAGAGCAGCCGGCTAGAGTTAACCGGCTGCGTCGGAAGGTTGTGATACATAACCGCTCTTATGGGATCTGCTTCCGTTACATTAGCGCTCTTTAGTTCACAGCCGCGATATAGCCGATGCGAGAAGAGAACTATAGAAGAGCGGACTCAGTAATTCTGATCTGAGCGCTGCTCAGACGCCGCGATCAGTGCGCCTGATCACGTAGCTAAGATATTGACGATACCGTGCGTGACGGCGTACCGAGACCACCGGGTCAATGCACGCGTCGGGTCAATGCACAATTTCCTCACTTTCTCAACACCACAAAATGAAGCTGTACAGCCACGCACAAAAGCGATTATCGCAAGAAAATTTTGTGGGATGATGTATTGATGTATACAAAAGTCCTCTGTGAAGGACTAATAATTGCGAGTTGCGGTGCGGCTGCTGCGGGTGGTGACTGTGTGGGAGGGTAGAGGAGCCTCCTCTACAACAACACCACGCCGCGCACGCGCAGAACAGCTCTTTTTTGTACAGACTTTTGCAGGTACTTTCTGTGATGCCTTGCACTTGCCTGATTGGGATAATTGTATAGATTTAGCAGCGTTGCGCTCTTGCTTTTTGCGCTCGCGATTGGCGGCTTCTTCTGCTCTCCTCTGCCTTGAGGCCTCAAGGCGCGCAGCGTACGCAGCAGATTGTCTCTCTTTCTCTAACTTGTTGCGTAGCGTTGCAGCAGCTCGCTCCTTGCGTTGATGGTGTTTTGCCACTTCTTCTTCCAGTCTCTTTGTCTCATTGAGCCTGTTGCGATGACGTGCGTCGCGTACTTTGCTGGGGGAGTAGAGGAGGGCTTTGCTGCGTCCCTTCTTCTGTTGTCGTAAGTCAAGAGTCTCCTGCTTCTTCTTTGAGGGGTTTTGTGCAGCAACTGCTGCAGAGAGTCCTTTGTTTTCAGCTGTAAGTATCTCACAAGAAGCAGAGAGGTGGTGGAGAGTACGGCGGAGCTGCCTTGCGTTATCTAAGGTGTTTTCACCCACAACAGCTTTGTATAATCGATTAATTAAGCGCCAATCGTGGGCCTCAATGGGCGGAGGGGTCTTATACTCACTGTCGCTATCATCGTCCCATCGGCTGAGTACTACGTTGGGGTTGAGCGGCTATATACCCGTGTTCTCGAAGGCGCTAAGTATAAGCTCTTTAGTAAACGTTTGCTGCCAGGATCGCCAGGAGAGCATAAAGAAGTCGCTCTTGGGCACACCTAAGATGCCTTGGCTATCGTGAAGGTGCTAGGTGACAGCACTGCTGTAGTTTTGAGCCAACGGAGCGAAGCACACAACGTCAAGTAGCTGCAGCAACTAAGTACTGTGTAGAGGAAAGGTTGCTAGCAGAATCTTGTGCTGATTGCAGAAATTAATAAAGGCCATCATTATATAAGAGCCGTGGCCATCAACAATAAGCAATCGCCAGCTTCTGCGCGCTTTCTTCTTGGTGTAGCGGTTGAACAACTGCTCCAGCCAGGCAAGCCCCACCTTGTCATTCGTCCAACCTGAAGGAGTTGCAGTAACAAATACTGAGTGTTTTCCTGGCTCAATATCCTCCACCCAGGAGCTTTGTATGGTGTTGTCCTTGCCTGTGAAAATGAGGCCCAGAGGCAGAGCGCTGCCATCAGCGCAGACGCTCGCCAACAGCGTCACCCACTCTCTATTGCCGTCCTGTAGCGACTGCCTGTTCTTCTGCTTCTCGTACAAGCGCTTGCTGAAGATCCTCTTGCTCCTAGCGACAAGACCGATGGCGAAGCCTTTCTCATCCATGTTGTACGTGTTGGCCGCCCTGACGTTGTATTCTTTGATTTTGCTGTGCAGGAGGCTGAAATAGGCCTTGTACTTGTTGCTGTTATCAGCGGCGTGGCGTACTTTGTCTATTGCGGTGGTCCATTTGTAGAGGAGCTTCTTGGTATAACAGTTAAGGAAGTCAGTAACCTAGGTCTCGCCAACGTGATCTTTAGCGATTTCCGCTGCGAAATTCTTAATTATCTGCCTTATAGGTAGTAAATAACGCTTAGTAAGCCCCTCTATGTAATCGCAGAGGTCACGCTCTTGTTGTGGTAACAGTTTGTGTTGTTAAAGGTCTGCCTCCGCACGCAGGAGAGTAACGCGTTGGTTATTGCGCAACAACGTCAACCTCAAGAACCCTGTCTGATTAGCAACTTCTTGGTAGCAAATTTATCCGTCTAAGCTCGCTGCACGTGCATTTTCAAGCGCATCAAAAACAGTTGACATTCTGTGGAGTTATGGTGTTGGGGAGAAAAGTGTGTTTTGGTGCTCGCGTGCATTGACCCGACGCGTGCATTGACCCGGTGGTCTCGGTACCCGTGTCCGTGCACACCATGAGCTGGGTCAGCGAGTGAGCCACCCCACCACCTTTGAGCATCAGATAGAATTAAGATTATCAAGCTACACACAATAGCGATTATCGTGAGAAAAGCTAGCAGATTGATCTATCGACTATTGCGCATATTTTGGCGATCTTTACTTTCTGGTAGCAGTAATTATGCGACCACTGATGCTCAATCCAGGTGGGGGGATTGGGGAACGCGCGTGAACCACGCGTGGCCTGCGCACGGCAGCACTACCACGTCGCTTTGTTATTTTTGACTGCGATTGCTGTGAGGCCTTGCCCTTAGCCTGTTTAGGTAATTGTATACTTTTTTGAGCGTTGCGATCGCGTTGCTGAGCTGCTCTCGCTGCCTTGCGTGCGTTAATTTCAGCACGTGATTCAGCAGCCTTGCGATCGCGCTCTTCCTTCTCCCTCAGCCGCCTCACACGGTTATCCTCCTTCTCTTTTGCCTTGAGCAGCTTATTCTGGTGCTGAATCTCACGCCTGGTGGTTTTTGCAGCCTCTTCCTCTAACTGCTGCTGCTCAGTTGCCGCCTGGCGTTGATCGACACGTGCCTTCGATTGGGGGCTCCACCAGGTAGCACCACCCTGTCATCTGCGATTAGAGGCAGTACTATCTTCTTCTTATTCTTCCTCTTCCTGGCTGCCATTGCCTCTCTAAGGCCTTGGATCTCGTGCTAGGTAAGCTCATTGAGCACGTGGAGGTGGTGGAATCTCTGTTCAACTGCGTTAGCGGCAGTAAGGTCCTTATCCTTAACAGCGCTCCTTAGCAGTGACTTAGTCTTTAACTAATTAGGCTCAGGAGAAGCCGCCTGAGGTCCTGCTTGCTCTAGAGGTGTCACAGGTGGCGGAGGTGTTGGTGTTGTGAATTGATTGAGTATAACGTTGGCGTTGGGTGGGTTGGTTGGTTGGTTGGTATTCATTTTACGTCTAGTGATAGGGATTAAGTCCACTATCTCGCCTCCCGAAGGGCATATACGACGTGCTAAGCTATGGGATTACAGTGCTAATACACTACCTTAGAAAGCATTCCTTGCCTGCGCGGGTATTGCTACCATTTTAGAACTACAGCTCCCCATTCAGTTGGGGAGACTGAGCAATTTGTGTACATCAGGGTGGATCCCTTGTGTGTGCTCAGAGGCAGTTAAGTGCCGTAAGAGAGAGTAGGGACGAGAGGGTGGGTGTAGAGAGCCGGTGCTCTGTCGAATCGTGGCCGTAGCTCTGCGCGAGGAGAGCCTTTGTACGAGGCTTGGCCATGCCTGTGTCGAAGGAGATAGGTGTAGTAGGAAGGCAGATCCAGGCCTGTCCTTGTTCTTTATCTCTTAGAAGTCGTGAAATGTAAGGCCATGCTGGCTGCCTTGTTTGCGTGTTGAGAGCCGGTGCTCTGTCGAATCGTGCCGTGGCTCTTCGCGTGGAGAGCCTTTGTGTTTAGGCCTGGCAGGTGCCCATATCTTGCAAGAGCAAGGAGTGGCAAGATTGTCTCCTTGTCTTAGCGGTGGTTGAGGCCTCCAACCGAACGCGTAAAACTGAGTGGCGCACGGGCCATTTCGAAAAGATTTCAGCTCAACGAAGAGCTGAAAAACAAAACAGGGCAGCGCGCCGGCCACAACGCTTACAGCGGAGAGAGGACGTTGGGAAACAGATTCACGAAGGCATTTGAGTCGTGTTTGAACAAAAAGCGATGGAAATCGACCTTTCGCTGACCTGGAAAAGTTGATGTTCGGGTGAACTTCCACAACAGTTGTCCTACGCAAGCCTCAAAAGCTAGACTACACGGTGGCCAAGGTGTAAGATGTTAATAAGTTGTAGATAAGATATAGATAGACAAATGACTACTTTGTATAAGATGTAAACCTAACATATACTAAGTATAGATTTACCGTACTATGCCGTACTACGGCGTCAACTATTGCTACTTCCTGCTACTGCTACGGTCTTATCTAATTACCGTCCCCTCCTGCAACATACGGCCGTACACCGTAGCCGTAGGTTCTAGTGGTACGAAGGTTTGGGTACGCTGAGTACTGTACAGCCTACTTCAGTTCTCCCGTAGCGTTCGACATAACGCAAGGTCGAAGCGGGGTGATTCTAGAAAGAAGCCATCTCTACGAGCCGACTGCGCCCTGTGGTTTCTTTGTGGTATGCCTGCTGCGTCTGCATCCGGGCCCGGCGTCATCTTCGACGCTGCTCTAGTAGGCTCAGCGGCCTTCGCTGAACTGCGGGCCCTTACATCTTCGGCTGAACTGTTCGTGGTCTTGACGTGCGATCGCTAGAGGTAGGTTATTAGCGCGAAGAAGCAGATGCAACAGACTTCTCCGAACGTACGACGTTGTGTATGCACTCCAAGTAGTCCGCCAAGGTCACGTAAGAGTAGCCGGAGTCCTTGCCAGGAAAGCGGATCACCAGCGCCATCTCCGCCCCGAGCTCACCGTACTGGTACAGCTTGTTCTCTATGGCAGAAAGCCGCTTCCACAACTGCCTGTTCTGGCTCCTGGCCGAACGCTGGATCATGACTGCTCATGGTCTGCAGCGTCAGCTCCGGGGGCATGCGGAGAAACACGTCCTATATCAAGCATTGCGTGTGGAGGCTGTTCAACTGCGTTGACTGTCTAATATGGGGATAGTAGCGCGGCTAACATGAGTTCGCGGCGAGCGAAAGTGGGGGCTTCGGCGATCTTGGTGGGCTGGGTTTGTCCACGAGCAGCCAGAGCAGAAGCCTCAGCGATCTTGGTGGGCTGGGTTTGTCCACGAGCAGCCAGAGCAGAAGCCTCGGCGATCTTGGTGGGCTGGGTTTGTCCACGGGCAGCCAGAGCAGAAGCCTCGGCGATCTTGGTGGGCTGGGTTTGTCCACGGGCAGCCAGAGCAGAAGCCTCAGCGATCTTGGTGGGCTGGGTTTGTCCACGAGCAGCCAGAGCAGAAGCCTCGGCGATCTTGGTGGGCTGGGTTTGTCCACGAGCAGCCAGAGCAGAAGCCTCAGCGATCTTGGTGGGCTGGGTTTGTCCACGAGCAGCCAGAGCAGAAGCCTCAGCGATCTTGGTGGGCTGGGTTTGTCCACGAGCAGCCAGAGCGAGGACCTCGGCTAAGCCTTTATCAAGGATAGAGTTGTTATCTAGGCTAAGTGTTATCTTGGCTGCTTTTATAAAAGCATACAAAGTATTACCCAAAGGCCTTGCATCGACCAAGCCGCTCCATAGTAGGGACACAAGAATCCAATCGCTTCGCATTGTCTGTTCCCTGTAGTCCGATTTGCAAAAGCTTATTGTGGTTAAGAACAAAGCTTTAATGTAGCCGTTGGAGGTGTTCTAGATGTTTTAGAGTTGTATTCTATAGGGATAGAAAACAATTGCTTTTATAGCTGCAGGTGTAGAAAGAGATAGAGGTTGAATAAGCGATAACAATAAAATTCCCGACTACACCGTACCTACTTCAAATGGCCGAGCAGTCACTAGCCGCACGCTTAATGCGTAAAATCCGAAAGAAAGCAGAGTTAGCAGAGCAGCTACTATCTACAACGGACATACCCACGCCTGCTATCAAGAAAGAGGACCCACTATACGGCAGTAGATGTGGCTACTCTCTATGGGGTAAGTAGTTCATATGCAACTAAAGTAGCGCTTCGCTACAGGGGTGTCTTAGGGCCTCGGTCAGCACTAAATTAATAATCCAGCTCTGTATTATATGCTTAATACGTACTTAGCTTTAACTAGCTTAAGAAAATTGCAGGCTACCAGTGAGATTCTAGTGCCTTATTAATACAATACTGCTCTCTTACATTATTAAAGCAGGGCCTCTAATTAGCATTAAACTTACCCCTGCTCCTGCGCGATAACACACTACTCTAGTTGCATATAGACTACTTACCCCCTGGAGAGTATAATGTTCGGACATATGCCGGAGAAATGAGACTAGGATTAATTTACGTTGCAGGAGAGGCAAATTCTGATTTATTGTCCGAAATTCTTAGGTCCGGGGATTTTCTCCAATTGCGACACAGAGAGCGGGAGAGGTTGGGGGGGGGGGGGGGGGGGGGGAGTAAAAACAATTAACGGAACCGTACTGGTGGCCTAAGTTTTCTTCCTGTGTACTACTTCTATAAACTTCGACTCTGAACAAAGGTTTGTTAGAGATTAGATCTCAATATTAGCCTTTCACAACTTTTCCTACAAAGAAAACTATAACAATATCTGCTGCTGCAGGTGTCGCCTTTTTCCACGATGCAGGACTGTCGCAATTGTTCGCGCTTATTACAATACGAGGAGCTCGAAGACATAGAAATGTCGAACGTATTATCTAGAAGACCTTTCTCTTCAATCTTTAAGGACACAATCCTCCAGTTCTACAGAACCGTTCTACCGAGTTTCATCTACCACCAACTGAACAGCGAAATGTCGGGAGACACTGCATATTTAAACGGCATGCGCGGACTTGCCGCTTTCTGCGTATATCTCGAGCATTTCTCATTACCATACCAGCCTGGAATGGTGATGGGATACGGTCGCGATAATGAAAATCGAAACATACTCCAGGTCCCGATTATCCGCCTCCTGTATAGCGGGACACCCATGGTTTCCATCTTCTTTGTTATCTCTGGGGTTTGTTTATCCTTAAGGCCAGTGGAGCTGTGGCACAGTCGGAAACACAGAGACCTCGCCGTCCTATCCTCTTCGGTGTTCCGCCGTCCCATAAGACTATTTCTCCCTCCGTTGATTACGACCTTCATCGTTGCTGTTGCAGTAAGACTTCACTTCTACGACATCAACTACGAGAGCGAGATAGACGGATTTTCAATGCCTCCACAGTATCGTATGGCACGTCCAAAATACCTTCCAACGCTCTATCTACAGCTTCAGGACTGGCTTTGGTTTGTTCTAGAGAGGCTTCTCTATTCGGCCGACTGGAACCTTAGCAACACTTTACATTCAAATGTATACGCTAGTCAGCTTTGGACTATCCCAGTGGAGTACTGGTCGTCACTAGGACTTTACCTTGTGATGCTGTCATTAGAAGCAGTACGAAAAAAAATAAGAGTCGCGATTACGGCTAGTGTTGTCTGCTATTTGATGTTGATAGAGCGGTGGGACTGCGGATTGTTCGTATCCGGACTATTAATCGCAGAGAGTGGGAAACAGAAAGCAGGAAAGGCTTCCCTTGCATTGCTTGGTATCTCCTTTAAGTTCATCTGGATATTAGTATTTGTATCAGGCCTGTACTTTGCTTCCCTTCCCGACATTGATGGTCACCTTACCCTTGGATACGCCTGGTTAACACCCTTCTTGCCACATCGATGGCAATGGCATTCGATTGGGGCATTTCAGATCGTCTGGGCAGTCAGTCATTCGAAAGTGCTTCAGGTGCCATTCAACTGGTCTATGTTACAGTATCTAGGCCAAATTTCATACAGTCTGTATCTCGTCCATGTACCTCTGTTAAATATGTATGGTTGGCTTGTGGTTCCAACTGTACGAGATTTTACAGGACACACTACTTGGTCACAGTATCAGCTATCTTTTCTAATAAGTCTTCTTATAGTTTCGTTGTCAGTTATATGGGTAGCAGATCTCTTTTGGCGCTTTGTTGATGTTCCCTGTACAAAGTTTGCTAAATCCTTAGAAAATACTTGTAAGTACTAGCGCAGTGCAATTCTAGCGCAATAGTTAGAATTATCTAGTATAATATAATATAGAAGTTAAACTATAATATTTCCCGTATGCAAGGGGACTATTTAGATAGTATAATTAACGTACCTCACGGGTGAGCTGATTACTTTTGCCAAGACCACACCAAACTTCACACAACCTGCGATGGCTTAACGCAAGCTCGCGAAAAAGCCCTCAAACGAAGTGGGTATACAGTTTGCTATCCAGGCTATCTAACAAGACGCGACAATCTCCCAGCAACGCGCTGCAGCTATCTACAAAGTCTCTCAAAGCACGCTTAGTACACGCCTTGCTGGAGCCTCTCCACAACGTGATTGTAAGCCTAAATCAATGAAGCTGACAAGCACTGAAGAGGAAGTGATTATTTAGCATATATTAAAGCTGGATGAGCGAGGATACCGGCCCCGGCTCACTGATGTGGAGGATATAGCCAACTCTCTACTCGCCGAGCGCCACCAGCCTCCTGTTGGCAAGAACTGGGCTGGCACGTACGTGAAGCGTCGCCCAGAGCTTATAGTCAAATTAAATCGAAAGTACGACTATAAGAGAGCCCTCTGTGAGGATCCTGAGGTGATCCAGGGCTGGTTCCGCCTGGTGGAGAATACCAAAGCCAAGTATGGTATCCTTGATGAAGACACCTACAACTTCGACAAGTCTGGGTTCATGATGGGCGTTATATCAACAGGAGCTATTGTCACGGGCTCTGAATGTCGAGGAAGGCTAAAGACAGTACAGCAGGGCGACCGAGAGTGGACCAGCATTATCCAGGGCATCAACGCGTCAGGGTGGAGTATCCCACCCTTTGTCATCTTCCAAGGCAAGCAACACCTCTCTGCCTGGTACAAGGAGCCGTCCATACCCCACGACTGGGTTATCACTGTCTCTGAGAACGGCTGGACCAACAATGAGCTCGGTATGAAGTGGCTGAAGCACTTTGATGAGCACACAAAGAAGCGCACTGTTGGCAGCTATCGACTGCTCATTCTAGACGGCCATGAGAGCCACAACTCAGTCGAGTTCCACCAGTACTGTGAGGAACACAAGATCATCACTCTGTGTATGCCTCCTCACTCGTCGTACCTGTTGCAGCCACTTGACGTGGGTTGTTTTGCCCCGATGAAGAAGGCCTATGGTCGCCAAGCCGAGCTGTTAATGCGCAACATGTCACGGTTTGAGTTTCTCTTGCCTTGTGGGCAACCCGCGCCTCACCTTCGGTGAGATGCGACTCCCTATCCTGCACCAGCGCTGTTTACAGCAACTCATGTATATCTACTGTTTGTAGCTTCACACAATACAACCTCAGTTCAATCCTTCAATTCTTCCCGCACTGCTTGCACTCACCGCAACAGCTTCGCATTGGTGTTGAAAGGAAATAACTATAACTGCATTGTATTTGATCGATGTCTGTCTCTCGCTACCTGAGGGTGCTATGGAAGTGTATATGATCTGATACGAGTACGCCCGAAGTAGGATCGAGTCGGCTGTTAGGCATCATTGGGCAGCCGAAGCACCTACTGATACTCCTGATCCGACACTAAGAGAATTATTTCTAAAATTATTGGCGTAGCTGGTGGTATTGTAAGTTCAAAGTAAAGCAAGCTGTCGGATCACAAGTATCGTCAATATTCCAGTCACGCGATCAGGAGCACTGATCGCGGCGTCTGGGCAGCGCACTGATCGCAGCGTCCGAGCAGCGCTCAGGCCAGGACTCCTGAGTCCTCTTAAGTAGTTCTCTTCACACATCATCAATCAATTACAAGTCAACTATCATCGTACAGAATGCATTCCTAGTTATCGTTATTTTATTTCAGCACTAGTGCTATAAGCCCAACCTATATTTACTGTAATTTTTGTATCTTAAGAGACGATAGTAGTCTATAGTAGGCTAAGAAACTGTTAACAGAAGGCTGTAGATTAATCTAATGCGCTCGGAGGATTAGAGTCGCTCAATCTCAAAGTACCTGCAGTCTATCCTACTACAGGGTGCGTCCTATAACCTAGGGACAGACCTTGCAATCCTTAATTTCTTGCTTATTTTTTACGTATAGATCACTAGCTCTTACAACAACTATTCTGTTATAGGGCTTATTAACGTAGCTATTTTATTACTAAATTACTAACAGACACTTCTAATTAAGCACCTTTAACAAATTTTGCTATCAAGTCTTTGTCTTGAATAACCGGATCGCTAACTACACAGCTCAAGTACTGAACTTGAATCTGTGTGGCTACTCGATTCATCTCTTCGCGCGGTTTTGAGATCGCATCCCACAGATAGTCTATACAATGATATGTATGCTCTAATTTTAGAATATCCTCAACGTAAATACCTGTGAAGGAACTTCTTGCTAAGCTTCGGAGGATTTGCACACAGTGAAACCCGTGCTCCATCTGATTAGCCCAAAAAGTACTTTCGCCCCCAGATACGATGTCAATATCTACCTCTTGCTCCTGTGTTCCGTCCTTAATATAGTAATGCAGACCACCTCCAGCCATGTCTCGAAACCGACCTTCAAGGTCAGGGTATGTACACTCTTGTGGTACCCATGCGTACGAGAAGAGTTGGAACTTGCAACCTAGTAATTGTGCTTCCTCTGCAGAGGAACCGCAGGATAACCAGGTAAGACCTTTGCTTACTTGTATTGTCGTAATACGAGGGTACAGAGTCCAGATAGTGAAGCCGATTAATAATCCAATCACACTTCCCAGGAGCAGGGACAGGTATTGGCTAATAATTTGGGATGTAATATGAAAGCAAGCTCTAGTTCGGTTTGGACCCTTTGCTTTCTCTGCAACTTTCTCATATAACATTCTTTCTACCCGTTTGTTAGATCTGCAGAATTGTCTACAAGAGATAATAGAGATACACTTACCCATAGTTCAATACATATAAGAATTAAACATGAAAGCTGGTAGCGGATAGAAAGGACTTGGAGAGGGACGAAATCAGTATATTATCTTAGAAGCTAGGTTGGCATCAGATATATATATAAACTAAGACGATAGCGTATTGGTTAAGGCGTAATTAAAGATAAAGCGAGACTATCTGTCCCAATACAAGAAATTGCGATAGTACGATCCAACATGGCCTCGCTACGAACGTATACTCGGATATTTGTCAAGGTCAAATAAATACTCTATAGAAAACTTTTATAATCCCCAAGTTAGTTTCTCCTTAGGTTATTTCCTGATTTCTTATGCATTTAGTTCCTAAAATAATATCGGATAATATAGGCTGTGGGTCTGACCTCCCTATTGTAATAAACAGAGGTTTTCAAGCAAGCCACATGTTGAAGTTGTACAAACGAAGCAGAGCTCACAAGTACTATTCTGTTAGTTCTCAGGGAATAAGCACGGGTACTAGAGCAGTAGGTGATTGGCTCTGTGCAAGCACTAAGCAATCAGGAAGCACTAAGCAATCAGGCAACGATAAGTAGTATAGAGAGAACTATCTAGCTCGAAGGTTAGGGGTTGAGATTCCAAAGACAAACTGTATTGACGAAGTTAAACATGAACTGTAAGAGTCGTGTTCCTATGTGCTTGTATACCTGTGAGGTATAGCTATGTATTCGTTCCCTCATGCGACATCCTGTCTTACTCGGGATGTTCTGCCGTTATCGGATAGTGTATTATCCCTGTGTCCATGGGATGGTGGGTCTTGGCGGGATGGTGGCGTTGTATCACGTGAATCGTGATACGCTGTCAACCTTAGCATTGCCCCGTTTCCTATCAGTACCTGCTTGCTCGGAGATCGTAACACTAGCTTAAGGTAACCTAAACACAGTCCGCAGGATTAAATAAATAGAGGCACTAATAATATATAAAGTTAGGCCCTAGCTCCAGCCTTGTAGTCGATGAGGGAGGTCAGACCCACAGCCTATATTATCCGATATTATTTTAGGAACTAAATGCATAAGAAATCAGGAAATAACCTAAGGAGAAACTAACTTGGGGATTATAAAAGTTTTCTATAGAGTATTTATTTGACCTTGACAAATATCCGAGTATACGTTCGTAGCGAGGCCATGTTGGATCGTACTATCGCAATTTCTTGTATTGGGACAGATAGTCTCGCTTTATCTTTAATTACGCCTTAACCAATACGCTATCGTCTTAGTTTATATATATATCTGATGCCAACCTAGCTTCTAAGATAATATACTGATTTCGTCCCTCTCCAAGTCCTTTCTATCCGCTACCAGCTTTCATGTTTAATTCTTATATGTATTGAACTATGGGTAAGTGTATCTCTATTATCTCTTGTAGACAATTCTGCAGATCTAACAAACGGGTAGAAAGAATGTTATATGAGAAAGTTGCAGAGAAAGCAAAGGGTCCAAACCGAACTAGAGCTTGCTTTCATATTACATCCCAAATTATTAGCCAATACCTGTCCCTGCTCCTGGGAAGTGTGATTGGATTATTAATCGGCTTCACTATCTGGACTCTGTACCCTCGTATTACGACAATACAAGTAAGCAAAGGTCTTACCTGGTTATCCTGCGGTTCCTCTGCAGAGGAAGCACAATTACTAGGTTGCAAGTTCCAACTCTTCTCGTACGCATGGGTACCACAAGAGTGTACATACCCTGACCTTGAAGGTCGGTTTCGAGACATGGCTGGAGGTGGTCTGCATTACTATATTAAGGACGGAACACAGGAGCAAGAGGTAGATATTGACATCGTATCTGGGGGCGAAAGTACTTTTTGGGCTAATCAGATGGAGCACGGGTTTCACTGTGTGCAAATCCTCCGAAGCTTAGCAAGAAGTTCCTTCACAGGTATTTACGTTGAGGATATTCTAAAATTAGAGCATACATATCATTGTATAGACTATCTGTGGGATGCGATCTCAAAACCGCGCGAAGAGATGAATCGAGTAGCCACACAGATTCAAGTTCAGTACTTGAGCTGTGTAGTTAGCGATCCGGTTATTCAAGACAAAGACTTGATAGCAAAATTTGTTAAAGGTGCTTAATTAGAAGTGTCTGTTAGTAATTTAGTAATAAAATAGCTACGTTAATAAGCCCTATAACAGAATAGTTGTTGTAAGAGCTAGTGATCTATACGTAAAAAATAAGCAAGAAATTAAGGATTGCAAGGTCTGTCCCTAGGTTATAGGACGCACCCTGTAGTAGGATAGACTGCAGGTACTTTGAGATTGAGCGACTCTAATCCTCCGAGCGCATTAGATTAATCTACAGCCTTCTGTTAACAGTTTCTTAGCCTACTATAGACTACTATCGTCTCTTAAGATACAAAAATTACAGTAAATATAGGTTGGGCTTATAGCACTAGTGCTGAAATAAAATAACGATAACTAGGAATGCATTCTGTACGATGATAGTTGACTTGTAATTGATTGATGATGTGTGAAGAGAACTACTTAAGAGGACTCAGGAGTCCTGGCCTGAGCGCTGCTCGGACGCTGCGATCAGTGCGCTGCCCAGACGCCGCGATCAGTGCTCCTGATCGCGTGACTGGAATATTGACGATACTTGTGATCCGACAGCTTGCTTTACTTTGAACTTACAATACCACCAGCTACGCCAATAATTTTAGAAATAATTCTCTTAGTGTCGGATCAGGAGTATCAGTAGGTGCTTCGGCTGCCCAATGATGCCTAACAGCCGACTCGATCCTACTTCGGGCGTACTCGTATCAGATCATATACACTTCCATAGCACCCTCAGGTAGCGAGAGACAGACATCGATCAAATACAATGCAGTTATAGTTATTTCCTTTCAACACCAATGCGAAGCTGTTGCGGTGAGTGCAAGCAGTGCGGGAAGAATTGAAGGATTGAACTGAGGTTGTATTGTGTGAAGCTACAAACAGTAGATATACATGAGTTGCTGTAAACAGCGCTGGTGCAGGATAGGGAGTCGCATCTCACCGAAGGTGAGGCGCGGGTTGCCCACAAGGCAAGAGAAACTCAAACCGTGACATGTTGCGCATTAACAGCTCGGCTTGGCGACCATAGGCCTTCTTCATCGGGGCAAAACAACCCACGTCAAGTGGCTGCAACAGGTACGACGAGTGAGGAGGCATACACAGAGTGATGATCTTGTGTTCCTCACAGTACTGGTGGAACTCGACTGAGTTGTGGCTCTCATGGCCGTCTAGAATGAGCAGTCGATAGCTGCCAACAGTGCGCTTCTTTGTGTGCTCATCAAAGTGCTTCAGCCACTTCATACCGAGCTCATTGTTGGTCCAGCCGTTCTCAGAGACAGTGATAACCCAGTCGTGGGGTATGGACGGCTCCTTGTACCAGGCAGAGAGGTGTTGCTTGCCTTGGAAGATGACAAAGGGTGGGATACTCCACCCTGACGCGTTGATGCCCTGGATAATGCTGGTCCACTCTCGGTCGCCCTGCTGTACTGTCTTTAGCCTTCCTCGACATTCAGAGCCCGTGACAATAGCTCCTGTTGATATAACGCCCATCATGAACCCAGACTTGTCGAAGTTGTAGGTGTCTTCATCAAGGATACCATACT
Organism: Sclerotiophoma versabilis; assembly: GCA_012274445.1. Lineage (NCBI taxonomy): Eukaryota > Fungi > Ascomycota > Dothideomycetes > Pleosporales > Didymellaceae > Sclerotiophoma > Sclerotiophoma versabilis. The sequence continues at coordinate 675,934 of JAAROD010000093.1, forward strand.
TGGCTTTGGTATTCTCCACCAGGCGGAACCAGCCCTGGATCACCTCAGGATCCTCACAGAGGGCTCTCTTATAGTCGTACTTTCGATTTAATTTGACTATAAGCTCTGGGCGACGCTTCACGTACGTGCCAGCCCAGTTCTTGCCAACAGGAGGCTGGTGGCGCTCGGCGAGTAGAGAGTTGGCTATATCCTCCACATCAGTGAGCCGGGGCCGGTATCCTCGCTCATCCAGCTTTAATATATGCTAAATAATCACTTCCTCTTCAGTGCTTGTCAGCTTCATTGATTTAGGCTTACAATCACGTTGTGGAGAGGCTCCAGCAAGGCGTGTACTAAGCGTGCTTTGAGAGACTTTGTAGATAGCTGCAGCGCGTTGCTGGGAGATTGTCGCGTCTTGTTAGATAGCCTGGATAGCAAACTGTATACCCACTTCGTTTGAGGGCTTTTTCGCGAGCTTGCGTTAAGCCATCGCAGGTTGTGTGAAGTTTGGTGTGGTCTTGGCAAAAGTAATCAGCTCACCCGTGAGGTACGTTAATTATACTATCTAAATAGTCCCCTTGCATACGGGAAATATTATAGTTTAACTTCTATATTATATTATACTAGATAATTCTAACTATTGCGCTAGAATTGCACTGCGCTAGTACTTACAAGTATTTTCTAAGGATTTAGCAAACTTTGTACAGGGAACATCAACAAAGCGCCAAAAGAGATCTGCTACCCATATAACTGACAACGAAACTATAAGAAGACTTATTAGAAAAGATAGCTGATACTGTGACCAAGTAGTGTGTCCTGTAAAATCTCGTACAGTTGGAACCACAAGCCAACCATACATATTTAACAGAGGTACATGGACGAGATACAGACTGTATGAAATTTGGCCTAGATACTGTAACATAGACCAGTTGAATGGCACCTGAAGCACTTTCGAATGACTGACTGCCCAGACGATCTGAAATGCCCCAATCGAATGCCATTGCCATCGATGTGGCAAGAAGGGTGTTAACCAGGCGTATCCAAGGGTAAGGTGACCATCAATGTCGGGAAGGGAAGCAAAGTACAGGCCTGATACAAATACTAATATCCAGATGAACTTAAAGGAGATACCAAGCAATGCAAGGGAAGCCTTTCCTGCTTTCTGTTTCCCACTCTCTGCGATTAATAGTCCGGATACGAACAATCCGCAGTCCCACCGCTCTATCAACATCAAATAGCAGACAACACTAGCCGTAATCGCGACTCTTATTTTTTTTCGTACTGCTTCTAATGACAGCATCACAAGGTAAAGTCCTAGTGACGACCAGTACTCCACTGGGATAGTCCAAAGCTGACTAGCGTATACATTTGAATGTAAAGTGTTGCTAAGGTTCCAGTCGGCCGAATAGAGAAGCCTCTCTAGAACAAACCAAAGCCAGTCCTGAAGCTGTAGATAGAGCGTTGGAAGGTATTTTGGACGTGCCATACGATACTGTGGAGGCATTGAAAATCCGTCTATCTCGCTCTCGTAGTTGATGTCGTAGAAGTGAAGTCTTACTGCAACAGCAACGATGAAGGTCGTAATCAACGGAGGGAGAAATAGTCTTATGGGACGGCGGAACACCGAAGAGGATAGGACGGCGAGGTCTCTGTGTTTCCGACTGTGCCACAGCTCCACTGGCCTTAAGGATAAACAAACCCCAGAGATAACAAAGAAGATGGAAACCATGGGTGTCCCGCTATACAGGAGGCGGATAATCGGGACCTGGAGTATGTTTCGATTTTCATTATCGCGACCGTATCCCATCACCATTCCAGGCTGGTATGGTAATGAGAAATGCTCGAGATATACGCAGAAAGCGGCAAGTCCGCGCATGCCGTTTAAATATGCAGTGTCTCCCGACATTTCGCTGTTCAGTTGGTGGTAGATGAAACTCGGTAGAACGGTTCTGTAGAACTGGAGGATTGTGTCCTTAAAGATTGAAGAGAAAGGTCTTCTAGATAATACGTTCGACATTTCTATGTCTTCGAGCTCCTCGTATTGTAATAAGCGCGAACAATTGCGACAGTCCTGCATCGTGGAAAAAGGCGACACCTGCAGCAGCAGATATTGTTATAGTTTTCTTTGTAGGAAAAGTTGTGAAAGGCTAATATTGAGATCTAATCTCTAACAAACCTTTGTTCAGAGTCGAAGTTTATAGAAGTAGTACACAGGAAGAAAACTTAGGCCACCAGTACGGTTCCGTTAATTGTTTTTACTCCCCCCCCCCCCCCCCCCCCCCCCCCCCCCCAACCTCTCCCGCTCTCTGTGTCGCAATTGGAGAAAATCCCCGGACCTAAGAATTTCGGACAATAAATCAGAATTTGCCTCTCCTGCAACGTAAATTAATCCTAGTCTCATTTCTCCGGCATATGTCCGAACATTATACTCTCCAGGGGGTAAGTAGTCTATATGCAACTAGAGTAGTGTGTTATCGCGCAGGAGCAGGGGTAAGTTTAATGCTAATTAGAGGCCCTGCTTTAATAATGTAAGAGAGCAGTATTGTATTAATAAGGCACTAGAATCTCACTGGTAGCCTGCAATTTTCTTAAGCTAGTTAAAGCTAAGTACGTATTAAGCATATAATACAGAGCTGGATTATTAATTTAGTGCTGACCGAGGCCCTAAGACACCCCTGTAGCGAAGCGCTACTTTAGTTGCATATGAACTACTTACCCCATAGAGAGTAGCCACATCTACTGCCGTATAGTGGGTCCTCTTTCTTGATAGCAGGCGTGGGTATGTCCGTTGTAGATAGTAGCTGCTCTGCTAACTCTGCTTTCTTTCGGATTTTACGCATTAAGCGTGCGGCTAGTGACTGCTCGGCCATTTGAAGTAGGTACGGTGTAGTCGGGAATTTTATTGTTATCGCTTATTCAACCTCTATCTCTTTCTACACCTGCAGCTATAAAAGCAATTGTTTTCTATCCCTATAGAATACAACTCTAAAACATCTAGAACACCTCCAACGGCTACATTAAAGCTTTGTTCTTAACCACAATAAGCTTTTGCAAATCGGACTACAGGGAACAGACAATGCGAAGCGATTGGATTCTTGTGTCCCTACTATGGAGCGGCTTGGTCGATGCAAGGCCTTTGGGTAATACTTTGTATGCTTTTATAAAAGCAGCCAAGATAACACTTAGCCTAGATAACAACTCTATCCTTGATAAAGGCTTAGCCGAGGTCCTCGCTCTGGCTGCTCGTGGACAAACCCAGCCCACCAAGATCGCTGAGGCTTCTGCTCTGGCTGCTCGTGGACAAACCCAGCCCACCAAGATCGCTGAGGCTTCTGCTCTGGCTGCTCGTGGACAAACCCAGCCCACCAAGATCGCCGAGGCTTCTGCTCTGGCTGCTCGTGGACAAACCCAGCCCACCAAGATCGCTGAGGCTTCTGCTCTGGCTGCCCGTGGACAAACCCAGCCCACCAAGATCGCCGAGGCTTCTGCTCTGGCTGCCCGTGGACAAACCCAGCCCACCAAGATCGCCGAGGCTTCTGCTCTGGCTGCCCGTGGACAAACCCAGCCCACCAAGATCGCTGAGGCTTCTGCTCTGGCTGCTCGTGGACAAACCCAGCCCACCAAGATCGCTGAGGCTTCTGCTCTGGCTGCTCGTGGACAAACCCAGCCCACCAAGATCGCTGAGGCTTCTGCTCTGGCTGCTCGTGGACAAACCCAGCCCACCAAGATCGCCGAGGCTTCTGCTCTGGCTGCTCGTGGACAAACCCAGCCCACCAAGATCGCCGAGGCTTCTGCTCTGGCTGCTCGTGGACAAACCCAGCCCACCAAGATCGCCGAGGCTTCTGCTCTGGCTGCTCGTGGACAAACCCAGCCCACCAAGATCGCTGAGGCTTCTGCTCTGGCTGCCCGTGGACAAACCCAGCCCACCAAGATCGCTGAGGCTTCTGCTCTGGCTGCCCGTGGACAAACCCAGCCCACCAAGATCGCTGAGGCTTCTGCTCTGGCTGCTCGTGGACAAACCCAGCCCACCAAGATCGCTGAGGCTTCTGCTCTGGCTGCTCGTGGACAAACCCAGCCCACCAAGATCGCCGAGGCTTCTGCTCTGGCTGCCCGTGGACAAACCCAGCCCACCAAGATCGCCGAGGCTTCTGCTCTGGCTGCCCGTGGACAAACCCAGCCCACCAAGATCGCTGAGGCTTCTGCTCTCGCTCGCCGCGAAAACATCTAGACTACCACGCGGCCTGGTATTCAGGATAAAGGTTTGCGTAGGAATCGTTGCTTAGTTAAGGGTTTTTGCCAGCTATGGTTTTCCTTTAATCGTGTAAACTTATATTTATAATGTTGCAAATGCAAAGCAATCTAGGCCGCTATAGTCTATCCCTGTAAGGCCTTTCCTAGCCGTTATTATATTGCACTAGGGTGCTACCCCGGTGTTTAAAACACCGCCAACGTGAATTCACACCGCACCTCTATGTTTTAACACCGCGACCAATCACCTATAGTAGTTTGTCATCATCCTCCCTAAAGTGTATAGATACCCGCCTACCTTGACTTCGTCACAGACCTATCTGTCTCCAAGGATGCCAGGGGGAACGAGTATGACTCAATACTGTATCATTACTTGAACCTTGGAGGAAACCCCTTGCAAGCAAGGAGTTCCGGCCAGGTCCAGTGCAGATTCCCATGGACGCCCTACCTTGCGATAGGTATGAGGTTGAGGGGATCCTAGAGCACCGAGACTCTGCCGCTCGAGGGCATGAGTACAGAGTCAAGTGGCTAGGTTGGTCGAATGAAGATTCAACCTGGGAACCACTTGAGCATCTTGATCATTGCGATCAGATTCTCGAAGATTACCACAGAGATTCCTGTGATTTGCCACGGTTAAAGCCTGCGGGTCGGAAACGCAGAGCGCCTGTGGATCTCGAACCTCCGAGGAGGAAGAGAGGACGTCCGCAGAAGTTCTCTACGGGCGATTAGTGCTAAATCCATACGTCCAACAGTGACATAATCGGCGTTGACCCATGGCGAACAGCCAAGAGGCCGACACAGGTCCGGCGACGATCCGATGTAGCCACTGCGTAGTCAAGGGACTTGTTCTGCTATGCAGTGTGAAGTGGGCTATGCCCGGCATTGAACTATTTGACTGAGAAGCCTTTATGACTATCTCACACACACCATCTCAAGCATCTGGATCCTCTACTGTAAGGCCCATCCGGAACGGAGGGCTCTCACGACCACCCCGACGTCCACCCTTTGTAGGGGACTCAGCCAAAGCAAGACGCCCAAAAGAAGCCAACGGAGCCTCAGTCGCGCTCGGTATGTCTGTACCATAATAGTACCAGCGCTTCTCTGCATTGGCGGCCCGACCAGCCTTCTTGAAGTGCTCCTCAACCACATTGTCGATAACTACATTGGAGGGAGCCTTCTAACCAACAGTACCGATGGCAGCCTTTACAAGTCAGCAAAAAGTCACATTGGACAACGTCCAACTTACATTGTAGCGCTGCAGGCTGTGCTCTCGAGACACCTGTCGAGCGTGCTAATATTCCACCACAGACTTGCCAGTGTCCTTGACCTTGCGGACAAGGACAGCGTCGTACTCAACAAAGCCGATTCGACAAGCCTTTGCGTAATCGAAAGCGGTCTGGAAGAAGTGCTAGACTGCGGAAACAACCTCCGCATCGGTCGCATCGTCACCGCGGCTGACTGTCTCATCGTTGAGCTTTCGGAGCGCGCGATCGATCAGCCAGTCAAGCATGTTGGCTGCGCGGCGAAATTGAGCCTGAATCTACTTCGCGTCAGCACTGAAACGATATCGGAACAGGGCTGGAATGATACCTCAACGCACCCACCCTCCTTGGCTGCAGCACAACTACTGCATACACCAAAGTTGTTCTTCCGAGTGGCGTACCCTTCAGAGCGCCGAAACACCTCGATTAAAGACGCGACCGAGCCAGTAGGAGCCTTCGAAGACACAATCGTCAGGCGCGTAATGCTACCGCGACACCAAAAGCGCGTCAGTGAAGGTTGTGGGGCCATGCTGTCGGGCAACGCGTACACAAAGCCAGGCAGCGGCTTGTTCGAGACGTACGACGATGGAGAAGTCATGATGATGAAATGCGGGAGAAATTGTGATAAGGAAGAAGTAGAGGAGTGGAGTGTTGTGGGAAGGGTCAAAGGTCGCAGGTGTGGTGTTTATATGCCCACCGACCTCTCCCCAGCAACGACCCGGGCACACAATTACCTTACAACAGCATGCCGCGCGACAGCGTGCATGGCTGGATAGCCAGTGATCTCACCCCGCAGCTTTCTGTTTTCCTGCGGCGGTGACATGGCAAACTGTTGCGGTGAGTGCAAGCAGTGCGGGAAGAATTGAAGGATTGAACTGAGGTTGTATTGTGTGAAGCTACAAACAGTAGATATACATGAGTTGCTGTAAACAGCGCTGGTGCAGGATAGGGAGTCGCATCTCACCGAAGGTGAGGCGCGGGTTGCCCACAAGGCAAGAGAAACTCAAACCGTGACATCATCAACACATCACAATTATGATTAAATCTGACAGCTACCTAACGTCCATCGCTGTGTGGCGCAAATCTCAGTGCATCGCAACTTACTATTTAGCTTGCGAGAATGACGGACTTCTTCACAATCCTCGCGAGCTGGTTGGTTGGTTGCGGCACACCAGGATTTGCGCTACGTATGGATGGACGTTAGGTAGCTAGCCAGTATATACTCGCAGAGGAAGAACAATAATACGGTTATCTGATTGCAATTGGGCCGAGTAGTGAGAGACCGAGGTCAGAAACGAGGATCAGGGGCAGAGGGCCACAGCCCATTACACTCAGCACAGTGCTTGCCGACTGGCTTACCACCACGCGAATCCAGCAGTTTATCAGCCATAATCTCTCTAACTACGTACCTTATATCTGACAGACAGACATGATATGACAGAATTCAGATGATTACAAATCTCCAGGTAGAGCTGAACAGCTGGACCTTCGCCACTTCTATTATTTAATATTATTTCAAGCTATATAATCTGTATCTGTCTCTAATGAAATATAGTCATGTTCCTTTCGGCTGCGTAATTCCTTTACTAAAGAGGGAAGCAGCACACTTGCTATGACACCAGCGATTCCGAGGATTCCTAGAAGGTTCACGCGAACGTTCCAGATGAGCCAGTCAAGTACAACTGCCCACAACACTTGGGAATAGATCATGAGAGTTGAACCTGACCCACCATCCAACCCTAAGCCTGTAGTAAGGAGATATTCCATACCAAACCCAACAAAACCAATCGCAATAAGCAGACACCAGGATATTAAACTGCTTGGGAATACCACCTCAGAAATAAATATTGATGCTACAGTTGTCACAAAGCATACACTAACGCCAAAATAATTGAGGCTAGTAAGCGGGTGAACTGTGGTTCCAAGCAAGCTCATCGCCGAAAGCGCAACCTTAACAAGTGTAAAGTTAGCTACACGCAAACAAACGCTGATTTCTAGCAGCATTAGAACCTAACTTACAACCCCCCCAGCCACACTGACGAGGCCGGCTACAGTGCCCTTGATTGAGGCGAGTGGGTCGCCTATAATCTCATCGTTGGTTTGTACTCCGATGCCGAATATAAACTTAGGTTGTAAGCACAATACAACTCCGACCAGCGCCGTAGCACAGGAGGCAAGCTGTAGTGGCGTAACTGCGCCTTTTTCCAGGTATCCTGTTAGGATCATAGCGCCCAAGGGAGCTAGGAAGTTCAGTGCAGTTGCCTCACTGAGCGGTAGATAGAGAATAGACACTTGTTTATTCGTAAGCACCGTCCAAAAAATATACAACGTGACCGAAGAAGTTAGTATACATACAATAGAATCCACAAGCACCAAACACACCCCCAGCCGCCCGTATCATTAACAACCCCCTTGCTTCACGAGGTCCTACTATAGGGAACTCGGGTGACCTTTTCCACCAAAGATAAGTGGTGCTTCCTAGAACCGTGACGATGAGGCGGATTTGGAGGACGGTAAAGGGATGGACCCGCTCCGGTGTGTTCGATCCCATCTCAACAAGCTTAGCAAGGGCGTGAAGAGCCGCTGCCAAAACCTGAGAGCTAAGAACGTAAAACGGCGCCCGGTGGCGGGTTGAAAACGGGATCTTAATTGTTGACTTCTCCATTTTATGTTAATATTCACCTACATCTACTGTCAATAGATGATAATTTAAATAAGCTGTTATCGTGGTCAGAAGAAAAGGGGAAGGTCATAGGGCACCCAGAGACGTCTATGAGCCAAGGGCCGCTATGCTCGGTCTTTAGCACATTGAAACTAATATCGGAAATTTACCAGTAAGTGTTAACGGAGATTTTACAGCCGTCTAGCAAAACATCCACGGATGGTATCTCTGTAGCGACCTAGCTTCGGTTTTATCTTTACAAAATTGATTCAGAAGGGGTAGAGTAGGATGCACTGTTTGGTAGGTAGTCGTGGTACTACAATAGAGCCAATCACAGCCAACTCGGTGAATAAATTCGGTGGCCGACTTCGATACAATTGCTTGGATTTGCAGTTTCTGATTCCTACTACCTTCAATTGGAGTTGCTAATAATCAATCCAAACTAATGAAACTGACTGCCCGACTGGTTGCTTGGCAGTCAATTCAGTGTCAGTCTAGAGCTGTCAGATTAAATCATAATTGTGATGTGTTGATGATGTCACGGTTTGAGTTTCTCTTGCCTTGTGGGCAACCCGCGCCTCACCTTCGGTGAGATGCGACTCCCTATCCTGCACCAGCGCTGTTTACAGCAACTCATGTATATCTACTGTTTGTAGCTTCACACAATACAACCTCAGTTCAATCCTTCAATTCTTCCCGCACTGCTTGCACTCACCGCAACAGCTTCGCATTGGTGTTGAAAGGAAATAACTATAACTGCATTGTATTTGATCGATGTCTGTCTCTCGCTAATTTCCCTCTATTTGTTTACCCCACTGATTCTTTGTAATACCATCGTATCTGGAGAAATCCCCGAACTCAAGAATTTCGGACAATAAATCGGAATTTGCCTCTGCTGCGCCGCAATTTAATCCTAGTCTTATTTCTCCAACATATGTCCGAATATTATAGCCACACCTACCGCTGTATAGCGTGTCCTCTTTCTTAACGGCCGTTATAAGTATGTCTACCAGGTCTCTAGTTAATCTTGCATATGCATATTTATTCTCTGGCATTAGACCACCGCCTTTTTATATTTGCATTCCACTTTTATAGTATCTTCACAACTATCCACATAGTTTACATTAAACCTACTAGGGAAGACTGTCTATCTCTAGCTCTGTAAGAACTTTAATTTATGTTTTTTTTAAACCAAGCAACTAAGACCCTAACTTATCTAATACAGGCTACCTACATCACGCTATACGTTTCTTAGAACATTACAACTTCTAAGCTACAGGGCTTTCTAGAAACATCTTCCCTACTAGTATGCTACCTCCCTAGCTCACAGTTTCTGCTGGCTAATAGTATTTAGTTGCCCGTTTGGGTGGAAAGAGCTTAACAAATACCACTCGGCCGTTAGCAGTAATACATTAAAGATGTCGGAACCATTGTCTATAGACTGGAGTATACGAAGCACCAATCAACCTAAGGGACAACGGCTTAGTGAGGACGATGAAGAGTCGGAACTTCTCGAGTTGAATCGTGCGCAAAGGCCATCTAAATCCTTCACACTCCGGCTTGTTACCCTGGTATGCAAGCTATGCATTGTTGTCCTGGCGTTCTATGGCCTGTTCGAGCTAGTGCAACGCGCACACTACGCTCTTACTCCTAAGGGTGACAACTCATGCTATTGCGGGCGCTCAGTCGCTGAAGCAGTATCCATGGGCTGTAAATACGACCTTATGGCTGCAGCCTGGCTGCCTGATCGGTGCCGTGACGAGGAGCTGTCGGCTGAATTTGATAGAGCAGGCCCAGGGGCTGGCGGCGCTTGGGATTATTTCGCAGACCCAAACGGTACCATCCCCTTGATCCCGTCTAAAGTGGGCTTGATTGCAGACACAGATAATTTATATTACACCACGAACGAGTGGCACGTAGCGCATTGTATCTATTACTGGAGAAAGCAGTATCGGTCCCAACTCACAAACACTGTGGTTGAGAGAAGATATAACACCGAGGGTCATGTAAAACACTGTGGCGAAATGTTTCTAACATATGTCACTGACAGATCTATTGATACTGCTCAGGGAGCTTCTCTTGACAGCTCTTAAGTACTTTATCTAGTCTGTTTCGGGTTTTAGCAATTAAAACCTCAGCATCTTTAAAACTTGTAAGACTATAAGGATTAAAGCATATACTCTACGATTATACCACCGCACTCTATCCTCTTCTTATCTAAACTACTTCCCTCGTACAACCTAACCTTCTGCGACCTCTTATCAAATATCACGAGCTGTGGTAAGGTCGGATCTGTACAATCGAGCAGGGACCGCCTAGCTTGGCACACTATTACTTTTTGCAAAACGGTAGGTACACCCTGTGTCACGGTTTGAGTTTCTCTTGCCTTGTGGGCAACCCGCGCCTCACCTTCGGTGAGATGCGACTCCCTATCCTGCACCAGCGCTGTTTACAGCAACTCATGTATATCTACTGTTTGTAGCTTCACACAATACAACCTCAGTTCAATCCTTCAATTCTTCCCGCACTGCTTGCACTCACCGCAACAGCTTCGCATTGGTGTTGAAAGGAAATAACTATAACTGCATTGTATTTGATCGATGTCTGTCTCTCGCTAATTTCCCTCTATTTGTTTACCCCACTGATTCTTTGTAATACCATCGTATCTGGAGAAATCCCCGAACTCAAGAATTTCGGACAATAAATCGGAATTTGCCTCTGCTGCGCCGCAATTTAATCCTAGTCTTATTTCTCCAACATATGTCCGAATATTATAGCCACACCTACCGCTGTATAGCGTGTCCTCTTTCTTAACGGCCGTTATAAGTATGTCTACCAGGTCTCTAGTTAATCTTGCATATGCATATTTATTCTCTGGCATTAGACCACCGCCTTTTTATATTTGCATTCCACTTTTATAGTATCTTCACAACTATCCACATAGTTTACATTAAACCTACTAGGGAAGACTGTCTATCTCTAGCTCTGTAAGAACTTTAATTTATGTTTTTTTTAAACCAAGCAACTAAGACCCTAACTTATCTAATACAGGCTACCTACATCACGCTATACGTTTCTTAGAACATTACAACTTCTAAGCTACAGGGCTTTCTAGAAACATCTTCCCTACTAGTATGCTACCTCCCTAGCTCACAGTTTCTGCTGGCTAATAGTATTTAGTTGCCCGTTTGGGTGGAAAGAGCTTAACAAATACCACTCGGCCGTTAGCAGTAATACATTAAAGATGTCGGAACCATTGTCTATAGACTGGAGTATACGAAGCACCAATCAACCTAAGGGACAACGGCTTAGTGAGGACGATGAAGAGTCGGAACTTCTCGAGTTGAATCGTGCGCAAAGGCCATCTAAATCCTTCACACTCCGGCTTGTTACCCTGGTATGCAAGCTATGCATTGTTGTCCTGGCGTTCTATGGCCTGTTCGAGCTAGTGCAACGCGCACACTACGCTCTTACTCCTAAGGGTGACAACTCATGCTATTGCGGGCGCTCAGTCGCTGAAGCAGTATCCATGGGCTGTAAATACGACCTTATGGCTGCAGCCTGGCTGCCTGATCGGTGCCGTGACGAGGAGCTGTCGGCTGAATTTGATAGAGCAGGCCCAGGGGCTGGCGGCGCTTGGGATTATTTCGCAGACCCAAACGGTACCATCCCCTTGATCCCGTCTAAAGTGGGCTTGATTGCAGACACAGATAATTTATATTACACCACGAACGAGTGGCACGTAGCGCATTGTATCTATTACTGGAGAAAGCAGTATCGGTCCCAACTCACAAACACTGTGGTTGAGAGAAGATATAACACCGAGGGTCATGTAAAACACTGTGGCGAAATGTTTCTAACATATGTCACTGACAGATCTATTGATACTGCTCAGGGAGCTTCTCTTGACAGCTCTTAAGTACTTTATCTAGTCTGTTTCGGGTTTTAGCAATTAAAACCTCAGCATCTTTAAAACTTGTAAGACTATAAGGATTAAAGCATATACTCTACGATTATACCACCGCACTCTATCCTCTTCTTATCTAAACTACTTCCCTCGTACAACCTAACCTTCTGCGACCTCTTATCAAATATCACGAGCTGTGGTAAGGTCGGATCTGTACAATCGAGCAGGGACCGCCTAGCTTGGCACACTATTACTTTTTGCAAAACGGTAGGTACACCCTGTGTCACGGTTTGAGTTTCTCTTGCCTTGTGGGCAACCCGCGCCTCACCTTCGGTGAGATGCGACTCCCTATCCTGCACCAGCGCTGTTTACAGCAACTCATGTATATCTACTGTTTGTAGCTTCACACAATACAACCTCAGTTCAATCCTTCAATTCTTCCCGCACTGCTTGCACTCACCACAACAGAGATAGTACTCAGTCAAACCTTGTCTGTTGATTGAAACTATGTGCCGAGGAGCGCACCATTTGTAAGAGCAAACTTTATATTAGGTTCCAACGTTACACCTTGCTTGTACTGGGACACAACAACTGTAAGCGCATTGCCAGTAGAGTCTCCAGATTGCCGTGATAATACTTCTAGCCGCCGGCTGTACCAGTAAGCGTCGGGCCTTCTGCTATCGGCGCCATGAGTTGGTGCAGAGCACCTAAGTATATTTTCAGGCCACCAATAGCCGGCCCAAAGGACTCCAGCTATCACGTACGAGATAGGTAGAGAACTCTAAGTTAAGAGGCGAGGCTTGCAGGGTACCCTTATTCTGCGTAATCTACAAGCAGAGGAGTGCTAAGAGCTAAGGCTAGCCCTACTATAGTACTTATTAGTAAGGCCCTTTACTCCTATGCAGTTATAGTTAGCTTGTGTTGTCTAGTAAATGCCTAGTTAACTAGTGTATATTACGCTAGATTAAGGTAGCACAACTAGTATGTTAGTCTGTTGATTCCCCTTACTGTTGTAAAGGTTGCTATATTTATTACTTATAGCTCTAATAACAGCTATTAGCAATACTTAAGACCTCTTTAGATAACCTTACTCCCTTACTATTAACTATCTATATATATGTTGAAGTTGTACTTTAAGCAAAGCTCGTAAGCACAGATTCTATTGGTTCTCAGGGATGAGCGATGGTACAGGAAGGTCCGTAAGGGGTTGGGTTATTGCCTAGTGAAACACCGTGACAATAGAGGGTAACGATGAGTAGTACAGAGTAGACTGTCTAGCTCGAAGGTTGGGTTGAGATTCCAAAGACAAACTTGATTGACTAGGTTGAACACGAACCATAAGGGTTGTGTTCATGCTTGCTATATACTAACGAGATATGCAATATGCTCAGTGGTGTGGGTCGTACTGATCACACTGATCACTGATCACACTGATCACTGATCACACTGAGCACTGATCATACTGATCATGCCAAGACTGATCACATCACGTGATCATCCCCAGTGGTAACCGAGTGCTGACTGCTGACACTGGTGGTTGCTTACTTGTAATATCTCCTCCCGTGTGGGTCAACTGTGCCGCACCTAGGGTGGTAATTCTCAACGTTCGATACCGTGTTCCTCAGGATCGTAACAATATAATAGAGGGGCTAAATTTATTATTAAATTTATTATCTAAAGCGCGTAAGCTGCAGCTATAGCACAAGTTAAATACTTATAGCTATTTAACCTAATCTGTCTGTCTATTCTACAATGCTTATAATTAATACTATTATTAAAAATTAGATTGTTTGCGCAAGAAACCTATCTATAGATACTGTATCTAGGCTAATTGCTAATATACTTATAGCCTTACTTAGGCTGGCAAATGGGTAGGGGTTGGGTAGGGGTACCTCTAGCGTGGGTAGGGGTTGGGTAAGCTTAGTCATTACATCTCAATTTGAAAGAACATACTTGAGATAAACTCCAATTATCACAGAAAGTTATCACAGTATTAATATCAATTAGGTGCATCTGAACAGTTTATTCGCTAGCATTGTGCCTGGGTATCTCTTTACTGCTTATCTACACACCCCACACACCAAATCTCTTATAGTAGCGTAGAGCCAAGAATGAGTCCTTCTGCTGAATAGTAACCCTCTCAGCGTGGATTGCATTAATGTTGCAGTCTAAAACTATTAGTATATGTTTATAACTTCAGGTTAATTCCATACCTCTCATATATCCAACAATAAAAGCCTCAACTGCGTCCTGTAGAGCCTCTAAAGCGGCAGCCTGGATACGATCGACACGGCCGGAAACAGGACGGTAGAGCCTGTTTGGAAGAGGGTCCTGAACTTGAGCAAGAAGCTCACGAACCAGACGAGCAAATGGCAGCTTGCGGATGAGAAGCTCAAAACCGCGCTGGTATTGTCGGATCTCTCGCAGGGCAACAGCTAAGTAGTGTTAGCATTTGTATGTGATAAATGTATGTGATAACTTACTGCCATGCCAGCCTTGCGGCGGCGCTTTGGCTTAGGTATAGTCTTGCTGCCTGTGGACTTGCGAGCGGCCTTGGCAGCAAGCGGCTTGCGCGGCGGCGGCTTTGGGCGGGCGGTCTGCTTAGTGCGGGCCATGTTGTAGTATAGTTGTAGTATATGAGGTAGTAGGTAGTTGGTGTTGAGTACTTGGTGCAGGTAAGAGTATTTACTATACCTAGCGTGACGTTGTGCCAAGGCATGGGGCAATATGGGGCAGCTAGCGTTGCAAACTACTGACTATTTGCAGCACAGTGCAGAGCTTAAACCGTGATAATAAACTGTGATAATGTACAACTATACTAAGTTGAATATGCGCTATTGAACGACCCTATTTGCACCCTTATGCGACATCTACATCTATAGCTAATGCGTGCTTTGCTGGCTGGCGCACGCAACTACTGTATTTTCGCTAGCGCAGATGGATAAAACACGCGACCTACAGCGGATTCTGTGATAATAAACTGTGATAACTTGCTGGTATATGAAGTCAGCTATGCGCTTTCTAACTGTACTATTTTCAGCCTGATGCAGCGTAATTTGACTGAGCTATAGCCTGTGTAGAGCAAGGCCTATAGCGAGTAAGCTGGCGTTCCCGTTTGCAATAGCGCACAGACCAGCTCGCGAATACTACCTCACCAGCAGCTTCCCTCTATTCTACTACTAACCACTACACAACTATATTATCACATACAATTATTACAGCCTGCAGCATGGACCCGTCAAGCCCGCAAAAGATCAAGGACGAGGAGGTTGACCTACAGTCTATGTTTTCTGGCACCACACAGTACATTCCTGACTACTTTGAGCCTGAGGAGTGGAATAACCTCATTGACGTAAATATCACAGACCTTTATCACAGTATATACTAACTAAAGCAGGGCTTTGCCTCTAGAAATGATGAGGTCAGCTTTGTTATCTCGAATCGCGGTCAGCACGGCTCAGCAAAAGGTCGCCCTACAAACATGAAGGTGCCATATAAGGGCCAACTTAGTAATAGCAGCCGTGCTATACTACAGAGGACTCGAAATGCTATGCGCAATAAAGAAGAACAAGCAATTGAGAGTGCTGGAAATGCTGATCGTGCTGCCAAATATCAGCTGAAAAAAAAACTCAAGGCCTTACCAAATTACATGGCTGCAACAGACGTCGCAAAGGAGGCCATGCTTCAAGCGGCAGAGGAGGACCTTGCTGAGAAACGCTTTTCTACTAACAAGAGCGGTTAGTTATCACATTCAATTATCACAGATCTATACTAACCTGCTATAGCTGAGTGGTTAGAGACTAAGCTGGCAGCTGTCCATAAGAAATGGGATGATATTGACCACGAGGTTGATATGAGGAGGCATCAGGCTACCCTAGGCAAGCTTGGTGACGCTCCAGAGGATACTAGCACTTCAAAAGCCAGTACTAGCCGTGCAGCTCAGCGAATCTATGGCCTTGGTGGTGTATATGAGAAGATTCTCCGCCGCGAGTATATGGATGGCCTCCAAAAGCTTAATACAAATAGCTTTGAGAGCAAAGCAGAGAAAGAGGAGTGGGAGAAGTTCCGCGATAAGCTGTCGCCTGATGAGCTAGCTCTAGTTACTAATGTAAACTGGCAGTAAGTTATCACAGCCTTTTATCACATACATCTTCTAACTGTACTAGGCAAGTGGAGCCTCCGTCTATCTTGGATGCCTTTGATAAAGAAGGACTTGAGCTTCGCAGTGACAGGCCTTTTATTGAAGGCTTTAATAGTGATGAGTGTGAGGAGGAAATTGAGGATGATGGTCTCAAGCTAGAGGCTTATTACCAGTCAAAGCCAGATGAGTATGAGACGGATGAGCAGTTTGCAGAGGAATTAGCCACTACCTTAGATGATGATGAGGAGGGAGAGACAGATTTCGAAGGTTTCTCAGATCATGACGTTATGGATCTTACTAGCGATGATGACTAGTAGCTTAGTGCTTATCTAGAGCCAATTACCTTATAGTTGCAATTAAAAGCAACTTTGTATGAAACCTAATCCTTTACTAGTGTGATAAAAACAATTTAGCTAACCTGAAATATCTACTTTACCCCTCTTTCCCCTCTTTACCTACATGAGATGTATACGTAGGTACACAGGCTCTTGAACATCTTTCTACTTACTTCTTATTATCACACTCATTTATCACATACATAAGCACATCATGGACCCCCCTACCTTCTTATTATACCTTCTATTACCTTTACTCTGTAGGGGCAGCTACAGCCGTCCTAGGTGGCTGCCCTTTCGTCAACACATATCACTTTGCTTTGTGGTCTAGCGCCCTAGATATAACAGCCTTTTATTACAGTCCTTTATCACACCAATGGAAACCTACGAAGCTACTGAGGTTGCTTTTCCACCTGATCTTCCTGCCAGTCTTGAGGACCTTAAGCTAGTTGCTCTACAAACAGTTAAAGGGGGGATACAGACCTATATCCCACTACTTAAACGACCACAACTAGTCCTTCCTACTACCAATGAGAGCAAAGCTAAATTGGTAGAATAGGATATATGGTGGGGTGCTAGGCCCTGGAGTAGGGACCCTATATCAATTAATCCACGATGGAATTCACCCACCCGCACAGGCCAAGTGTGGACTCAATTTGGAGAGGCCTTACATGCCATTACTGGCCATCCGCACGTATATTGCCTTAATTGTAGCCATATACTCCAGCACCCAGCTGTTAAGTTAATGGGCACAAAACACCTTCTTAACCACCTAAAGAGTCAGGCCTGTTTAAAGACAATAGTTCCTATTCATAATCGGCCTCCTCCCTTAGAGAACGCCGAGCAGCCAAAGAATAACCTAATAGTACCCTACTCTACACCTACCTTTGAAAGAGAACTGGTTCAGCTAGTCATTGATAATAACTGGTCCTTCCGGACAGTTGAGCGGCCTTCCTTCCAACGCTTTATCCAGTTTCTAAGACCAAATACTGTGTTAACTAGCCGTTATAAATTCAGCCAGCTTTTCCAGCACCAGTTTGATATAGCTAAGGCAGCACTCCTTAGTGACCTTGGAAACAACACCAAAGTATCTATTGCACTAGATGGCTGGACAGCTACCAATCATCTTAGCTTCCTAGCTATAAAGGGATACTATATTAATAGTAACTGGGAGCTAAGAGAAGTACTACTGGATTTTATCCCACTTCGCGGAAAGCACACAGGATCTACTATGGGAAAAGAAATACTACAAGTACTTACATCTAATAAGGTCACCAAAAAGCTACTAGCAATTACATGCGATAATGCTAGTAATAACAGTACTTTATCACGGTACCTTGAGGAAGCACTTCAGGAACAGGCCTATACCTGGAGCTCCTGCGAAAACACGATACCCTGCCTAGCTCACGTAATAAATCTTGTAGTACAAGATATTATCTTTTACTTAAAGCTAGCAGCTTTACCAGTACTGGAACAAGGGGAGACGTTACAGTGGCGACATATTCAAGAAACTGAAACTGACATGTCTGTTCCAAACTCCTTACGCAAAGTAAGTTAGTTTTAATTATAGTTATTTATCACGCACTGGCACTATACAGCTCCGGGCAATATGTATTGCTATTGATCTTTTGCCACAACGATTTGAGAGGTTTCTTGCAACCCAACATAATTTACCACCTAACCAAAGGCTATCAGTAATAAGGGATGTGAAGACACGATGGAACTCTACATATGATATGTGTGAGCGTGCAGTTAAGCTCCAACCCTATATTAACAAATGGCTACAAGAGGAAATTAGCCAAAAACCAGCTGGTTATAGGCGTACCCCATTAACTAGTAGCGAAACATTAGAGGCAGATTACAAGGACCTTCAGAAGCTTCAACTAGGAGCAATTGAGTGGCAGCACCTACAAGCAATCACTAAAATGCTTAAGGATTTCAAGGATGCTACTATCTCACTAAGTGAGAATTCAAATCCTCAGATTCCATATATCTGGCTCATGTACAATCGACTTTTCGACTTTCTAGATGATATAACTGAAGAGCTAGGTGAGGACGTCAACCACGTAGACAATACCGAGTGGCCAGATATCGTTAGGGCAGCTGCATCTAAGGGCTGGGATAAGCTAAGAAAGTACTATTCTCGAACAGGGGGCGAACAGGGATTTCTGTTTAATTGCGCAACAATCTTAGATCCAACTCAAAAGCTTACTGCATACGAGGTATTTATCACAGTTGCTTATCACAGCTAAATGCTTACCTCTTCTACAGGACCCTACTTGGGACGCTCAAGATAAGTACATGTACCGACAGCAGTTTCTGGATTACCTTGATCGATACGATGAAGTAGAACCAAGGGACCAAAGTCAAGTTCCCCAATCTACACCAAGGCCCACCCTAGAGACCGAATGGTTCCGAAAGCCTCCTACATCTAACCTATCACCAAACAGTAGCTTTTCAACATTTAGCCAAAGCTCAGCTACATTTGAGTCTAGCTGCGAAAGAGGGCAAACCCGCAGAGAAGGCGAATCTTACCTAAGTACGCCCTGTGTTAATAGAGAAGGCTTTAATCTACTTAAGTGGTGGTGTACTAACCAAGCTTTCTTTCCCCGGCTTGCTCAAGTTGCAAAGGATATTCTAGCAGTACCTATTACTCAAGTAGGTGTAGAGCGAGTATTTAATACTGCCAGAGATGTTATTGGGGATAGGAGGCATAGGCTTTCAGCTCAAACAACCCGAAAAATAATGATCCTTAAGGATTCAATATGTCAGGGTCAATCTCAAGAGGAGGAACTATTGCCTGCTGATGAGGTAGATGATCTATTGGAGCTTCCAGCTGGTAGTGATTTTGACAGTGGAAATGAGACCGAAGAGGATACTAGAGATGAGCTACTAATACCTCCTGTAATACTGCGTGCTTTAGTTGCACCTGCTCGCGAAAACTCTGCGCGAGTAAGACGAAGGCCTGCGCGTTTTAACGATTCTGTACTGTTATAAATAGCTGTGATAAATAGTGCAACTAGAAGCTTATAAATCACCTATGTACAATCTTGTCTTATATATAATAACCTTCCCTGTCACTGTACAAGAAACAATACTAGGACACACCAATTTCAACAAGCAGTTCCTCCATCTTCTCCAACAGATATTTGTGTACAATCCTAAGAAGCACATTACTGCCAAGGAAGTCTTACAACACCCTTGGTTTAAGGAGTCGCTTATGGACGACGGCACAGAGGCGCACAAGATCTGGCTGGAACGCGAAAAGAAGGCCAGGCAACAGGAAGAAGAGCGCCAGTACCAGCAGGAACAGCAGGACTGGCAAGAGAGCGCACGAGCGTACTAGTAGGCCTTGTGCCAGCGTCTCCTCTGTGGACGTCTGTGGACAACATCAAAGGCAGATGAATGGGGCCTGGGTACCCCGAACCCAACCCCTACCCAACCCTACCCAACCCATACCCACGCTAGTAGGTACCCCTACCCAACCCCTACCCACGCTAGTGCTACCCCTACCCAACCCATACCCACGCTAGAGGTACCCCGACCCAACCCATACCCATGGCCCGTGCGACCCCGACCCAACCCCAACCCAACGTTGGGTACCCCGAACCCATTTGCCAGCCTAGGTTCTGTTAACGTACTATGGTACACAAGCGAGCTGGCCACCCAAGCGAGCTGGCCACTTTTGCCAAGACCACACCAAACTTTACTCTACCTACAATGTCTCAACGCAACAACATGGAAAAGCTCTCAAATGAAAGAGATATACAGCTTGCTCTCCAGGCTATCCAACAAGACGCAACACTAAGCGTGCGACGCGCTGCAGCAATATACCAGGTGTCTCGAAGCACTCTAGGCACGCGACTTGCTGGAACCTCTTCACGACGCGATTGCAAGCCTAATATGATAAAGCTGACTAGCACTAAGGAGGAGGTGATTGTTCAGCACATACTAAAGCTGGATAAGCAAGGTTACTCACCCCGGCTCGCTGATGTAGAGGATATGGCCAATTCTCTACTTGCTGAGCGCCACCAACCCCCTGTTGGCAAGAATTGGGCTGCCAACTTTGTTAAACGTCGGCCAGAGCTCAAAGTCAAGTTTAATCGCAAGTACGACTACAAGAGAGCCCTGTGTGAGGATCCTCAGGTTATCAGCAACTGGTTCCTGTTGGTAGAGAATACTAAAGCCAAGTACGGTATCCTGGATGAAGACACCCACAACTTTGACGAATCTGGCTTTATGATGGGTGTTATATCAACAGGAGCTGTTGTCACAGGCTCTGAGCGTCGAGGGAGACCAAAGACAGTACAGCAGGGCAACCGGGAGTGGTCTAGCATTATCCAGGGCGTCAACGCAAAGGGCTGGTCTATCCCACCCTTTATTATCTTCCAGGGCAAGCACCACCTCTCTGCCTGGTACAAGGAGCCAAGTATACCTAGCAACTGGGTTATCAATGTCTCTGAGAACGGCTGGACCAATAACAAGCTTGGTCTGAAGTGGCTAAAGCACTTTGATGAGCACACAAAGGCGCGCACTGTTGGCAGCTATCGGCTACTTATTCTGGACGGCCACGAGAGCCACAACTCAGTTGAATTCCACCAGTACTGTGAGGAGAACAAGATTGTTACCCTATGTATGCCCCCACACTCGTCGCACCTGCTGCAGCCGCTTGACGTAGGTTGTTTTTCTCCAATGAAGAAGGCCTATGGCCGCCAAGCCGAGCTGCTAATGCGCAGAGTACTATAGATTAGTGCAATGTACTGTGCAGCACAGTATAACGCTGTTGTATACTGTAGTATTGCAAAGTAGTTGTAGAGTTGGCGTGGTCTTGGCAAAAGTGGCCAGCTCGCTTGGGTGGCCAGCTCGCTTGTGGAGTACGTTAATTGTTTTTACCCCCCTACCTCTCCCGCTCTCTGTGTCGCAATTGGAGAAAATCCCCGGACCTAAGAATTTTAGACAATAAATCGGAATTTGCCTCTCCCGCAACGTAACTTAATCCTAGTCTCATTTCTCCGGCATATGTCCGAACATCATACCCTCACCTATAGCTGTAGTGGTTTCATTTAAAATACTATGAAGTTAGTCTCAACGCAGCATCTCTATAAGTTCCTGCATAGCGTTCCCGCCCTCTTCTTACCTGTCGGTTGATACTACAAATTACTACGAATAACATATCTACAACCCTCACAGGGGCGATTGAATTTTTCCACCAGTCACAACTCCACGGAGGCTAAAAACGCCACAACCTGCAGCCAGGCATGGTGTCGGACCATGAAAGCAAGCCCTTCTTGCAGCACTTCGACGAAACATCGGGTGTGGATAACACACAGTCCTACGAGCAACATCGCTCACGCTTCCGGGGATCATTCCTCTCCTACGGATTCCTTTTCTTTGTCACGTCACTGGTGTGGCTCTTAGTCATGTTCTTCCTCATTTCAACACCTGCCCTATCACCCACCGCACTTACGGCGTCATCTTCCAGTTCCTCGGGCTTCAATGTGACGAGCAACAGACGGAAGCTCACTTGTGGCAACTCCACAGAGGAGGCTGTCGCAAAAGGCTGCAAGTACGACGCATCGCTTAGGGTCTGGCTGGCAGCTCCTTGCTTCGATCAAGCTTGGGTCGACGACTATCTTACCGACGGCAGCAGCACTGCTTATGCGGACAGAAACCTGACCAAGCGCATAAGCCATGCAGAGATGTTAGAGAGAGGGTTTTATTGGTCGTCTTTTCGGGACCATCTCAACCACTGTGCGGCAGGTTGGAAGCGTCAGTCACAAGCCTTCTTTGAGGATCGCCCGGCGCTTGACGGCTCGATTATCAACACTAAGCACGCAGCACATTGCACTCAACTATTCATGAATGCTGCATTGGAAACAAAAAAGATAGGGTCTACTGAGAACATTATAGGCTATTTGGATTGCTGGATTCGTGATTAAGGGGGACGTTATGCCGCATCTTAGGCTAACAGGGTTCATATCATCTGAAGCAAGGAGACTGATCTTAAACTGCAATTCTTTACATACCTTAAATCCAGAGGGGGGTTATCATACCTGATACCAGTAATGACTGTGGTAATGGCTTTTCCATCAGGTTTCACAGCTTCGATTCCATTTGGAAGGCTATGGCATGAGTCACGTGATTGCTCTATGTTAATTTTCGTGGTCCTTAGGACGCCAAGGCCGTGGGGGATCCACCGGGAAGACTTGAGAGCCTATTCTCCGGATTCTCAAGCCACTCAACGCCATCGTAACAACTTGAGAATGCTGAAAATCAGACAAACTATGTAAGAAGCTATAGTATACAACGTGTCACACTACTAAGTCGATCATCCTATGTACCGAGTCGATCTCTAAATGCAGCTATCTACCGCTACACGTAAATAACTAGACGCTATAACAAGATTTAGTAGTGCACATGTTGTAGATCTCACCCTCTCTAACGTCCTATTTGCCCATTCTGTGCATACCAGCATGCACAGCGGGTCAGACCACGAGACAATAGTAACCTCTGTAGCTACTTCTATATTAGGTACTCTGCACCTAGACCAGTATCACTACAGAGTCCCAGAGACAAGTTATCGCAGGCCGAACGCTGTCATGAACCTGAACTCTGTTACTGATCGTGCCGCGCAAGGGCCGAAATATAACACTACGGTACAAAATCGGGTAAAAACCACCGGACGTTTATTGGTAAAAGACACCCCAAAAAGGTCGCGATAAACACCGCATCAGGGGTGTATTTTTGTCACGGTTTGAGTTTCTCTTGCCTTGTGGGCAACCCGCGCCTCACCTTCGGTGAGATGCGACTCCCTATCCTGCACCAGCGCTGTTTACAGCAACTCATGTATATCTACTGTTTGTAGCTTCACACAATACAACCTCAGTTCAATCCTTCAATTCTTCCCGCACTGCTTGCACTCACCGCAACAGTTTGCCATGTCACCGCCGCAGGAAAACAGAAAGCTGCGGGGTGAGATCACTGGCTATCCAGCCATGCACGCTGTCGCGCGGCATGCTGTTGTAAGGTAATTGTGTGCCCGGGTCGTTGCTGGGGAGAGGTCGGTGGGCATATAAACACCACACCTGCGACCTTTGACCCTTCCCACAACACTCCACTCCTCTACTTCTTCCTTATCACAATTTCTCCCGCATTTCATCATCATGACTTCTCCATCGTCGTACGTCTCGAACAAGCCGCTGCCTGGCTTTGTGTACGCGTTGCCCGACAGCATGGCCCCACAACCTTCACTGACGCGCTTTTGGTGTCGCGGTAGCATTACGCGCCTGACGATTGTGTCTTCGAAGGCTCCTACTGGCTCGGTCGCGTCTTTAATCGAGGTGTTTCGGCGCTCTGAAGGGTACGCCACTCGGAAGAACAACTTTGGTGTATGCAGTAGTTGTGCTGCAGCCAAGGAGGGTGGGTGCGTTGAGGTATCATTCCAGCCCTGTTCCGATATCGTTTCAGTGCTGACGCGAAGTAGATTCAGGCTCAATTTCGCCGCGCAGCCAACATGCTTGACTGGCTGATCGATCGCGCGCTCCGAAAGCTCAACGATGAGACAGTCAGCCGCGGTGACGATGCGACCGATGCGGAGGTTGTTTCCGCAGTCTAGCACTTCTTCCAGACCGCTTTCGATTACGCAAAGGCTTGTCGAATCGGCTTTGTTGAGTACGACGCTGTCCTTGTCCGCAAGGTCAAGGACACTGGCAAGTCTGTGGTGGAATATTAGCACGCTCGACAGGTGTCTCGAGAGCACAGCCTGCAGCGCTACAATGTAAGTTGGACGTTGTCCAATGTGACTTTTTGCTGACTTGTAAAGGCTGCCATCGGTACTGTTGGTTAGAAGGCTCCCTCCAATGTAGTTATCGACAATGTGGTTGAGGAGCACTTCAAGAAGGCTGGTCGGGCCGCCAATGCAGAGAAGCGCTGGTACTATTATGGTACAGACATACCGAGCGCGACTGAGGCTCCGTTGGCTTCTTTTGGGCGTCTTGCTTTGGCTGAGTCCCCTACAAAGGGTGGACGTCGGGGTGGTCGTGAGAGCCCTCCGTTCCGGATGGGCCTTACAGTAGAGGATCCAGATGCTTGAGATGGTGTGTGTGAGATAGTCATAAAGGCTTCTCAGTCAAATAGTTCAATGCCGGGCATAGCCCACTTCACACTGCATAGCAGAACAAGTCCCTTGACTACGCAGTGGCTACATCGGATCGTCGCCGGACCTGTGTCGGCCTCTTGGCTGTTCGCCATGGGTCAACGCCGATTATGTCACTGTTGGACGTATGGATTTAGCACTAATCGCCCGTAGAGAACTTCTGCGGACGTCCTCTCTTCCTCCTCGGAGGTTCGAGATCCACAGGCGCTCTGCGTTTCCGACCCGCAGGCTTTAACCGTGGCAAATCACAGGAATCTCTGTGGTAATCTTCGAGAATCTGATCGCAATGATCAAGATGCTCAAGTGGTTCCCAGGTTGAATCTTCATTCGACCAACCTAGCCACTTGACTCTGTACTCATGCCCTCGAGCGGCAGAGTCTCGGTGCTCTAGGATCCCCTCAACCTCATACCTATCGCAAGGTAGGGCGTCCATGGGAATCTGCACTGGACCTGGCCGGAACTCCTTGCTTGCAAGGGGTTTCCTCCAAGGTTCAAGTAATGATACAGTATTGAGTCATACTCGTTCCCCCTGGCATCCTTGGAGACAGATAGGTCTGTGACGAAGTCAAGGTAGGCGGGTATCTATACACTTTAGGGAGGATGATGACAAACTACTATAGGTGATTGGTCGCGGTGTTAAAACATAGAGGTGCGGTGTGAATTCACGTTGGCGGTGTTTTAAACACCGGGGTAGCACCCTAGTGCAATATAATAACGGCTAGGAAAGGCCTTACAGGGATAGACTATAGCGGCCTAGATTGCTTTGCATTTGCAACATTATAAATATAAGTTTACACGATTAAAGGAAAACCATAGCTGGCAAAAACCCTTAACTAAGCAACGATTCCTACGCAAACCTTTATCCTGAATACCAGGCCGCGTGGTAGTCTAGATGTTTTCGCGGCGAGCGAGAGCAGAAGCCTCAGCGATCTTGGTGGGCTGGGTTTGTCCACGGGCAGCCAGAGCAGAAGCCTCGGCGATCTTGGTGGGCTGGGTTTGTCCACGGGCAGCCAGAGCAGAAGCCTCGGCGATCTTGGTGGGCTGGGTTTGTCCACGAGCAGCCAGAGCAGAAGCCTCAGCGATCTTGGTGGGCTGGGTTTGTCCACGAGCAGCCAGAGCAGAAGCCTCAGCGATCTTGGTGGGCTGGGTTTGTCCACGAGCAGCCAGAGCAGAAGCCTCAGCGATCTTGGTGGGCTGGGTTTGTCCACGGGCAGCCAGAGCAGAAGCCTCAGCGATCTTGGTGGGCTGGGTTTGTCCACGAGCAGCCAGAGCAGAAGCCTCGGCGATCTTGGTGGGCTGGGTTTGTCCACGAGCAGCCAGAGCAGAAGCCTCGGCGATCTTGGTGGGCTGGGTTTGTCCACGAGCAGCCAGAGCAGAAGCCTCGGCGATCTTGGTGGGCTGGGTTTGTCCACGAGCAGCCAGAGCAGAAGCCTCAGCGATCTTGGTGGGCTGGGTTTGTCCACGAGCAGCCAGAGCAGAAGCCTCAGCGATCTTGGTGGGCTGGGTTTGTCCACGAGCAGCCAGAGCAGAAGCCTCAGCGATCTTGGTGGGCTGGGTTTGTCCACGGGCAGCCAGAGCAGAAGCCTCGGCGATCTTGGTGGGCTGGGTTTGTCCACGGGCAGCCAGAGCAGAAGCCTCGGCGATCTTGGTGGGCTGGGTTTGTCCACGGGCAGCCAGAGCAGAAGCCTCAGCGATCTTGGTGGGCTGGGTTTGTCCACGAGCAGCCAGAGCAGAAGCCTCGGCGATCTTGGTGGGCTGGGTTTGTCCACGAGCAGCCAGAGCAGAAGCCTCAGCGATCTTGGTGGGCTGGGTTTGTCCACGAGCAGCCAGAGCAGAAGCCTCAGCGATCTTGGTGGGCTGGGTTTGTCCACGAGCAGCCAGAGCGAGGACCTCGGCTAAGCCTTTATCAAGGATAGAGTTGTTATCTAGGCTAAGTGTTATCTTGGCTGCTTTTATAAAAGCATACAAAGTATTACCCAAAGGCCTTGCATCGACCAAGCCGCTCCATAGTAGGGACACAAGAATCCAATCGCTTCGCATTGTCTGTTCCCTGTAGTCCGATTTGCAAAAGCTTATTGTGGTTAAGAACAAAGCTTTAATGTAGCCGTTGGAGGTGTTCTAGATGTTTTAGAGTTGTATTCTATAGGGATAGAAAACAATTGCTTTTATAGCTGCAGGTGTAGAAAGAGATAGAGGTTGAATAAGCGATAACAATAAAATTCCCGACTACACCGTACCTACTTCAAATGGCCGAGCAGTCACTAGCCGCACGCTTAATGCGTAAAATCCGAAAGAAAGCAGAGTTAGCAGAGCAGCTACTATCTACAACGGACATACCCACGCCTGCTATCAAGAAAGAGGACCCACTATACGGCAGTAGATGTGGCTACTCTCTATGGGGTAAGTAGTTCATATGCAACTAAAGTAGCGCTTCGCTACAGGGGTGTCTTAGGGCCTCGGTCAGCACTAAATTAATAATCCAGCTCTGTATTATATGCTTAATACGTACTTAGCTTTAACTAGCTTAAGAAAATTGCAGGCTACCAGTGAGATTCTAGTGCCTTATTAATACAATACTGCTCTCTTACATTATTAAAGCAGGGCCTCTAATTAGCATTAAACTTACCCCTGCTCCTGCGCGATAACACACTACTCTAGTTGCATATAGACTACTTACCCCCTGGAGAGTATAATGTTCGGACATATGCCGGAGAAATGAGACTAGGATTAATTTACGTTGCAGGAGAGGCAAATTCTGATTTATTGTCCGAAATTCTTAGGTCCGGGGATTTTCTCCAATTGCGACACAGAGAGCGGGAGAGGTTGGGGGGGGGGGGGGGGGGGGAGTAAAAACAATTAACGGAACCGTACTGGTGGCCTAAGTTTTCTTCCTGTGTACTACTTCTATAAACTTCGACTCTGAACAAAGGTTTGTTAGAGATTAGATCTCAATATTAGCCTTTCACAACTTTTCCTACAAAGAAAACTATAACAATATCTGCTGCTGCAGGTGTCGCCTTTTTCCACGATGCAGGACTGTCGCAATTGTTCGCGCTTATTACAATACGAGGAGCTCGAAGACATAGAAATGTCGAACGTATTATCTAGAAGACCTTTCTCTTCAATCTTTAAGGACACAATCCTCCAGTTCTACAGAACCGTTCTACCGAGTTTCATCCCGCTGGCGTACAAATGCGGTGTTAAAAACACCGCCCTGTGTTATTTTACACAGAACAATCAGGTAAATGATGGCAATAACACCGCATGCGGGTAAACTTACCCAACAGTCCTGTGTATTATACCCGTTACTCAATCTTCTTAATTAAAATGGATCCCAAAAAAGATGTCTGACCCCCTAAGTAGTCCTTACTTGCAAGTTACTTAACTATAACACTTATTAACAAGTTTAAAAGTGTTGCCTAACACCCCCTAAACCTACTGTGCCTTCCTTGTCGGCGAGGCAGTTACTAGTCAGCCCCTGCTTTATTCTCTTCCTTGTCCTACATTTCTTATTAGCAAGCCTGTCATAGTAACAGTGCTAAGCATGCTAACAGAAGAGCCAAACGTCTTGCCCCTACAAACTGTTATCTGAAAACTCTGACAGAACGTCACTTAAGCTGCTAGAGCTGCTGATGTCTATTGCTTTAGTGACACCACCTGGCTGGCTTATTGTATCAATGACTTTCTCCTTGCCCTTGCCCTTGCCCTTGCCCTTCTTGCGCAGTAACAAAGCCTTCATTGAGGGCTTGCGTTGTCGGCCGCTCAACCTTCGTCCTGCCGCGTTGCTAGACTCTCCAAATTCGTAGTCAGGGGGTGGCTAACTTTGTACACCGTACTGTTCTTTTGCCCATTTGTGTGTTGTCCTTGCGTCTAATATAGACCACTGGGTTTTTGCGTTTGACTTCCCTCTTCGCGTCTGGACTGATTGGGCAAATTTTGCACATATTCCCTGATGACTCTCTGTGCTGGGGTACTCCTTAGACATAGCACAGAACTCCTGAAGGACTCCAAGATTCCACAGTGTCCCTGGCTTTGGCCATAGTACAGCCGGAAAGACGGACGTAATATCAGGGACATTCCAGGACTGGCATATTGTTTCGATACTTCCGCGGAGGTTTGGCGTAAGAGCAGTAGGTAATAAGTCTACTGTTGGCAGGTCTCCTTCAGTCTCAGGGGATGATTGGGGTCCGTTGTGTCGCCCAGAATCCTGCACTGGCTGACTGCCCTGGGTGTTACCGAGCCTGCGTTGTCGAAGGTCATCCAGTTCATGTTGAGAGAGAAGATCCCACAGCCCTTCAACTTCTCGGATCTTGTCTTTGGTTGCCCTATCGCGTGGCAACAGTACATTCCTGTATGGCAAACCCCTGCGTGTGTAGGTCTCAGGGCGTCTGTATTGACCCCTTGGTCTAGTGATTCCATATGTACTGCGCTCACTTGGATATTCCCCTGCGTCAGTGTATGTAGTAACACTGCCTGGTAGTGCTGCGTGCTGGTTCCGTCGACGACGGTTATTATTTGACTGACTAGCAGTGTTTATATCAAGTTCTGACAACCTATTTGGCCTTTGTTGATGCGAACTCTGTGAAGAATGTGCACTGCTTGATTGCTCTTGCATTGAGACCACCCTGTACTCTGTTTGATGTGAATGAGTCCGTGCCTGTGGTGATAGCAAGGCAGCACCACCGGCTTCAGTGCATGCTTTGCACACCCCAACGTGGTTGTCAGGGAAGTATTGTAACTTTAGCATCCTCCGACAACCACCTACGCAGTAAAGCGACTGCCCAAGCTTCGATGCCCGGGGACGATGTGCTGATATATGCGTTAGAGCTGTATTGCTGTTGCCACTTGTTACAAGCAGACCGTACATAGCCTGTTGCTCTCTTGCAATCGCTACTAAGGTATTAGAACTGCGCTATCAACAGCTACAGAACATACCTTTTTCTGCGCGATAAGCAGCCTTCTCCCGGTTTGTCCAAGTGGTTCGCAATGCCCATTTCGCGAGCCACGCCCCGTCATAATATTTAGATATAAATGGCCATGCTCGAGTCACATAATCCCTCATGATGTTGTAGGCCATTGTAGGTATGTCGTCAAACTCTCTGGCCTCACCAGTACGCCATTCCAAGTCGCACGCTGCCCGAACTATCCGTTTAAAGTCTTTCTCTCCTACTGGGTTCACAAACCTCTGGAAGTCTTCCTGTGGAACCAGTGTTTTCACATACGGAGACACATAAGCTGCCAGCAGCTTGAAGTCCCCAGCCTTTGGGCGCCTGTTGCGACCATGTGGCTCCAATATCATCAAGCGTCCATTTCGAAGCCTTGGTGGTTCAAAGGTTACTGGTAGCAGTCTTGAGTTCGCAGTGCTATATAAGTCATCTGGCATATTGCTGTTGTCCATGTTGGCATAGAGGGAGAGAGGCAACAACCGGCTGCCTGTAGATGTCAATACCAAATGCGGGTGTTGCAGAATGGCACCAGCTTATGCATCATGTCGTCAAGGACAGGGTAGTGTGTTTGATAAGGTTTATATAGCTCCAACCCCGCAAATATTAGTACACATACCTTCTAGAATTAGACCTGACTTTTAGCAGCAGAGCTAAACCCCTGGTTGCACCAATAGAGAAGTCTTAATTTTATTACGCTTGTCCATCCGATCGCTGCGGGCGCGCGCCTCTTGCCTCTGTGTCCCTTCCTGTTATATTGCCACCTTCAACAAGAATCAGTGCTCGCTATGGCTTATTCTCGACGCTCAGGTTCTAGCACAACACAACACTCCTATACAGGCAAGTTATTACAGTCCCAAAGAGAAGCCACTGTAGTTAAACCTCACTGGCAGCTCTTCGTCCACGGTGGACGCCACCCAAGAAACACCACTTGCCGTCGTCAAGGCAGAGAATGTCCTTGATTAACATATGGATATGCTACAACGGCAATGCTACTCTGTTCAGACATGGCGAGTGGACTAGACTCTCGTCAATGATGAAGAGGTTCCGAGAAGAGCAAGACCGCGGGTCTACTGAACTCGCCTGGTACTTTTGAGGACGTCGTGTCTACCCTACCGATCGCCCTGTTCTGGTGAGTTGTTCAACCATCCTTCCACCCTCTTGAAATAGAGACTGATTACGCCAGGTTGGCATTCGGGATGGCGATACGCTTGACGCACAGTCTTCAGAAGATAATCTGTCAGCAAATGAAGATGAGCACTGGTTAGCCCAATTGGCAGCCACGGAGGAGAAGATAATCTACCTGGAGACTGAAGTTGACTTTAAGAGGGCGGAGCTTGAGGCCGCAGCAATCGAGAACGAGACGGTTGCCAACAGGGTATCTGAAATTCGCTCGGGCATTCGACTCCTGCGGCAGAGGAGGACAAGCCATCGGGTTTCTGAAGAGACGGGTCTGTAGGTACGCGCGTTGCTCTGTACTTAGTCCTAATCCTTGCTCGCTAGCCATAGTTACTGTGCGTTAGGGTCAAGCCACAAACCTTCTTCTGCGTCAGCGCACGTATTGATGCCTTCCCCGCCTGTACAGGTTGGCTCTTCTGGATTCGCCATCGTTGTTAGAGCTTCCAGTTTTGCCAAGGACGACTTTGGTGGTATCAGCGGCCATCCATGACGCGTCGCGCATTGGCGCCTTGCGTCGCCGCTAACCACCACAACAACAACCCAAACTCTACACCTAGAATTGCTGTCAACCCCTACGAGACGCCCCTCGATTAGCCACCGCAGGCAGCATAATCAATGGGCACTTCCCAGGACAGACTGCCGCCGAAGCAACACCGCCTTAGACACTTTCATGCGTGCAACTTTCGATACTGACCAGACTTGTCTGCGTTAACTTCCGTTGCACCAAAAGCGCCTCCTAAGCCCACACAACCCACTGTGGTAACTTCACCAGCAAGTAGGTTGATCTACGCCCAGCAGTCTATGCTCCACCCTAAGGCTTTGCAATCAATAACAACTGGTCGCGGAGCTTCGGAATTGTTCAGAGTTTGCCATGAAACCAGCTTGCGCTGGGAACAGGTCTTTGATAAGCCACATCGTTCAAAGTAAGTGGTATGAGCCCCAGCCTCGCTCATACCTGTCGCCGACTACTACTCAGCGTCCACCATAATCCTCGATGCCACAAAGCCGTAAGGCTTACACTTTCATTGCAGGTGTTAACCGCATCCTTCAAAGAGGTAGGATTCAAGGTAAAGACTCAGTGGCAAGGCAGCCGAAGCTCAAACAAAACACCAATACCCTGTCTGAATGTGTATGCTGGGCCCACACATACACATTCAGAAGGGGTACTGACATGAGTTGCAGGAGGTCATCGCCAAGTCACCGTAGGCTTCGAACGCTGCGAACGAAGACAGGTGCCCCTGTAACGAACGAGTGAACTCCACAATAAACGTGGTACCTGAAGATTTGAATGGGGATCAACTCGAACACACAACCCTCCCGGACCTCTGATAAGTCCTTCCTTGGGCACGCTGTCAACACAAGTGTTAACAAACGGCCACTGCCTCAGGCGCAAACTCCTGATGAGCCGAAGCTCTAGCAGCTACAGGTTGTGTGGGTTGGTAACTTCACCTACAACAAGAGGCCCCAGAGTAAACATGGCAACATCGAAGCTATGTGGAGAAGGAACCAGAGGTATGATACCAAGTGTGCTGGAGCGCAAAAACATTCGAAGCACGTTGTCCTAAGCTGAAGCCCAGTTGTGTGCTTTGCTAACCCAGTGTGCTCTGGGTATGTGCTTTAGTGACCCAGTGTGCTCTAGGTGTTGTGTCGAAGTTGTCAAAGTTGCTGGAGTTGTTGAGGTTGCTGCCGCTGCTGAGGTTGTTGTCAAGGTTAACAAAGTTATCGTATGCGAATCGAGGTAGAGGTGGAGGTTGTTGAAGTTATCGTATGCGAATTAAGGTTGGGTAGGGAGGCATGGCAATTATTAGCAAGGTTTAAGGGATACTTTATAGTGGCTAAATGACTATGTTAGTGTTAATGGTGAGCGGACGTCCTGTGTATTATCAGCGTTGGTTGGAGAGTGAGGGCGAGACTACTTCCCAGCGGCGAAGTTGGAGGCGCGAAAGTAAGGTAGGTTGGTAGGTTGGCGGACTTCTACGTGCGATCAGCGACTTTTAGCAGGGCAAGAGGAGGAGTACTTCCCAGTGGCAGTTGTTGGCGAGTTAGTGTTGAAGTTACAGTTGAGCAAGCTGTCGCAAAGTTATATACTCGGGTGGCTGGCTTTGTCTTGGCAGTGACTGGTTTTTCCATTCACCTTCACCATGAACGAAACTCTGGCCTGCCATTGGCTTGCTGCTGACAATATCGCAGTGGCCGTTCGCACTGAGGTCCGATTTGCCTAAGTTAAATTGCAAAAGAGGTGTTCTAGTAGGTTCAGTCGCTTGAGATGTCGAATCTTAAATCTCAAATCTCAAACCTCAAATCCCGAATCTCAAAACAGGCGGGCTTGTAGGTACAGTCGCTTGGAGCCGTACAATTGCCTACAACAAAATCTCAATAGGCATATGTACAATATGCAACAGACAGCCAACTTGTTGCATTTGCTATGCTAAATAACACCTACCAGGTCCTCCCAATCTACCTTGTTGGCCTGTACTTTGAAGTATTCCTTTCGGAGGTACAACAGGTCATGCCATGAGTACGCTCCAGCTCCTACCAGCTCCATCTCAGAGCGTAGCTCTTCATATTCCCATCTTGCAAACAACTCCAAGAAGTACGTGTTATGTACCACGCAGTATACTATGTCAGGTTTGCATACTTGCTGGATACTTGTCAAGTTTTGCTCTATCAAGCGTAACATGCGTTGGGCGACATCCTCCTCCCAAACTGGTTTTATCCATACACTGCTGGTGTTCAGCTGAATTAGCCATTCAACCCGCTCGTCGGCACCGTGTTCTAGATACTGTGTTGCATGGCGGCTGCATAAGGAGAAGAGCGTAAGGGCTCTAAGAACGGTGTTTTGTTTGACCTCATGGTAGGGTCTGCTGCCTGCTGTGCTGGCTGATATACGCTTGCGGTATTCCTGGACGTCCCTCTGCAATAATCGTCGCGCGGTTGGTGTGTCTGTCTTATGATACGTTGACACGTCTATGTAGTCCAGACTCAGTTGTCGGATTATTGAAGCAAGCTTTACAGACAGCTCAACCAACTCTGGGAACCGGAGACTGTTCTCCAAGTGGTCATCGCCTGTGTTATTACAGCTGTATATAGGGCCAACCCTATTGCAGTGTTCCCGCTTAGTCAGTAGAGGCGTCAGGGGAGGCATTTCTGGTGGGATATGTGATGTGAACAGCTGTGTGACTGGCTGTTTGGACGGCGTATGAGCTGGGGTCTGAGGACTTGATAGCATTGTTGACTGAGAGCTTCCAACGTGTTAAAAAACCCAGAACTGTGAGTTTGTATTTACATGCGTGTGAAGCTGATAGGGTGTAAATTACACCAGCTGTAGGCTAGTGCATGATATCATTGCGCAGTGTGTACTATAGTATCTGGCATAAGTAGTGTAGGTGGGGAACGGCGTCCAGGGATACGGACCGAAGACAACAGAACTCCCAATTACTATCTAAACTAATAAGAACTGTCCCTAATGCTGACTGTCCTAACTTGTGCCCTGTATAGAGCAGTAAAGATTACAATACGTAAGCTTTGATCATCAGCCACTGCGCAACCCACCTACACTACTTATGCCAGATACCATAGTACAGTATGCTCTTGCATCAGTACCAAACTCTATCTCCGCACCTTTGTTCACGATTGGTCACCTACAAACAGCCATGTTCCTGGCTGAGTTTTTGTAGCTCCGCCCTATGCCCCAAATCGTTGGTCTTGCTGATCACCAGATTGCCTTGCTGGCTACAAAGTCTGGCGGTGCCCCGACCTTTGTCTTGACTATAGAGATCGGTGCCTTTCAAGGCACCAATCTTGCTCATGCAATGTTGACATCCAACTCAAGCCCACAGCACAGCACTGTAGTCTATCACTCTCGCAGCTTACGCAAGGTGTGGTGCGATTGTCAACTGCCACTCCACCGGGGTTCTTGTCACTACATTACTAGAAAACAGAAGAAGCGACATAGGCAAGCCTGCCGTGAGCAGCACATACCTTTTACTAACCAGGAAGCGGAGCTGGCGCAGGAAGACCCTTCTCCTACGGATTTGTATCACGTTGACGACAACACAGGCAGCAACACAGACGCTATCACACACAACAACACCACAAGCGACATCTACAATCAACCGAACCCTGACGATGATGACCATCCCAATGTCGCAGATTGGATGGATGACATAATTGCCGCTGGACCTGACAGTAGAGGGAACTTCGGGGCTGGATTATCGGATGCTGACATAGACAAGAGATCCCTCGACATGTTTGACGCGTTCATTGGTACACCAAGGGAAAAGGTTCAGAGGTGGCGCAACGCTCTTACAAAGCACTATGGTATTGACATTGGCAATCCTATCCGCACAGCCACCACAACTATTGACGATCTGCTTGGAGATATTATCGAGCCAATCTACATAAGCTGCTGCGCTGATGGCTGTGTGGCGTTTACTGGGAGACTGCTTGCTGCACTTCGGTGTCCAACGTGCGGAAACGGACGATACGATCACGATGGAAAGTCAAACTATACCTTTCAGTATATCTCCCTATTGCCACGTCTCCGCCTCCAGTATAGCGACGCAGCGGGATCACATCGCCTGTCATCGTACCGGGCAAGCCATGACCATAACCAGCCAGATAATGGACACCGCAAAGACGTCTTTGACGGGTCCTGGTTTCAGGAGTGCCGAGCAAATGGTTACTTTCAGGACAACCGGGACTTGGCTATGAGGCTTACCTTGGACGCCATTGGGACTGTCAGACACCCTAAGAAGCGCCAGACTGTAGCACCCGTTGTACTGTACCTCCTGAACCTAGACGCAAGCATAAGAGAGGATGCATCAAACGCGATTACTACTCACATCATACCTGGTGGGTTTGACAAAAATTTCGCAGACACTTGGCTTGACTTGCTTGTAGCTGAGCTACTTCAGTTGCATAATGGCATTAACGCATACGACGGGGCACTAAGCGAAGACTTCACCCTAAGAGGTCATGTCATACTAATCACTGGCGATGGTCCTGCTATTGCCGAAGTCATGGGCACGAAGAGTCCAGGCAAGGCAAAGCAGAGTTGCCGACTGTGTGATTTCAGTGGAACACTGGGGAGAGGCGGCAAGTACTTCTATCCAAATGCTGATAACTTGACACCAACAATGCATACAACCATGCGAGCTCAATTTGAGCAGGTTGAGCATCATCGCCTCGCGAGCACTAGCCAGCAACAACACAGTCGGCTACAGAAGGATACATGGGTAAACTGTCAGTCTATGCTCTTACGCCTCCCAACTATCCATTTCCCGCGAAGCTTCCCTATTGACACGATGCACTCGATGAACCATAACATACCAAAATCGATGTTCCACCTTTGGAAAGGCACGAAGTACCCACAGAGGGGACTAGAGGTTGAGAAGTACCCCTGGGTCATATCAGAATCTAATTGGGCATTGATTGACCGCAGCCTGCTAGCATCGCGAGCCACTGTGCCCACACGGGTAGGCACAGCTCCTCGCGGAACGTCCAGCTTTGGCAACTGGACAACACACGAGTGGCGATCAACCTTCCTCACTTACGGCGCCCCTGTCCTCAGCTACTACTTACCACATCAGTATGCTGTCAACTTCCTTCGCTACCGTCAGTTATTACACTACACTACTCAGCGCATCTTCACGCCTGCTGATATAGAGGAGGTTGAAACCTGCACCGCTGCGTTTGTACATGAGTATGAAGATCTGTACTATGGTGGCGATCCTGACCTGCTGCCTTCCCGCACAATACAGTACCACTACCTGCTCCATCTTGGGCAGAATATCCGCGACTTTGGACCCCTATCGTGCTTTGCTCGATGGACGTTGGAACGGTTCCTCCGGACAGTGAAAAGGTTTGCCACTGCAACTGCGTACAAGCACCGGAGTGCAGAGATCAATGCACTAACCCGAGAGCGGAGGCTCCATGTTCAATGGCTCACAGGACATACTGCAAGTGTTGTTAGTGACGATGACGTTTACGCCGATGACTCGGCGCGACGTTTGACAACACACCAGCTCAAGCGAAGGACAAGCAAACCTATGGACCGTAGGTGGCAACAGGAGCTTGAGCGAATCGACAGTCCTTATGCCTCTTGGTATACAGGCACGCAACCATCAGATTTGATCATGTACCGCAGCCTGATGTTACCGTCAGGGGCAACAGTCGTCCCTTTCTCGTCAGGACGGCAGGCACTTACAGCCAGGAACAACTCAATAGTCATGTACTACGAAGACCTGCCTGCAGCGGCCCAACGGGATACAGTACAACTGTCGTTTGGCACAGTTGTTACACTGTTCGAGGACCCAGCTAATTGCTCACAATGGGCGGGGATTGCAAGGTACCAGAAAGTCCAACAGGCAGGCTTAAGAGGGCTGCCCCAACTACGGATGTTTGACGAGGATAACAATCTTCTGATCTGGGTTATGGTAGATCGGATTGTTGACCTTGTTGGCGCTGCACAAGTCTATTATTTGCGAGGGAGGTCTATTAGGAAGTGCCTTTTTCTGGTGGATAAACGGGGTTATCTGGAGAAAGATGTACCCCAGCCTGCATTACTTGTAGGACGGGAGCTAGCAGCAACCTACTAATAGTGACAAACGGTTTCAGGGGGAAATAGGGGGGGGGGGGGGGGGTTCCAGAATACTGTAGAAACAATTGAACTAGTCACTGCAAGCCTTATAAGCAGCCTTATCCTGTGTAAATTTACGTTCAAAATAATCAGTGTAAATTTACACCACCTGTTGATCGGTGTATGTTTACACCCCTATGGTGTTAATTTACACCAGCTGTCCTGTGTAAAATGGGAGCGAAATCCTGTGTTTTTTACCCGGCTGCTTTGCGGTGTTTTTTACCCGGGTTTGTACCGTAGTGTACATCAGAGAACTCGCAAGGAAACACCTAATGCCTAACATGCAAAAGATTGTTAATATAGTCACCCCCCTGTGTGCCTGGCAGCCCTCTGATCGATGGGTAACGCGCTTCCTTCATTGCAACCACGACACGCTTATCACGGCCTGGACGACGCCTATGGAAACCAGCCGCCACGAGGCTGATTCTGGCGAGAAGTACCGCCTATACTTCAATCTTCTGCACAGTAAAATTAACGAGCATGAGGTAGAGGCAGAGAACACATACAATATGGATGAGAAGGGCTTCATGATTGGAGTGATTGGAAGGAGCGTCAGAATCTTTGATAAGCAGCTATATGGGCTTAAGCAGTATAATCAGTTATCACACGATGGTAACAGGAAGTGGGTGACAGTGCTGGCATCGATATGTGGTGATGGGTTAACTCTACCTCCAGCAATTATCTTTCCTTCACCATCACTCGTAGTACAGCAAAGCTGAGTACGCGAAATCGATGCTAATAAGCACTTTATCCACTTTGGTACCTCACATAACGGATGGACGAACGACGATTTAGGTTTGGTGTGGTTGCAACAGGTGTTTGATCGCTATACCAAGGTTAAGGCTCGGGGGAAGTACAGGTTACTTGTCCTTGACGGGCACGGCAGCTACGTGACAAAAGCCTTTACTGATTGTCTTCCCTCCGCACGCTACCCACACGCTTCAGCCGCTTGATGTGGTGTGCTTCAAATCGCTGGCTTCAAACTACTCCAAAGAGCTCCTTCATCGCGGCCACACCACACTAGGGTGGTCCCCAGTTAATCAGAACGACTTTTTCTCCATTTTCTGGGCTGCGTGGAAGAGTACCTTCACTGAAAAGCTGGTAGAGCGAGCCTTTGAGTGTACTGGAATCCACCCACCCAACGCCGACGTTATACTCAATCGATTCAAAAAACCACCACCTCAATCACCTAGCACGACTCCAGAGCCATCAGAGCTTCAGCCAGCACCTGGTTCACCTATTTATTTGAAGATGCAGAGGCTGCTAAGGCGTGAGCGGGCAAGACATGAGCCTGGTACCGCTGCGGCAGTTGACCAAGCCTTCCATCAACTCCACGTGCAATTAGAGCTGTATAAGCACAAGGCTGAGGGCCTTAAAGAGGCCTTATTGGCTAATAAGAAGAAGAGAAAGAAAAAGAAAGTACTGCCTCTGTCACCAAGTGACCCTAACCTACAAGGTGGTGCGATCTTGTACAGTCCTAATGCTAAGGCACGTGCTGACAACTGTATAAAGGCGATTGAGCATAAGAAGTTGGAGGTAGATGCTGCAAAGGTGAATAAGAAGCAAATTCAACACCAAAGTAGGCTAGTTGAAGAGAGAGAGAGAGAGAGAGAAAGGATAAGCGTGTAAAGCGGTTAATGGAGCAAGAAGACAAGGCACGGAGGGATGCTGAGAAGCGCGCTGAAATTAACGCTCGCAAAGCAGCCAGAGCAACTGCAAAAGCACTTTACGACGCTCGAAAAAGGGCCTAATTGCCTAAACAGGCTACGGGAAAGGCCTTAAAGCAATCGCAGTTAAAAGTAACGAAGCAACGTAGTGGTGCTGCTGTGCGCGGGCCTCCTATGGTTCATAAGCGTTCCCTAACCCCCCTACTTGTTAAGACCAGTACCGTACCGTGCACGGTCACCTCGTGAGCCGGGTCAGTGCGTGAGCCACCCCACCACTTTTCGTTCCATCTTTCCACCCCTATAACTCAACGCCACGATGCCGTTAAAGGAAGCCCTTGCAAAGCTAGATAGTTTGAGACCTGGAGAGCAATTTTCATACCAGGCTCTTGCCAAAAAACACAGTTGTTCACGCGCAACGTTGACCCGCCAGCACAGGGGTCAAGTCACCCCTCGTGAAGAGGTTACCAACAGCCAACAGCTCCTCCACCCGCGCGATGAGGTAGAGCTTGTACAGTACATCAGGGGACTTACAGAGCGACACCTTATGCCTACAAGGCAAATGATCATTAATTTTGCAACCCCTTTGTGCCGCTGGGAGCCTTCTGATAGCTGGGTTACCAGGCTGTTAAACCGGAACCAAGCCCACCTTATTACTGCCTGGTCAACCCCCATGGAAATTTTACGTCACGAGGCTGACTCTGGTGATAAATACCGCCTGTATTTTGACCTTCTGCACCTCAAAACTAAGGAACATGATATACTGCCTGAGAATACGTACAATATGGATGAAAAGGGTTTTATGATTGGAGTAATTGGGAGAAGCAAGAGGGTGTTTGATAGGGTACTGTACCGTGAGAGGCGGTTCAAACAACCTACCCACGATGGTAATCGGGAGTGGGTAACCGTGGTTGCTTGTATAGGTGCTGACGGTACCTACCTCCCCCCAGGGGTCATCTTTTCAGCCAAAGGCAATGAGGTACAAGCCAACTGGGTGCGGGAAATCGATCCAAATAAGCACTCGATTCACTTTACCACGTCACCTACTGGTTGGACGAACGACGATTTGGGCGTTGCCTGGTTGGAGCAGGTCTTCAATCGCTATACTAAGGCCAAAGCCCGAAGGAGGTGGAGGTTACTTATTATTGACGGGCACGGTAGCCACGTGACAAAGGCCTTTATTAATTACTGTGATAACCACCGGATCCTGCTACTTATCTTCCCTCCACACGCTACCCACACGCTTCAGCCGCTAGATGTAGTGTGCTTTAAGTCACTAGCTCAAAACTACACTAACCAACTGGTTGAACACAACCATACAACGCAGGGATGGTTACCAGTAACAAAAGCTGACTTTATAAGCCTATTTTGGCCTGCCTGGGTTGATACTTTTACTAAGGCGTTGGTAGAGAGTGCCTTCGAATCCACGGGTATTCACCCACCCAACGCCGACGTTATACTTAATCGATTCAGAA
This sequence comes from Sclerotiophoma versabilis, assembly GCA_012274445.1. NCBI lineage: Eukaryota > Fungi > Ascomycota > Dothideomycetes > Pleosporales > Didymellaceae > Sclerotiophoma > Sclerotiophoma versabilis. The sequence continues at coordinate 716,524 of JAAROD010000093.1, forward strand.
CACCAACACCTCCGCCACCTGTGACGCCTCCAGAGCAAGTAGGACCTCAGGCAGCTTCTACTGAGTCTTATTGGTTAAAGACTAAGTCACTGTTTAGGAGTGCAGTGAAGGATAAGGACCCTGCTGCTGCCAACGCTGTTGAACAGAGACTCCACCAACTCCACGTGCTCACTGAGCTTACTCAACACGAGATTCAAGGCCTCAGAGAGGCAATGGCAGCTAAGAAGAGGAAGAATAAGAAGAAGAAAGTACTGCCTTTGTCACCTAGCGACCCTAACCTACAGGGTGGTGCTATCTTTTGGAGTCCTTCGTCAAAAGAACGTGCTGATCAACGCCTGGCAGTAGTTAAGCAGCAGCAGTTAGAGGAGGAGGCTGCAAAAACTACTAGGCGTGAAATTCAACACCAGAATAAGCTACTTAAGGCAAAAGAGAAGGAGGATAACCGTGTGAGGCGGTTAAGAGAGAAGGAAGAGCGTGATCGCAGGCGTGCTGAATCACGTGCTAAAATTGATGCGCGCAAGGCAGCAAGAGAAGCTCAAAAACGCAATCGCAACGCTGAAAAAAGTATCCAATTGCCTAAAAAGGCTAAGGGCAAGGCCTCACATCAATTGCAGTCAAAAATAACAAAGCGACGTCGTGCTGCTGCTGCAGGTGGTCGGCAGGTCGCTCATGAGCGTTCCCTAACCCCCCCACCTAGATTGAGCAGTAGTGGTCGCGTAATCACTGCTACGAGAAAATTGAGGTAGTCAAAATGTGCACAATAGTTGATAGATCAATCCACCAGCTTTTCTTGCGATAATTGCTTTTGTGTGTGGCTCAATAACCTCAATTCTGATTTGATTTGATTTGATTGAGTCCTACTCGGTTGCAGCCGCGGAGCGCAGCTATGCCCGGCTGACAGGCTTGGCAGACAGCCGACGCGGTGCGGACGTTGATCCGCGCCGCCCCACTTCACTCCTAAGAGCCATCTGTCCCTAGAGGCCTGCCGTTTCCCTCTCATCACTATCTACATTTGGCGGCCACCTCATCTAGATAATGACTCTACTAACTGAACACTGTACTTCTGGGCTCGTAGAGGCGCGATTGCACCGTGTTGTGCGTCTGCAATACCTTCAGTCTCCCCCCAGCGCTCGGCTGTCGTCTGCGCGCCTGCGATCCCCATTTTGCCCAAGGATCTGCGTCTGCTCTACATACTGGATAGCTTTGGTGGCTAGCTGTGGCGTGCTTAGGATAGTCCGGATGTTGTCTCGTCCGGACAGGTTGGCGAAGATGCGGTTCCGGAGGTTTCTGCGCTTGCTGCAGTGGAGAAGGATGTGCGCGACGGTCTGTCGTCTCGCTCCGCAGTCGCAGCCCGGGCTGGTGACGTCTGGCACTCTTCGGGCGAAGAGGAAGTCGTTGAACCCGATCTTCTCGGTCCTCAGCTGCACCAGCAGCGCGCTCTCTCGCTTGGTAAGCCCCTCGTGGAGCCGGAGTACCTTTTTGGTGGGCGTTGGTGTGTGTCTGTAGGTTGCGCGGCCCTTTGTGTCTGTGCGCCACTTCGCTATCCATGCCCGCTCCGCTTGTGTCCTGCACCATCTTTTTACTGTCGAGCGTATAGTGAAAAACTGGGGCGGCGCGTCTGCTGGTAATCCCCTGCGACCGTGTTCCCTCCATCCAGTGGCTTCCTTGGCCGCTCTGTCAACGGCCTCGTTTCCGGGTATGCCTACGTGGGCTGGTATCCATCGGACGGTCACTGTCCGTCCCTTGTCCTGGAGCTCCTGAACCTGTTGCGCGATGTCCGCGAGGATGTAGGCGCCTGATCGTCCTTCCGCTTTGGCGATGGACCAGATGGCGGCTTGGTTGTCTGTGTATATAGCGACGTCTCGTCGCGCGCCGTTTCGGGCTGCATACTCCTGAGCGATTTGCATTGCTAAGCTGATACCTTGTAGCTCTGCTGCGTATACTGTCGACGCTGTGTCTGGCCCCATGTGCACAGATCGTACCTGTTGTGTGAGTGGACACAGTGCTGCAGAGCCTATCTCGCCTTCGATGCCACTGCCGTCTGTGTAGATGCTGAGGCTGTCTCCCTTTGCGTGCTCTCTATCGTGTCGCGCCCGCGCTCTCTCGGCAGTCGCGTCAATGTGGGTGGTTGGGCCGTGTCTCCAGGGTGGAGTGAGGAAGCATGGGATCTGTTCTTGTGTTTTGACGTCTTGGATTTGCTTGCTCTTCATATCCTCGTGTACTTTCTCCCAGGAGCCTGTGTGTCTGATGCGGGCTTTGTCTGCAGCTATCGGCTGTGCTGTGTTTGTCTGGAAGCCTGAAGTGGCCGCGATGTCCCTACTCGAGAGCAGCCGGATGACAGTGTCTGCATTGTGCTTCCATATCTGCTGTTCGATGGGGAGGAGAGACGACTCTACGTCTAGCGCCGCTCTCGATGTAGCTCTGTAAGCACCGCTGATGACCCTTGCTGCCCTTGCCTGTATGCTCTGCAGCGTGTTGAGCATCCTCCTAGTGTACAGCTTCCCCTTCATACTGGCATTCGACCATATCGAGCATGCGTACATCATCTGCGGGAGCACGGTGCCTTGGTAGATTCGCCGTAAGTCGAGGAGGCTGGCGCCCCAGTTTGACCCTCCGAGGCAGCTGAGCGCGTTCACTGTCTTTGTGGCCTTCCGCCTGATCTCCTCTGTGTGTTCGTTCCAGTGCAGCTTCGCGTCCATCGTCAGTCCAAGGTACTTGCACGTCGTTTTAGGCTGTATCTCGCCCCACTCAGTCTGAATTGGCGTTTCTGTGTTGATGCGTTTCCGTGATCTTGTAAAGTGAGTGAGCTGGAACTTGTTTGGGGCGAAGACCGATGCGTGTGTGCTAGCCCAGCGCTGTGCCTTCTCAAGGATTCGACTCAGTGTCTCGCATGTCTGATCTGTTGTCTTGCCCCATGCCAGGATAGCGACATCGTCTATGTAGCCCGTCGACACGGCTTCTGGTGTGTTGTTACATTCATCTAACAGGTCCGCGTTGTAGAAGAGGTAGAGGATGGGTGACAGTGGCGACCCTTGCGGTATGCCTGTGTTGATCTGGTATGCTGTCGACCTGAAGCCGTCGATTGCGATGCTCGTGTGTCTGTTGCTAAGGAAGCTTGCGATCCACTTTACTGTCTTCTCGTCTACTCGTCTCTTCCGCAGATCGTGCAGCAGGCGTGCGTGTGAGACGTTATCGAAGGCACCGGAGACATCGAGGAGCAAGAGACTCGCCACCCGTCCAGTATTCTTACTCCATGCTTCGTATATCTTATGGGTGACGGCGTGAAGAGCGTGTTCGGTCGAGCGCATCTTCCTGCCGCCCATGTGTGTCGGTGGTAGGACGTAATAGGTCTCAGCCAGGTAGCTGAGGCGTCGTGCGATGACCGCATCCATGATCTTGCCTGTAGTGTTCATCAATGCGATGGGTCTATACGACTTCGGTGCCGTGTAGTTGTCCTTGCCAGGTTTGCGTAAGACGACCGTGGTCGACTCGCGAAAGTGGGCAGGGCAGTATCCTAGATGTAGGCTCTGGTTGAAGATCCTCGTCAGATGGGCTGCGAGCTGGGCTGCTCCCGCTTGTAGGGCCTTGTTGGCGATACCATCCGGGCCAGGGGCCTTGAGCGGTGAAGCTGCTCGGATAGAGTCCTTGACCTCTTTCTCTGTAACCTGTGGCACGTCTATTTGGTTGTCGTACTGTGCGTCTCGCATATCCTCTAGATCGGCCTCTGGTGGTGCTGGAAAGAAGGTCTCACGGAACACATCCGCTTTGGCTTTCGGGTCTACTATCTCCTCCTGTGTCTCTGGATGTCGTATAGCGGGTGTGACTACTGGGGTCTGGTTTCCTCTTGTCTTTGCCCATTTGACGAGTCTCCACAGTGCTTCTGGCGACCTCGCGGCCTGCTCTACCTGTTCTCTGTGAGCTTCTCTCAGTGCCTTCTTGATTGTTCTTGCTTTGTGGTTTCTTGCTTCGCGGTAGGCCTCCCACGACTCGTCCGTGTGGCACCGGCTGTGTGCTCTTTTGAGTCTCTTCGCTTCCGCAAGTACTGCGCTGCACTCCTCCGACCAACCCCCCTTGGCTCGGTCTGACGGTCGTGTGTATGGTGTTGCTTGATCGATGGCCTTTTGAATGGCCTGGACGACTTCTTGTACGTATGTGTCAAGTGCTGTCTTATTTGCGGGTCTGCGAAGTGGCGGTAGGGCCCTTCTGAGCACTTTGTGGTACGTCCCTTCGTCTAATCGTTTCCAGTCTCTTTTCGGCAATGTTTCTAGCTGTTGTACTCTCATGTCTATCACAGTGCTAATGGGGAGATGGTCAGAGTCGTGGTCGAGGTCTCGGTCGACCTGGCTTCTAATCACCCGATCTACCAGACCCGTAGTCACCAGGCAGACCCGTAGTCACCAGGCAAAGGTCGATGGTTGTGCGTGAAGTTCTTTCTTCGTATGTGATGGTTCCGGGAGGCAGTGTGCTATCCAGATTGAAGTCTTCCATGATCGCCAGCAGATCTGCAGACTCAGTGTCGGTGTGTCTTGTGTTTGTGCCACCCCACATGGGGTGGTGCAGGTTGAAGTCGCCAAGCAGGATCTGCTCATTAGCTTGATTGTTGTGTAGTACTGTGCGGACGTCTGTCAGTACTGTGCTATCGCTCTCGCTGCGTCTCGCCGGGTTGTATATGTTGTGTATGGTAATGTGTTGTCTCTCCAGTTGATCATCACCGAACTCTGTCGTGAGCGAGCAGATGTCTCTGCTGTACTCCTTGAATTGCCACTTCTTGTGGTCTAATCTTTTGTTGATGAAGAAGCATACCCGGGCGGGCCCTGCCACCTCTTCTGCTGGACAGCAGAGGTGGAACACACTTTTTGCTGGATGGTGTGTCGTCGCCGTGAAGGGGTTCCTCCATGGTTCCTGGATGGCCAGAATGTCGTACTCGTGAACTCGTGGGTCGCGCAGCATGCTCGCCATCACCATGTCTCTTGACTTGTGTACGTTGTACTGTAGTATGCTTAATGTGGTCTGTCTATTCATGCATCGTTATCGGTGTCGATCTCCATATGATGGCTACTGTGGTTCTGTGTCGCGCGGGCGCTGTTGCCCGTCGCTTCCAGAGCTCGTCTGCTTGGTATAATCTGTCGATGCGGTCTCTGGCTCGCGTTTACTTGTGTCAATGGGATCTCCTGATCCGTCGTGTCGACATTGGTTCCGGCATTGGTCCTCTTCTGTCCTCGTCCGGTTTGCGATCGGTTTCTGGTGAGCTGCGTCGGTTGCGAAGCCGCAGCCGGTTGGCTGGGCCTTCTCCTTTGGATTGTAGACGTCGGTATATCAAGCTGCACGTTTTGTCTGGCCGTTTGCGAAACGTGATGGTAGCGCGGTCGCATCTCGTACGCGGCCCTCGCCTTGGCCATCTCGTCCTTCCTGGTTGGGCACTGGCGGCTCCATGCTTCGTGTTCGCCGCGGCAGGCGGCACATTTCCTAGTTATGGTTTGTCCGGCCCTCGATGGGCAGTCCCGGGTGTCGTGCTCCTGCGCACAGTGGCCACATGCTGTTGCTGCCTTGCACTGGGTTCCTATGTGGCCGTATCTTTGGCACTTGAAGCACTGCTTCACTCGGCACTGCCGCTCGTATCGCTCGCACTGGAAGACCTCGCCCTGCCAGATCAGGCCCTCGTCAATGATCTTGTTGGCATCCTCTGGTTTGGTGAACTCGATGGTGATGGTTGATGACGTCTTGGCGGACGCGTCTCTGGTCAGCCAGCTTATGTGTCTTATCTCTGCGCGGGGGATGAACGGTCGGTTGTCCTGTAGAATCTGTGCTCTAATCTCGTCGAGCTTGCTCATGTCCATCGTGCTCGTGCGTATACCGTGAGCCAGGACGCCGAACGTCGGGATCTGCACTGTGGTTCCGCTGCCGATGCGGTGAGCCCAGTCGTCCGCGAACTGTCGCAGCGCCTCGACCTCGTTGCTGCTTGCTGTCTTGATGCTCAGGTCTCCGCTCTTCAGCTGGTTAGATGAGACGATCTTCACGCTTGCTATGTTTTCGTTGCCGCTCTGCTCAATGGCACGCTGGACATGCAATTTAAGATTACTGGGGTTCATAGCCCTCAGGCTCTGTACGGTAAGGGGGTCTCTGATGTTCATGATGACCTCACGCTGTGTCTGCGCAGATGGTTGTTTTACGCTTTGTGCATTGTATGTAGCTGCTAGTGGGACGCCCCTGGCTGCCGCCGCAGCGTAGCTCATGGGTCCGTTTGCCTGCTCTTGTGGTCTCTTGTTCCTGATCTCTCTCGCAACCTCAAGCGTCGCTTTACCCACCTCTGTAGCGTCCTTGGCCGCTGCCCTCGCCTCCTCCGCTGTGTTGCCGTTCTGTTGTATGTTCGCTGCTGACTGTTGAACGAGTTCTGCAGTGTTCTTGAGTTCGCTTGTGATTACGTCGAGGGCCTGCGCCGTGTGTTCTGCTGTGGCTTTGGCCTCGGTTTGGGCGATGCGGAGGGCGTCGCTGATGGCGCTCAGGTCGGGCGTGTGCTGCATCTTCAAGACAAACGTCAATGAGCCGCGAATGATGTCGCTGACGATGTCTGTCGGCATGGACTGGCTGCCGGTGCGCTCGATGAGGTGCAGTACGTCGTGCAGAAAAGTGCTGAGGCATGTAGCGTGCTCGCGAATTGGGCTTGGCCATGTCGACCGTCGAGGCCACGGTGTCGCCATGACGCCTCAGAAGCAGTGGGCGCTGCTCCTGAGTGCTGGCTAGTCGAACGGCGTCTCTAGTAGACGTCTGCGTGCGATAAATCGAGTTGATTCCAAAAAGTGAAATTCTCGCTGTTGTCGTGTTTTTTACCTGACACTGCTACGCAGTTACAATATGCCATGGGATTGGCTCGGAGTAATATACAGCCGGGCTCAGGGATCTAGTCCGAGCGCCGCTCAGGCGTCGCGAACAAGGCGCATGGTCTCGTGATCGACATATCATCGATTACATTACTTTCTGGGATTCAGCCCATCACAATTACCGCTTTCTGCATTGGCTCGTACCTGGACGGGGCTCGGCTAGTGCGGCGGGTAAAGAGGTTTTTAGATCCGAGAGCAGCCGGCTAGAGTTAACCGGCTGCGTCGGAAGGTTGTGATACATAACCGCTCTTATGGGATCTGCTTCCGTTACATTAGCGCTCTTTAGTTCACAGCCGCGATATAGCCGATGCGAGAAGAGAACTATAGAAGAGCGGACTCAGTAATTCTGATCTGAGCGCTGCTCAGACGCCGCGATCAGTGCGCCTGATCACGTAGCTAAGATATTGACGATACCGTGCGTGACGGCGTACCGAGACCACCGGGTCAATGCACGCGTCGGGTCAATGCACAATTTCCTCACTTTCTCAACACCACAAAATGAAGCTGTACAGCCACGCACAAAAGCGATTATCGCAAGAAAATTTTGTGGGATGATGTATTGATGTATACAAAAGTCCTCTGTGAAGGACTAATAATTGCGAGTTGCGGTGCGGCTGCTGCGGGTGGTGACTGTGTGGGAGGGTAGAGGAGCCTCCTCTACAACAACACCACGCCGCGCACGCGCAGAACAGCTCTTTTTTGTACAGACTTTTGCAGGTACTTTCTGTGATGCCTTGCACTTGCCTGATTGGGATAATTGTATAGATTTAGCAGCGTTGCGCTCTTGCTTTTTGCGCTCGCGATTGGCGGCTTCTTCTGCTCTCCTCTGCCTTGAGGCCTCAAGGCGCGCAGCGTACGCAGCAGATTGTCTCTCTTTCTCTAACTTGTTGCGTAGCGTTGCAGCAGCTCGCTCCTTGCGTTGATGGTGTTTTGCCACTTCTTCTTCCAGTCTCTTTGTCTCATTGAGCCTGTTGCGATGACGTGCGTCGCGTACTTTGCTGGGGGAGTAGAGGAGGGCTTTGCTGCGTCCCTTCTTCTGTTGTCGTAAGTCAAGAGTCTCCTGCTTCTTCTTTGAGGGGTTTTGTGCAGCAACTGCTGCAGAGAGTCCTTTGTTTTCAGCTGTAAGTATCTCACAAGAAGCAGAGAGGTGGTGGAGAGTACGGCGGAGCTGCCTTGCGTTATCTAAGGTGTTTTCACCCACAACAGCTTTGTATAATCGATTAATTAAGCGCCAATCGTGGGCCTCAATGGGCGGAGGGGTCTTATACTCACTGTCGCTATCATCGTCCCATCGGCTGAGTACTACGTTGGGGTTGAGCGGCTATATACCCGTGTTCTCGAAGGCGCTAAGTATAAGCTCTTTAGTAAACGTTTGCTGCCAGGATCGCCAGGAGAGCATAAAGAAGTCGCTCTTGGGCACACCTAAGATGCCTTGGCTATCGTGAAGGTGCTAGGTGACAGCACTGCTGTAGTTTTGAGCCAACGGAGCGAAGCACACAACGTCAAGTAGCTGCAGCAACTAAGTACTGTGTAGAGGAAAGGTTGCTAGCAGAATCTTGTGCTGATTGCAGAAATTAATAAAGGCCATCATTATATAAGAGCCGTGGCCATCAACAATAAGCAATCGCCAGCTTCTGCGCGCTTTCTTCTTGGTGTAGCGGTTGAACAACTGCTCCAGCCAGGCAAGCCCCACCTTGTCATTCGTCCAACCTGAAGGAGTTGCAGTAACAAATACTGAGTGTTTTCCTGGCTCAATATCCTCCACCCAGGAGCTTTGTATGTGCATTGACCCGACGCGTGCATTGACCCGGTGGTCTCGGTACGCCGTCACGCACGGTATCGTCAATATCTTAGCTACGTGATCAGGCGCACTGATCGCGGCGTCTGAGCAGCGCTCAGATCAGAATTACTGAGTCCGCTCTTCTATAGTTCTCTTCTCGCATCGGCTATATCGCGGCTGTGAACTAAAGAGCGCTAATGTAACGGAAGCAGATCCCATAAGAGCGGTTATGTATCACAACCTTCCGACGCAGCCGGTTAACTCTAGCCGGCTGCTCTCGGATCTAAAAACCTCTTTACCCGCCGCACTAGCCGAGCCCCGTCCAGGTACGAGCCAATGCAGAAAGCGGTAATTGTGATGGGCTGAATCCCAGAAAGTAATGTAATCGATGATATGTCGATCACGAGACCATGCGCCTTGTTCGCGACGCCTGAGCGGCGCTCGGACTAGATCCCTGAGCCCGGCTGTATATTACTCCGAGCCAATCCCATGGCATATTGTAACTGCGTAGCAGTGTCAGGTTGGAGGCTGGGGATCAACGCTTGTATTGCTATCTGTTGTTGTGTTGTGATGTTTTTTGTACAGGAGCTCTCAGCTCTAAGGTAAGTGCACTTGCCCATCGGGCAGTGCCTGCTACAACAAGACATCATGTGATTCTAGTCACGTAGTTACAAGATACAGGTGGTTATAGAACCTATATCTGGTGCAGAGGTAGGAATCGAAATGGTGACAGAAGTGCTGACTTACTGCAGAGCTTCAGCAAGTGTTTAACCTTAGGATTCATGGTGAGGCTGAAAGTAAGGAATAGAAGAAGGTAGCATACTTCGTTCGAAAGCTAATAGGTCTCATTCAGTGAATGCTTCATTCCTCTTTAGTGCACCTCTTGTCTAAGCGGTGAGTAGCTCAAGAACAGACTAGTACGGCCTCTAGGATGAGCGTATCAATGGGCTATGCTTACGTTAATAGTGCTAATGATCATTATAAAGATAATTCAATCGTAGCGTGGATCTAGTAGTGATTACTTCTTACAGCATATAGCGATATAGAAGACTATTCGTCTTCTTAAAGAGGCCTGAATAAGGATGCCGGCTACGACGCTGTCGTTGCTCTTTCTGGCGCAGCAGATCTTATTACCTAATGCGCTCAATAGCTGACGGTGTAAGAACATTGTAGATACTAGAAGGAAGGAAGAGCACAGACTCTAACTGATGTTGAAACTTAGTAGTGTGTTTAGAAGAAGCAATCTCCTTTTTGTACTTGTTGTATTAACTCTTAACTATCTACTCAATTCTCCCAATAACACGAAATAAGTCGCCTATTAAGGTTATAAGATGATCCTTTAAGACCTTATGTATTCCCTCTATAGGTGAGCTTGTAATCATGTTATAGTGTCGCGTTGCGAGAACAACGCATATGCAGGAAGAATTAAAGGATTGAACTGAGGTTGTATTGTGTGTAGCTATCAACGGTATATATAATAAATAGAGAGGTTGGGTAGACTGCGTAGTACAGCAGTGGAGACATAAAACTGTGCTCCGTAGTACAAGGAAAAGGAAAGACTCTAGAACCGCGACAAGAATAAGTACAAGTCTAATTATACGCTCTAAATAAATGCTTACTATCCTGTATAGATGTAAAAAGTTGGTGTAAGGATAATAGTGTTCCGTTACAGGTGTTGTTCCGCTACAAGTGGATGCACGTTATATGTCTTTGCCTCATCCGTTTGCTCTAATAACCGATTCTCGAACCTGTCTCGAACAAAGTCAGCGAACGCCTCTATTATCTCTGGGTTTCCTTGGTCGTCAGCATCGACACCGAATTTAAAAGGTAGCATAGATGCTGTCGACGAAAGCAAAACATATGTCTTTAAGAATATGCTTCTTTTCTTAGGGTTCTATGTAAGGTCAGCTTCGTTTCACGCAGGAATTCCTTCTCGTAGCTTGACACGGATAATAGTATATTAACAAGGTAAGTGTGACATACCGTTGCGTCCAAGATCGACTTTCTGCTATAGGAAGACCCCTTCGCTTCGGACTCCGCGCTGACTATTTCTTGAAGCCCCTCCTGTGAGCTTAGACTTTCATCTGCGTCTTGGTAGAGAGCTAACAAGATAGTGTACCATATCTTGCTGTGATTACTATCACACAAAAGGAACTGCTCCGCAGCTCCGTTGAGTGATTGGATCCTGATAATAGGATTGCGCCCCGTATGGTCTCCCTGTCGAATTTGGTTCAAACATTGTACGATGTACAAGCGACAAAGGCACTTGCATTCGCTGCTACTGCCGGTTGAGTTGGAGTGCTGAGGTTCCAAATCGACATACAGACGTTCCTGGCTAGGGAAGTTGAGATCTAGGAACTCTCCGTCTAGTGCGGGCGATAGCGGTGGTAGTACATCACAGTCAAGGCCAGTCGTAGCCATCGGCTCTGAGATACCCTGAGCATTATTTGGCTGCACAGATGTCTGACTACGGCACTCTGATCGGCTGTTCATGATGTTTTCTCTAGAACGACTTGGGTAGTTGTCGTATGACTGAACGGGTTGTGGCCTGTAGTTTAAGGACTGTAGTGCTGTGCTCAGATCGGAGTGAAACAACATCGTAGTTTCAGAATTTTCGGTGTTATTGTGCATCTGAGCTCCTGTATCTTTGTTTCTTATTCCTTCTGTCTGAGTGGACTGGACACTAGCTTGAGGATTACTATGGTCTTTCCGAGTAAGCGAACTGACTAGTGGGTGTTAACAAGAGAGAACATACCCTCTAGACTAGCTTGCGATACAGGCGTATACAGGCCTTTCCTCCGCAATGTTTCTTCTTGTGTCCTAATAGCATTACGCACAATGGAACGTCTATGCTGACGACTCTCATCAGACCCCGATCGTCTTGGACGGCCAACAGGTCTAGTAACACTATACGTGCATTGTATTTTAGACTGCTGGCATCGTTCGCATGCAGGTTTTCCGCGCGAACAGCTAAGTTTTCGCCGAAAGCATTGATCGCAGACATTGTTGTAGGGATTCGCTTCGGAGCTGAAAGGCATTGACTCGGATTCGTTCTGATGAGGGGGACGTGCATAGGACTGGTTAGATACCATCTTGAATACTAGAGTCTTAATTCCATATGTCGTTGCTAATAACTCGTTCTTATATGTAATCCTACTACAGGACTGCTGGCTCGGAACACACCGGAAGTTATCGTGTTATCAAACATGCAACTGATAAGTCGTTCTTCGCACGGCTCGGATAGAAAAGAGAGATAGACTTGGCCCAACAATTCATAGCGCTGAATCCTGGATCCATGTACCATCGGACCACGTGAGAACGGCCAAGAGCGGGGAGGGGGTCTGCGCGGTAGTTTCTCGGCTATATCGCGGCTGTACGGAACCTCTCTAAGGTCTGCTTCCGTTACATTAGCGCTCTTTAGTTCACAGCCGCGATATAGCCGATGCGAGAAGAGAACTATAGAAGAGCGGACTCAGTAATTCTGATCTGAGCGCTGCTCAGACGCCGCGATCAGTGCGCCTGATCACGTAGCTAAGATATTGACGATACCGTGCGTGACGGCGTACCCGTGTCCGTGCACCCAACGCGCGGAATCGGCCAACGCGCGGAATCGGCCAACGCGCGGAATCGGCCCTAACCATCACCAGCAAACTTGAGGCTGTAGAGCCACATACAACAGCTGTTATAACTAGTTTTTTTTGGTAGAGTGATCTATAGACCTATGTGACAGAAGTTGCTACCAAAACTTACGTGGCTAAAGTATTTTACGACCGCGGCTGTTCACTGTAGGTGCAGGTGCTAAGGGCGGCTCATGAGCAACACCACCACTCTGCACGGCTGTAGAACCACGTTTCTGCCTCTTCCTAACTTCTTGTTGCTGTGAGGCCTTGCGCTTGCCTTTTTGAGCAGTTTGTAATGCTTTTTGAGAGTTGCGCTCCTGTTTCTTGCGTTCTCTCTCAGCTTTGCGCGCATTGATAGCCTGGCGCTCTTCTGCACGCTTCCTCTCTCGCTCTTTCTTCTCCTTTGCTGCCTTCCGGCGCTTCTCTTCTGCAATTTGCTTGTTGTAAGCTGTAGCAGCCGCCTTTAGCTTTCTTGCCTCTTTCTTTTGAAGCTCCTCCTCCTCTGCCTCACGCTTTGCTATCCTCATCCGTGTGCGCGCTTCTCGGAAGGAGCGAGGAGTCCACATCATGTATGGTCCCCAGTACTCATAGTGTTGTAGCAAAGCCAGAGGCTTGCCTTGCTTCTCTCGCTTCCTTTTGGTAGTAAGAGCGTCTATAAGACCTTCATTTTCGCTCCTTAGAAGGGTGTTTTGGATAGCTAAGTGGTGGAGCGATTGCCGTATGGTTGATGCATCCTTCTCTGTTGCATCCCTTAACGCACGTCTTGCTACTCGGTCCAAAAGCCTCCACTGTTCTCCTTCATAGATAGGAGCATCAGAGTCGCTATCTCCTGTAGTCTCAGAGTCGCTATCCACAAATCTATCGAGTATAACGTTGGGGTTGAATGGACTCACACCCACTGCCTCGAAGGAGCTGAGTATATTCAATTTGGTAAAGCTAGCCACCCAGGCCTCCCAGAATAGTAAGAAGAAGTCAGGCTTCTTCACTGGTACCAGGCCTTTGTGCTTAAAGAGGCGCTCTCCTAGCTTCTTTGAGTACGCTGTACTCAGAGGCTTGAACATTACCACATCAAGCGGCTGAAGCGTGTGGGTGCTGTGAGGTGGATAGATACCCACAAGAATCTTGTGCCTGTGGCAATACTCCAAAAACTCTTCTGTCAGGTGGCTCCCATGGCCATCTAATAGCAATAGGCGGAACTTTCTTCGAGCTTTAGGTGCAGTAAAGCGATCAAACACCTGTTGCAGCCATGCAAGGCCTAAGCCGTCGTTGCTCCAGCCACTCTGAGATGTGCCAAAGAAGGCCATATGATCTCCCACCTTCACATCCTCCACCCAGGTACTCTAAACGTTTGGAGATTCAGCCGGGTATATAAGGCCTGGAGGAAGAGCAGATCCATCAGCGCACACACATGCCATAAGGCTTATCCACTCGCGGTTGCCGTCCTGCAGCATCTGCTTGTTCTGCTTCTTCTTCCATGACCTCTTACTAAAGATCCTCTTCTGTCTACCTACTGCTCCAATTATAAATCCCTTCCCATCCATATTGTATGTGTGCTCAGGCTCAACCTTATAGAACTCGATTTTGTCGCGTAGCGCGTCATAGTACAGCTTGTATTTATCCCCAGAATCGGCGGCGTGGCGATTGCGATCCATAGACGTGGTCCATTGAGACGTGAGCTCATCGTCGTGACGGTGCAGGAAGCGAGACACCCAGCTATCAGAGACGCGAATACCAGCAATTCTGGACGCAAACTCCTTCACCATCTCCCTTGTAGGAGGCAAGTGTTGCTCAGTAAGCTCATCTATGTACTTAGCAAGCTCTGCCTCCTCCTGTGGGCTGAGGTTTTGACGCGTTACTGCATCCTCTTGGTGGGAACGGGTACCAAGCTCCACTTTGCGCGTCAAAGTAGAACGAACAACACCATGCTTTTCAGCTATCTTTGTCCACTGAGTTTTCTCTCCAGAAGGAGTAGATTTTGCCTCTGCAACTGCTTCTTTTATACCTGTCATCGTTGTTGTGCTGTGTTGGGATGAAAAAGTATCACAGATATGGTGTTCCGCGCGTTGGCCGATTCCGCGCGTTGGGTGCACGGACACGGTACCGTAGAGGCGCTAAAACAGTACTAAGCCTATTTCTATCTAGCACATATCACGTGGTCTAAGATCTCTATGGCTACCTGCCCTGTAAAGTTAATCTATGAATAGTGGGGCAGAACCTATAGTCAGATAGCATGCACCCTGCAAGCTCACAAGTCCCCAGCGATCAACGTCACTGCTGCCTCAAGATTTGCCTTCGGAGCCCTGACCCGACGAAACTAGCGCTACTACAATAATTGAGCAAGGTTCCCTACTCCGTGTGAATGGTGTCATTCCAGAGCTCGCATGGAGTATCCAGCTAGATAAAAGCCCACTCGTAATCTATGTGCAAAAGCCAGGTCTTTAGAGAGTGTTGTTGTACGAATCAATCGGGTACAGTCGAGAAAGGGCAACTTTTCTAGTTTCTCGGACAAACCAGGCCTCGTTTCACGTGTTGTTAACACTTCGGAAGACATGGTGCGCCTCAAAATGCGGACTGCAACAATCTAAAACGGCAACAGAACATCGGAAGGAGGGCATCGGAAAAGGGACGCTGCTAGAGAGATGCCGGACGACCCCGCGGGAAGAGGCTGTATCCATTACCGTGCCAAGTCACCGCTCGGGTCGGTTCACCGCCCGGGTCACCCCACCAACTTTCACACCCACCTTGCGCACCCCAGCAACTCAACGCCACGATGACTTTACAAAGTGCCCTTGCAGAGATAAAGGGATTAAAGCCAGGGGTTTCTGTTCCGTACCGGACACTTGCCAAAAAACATAAGTGTTCCAGCACTACTTTGACGGAGAACCACAAGGGTCGGAGAACGTCCCATGCAGAGTCCCAGCTACATCAACGTCTCCTACACCCACGCAATGAGGCAGAGCTTGTACAATACATCAGAGCACTCACAGAGAGACATATACCACCTACAAGACAAATGATAATTAACTTTGCAACGCCTTTGTGTCGATGGGAGCCCTCATATAGCTGGGTATCAAGGCTCTTAAAACGTTACCCCGACACACTTACCACGGCCTGGACCACCCCTATGGATACCGATCGTCACGACGCTGATAACAGTGAAAGATACCGTGCTTATTTTGAGCTCCTGCACACTAGAATGACGGAGTTCGATGTCCTTCCCGAGAACACATACAACATGGACGAGAAGGGATTTATGATTGGGGTACTTGGTAAGACTAAGAGAGTCTTTGATAAGGTACTGCATAAGCAGAGACGGTTTAAACAAGCCTCTCACGATGGTAACCGGGACTGGATCACCGTGATAGGTGCTATATGTGCCGATGGGACAACCCTACCCCCAGCAGTGATCTTTTCAGCCAGCGGAAACAAGATCCAAGCCAACTGGGTAAGGGAAATCGAACCAAAGAAGCATTCACTGTACGTTGGAGTGTCTTCCACAGGCTGGGCGAACGATGATCTTGGTGTTGAGTGGCTCAAGAAGGTGTTTGATCCCCCTACCAAGCGGAAAGCTCGGAGAAAGTACAGGTTATTGATCCTTGACGGCCACAGCAGCCACGTGACAAGAAGATTCATCGACTACTGTGATAAGCATCGAATTTTACTGCTTATCTTCCCTCCACACGCTACCCATGCGCTGCAGCCACTGGATGTGGCTTGCTTCAAGTCACTGAGTCAAAACTACACCAAAGAACTGGTCAAACACAATCATTTTACTGAGGGATGGATCCCACTGAACAAGGGAGACTTTATAAGCCTATTCTGGCCTGCTTGGGTTGATACATTCACCGAGAAGTTGGTGTTGAGTGCTTTTGAATCCACGGGAATCAACCCACCGGACGCGGACGTCATACTTGATCGATTCAAGAAACCACCACCCCTACCAACTCCTTCACCACCTGCAACACCTCCAGCACAAACTGAGCCTCAGTCTGCTCTTTCTGAACCTAATTGGTTGCGTTGCAAGTCTGATTTGAACCGTGCAGTGAAGTATGGGGACGTTGAGGCAGCCAACTCAGTGATACAACAAGTGCATCAGTACCACGTGCTTAATGAGCCTAAAGATCACCAAATACAAGGCTTCAAAGACGCTGCAGAAGCCAAGAAGAGGCGTAATAAGAAGAAGAAAGTGCTACCACTGTCACCGCGAGACCCTAATGTGCAAGGTGGTGCTACTTTCTTTGATTCTAGTGCCGTTGCACGTGCAAATCACCGTATGAGAGTGAAGGAGAAGGAAGACCTTGAAGCTGAGGCTGCAAAGGTGACTAAGAAGCAAATTGAGTTCAACAACAAGCTCCTTAAGGCTAAACAGCAGGCAGATGCCACGAAGAAGAGGTTGGAAGACGCGGAAAAGAGGGCTCAAAAGAAGGCCCAAGAGCAGGCAGAAAAGGACGCTCGGAAGGCTGAAAGATTAGCTGCCAAAGAGCTCAAAGACGCACAGAAAGCATCCAGTAAGCCTAAACAGGCAAGGAGCAAGGCTTCAGCGAAATCGCAGTCAAAAGTAACAAAGCGTGGTGGAGGTGCTGGACGGCGCCGGCCACAGGTGGTTCATGAGCGTTCCCCGACGCCCCTACTTAGACAGTCAGGCAGCGGCCGCGTTATTGGGCCTACAAGAAAACTAAGATAGTCAAAAGCTTCGCAGTAGTTAACAGTCTAATCCATCAACTTTTTCTGTGATAATAGCTATTGTACGTGGTTGAATAACCTCATTTCTATCTGGGTGGTGGAGATGGTGGGGTGACCCGGGCGGTGAACCGACCCGAGCGGCGACTTGGCACGGTATGAGCTAACCAAGCTACACGGGAAGACTCATACGGGCCTTTTGTCGGAGGTCCTACCTTGTTTCAATTAAAAAGCTGCAGTTAACAAACAATGGAAATCAGCAGACCAACTAGCCTGGTGTTGATCTAATGCAACGTTTATCGAATTATGTAACGATGGTCTTATCCGTATATTGATACTTATGGTAACATTAGAACCAACTGCTGTTTCTGCAGGCGACTTGATCTGATACAAAATCTCTATTAACCAGAACAACTAGATTGAATGGGCACGCCTTGACCAAAAGATTGCTTTTAGCCAGCACAATTGCTGTGCAGAAACTTCCCAGATTAGACATCCGGGGATTCCGCAATGTCGTATTTCTGGTCGCGCAAGTGAGAATGCAGTAGCCAGGTTCTTAGAGCTAAATACACAGATCAGCCCCATCCTAAGGTTTCAACGGCGCTAGCTTTCCAGGAGGACATGGCTTAGGAGCCCAAGCTGCTAAGATCGACATGATATCGGACGGCAAGGCGGATACAACTAACAATATTCATTGCGTATTGCCTAGTTTGAGGTGACGATGCGTAACGACGAAGCGCAGGACGACTGGACGAGGTGCTGGCTAGGAATTGTGTGCTAGTATATGCCGCAGTATGTAAATGTTTATGAGCCGCTGCTTATGCAATGTTATCTAGAGCGTGCATCTTGAAGTAGACCCCGCTGTAGGTGAACTAACTCTATCTGGTCAAATCACTACATATCGATCAAGCTCCGCTCGGTGTGGGGCAAAGCCTACGGTATGGCAAAGTGGGTATGAAAAACAAGCCTCTCAGACCCACAGCCTCGGACAGTTGGCATTTCTAGTTGCTGCGGGGTATTTGATGAACATGTCAGCTACAGGATTCCGCATGTGTATCGTTACGGTTCCGCCTTTTCTTCGTCTACATATCCAAAGGTACTCTTATCGACCAAATGAGTGGTCCTCGTCCCAAGTTGACTCGACGGAGAGGCGCATGTGAAGAGTGCCGTCAGAAAAAGGTTCGATGTAAGCTTATTCCCCGTTGACGTGGGTGCGCGCTAAGGGACACAGGCGATGGAGCGAATCCGTGTAACCACTGCCAAGTATACAAAAGCCTTTTCTATCCTGAGACTCACCACTAACACCATAACAGCGGAACGAATCTCTATGCGAATACAATATACGTCGCTCACGACGCCGTCTGGAAGAGAACAGTATCCAGAGCCTTGGCAAGCACGTCTCCACAACGACACAGCCGCACGCGATAAGTGACAGCACGATGCCTGATTCGTCAAACTCAATTCATTCTTCTGAAGTTGTTGTTGGTCGGGATGCCGGGGACTCAGTAAATCCTTTAAATACGCCATTTAGCGAGGTGTGTTTCTCGCAGTTGGTGTCCGACAGCGCACATTTGTATCTGAATCTTGATTTTCCAGATGAAATGATGCTGAGTACCAACCAAGTCCAAATCATAGGTACATATAAGGCCCCCATTTTTTTCTCCACTTTTCGGTTCGGTAGAGACGTATTCATAGCTCTTTCAATAAGGTAGCTGTTGGTTCTCGAACGGAACGAATTTTTGACTAGAGAATAGAGCCAGGTCAGCAAACAAGCAGTTCTGGGAACCAGGTACCGTACTATACACCCAGAAACGACACGCCCGTACTGGACTGGCTCAAATTGAGCCGCGACCAAAACCTACACCAGCACAATGCTGCCCAGTTCTGTGATTTCCTAGATGTTGAGCAGGACGACGGCGCCGCCAAGTGTACTCTTAAGCTCTTTTCCGAACGAATAGTTCCCGATAAAGCAGAGGTACACAATCTGTTTCTCTTCACTGATCATTCATCTTAAATCTCTAATACTTCTCAGACAAAGCCGTCTTCAACCCATAAAACGTACAGAATCACTGCTCTTTTCCAGAACGCAGATGGAGGAAGCCGTAGACAACAGACGGTATTTGACAAAGTGAAGTTGCTACTTTCTTCAGAGCACCAGACTTGTCTCTCTGATCTCTTGAGCAGAGCTGACTCTGGCGGGGTCCATCAGAGCCTGGACCTAAATGATCTTCCCGTGAAGAAGCTCGTTCAAAGTATGTCCAGGATGCCGCCTACCAGAAATCTGCTAATGCTTTACAAGGGGCATTTAAAGAGCCAGGAGGGTAAGTCAAATACATAACTAATGCACTACGTGAGCTCATGTTTGGGATAGGTTGAATCTATTCATCAAGGAACACGATGTCATGAGTGTACAAGAGCGTTTTTTCGATCAAAAGAATTTGCCTCTAGACGTTAGCAATATGTCACTGCTAATTGTCTCACTGGCTTGGGGAGCTTTGTTGGAACCGGAAGTAAGCTCGGTCTCCAGAGTAGCGTTACTAGATGCTGTGCTAGAAACTTCAACGTTACTACTTCGCCAAAATAGAAGCGTCCGACAGTTCTTGGTAGATTATTCCGCTCGATGACAGCCAAGATTTTGCTAACCCAAGCCAGGCGCTTGTTGCTGCAGTTCGTACAAATCCAATCATGTACGGCGAAGTAGTCGGCTAACCTATGCAGCTCTGTCTTGCCGAAAAGACGGGATCCTGCAACCTACCTGCGCTCATACTTGGCAGCATTTCGACTGCGGCCTTCTTGAGTCTCCATTTGGAACCTGTTCTACGCAGGTTCTGTACTAGCGACGAGCAAGCTTTTCAAGCTAAACGAGCCATGTGGCTACTCTACTGCATTGATAAGTCTTATGCATTGAGATGGCAAACCTTCTCTGTAAGCTCCCGCTCTATCTGGCTATCTTAGACCGATCGGGCTAAGGCTAATGCAAGGCAAACAGCTAGTTGGTGACAGTTCCCTTCCGACTACGAACCCACCCGACAAAGTGCTTCAGAGTGATTTTGCAACCACATCCCCCTCAGAATGGTTGTGGATTCGGTCTCGGTACTCCAAAATCTGCTCGAACATCCTGCAGCTCCGAGTAGGCGCAAAGGAAGAGCCATCCGAAGATCGTTCTAACAAGGCTGTGATGCTGTCAACGGCGCTGGAAGAATGGTATAGATCAACTGGGATTAGCCAGATGACGCACTCTCTGGACCATAGTGACGCCATGCGCGTCAAGCTCCAGATATCCTACTATTACTACGAGGCCCGGTTTCAATTACTAAGTATAAGCCTGCCAGATCCACAACTCTCTTCTCCGGCAGGGTCTCAGGAGTGTAGAGAACTACTTAAGCGATTAACACGGGAAACAATTACATTTTCTAGCGCCATACCTTCTGATTATCTACTTCAAGACTGGTACGTGTCGCACGAAACATGTCTCTCACTATACGCTTGTACTAATCAGTTGTACAATAGTAGCCATCTATTTATCAACACACTTGCTTTGTGTATGCTTGCGCTGGATATTCTCCTGGAGTCGGGCCAGGACTGCGGGAAGGAAAACCGAGCATTACTCAGCATCGTTGCTGGTTTCTTTGCTAGGGTAGAAATCATGTTGCCGCAAAGTTCTATCTTCGAGAATGTGTCTAACTTGATCGAGATCCTCACATATCGTTGAATCCAAGGTAGTGCAAGAGTAGATAATTTCGCTTGTTTTGGTTAACGTAAGTTACAAGCAAGCGCGCCACCCAAGCGAGCGCGCCCCCCCCCCCCCCCCCCCCTAAATCGCCAGTAAAATTACAAAATTTACAACTATATATCTCAACAGTTACACAGTGAAATCTTCTAAAACTTTGTGAATAATACCACATAGGTATTAGTAAGTACACGCTAGAGTTTTAAACTTGTAGGTATAATATGTCTTGAGATAGGATCCAGATACCTCTATAAAACAGTGTTTTCTTAATAGCTTTTACAATACAGACTCTACTAACTCGGAACTTTATAAAGCTCTTAATTATGTAGATGTAGCTGTATGCTGGAACTTTTAGAGAATTCTACTGCGAAATTATCAAGATAAGTAAGTTAGTTATAAATTTCGTGATTTTACCAACGATTTAGGGGTGGCGCGCTCACTTGTAACTCACGTTATATACATTGTTCTGGTCATACGCTGCCTTTATTCCAACCAACTTTTCGTCTTTACGTGACGCCTTTTCGTATATGAATGGATAACATATGAATATCAAACCTCAATCTATCATGGATTTCCAATATACCCCATCAAGGATTTACACCAGACCGACAGCGTTGTACGTGTTAGATCTGCCAATAGAATTAACCGTAGCTAAATCTACGATCAAGGTAGCAGCCACATAAGCGTGTAGTCACAGCTTCGACAGTCCACATGGAAAGTGGGGTCCCAATCGTATGGCGCATTTCCTGAACGCCCTGCGCGGGGCAATTTTATGTTTAGTGGATACCCACCCTAGAGATCCTCACACCGGCTGTGACCAAGTGTCTCGCTGCCACAATCACACAATACTAATAGACTGGGCCTATGTTCCTGCCCATGATCCCGTTCAACACAAAACTTCTGGGCATATCTATTGCTAGCCTACCGAGAGGTGATTAGCAGATGGAGCGACAGATGCCAACCTGTTGGCGAGTAAGATTATCCTCGGTGTTTGATCAAGATGTCTGTACTATGACTTGAAGCATGTTCTATCGCTTTCACAATCAGACGTATGAGGTTTTACTACAAGATTCTAGGGTGAGATACTCTGTAGCTGCTGCACTATTTCTCTCCATAGACCGGATCAGCGGTGATAATACGTCTGCCGCAGACTGTCTGTTTCTCGCTGCATGCGTAGACCGGAAAGATATCTCGCTCGATATTCTGGAGGCAGCCTCGATGCAAGCAAGAGAAAACGCTATTAGGGTGCTTGACGAATATGCGCTCGTCACCAGGCGACCTGCTGAATCTGCGCTAGGTCTTCTTCGACTAGTCCATCAAACTCTACGCAAGCGGCTGCAAGTGGAGGGACGGCTCATACAGTGGACCCAATGCAAGATCATACAGCTAAGCAAGTGAAGACGACTGCTTCCGCATGTGCAATGGTGGTATTCAAACCTGTTGGTTTGACGCCCTGGCAAGCGCCGAGTTCAACAAACGAACGGTGAGTTACTGCAGGGTTCCGCTCCAGTGGTCTCTAACGCCAATAGCAGTGCCCGAAGTAAAGCGCTCTGCAGTGACCACACTGGCAAGTCCATTCTCTTGTATAGCCGTAACTATGCCAGGACACGCACGAACAGCAAATTTAGCAGTTAGATGAGGCGCTGGCAGAGGCGCTATCTGCGCTGGCAGCTCTTATCTTATCACCAAATCGAAGTCGTAGTTCAATAGTTGAGTACTCTCCTTGTCTATCTCTGTTACCTGCATCTCCAAATCTGTCCATTGCCCAAACTGAATCCTTCACTGGCTCCAATTCGACGTCGTTGCAGCGCAATAATACACCTATCGCCTCTAGCTTGGCGGCTACTATAGTATAGCGTGGCTGTTAGACTGTCAATAGCTGCAACCCGCGGCCACTGCCGTCTCTCCTACTTCCTCTGCCCATTGCCACACACCTTATCTTTGCTGACTACAAGCTACTGCTGCTACTTGGAGCTGTGGTTTTCCGCTTCTGAGAGCGAGCCATTGGCAACTACTGCACCAGAGAATTATCGCGAGATACAAATTTGAGTTATTTGAGCTTCTTCAGAGTTTTGCCCCTCGTCGACGCTTCGTCATGTGGCGGTCCGGTATTTCGAAAACAACCCATACTGTATAGCCTGTGCACAGACTGCATTGCGCAGAGAAAACAGCAAGTGTTGCAGCATAATTTCGTCGCTACAACAAATAGACTATTGATAGCGCTCAAAATACATACTACATCCTATCCTCGTTTAAGCGAGCTACAAGTATTGCAGCTAACAAGGAAGCAAAGGAGCAGGCTCCGAGTATTATCTCCGTCCCAAGTTGCAGCAAGCTTTCTCCCACCAAGCTGAACGCAACTGTTCCGAGGAAAGAAACCAGCATCTGCGGTATTGAAACAGCAACATTGCTTAGACTTTGCAGCAAGGCAGCCCACCCTGCACTACTACCAGCGTGCTTATTGCTCAAGATTTCTATGTTGATTAGTGTGAACGGAATCCATTGCATCACAGCCCAGCTTATTCCCGCTATGGCAGCCATGAAGATAGAACCAGCGGCCGACTGTACCACGAGGGCGCCCACCAGGCTCGTTGCGTAAAGAAGCTGCGAACAACACCATATGCGAGTTTTCCAGCAGACGAGACCATGTTTCAACGCCAGCCACGAACACAGAGACAGAACAAAGGAAGTCATTAGCAGCGCCACAGAAGCAAAACACAGCAAAGCTAAGGACCCGTATCTAGATCCAGATTCCTCATTGCTCCCTCCTGCCTGGGCAGCGTGACCAGTTGAATGACCGTTGGAATCGCTACCTGCCCTCGACGCCTCCGTCCGAGCTAATTGGTCGACATAGCTAGGCGAAATGATGTCAGAAAAAGAGGCCTTGTGCAGGGGAACATGTGAACAAGGAAAAGCGTACCTGCTTATGTAAGATAGAAACGGAGACCACGCAAACCAGGACAGGAACTGCACGCCCTGAATGATCCACATTCTCCTCGACAGTCTCACGCTACGGAGAGATGTCCAATGCTGCAAGGTCCATCTTTTTGGCAAATTGGGCTCTTCAGCCAATCCCCTACCGAACTGGTCCTCACCAGCGCATAGACAAGTCATGACTTGCGAAATTCCTATCCACAAGGCACCGAGCCTACTGAGAGCCTGAAGCTGAGTCGAATCAGCCCATGGTAGTAGCCTGGCAATATCTGTATAGGCCAAGAGATAGCAAGACATGTTGGCTGTGTTCGTTAGCCGCCCTACCCAGGCATTCGCCTTGGACTGTTCATGGTCGGCACAAGTGTCTACCAACAGCGCTCGTAGCCCCATCTGAATTGCTGAAGCAGATATGTTCATTGCTAAGATGAGTAGCACAGCAAGCATCTGCGCTGTAGGACAAGTGTTGGGTGCGCGGCAGTACTCGACGCGCATTCGAGAGTGGCTCGCCACCTCGGCAAAGGCAAGGAGAGAGATGCACAGGCCGATAGCACCACTTACAACAAAGGGTTTTCTTCTGCCCCATCGCGTTTGAGAGAGGTCACTCCATGCGCCGAAGAAAGGCTGCACAACGGCGCCGCACGTAGGAGGGATAAGCCATATAGCACTTATCGAAGCACGGCTGAAGCCAAGCGAACTCAAGGCATCCTTGAATGGCATTAGCACGCTTCTAAACCCCTCACTGTGCAATATGCCTTGATGTGTACGTACCGTGGCGAAGGCGAACTGGATAGAATAAGCGACCTGAAGTCTTCCCTCCCCATTGGTATTAGCAAGGTACACTCACCATGCTCAATCATATCAAAGTGTTCCTTACCCTGTAAACCCGGAAGTCAGGCCGACTAGCTCCATGGAGCTTTTCTGTTGCTTGGTCCACTCTTCCATCTCTAGAGACTCCATAGCCGGCAGTACGATTAAAGAGTACAAAGAGAGAATCGAAAGAGCAAGCCTTGGTGAGTGAGCCTATCCAGGTCCGAATCGAAGTGTAAGTGAAAGTGCTAGCTATTAGCGAAACGATGAGCTCGAAATGGTGAGCTGGCTGATACAACATTGCAGCGTCTAGAAAGTATATACAGCAACCCAATGTTAAGCATTTTTCAATTGGTTTTGTCTTCTTCTCATTGCGGAAATGTCACACCAGATCCGAGACGGATATGCTAATGCCAGCTGCTCGACACCCTTGAGCAGATAATGCACATACAGCATATCGGCTATTCTCGTGCTGCGCCTTACTTATGGATCCATGTAAGCTAATGAGTCACTAGACTGCAAAACTGCTAGGGCCGGTAGGGCAGGTGTTAACCAACCTATCAAAAAGCATATGTGGCCAATGCACTATAGCTGGTTAGCCGGAACGACTCTTTCCGATATTAGGGCTGATTTGGCTGTGTTTCCTTACTGTTTGGTGATAACTCAGCTGCTGATTTCGTCGTTTTGCATACCAGATGGATGCTGGCCCCGATGCTGTTTTTGACCCGATCGCGCACGCCTCAAACGTCAACATCATCAACACATCTGCCTGCGAATACAGAGATCTTATTTGTACTATGGTTGTTGGCGATCACGACCTTAGAATGGACATCGACGCTCTTTTTGATGAAAACGAGATACACTTCGACGCTGAGCTGATGCACGAACTCGCCGCCCATTTAGCTTTTGCAGCACACCTACCCACCGCCGATGAGGTTACTGGAACGAGCGAATTACTTGAAAACGAGCTTGTTCAGCACACAAACGGGCTGACGATACCTCATGATGATAGCGATGATAGCGTTGATAGCGATGACAGTTACTGCAGCGACAGCAGCGCTGCAGTCGTCGCCAACAAGCGGGCAGCAGGCGATCGCCAGCCAATAGGTATTGGCAGCAGGAACCTCTACGCCCGCGCCGGGCGCGCAAGAACAACACCAACATCGAGGCCGTCGTTGCGCAGTTGAAGCCCAAACCCGCAAAATAAAGCTGCCACTGCCTATCGAGCATGGCGAAGTCGACCTTTCGCACGTCGACGATCCGTGGGTGAACTGTGAGCGACCTCACCCACTGTTACCGGAGGTAACCTTTGCGACGCGCGGGGAGTGCGAGAGGTTCTACCGGAGCTTTGCGTTCAACAACAAGCTGTATTTTGAGCAACACCGATAGATCAGGAATACGCGGGGCGAGCGCTACAGTTGCTATATTCGCTGCTATCGGGCAGGCAAGCGGCGACCAGTACGGGAGGCAGAAAGTAAGCGTGAAGGCGCAACCCAGAAAACGCAGTGTAAGCATGCGTTCTAAATTGTTGCAGAAGACCGAGGCGACGTTTCAAGCTCGCGATAGAGGATCTTGCACTGCGAATGTCAGAAATCGCTACTACTCAATCACCCGCCGATGGCAATGACCCAGGAGTACTCTCCATACCGGCGTAGGCAGCCTGCCAACAATATGAAAAAGGCGACTATTGAAGAATTTGACGAGCACGGCAGTACCAAACGTACGGTTTCAGCGATAACAAGGAAGTTTCCAGGCGTCAACCTTCGCGCTGCCAGCTGTTGAAGACGTTGCGTACGTCGTTTCTGCGAAGGTTTGAAAATGGAGACAAGTGTGCATGCGACAGTCAATTGATTACAGCAGCAGGGCTGGTTTGTGTGGTAAGTCACGATAATCGTCGTGGTGTTATAGGTTTTTTCGAAACACCGTGTACGCCCCGTGACTTGATTAGTGATGAGGTGGGGCAATGCAACTAGATCTGTTTTGTTAGCGTTTGTACAGCAAATAGTATCCTAACGTTATCCTACACCCTTTCCTGGTCCATCGCCAAGGCGGAAGGACGATCGGGCGCCTATATCCTCGCGGACATCGCGCAACAGGTCCAGGAGCTCCAGGACAAGGGACGGACAGTAACCGTCCGATGGGTTCCAGCCCACGTGGGCATCCCGGGAAACGAGGCCGTCGACAAAGCAGCCAAGGAGGCCGGGAAAACGGTCGCAGAAGCTCACCCGCAGACGAACCTCCCAGACTATACACCATAAGGTCGACAGTGAAAAGACGATGCAAGACACAAGCGGAGCGGGCGTGGATAGCAAAGTGGCGCACAGACACAAAGGGCCGCACAACCTACGGACACACCGACGCCCACTGAAAAGATACTCCGGCTCCACGAGGGGCTTATCAAGCGAGAGAGCGCGCTGCTGGTGCAGCTACGGACCGAGAAGATCGGCTTCAACGACTTCCTCTTCGCCCGAAGAGTGCCAGATGTCACCAGCCCGCGCTGCGACTGCGGAGCGAGACGACAGACTGTCGCACACATCCTTCTCCACTGCAGCAAGCGCAGGAATCTCCGGGACCGCATCTTCGCCAGCTTGTCCGGACGAGACAACATCCGGGCCATCCTAAGCACGCCACAGCTAGCCACCAAAACCATCCAGTATGTAGAGCAGACGCAGATCCTTGGGCAAAATGGGGATCGCAGGCGCGCAGACGACAGCCGAGCGCTGGGGGGAGACTGAAGGTATTGCAGACGCACATCATGAGGCAGCCGTGCCTCTACGAGCCTAGAAGTACAGTATTCAGTTAGTAGAGTCATTATCTAGATGAGGTTGGTAGCCACGTGTAGATAGTGATGAGAGGGAAACGGCAGGCCTCTAGGGACAGATGGCTCTCAGGAGTGAAGTGGGGCGGCGCGGATCAACGTCCGCACCGCGTCGGCTGTCTGCCAAGCCTGCCAGCCGGGCATAGCTGCATTTCGCGGCTGCAACCGTGTAGGACCCAATCAAATCAAATCAAATCAAAGAAAACACCACACATAGCGAGAACTCGATTTTTGAAATTCAGTCGTATTTTCGTGCTTAAACGGTCGCTCTTGACGCCAATTGACGAGCCAGCACCCAGCCGCAGCAGCCCACATGGCCAACCCCATTCCGCGAGCACGCTACACGCCTCAGCACCTACCTTCAGGACGCGCTGACCTGTATCGATCGCACGCAAAGCCAGCCCGTGCCAGCAGACCTCGTCAAGGTCATCATCCACGGCACGCTGACGTTCATACTGAAAGTGCAACACGCGCCTGACCTCAGCACGGTGTGCGACGCGCTCAGCATCCTGCAAACCGAGGCCAAGGCAACCTCAGACAACGCTGCACAAATGCTTGATGCTGTCAAGCAGGAACTCAAGACCGAAATAAAGAACACCGCCGATACCGTCCACGCAATCGCCACAAACGTACAACAAAATATAAGGAACGGAGAGGAGGCAAGGACTGCAGCCAAGGAGGCGGTGGAGGTAGGTAAAGCCAACCTGCAGATGGCAAGACAGATCAAGAACGCAGGACCACAGACAGGTGGCGTGGTCAGCTATGCTGCTATGGCAGCGAGGGGCGCGACGCTAGCAGGTACACCAAATACACAAGTTCCTAGAATGGCTCCCATGCAGACGCAGCGTGAAGTCGTCGTGACCATCAGAGACCCCACTACAGTGCTTAGCCTGCGGGCGATGAACCCGCGCAACCTCAACGCGCATGTAGAGCGCGCCATCGCGCAGAGTGGAAATGAAAATATAAGCAGCATCAAGGTCCTCTCTTCGAACCAGCTAAGAAGCGGCGACCTTAGCATCAGAACGGCGACCAGCAAGGAGGTAGAAGCACTAAAGCAGTTCGCTGACGACTGGGTCCACCGCATCGGCAACAGGGCCACGTTACGGATCACAACCTACGGCATTATCGCACACGGCATGCGCACCAGCACAATAGACATAGACAGGTTCGAGGAGATGAGGGATCATTTACTGCTGGACAACAAGCCGTTCATCCCGCAGGCAGAGATTAAGTACGTTGGGTGGCTGACACGCAACGCACCCGCGAAAGCCGCCTCTAGCGTCATTATAGAGTTCAGCAAACCAGAGGATGCCAACAAGATTATCGACGAGGGCCTGATCTGGCAGGGCGAGGTCTTTCAGTGCGAGCGATACGAGCGACAGTGCCGAGTGAAGCAGTGCTTCAAGTGCCAACACTACGGCCACATAGGAACCCAGTGCAAGGCAACAATCGCATGTGGCTACTGTGCGCAAGAACACGAGAGTCGAGACTGTCCGTCCAAGCTCGACCGGAATGTACCCAGGAAATGCGCCGCCTGCCGAGGCGAGCACGAAGCGTGGAGCTACCAGTGCCCTACCAGGAAGGAGGAGAGGGCGAAAGCAAGAGCTGCATACGACGTACGGCCATACTACCACCCAGTCGCGGAGACACAAAGAAGCAGCATCCCATCAGAAGTACCAGCTACCACTATCCGACGCAGCAGACCCGCGCAAGCTCCTGCACCGACGCAGCCTGCACCGATCACCAGGAACAGATCGCAACCCGGACGAGGACAGAAGAGGACGAACGCTGGAACCACTGTCGACCCAGCAGACCAGCAGAACCCGTCGACACAGGCAAGCGGCAGCCAGAGGCCGCAGAGACACATCATACCTACCCGGAGAGCCATAGAAGCCACCGGGGCCAACAAGCTGCAGTCACAAAGTGGCAACAGCCAGCACATGGAAATCGACTCTGATAACGAAGCATGAATAGACACAACAGACTGAACAT
The DNA here is from genome assembly GCA_012274445.1 of Sclerotiophoma versabilis. Classification (NCBI taxonomy): domain Eukaryota; kingdom Fungi; phylum Ascomycota; class Dothideomycetes; order Pleosporales; family Didymellaceae; genus Sclerotiophoma; species Sclerotiophoma versabilis. The sequence continues at coordinate 745,763 of JAAROD010000093.1, forward strand.
ACTACAGTACAATGTAAGAAAGTCAAGAGACATGGTCATGGCATCACTCCTGCGCGACCCGGGGATCTACGACTTCGACATCATCGCCATCCAGGAGCCATGGAGGAACCCGTACTCCGCCACCACTCATCACCCGGCCAAGGACAGATTCCACCTCTGCTATGCAACAGGGGACACGGAGGGCCCAGCCCGGGTCTGTTTCTTCGTCAACAAAAGAATGGATCAGACAAAGTGGCGCTTTGAGGAGCGAACAAGGGACATTTGCTCCATCATCATAGACCCGACAGACAATCAGCACAGCCGAGAGCGGCTTGTTATCCACAACGTCTATAACCCGCCGAAGACCTCGAACAACCGGCAGAGCGCATTACCGCGGGCGCGCGAGGCACTGAGGCAATACCAGGCAGACAAACAAGTGCTACTGGGCGACTTCAATCTGCACCACCCGCTATGGGGAGGACTGAACAGAGAGGTCACCGATCTTGAGTCAGAAGATTTGATAGACATCATAGGAGACTTTGCGCTCCACAACACGCTTCCGCCAGGGACGACTACGTACGAAGAAGGCCGATCACAGTCCACAATCGATCTCTGCCTCGTAACAATGGGGCTGATCGAGCAAGTCATCAAGAGCGATGTAGACAGAAGCCTAGACCACGACTCAGATCACCTGCCCATAAGCACAACGCTAGATCTCGCAGCGCAACGTATCGAGAAGAAGCCGCGGAAAGACTGGAAAAGACTGAATGAGAAACTGTACACGAAAGCGCTGAGGCGCTCTCTGCCTCCCCTTAGAAGACCACTCACAAAGGCAGCGCTTGACACCTACACGGCTGAGGTGACCGCAGCAATCCAGGACGCGATACACGAAGCAGTGCCCGAGACTCATCCCTCCACCTACACGCGAGAGGGATGGACTGAGGAATGCAGAGCGGTGCTCGCTGAGACAAAACGACTGAAGAGAGCACACAGTCGACATCACACGGAGGAGACGTGGGAAGCGTATCGCGCTGCGAGGAACCACAAAGCAAGAACGATAAGAAAAGCACTGCGTAAAGCACACAGAGACCGTATAGAGCAGGCGTCTGAGTCGCCAGACACGCTGTGGAAGCTAGCGAAGTGGGTGCGAACGAGGCACGACCAGCCGACCCGATCCATACCGACTATACAACACCCTAACACACAACAAGACCTGATTGATCCCGCGGACAAGGCTGAGCTGTTTCGAGACATCTTCTTTCCCACGCCGCCAGAGGCCGAACTGGGAGACATACAGAACGCTGAGTACAGCAGCCAGATCGACATGCCACCGATCGAAGAAAAGGAGGTGCGGACTGCGATTCGAGCGGCATCGCCCCTTAAAGCCCCAGGCCCGGACGGGATCACGAACAAAGCGTTGCAAGCCGGGACCGACCTGATCGCGGTCCATCTGACGAGGGTCTTCAACCAGAGTCTGCGGCTGGGTTACTGCCCAGTCTTATTCCGAGCATCCATCACAGCAGTCTTGCGTAAACCTGGCAAGGCCAACTACGGAGTCCCCAAAGCATACCGTCCCATCGCACTGCTCAACACCATCGGCAAGGCTATGGATGCGGTGATAGCTCGGAGACTGAGCTACCTGGTGGAAACCCACCACGTGCTACCGCCGACGCACATGGGTGGAAGGAAGCATCGATCCACTGAGCACGCACTACACGCCGTCACAGCGAAGATCTATGAACAATGGAACAATGGAAAAGACGGCCAGGTGGCCAGCCTCTTGTTGCTGGACGTGTCCGGAGCCTTTGACAACGTATCTCACAAGCGGCTGCTTCACAACCTGCGAAAGCGGAAGGTTGACGAGAATACCGTGCGCTGGATAGCAAGCTTCTTGAGCGACAGACACACACACATCCTGGTTGATGGGTACAAGTCTGAAGACTACGCGATAAACACAGGCATTCCCCAGGGCTCACCGCTCTCCCCTATGCTTTATCTCTTTTATAACGCCGACTTGATCGAGCAATGCAACGAGCAGACAGACGCTATGTCGACAGGATACATCGATGACGTGGCTATCCTCGCCTGGGGAAAGACCACAGAACAAACATGCGAGATACTACGCACAATACTAGAGAAGGCACAGCAATGGGCAACCACGCACGCATCAGTCTTCGCCCCTGACAAGTTCCAGCTGACTCACTTCACAAGATCGCGCAAACGCATCAACGTTGACGCGCTTATCCAGACAGAGTGGGGCGAGATAAAGCCGTCAAAAACATGCAAGTACCTCGGACTGACCCTAGACACTAAGCTGAAGTGGAGGGAGCACGTAGAGACGATCAGACAGAAGGCAACACGCACAGTGCACATGCTGAGCAGCTTGGGCAGCTCCACCTGGGGCGTCCGACTGCAAGACATGCGCAGACTGTACGAAGCCATCGCGCTGCCGCAGATGATGTACGCGTGCTCCATCTGGTCCAACGCCAGCCTCAACGACAAGAAGCGCGGCTACACACACAAGGCGGTAGACGCGTTGCGCAGCATTCAAGCAAGAGCAGCAAGAAGCATGTGCGGTGCCTACAGAGCAACATCAAGGGTTGCACTTGACGTGGAGACATTCCTTCTTCCCGTCGAACAACAGATTTGGAAGCACAACGCAGACATTATCACTCGACTGTCATCAAATAGGGACATCGCGAAGACCGCATGCTACGAGCCAAGCGAACCAACACCAATAGTCATCGACAAGAACTACAGGGCTCATAAGAGCCCCTGGCAGAAGGCTTACGAGGCACTGAGGAGCAAGCAGGTGCGCGACCTCGACAAGCAGGAGCCGATCCCCCCGTTTATCACACCTCCGTGGCGGCGAGGGCCACATACCTACATTGATAACGATGCGGAAAAGGCCCGCGAACGCCATGACCGAGAATGCGCAACAAACAAGAGACTCAGCATCTACACAGACGGCAGCGGCATTGAGGGCGAGATCGGCTCCGCAGCAGTGTGCCCGCTAACACAACAGACGCTATCCGTAAACATGGGATCAGACAAGATGTCGACAGTATACGCAGCAGAGCTGCAAGGCATCAACCTGGCACTGCAGATCGCGCAGGAATATGCAGATGGAAGCGGCGAACGGAAACAGGTAGCCATATACACAGACAACCAGGCCGCCATCTGGTCCATTGCCAAGGCAGAAGGACGCTCAGGGGCATACATCCTCAAGGAGATTTCGCGACAAATCCTGGAGCTCCAGGAGACAGGATACTCGGTGACCGTCCGATGGATCCCCGCCCATGTGGGCATACCCGAAAACGAGGCCGCCGACCAGGCTGCCAAGGAAGCCACCGGATGGAGAGAAGACGGCCGCAGACAGCAGCCAGCAGACGCACCTTCACAGCTATACCCACTCAGGACAACACTTAGAAGATGGTGCAAGACGCAGGCAGAGAGAGCGTGGATCAGCGCGTGGAGGGAAGACAAGAAAGGCCGCGCGACATACAGACACACGCCAGTGCCCACGAAGAAGGTGCTGCAGCTCCACGAGAGGCTCAGCAAGAGGGAAAGCGCGCTGCTAGTGCAACTGCGGACTGAGAAGATAGGCCTTAACGACTTCCTCTTCAATCGACACGTTCCGACTGTCACCAGCCCCCGCTGCAGCTGTGGAGAGAGGCGACAGACCGTCGCCCACATCCTCCTCCGCTGCAACAAGTACAAGGACCTCCGGAACCGCATCTTCGCCAACCTATCCGGACGGCACAGCCTCAGGACCATCCTGAGCACGCCACAGCTAGCCACCAAAGCCATCGAGTATATAGAGCAGACGCAGATCCTTGGGCAAGTGGGGATCAGAGATACGCAGACGACGCCGAGCGCTGGGGGGAGACTGTAGGTACAGCGGACGCGACAGACGAAGCAACACGCCTCTCCGAGCCTAGAAACACAGCATACAGTCAGTACAACCGCTATTGAGATGAGCTGGCAGGCAAATTTGAGATAGTGGTTGATGGAAAGCGGCAGGTTTCGGGGGCAGCTGGTTCCTCTTTGTGAGGGATGAAGTGGGGCGGCGCGGATCAACGTCCGCACCGCGTCCGCTGTCTGCCACGACCTGTCACTCCGGGCATAGCTGCGCAGTACGCGGCTGAAACCGAGTAGGAGTCAATAAATAAATAAATAAATAAATAAATAAATAAATAAATAAATCAATCAAATCAATCACCCCACCAACTTTCACACCCACCTTGCGCACCCCAGCAACTCAACGCCACGATGACTTTACAAAGTGCCCTTGCAGAGATAAAGGGATTGAAGCCAGGGGTTTCTTTTTCGTACCGGGCACTTGCCAAAAAACATAAGTGTTCCAGCACTACTTTGACGGAGAACCACAAGGGTCGGAGAACGTCCCATGCAGAGTCCCAGCTACATCAACGTCTCCTACACCCACGCGATGAGGCAGAGCTTGTACAATACATCAGAGCACTCACAGAGAGACATATACCACCTACAAGACAAATGATAATTAACTTTGCAACGCCTTTGTGTCGATGGGAGCCCTCATATAGCTGGGTAACAAGGCTCTTAAAACGTTACCCCGACACACTTACCACGGCCTGGACCACCCCTATGGATACCGATCGTCACGACGCTGATAACAGTGAAAGATACCGTGCTTATTTTTGAGCTTCTGCACACTAGAATGACGGAGTTCGATGTCCTTCCCGAGAACACATACAACATGGACGAGAAGGGATTTATGATTGGGGTACTTGGTAAGACCAAGAGAGTCTTTGATAAGGTACTGCATAAGCAGAGACGGTTTAAACAAGCCTCTCACGATGGTAACCGGGACTGGATCACCGTGATAGGTGCTATATGTGCCGATGGGACAACCCTACCCCCAGCAGTGATCTTTTCAGCCAGCGGAAAACAAGATCCAAGCCAACTGGGTAAGGGAAATCGAACCAAAGAAGCATTCACTGTACGTTGGAGTGTCTTTCACAGGCTGGACGAACGATGATCTTGGTGTTGAGTGGCTTAAGAAGGTGTTTGACCCCCCTACCACGCGGAAAGCTCGGAGAAAGTCCAGGTTATTGATCCTTGACGGCCACGGCAGCCACGTGACAAGAAGATTCATCGACTACTGTGATAAGCATCGAATTTTACTGCTTATCTTCCCTCCACACGCTACCCATGCGCTGCAGCCACTGGATGTGGCTTGCTTCAAGTCACTGAGTCAAAACTACACCAAAGAACTGGTCAAACACAATCATTTTACTGAGGGATGGATCCCACTGAACAAGGGAGACTTTATAAGCCTATTCTGGCCTGCTTGGGTTGATACATTCACCGAGAAGTTGGTGTTGAGTGCTTTTGAATCCACGGGAATCAACCCACCGGACGCGGACGTCATACTTGATCGATTCAAGAAACCACCACCCCTACCAACTCCTTCACCACCTGCAACACCTCCAGCACAAACTGAGCCTCAGTCTGCTCTTTCTGAACCTAATTGGTTGCGTTGCAAGTCTGATTTGAACCGTGCAGTGAAGTATGGGGACGTTGAGGCAGCCAACTCAGTGATACAACAAGTGCATCAGTACCACGTGCTTAATGAGCCTAAAGATCACCAAATACAAGGCTTCAAAGACGCTGCAGAAGCCAAGAAGAGGCGTAATAAGAAGAAGAAAGTGCTACCACTGTCACCGCGAGACCCTAATGTGCAAGGTGGTGCTACTTTCTTTGATTCTAGTGCCGTTGCACGTGCAAATCACCGTATGAGAGTGAAGGAGAAGGAAGACCTTGAAGCTGAGGCTGCAAAGGTGACTAAGAAGCAAATTGAGTTCAACAACAAGCTCCTTAAGGCTAAACAGCAGGCAGATGCCACGAAGAAGAGGTTGGAAGACGCGGAAAAGAGGGCTCAAAAGAAGGCCCAAGAGCAGGCAGAAAAGGACGCTCGGAAGGCTGAAAGATTAGCTGCCAAAGAGCTCAAAGACGCACAGAAAGCATCCAGTAAGCCTAAACAGGCAAGGAGCAAGGCTTCAGCGAAATCGCAGTCAAAAGTAACAAAGCGTGGTGGAGGTGCTGGACGGCGCCGGCCACAGGTGGTTCATGAGCGTTCCCCGACGCCCCTACTTAGACAGTCAGGCAGCGGCCGCGTTATTGGGCCTACAAGAAAACTAAGATAGTCAAAAGCTTCGCAGTAGTTAACAGTCTAATCCATCAACTTTTTCTGTGATAATAGCTATTGTACGTGGTTGAATAACCTCATTTCTATCTGGGTGGTGGAGATGGTGGGGTGACCCGGGCGGTGAACCGACCCGAGCGGCGACTTGGCACGGTATGAGCTAACCAAGCTACACGGGAAGACTCATACGGGCCTTTTGTCGGAGGTCCTACCTTGTTTCAATTAAAAAGCTGCAGTTAACAAACAATGGAAATCAGCAGACCAACTAGCCTGGTGTTGATCTAATGCAACGTTTATCGAATTATGTAACGATGGTCTTATCCGTATATTGATACTTATGGTAACATTAGAACCAACTGCTGTTTCTGCAGGCGACTTGATCTGATACAAAATCTCTATTAACCAGAACAACTAGATTGAATGGGCACGCCTTGACCAAAAGATTGCTTTTAGCCAGCACAATTGCTGTGCAGAAACTTCCCAGATTAGACATCCGGGGATTCCGCAATGTCGTATTTCTGGTCGCGCAAGTGAGAATGCAGTAGCCAGGTTCTTAGAGCTAAATACACAGATCAGCCCCATCCTAAGGTTTCAACGGCGCTAGCTTTCCAGGAGGACATGGCTTAGGAGCCCAAGCTGCTAAGATCGACATGATATCGGACGGCAAGGCGGATACAACTAACAATATTCATTGCGTATTGCCTAGTTTGAGGTGACGATGCGTAACGACGAAGCGCAGGACGACTGGACGAGGTGCTGGCTAGGAATTGTGTGCTAGTATATGCCGCAGTATGTAAATGTTTATGAGCCGCTGCTTATGCAATGTTATCTAGAGCGTGCATCTTGAAGTAGACCCCGCTGTAGGTGAACTAACTCTATCTGGTCAAATCACTACATATCGATCAAGCTCCGCTCGGTGTGGGGCAAAGCCTACGGTATGGCAAAGTGGGTATGAAAAACAAGCCTCTCAGACCCACAGCCTCGGACAGTTGGCATTTCTAGTTGCTGCGGGGTATTTGATGAACATGTCAGCTACAGGATTCCGCATGTGTATCGTTACGGTTCCGCCTTTTCTTCGTCTACATATCCAAAGGTACTCTTATCGACCAAATGAGTGGTCCTCGTCCCAAGTTGACTCGACGGAGAGGCGCATGTGAAGAGTGCCGTCAGAAAAAGGTTCGATGTAAGCTTATTCCCCGTTGACGTGGGTGCGCGCTAAGGGACACAGGCGATGGAGCGAATCCGTGTAACCACTGCCAAGTATACAAAAGCCTTTTCTATCCTGAGACTCACCACTAACACCATAACAGCGGAACGAATCTCTATGCGAATACAATATACGTCGCTCACGACGCCGTCTGGAAGAGAACAGTATCCAGAGCCTTGGCAAGCACGTCTCCACAACGACACAGCCGCACGCGATAAGTGACAGCACGATGCCTGATTCGTCAAACTCAATTCATTCTTCTGAAGTTGTTGTTGGTCGGGATGCCGGGGACTCAGTAAATCCTTTAAATACGCCATTTAGCGAGGTGTGTTTCTCGCAGTTGGTGTCCGACAGCGCACATTTGTATCTGAATCTTGATTTTCCAGATGAAATGATGCTGAGTACCAACCAAGTCCAAATCATAGGTACATATAAGGCCCCCATTTTTTTCTCCACTTTTCGGTTCGGTAGAGACGTATTCATAGCTCTTTCAATAAGGTAGCTGTTGGTTCTCGAACGGAACGAATTTTTGACTAGAGAATAGAGCCAGGTCAGCAAACAAGCAGTTCTGGGAACCAGGTACCGTACTATACACCCAGAAACGACACGCCCGTACTGGACTGGCTCAAATTGAGCCGCGACCAAAACCTACACCAGCACAATGCTGCCCAGTTCTGTGATTTCCTAGATGTTGAGCAGGACGACGGCGCCGCCAAGTGTACTCTTAAGCTCTTTTCCGAACGAATAGTTCCCGATAAAGCAGAGGTACACAATCTGTTTCTCTTCACTGATCCTTCATCTTAAATCTCTAATACTTCTCAGACAAAGCCGTCTTCAACCCATAAAACGTACAGAATCACTGCTCTTTTCCAGAACGCAGATGGAGGAAGCCGTAGACAACAGACGGTATTTGACAAAGTGAAGTTGCTACTTTCTTCAGAGCACCAGACTTGTCTCTCTGATCTCTTGAGCAGAGCTGACTCTGGCGGGGTCCATCAGAGCCTGGACCTAAATGATCTTCCCGTGAAGAAGCTCGTTCAAAGTATGTCCAGGATGCCGCCTACCAGAAATCTGCTAATGCTTTACAAGGGGCATTTAAAGAGCCAGGAGGGTAAGTCAAATACATAACTAATGCACTACGTGAGCTCATGTTTGGGATAGGTTGAATCTATTCATCAAGGAACACGATGTCATGAGTGTACAAGAGCGTTTTTTCGATCAAAAGAATTTGCCTCTAGACGTTAGCAATATGTCACTGCTAATTGTCTCACTGGCTTGGGGAGCTTTGTTGGAACCGGAAGTAAGCTCGGTCTCCAGAGTAGCGTTACTAGATGCTGTGCTAGAAACTTCAACGTTACTACTTCGCCAAAATAGAAGCGTCCGACAGTTCTTGGTAGATTATTCCGCTCGATGACAGCCAAGATTTTGCTAACCCAAGCCAGGCGCTTGTTGCTGCAGTTCGTACAAATCCAATCATGTACGGCGAAGTAGTCGGCTAACCTATGCAGCTCTGTCTTGCCGAAAAGACGGGATCCTGCAACCTACCTGCGCTCATACTTGGCAGCATTTCGACTGCGGCCTTCTTGAGTCTCCATTTGGAACCTGTTCTACGCAGGTTCTGTACTAGCGACGAGCAAGCTTTTCAAGCTAAACGAGCCATGTGGCTACTCTACTGCATTGATAAGTCTTATGCATTGAGATGGCAAACCTTCTCTGTAAGCTCCCGCTCTATCTGGCTATCTTAGACCGATCGGGCTAAGGCTAATGCAAGGCAAACAGCTAGTTGGTGACAGTTCCCTTCCGACTACGAACCCACCCGACAAAGTGCTTCAGAGTGATTTTGCAACCACATCCCCCTCAGAATGGTTGTGGATTCGGTCTCGGTACTCCAAAATCTGCTCGAACATCCTGCAGCTCCGAGTAGGCGCAAAGGAAGAGCCATCCGAAGATCGTTCTAACAAGGCTGTGATGCTGTCAACGGCGCTGGAAGAATGGTATAGATCAACTGGGATTAGCCAGATGACGCACTCTCTGGACCATAGTGACGCCATGCGCGTCAAGCTCCAGATATCCTACTATTACTACGAGGCCCGGTTTCAATTACTAAGTATAAGCCTGCCAGATCCACAACTCTCTTCTCCGGCAGGGTCTCAGGAGTGTAGAGAACTACTTAAGCGATTAACACGGGAAACAATTACATTTTCTAGCGCCATACCTTCTGATTATCTACTTCAAGACTGGTACGTGTCGCACGAAACATGTCTCTCACTATACGCTTGTACTAATCAGTTGTACAATAGTAGCCATCTATTTATCAACACACTTGCTTTGTGTATGCTTGCGCTGGATATTCTCCTGGAGTCGGGCCAGGACTGCGGGAAGGAAAACCGAGCATTACTCAGCATCGTTGCTGGTTTCTTTGCTAGGGTAGAAATCATGTTGCCGCAAAGTTCTATCTTCGAGAATGTGTCTAACTTGATCGAGATCCTCACATATCGTTGAATCCAAGGTAGTGCAAGAGTAGATAATTTCGCTTGTTTTGGTTAACGTAAGTTACAAGCAAGCGCGCCACCCAAGCGAGCGCGCCCCCCCCCCCCCCCCCCCCCTAAATCGCCAGTAAAATTACAAAATTTACAACTATATATCTCAACAGTTACACAGTGAAATCTTCTAAAACTTTGTGAATAATACCACATAGGTATTAGTAAGTACACGCTAGAGTTTTAAACTTGTAGGTATAATATGTCTTGAGATAGGATCCAGATACCTCTATAAAACAGTGTTTTCTTAATAGCTTTTACAATACAGACTCTACTAACTCGGAACTTTATAAAGCTCTTAATTATGTAGATGTAGCTGTATGCTGGAACTTTTAGAGAATTCTACTGCGAAATTATCAAGATAAGTAAGTTAGTTATAAATTTCGTGATTTTACCAACGATTTAGGGGTGGCGCGCTCACTTGTAACTCACGTTATATACATTGTTCTGGTCATACGCTGCCTTTATTCCAACCAACTTTTCGTCTTTACGTGACGCCTTTTCGTATATGAATGGATAACATATGAATATCAAACCTCAATCTATCATGGATTTCCAATATACCCCATCAAGGATTTACACCAGACCGACAGCGTTGTACGTGTTAGATCTGCCAATAGAATTAACCGTAGCTAAATCTACGATCAAGGTAGCAGCCACATAAGCGTGTAGTCACAGCTTCGACAGTCCACATGGAAAGTGGGGTCCCAATCGTATGGCGCATTTCCTGAACGCCCTGCGCGGGGCAATTTTATGTTTAGTGGATACCCACCCTAGAGATCCTCACACCGGCTGTGACCAAGTGTCTCGCTGCCACAATCACACAATACTAATAGACTGGGCCTATGTTCCTGCCCATGATCCCGTTCAACACAAAACTTCTGGGCATATCTATTGCTAGCCTACCGAGAGGTGATTAGCAGATGGAGCGACAGATGCCAACCTGTTGGCGAGTAAGATTATCCTCGGTGTTTGATCAAGATGTCTGTACTATGACTTGAAGCATGTTCTATCGCTTTCACAATCAGACGTATGAGGTTTTACTACAAGATTCTAGGGTGAGATACTCTGTAGCTGCTGCACTATTTCTCTCCATAGACCGGATCAGCGGTGATAATACGTCTGCCGCAGACTGTCTGTTTCTCGCTGCATGCGTAGACCGGAAAGATATCTCGCTCGATATTCTGGAGGCAGCCTCGATGCAAGCAAGAGAAAACGCTATTAGGGTGCTTGACGAATATGCGCTCGTCACCAGGCGACCTGCTGAATCTGCGCTAGGTCTTCTTCGACTAGTCCATCAAACTCTACGCAAGCGGCTGCAAGTGGAGGGACGGCTCATACAGTGGACCCAATGCAAGATCATACAGCTAAGCAAGTGAAGACGACTGCTTCCGCATGTGCAATGGTGGTATTCAAACCTGTTGGTTTGACGCCCTGGCAAGCGCCGAGTTCAACAAACGAACGGTGAGTTACTGCAGGGTTCCGCTCCAGTGGTCTCTAACGCCAATAGCAGTGCCCGAAGTAAAGCGCTCTGCAGTGACCACACTGGCAAGTCCATTCTCTTGTATAGCCGTAACTATGCCAGGACACGCACGAACAGCAAATTTAGCAGTTAGATGAGGCGCTGGCAGAGGCGCTATCTGCGCTGGCAGCTCTTATCTTATCACCAAATCGAAGTCGTAGTTCAATAGTTGAGTACTCTCCTTGTCTATCTCTGTTACCTGCATCTCCAAATCTGTCCATTGCCCAAACTGAATCCTTCACTGGCTCCAATTCGACGTCGTTGCAGCGCAATAATACACCTATCGCCTCTAGCTTGGCGGCTACTATAGTATAGCGTGGCTGTTAGACTGTCAATAGCTGCAACCCGCGGCCACTGCCGTCTCTCCTACTTCCTCTGCCCATTGCCACACACCTTATCTTTGCTGACTACAAGCTACTGCTGCTACTTGGAGCTGTGGTTTTCCGCTTCTGAGAGCGAGCCATTGGCAACTACTGCACCAGAGAATTATCGCGAGATACAAATTTGAGTTATTTGAGCTTCTTCAGAGTTTTGCCCCTCGTCGACGCTTCGTCATGTGGCGGTCCGGTATTTCGAAAACAACCCATACTGTATAGCCTGTGCACAGACTGCATTGCGCAGAGAAAACAGCAAGTGTTGCAGCATAATTTCGTCGCTACAACAAATAGACTATTGATAGCGCTCAAAATACATACTACATCCTATCCTCGTTTAAGCGAGCTACAAGTATTGCAGCTAACAAGGAAGCAAAGGAGCAGGCTCCGAGTATTATCTCCGTCCCAAGTTGCAGCAAGCTTTCTCCCACCAAGCTGAACGCAACTGTTCCGAGGAAAGAAACCAGCATCTGCGGTATTGAAACAGCAACATTGCTTAGACTTTGCAGCAAGGCAGCCCACCCTGCACTACTACCAGCGTGCTTATTGCTCAAGATTTCTATGTTGATTAGTGTGAACGGAATCCATTGCATCACAGCCCAGCTTATTCCCGCTATGGCAGCCATGAAGATAGAACCAGCGGCCGACTGTACCACGAGGGCGCCCACCAGGCTCGTTGCGTAAAGAAGCTGCGAACAACACCATATGCGAGTTTTCCAGCAGACGAGACCATGTTTCAACGCCAGCCACGAACACAGAGACAGAACAAAGGAAGTCATTAGCAGCGCCACAGAAGCAAAACACAGCAAAGCTAAGGACCCGTATCTAGATCCAGATTCCTCATTGCTCCCTCCTGCCTGGGCAGCGTGACCAGTTGAATGACCGTTGGAATCGCTACCTGCCCTCGACGCCTCCGTCCGAGCTAATTGGTCGACATAGCTAGGCGAAATGATGTCAGAAAAAGAGGCCTTGTGCAGGGGAACATGTGAACAAGGAAAAGCGTACCTGCTTATGTAAGATAGAAACGGAGACCACGCAAACCAGGACAGGAACTGCACGCCCTGAATGATCCACATTCTCCTCGACAGTCTCACGCTACGGAGAGATGTCCAATGCTGCAAGGTCCATCTTTTTGGCAAATTGGGCTCTTCAGCCAATCCCCTACCGAACTGGTCCTCACCAGCGCATAGACAAGTCATGACTTGCGAAATTCCTATCCACAAGGCACCGAGCCTACTGAGAGCCTGAAGCTGAGTCGAATCAGCCCATGGTAGTAGCCTGGCAATATCTGTATAGGCCAAGAGATAGCAAGACATGTTGGCTGTGTTCGTTAGCCGCCCTACCCAGGCATTCGCCTTGGACTGTTCATGGTCGGCACAAGTGTCTACCAACAGCGCTCGTAGCCCCATCTGAATTGCTGAAGCAGATATGTTCATTGCTAAGATGAGTAGCACAGCAAGCATCTGCGCTGTAGGACAAGTGTTGGGTGCGCGGCAGTACTCGACGCGCATTCGAGAGTGGCTCGCCACCTCGGCAAAGGCAAGGAGAGAGATGCACAGGCCGATAGCACCACTTACAACAAAGGGTTTTCTTCTGCCCCATCGCGTTTGAGAGAGGTCACTCCATGCGCCGAAGAAAGGCTGCACAACGGCGCCGCACGTAGGAGGGATAAGCCATATAGCACTTATCGAAGCACGGCTGAAGCCAAGCGAACTCAAGGCATCCTTGAATGGCATTAGCACGCTTCTAAACCCCTCACTGTGCAATATGCCTTGATGTGTACGTACCGTGGCGAAGGCGAACTGGATAGAATAAGCGACCTGAAGTCTTCCCTCCCCATTGGTATTAGCAAGGTACACTCACCATGCTCAATCATATCAAAGTGTTCCTTACCCTGTAAACCCGGAAGTCAGGCCGACTAGCTCCATGGAGCTTTTCTGTTGCTTGGTCCACTCTTCCATCTCTAGAGACTCCATAGCCGGCAGTACGATTAAAGAGTACAAAGAGAGAATCGAAAGAGCAAGCCTTGGTGAGTGAGCCTATCCAGGTCCGAATCGAAGTGTAAGTGAAAGTGCTAGCTATTAGCGAAACGATGAGCTCGAAATGGTGAGCTGGCTGATACAACATTGCAGCGTCTAGAAAGTATATACAGCAACCCAATGTTAAGCATTTTTCAATTGGTTTTGTCTTCTTCTCATTGCGGAAATGTCACACCAGATCCGAGACGGATATGCTAATGCCAGCTGCTCGACACCCTTGAGCAGATAATGCACATACAGCATATCGGCTATTCTCGTGCTGCGCCTTACTTATGGATCCATGTAAGCTAATGAGTCACTAGACTGCAAAACTGCTAGGGCCGGTAGGGCAGGTGTTAACCAACCTATCAAAAAGCATATGTGGCCAATGCACTATAGCTGGTTAGCCGGAACGACTCTTTCCGATATTAGGGCTGATTTGGCTGTGTTTCCTTACTGTTTGGTGATAACTCAGCTGCTGATTTCGTCGTTTTGCATACCAGATGGATGCTGGCCCCGATGCTGTTTTTGACCCGATCGCGCACGCCTCAAACGTCAACATCATCAACACATCTGCCTGCGAATACAGAGATCTTATTTGTACTATGGTTGTTGGCGATCACGACCTTAGAATGGACATCGACGCTCTTTTTGATGAAAACGAGATACACTTCGACGCTGAGCTGATGCACGAACTCGCCGCCCATTTAGCTTTTGCAGCACACCTACCCACCGCCGATGAGGTTACTGGAACGAGCGAATTACTTGAAAACGAGCTTGTTCAGCACACAAACGGGCTGACGATACCTCATGATGATAGCGATGATAGCGTTGATAGCGATGACAGTTACTGCAGCGACAGCAGCGCTGCAGTCGTCGCCAACAAGCGGGCAGCAGGCGATCGCCAGCCAATAGGTATTGGCAGCAGGAACCTCTACGCCCGCGCCGGGCGCGCAAGAACAACACCAACATCGAGGCCGTCGTTGCGCAGTTGAAGCCCAAACCCGCAAAATAAAGCTGCCACTGCCTATCGAGCATGGCGAAGTCGACCTTTCGCACGTCGACGATCCGTGGGTGAACTGTGAGCGACCTCACCCACTGTTACCGGAGGTAACCTTTGCGACGCGCGGGGAGTGCGAGAGGTTCTACCGGAGCTTTGCGTTCAACAACAAGCTGTATTTTGAGCAACACCGATAGATCAGGAATACGCGGGGCGAGCGCTACAGTTGCTATATTCGCTGCTATCGGGCAGGCAAGCGGCGACCAGTACGGGAGGCAGAAAGTAAGCGTGAAGGCGCAACCCAGAAAACGCAGTGTAAGCATGCGTTCTAAATTGTTGCAGAAGACCGAGGCGACGTTTCAAGCTCGCGATAGAGGATCTTGCACTGCGAATGTCAGAAATCGCTACTACTCAATCACCCGCCGATGGCAATGACCCAGGAGTACTCTCCATACCGGCGTAGGCAGCCTGCCAACAATATGAAAAAGGCGACTATTGAAGAATTTGACGAGCACGGCAGTACCAAACGTACGGTTTCAGCGATAACAAGGAAGTTTCCAGGCGTCAACCTTCGCGCTGCCAGCTGTTGAAGACGTTGCGTACGTCGTTTCTGCGAAGGTTTGAAAATGGAGACAAGTGTGCATGCGACAGTCAATTGATTACAGCAGCAGGGCTGGTTTGTGTGGTAAGTCACGATAATCGTCGTGGTGTTATAGGTTTTTTCGAAACACCGTGTACGCCCCGTGACTTGATTAGTGATGAGGTGGGGCAATGCAACTAGATCTGTTTTGTTAGCGTTTGTACAGCAAATAGTATCCTAACGTTATCCTACACCCTTTCCTGGTCCATCGCCAAGGCGGAAGGACGATCGGGCGCCTATATCCTCGCGGACATCGCGCAACAGGTCCAGGAGCTCCAGGACAAGGGACGGACAGTAACCGTCCGATGGGTTCCAGCCCACGTGGGCATCCCGGGAAACGAGGCCGTCGACAAAGCAGCCAAGGAGGCCGGGAAAACGGTCGCAGAAGCTCACCCGCAGACGAACCTCCCAGACTATACACCATAAGGTCGACAGTGAAAAGACGATGCAAGACACAAGCGGAGCGGGCGTGGATAGCAAAGTGGCGCACAGACACAAAGGGCCGCACAACCTACGGACACACCGACGCCCACTGAAAAGATACTCCGGCTCCACGAGGGGCTTATCAAGCGAGAGAGCGCGCTGCTGGTGCAGCTACGGACCGAGAAGATCGGCTTCAACGACTTCCTCTTCGCCCGAAGAGTGCCAGATGTCACCAGCCCGCGCTGCGACTGCGGAGCGAGACGACAGACTGTCGCACACATCCTTCTCCACTGCAGCAAGCGCAGGAATCTCCGGGACCGCATCTTCGCCAGCTTGTCCGGACGAGACAACATCCGGGCCATCCTAAGCACGCCACAGCTAGCCACCAAAACCATCCAGTATGTAGAGCAGACGCAGATCCTTGGGCAAAATGGGGATCGCAGGCGCGCAGACGACAGCCGAGCGCTGGGGGGAGACTGAAGGTATTGCAGACGCACATCATGAGGCAGCCGTGCCTCTACGAGCCTAGAAGTACAGTATTCAGTTAGTAGAGTCATTATCTAGATGAGGTTGGTAGCCACGTGTAGATAGTGATGAGAGGGAAACGGCAGGCCTCTAGGGACAGATGGCTCTCAGGAGTGAAGTGGGGCGGCGCGGATCAACGTCCGCACCGCGTCGGCTGTCTGCCAAGCCTGCCAGCCGGGCATAGCTGCATTTCGCGGCTGCAACCGTGTAGGACCCAATCAAATCAAATCAAATCAAAGAAAACACCACACATAGCGAGAACTCGATTTTTGAAATTCAGTCGTATTTTCGTGCTTAAACGGTCGCTCTTGACGCCAATTGACGAGCCAGCACCCAGCCGCAGCAGCCCACATGGCCAACCCCATTCCGCGAGCACGCTACACGCCTCAGCACCTACCTTCAGGACGCGCTGACCTGTATCGATCGCACGCAAAGCCAGCCCGTGCCAGCAGACCTCGTCAAGGTCATCATCCACGGCACGCTGACGTTCATACTGAAAGTGCAACACGCGCCTGACCTCAGCACGGTGTGCGACGCGCTCAGCATCCTGCAAACCGAGGCCAAGGCAACCTCAGACAACGCTGCACAAATGCTTGATGCTGTCAAGCAGGAACTCAAGACCGAAATAAAGAACACCGCCGATACCGTCCACGCAATCGCCACAAACGTACAACAAAATATAAGGAACGGAGAGGAGGCAAGGACTGCAGCCAAGGAGGCGGTGGAGGTAGGTAAAGCCAACCTGCAGATGGCAAGACAGATCAAGAACGCAGGACCACAGACAGGTGGCGTGGTCAGCTATGCTGCTATGGCAGCGAGGGGCGCGACGCTAGCAGGTACACCAAATACACAAGTTCCTAGAATGGCTCCCATGCAGACGCAGCGTGAAGTCGTCGTGACCATCAGAGACCCCACTACAGTGCTTAGCCTGCGGGCGATGAACCCGCGCAACCTCAACGCGCATGTAGAGCGCGCCATCGCGCAGAGTGGAAATGAAAATATAAGCAGCATCAAGGTCCTCTCTTCGAACCAGCTAAGAAGCGGCGACCTTAGCATCAGAACGGCGACCAGCAAGGAGGTAGAAGCACTAAAGCAGTTCGCTGACGACTGGGTCCACCGCATCGGCAACAGGGCCACGTTACGGATCACAACCTACGGCATTATCGCACACGGCATGCGCACCAGCACAATAGACATAGACAGGTTCGAGGAGATGAGGGATCATTTACTGCTGGACAACAAGCCGTTCATCCCGCAGGCAGAGATTAAGTACGTTGGGTGGCTGACACGCAACGCACCCGCGAAAGCCGCCTCTAGCGTCATTATAGAGTTCAGCAAACCAGAGGATGCCAACAAGATTATCGACGAGGGCCTGATCTGGCAGGGCGAGGTCTTTCAGTGCGAGCGATACGAGCGACAGTGCCGAGTGAAGCAGTGCTTCAAGTGCCAACACTACGGCCACATAGGAACCCAGTGCAAGGCAACAATCGCATGTGGCTACTGTGCGCAAGAACACGAGAGTCGAGACTGTCCGTCCAAGCTCGACCGGAATGTACCCAGGAAATGCGCCGCCTGCCGAGGCGAGCACGAAGCGTGGAGCTACCAGTGCCCTACCAGGAAGGAGGAGAGGGCGAAAGCAAGAGCTGCATACGACGTACGGCCATACTACCACCCAGTCGCGGAGACACAAAGAAGCAGCATCCCATCAGAAGTACCAGCTACCACTATCCGACGCAGCAGACCCGCGCAAGCTCCTGCACCGACGCAGCCTGCACCGATCACCAGGAACAGATCGCAACCCGGACGAGGACAGAAGAGGACGAACGCTGGAACCACTGTCGACCCAGCAGACCAGCAGAACCCGTCGACACAGGCAAGCGGCAGCCAGAGGCCGCAGAGACACATCATACCTACCCGGAGAGCCATAGAAGCCACCGGGGCCAACAAGCTGCAGTCACAAAGTGGCAACAGCCAGCACATGGAAATCGACTCTGATAACGAAGCATGAATAGACACAACAGACTGAACATACTACAGTACAATGTAAGAAAGTCAAGAGACATGGTCATGGCATCACTCCTGCGCGACCCGGGGATCTACGACTTCGACATCATCGCCATCCAGGAGCCATGGAGGAACCCGTACTCCGCCACCACTCATCACCCGGCCAAGGACAGATTCCACCTCTGCTATGCAACAGGGGACACGGAGGGCCCAGCCCGGGTCTGTTTCTTCGTCAACAAAAGAATGGATCAGACAAAGTGGCGCTTTGAGGAGCGAACAAGGGACATTTGCTCCATCATCATAGACCCGACAGACAATCAGCACAGCCGAGAGCGGCTTGTTATCCACAACGTCTATAACCCGCCGAAGACCTCGAACAACCGGCAGAGCGCATTACCGCGGGCGCGCGAGGCACTGAGGCAATACCAGGCAGACAAACAAGTGCTACTGGGCGACTTCAATCTGCACCACCCGCTATGGGGAGGACTGAACAGAGAGGTCACCGATCTTGAGTCAGAAGATTTGATAGACATCATAGGAGACTTTGCGCTCCACAACACGCTTCCGCCAGGGACGACTACGTACGAAGAAGGCCGATCACAGTCCACAATCGATCTCTGCCTCGTAACAATGGGGCTGATCGAGCAAGTCATCAAGAGCGATGTAGACAGAAGCCTAGACCACGACTCAGATCACCTGCCCATAAGCACAACGCTAGATCTCGCAGCGCAACGTATCGAGAAGAAGCCGCGGAAAGACTGGAAAAGACTGAATGAGAAACTGTACACGAAAGCGCTGAGGCGCTCTCTGCCTCCCCTTAGAAGACCACTCACAAAGGCAGCGCTTGACACCTACACGGCTGAGGTGACCGCAGCAATCCAGGACGCGATACACGAAGCAGTGCCCGAGACTCATCCCTCCACCTACACGCGAGAGGGATGGACTGAGGAATGCAGAGCGGTGCTCGCTGAGACAAAACGACTGAAGAGAGCACACAGTCGACATCACACGGAGGAGACGTGGGAAGCGTATCGCGCTGCGAGGAACCACAAAGCAAGAACGATAAGAAAAGCACTGCGTAAAGCACACAGAGACCGTATAGAGCAGGCGTCTGAGTCGCCAGACACGCTGTGGAAGCTAGCGAAGTGGGTGCGAACGAGGCACGACCAGCCGACCCGATCCATACCGACTATACAACACCCTAACACACAACAAGACCTGATTGATCCCGCGGACAAGGCTGAGCTGTTTCGAGACATCTTCTTTCCCACGCCGCCAGAGGCCGAACTGGGAGACATACAGAACGCTGAGTACAGCAGCCAGATCGACATGCCACCGATCGAAGAAAAGGAGGTGCGGACTGCGATTCGAGCGGCATCGCCCCTTAAAGCCCCAGGCCCGGACGGGATCACGAACAAAGCGTTGCAAGCCGGGACCGACCTGATCGCGGTCCATCTGACGAGGGTCTTCAACCAGAGTCTGCGGCTGGGTTACTGCCCAGTCTTATTCCGAGCATCCATCACAGCAGTCTTGCGTAAACCTGGCAAGGCCAACTACGGAGTCCCCAAAGCATACCGTCCCATCGCACTGCTCAACACCATCGGCAAGGCTATGGATGCGGTGATAGCTCGGAGACTGAGCTACCTGGTGGAAACCCACCACGTGCTACCGCCGACGCACATGGGTGGAAGGAAGCATCGATCCACTGAGCACGCACTACACGCCGTCACAGCGAAGATCTATGAACAATGGAACAATGGAAAAGACGGCCAGGTGGCCAGCCTCTTGTTGCTGGACGTGTCCGGAGCCTTTGACAACGTATCTCACAAGCGGCTGCTTCACAACCTGCGAAAGCGGAAGGTTGACGAGAATACCGTGCGCTGGATAGCAAGCTTCTTGAGCGACAGACACACACACATCCTGGTTGATGGGTACAAGTCTGAAGACTACGCGATAAACACAGGCATTCCCCAGGGCTCACCGCTCTCCCCTATGCTTTATCTCTTTTATAACGCCGACTTGATCGAGCAATGCAACGAGCAGACAGACGCTATGTCGACAGGATACATCGATGACGTGGCTATCCTCGCCTGGGGAAAGACCACAGAACAAACATGCGAGATACTACGCACAATACTAGAGAAGGCACAGCAATGGGCAACCACGCACGCATCAGTCTTCGCCCCTGACAAGTTCCAGCTGACTCACTTCACAAGATCGCGCAAACGCATCAACGTTGACGCGCTTATCCAGACAGAGTGGGGCGAGATAAAGCCGTCAAAAACATGCAAGTACCTCGGACTGACCCTAGACACTAAGCTGAAGTGGAGGGAGCACGTAGAGACGATCAGACAGAAGGCAACACGCACAGTGCACATGCTGAGCAGCTTGGGCAGCTCCACCTGGGGCGTCCGACTGCAAGACATGCGCAGACTGTACGAAGCCATCGCGCTGCCGCAGATGATGTACGCGTGCTCCATCTGGTCCAACGCCAGCCTCAACGACAAGAAGCGCGGCTACACACACAAGGCGGTAGACGCGTTGCGCAGCATTCAAGCAAGAGCAGCAAGAAGCATGTGCGGTGCCTACAGAGCAACATCAAGGGTTGCACTTGACGTGGAGACATTCCTTCTTCCCGTCGAACAACAGATTTGGAAGCACAACGCAGACATTATCACTCGACTGTCATCAAATAGGGACATCGCGAAGACCGCATGCTACGAGCCAAGCGAACCAACACCAATAGTCATCGACAAGAACTACAGGGCTCATAAGAGCCCCTGGCAGAAGGCTTACGAGGCACTGAGGAGCAAGCAGGTGCGCGACCTCGACAAGCAGGAGCCGATCCCCCCGTTTATCACACCTCCGTGGCGGCGAGGGCCACATACCTACATTGATAACGATGCGGAAAAGGCCCGCGAACGCCATGACCGAGAATGCGCAACAAACAAGAGACTCAGCATCTACACAGACGGCAGCGGCATTGAGGGCGAGATCGGCTCCGCAGCAGTGTGCCCGCTAACACAACAGACGCTATCCGTAAACATGGGATCAGACAAGATGTCGACAGTATACGCAGCAGAGCTGCAAGGCATCAACCTGGCACTGCAGATCGCGCAGGAATATGCAGATGGAAGCGGCGAACGGAAACAGGTAGCCATATACACAGACAACCAGGCCGCCATCTGGTCCATTGCCAAGGCAGAAGGACGCTCAGGGGCATACATCCTCAAGGAGATTTCGCGACAAATCCTGGAGCTCCAGGAGACAGGATACTCGGTGACCGTCCGATGGATCCCCGCCCATGTGGGCATACCCGGAAACGAGGCCGCCGACCAGGCTGCCAAGGAAGCCACCGGATGGAGAGAAGACGGCCGCAGACAGCAGCCAGCAGACGCACCTTCACAGCTATACCCACTCAGGACAACACTTAGAAGATGGTGCAAGACGCAGGCAGAGAGAGCGTGGATCAGCGCGTGGAGGGAAGACAAGAAAGGCCGCGCGACATACAGACACACGCCAGTGCCCACGAAGAAGGTGCTGCAGCTCCACGAGAGGCTCAGCAAGAGGGAAAGCGCGCTGCTAGTGCAACTGCGGACTGAGAAGATAGGCCTTAACGACTTCCTCTTCAATCGACACGTTCCGACTGTCACCAGCCCCCGCTGCAGCTGTGGAGAGAGGCGACAGACCGTCGCCCACATCCTCCTCCGCTGCAACAAGTACAAGGACCTCCGGAACCGCATCTTCGCCAACCTATCCGGACGGCACAGCCTCAGGACCATCCTGAGCACGCCACAGCTAGCCACCAAAGCCATCGAGTATATAGAGCAGACGCAGATCCTTGGGCAAGTGGGGATCAGAGATACGCAGACGACGCCGAGCGCTGGGGGGAGACTGTAGGTACAGCGGACGCGACAGACGAAGCAACACGCCTCTCCGAGCCTAGAAACACAGCATACAGTCAGTACAACCGCTATTGAGATGAGCTGGCAGGCAAATTTGAGATAGTGGTTGATGGAAAGCGGCAGGTTTCGGGGGCAGCTGGTTCCTCTTTGTGAGGGATGAAGTGGGGCGGCGCGGATCAACGTCCGCACCGCGTCCGCTGTCTGCCACGACCTGTCACTCCGGGCATAGCTGCGCAGTACGCGGCTGAAACCGAGTAGGAGTCAATAAATAAATAAATAAAATAAATCAAATCAAATCAAATCAAATCAAATCCTACACCCTTTAAAGAAGCCTAGATAGCTTAGTTTTGCCTATCGCGATAGAAACCTGGTGTTGTAGTTTAAACAGGACACTCTTAAAAGCGAAAACGTCTAACTCTAGTAAGCAGCAATAGCTTCAAACCTAGTAAACGTCAGCAGAGGCCTCTACAGGTATTTAAGCAGGGCGTTAATCCTCCTGCACCTCCTACTCTGCTGTTAACTATAAGGCGTGCGCATTGCTTATAAGACTGTACTCTGCAGCAAAACGCTTATAATCCTGGTTGTAGCGACGCTGCTGAAGCCTTCCCCAGCCTGCTTTTTGAACCTGACCTGAGCTAGCTTGCGATCAATGCTTAAGCCGCTGATATACCTAGAGAGGACAATAATGAGGAGGAGGCAGAGGATGCGACAGTGGACAATAATAAGGCTGTAGAATACGCGTTACAAGTAGCTGTTGCTGTAGAAGCTGGAGTTGTTAGCGAGCAGCTAGCTGCCGCTGCAGAAGACTTACCTGGTAGCACTGCTGCTGTTGCCTCAGCAGCTTAATTAAGCTAGCAGCAGCGTTCTAGGTTGCAAGGTAAAGCTTTCAACATTAAGCTATATCTACACTAGGCTGGCAAATGGGTAGGGGTTGGGTCGGGGTAGCACTAGCGTGGGTAGGGGTTGGGTAAGCTTAGTCAGTATATCTCAATTTCGGAATTATCACACAGCTAAGAAGGCCTACTTAGAACAACTAGAATCTAGCTAGTTGAAAACAGGGTAAAGGTATACGTGTACATGCACCCCAAATTCGGCATCATAGACAGTTATCACAGTACTTTATCACAGTACTACCCACCTGGGTACCCCGAACCCAACCCCTACCCACGCTAGTGCTACCCCGACCCAACCCATACCCGTGGCCCGTGCGACCCCGACCCAACCACTACCCAACGTTGGGTACCCCGAACCCATTTGCCAGCCTAATCTATACTTTAGATAGCGCGCTTGTTAGGGCGTAATAGAGAGGAACGTAATAGCTTCAGCCTATTAATTTACGCGTAATAAGCCTGTTAAAGTCGTACTTTAAGCAAAGCTTGTAAGTACTATTCTAGGAGTTAGCTCTTATTCTGTAATATCTTAATTTCCTATACTAAAATGTCCGTGCACGGGAAGACCCCGCAGGTCACGGGGTGTACACGGTATTTCGAAAACAACCCATAAGTCTCCGGGCGTCACGTTCTGTCAGCGGCTGCCGCCCAGATTTGGTACCGTGCACGGTCACTACCTAACGTGGCGACCGCTACCGTGCACGGTCACCTCGTGAGCCGGGTCAGCGAGTGAGCCACCCCACCACTTTTGAGCACCGATAGAATTGAGGTTAGAAAAAAACACGACAACAGCGAGAATTTCACTTTTTGGAATCAACTCGATTTATCGCACGCAGACGTCTACTAGAGACGCCGTTCGACTAGCCAGCACTCAGGAGCAGCGCCCACTGCTTCTGAGGCGTCATGGCGACACCGTGGCCTCGACGGTCGACATGGCCAAGCCCAATTCGCGAGCACGCTACATGCCTCAGCACTTTTCTGCACGACGTACTGCACCTCATCGAGCGCACCGGCAGCCAGTCCATGCCGACAGACATCGTCAGCGACATCATTCGCGGCTCATTGACGTTTGTCTTGAAGATGCAGCACACGCCCGACCTGAGCGCCATCAGCGACGCCCTCCGCATCGCCCAAACCGAGGCCAAAGCCACAGCAGAACACACGGCGCAGGCCCTCGACGTAATCACAAGCGAACTCAAGAACACTGCAGAACTCGTTCAACAGTCAGCAGCGAACATACAACAGAACGGCAACACAGCGGAGGAGGCGAGGGCAGCGGCCAAGGACGCTACAGAGGTGGGTAAAGCGACGCTTGAGGTTGCGAGAGAGATCAGGAACAAGAGACCACAAGAGCAGGCAAACGGACCCATGAGCTACGCTGCGGCGGCAGCCAGGGGCGTCCCACTAGCAGCTACATACAATGCACAAAGCGTAAAACAACCATCTGCGCAGACACAGCGTGAGGTCATCATGAACATCAGAGACCCCCTTACCGTACAGAGCCTGAGGGCTATGAACCCCAGTAATCTTAAATTGCATGTCCAGCGTGCCATTGAGCAGAGCGGCAACGAAAACATAGCAAGCGTGAAGATCGTCTCATCTAACCAGCTGAAGAGCGGAGACCTGAGCATCAAGACAGCAAGCAGCAACGAGGTCGAGGCGCTGCGACAGTTCGCGGACGACTGGGCTCACCGCATCGGCAGCGGAACCACAGTGCAGATCCCGACGTTCGGCGTCCTGGCTCACGGTATACGCACGAGCACGATGGACATGAGCAAGCTCGACGAGATTAGAGCACAGATTCTACAGGACAACCGACCGTTCATCCCCCGCGCAGAGATAAGACACATAAGCTGGCTGACCAGAGACGCGTCCGCCAAGACGTCATCAACCATCACCATCGAGTTCACCAAACCAGAGGATGCCAACAAGATCATTGACGAGGGCCTGATCTGGCAGGGCGAGGTCTTCCAGTGCGAGCGATACGAGCGGCAGTGCCGAGTGAAGCAGTGCTTCAAGTGCCAAAGATACGGCCACATAGGAACCCAGTGCAAGGCAGCAACAGCATGTGGCCACTGTGCGCAGGAGCACGACACCCGGGACTGCCCATCGAGGGCCGGACAAACCATAACTAGGAAATGTGCCGCCTGCCGCGGCGAACACGAAGCATGGAGCCGCCAGTGCCCAACCAGGAAGGACGAGATGGCCAAGGCGAGGGCCGCGTACGAGATGCGACCGCGCTACCATCACGTTTCGCAAACGGCCAGACAAAACGTGCAGCTTGATATACCGACGTCTACAATCCAAAGGAGAAGGCCCAGCCAACCGGCTGCGGCTTCGCAACCGACGCAGCTCACCAGAAACCGATCGCAAACCGGACGAGGACAGAAGAGGACCAATGCCGGAACCAATGTCGACACGACGGATCAGGAGATCCCATTGACACAAGTAAACGCGAGCCAGAGACCGCATCGACAGATTATACCAAGCAGACGAGCTCTGGAAGCGACGGGCAACAGCGCCCGCGCGACACAGAACCACAGTAGCCATCATATGGAGATCGACACCGATAACGATGCATGAATAGACAGACCACATTAAGCATACTACAGTACAACGTACACAAGTCAAGAGACATGGTGATGGCGAGCATGCTGCGCGACCCACGAGTTCACGAGTACGACATTCTGGCCATCCAGGAACCATGGAGGAACCCCTTCACGGCGACGACACACCATCCAGCAAAAAGTGTGTTCCACCTCTGCTGTCCAGCAGAAGAGGTGGCAGGGCCCGCCCGGGTATGCTTCTTCATCAACAAAAGATTAGACCACAAGAAGTGGCAATTCAAGGAGTACAGCAGAGACATCTGCTCGCTCACGACAGAGTTCGGTGATGATCAACTGGAGAGACAACACATTACCATACACAACATATACAACCCGGCGAGACGCAGCGAGAGCGATAGCACAGTACTGACAGACGTCCGCACAGTACTACACAACAATCAAGCTAATGAGCAGATCCTGCTTGGCGACTTCAACCTGCACCACCCCATGTGGGGTGGCACAAACACAAGACACACCGACACTGAGTCTGCAGATCTGCTGGCGATCATGGAAGACTTCAATCTGGATAGCACACTGCCTCCCGGAACCATCACATACGAAGAAAGAACTTCACGCACAACCATCGACCTTTGCCTGGTGACTACGGGTCTGCCTGGTGACTACGGGTCTGGTAGATCGGGTGATTAGAAGCCAGGTCGACCGAGACCTCGACCACGACTCTGACCATCTCCCCATTAGCACTGTGATAGACATGAGAGTACAACAGCTAGAAACATTGCCGAAAAGAGACTGGAAACGATTAGACGAAGGGACGTACCACAAAGTGCTCAGAAGGGCCCTACCGCCACTTCGCAGACCCGCAAATAAGACAGCACTTGACACATACGTACAAGAAGTCGTCCAGGCCATTCAAAAGGCCATCGATCAAGCAACACCATACACACGACCGTCAGACCGAGCCAAGGGGGGTTGGTCGGAGGAGTGCAGCGCAGTACTTGCGGAAGCGAAGAGACTCAAAAGAGCACACAGCCGGTGCCACACGGACGAGTCGTGGGAGGCCTACCGCGAAGCAAGAAACCACAAAGCAAGAACAATCAAGAAGGCACTGAGAGAAGCTCACAGAGAACAGGTAGAGCAGGCCGCGAGGTCGCCAGAAGCACTGTGGAGACTCGTCAAATGGGCAAAGACAAGAGGAAACCAGACCCCAGTAGTCACACCCGCTATACGACATCCAGAGACACAGGAGGAGATAGTAGACCCGAAAGCCAAAGCGGATGTGTTCCGTGAGACCTTCTTTCCAGCACCACCAGAGGCCGATCTAGAGGATATGCGAGACGCACAGTACGACAACCAAATAGACGTGCCACAGGTTACAGAGAAAGAGGTCAAGGACTCTATCCGAGCAGCTTCACCGCTCAAGGCCCCTGGCCCGGATGGTATCGCCAACAAGGCCCTACAAGCGGGAGCAGCCCAGCTCGCAGCCCATCTGACGAGGATCTTCAACCAGAGCCTACATCTAGGATACTGCCCTGCCCACTTTCGCGAGTCGACCACGGTCGTCTTACGCAAACCTGGCAAGGACAACTACACGGCACCGAAGTCGTATAGACCCATCGCATTGATGAACACTACAGGCAAGATCATGGATGCGGTCATCGCACGACGCCTCAGCTACCTGGCTGAGACCTATTACGTCCTACCACCGACACACATGGGCGGCAGGAAGATGCGCTCGACCGAACACGCTCTTCACGCCGTCACCCATAAGATATACGAAGCATGGAGTAAGAATACTGGACGGGTGGCGAGTCTCTTGCTCCTCGATGTCTCCGGTGCCTTCGATAACGTCTCACACGCACGCCTGCTGCACGATCTGCGGAAGAGACGAGTAGACGAGAAGACAGTAAAGTGGATCGCAAGCTTCCTTAGCAACAGACACACGAGCATCGCAATCGACGGCTTCAGGTCGACAGCATACCAGATCAACACAGGCATACCGCAAGGGTCGCCACTGTCACCCATCCTCTACCTCTTCTACAACGCGGACCTGTTAGATGAATGTAACAACACACCAGAAGCCGTGTCGACGGGCTACATAGACGATGTCGCTATCCTGGCATGGGGCAAGACAACAGATCAGACATGCGAGACACTGAGTCGAATCCTTGAGAAGGCACAGCGCTGGGCTAGCACACACGCATCGGTCTTCGCCCCAAACAAGTTCCAGCTCACTCACTTTACAAGATCACGGAAACGCATCAACACAGAAACGCCAATTCAGACTGAGTGGGGCGAGATACAGCCTAAAACGACGTGCAAGTACCTTGGACTGACGATGGACGCGAAGCTGCACTGGAACGAACACACAGAGGAGATCAGGCGGAAGGCCACAAAGACAGTGAACGCGCTCAGCTGCCTCGGAGGGTCAAACTGGGGCGCCAGCCTCCTCGACTTACGGCGAATCTACCAAGGCACCGTGCTCCCGCAGATGATGTACGCATGCTCGATATGGTCGAATGCCAGTATGAAGGGGAAGCTGTACACTAGGAGGATGCTCAACACGCTGCAGAGCATACAGGCAAGGGCAGCAAGGGTCATCAGCGGTGCTTACAGAGCTACATCGAGAGCGGCGCTAGACGTAGAGTCGTCTCTCCTCCCCATCGAACAGCAGATATGGAAGCACAATGCAGACACTGTCATCCGGCTGCTCTCGAGTAGGGACATCGCGGCCACTTCAGGCTTCCAGACAAACACAGCACAGCCGATAGCTGCAGACAAAGCCCGCATCAGACACACAGGCTCCTGGGAGAAAGTACACGAGGATATGAAGAGCAAGCAAATCCAAGACGTCAAAACACAAGAACAGATCCCATGCTTCCTCACTCCACCCTGGAGACACGGCCCAACCACCCACATTGACGCGACTGCCGAGAGAGCGCGGGCGCGACACGATAGAGAGCACGCAAAGGGAGACAGCCTCAGCATCTACACAGACGGCAGTGGCATCGAAGGCGAGATAGGCTCTGCAGCACTGTGTCCACTCACACAACAGGTACGATCTGTGCACATGGGGCCAGACACAGCGTCGACAGTATACGCAGCAGAGCTACAAGGTATCAGCTTAGCAATGCAAATCGCTCAGGAGTATGCAGCCCGAAACGGCGCGCGACGAGACGTCGCTATATACACAGACAACCAAGCCGCCATCTGGTCCATCGCCAAAGCGGAAGGACGATCAGGCGCCTACATCCTCGCGGACATCGCGCAACAGGTTCAGGAGCTCCAGGACAAGGGACGGACAGTGACCGTCCGATGGATACCAGCCCACGTAGGCATACCCGGAAACGAGGCCGTTGACAGAGCGGCCAAGGAAGCCACTGGATGGAGGGAACACGGTCGCAGGGGATTACCAGCAGACGCGCCGCCCCAGTTTTTCACTATACGCTCGACAGTAAAAAGATGGTGCAGGACACAAGCGGAGCGGGCATGGATAGCGAAGTGGCGCACAGACACAAAGGGCCGCGCAACCTACAGACACACACCAACGCCCACCAAAAAGGTACTCCGGCTCCACGAGGGGCTTACCAAGCGAGAGAGCGCGCTGCTGGTGCAGCTGAGGACCGAGAAGATCGGGTTCAACGACTTCCTCTTCGCCCGAAGAGTGCCAGACGTCACCAGCCCGGGCTGCGACTGCGGAGCGAGACGACAGACCGTCGCGCACATCCTTCTCCACTGCAGCAAGCGCAGAAACCTCCGGAACCGCATCTTCGCCAACCTGTCCGGACGAGACAACATCCGGACTATCCTAAGCACGCCACAGCTAGCCACCAAAGCTATCCAGTATGTAGAGCAGACGCAGATCCTTGGGCAAAATGGGGATCGCAGGCGCGCAGACGACAGCCGAGCGCTGGGGGGAGACTGAAGGTATTGCAGACGCACAACACGGTGCAATCGCGCCTCTACGAGCCCAGAAGTACAGTGTTCAGTTAGTAGAGTCATTATCTAGATGAGGTGGCCGCCAAATGTAGATAGTGATGAGAGGGAAACGGCAGGCCTCTAGGGACAGATGGCTCTTAGGAGTGAAGTGGGGCGGCGCGGATCAACGTCCGCACCGCGTCGGCTGTCTGCCAAGCCTGTCAGCCGGGCATAGCTGCGCTCCGCGGCTGCAACCGAGTAGGACTCAATCAAATCAAATCAAATCAAATCAATCAAGCTATCAGTCTGCACCTGCCAACTTGCTCACTGCTGAATTTCCACCAGTTCGCGCAACACGGTAAATGGCACCAATCTCACCAGTTTTGCCTACTGTCGCATTTAGAAGTGTGAGATTCCTGGCCCCTTTACGATCAATCTGCACAAGATCGATGGCAACAAGCTATGCTGTGAGTTAAACATCACCAAAACAATAGTCAGCCTAACGTAACTTGTCGACAGGAGGCTTTGGATCTTCTTGAGCGTCAGCGACGAAAAGTTTCACCTGGCGCAAATTTCACACCCAGCAAAGATGGCATGCTCGGATGGATGAACAAGTTGGGTTACTCCGTATGACCACTTTGCCGTCAAGCGATGATGATATTTATGAAATCCAGGTCGATGACATTAATCGCCTCAGAATCATTCACGTAGCTGGAACAAAAGGAAAGGGCAGCACTTGTGCGTTCATCGAATGCTTGCTGCGAAGTCGCGGCTTGACGACCGGGCTTTATACCGGGCCACACCTCATCGGCCCTGAAGAGAGGATAAGGATAGGGTTTTCACCACTGCCGAAAGATATGTTCGCGAAATACGTTAACGAGGTATACGAGACCCTCCGTGATGAGCATCCTACACCAAAGTATCTTCAGCTCTTGACGCTTGTCTCATTTCATGCGTTCATCCAGGCTGGGGTTGATGTAGCAATTTACGAGACCCACCACGGTGGCCAGAACGATGCTACAAACTTCATTCCAAAGCCTACAGTAACAGCAATCACAGTAATCGATTACGATCACACTGATGCACTTGGAGGGTCCCTGGAACGGATTGCCTGGCATAAAGCGGGAATAATGAAAACCAACGTCCCAGCCTTTTCAGTCTCACAGCAGCCAGTAGCAGCCAGCGTTCTTGAAGATCAGGCTGTCATGAAGGGTGTTCAATTGAAATTCATCCAACCATTGTCTGAGCTGCCTGCAAAAGCTCTGCGACCGCAACCAGAGGTTCAGCTACAAAACTTTTCGCTAGCTCATGCTGTATGCAATAATTTCCTACAGCAGATACAGGGATGCCATCTCACTACAGAAGTTGTAGAACAAGGCCTGAGAACATTCAACTGGCCAGGCCGTTTTCAGACCATCACCATCGGGAACGTCACGTGGTTTCTTGATGGGGCACATAATGAGTTGAGCCTTAACAGGTGTGCAGACTGGTTTGCACAAAACAGCAGGTATGAGTGTGTATGCTTGGCATGCAGTGGAGTGCTAACTACAAAAGCTTCCGTAGAACCGTTATATTCGGGCACTTCTCTACCCATCGGGATCTAACATCGCTCAGTCGATCGTTGGCTGAACCGCTCCTGAAACATGATATAGATGTTCAGCATGTCATACTTACTGCTTGCCCTTCTGCCCAACGCGCAAACCAAGGTCTGTCCATGCCTATGTATGCAAAAGCTCTCTGACCCCTTTATAGATCCTATGTGCGGGAATCCCCTATCTTACCAGGAAGCCTGGGAGAACTTGGGCGGCAACTTCACAGTTCACACGACCACGGATCTAGATGCTGCTATGAGTCTTGCTACTCGACTCGGAGCTACCAGCATCTTGATTACAGGGAGCTTGCATTTGGTTGGTCATGCTCTTCGGGTCTTATCCGTGAGCCTATGATGTCACCCCGATCATTCCTTACAATCTTCGACGCTTTGGGCTGACGTCATCGGTGGTCGAGGGTGGTGAGTAGATCTTCGTCAGGATGATCATTGTGAAGCTTATTTGAAAGTGGAGTAGCGAAGCTGGGGTCAAATTCCACGCTATCAGCGACAACGACTTTTAGTCATCATAGGTCACGTGCTCACATCTATTGTGTCAGGTGACTTTCAAAGAGAGGCCTTCTATTTACTACCTTCCATAAAATGAGCGCGCGAAACCAACTTGGACGATGGTTACCTCGCCTGTCAAGATGCCACAATTAGGCCGCGTCTTCAATGGATTAATCAGTCTTTTGGATCACCTTCCGGGCTGCAACCCTGTGATGTAAACGTCTTGAAGAACCCAGTTCGTCTTCATTATCAATCTTCAGACTGATGTCCTCACTTTAGACCCGCACCAAGCATCACACATGGAAAATGGAGGACTTGCGGATACTGCGGCGCGATTCTACCTATGATGATTCCCAAGGTCTACCTACCATTGTTACTCGTTTTTCTGTCGCCTGTGGATCTGCAAATCTACCTCGCCTCTACCTTGCACTTCGTTGTCGATTCAGCTTCAAATACATATACGAAGCTGCTTGTATGCCTTGTACACTGTTGCTCCTGGGCTCGCCTGCTTCTCCCAAACAGAACCGCTCTCTTTAGCCGCAGTCCTTCCGACACCGATACTCGAGCCTCCCAATCAGCTGAGATCCCGCAACAACTAGCCCTCTCAACTCCTGCCGACTCACTAGACTGAGCAGACAGTTGCTGCAGCGTCGACTTGAAAACGGGGCCGGAGTACACCAACACGAAGAGGTCATTGTCCGAGAACAAAGGAGCCACTGACCTACAGAAGAATCACGCCGCCATCACTTCCTACTAAGGCATCCTTTCGATTGCAGAGCGAGGTTATGCTCTCCCAGCACCAAGTTGAGTTCCGTGATACCTATCCGGCCATCGCTATATCCTCGGATGATGGCGATGCGGAAGCCTACGGGTCACAGGCGAAGCCATGGGCGGTGCGAAAGAAGTCTGGTGAGGCGATTAAACCTACTCTTCGGTCTGCGTCACGTCTCAGGCCATCGGGAACATCTCGTACACCAGGCACATCTATCCACTTCAAGGCTGTGCACTTCAACGAAACGATGGAAGAGGTACGACACTTCCTGTCGGCAGACCGACCGATTGCTGTTAGGGACAGCTTTTCGCTGGCTGAGACTGCATGCAGGAAAGAAAATGAGCGCCCTTTAGAGGACGACCCCAAGTCTCAGTCAGCCGAGTGGGAGATCAAGCTAGCCAACTGGCCGTCTTCCAAATGCCGCAGCCAACTGAACGCACCCGTGCGTGTCGAAAGCATTGCCATGGCGCCAGACAAACATACGCTTTTTGGCAATATTGCATGTGCCAACATGTCGTTCCAGAAGTCCGTTGTGGTTCGTTTCACACTCGACTTTTGGAAGTTTACATCTGACATTGAGGCTGAGTACAACCACGATTGCCATAAGGCGCAGGTACACGACAACTGTGACCGCTTCGATTTCAACATTGACCTAGCCGACCATGCCGACCTGGAGTCCAGAGCTTTGTTTCTTTGCGTTCGTTATCGGACCAATGGCCAAGAGTTCTGGGACAACAACAGCTCGATGAACTACAGTGTTGAGTTCCAAAAACCGGTAACGGTAGAGAAAGTCAAACGGCAACAGCCGATTTCCAAACGTCCACGCAGCGATCTGAGACTTGAGCGTCTTGATGACGAATGGGACCTCGGCGTCGAGAACAACTTCCGCTTTGGCAGCTCTTGCCATGACACTTATAACACACGCAAGCCTCCCATCCTCATCAAGCCCAAGAGAAGGCAGCAACCGCCAGTCTGTGCTGATAAGGATGCTCGTCGCTGCCAGCAGAGTCAGACTTACTCGTCTCGCTGTGAACGTGGCGCGCCCTGCTCAGCTTCCCTAACTATCGCCCAGGCCGTTCTGCAAGATGGCAATGACCTCAACGTCAATACAGTCGATGTTCGCAAACATTATTTCAGCCACTCTACTTCGCTTGCCGAATCTCACTCAACCGTTGGGAGTGAATGGGAGGGGCCAAGATACCTTGTTGTCTGATATTTCCTCTTCAGTCCGTAGAGAACGAGTCTACTCAGCTCGATCTCGGCTCACTCGTGGCTGACTTTTTTAATCTCACCACCTGCTATATGCGGCCACCTCATCAGATATAGTTCTCGCACCTCAGACACGATTAATTACCAGCTGGCTCAACAGACGACAATCCTGTCAACGGTGGATTTATGAGAGTCTGGTCCTGAGCCTGGGTATTGCGATGTCGTTACATTCGAAAGAAATAACTAGATCGGTCCGCTGTGGAGAGACATGCACAACAATCTGCAGCACATTCTTCACATGATGTATTTATGGGACTGGTAGTTCGAAAAGCAAGAGCAAAGGCATATAGCCCACTCTCGAGGTGAAATGCAACTGATAACATGATTGCAGCGCATGCCCTGGGACAGCTTGCCTATAAAAAGCACTCTACGCGAGATTCCAAGGAGTGATGTGCAGTCTTTTCGTTTGTACTTTCCTACATGAAGTCTCAACAGACATCCGATGCGCCCTCCAGGCATGCAGTTTTCCGGCGACCATATCTGATCCTGTGAGGATCTGTTTTCTGCCCATGTCTTCCGGTGCTTTGTATAGAGCGCCCTAGGGTGGACTGTTCTATGGTCGACGTGTCCTTGCGTACCGGGGCGATATGAATTCTTCCGAGACACTATCTAGTCGTGTGAAATAGCTCCTTCGACACTTACGGGAAGAGACGCCAGCATTGCGATCTCCGATAAGGGGTGGTGGTCGTCACGAGTCACACTCCTTAGCCTCTTACACAGCACGCGAACGGTTCACCACGTAAGCACTCATCTCTCTACAAGCCACATGATACCACCATTACACCTGCATACAGAGACGAGAGAATTCCATCCGCATGCTAGACGGTTAATAGGCAAGTAGTGCCTTGTGATACCAGGGTTTCGTGTCGCCATGGAAGAATCAAAGCTTTTGTGCGCATATGTCTGTTTATGCTCTGGCACGGAACTCACGCAACGGCTTTGTCGGGTCAATTTTCTTTGTGCTGACTGGTTCATTGCATCTATCCACTCTGAAAGCACTTCTCAATCAAAGGGATTTCTTCTGGTCTCCTGTAACACACACTTGCCATCAAAAGGACTTTTCTCGACACATAGCCATAGCCTTTGTGACACTGCTCAGGCTTGCGTATCCATGACCGGGCTGTCTTCCGAGAACAGTCTTTTAATGCCGGCCAGGCATAAGGGAAAAACACAAAGTGATTGACCTACGGTGCAGACCTACCAGGGATCAGTGCATATAGCAGAGCAAGAGAGGAGACAACTCACCAAAAAGATACCTCTGCGCAATCCCAAGTCACCGCTCCGGTTGGTGAGCTCAGAAATAATGACGGCAATTGTCCCACAGAGTTCAAACGATGCGGCGACGCCGTTTAGAGCAATGAGAGCATGTAGAAATTGCACGTGATGCCTGCTGGGCGAGGCACCGTCATCGCTTCTGCTTATTCCAGAGCTCGCATGCCTCTGCAGTTGTCTGATTGCAAGCAACAAAGACATGAACGACAAAGCTGCAAGGCGATTGAGCGAAGCCGGCACATAAGCAGAGAAGAGCTCCTTGCTGCTACTCATTAAGGTCAGACCATTCGCTGCATGTTTGAAGAGTACCTACGCTGCCACCTGGGCTGTGTCTAGTGCTGCTACAACGGTCGCTATGTAAGCCAGCCATATGACCCAGGGGGGATGCATGAATACACGTAGGAGCCGGGCGAGCTTGTAGGGCCTCAAGTCAGTGGCGACCACCCGAACGTGGGAAGAATACTCACATTGGTACC
This sequence comes from Sclerotiophoma versabilis, assembly GCA_012274445.1. Classification (NCBI taxonomy): domain Eukaryota; kingdom Fungi; phylum Ascomycota; class Dothideomycetes; order Pleosporales; family Didymellaceae; genus Sclerotiophoma; species Sclerotiophoma versabilis. The sequence goes on from JAAROD010000093.1 coordinate 781,346, forward strand.
AGCGAGAAGCTGGAGCGTGCAAGACAGCACCACATCTAGCCAAACGAACCCTTCTCCTTCCGAGCGGATTAAAGTCAAGGTTCCGACTATGCCAGCCACCGACATAGCCGTCTGTACAATCGCAAAAGACGCGGATAGAGCTCTCTCCCAGCGGTAGTCGTGCTCGGAGATCCTGCTTGTTGCACTGAGCTGATCTTTAGCGTCGAAGTAGATGAGCACACCGCTAAGCAAGAGTACGACCGAGAAGCATGCGCCTAAGCTGACCAGGGAAAGGAACGCCATGGAGGAGCGAAGTGACTTGGTGGATGTGGAGGGGATCAAGACCGGTATTTATAGCCAATAGATCTGCGTGCGCTGCACAAGTGAGACATTACCTGGCTTGCATTCCCCCACCCCGGGCGAGAGACGGTAGGTGAGTGGTGAAGAGCAGGTGAAAAGGCTGATCGTTGCTCATCCTGGTTTGTCCGTTCGATCAAGGGAAACGCCATCTCCACATGAACAACTTCTGGCAATGGGTACTGGGATCGTACTCAGCGGGATATCTGGGCCCTTTGCATCGTGTGTAAAGCAGGAACAAAATTAGAAGGAAGAAGTGGGCGTAAGGTCTGGTAACGGCGAAGTCTATCTGGACTCCACCCCGTCATAGACGAGGTGCTAGAAGAACGTGCTAGGAAAACGTGCTCGGAGAATGTGGCGGACAGAGTGCGGTAACTGCACTACGTAGTCTACTGTCTGTTTCTTGGTTACAGAATAGCCCGGTGCGTACGCATAGCCGGGTCTACTGAGAAGCGTGGCGCAGTCTGAGCCGCGTTTGCCTCCCCAGCTATTCTGCATAGCTGAGGTACCTACATGACACCAGTAGAGACTCTTTTGCTCCGGTTTTATCTCAGATCGTCGCGCTGGGAACGCGGCGCTACTGGCAGGTTCTAGCTGACGACCAAGTCTGCCGCTCGCCCCGAAACATCTTAGGGACAATCCTGACCTGGACTAGAGCTTCAAACAGCTGTTCCAAGCGTCACCAATCTATACAGGCGAGGATAGAGAATCAAAGATCGAATTCTCTCGTAAACTACATGCAAATCAAATCGCCAGATCTACTCTTGACGAACTGTGCGATCACATTATCCGAACAATTCACACAGTTCATCGAGGAAATGTCTAAAGATCCTTAATCTATATCCAAGATCGATGTCTACAACTGTCATCATCACCTGTGATTCGTGTAGGTATTTGATTTGGGTCATCGTCTGCAGTGACAGACCGAATGCTAGGCGTTGTGACGCATCGTGTAGACCGAGAACTCTAGGCGAGGAGTTGTGGGGTAAAGGCCTTGTTGCTGCAGAGTGAAGTCTCTCCCGACACAAGGGACTTACTCTAGGACGACCTCGTTGTCACTGTCCCCCTCGATAACAAGGCAGACGTCGTGTCAGTAGCGATCACTCATTACATAGGGCACGTTGGCGGAAAGCTCCTTGTATAGTTCGGACGTTGCAGGTCACCAAGATGCTGTTGCGAGATGTATGGCAGGACAATTGGCTGTCAGCTGAAGCCTTGCACGGTCAGGAGCACTGAAACGCCGTGCATCACGAATGTTCATCACGGACATACCAGTCTCTGTGAGGGATGGAGCCAGTCTATCCTGACTCCCACGTACTGAGATGTTACTCTCAGTGTAACCGTGCGATCCGCACACAAGATCTGCTCATAATGTAGGCACTCGTATGGGGCCAAGGATACCTGAATTGATACGGCTGTTGACCGGTGCTAACAAATAGGTCAAAGTGCCTCTAGGTCTATTCTCTTTCGAAACATCAGGATCTAGGCGTACAGCGTGGTCCACGTCTCTGTCAATACATACCACCTAACCATGGCACACTCACTGAACGCCGTCTCAGTCGCTCTATCATTAAAGATGTATGGTCATACTCGATAGACCAGCACGTGTCATAGCCATCTTAACCTAGCAACACGCTTAGCTTGCTGACGCAGAAAGCCTGTTGGTACTGCCGGATGCCTGAGAGCTCGCCCCCTGCTCCCATCCCCTGCCCGTGGTCTCCAGCGTGACGGACGCCGCTCTCTCGGCTTGCAGCAAGTTGAGAGAGGCCAGCTTGGCGCACCTGCCCTCGTCGATAGCGAGCGTACCTTCGCGGACCCTCTCGTAGAAGTAACGAAGCAGTGCAAACTCATGAGGCTCAAAGTCATGCAGCGACATCCAGCTGGGCGCAAGCTGCACAATTGACCTGCCGTGCTGCAGTCGAGTCATGACCACTGGACGCGACCGAGTGTCTCTCCAGCGATGGAGGCAACTTTCCTGCATCATGCACGGGCTCCAAACGACCAGATACCACGTATTGCCATCACTCTGTGATATCATTCGGTCCGCGATGGCGACAAGTGTCGGGCTCTGTAGTGCTTTGCGCAACAATACGGTGCAACGACCTTCGCCTATACGGAGTGGGCTGTGCCGACCCTTCGAAGTGTGCCAGGGGCCAGTCTCGACCGGGAGCCTCTCGATCCAGGATTCGGATGCGTACTTGTGCCGAACTGCAACGAAGCCCTCCTGATCAATGTACAGCTTTCTTTTGCCGGGCACAGCTCCGTCGATAAGTGTGAGACCGTCAAGAGACACCGAGGGTACTGCTCTCCAGGCACACCAGCACTTGTTGCCACGACGGCCGATCGCGAGGAACGGATCGGCACACGGGAGTACGACAGCTTGTGAGTTCGTCGTTTCTGCACGCTTCGCAGCTAGGCGGCTGCTTCGTCGCAGACCACGTGGAAGCGCTGGGTCAGAAGGTGTTCTCGACCGATTGATGCGTCGCTTGTGGGAAGTCTTCATGGGTCTTCTTGACTCTAGAGTAGTAGTGGTCTGCGGAACGTTGCAGCCAGAAAAATTTGAAATGGAAAAAGACCTGATGGAGCGTCTCTCAGTCGACGCTTTATAGAGCAGCTTTCGAGCTCCTAGCGTGGTCCGGGTCTTCACTGTTGCCCGAAGTTATGCACTGGCTCTGTTCCGGCGGTCCGTTTTGCATAAAGAACTATCTTTACACTGGAGCACTTCTCACGGTGTGGCTCGTTCAGTGTCGGGTGCTGATACACGCTTCTACAAGTAGTGAAGGGAGACAGTGCTGGGCAACACGCAATGGGCGACAACCGCGTAGGATCTTTGGACGTGTATTTTCGTCGCTCACCCAAAGCTTGATCGCGACCTAGACAGCGTAGCCAGACACTTCTTCAGCTGCTTCTCAGAAGCGCTACCCCTGAGCGCCATGGTCGATACATCCCTGTTCCTGCACTGTAGCAGCAACACACATTGACTTTTCAGGTCCCTACTCGACCTTTGAGATAGCTTCCACGTGGGTGTAAGGATATCTCCGGTACTGCACGGTTTCAGCAGTTCTGCAAAACTTCAAGGCCACGGAAAGCAACAGTGCGGATACGTCGCGTCGCTAGCGCTGTTAAGAGGCGTGTCTATCTACATCAGACACCGACGTAAGACTTGACGTTAGGTGAGATGGGACGGCCAATCAAAGTGGCCCAGAAAGGGGTCTCACTTGGACACAGTGTGAACGCAGAGTCAGTCGCCTGTAGCTGTACTGTCACCAAGGGCCCACTCCTTTGCCGGCCATTCAGACTCTGCAAGTCTTTTGTAGAGTTGGCTTGTGTCGGACTGTTCTATGTTCGAAGTGGGAAGTGAGATCCTGTGGACCAGGTCGACAAGCGTGAGGAGATTGATGGAAGCCTCTTCAAAACAAAGACAAGCAGGTGCAGCCAGGGGCACTGTGCTTTGCTTTACCGGTCCTCCACACTTGCAACCTGACATCGCTTTCATTATATAATCAACGGGCCGGATAACTATATATTCATTGCTTACGCGCCCGCAATCGCTATCCAACGCAGACGCTGCTCATGACATCCATTGACGTGATGGCTTGGCCCGCGCGCTACGATGAGTGGCTATACCAGACCCATTCGAACTACAACGTAGGCAGCTTCAAGATCAGATGCCTAGGTGCAGCAGCTGACAGTATGGCAGGCCTACTTGCCCCTTCAACTTGCAGGAACCGGCCCGTCAGCCTGTGAGTCCCTTACAGCCGCTCCGCAAGACGCAAGGGATCACCCAATGCTCAGAGAGAGTTCCTTCTATGAGTGCAGCCAGCCAGAAGGAGAGCAGGCAGGGGCTGCCGAGAGATGGTGTTCTTTCTTCGAGACACAGTCATGGTACGGTGGTGTCCTACCAACCACTATCGGCGTCGATGATCCGATCTACACACCTTCTGAGACTCGTCTGTCCGGAGAGTCTACCAGAACTCCCAGCTGGGGCACTTATCTGCCTCTTGGGGCTGCTGATCAGACCGCTGCTTACATGGAGAACAAAGCTCCAGTGTTGCCTGTGACCACCGTGCAAGATACATACGAAACACTCGTGGCAGATAGGTCGTTGATGCGTTCGACCGGCACAGACACACTGTCAGCCACAAGGTGAGATTGCAATCACTTGTACCGCATCCAACGCTGATTCTTGATAGAAGCGGCAGTGTTGAGACTATTCTAGCGCCGCCTTCACTCCAGCGGCTCCAAAACGAGACTTGCCATCCATCCGGCACGAACACGCACGTAGACACAGAAATGAATACAGGCATTCCAGGAGAAAGAACGGCCAGTGCTGGCCGGACTCACTTCCTCTACCAGCGAGCAGCAGACGAAGACGGATACTACCACTGTCCGGAAGAGGGTCAACCCGGATGCGACCACAAGCTGACCAAGCGCAAGTGCGAATACGACAAGTACGTGGACGCACATATCAAGCCTTTCCGATGCAAGAAGAGGGCCTGCACCCACACCTCTTTTTCCTCCAGCGCTTGTCTGTTTCGCCACGAGCGGGAAGCTCATGGCATGCACGGTCACGGCTCACAGCCGCATTTCTGCGAGTTCGAAGACTGCGAGCGATCAGTTGCCGGCCATGGCTTTCGTCGCCGCTATAACATGCTCAAGCACATGGAGCGTGTGCACCAGTACAATGTCCCTGCGACTGATCACCCCTCCTCTACGTCTGCTCAGTCGTCTCCTGCGTGTGCACAAGCGCAACGCACGACCGCGACGCGCAAGCGCAAGGCCTCGACTGCAGGCATCGCCGGTCGGTGTCAAAAGATTGCAAAACCTTCCCGTGAACAGCAGCTTGGGCGATACCCCGAGCAGCTGGCGCATACATTTTGGATGGCGAAACAGCGCATCATCGACCTTCTGACTAAAGCCTGCAGCCCTGACAACATGCCGGAGGAACCACGGCTGGCCGAGCTGGTAGCTCAGCTCTACGCCGTCAAGACTGAGTCTCGCAGAACTGACAGTGAACCCACCTAGTCCTCGTGGCGACGCAATGGAGACAGAAGAAAGACATGGAGCAGGCCTAGCACACTGCGCTATAGCGGTAGGGAACCCCATTTACGCATAGGTGCTCGATCATCAAAGAAACTCGTAAGCGACAAGCCAGAGCTGCGTCGCTACAAGACTGTAGAGCGAGCTTCATCACCATGGTAGATACGTTTCCCCGGTTCAGACGAGCGTGGAGAACAGTTGTCGATCTGAACGACCGGGGCTCAGAGATTGTTGTGGTGTGGATCACTACCCAGAATGGTTCCTTAGCTGCACGAGCACAGCCTTAGCCTCTGCCTCTTCTTGTGCAGTTTGGCGTCGAACTCGATGTATAGTGGCCTCTTCATATATGCATCTTATAAACGGTGTTCTCATCAAAAGCTTCCCAGTGTTGCTGTAGGCTAGACGACCTGGTGGCTGTGCACTGCCATCTGACTAACCACGTCTCCTACCGACGGATGTACATAGTCCGATCGGGCAGAGCCAGCTGATTCAGGCAGACTCTCCCACCGCACATTCCACAAAAGCTGTACATCCTACCACCTGCCAAACACTAAGTTATCACACATTGCTATAATTCAAGTGATCGTGTCTATCGTGTGCTGCACTCGTCCACTTGTACATGCTGTGCGCGGAAGAACCCAACACAGGTGAGAGGTGACAGATAGTTGATAGCGTAGCTCAGACAAACCCCGTTCTTATAAGGCCCATCCTTGCACTTCCTGTGCTAGTCTAGATGCCGCCGAGCTATCTCTTTACCCTTTCGCGAGCTGCAATAGTTGCACAGCCGTCAATCTTCCCTCACGATTGTACACTGCAAGTACAGTGGACGGTAGAAGAAGGTGATCACGCCGCTTGCTGCGACGGGACATCTCCCTGCTTTGCGTCTTCCCGAGTCTGCACATCTTGTGGCAAGATGACGAAACTGTACGCAGCGTAGAGCGTGGCGAAAACCAGCACACAACTGCCCATCAGCACGCTCGTAGCTACAGCAGGCCCCGACCAATGTCCGCCTCGCGCAGAATACACGTTGATCACTGCCGCAATCAGACCCGCAACAGCGTTGAGGCAGCCAGGCCTGCGTCCGGTCAGCCTCCGTGCTCAGACTCACGAACAGTCAGGACTCACGAACAGTCAACAGCAACTGGACTTACAGGAACAGCCTGTCCATGAGCCAGAGGTGCTCGCGCTGGTGCTCGCGCTGGCGCTTGCGCCACAGCCAGACGATACCACTGATCCCCAGGACGAAGCACAAGATGGCAAGCACAAGCAGCGGGACGCTTTGTATCGCGCGTTGCACCAGCCTGCCCGAGCTGCTGCTGCCAAGCGCAGACGAGCGTAGCAAAGAAGGAAACGTAGCCGGGAACACAACGAAGCCAGCCAGAAGGATCCAGAGGAAAGAGACCGCAAGCAGGTTGAACTTTGCAGGGACTCTGTACGATTGGATGATCAGACCATTGTATCTGGCGTCGGCGGACGGCAGTTCCTGCGCCAGAGCGGGTTCGCGCTCAGCAGGCCCTTCAGTCGTGGAAGAACGAGCCGGTGATGGGACATTTTCCTTCGAGTGCTCAGACATCGTGCTTGATGCGAGGACATCGACTGCTCTGATGCATCTGATGCGTTCGATCAATCTACATGCATGGGGTCCGTTTCGTGATCGTTTACCCAACCAGGAGGGTGGTACCTGTTGCGGCTCCTCTCGGCAAGTCCCGCCAGGCTGTCTTTTTCGATACCACAGCGGTCAGAAACTGTCCCCTTGCCACCGTATCGCTTGCTGCTGCTCTCTAGCGTTGGCCGTGGAGGGAGTGTGCCATAGCGAGGCCCATCGCGCCTGGCTAGCGTCTTGCTGTGCACTTCGCACAGAACGATGCGCCACCTTTGCGCCCCCAGTGCTACGCTGCCTTGGGCGTAGATATATCGTCTGCAAAGCAGTGAATTGTAAATGTAGAGTCGCCTTTAGCAACGGGCTCAGTATGGGACAGGAGCATCTTCGATTGCCCCCTGTCACCGCGCCCAAGCTGGCCATCTTGACACGGCAGCCGTCGAGTTTGACACAGATACTGGCACCAAGATGTCTGAATATCGGAGAAGATTGCAGACGTGAGCTATGTTCCGCAGAGTCGCTGGGAAGCGTGGAGCTGCAAGTGCCGATGTTTGTTGTTGATGCGGTTGTCGGTCATGACCAGTCGCAAGTACCTGCAGTGAGTCATCACCACAGCCGCAACAAAAGCACGCCACAAAGCCCACAAAGCTTGATGGGAGCTTGCATGTCGTAGGAAGGGACCCGAGCAGGTTGTCGGGCGAAGCGCGTGTCGCTAGCATCAACTCCAGCAGTGCATGCCTCCATGCCTCCATGCCTGTCTCCATGCCTGTCTCTATGCTTGCCTCTGTGCTTGCCTCTATGCTTGCTGAGCTTGGCGCACTTTGGTGGGAGGTAAATCACGACTTGGGCAGATAGCTTCCTTGCATCTGAGGACAGAGAAAAGATGGAGGTGGAACGGAAGCCTGAGGAAGATGTCGACTGACCTCATCACAGCCAGTGACGCTCGACGTGCCCTATACTGCTACCGTCCAACACGGCATGCACGAAGAGGTCGACTGAGTTTTTGGTTAGCACTGAACATGCAAGATGTTGCCCTGGGATCTGTAAATGTATGACGAATGAGATGACCCTGAGGCGAATTGAACTCTGACCCAAGCAGCCAAGCCTCGAGAAGTGCCCAATGCGACGAGGCTGCAACGGACCAAACGCAGTCCGCTCCACAACGTTCCTGCCGTGCTTGGTGGGTGGGGGCGGGCGCTAGGCCCCGGTACCAAGCCATCTCCCCGCCGTCAATCCGCCGTCAATCCGCCGTCAATCCACCACTACGCCTGTCATCAACTCACGACCACCACCGACCCCCCAACCAACGTCGTACCTCACTGCCAAGTCGCGCTCCGTGCTGGCTCCCGCGCTGCACACTCCCACACTGTACCGACCGCCTCATCACCACGACCATGCTGCGGATTCTCAATCAAGAGCACGCCTCCTACACCACACCTGACGTTCCGAAAGTTACCTCGAGCGCACAGCTCACCTGTGAACACGGTCGAAAATGCTTCGTACAGCTGCTGTGCTAGCCGCTGAGGCATGCACCAGGCAGCAACAGAACGGCACCACCGCAAGTCGCCTTGCGCAATGGATAGGACAAAGGCCCTGGAGGCAGGACTGCGGCTTGTTGGCGATCGGTCCACGCATCAACTAGACTCCCCAATAGCGAGAGCAACTCTACGTCGGCCAAGGCTGATGCCTCACGCGTGGTCTAGCTTCAGCCTCAACCGTGCAACTTGAAAGGGAGGGGAGATTGACGAAGCATAAATCACGTCGCGCATGGATGGGATGCAAGCACGGGAAAGGTAGACGAGGCTTAGTTACAGCGGGATGGTGAAGAGACGCAAAGGGAGCATTTTCGTTGAGGCAGGCGCCAGCAGGTACAGGAAGCTTTGCAGAGGGGCAAGTGTCTCTTCGTGTTGGTCTTCTACATAGCTAACGCACGCTGGCTAGTCTCCCTCGAGCTGCAGCTAACACCATACAGCCAACCCAAAGCGATCACCATGCTGTATTCCTGGGTCACATCACACACAGAGTTCCAGTGTGCGGCCGCACTAGAGTCGTCTGTACGACACGGGTTTGGTTCTTCGATCCACAGGAGGCGGTTGCTCTTCCTGTATCGGGGACAGCGGACGACGATTCTGGCGTGGAGAGAACACGACATCTTGCCCGTCGCCAGCAAGCTCTATCGGCATGGCAGAGGAGGTGGGCAATGCGTTGGCGGTGTGCGGAGATCTGGCGTCATGCGCATGTTGGCTGCGAGTCGCGTCGCAATGATTGTACATCTCCACGACGACCCTGTGGGGAGTGTTGGCCTTGCGGTTGACCTGCTCGACGCATCTTGAGCAGACCAGAGGTTGGGGCTCCTTGCTCTTGCGATAGTGCCTTGACCGACGCGCACCGCACAGAACGCAGACAGTGAAGTTGAGTCGGCCTTCGAAAGAGTATGTGGGAGGAGTGAAAGGCATAGTTTTGGTTGGGGAACAGCGCTCCGAGCTAGTCGCGACATGGGAGAGCAACAACAGGTATCGCAAGCACCACGGCAGCACTGTACCACACAACGGGATGACTTGTGTTGGCAAGAGATATAGAGAGTAGCGGCATAGGCAATGCGAGGTCGAAAGCGGTCTCAGAGTGGCGGGAGCCGTTTCTGGCAGCCGTTTGCCAGGATGCTGTTGGGGTGCCTCTCTTGGGCACAGGTGCAATACAGGTGCAATACAGGTGCAACGAACATGACCAGGCCCTGTTCCGACCTGCTGTAGCTTGCTTTGGCGTGCTACACTGTGAGTGCGTGGTATAAAACAGTGTGATCTGGACTGTACGCCGTGCAAGCCCGCGAAGCATGATGCGCTGCCACCACACGCACTGGCTGAGCCTGTGCAGACAAGACGGCGAAACGGCTCTCTTGGAGTCGGACAGGCTCCGTTCGCTTACAGCTGAGTTGCGGTGTCCAGAGAGTCAACGCCCGAGCTTGTTCGTGCTGGTGGGCAACAAAGACAAGTCGGCGACATTGAAAGCGGCATTCGGCGTAAAGAGGGCGCCCAACGCCCTGCTTCCACTCGGCAGTAGGATAGGTGGAGTGCACCTGCACATCGATCCGCTGAGCGTGTCCAGCGACAGGCCCATACTGCTGGCAGAGCACAACGTATCCGAACAGGTATCTGACGCGAAGCATGCAGCAAGCCCCAAGTGCCATGAGATCACACGGAGAGTGCTTGGTCGAGCAGAGAGTGAGATCAGCGATGTGTATCCCCACCTGCTGTCCCCCTTTGCAGACGTCTTCTGCCTGTTTGTCGCAGACTTTGGCGGCCTCGGGCCAGTCGCGCGCTTTCTCGCTCGATGGCTCGACCAGGAGCGGCTCCCTACCAGCCCGAAGAGCGCGCTGCCACGCATCGTCATTGTCGCTGACGAGCCTCCCACGCCAGCAAAGGGGGAAGGAGAGGCGCGGAAAGCGGTGTTGCTGGCGATCCGAGAGGAGACGAGCAAGGACCTGCTCGAGCATGTTGCGGCGGTCGACGTAATCGGTCTTCTGCCCAAAAACCTGGTGTCGACTGCGACCCGCTACAGACGCGTAAGAGACGGCTTACTGAGGAGCTCAGACCAGGCACGGGAGAGCAGAGCATACGGAGCAATGCTGTTCTCCGCTACCCACTTTGCAGCCCTCTTTCGAGCTGCCAGCGCGCACTTGGCGGATTCGGTGGATGAGCCGTTCGACTTCATCAAGGCGTCGAGGATGCACAACCCCGTGGCGCCGCAGCTGGACGAGCACCTGTGCAACTTCCTCACGCAGATCACGTCATCCAGCCAGCTGATTGACTTTGCAGCTCCGATGGTAGCGTCTGCCCTCTTCCTCGACAGCTACCCTCCTGGCGCACACGGTAAGTGATTGTGGTGTTGGAGCGCATGTAGCCGCCACTGACAGCACCACAGCTTTCGATCCGCGGCTCGTTTTCAGAGCGCTTTACAAGAACACCTTCCAAGAGGGGAGTCTGGCCCGGGTCATAGTGTTCGATCAGACCGATGACTTCTTGCTGAGGAGCGGGCTTATCGAACTGGTCGAGCAGAACTTCGTGCGCTACTTCCACGACTACGCATCCGGTGCCAAGTCGGCAGTAGACATCCACAGCGATAATCTCGCTCGCTTCCAGGACAGGTGGAGCGGGATCAGAAGCACCAACACGTGCCTGTGCTGTCTGCGGAGAAGGCCACAGTACAGGGTGCCGTGCGGGCACTGTGTGAGCGAGAACTGCGTGGTCGTCTTCGGGAGCCGGTGCAGGGACGACCCTTGGGTCTTCAAGTTTGGCGAATGCTTCCTCTGCAAGCAGAAGACGCCGAGCGTTGTAGACGTAAGGGTGCGGCCACCGACGGCGGGTGTGGGCGTGCTGTGCATTGATGGCGGAGGCACGCGCGGGATCATACCGCTGGCGGTGATGAAGCTGCTGCAGGACAGGCTTGGGCCGATACCGCTTCAGAGATGCATCACAGTGAGCCTCGGGGTCAGCGTTGGTCAGTAGCGTTGCGGATGCGGAGTGGAGGAGAAGCGTACGCTGACTCTGCACAGGCGTGATCATTGCCATTGAGCACTTCATCCTGGGGCGGCCTCTGCTAGAGTCCATGAAGACGTTTGCCGAGATGGCGAGTCGCGTTTTCAAGAAGCGGGTGTCTTCATCGATCCCGCTCCTTTCCCGCACAGCTAACCTTGTAGCCTCGTACTTTACTGACGGCATGTACTCGGCGAGCAATGTCGATGCCGCGCTGAGAGAGTGGGCCAAGAACAGGGGCATTCTCGACTGCTCGCATGCGACGTCGACAGGGACGATGGTTGGCCTCCCTGTGGCTACGGTCAGCGACCATCCGTCCTGTCGACTGTTCACCAACTACAACGGAGCCGGCGAGCGAGACTGCGAGCAAGGTGAGTCAACCGCTGGGTTGCTGGCAGGCAGGGAGACTGGCTGAAGCTCTAGCAGAGAAAGCTATCGTGAGACCCAAAGACGGGCTTGGAAACGTGCCGCTTTGGGAGATGTGAGTCCTGCCGAATCGCGGCTCGGTGCTGTAGCTAGTGACTGACGGCAGAGCAGTGCACGCTCCGCTACCGCTGCACCTGGGTATGTCGAGCTCCTTCTGTTCCTGGTTCTGTGTTCGTTTCTGTTTCCGTTTCCATTGCCGTTTCTGTTTCTTTCTGTGGTTTGTGACGCTAACATGACATGCAGCTTCTTCCCACCGAAGCACATAGACAAAATCGGCACCTTCCAGGACCCCGGCGCGCTGGAGAACGACCCGGTGTTCTGGGCGCTCTCGGAGGTGTCGGCGTTGTTTCCGCTTGCTCAGACGCCAGACTTTGTCATCTCCCTAGGCACGGGCGAGCCGGAGCAGCACAACTACGAGGCCAGCACCGCGGACCGCCGCAGCGTCTGGGCGAACGGGATGGTGCGACGCCTGTTCGCGCTCATGTCGGAGCGAACGCGCGAGAAGCCGATACGGCGGGCGTGCAAGACGATCGGCCGCATGGCCAACATCTACCACAAGATCCACCGCCTCAACGTCGACTTCCAGAGCAGCGAGCCGAGGCTGGACGACGTAGCGCGCATCCCCGAGCTGATATCGCAGGTGGAGATGGACCGGTCGCTGTCCGCGAAGATCGACAAGGCTGCGCACTGCTTGGTGGCTGCGCTCTTCTACTTTGAGCTGAGCGGCCCCCCGGAGAGGCGAGACAGTCAGTACGTCGCGAGTGGGCATGTGTTCTGCGCGATCCGGCGTGGCGAGCCAGCGTTTGGAGCTTTGTCCAAGATGCTGGCTGGCTCGCTCCGGTTCTTCGTGAACGACTGGCCGTGTGCAGCGCAGAGCCAGACCTCTTCCTTCTTCGACAAGGACGGAAACTTTAAGATGCCGGTCGAAGTGGAGACTCCAGACACATTCACTCTGAAGGTAAAGCTAGGGGCAAGCAGTGCTTACAACATCAGCGGGTCGCCTTTGTCGGTGCAGAGGCTTGTCGATGCGCAGGGACTGGACGCTCCCTTTGGCACAGCAGACCACGGCAAGCGGAAGAGGCCGCGGCCATGTGCTGGGCCTGCGCAGCCCAGTAAGCGGCAGCGACGCCGCGTCTGTGACCGAGGCAAGGCATCCTCTCGTGCATTCGCAAGCCTGGCGAGGAGAAGCCTTGTCGCTAGAGGTGTGCAAGGTGCGCGCTGCGTGCTTAGCGTCGGGCTCTCATAGTTCTATCGTTTATGGGCAGCTTCATTTGATTACATTCGCAAGTAATGCAGCTGGCAAGGTTGAGTCCTCTCCGATTCAGTTGTTGTCGTCACCACATAAACTAAGCACTGACGCTTTGCATGGTTGCATTATGTTTTACACCATACTAGCATGCTCACAGCCTAACACCGCAGCATCTTGTCACACGTGAAGATTTGTGCATCCTGACAAGCCGCGGTCTTGACACATTGGGCGTACTGTAGAGCAATGAGCAGGCGAGACTCCACTGCATGGCCTGCCGCTGGCCTCCTACGCTAGCCAACCTGCCCTAGAGGTTCTGTATAGTAAACTGATTGCGCGCCTTGTTTGTCGCAAGCCATTGCTTTACGTGTGGTGTCTTTGAATAGCATGTGGCCAACGTCTTACTGTGAGCTGTAGATCAGTCTGTGATGTGCCTATTCTGGACACCTTGTCTAAACTTAGCCGTTTTTATTTTGGTACACTCGCACAACGCCCGAAAGAGGAGCTGACAGTGGGTGAGCAGAGCTGCAAGAAGCCTCCTCCTGTGCTTGATATGCGGCCCGTTTCTCCACATGCCGCTCGAGCAGATCTAGAGCAAATCAAGAGCAAATTACGAGCAGACCACAAGCAGCCATGGTCCAGCGTTCGACCAGGAGCCGGAACAGGCAGTTGCGGAAACGGCTGTCTGCCATAGAGAACAAACTGCACCAGTACGGCGAGCTCGGGGCGGAGGTGGCGCTGGTGATCCGCTTTCCAGGCAAGGACTCCGGCTACTCCTACGTGACCTCGGGTGACTTTCTGGAGCGCATCCACGATGTTGTATGTTAGGAGAAGTCTGTTGCGCCTGTTTCTTTGCGCTGACAGCCTATCTCTAGCGGTCGCACGTTAAGACCACGAACAGATCGGCGGAAGATGTAAGGGCCCGCAGTTCAGCGAAGGCCGTCGAGCCTACCAGAGCAGCGGCGAAGATGACGCCGGGCCTCGACGCAGACGCAGCAGACGCAGCAGACGCAGCAGACGCAGCAGACGCAGCAGACGCAGCAGACGCAGCAGACGCAGCAGGCACGCCACAAAGAGACGACGGGACGCAGTCGGCTCGCAGAGACCGCTTCTTTCCAGAACCGCCCCTCTTTGACCTTGTGTTGTGTCGGACGCAATGGGAGAACTGAACTAGGCTGAACTGGACTTGACCAGGTTATATTGAACTGAGCTGAACTGAACGGAACTAAACTAAACTGAATACCAAACAACGAGTTTTGCGGGGTTCTGCCTGAGCGCTGCCACGACAAGACAGTGTGCAGCAGCAGCTGCGGCCGTCACTCCTGCAAGTGTACAGGTCACAGACAAATATCAGATCGGTAACAGACACAGTGCTCGCCTGCTGTGCATGAACTAGCCAGGTAGAGTAGACTTATACATAAACATCTACATCTATATCGACATCGACATCAACATGAATAGAAGAAGGTTCACCGTAGGCACACCAACATAACATAGGCAGTCGTAAGATGCAAATCAGATAGAGTACCTCCAGCTGCTCGGTAAGATGTAATCTAAGCCATCAAGAAGGGCCTGCTCGTGCATCATGTCCCACTGTCGCCGAGGCAGATCTTCCAGCGACTTTGTGTCCCAGCCTGCACTTGTCAGCCACGTTCCAGTCTGCGAAGAGTCAAAGACTGACTCTGATGCTGAGCCACTCCAGCTTCTGAGTCGATGTCTTGGACCACCATACCGCTACCGCTTCTACTGCTGCTGCTGCTGCTGCTGCTGCTGCTGCTGCTGCTCGCTGTGTCGGGAGAGAAGTGGCTGGCGGGCAGGTGATACGGCGATGTTGGCATGTTGAGGAAGCCGGCTGTTGTGTCGACTGCAAGCGAACTTGGACTGCCCTTGGGATCCACCATCGATGAGCTGTGAGCGAATTCATTGGGACCACGAGATGCATCGGCGTTGCTGCTTACCGCTCGCGTTGCCTTACAAGGTGGACCCCACGGCTGTGTTGGATGCAAACTCGGTGAGCAGCCCTCGTGTGCCAAGGGCTCATGTTCGACTTCCTCACAATCCAAGGCCCCTGTCTCTGCATGCTCTTCCCAAGTGGCGACCGGCGCCAGCGCTCGAGAGGGAGCGGGTGTATGCAGCGTTGTTGGAGGCAGGTATGATGGTTGTACTGTTGTGGTTGATGTCTCGTTCTAGTGCTCTGGTCAGGTCTGCTTTGCAACGGCCCGAGTCTTGCTTGTACTGACTGCTTCTGCGAGGAGACGCTCTATCTCCGCTCTGAGTCTCGCGTCTTCCGTATGCTCAGACACATGCTCTATCTGCCGCTGCTTAGTGATTCTGTACCTTGCCATCAAGCTGGGCAAGGCTTGCTGGACGCGGGAGGGAACCAGGCGGTTGTAGATGGCTGTGGTGTCTTCCCAAGTGCCTCGACCGTGCTTCCAGATTGCGGTCCTGATCGTGACAAGCAGTCGCTCATCCTCGGGTGTGAAAGACGGTGCCATGCTGGAGGCCACAGGTCAGCTGCTGCACAGTAGGCAAAGTGTGTAGGGGTAATTTGAGAATCTGCGAAGCCAGAGCCCAGAGTTCAGCAGCAAGGTAGCATCTTGTAGTGCATCTTGTAGTGCCGGACGAGGGAGCAGCAAGACATCGCTCCCATCTCACAAAACGCACATCCCCTGCATCCGTTGACCAAGCGCATTAAGCCGTCTTCGAAGCGCAGTGCTGTACAGTACATACTGTAAATCACAGTACAGTACTGTACCAGAAACCCCTGTAATCGTCGTTCGACACGCCAGCGTGATCCCTGGCACGACACCAAGGGATGCCTCGATCAAGCTACCATCTTGTTCACACGCCTACAAGTCCAGCGTGATGTCTATCTGTTGGTCGTGAGCAACGACCCCGGCCAGCGTGATCTGACGATGCCGCACCTGAGCCGTCTTCGTGAGTGGCGAAAGGCCTTTAGCTTGGCATGCAAGGTCCGCAAAGGCATCATCGTCTATGCTACTGTACATACCGTACTCACCAGAGCGATGGTATCTGCTCGATGGTTTTGCATCCTGCTTTGCTGGCTGCCCGCCGTCATGAGCAAACGCAAGCGCCAACAACACGCTGCCGCACCACCAAAGGCTGAGAGCATCACAGATGACGTCTCAGGCGACACCGTGAACATCTGGGTGGGCAAAGAAAATGCCTGCTTTGAGGCTTCCAAGTGTGTACTCGAGCAGGTGCCGTGGTTCCGGACGTTCGTCTCCCAGGACTGGCCCGCGACCGTGTATAGCTTGCCGGAAGACGATCCCGAACTGATGCGAATCGTGCTGAACGTGCTTCATCACAAGCTGTCGCGCCTTCGCCCAACAATGACGGTCTCGCAGCTGTTCGGGCTAGCCACGCTCTGCGAGAAGTACGACCTCGCACAGCTGCTCATCCCCCACGTAGAGTCACGCAGCTGGATCGATCAGCTCTGGCGAGCGGACGGGCCTGTGCACTCGGACTGGTGGATGTGGGTGTGGATCCTCGAGGCTTTCTACGGCAGCGAGGACGCGTGCCCCAGGCTCACTCGTACGCTCGACGTGATCGCTGGCAACATGAGCCAGGTGGACGGCGAATGGGTGTTTCAGAGCTCAGACAAGGAGTGCGCCGTGTCGGCCATAGAACATCAGAGCAGGTCGGTCGGCACGCTTGCCAGTAAGTTGTTCACTGGTGCATGCTGAGCGTTAGACTGACACAATCCAATCGCAGCGCAACTACAAGCGCGGCGTCACAAGCTCTGGGAAGCCTTTCGACTCGGCTGCAAAGAGCTGCAACATATCTTGCTCAACCAGCAAGACCTCAGCTTTCGCAACATTGGGCTCATGGCCAAGTTACTCCAGTCCGATGCTCCAAAAGATCTGCCCTCCGACGCATCTCTGGCTGCGCAGCTGAGTCGCATCCAGCAAAAGCTACTCACGCCATACCGAGTCTTCGGCGAGCACCCAGTGAAGGGGCTGGTATCAGAGCATCTACGCCGCGTGAAGCCACAGAAGCAATGATTGCAGTGTGAGGTTGGAGTTGTCACAGTCCTATAGATTCGGAGTGTGGGCTGCTGGTCTTATCAATAACTGCTTCGTCAGCCAAAGTTTTGATACCTAGCACTGAACTTGGGCGTCGTTCATACTGTCTAATTATTTAGCGACTCATAGCTATCTCTCTTGTCATTGTACCGCTGTGCATGCTTTTCTGCCGCTAAGAGCTGATCTATCAGATAATGGAACGGAGCACCACGACAGGCAGTACGGTTAGGTTTCGGTTTCCAAATCAATCGGGGTACCTGTATGGACCTGAAGCTTCCATCTGTGGCCTGCCATTGTATGTGTATGTGTATTGTACCTGGGACACAATGAGCTGCCGTGGGGCTTGTTTAGGTCCCATGCTCTGTACCCATAAAAGCGGCAGTCTTCCATCTACAGCGAAGCAATGCTTTACAGAGAGATGGCAGAGGCTGAGAGACTTGTACAGGTAAAATTCAGTTTCCATCCATGATGTTCACTCTCATCGTCATACAGGCAAAGCATCTCCCACCACCGATCAAGAAGGGAAACTCACGTTGTCGGGAGAAGATTGTGACGCATCTCCTGACTACGCTTGCCGATGGAGATCTCTCGGTACAGGCCTGCTTCCTTGCAGTCCACCTCCTAGACCGTGTACTCGGAGAGCGGTTGGTGAGGCAGGAGAGCGTTCCAGTGTTGGCGGCCGTCCTCGTCAAGACGGCGGGCGCTTATGAAGATGACGACTTCTGGGGTTGTAAAATTGCACGCGTCTGGCCTGGGGACAAAGCTTTCTTCAGGCGTAAGGAGGTGGAACTGCTCAAAGTTCTGGAGTATGAGATCGACTGGTCAGGTCCTCTGTTGTTCCTGGACGAGCTTTTGAACAAGCTGACCAGCATGCCCATCGTCTTGGATGGCCCTTCGCCAAGCTCTGCGGAAGTCACGGAATTCATTCTGAAGATCTCACTGCTCAACACCAGTCTGGTCCAGCAGCCATCTAGTGCTGTAGCTGCAGCAGCTTACTGTCTAGCTGTTTCGATGGTCGAAGAAGCACCATGGGTTCGTTGCTCTGCCATCTTACATCACATGCAGTACGACTGACCCAACAAGACTACAGAGATGGAACAATTGTCTCGGCATCCGTTCGAGGACATCTTTCCAGTCATGTGTTCCATGTGCCGCTTTCACACGGAAGCAAAAGCAGGCTTTGTCGCTATAGACAATAGGTCTGAAGGGATTGCGGACTTTGTGACTTCTAAGATCACGGCAGGGTTCGTAGTAACAAGGCGGTACACCTTCAGTAGCGCGACTTGAGAGATCGAAACAGATCTAGCCTCTGCAGCTTCTGGCGAAAGTACAATCGAGACCTTTTTTTGCTCTGTGATTATCAAAGTTATGAGTTATACCGGTGCTGCCTTGATTTGATATCTTGAGCCTGATATGCGACACCGACTGTGGGCGTACCACGCATCTTCTGTACCGCCAGCATTCGCGTCTTACTTCATCATGTGTGTGACGTATTCGGCACAGTCTAGTCCTCGCCAGTCTTGCTGAACCCCAGATCGGAACCCAGGTCTACACGTGGGAGCAGACGGCTGCCAGCATGGACGTCCCAAGCCGACCCGCCAGTCTCTGCGGCCGACTTCTCTGACGGGAGTCGGAAGTGTCTCTTGCGGCCCTGCTCGCTCCACGGGAAGTGACCGACCGGGAGGGTAAAGAAGCTTGGACCAACAGCACGATCAGCCTGCTTGTCTTGAGATGGATGGCACATCGTACTGACCTGTTTGAAGCATCTGCAATGCCAGCAAGCGCATTGTACCAGCCTAGCAAGGCAGATACGAGACCAAAGACTCCTCCCGCGACTATGCAGTGCTTCTCGGGGCTCTCGTCGTCATGCTGCAAGTAGCCAACGCTCAGCATGAGGAAGGCAAGATCGAGCGTGAAGAACAAAAGGAAGAAGGCAAACGACGATCGCAGCGTGCAGACAAGCAACACAGAAGTGAAGATGAACCAGCCCATCAGATACAGGCCGAAAGAGTCAAGGAAAGCTGCTTTGCTGACTGCAACCAGGCTCGACTCGATTCCGGGGCCAACTGGGGCCAGAGCGATGGCGAACGACAGCCAGAAGCCTCCGTAAGACGAGAAGGCCGTAGCACCGAAGGTGTTGCCCAGAGCCATCTCCCTGGCGTTTGTTTAGTCTCATGTGGGAGGGTGCTACAGCTCGTGGGTACATACCACATGCCTGCAAGTAGCTGTACCAGTCCGCCGTAGCCGTACGCGGCAGCGACGACGAGGCTTGGCGATCCGATACTGCGCGTGTTGATGTTGATCAGCGACAGCAGAAAGGTCGTCAGGGCGAAAGCAGATAGTCCCAGAGGAGCAGGATTGGCAGATCTGCGCGGTAAAGGTCTGTACGAAGCCGGTGGATATTCGGCACGAGGGCCTCGCTGCGTTGGTCAGCCTCAGGGTCGAGCAGGACACACGGTGGAGAGCTGGGGGCATTGAGCAACTGTAGCGTCTTCTGTAGCAGTAGCTTACCACGATCTCGGTCTGTCTGCGAGCGACGGGCATAATGATCCACAGGTAGATTAGTCTGTCAGTCGCGATGCGTACTCCAAAGCACAGTACGTGAACAGCAGAGCGGCGAAAGCATATGTACCGTACGGCAGACTATACAGCAGTCTGTACAGCGGACCCAAAGACGTTTTTGGTATGCTTCTCGCACCAACAAAGGGCTGAGATCTTTGCACGCGCCTGACACAGTAAATCTGCCAGCGTGATGCAGCCGGCCCAGCGTGATTTGCCTCGCATAGACCACCTATGCTACGCAATCGATACAGTACTGTACCACACTAACACGCTTTTGCACACTACTGCTATAATCTGGGGTGTATGGTGGAGGGAGTGCTTACAGTACACTGTAGTACAGTACAGTGGCTTGGTAGATCACTAGTGGGCGAACTTCGCACCATCGTCTACGCCCTCTTTCTGGCAGTTGTGCGTAGCCACAACACCACACTGATTGCAAACGTCACCATGTAGTACTGTTAAGTACTGGGTGCACCAAATATGTGGGGGTGTTTTTCTTCCCAATCCTCGAGCCGCCAGGAATAATGGCGAGTTCTTGGGAGTGCCATTTCTCGCGCTATTTCTCACGCTGTTTCTCACGCTTCCACGACAGACGCGGCTGAGAATCACGCTCGTCATAGATCAGCATGCGCCAGCAACACAGGTAACCGCCGGGCAAAGAACCGTACTGTGCAGTACGAACAGTGCTGTGTGCCGTCCTCTTTCCTTTCATGTACTGTAACCTGTGGGCCAACCTCAACCTTAGTTTACACGGACCGGGCTCAGCATATCCTTACAGGTGTGATGGTTCTCGACTACGCATGTGTGCGTGCCTTGACAGTTTTGTGGACCAGTCGTGCGGGTATGATCGCCCTAATGCACTATCATGCAGCGTCCTTACAGCTGCCTATCTTGCTGGTCCTGTGCTGAATAGAGGCGATAGTCCCAAGTCGATCTCTTCGAACACGTTCTCAGGGCTCTACAGTACTCGCTTCAATACTTCTCCAAGAACACAAAGCCCCAATCTCTGCGATGGAGTGGGAGGAAATCGCCCCGGGACACTGGTGCAGACAGCTCGACGGTATCGAGAGCTTCTTCCACTCGATGTCATCGGTCGCCACCCCTACCGGAATCGCTCATGCAATGGTCTCAGTCGGTGCCACGCTGCCCAAAGAAGTGGACTGCTCATTTGCGAGCCTCCAGAAGGCGTGGAAAAGCCTCCGGTATCACCATCCGCGGATTGCTTCAGCTGCAAGGAATGGTAACCTCTACTACAAGGTGCCGGACGACAGCGAGATGGCTGAGTGGCTCTCCAAGACGCTGATAATCGACCACTGTGCGGTCTCTAGCTTAGACGTGCTTGCAACGCTGAAGTCGTCTGAGACAGGAGTCCTGGTGTTTCTCCCTCGTACCCGCGAGATCTTCTTCCAAATCTCGCACGACCACATCGATGGCGTAGGCGCAATCATGTTTCTCTCCCTGCTACTTTCTGCGCTGAAGAATCCATCGGCAGACGTGACTTTTGGAGACGAGTACACCAACCTCTCGGACAGCCTCAGCCACGTCTTAGATCAAAACCCATCGAGTCCCCCGAGCGAGTTGCAAGCGAAGGGAGCGCACAGCCTAGCCCAGCACTTTGAATCAACGCCCTCGAGCCTCAGCCTTGGCTCTAAGGCCGCGCCACGATCCTCCTTCGCCGTGCGCTTGAAGCGTCTCGAGTTCTCTCCCGCCGAGACTGATCAGGTACGCAAAAGAGCACACTGCCACGGCATTACCGTCACGCATGCATGCCACAGCAGCGTGATACAAGCCTTGTACCATCTTTCCGACGGAGCTACAGGCACGTACAAGAGTCTCATCTTCGTCAGTCTTAGGCGCCGGCTTCGACAGAGGTCTGGCCACGAACAGTCCCCAGTCTCTGTGCACATGAGCGCCATACCTGTGGTACTGCCCGCATGCTGGAGAGGGTTTGGTCCCCTCGCGCAGAGTCTCAAATATGTGTACACCAAGTGCAGCGGAGAAAGGCACCAGGCCGCCTGGCACAAATCGATGTATCCACTCCTCAGCCAGGCACTGGAATCTGCAGGAGACCCTCAAGTTCAGGTCTCCAGCCTGGGGGTTGTTGATGATCATCTGGGCCACGACGTAGACGACTTCTGGGTTGGTGGCGGATCGGCCACTGCGGACCTGGCGACTTATGTTTGGACGTTCAAGGGACGCTTGACTTTGGCAGTGTGGTATAACGATGCGTTCTATGAGGAAGCAGTCGTTGAGTTGTTTTTGCAAACGGCAAAATCGATGCTTGTCGCTCGTCTAGGGCTGTCGACGGGGGCAGCAGTCGAGGGCGGCAGTCGAGAGCTGTAGTTGAGGACTGGTGGTACTGCCAGACGACTGAAAACTAAGTACTTGCCCGTTGGTAGTTCAATGCATCATCCATCCCCTGCGCAGCAACGATCGTCGCTACAGTCCTATCAACGTACTGTGTTGTATGGTGTTGTATCGTACAGTACCTGCTGTCGCATGTACGTCCATTCGCTCTTGGCGTCCTGCGGCTAGCATGCATGTGGTTGCTTAGCCAGCACAATTCATAGCATGGCCATGTCATGCTACCGTAATCCACTAACTCTCTTCAGTGCAGCGGACTACTCTTGAATCATCCGAATGTTGTTAATCTTGGACAGCTGTGCTGCAAGCTCGATGTAGTACATCAAGTGTTCATACCGTAAGATCCCCCCTGTCTCCAGGAAAAACCAGTGCACAGGAAAAAACCTGCTCTTCCAAACTCTACTTGCGTAACTCTACACTTTAGCGACCTACTACCAGAACAACGTATACTTCACAGGAACGGCTTCTAATCCTTCATCTACAATAAGAAAAATACCAGCTCATGTCGCGTCTATCGTTAATCTTCACAGCATGCCTCAGACTTACAGGATCTTTGCACCCTTACTAAAGGATGTATTCGCAAAGATTGGCGCAGTTCGAGGATTTCATACCCTTTCTTAAGATACAGACAAAATCCTCGGGGCTTTGCGGGAGCTGATAAGCCGTGGTGTTGCTATCCGAAACGATCCGCTTCGGGGATGCTTAGGGCGCGTCGAAGGAAGCTAGCTTTAGGTACCTAGCGAGCTTATGTTAAGCAGTACGAGCATATGTTTTTGCATTATAAGGTATACTAGTCTCAATACAGCACAAGCTCCCGGACAAGGTGTAGCACCTTTCTCGAAGCTTCTTCTGCCGTCATGACCAAAGAATAACACGACAAACAGCGAGAAGTCAATTTTTAGAACTAGCATCACCAAAAGCTTCAAGAATACCTGCCAGCGCTCGCAACGGTCTCTACAGGCCATCGCGCGACCCCCGCGTTGATTTGGCACCTATAAAACCGTTGTTGCGGCCTTAGGCGGCACAGACAGACAACCCCGTGGTGCTCCATCGATTATAGACGCCGCTAGAAAACCGGCTGCAGCGACTGTAATGCTAGGGACTCGCCCACTCAAGTCTGGATGAAAGATTGACACCTCCAGAATGAAAACTGCATTATCTGCGGACTAGCAAACTGGTCTAGCGGAGATGATGGGTCGCCAACTGAGTCGCTGCAGAGCTGATCCAGGAAGGACAGAGAGCTTCTCTGACCCTTCTGGTAAGTAAGTCTTAGCACTTGAGCCTTATGCCTTTCGAACAGATCTCTGCCTCCCACCCAGACAGTGTTTCCTTTACAAGTGCGGGCAGTCTTGGCTGCAACAGCTGCCAGTCCTGCGTCGCCCTCGACCATCTGCCGCTTTCCGAGGATGCCATCTAGCAAATAGACTGTGGCGGAACAAGTCTCCAGGGAAGTCGCCTCAAATGCTGATCGGGAGCGAGGCCTGTCTCATATCAAGAAAGGCCCAAGAACCACCCATCCCGGTCGGTACCCTGCTTGCCAAACGAAGGGCTCTTCCAGTCCACAGTTACTGGGTAGTAGCAGTGCCCTCCGTCAACGCTAGTTCGTACAGCTCTTACTCGTTGTCGCTTTGAGCTTCTTCGAGGCACGCTAGGCGTTCGGCTGGCAGACTGGCTCCCGAGATGGAAGCTTCGCGACGAGCGTGAAGCGCTCCTGCTAGGCAACCTGATCGGGCCGCCGACGTCGATGGGCTTCAGAAACGGCGCTGTGCTTGACACCCGGCTCGTAGCGTTGCGCAGGACATGATGCGTCGGGTTGGGGACAGCATCGTCTTGGTTGGACTCATCGTCCGCGGCCGTCTGCTGCAGATTGCATCGGCGGAAAAGAAGCCAGAATACGACCGTTGTGACAGCCATGGCTCCGGCCAGTGAACCGTAGAAAACGACAAGGTATGGGTCGTGTGCCACTGCCGTCAACGCCATCGCACAGGCAGAGCCTACGCCGCCGATGAGCAAGCCGATCGCTTGCACAACCACCTTCATCTCCTTTGGTGAGTGGTCGAAGGCGTACTCGAGTGCTGTCACGTATGCAAAGATCTCGCCAGCTGAAATCAAAAAGTACAGCGGCGCCTGAACCCAGACGTTGATCGAACTGGGACCGCAGCTCCCTGGCTGACCAGAACAGGGTGGCGACCTGTAGATGAGCACCTGCACAGCAGTAGCATACAGCATAGAGAGTGAAATGAAGACGAAGCCAACGGTGATGCGTGTTATGGGCGTCGGGTAGAGGCGACGGCGATGGAGGAAGGGATAGAGAAGCTCTTGTATCACGGGTCCGAGCACGATACAGCCGACCTGGTTCATGGCAGGCAGCAAGTCGTTCGGTGTGCCGTTGGTCTTCATCTGGCCGGCCTGGGAGATCAGATTGTTCTGCATCTGGTCGAAGCAGATGTAGAACATGACGAAGGCGACTCTAGACTACGAGTCAGCAGTGGTTCAGTGGTCACGCGCGTTGATGACGCCTTACAATACTCGACAAGCTTGGAGGCCCCGGGTCAGTTCGTTGAGAAGCTGGCCACTCCACGACACAACCCTCGAGCGGCGCTCAAGCTGGTAGACGGGATCTGCGTGCGCCATCTTGAACCCCTCTCGACACGCACAAGCGATGATCTTGATGGCTTCGGGGAGAGCGTTCTGCTCGCTAGCGACCCTGACTGGAAAGGGTCAGTAAGCTAGACTGAAGGGCTACACCGCGTGACGAACGTACCGTAGTGATGCTTGCCAACGACAAGCATGCACAATGCGATGAGCATGAAGCCTAGCGTAAGCCCGTATGCAGCTGTGAAGCTAACGTGAGTTTCCAGGTACACCGTTGCGAACCAGGACAACGAGCCGATGTTGCCGATCCTGCACGAACGAACGAAGGGTCAATTGACGATTGCGCAGTCTAGGGTGGCAAGCTTACCAGTAGTACAGGTTGTAGATATACTGCAGAGTGATCTGGTAATCCGTGATCACTAGCTCTCCCGTCTCGAGCTGCACCAACCTGGACTCTGTTCTGGTTTGTTGGTCGGCGATGAATGGGACCATGATAGCACGAAAGCCCCCTCCGCCCAAACCGATCAAGACCATAGCGACAGCGAGCCCGGGGACACCCCATTCCTTCTCAAGGCTACTCGACAAGGAACTTGTCGTCAGGACGATGCATCCCAGACAGTACAGGGACGCGCTGACAACAAGGGTAGCGTAGCGCCCGAGGTAGCCATCCGCGACAATGGCCACGATGATGGGCGTGACGTAATAGAACAGGTAGAAAGCGCAGTATATGCGCGTCGCCATCGCTTGGCCAAGACCAAGAGCTCCGGATTCACGCTGCGTCCCACGGTGTGGCGGATGCTCCATGTAGTTCTCTGCGCGTCGAGCGATCAGCATCGCCATCTTCAGCGGATACTCAACGCGAGCCAGGTTCGGAACACGTACGCCACGGCGCGGTCAATCCCCAGAATGCTGCTCGTTCCCAGAACCCTATAATGCCCACGACCCATAGCCGCCAAGGTACGTCGTCTCTCACACGCCGCAGTTCTTTGGCGCGACCTGGTAGCTTGCTGCCTCTTTTCTTAGCCCCACAGCCATCACACCGCACCGTTAGACTGACGCACCTTCTGCTTTGTTCAACAGGAGAAGACATCGGGGAAACTGCTTGACCGGTGGGTGAGGGTGAGGGTGAGGCAAGCCAACGCCTTTGAATGGGAATAGTATTGAATGAAGCAAGAGATGGAGGATGGATCAAGCCCAGTGATGACGCTAACGAGAAGCAGCTACGTGTGTACCGCTGTCTCCCATATAGGCAGCGAAGTCAAAAGACGTATCTGGGGCAAGCGACAGGTCAAGTATCTCCTGCATAGACTATGGTGCATAGACCACACTGTACGGCACGGTGCAGTACCGTACAGTACCGTACAGCAGCTCTACGCTCTGAGCACGTTTTTACAGGCCTACCATAATCACGCTGGCCGCGCAACCAGCTCCTTCGTTCGTGAACTTGCGCAAGGGTCAGCCGCATCAGCAGCAAACGTGAGGTGGCTCTGAACTACGCTGCCGATGAACGGCAGTGGACGTCGCCCTAGCTCAGTTTGTAGTGCGCCTTGGTTTCCCTAGACCCTTGTCAGCGTGGTTGCCAGCGCCAGACGTCTTCTTGTTGGCTACAACTCGTCGCATTGAGAGCTGCAAGGGTTGTCGACCTTCCAGACTACATGGCATGGGCCTGTGCTGGAGAGCCCTCAACTACTGCCTATCAGCTCACCATTGCCTGACAACATATAGACTCAGACAACTTCTGCCAGCCCTCTCTTCCGATTGAACTTGCTCCTTGCTCGTAGCAGCGGGTGCTGGGTGTAAACGTCGACGACCCTCTCAACCTAGCCTCAACGTCTAGCGAGGATCATGTCTAGCAGCGCTGCAGCCGCTATACCGTCCTTCCAAAGCCCGACGAGGTATCCGGCTCAGTCAGACCTGACTCAGCCAAACGTTCCTCGGCCAGACTTCTCTCAACCGTACTTCCCTCCACCTCCACAGCAAAAGGCCGTAGACTACAAAAAGTACAGAGGTACGTGCTGGGCGCCCAACTGCCATGTCAGCTCCGTGAACTCACTAAGTGGCTTCGTACAACTCAGTCAAGATCCGCCGCCTTCCACCCGAACCTGCACTCTGTCTCACCCCAGCATCAGCGGACCCCCTGCTCGACTTTGGTACGGCAGCTACAGCCCAGCGCGGCGTATATGTTGCCGACAAGTGTACGTAGCGTCAAAGCACAAAGCGCAAAGCGCAAAACGTCGATCGCCTTCACCTTGCCATACCTGCTAATCTCAAATCGGCAACTGCAGGGACGCCAAAGAAGAATGAATGGCTCGTCATGAGCAGTCTTAGCTTCATATCGCTGATGGTCTCACTCGATGCGACCATCCTCGTCACCGTCCTGCCGGTAGGTCGCGAGCTGCTTTCCCCACCACGCCTTCTTCGTTGCAGCTGACCTGCGACAGGAGATAGCACACTCGCTCCACGGCTCCTCAGTGGACGCTTTCTGGGCAGGCACCTCGTACCTCCTCACCTCGGCCGTCAGCCAGCCGGTTATCGCGTCCATCTCTGAGTCGTTTGGCCGGAAGCGGCAGCTGGTCGCGTCTCTTGTGCTCTTCACCTTTGGTACTGCCCTCTGCGCCGTCGCCCACGACTTCGGCGTCCTGCTCACAGGGCGCTGCATCCAGGGCGTCGGTGGCGGAGGCATCATCACCATGGCCCAGGTCATCTTCTGCGACATCGTGCCTTTGAGACAGCGCCCCAAGTACTTCTCCCTCGTGCTGGCCTCGTGGTCGGTCGGCAGCATCGTTGGCCCGGTCGTCGGCGGCTGCCTCGCGGAGAAGGCGTCGTGGCGATGGTGCTTCTACGTCAACCTTCCCTTCTGCGCCGTTGGTCTTGTGGTAGCGCCTCTGTGCGTCCGACTCGAGCCTGCGCCCAACCGCACGCTCACACAGAGACTGACACACATCGACTGGTTCGGTGCGGCTCTGTTCGTGGGCAGCACGACCAGTCTTCTCGTCGGCACGTCCTGGGGCGGCGTCCAGCATCCATGGCTGTCAGCCGCCACTCTGGCCCCGATGGCAGTAGGCTTGATTGGTATTGGCGTCTTCCTCTTGTCGCAGAGGCATGTATGGCCGCGCAGCTTGCTGCCGCTGTCGCTTTTCTGCACTTGCAGCTCGCTCGCTGCGTTCTACTGCGCGCTCGCGAACGGCTTCGTGGTAAGCATTCCCACATCGCTCAGACACAGCATCGCTCACAGTATGACAGCTCCTCGCCGCTCTCTACTACCTGCCTTTCTATTCGATGGCCGTCCGAGGGCATTCTCCTGTCCGCGCTGGCGTCGCTCTCTTCCCTGCGCTCTTCCTCCTCGTGCCAGGCTCTGTTGCTGTTGCCATGCTCACCACGCGTCTCGCGCGCTTCCGATGGGCCATCTGGGCCGGCTGGATCATCACGACCATCGCGTGCGGGCTCTTCCAGCTCTTCGATCTGCGCACCAGCTGGCCGCTCTTCTCGTTCGCTCTGGCCGTCTTCGGTGTAGGCAGCGGCATGGTCCTGACCAGCATCAACGTCGGTATCCAGGCCATGTCCAAGGCCGAGGACTGCGCAATGGCTGCCAGCATGTACGGTTTCATGCGCAGCGTAGGGATGCCTCTCGGGGTTGCTGTAAGTCGTCTGCCCCCTTGCCCTGCCTGACGCGAGCTCGCTACAGCGCACTGACCAGCCTCGAGCTGTCCGGGAACCTCTTCCAGAACGCCATGGCCCGTAGATTGGCCGAGTTCGGTCTGCCCACGGCCATCGCCCAAGACTCCGAGCGCTACGTCCGCATCGTTCAGGCGATGGCAGACACCGATCCGACCAAGAGTGCGATCCGCGAAAGCTACGTGGAGGGGTTCCGGTCCGTCTTCATTTCGATGACGGGTGTCTCAGCGAGCGCGCTGGTGCTCAGTCTGTTGATTCGGAAGTACAGCATGGACAAGGCTTTGCCGGCATCGTACACAGCGCGATGACGTGCCGGCTGGTGGAGACTTCTCTCTGGGTGGTTTACAAGGAGACGTGGAGTGGTGGAATCTGGGCTTCGGCGAGACATCACGTGTAGCTAGAAACATATACTCTACGCGAGCTAATAATATGTATCCTACGCGAGCTAAAAACACGCGACACTGCTTGTCAAGGATGTAGCGTCGTATATCTGACTACCATCACCGAGCATCATGCCACTTGCTGTGCGGGATCTGCTCCGACCTCTCCAGCCAGCTTCTTGTACGTTTCGAGTGCGTGCTGCAGGACCTGCACGGCGTGCTCTGCCTGCGCTACAATGTACGTCCGAGCATGGACGCTGTCGCGGTGTGCTTCACGCTCTCGCTCAAGAAGCGCCCTCAGCTGCTCGTTGTCCCATGTCTGTCGCTCCAGGCGCTGGGCGACGTCCAGTCTAAGCAGCCCATTCCTCCCACCGTTATGCGCATCCCCGCACCACGCGATCTCCTCAGAGCAGACGGAAGAAGGCAGTTCAATAGCGCGCGGAGAGGACGGTCGCACGCCGGGGATGGAGAGTTGTGCGCGGATCTTTTCTCGTATCTCGGGATGCATGGCTGGGGCAGCGTGAAGATCAAGGTAGGTGGAGCGGACAGCGACGCACTGCTACCGTCTCGTCATCTACAGAAGGCCATCGATGTGTCTCTAGTCACATGGGAGCACGATGGCCAGGTTTGGGACACTTCGGGGGTCCGGATCACGCCCCTGGCAGCCTCAGCGTTTTCTATACATAGAGCAACACCATTAGCAAGTAGTGTGCCATTTCAGGACCCGAACTACGTTGCGCTTGACGTTGTTTTTACGCTTGGAAAGTCTTTCATAGGCCGAATTGCATCACGCTTGCCGAGCTGTTTGGAGTGTGGGTGCAGGCTCATGTATCTTCTCTAGCTGACCGACACACACCTGTACCAAGCTGAAGTCGGCGAGAAAACCACATCCTCACAGCTCTGGTAGCTCAGGCACCGACAAACGCTCAAGCACTGCGCCTACCAACAATCAGAACTCACCTCATGCCGCCTTTACCCGCTACCCCGAACATGACCAACGGCTTCGATCTTGACGACCTCATCGATCGAGTGGACTCGTTTCGACGTCAGCAAGAGCTCCAGACGCTCGCTTCCTTAGAGGCCGACAACCGCATGCTGCGCGGAAGACGGGCCCGTCTTCACCAAAGACGCGCATCAGCTTGCAGTCTGCTTCGAGAGGCCAGACACGTGCTGCACGGTCTCGAACATGCGATACGAGCGTTCCAGAATCGTCGCCTCTACGCCCAAGCGGAGCAGCCTGAGTCTCGGACTGTTTGAATGGCTATCCCAGCGCAGACCGGCAAGATCCAGTCATGGCTTTGTACCCGGCGCTGAACGGACTGGAGTCTTCGTAGACATGGTGTTCGTGTGGGTGGACAGGCGGATGGCCGAGGAGCTCAGTAGGGTAGTCCAAGTGAGGCATCGTAAAGCAGGGAGTAAAGAACGACTCGAGCGGTGTTGGCGCGGCCTCGACTGATAGTGGAGGCGCCAAGTCCGCACACAGAGGAGTAAGCGGAGGACTTGAGGTCTGTGTAGTATACCGAGGCGGCTGCACGTTACACTCTGCATGTCCAGGCGTGTGTTGCCCGCCGCGCACCGTCTCATCAGCCGGTGGAGGTGAGCTTTCCACAAGCGCAGTCTGATCTGTCGCTGCAGCAGAGAGAGCGACACGACTCTTCAGATCCTCCAGCTTCTTCTTGAGCTTCTTGCCTAGACGGGTGTCAGCCTGTTGTTCTGTCGTTCTGTCGTCCTGTCGTCGGTCGACCGCAGAGATCATACGGTAAGTGCGCTGGGCGATGCGGTTCTGCATCCTGCGACGTTCAGCAAGGTCGCCTATGTGCTTCCAGCTGTCTCGAGACAGAGCCTGGGTGCTGAGAGAAGCCGCCATTGGTGCTGATGGTCGTAGCACAGGCTGGCGCAGATGGCGAATGGAGCAGTTGAAGAGTCGATACTGTCTGTGATATGGGGAGATGTAGTGTACAACGAACGTCAACACGCGCAGAGAGCGAGTGCATGTACTGATTGTCCAGCTGCGCCCGCCTTACATCAGGGACAGAGGTGATGGCGTAGAGTATCAACTTATGAATGCGATGCTGTGCTGTACGAAGACTGACAGCGTCGCAGCACAGGATCTGTGGCCTCTGCAGGATTGCGCAGCTGCCGTTGCAGCGCGAGAGGGCTGCCCCTGCGTGAGCCACGGTAAGGTGTGTCCTCGCATCGTATGGACTTTTGCGGCTGCCAGCGCGATTCTTAGCATCGCATCTGCCGCCCGTGCGGTAGAGCGACGAACCCTGTTGGCTTGCTTACCATCCGAGTTACCATCCGAGACACAGCACACGGCGAGATTGCTAGCGCGTCGACGCTGAATAAATGAATCAGGTCCATCGCCACGTCCCTGCAGAGTGATCAACTCGATGGTGAGTCACGTTACGCCAGATCCAACAGTTGCCCAGCTCCAGCAAGAGGTACTGTACAGTAAGGCGAAGAACAAACCTCATATCAACAAGAACACTCAGCAGACTAGGGCATCTGTAGCACCATAGACCAAGCGTTTCAAACCAACTAACAGTGCTGTGTACAACAAGTTGTGTCTATACTCTGGTTTCAATTGATCCTCCGCTAAAACAAGGAGGCCATGCGTAATTCAATGCCACAACCTTGATCATTCTAGACTTAGCTCATGCCTGGCTCCCTTGGATACATAAATGAAGATCGTCTTGGAGATAGACATCTGAGTCTTCGACAGACAAGGATGAAGACCGCACCAGCTCTACTATACGAAGTCGTGGCAAGACTGTAGATCTAGACTCGGCAAGACGGTTCAGGATACCGTTTGCTCCGCCGAGACGATCCATTACAGATGGCGAAACATCTGTAAGGTGCAATCTACACAGGCTTCGGGGAAGTATGTCAAAAATTCCACTTCCATCTAACTCGCCAATCAGGACAACCGCATCACCCGAGAAGTGCTCGAGACTTGTTAACCCCGCAAGAGATTGTATTGGCCCTGTCTCGTGCGGCCTCGCGTTTTGGTACAGGAAGGTCAGATCCGTCAAAGTTTCGTGTGAGGTCGACAGCATGTCTATAATAGAACCGAAGCTTGGCTGGCATGCAGGAACAGGACAGTTGTAAGTGAAGCTCACCAGCTGGGAACATGATAGAATCATTCGACGGAGAGTCTCTGTTGACAGTGATGCGCCCGTCAGCGCTAATTCTGATATCATGGTCGAGCGGGGGGTAAATGCCCACTGAGGAAGCTCTCTATGTTGCCTTACGTCGACGACGTCCCATATATGCAGCGATTGGAGCGCTGGTAGCATAAAGACAGAGGCCAGATGATTGACCGAGCAAGGTAACGATAGCAGATTGAGCGTCCGGATATTTGCCAGGAACGGCATCTGCAAAGCGTCTTTTCCTGGCTGGGGCATGATCAGCGTCCAAAAAGGCTGGCCATCAAATAGAAATTGTGTACCGCCGTATTCGCTCCGTGCGTACTGGTCTTGAGTCCAACTCTTAAGTGTCGTAAGTCGTGGAAGATAAGCAAGCAGCAGCGTTGCTAACGCCTCCACATGGCCTGTTCTGATACGTTGAGTCCAATGTTGTTTCTTAGATCTTGGGACGGGAAGGTCTTCAATTGCTGCAGCAAAGCGGCCAACGCACTCTTCAGGAAGTGTCGAGTTTCTAGGTGTATGCAAATGATCCAGGAACACAAACCGAACTTTCAAGGCCAGTGTTGGGTTTCCGAGGATAGTCCTAAGGAATTTAGCAATGTTGTGACTATGTCCGTGAAAACGTCGGTAGAGCAAATCTTGGGCGACACCATGGAGGACTCCATCGTAGCAAAATATGGAAAGATGGTGTGGACAGAGATAACTTAGAACGATAAAGAGAAGCTCTTTAGGAATACCTGAGAGCTTTGGCGGCCTCATCTTTGCACAGTGTGTCGTCAGGCTAATACATGTGCTGGGTAGAACGGCATACTCCCATTATAGTTGGACCATGGAGGAGGTATTTACGGTAACGATCACGGACACAAGTCGCAACTGTGTGCAGTGACTGTCCTTCTCCCTCGCATTTCGCCATGCATTCGACGGGCACAAGACTAAGCCGCCCAATTGGCACAACCAGCACAGACCAGTCGAAAGGCCTCGAGCATAAGCTGCTGCGTGTCAGCGTGGATGCTAGCAACGCCCTTGCACCAGCGCGCGGTACATCATCTTGATGGCCGCTCACGCTGCTCTCTAGTTGTGTCCCTGTATCGCTCCCTGGGATCCGGCCAGCTGCTAAAACCGGTCTGTTCGCTCTTCAACGTTGCCTCCTTCTCCAGCCAGCCAGCCAGCCAGCGAGTTAATACCCCAAACATGCGTACCGAAAAACACCCCTTCAAGCTCAGCCACCGGCGATGCGGTACAGCATCCTACAGCAAGTCGCTGGCCTCCGTCGTCCGCATTCACACGGAAACCGTCAACATCTGGACACATTGCCTGGGCGCCCTCTGGTTCTCAGCATCCGCAGCGCAGCTCGTCTCCGCTTACTCAAGCTCGACTGCAAGCACAGTCCATGTCTCAGCCGGTGTCGCAGCCAATGTCACAGCCGTCATCGTGTACCTGGCAGCAGCCGCCCTCTGCTTTCTGTGCTCTTCGCTCTAACACACATTTGCGAACCACGCTCGAGCGGACCTGTGGCAGCGCATCGACCACTTCGGCATCGTCGCTGTCATCTGGGCCTCCTCTGTCTCGTTTGCTTTCTTCGCCTTCCGCTGCCAGCCAGGCCTGCAGTGGGCGCATATAAGCCTAATGACCCTAGCGAGCGTGTCGTCCCTGAAGCGCCTATGGAAGACGGAAGTTGAGCACGCTGGAGGCTGGTGGGTTCGCCTGACCACCCACGCTGCTCTAGGGGCACTGGCTACGCTGCCAGCACTGCAGTGCTGGTACCGAGCCCAGACACCTTGCCAGAACGCTGGCCTACTGACCGCCTTCGCAGAGCTGTCCGTCGCCAACAGCATAGGTGGTGCGCTGTACGCGACCAGCATGCTCGACAATGCCGTGGGGAAAGAGCTGGGCATCCCGGACGCCAGCCATCATGCCATGCACATCGTCGTTCTCGTCGGCGCGTGGCGGTACCAGCAAGGCCTTCTGGAGGCCTATCGCGTTAGCACTCGTGCGGGCTACAGTCTCTGCGGGTGAAGGAGCACGCTGTGACGACAAGATCGAGATCAGGGGGGCCGGAAGGCAGGAGGACAATCCGAGCGGTGAGACTCGAGGTCCTGCGTCGATGCGAAGTCGAACGGTTCGTGAGGGACGTGCAAGTCGTCGTTCAATCAAGTCGTCGTTCAAGCGAGACATATGTACATACATGCAGTGGTGCGACGCTCTTCCTAGCGGACGTGCAAGACGCACAGCCTCGGCTAGGTGCACACAACATGGCCGCAGATGATTGCCGCGCAGCTCGACTGTTCGCTTAGACATCCTACATGCAACCACAAGTCTGTCTTAGTTGTTCTTCCTGCCTCGAGTGAAGCTCTGCGACTGCAACATCCTTCAGGAGCGGGGCGGTCCCAAGTCCCCGACAAGTGTGCCGCACGCTGTCGCAACGACGAAAGACGGTGCCTTCTCGGCTGCCACTACGGAAGTCGATGGCACAATCGGTCGGGGCATGGCGCATGTTATCGATGCTTCTATCAATAGCAATACGCCGACGAGAGCGCTTCCACTGAGGCCACCAGCAGCGCCACACGTACAGGTACGTACTGACCGAGCGACGACGTCGACGGCTAGGCCCCGACGTGTGGCGCCTTTTCTGATACGTGTAGCACGAACACATCCCGCCGTGCCGCACAGGCGCAGCACCGTACTCCACAAATGGTGAGGATGGCCGGTTGCAGCAAGATGGCTTCGCTGCACTGCATGGTCGTCGATTTTGGGTTTCGACGCATTCTTGTCGGGGCGGGGGATCCTCGCCAGCGTGATTCCTAGCGCGGCCAGCTGAGCCAGTTGCGGGTTCTGCCCGCACTCCCACCGGTATACCTCTGCGGGCGATGCCAGGGCGCGGCCACGCAGGGCTGACATTCCTGCTTGTTGCTGTTCCGCGCCGCACAGTACGGCACAAAGCAGTTACGGCATAGCGCAGTAGCTGCACTACTGGACCGTATCGACTGGCGCAGCTCTTTCGCGCACACACGCGCTGGGGTGCAGTGCGGCTGTTTCACCGCGAGCCGCCGGCAGCTTGTGGGACCTTTACCTAGCACCTCCATTGCAACCTCGATTGCATCGACTCCACAGGCTGGCGCAGTGATGCTGTAACCTCCAACGCCGTACAGGCAGTACAGTATAAGCACCGCGGTGCTCCCGTCCAGCCTGTGTCTGTTCAAGCATGGTCTTACTGGTGGCATGTATAATGGCCGAAGAACCTGTTGTGATTGTAACTGTCAAGCGCTCTTGTGGCGTGGAGAGCTCATTTGCTTCTCCGGAGACCGTCGACATCTGAGCGAGATGCTGGGGTCTTCACAGTAGCTCCAACCCCTTCCTGTCACATCTCCTGCCCAGCCGTACTGTGCCACTTTCGTGTTGGGCTGGCGCTTCTTTTCGGTCTTTCAGGGTATCAAGCATGCCACCTTGACGGGCTCATACTCCCTTCGCCCATCATGCTCTGAAGGTGCACATCCTCGAATATATATAGGTGTCGCTCCTGCTCACTGAGGGGATCACTGAGTGACCAGACCACCAGCCATCGGACAGCATGCCTGGCAAATGGAGCCCCTACGACACCGCTCTGCTTGTCGTCCTCCAATCTCAAAGCCGGGCCGTGCCATACCAAGAAATATGCGATGTCTACATCTCAGCCTACACAACCGCAGCCATGAGGAGCAGAGTGTCGTGGGTACTCGAGCACAATTTGCAGCTGTTCGACAAAGATACGCGGTCTTGGAGGCGAGAAGAGGTCATCGGCTGGATCAAGACCCAAAAGGCCGCAGGCCTGCTCCAAGCGAGTGAGGTGGAAAAACTGGTGCGACTCGGTACGCTCTTGTGCCGACCTGATGACGTCACGCTAATCACTCGTAGCGTGCGAAGGGCCTAGAGGTCGCTGAAAGGGCTGCATGTGCAGAGGATTGCTTGTGCAGAGGGCTGTTGCGTCTGGAGGGGATTGGGCTCGACTCGCTTTGCGTTGTCGTGTATACACCAGAGCGAGTGTGGACAGACTTCCTTACCCGTCCAAGGGCGATATTAAGTAGGCTCGAGAATTCATGTGCTGTCCAGATCGTGTTCTCCAGGTCATGCTTTCCAAGTCGTGCTACCATTCTGTATGCCTCTGCAGTATCGTGTTCATCCTCGCGCTGACACATCACGTCAACTTCTTGCACAGAAGCCATGTGAAGCATGCCACACCAGGCCATCTGTCAGGAGATGGTTGCCGAGGGACAGATCGCGCTCCGCAACTAGCGCCTGTGTGTGGCAAAGCACTGCTGGCTATTGGACGTTTGATGATGCTCGGAACGAAAGCTCGAGCCCAAGTACAGATGGGGGTATAAGTAGGGCCTGTATAAGTAGCCCGGAGTGAGACTGCTAAGCAGCCAGCTGGCGACCAACCTGCTGCACCGTACCTCTGTTTCACTGAATCTGCCGTACGTGTCGACCGTGCTTCCCCGTTTCTCCTACCCCTATACAACCATGCTGCTCCTCGAAGCCCGCGATCGCGAGAGTATCTCATCCAGGCCACGCTTACTCCGGTCTCCTCTCAGTCCCATTGAGGAAATGGACGAAGACAACTTCTCTCGCCATGCCCGGCGTCTAGCCACAGACAAGCCGTAGGTCACACCAGTGCTGGAGCATAGTCACCATTCGTAACACTGCTTAGTACGACTGGCGAGTCTTTCGGCCATGTTGCTGTGGCATCCACCCGTCTAGCGAGAGTCACCACAAGCGCGACAGTGCGCACGGAAGTGTTGGCAGAGATTGAGTCGTCAATCAAGACGCCAGATCCAGCTTGATTTTCTTGACGTAATGCAGAACAAGTGGTGGAGCGTTTGACAGACACCAAGGGAGACTGTGCTGAGGTCCATTGCAGATGCGTTGAATCTCTACCTCCGTCTCCATCGCACCTTCTTTCTGCCTGGTATTGATAGAACCTGTACAGTACAACACTGTATCACTGTACAAAACAAAGTCATCCATCTTTCTGCCAAATGTGTGCTTGGCCATGTGCATGAGCGCTGATTCTAATCCAGTTGCAGCCGTCTGCTGTGCGTGACCAGTAAAAGCAAGCACAATCAGTGCAGGTGGATTTCAGTATGTGTGAGCCATTGTAGACCTCCCTTAACTACAGCATCCCCAGCCCACTTGCGAGGCCCAGATGGTCTTATTTCCACGACAAAAGCACACTGTGCAGTGGATCCCAACGTGAGTTATAGCGCGGTCACCAAGGTCACTGGCATCCCCAGTGACAGAGCCCCAAATCACGCTGCTGATCGCGTCAGGACCGACAACAGCCATAGCTATCCAGTCAGGACTGAGAGGGCAGAGTGAACTGAGCATCCCCAAGAGAGCCCGAGGATCCATTCCACGTCTCCTCGGCGTCTTTCCTTGCTATATAGACTGTAGGCTCCACCCCTGCCTCGCCCTACCGCTTCAACGACACTTTCGACCCGTAACTCAAAACACAATCATGGTGTGTCTCTCTATGCTTGCAACTATTTTCGCGTATCTGTCTCTCGCTCTCGCCGCACAATCTCTCGGCGCACAAGCCCTCGACACTTCGTCGTCTCTGCCACAGTCCGCAAATCAGCCGCAGTGCCGTACTGGAGATCTCAGCAGGCTTGCCGACTTGATGCCCGAGAGTGCGCTGCCGCCGCCAGACAGCTCTCGTGAGCTCAAGTACGTCGTGCTCGGCGTCGGCACGCAAAACTACACCTGCGCCAGTGGAGACGAGGTCACTGCACCCGGCACCACTGGCGCGATCGGTATGTGGGGTCTACTTTCTACTCACTCGCCAAAGCGATGCTGAAGACTTCTAGCTAAGCTCTACGATATCGCCCCACTGCTCGGCAACCACTGCTCGGCTCAGTGGGCAACCAGCTCCATCTCGTGCCTCGCGCTCGCCTTGGACTCTCTGGCCGAGCCGCTCGAGCAGATGCTGCAGGCGTGCAGCGTTTCGAGCCTGATCGGCCACCACTTCTTCACCTCCGGCACTCCGGTCTTTGCCCTTGACCAGCTGGCCGAGAAACCGTACCCCGTGGCTCAGGTCAGCAAGGTGAATGAGGCCGATGCTCCCAGCGGGTCCTGTTTTGGTGCTCAAACTTCGGAGGCGATCAAGTGGCTCTATCTTCAAGATACACAGGCAGCGTCTCGCGGCGGCATCGACACCGTGTACCGCGTCGAGACTGCAGGGGGCAGCAAGCCGCAGACCTGCAAAGGCCAGCCATCCAGCTTCGAAGTCGACTACGCAGCACAGTGTAAGCAAGCCCGCCTTGCGAGTGCGACATGCTAACACGCCGACAGACTGGATCTATGGACCCAAAGCGTCGGAGAGCTGCGACCAAGTGCACGTTTCGTCGGCCTGATAACGGTAGTGTTGTTGCGCACCGTGCTCAGGACACCGCGCTCGGGACACCGCGCTCGGACTTGCAGAGCGTCGTCACTTGTGCACAGCTGACCAGGGCCGATCGTTCATCAATGAAGGCACATTGCATACAAGATAGCAGATGCGTCGCAAACTCATTCTTCCATCACTCTCCTGTTCATTTGCAAAGGCTGAAATGCATGATGCTAGATACTAGTGCCAGGGGGAGACCTCTTTTCGTGCGTGTGTACTACAAACACAGCGTGCTGAGCTACAGCCGATCGAGCGTCAGCTGCTGCTGCATTTCCTCTTTTGACGCCGCCGAGACATCTGTGATGGCCAGGGAGACCACGAAGCCCTTTGCCAGCTTGATCATCACAAAGTCTGCCATCTGTTGCATGTTCTTGCCCAGTGCGACTACAAACCGACAGTCCTCTTCATAAGAGCAGCACAACGACTGTACGATCGGGTAGATCTCTAGGAACGAATGCTTTGTTACAAGCTCCATCTTCTGTGTCTGTGCTGGTCAGTACAGCCTTGCTTCTAGGGTCTGGTCTGGGAACAACACACCCACGGCGCGCCCTCGAGCATCGTCACCGCTACGAAGTATACTGCAGCAGCTACCGCGCTGGGTAGTTGCGACGCCATGCTGTTGTTCAGGAGCGACACATCCAAGAGAAACGTGGCAAGCTCTCTGAGCATCGAAACATTGCTCTTGGAACATACGGTGCTCGCCACGTACTGATCTAAGAACGTGAGAGGTCCAGGCCAGCCCAACTGGTGGTCCAGGATCGCAAGGACTTGTTCCTCTTCCCGCTTGTACCAAGTCTTGTTGCCGAGCCATATGTGCTCCAGTCTGAAGCGGGCGTCTTCGTTGCGGTCGCTGGCGATCCTGATAAGAATGGTGATCAGCAACTCGAGGCTATCCCGGCTACGTTGCAGGCGGCGCTGCGCCAGTAAACGGTCCAGCAAGTGGACGCTAAGGTAGAGCGTCTGTAGCTTCAGGCTTTTTGTGCGCTGTACATGGATGAGGCGTGATACAATTCTCCTGCGCGGCGTCGGATCTTTGGCGCATGACGGGCGCAGCTCTTCCTACCCACGTAAGCCTTCGACCTTGCAGTGTAGCATTTCCTTCTTCTTACCTGCAGGCGTCGTTCTTCGGAGACCTCCATTCTTCGGTGCTATGACTTCGCTCTGGACTGACGTGCTTCTGACGCTCTCTCTCAGGTTGCGTCCTGGCGACAATAAGTGACCAAACTAGGGTTTGCTGTCCGCTCATGTCGTCTGAGGCTTTGCATAGAGCACCCTGAAGCGGACTCTTGTAGGGTGCCTCTTCGGTGAGAGGTCGTCTTCCGGAGCATTATGGCTGGGGGGGCACGAAATGCTGCTCCTGGACGGTACAGTGGACCGGATCTGCCCCCAGCCCCGAACATGGTACAACACCGTACACCGGCTTATATGCCTCTTGACACGCTCCCTGCTCCACAACTACCCAGGCGAGCGACCATCAAGAGGCCGTCCGAACTCTCTGAACATGTCTCGCAGACTAAGAAGCACGAGCTGCAAGTTGCAGCAAGGAGATGGTGATGGGGCACTCTCGGAAAGCGAGATCTCTGAGCTCAATCTGGCTTGGGACAGTGCCGCAGACGACGAGATAGCTGGGGCTCCCAAAGTCGTTTCTGACACTAAGTCCGAGTCGTCAGGTTCGCAGATAGGCGACGGCGACGGCGGCGACGGCGACGACAGCGACGACAGCGACGAATACAATGACGCCCTCGATGAGCCTGTTTCTGACTCCGGCTCCGACTATGACCCAGACGAGCACGACACTTCAGATGAGTCCTTCATCGATGACGAAGGGCTCGACAGTGTTGGGTCGGACTGCACTGATAGCGCCTGCTCGGAGACTGATAGCGTGTGCTCTTCTGATGCTGACTGCCTAGACTCGTCGGATGGCAGCTTGCTGCAGCAGCAGTACCGGTATGTCTCCGTGGATGGTAGCGAAACCAGAGCAGGCTGCCATTCCGCCAAGGTGGTCACCATCAACAGACCTGTCTCCGTCACTTACATCATTATGTGATGAGGCTGAATGTTAGCACAGCTCAGAGGCTACCGGTGGTTGTGTCTACTGCACGCTCCTGCACAGTGGGTAGAACGAGTTAAGAGGCGAAGATCGTACGTAGAAAGCAACAATGAGATCCACTCGCATGTGCGTACCGGTAAATCCACGCGTGATGAGAAACAAAAAAGTGACACGCTCACTCAGGCTTGGAAGTGACACGCTCACTCAGGCTTGGAAATGCAGAGATGCCACAAGACGCAGCCGAGTCAGGACCAAGTCAACGGCTGGTCTCTTCGCGCTGTCAACACAGGCGCAGGGCCGGAAGGTTCGAGAGACTCGTTCCTTCGTGGCGTGAGCTTCACGCTGCATAGACGGCCCTGAGGTGTCAGACCACCGCAACAAGAAGGACCATCACAACAAGAAACAAGGAAACAAAGAGACGCTTCTCGCCGAATGCGAATCATCGTGATGCGGGTGGTAACTATGCACAAGCACGCGTTCTTGTCCGGCGTTGTCGGCACGGGCGGCTACTCCGACAGGCGCTGCGACTTGACCCGTACAGGTAGGTACCGTACTGGCACGCCGCCACACTACTGTGCGTGGGGATCTTAGCGTGACCCGGGAGCTCGGACAACGCGTTCTTGCTTCGGAGCATTTTCCTTTTCTTCCGACGCACCGCCGATCTCGCAAGGAACCAACTGTGCCTCGCTTGCCGTGCCCTTTGTGCACGCGTGTCGTTGGCTAATTTCCATCTGCCCCCGTTCTCCTGCTGGTGTTCAAGAAAGCTGCCCCAGCTTAACAATTACTTGTGACTTGACTTTAGGAACGCTACACACGTATTGCGAACGACCCGCTGTCCATGGTGCGCCTTCACTTTAGTATCGTCAACGAAAGGATATGTCTTCATCAGCCCGAGAAGTGGAGCGACAACCCAGTGGCAGCTGTTGCGTGCCCGTGGAAAAGGCAGAGCCGCAGCGGCCCGGGACTTAGCGCAGACATGGCCGCGGCTGACAGCTTCTCACACAGACCAAACCGTGATACCACCTCCAGGACATCCATACATCTCCTACGCTGTACCGAGGCAGTGTGACTTGATTCCCAACGACATCCAAGGGTCGCCCGGGATGCAGCGAGACATTGGAGATGCACGAACACTACAGTCAAGCAGCTGTCGCCTCGTACACATCTGTCTCTGGGCAGCATGCACCATTCAAACGGGTAGACTGTGACGGGCTTCACGGTTTGAAAGTGCAGCAAGCAAAGCGCCTGGCTGTATACTTGCTGGCAGATGCATGATACCACAGGCCGGTTTGTTGATGGGAGTTTTGCTCATATGTATCTACAATGCTCCAAAATGGCATGGCACGTCCCAGACCTGATTCCCCTCTCCGTTGTACCACGCAGACAACGAGTCGTAGGTCATGAGGCCTCCAAGCTCAGCTGTACTGGCAAGAACATCGGGCATCAAGCACAGATCCGGTGGGAAGAAGGCGATGTCGTCAGGGCAGCTCCCTACAAAGAAGCTGTCGAGCCCACCTCCAAGCGCCAGTCCATTAGCGAAGGTGGATGGCCACACAGGATCCATCGGAGAAGCCCTGAACTCGGTCGGGAGAGAGGGGAAGTCGTTGGCACTCCACCCAGACCACACGCTGTCGAGCCACTCGAGCCCATGTCCTGGTCCAGCGACGGCGGTGAAAGCACAAGGCGTTGAGGGAAGGTTGAGTGGAGACGAGCTGAAGCCGCTCGCGCTACAATCAGCGTACACACCGTCGAGTGTCTGTTCGACATACGACATTGGCATCTGGGCTGCCAGGTCGACGATGCCACCACCTGTGTCCGGCGCAGATTCGAATGCAGACATCTGCTACAGGCTTAGAACCGAAAGAGCAGCTCGTTGCTCGATGCAGCTTACCTGGACTTCTGCTGCAGGCTGTGGTGCATGTGACGATGCGATGCTTGCTTCGCCCCACCCATGCATCGTGAAGTTGTCTGAGCCTGCCAGAAACCCTGTCATCTCTTTCTGCGCTTCTTTCCTCGTCTTCGGCTTTAGATCCCGCCCGTACTTGTTCTTCAGGCCTTCTGCCGTTCGCTTGCGCCCACGGTCGCCAAAATCGGCGTTGTACTGCCGCACGATCGTCTTCCAGTCGTTCCCGTGCTGACCCACGAGTTCGAGCAGCCGACGCTCCTCTCTCGGCAGGTACTCTTTCTGCGTGTAACCTCCACATCTCGAAGGGGCCTTGGCGGCACTGCATCGGTACCCGTTGCTGGGGACAGGCTGGTGGGACGAGCGTTGCCTTCGCTTAGGCATCCTGAGGGCAGTTCAAGTACTAAGTAGATAGACAATTAACCCAGCGCGAACGCCAACAAGTGCTTAGGTCAGGGCGACTGCCGGATGTGCCACGAGCAAGGCCAGGTGCTGGCAAGCAAACGACGGCAATGTGAGCAATGCTGGGTCCAAGACGATTCTCAACGCAGGAGAGTGACGTTGTTGTGCCTACTCCTGCAATGCCAATGTCTCATGAACTACGGTGCTTTGCCGGGGACTTTAGTCGACGCCTGGAGTTTAAGCACTCTTTCGAGCATGGTGTGCGGACTTAAGATGCGCACCTGCAAGGGTGGCGAGTAACAAGAACTATGCTCGTGCGTTCGACCCGGTGCTCTGGCGCTCTGGCTGAGGAAGAGACCTATTGTTGGCAAGCTCCAACCATGCAGAGCTGGAGGCATAGAGAGCTAGAGGCATAGAGAGCTAGAGGCATAGAGAGCTAGAGGCATACAGAGCTAGAGGCATACAGAGCTAGAGGCATACAGAGCTAGAGGCATACAGAGCTGGACGCGGGCACAGCTGGGCGCAGTTAGAGCCGTTGCGAGCGATCCCGCTGAGGGCCTGTGAGTTGCTCTGGTGCTGTGCAAAGTCGCGCTGGTATCCTCCAGTGAGCCTTGCAGGCAGATGCCTTCGAAGCGTCAAGGTACGAAACAAGCATGCCACCAAGCAGCGCGGCACATGCATGATACGCACGCCGCGTCTGTGTGTCCCTGACAAGCGTCGCGTCAAGAGGCGCGCCGGTCGGCGTCTGCAGGATCGGATGCTGGTTCACTTCAGTAATTAATTACAGTAGCCAGTCTTCTTCTGCAGCAGGGGCGGCGGTTGATTACCCACCTGAACAGCACTAGCGCTGAAGCAGCGCTTGACAAAGACTCGATTCGCACTATCATTCACGCTGGCACGCAAAATCATCAGCGAACGCCTGCACGATGCGGAACGTAATATGATGCGCGTGTAACGGCCACACGCCATTGGCGGGAACGCGTGGTGTGGCACAGCGGCCGGTGAGCAAAGTGCCGCTCAAGGCTAGAC
This sequence comes from Sclerotiophoma versabilis, assembly GCA_012274445.1. Lineage (NCBI taxonomy): Eukaryota > Fungi > Ascomycota > Dothideomycetes > Pleosporales > Didymellaceae > Sclerotiophoma > Sclerotiophoma versabilis. Next base: position 825,096 of record JAAROD010000093.1, read on the forward strand.
AGCATCTTGGGGCGCTTAGTTCTGTGGGGAATGTCACATCGGCATATCGAGCGAGCAAGCAAACGACAGCGATGCGATACAGTAGCAACTGCAACCACAGCAGCATCTTCAACTCAGACGCGATCTAGAGTAGTCCTTCCCTGGCATACCGTCAGTCAACGCATGACGGTAGGACCGAGTTTGCTACGGTACGCTTCACAGGACACCGTATACTACAGTATGGCCGAGGGATGCTAGATGGCCACTACAACCCGTTAAGCGTGATACCCAACATGCTACACTGTTGTGGGTTACTCCTCGCGGCTCTCGAGAGTAATTACAGTGGCAGTGTCCAGTACGGCGAAGTAGATCGGAGTAATGTACAGTACTGTACGTACAGTACAGCACAGCACAGCACAGCACATTAGACGCATAGTTCAGTACCATGTCATAGGTAGTGCTCAATGGGTACAGCCTGCGTCAACGCAGCTAGCGTATCGCCATCACTGATGAACAGGTCAGCGTGATAACTAGCTTCTCACAGCCTGTGCCTGCCTTCCACTGGTGCGCAGATCTACGGGCAGCTCGAGTGCGGTCTGGGGGCGAGGCAGACACGCGTGGATTATATGTTTATAGCTGCTTGTCTAGAGACTCTCTGAAGCATCGTGATAAACAACTCTGTCAGCGGTAGCAGATGACTTACCTTCCTTGTGTCTGGCTTCACTGTGCCACATATCATCGCGCGTGGCTACGCCCACTTCCCAGCCAAGCGATCATGGAGCCGTGCCAGTCTCCGCCTTGCAGCCTTGATCTCCAAGCATATGCGGCAGATCTCCTGAACGATCTTGACGCTCCTTCGGCCTACGCGATGTCTTTCTCTTGGTGCTCAGGAGTAACGGCGGTGCCGCCATACCATGATCCATATTCAGGAAGCAGCTGGGACACGCAACACTCCGACATCGATCCCTGGGCCGATCAGCCTCTGTATCTCCACGACTGGAGTAGCCACGACTGGAGTAGCCACGACTACGAGGCGTACTGCAATCCACCAGGCTACCTGCACACGGCAGCCACCTGGAGCAACGTGGATGTGCCGCATTCGAGCCCTATCCCAAGCGGGCAGATCTGCAGCTGGTCCATACCCTCGTCCCAGTCGGTACAGCCTCAGATGGACCATAGCCCAGCTAGTAGCTGCATCGCCTCAGGTGCTACTGCCTCTCCATGCGGAGGATCGAGTTGGAGCTGGAGCGGCTGCTGGAGCCAGAGCGTTGATGGCAGTCGAAGTGAGGGCAATACGGAGACTGGCAGTGGCAGCGACAGTGAGAGTGGCAGCGAGGACCAGAGAGAGAACAAAACCCACCGCACACGTCGACGAAGAACTTCTCGAAGACGCAGCCCAAACTCTCAATTAAAGAAGCTGTGCACAGTTTTCGCGTCAGCCAGACCAGACACGGTGAGCATCTGCATCGACACCATCGGCCAGCCAGCTCCCCGCTTCTATGTATGCCATCAGCCTCTATCGACCGGCTCCGACAGCCGTCTGTGCCAGCTTCCGTTCGCTCGTCCCGAGCACCTCCGAAGACACGTGCGCACTGTACACGAGAAGAGAGAGAGGTTTCCATGCAAGGTCGCATCCTGCGCCAAGGTGTTCACACGCATGGACAACTTGCGAGACCACTACTGGACGCACTTGCAGGGTCATGGTCGAGCTGGTAGAAATGAGAAGATGCCTCTCGAGAGACTAGCTGCAGTCGTGGGGAGAAAGGAAAGGGGAACGATCCGACGGTTCAAGGAGCGGCTGCAGGGCCAGCGGTCAAAGGAAGAGGCTGCCGTCGTTCAGCGTCTATGTCCGGGTAATGCTGGTTAGGCGTTCAGAATCAAAGTGACGATGTTGCAAAATACAGAGCCTTGGCTGATCGTAAGCATGGACGAGTTCTTGAAGCACTCCGGCCAGCCAAGCGAGGAGCAGTCGTACGTCCAAATGAGTGATTCCTATTAACACTATGTTCTTTTGACTAGCAAGCTAGAGCAATTGAAGCTGAGCTCCCTTACACCGAGACCTCGACCTTGGTTTCTTGGTGTGTTCCGTCGTGCTGATCTCATTCTGGTAAACAAACACAAACGCGACAAATCCCGACCAACGCCAAAAAAGACTTCCGAGGAGACAAGACTTGATGCTCCTCAACCATCCATCCTGAATCCAATCTTCTCCACTAGTTTTGAAACGACCTGAGAGAGCACGGTAGTGTCCTTCGTGAGCTCGTCCACCGTTTTGGTTCTCTCCTCCAGCATATCCAGCCTTTCCATTATCTTGCCGAGGACCGACAAGAGAGCAGGATCTGTTCTGGACTCTACCTCTTCGATTCTGATCTTCGGAGTCTGCTCTGACGGGAGGGCGTTGTGGGCCGCCTGCTTCGAGCGGCCAGACATGTGCGGAAGATCTCCCCCAGGATTGGTGTCGAGTGGTGTCTGTTTCAGGTAACTTCCTGCGAACATCGCGGGTGTCGTCTCCACAACGATCTGCTGCGGGCGCTGGTCCATCGGCGGGGTGCGCTTGTGCTTCTTGCAGATGGCCCGGATTGCGGCATCTGCACTCTCGCGGCCTATGACCTTTCTGAGATCGGAGACGACGATCTCCTCGAAGCCCCAAGTCCACTCTGCAAAGCCCCACGCTTCAGGGTCTTTACGTAGACTGCCCGATTTTGTGTTGACACCGTGTGTTTTGTAGTCGGAGATGGCAATGTAGCATAGTTTGACAAAGTCGCCTCGGTCCTTGTAAGACCATTGTCTCCTTGTCGCCGACGGTTTCAACTCTAGTATGCCTTCCTGCGCCAGATACCGCTTCATCTCGGCCCCGCCACACTCCATTCCCGACCGGATGTGGAACACTTCGCTGCCTTTCTCCGTCTCCACCACAGCTCTATGGCCTCTGCCGTGGGTGCGATACGCCATAATGCGCTTTCCGTCGCAAGTAAGGCCGGTAGCCCATTTCCACTCTACTTCTGCACCTGAGCTCGCGCCATCTGCATTCTCCGATGTCTGCGTTGGTCCGTTCTCTTCTGGCATGAACAGACTGCCGCTGCTTTCAGTATTCGATCGACCTTCTTCGCCCGAAGGGATCGAGGCATTGCTCTGTCTATCGCTACTGTCTGTATCCATCGGCTCACCGTCAGCATCGACGAACTCGGCACCAGTCGTCACTGGATCGGCGGATCTGTACGGCTTTATAGCGTCGTCTAGCCCTGTAGAGGCAGAGTTAGCAACGAGCGACAGACTCTGTCTACACGGCTAGACGAGCACCTACTTTTGATAGCTTCGCTGGCCTGTGCATGTCCACAGTTGTCTGGACGAAGTAATGCTACAAGCTCCTGGTACTTTTCTTCTGCTTTTTCTTTGCTCTGAAGACCTGCTAGGTCCAAGACCTTAAAGGCAAGCTTGGGGTCTGCCGCCATGATCCTCTCGACCTCGCGCGCCTGGACATCGCTAACTCCTGGAGGAGGCTGACTGTGCTCTGTCGTAGCTCCGTCTGTTGGCTCTAACCTGGTGGTAGGGTGCTCGCTGTTCGAACGTTCGCTCGTCGATGATGCAGCTTGACCGACACTGCCTGTTGATGAGCTGCCGGGCTCGCTCCCCTTTGGCTCGCCTTCGACTGGATTATTTTGGCCTGCAGGTTCTGCATTGGTGTTGGTGTCTGGAGACGGTCGAGCCGAAGTGCCAGCAGTGGCGGCTGCTGGATTGCTCTGATCACTGCTCTCTGGCGTTGCCTGTATGCCTTTCGGGGGCTCAGGCGCGACGCTCGGCTCTGGCGTAAAGTACCCGTATTCGGTCCTCACTCCGCCTTGCAGCCTGTCGTTTGTATTTGAAGCCATGACGAAGGTCAGCTGTGTAGATTGCGTCGTGTGCTATGCTGAGCAGCTCGACGTCCCTTTTGTATTTTCTGATTGACGGGGCGTGAGTTGTCCCCCATCCCGGGGCCATTTCGAGACCCAGACCAGAATGAGTTCATGTGTGCTGGAGCATGGCACCGTCCAACTTTGGCTCTTCGCTGGAGACCAGTTCCCGACTCACCCGTCTGGGCCAATACAAGACCCCCTGCTGTGATGGCCGAGGTACCGCGAAGCACGACTTGTAGCGTCGACGGCCCACCACTGCAGCTGCAAACGACGTGACTGTCGCCTACTCCAAGCAGAATGCGTTGCATCACAGCCTGGCCAGCTCTTCTCTTGACAGGACTAGCTTTTGCTGACTCCCCTCGAGATCCAAGCAGAACAGTAGCAGCGGACTTTGCACGGGAGACAACCGAGGTCCTTTTGACTGCTGAGTCTGCAAGCTGGAGCGGAGGACCTGCAGCTGCCACGATCCAGGTCCAAGTAGGTAGCCTGTACGGGTCAGCAGTGATACCGCTTGTCGGTCAAACAACCCCACGTGCACGCACAATCGAGGGCCACGCTTCTTCAAATGACGTGCACGGCTTGACCAACCACAAGACTGTTAGCATCTCGTCTTGCGATACAAGCTTCGACTACACCAAGGCAGCCAGCCCAGCTGTTCCAGCCGGTACAGCCAGAGAGGCCACCGCTACGGGCTTATCCCACTTTGCCAGTACTACTGGTGGTGCGAATGGGAATCAGACTGCATGTGCCAACCCTACCATCAGTGTGACAACCTTCAACGCAACCACCTTCAACGCAACCACCTTCAACGCGACAACAGTCATCCCACCCCGCGGACCGTTGCCGACACGGCCCCCTCCAAGCCTCAGCCTCCTCAGCAGCGCAGCTCTCTCGACCCGGAATGGCGGCGGTAGGCTTTTAGTGGCCGCTCTGCTTCAAGTGGGGTCTGTGCTTCTGCTGTAGTCTAGCAATGCGGGACATGGATAGCATGTCAAGAAGAAATAGATTAACCAAGTCAAGAAGACATAGATGAATCAAGTCAAGAAGAAATAGATCAATCAAGTCAACTAGAACGGCTGTACCACTGTCGATGGTGTGATGGAGGCTCTGACGCAGTTTCATTGTCGAAGCTCAATCTTCTCTTTGTCACTCTGTCTGCGGGGCTACATGTCTTTCTCAGAAAACAAGTTGTCAGCAACACGAAACCTGCAATTAGTGATCACTCTGATCTTGACCTGGCTTGAGATGCAGGCGAGCAAGAGGAAGAGCGGAGTAGAGAATCTCAGGGCGTGAATGAGACAACGAGCCAGATATGTACTCGGGGGTGCCTTCTGTTTCTCGCCATGCAAGATTCGGAAGGCCTCAGTCTATCCGCATTGTGCGTAGCGGCTGCCTCTGCCCTGCCTGCTGTGGTGAGGACGATGTTGTAAATCTAGACGAGATAGCTCAAGTGCGCGACGAGGCAGCTGTCTCGAGCTGACACGGTAGGTAGTGACTGAGCACTACAACACGATCGCCACTGCGCACGACATGCAATCGCTCATACTTGTCTGCCGGGTCACGTTGCTATCCGGCTACAAGAAAGCAGCGCGCTGAAAGAGACGAGAGAGCGGTTCTATTCTGGTCGACTTGCAACTACACTGGTAACTGGCAACTACACTAACTAGTCAAGCAGTCTTCAATCCACCAAACCTAGGCTGACTTTGCCGCCTCTTCAAGCCGCTTCTTAATAACGGGGCTGCTCTTCTGCCATGCGTTCAGCTGCGTATCAACAAGCGAGCTGTAGAACAGAGGCTGAATAGTTGTTTGAGCGCTGCAAGAAGTGTTACCTGACATTAGGTATTATAACGATTATGGCGCTTAGTGTGCTGTGCCACTGATCCAGAACTTGCGGTCCGCCTTACACCTTGCCTCTTTCGGGAGCTTTGCTAACAAGCCTGAGCCTGTAAGTCCGATAGACAGGTGACGCGTCGCAGCATGCAGCGACAGGCATCTACGCAAGGTTGACATATCGTTCTTCACGTTCAACGGGCAGTGTAGGTGTGTGATGGAGCGTTGCAGCCGCGCATTAGACCAGCTATTATCAGCGCCCCCAAAACCATACGGTACTGGTAAGCGCTCGCTTAGCTGCAATCAGTGCGCAATCTCGGGCACTCAGCTCTACACTAAGCCTATTTGGTCCTACGTGCATATCGCGGGATTTGTGTTGTCCCTCTGCTTGCTTTGGCTTATTGTGCGGCACAGCCAGGGCAGTAGCCAAGCGACACTGAGAAAGAAGACTTGCATTATCAGGGAACGAGCCTATTGGTCAGTATGCGATGTGCCTATTGGCTGTAACGGGATCTCGCCATATGTGGCGCACAGCCTTGATTTCCCACGAAAGGAAAGTGATTCCATAGCTTGTTTCGCAGCATCAGGCCATGGAAATTAGTGGGGACGATAGCGAGTAGAAGCAGTTTCTTGCGTGCCGCCTATGCACTACCCACTGCGTTGTTTAACCAGGGTTGGGCCAAGGACAGTCTTGAAGCGCTATAAGAACGTCCAGCTGAGCTCAGAACAACTCATAGCGCTCTGCCATTTTTCGGCTGTCTCGCTTTCCGTTTCTTTTTTTCTACCTATAGGACCCTCGCTACGTTGTGAAGTCAGTTGCTACCATGGGGCTTCTTTCAGAAGCGATCAATGAGCGAAAAGCAAAGACAGTTGGTATCAACAAATCCGATTGGACGAACTTCTACTCTCCAAATTACCCAAAGACGATCGGAGTCAGGGGACTATCTGCATGCTCGGTTTTCGCGATTGTTTCGCCGCACGCAGCCGTTGTGGCCCATATTGGCCCGAACATATTGGGCTCAACCAGCGCCACATCCTTCATCAAGCTTGCTGAAGACCTAACGAACGAAGCCATCTGCACATGCCGGGACAACCCACATTTTTTTCCTCCGGAGAGCAAGATATACATTGTGTGCGCAACCCTTAACAACGACGTCATTACTGCCCCAGAGCAACTAAGTGCCATGTATCGCGGCGTCAAATCACTTCCCCATGCTTCTGTGCAGTGGCACTACGAACGCTCGACCGAAGCACTTATGAACAACGAAACGAATTTAGGAACAGTCTTTATTGATGGACGGAGTGGATCTCCTCGAATTTATGTGGAGGATAGAGACATCACAGACGTCCCTGCGAATGCCCCAACATGGACCTGCGCTACTCGCAATGGACAGACACAATATCAACTCACCATCAGTAACGTCGTTATTGAGTCACGAAACAATCCTCCTATTAATGAATGGGTTCAGAATGGACAGAAATGGATCATGTGGAATGGGGTTAGCTGGATCAGTTCGTAGCGAATAGAGTATTACCGATCTTGTGTATTACTTGCACAAGCGCGATATGGTGTCATGTTACCTTCTCATATAGCGGTGGCTTAACAGTTGTACAATCCGGGACCGTTGCTTACGTTCCGCTGCGTCTAGGGCTGTGCGACCCCTATTAGACACAACTGTGGCGTCCGCACCTCTTGATAGTAGATATGCCACAACATCGTCCTTCCCCTCCTCTGCTGCAGTGAATAAAGCTGTTCCTGCTTCTCCTAATCCCCATTCCATCCAAGAGCGCGGGTCATCCTGAAACCAGATGCTGTCGATTGGGCAACCTAGATTCAGTAATAGCTCAATAGTCTCAAGGCGACCTTCTTCTACTCGTTGCAAAGCAAAATGAAGGAGCTGCCCATGTTGAATTCCGCTACTGCGGTCGAGAAACAGTCTAATTGTTGACATCGGAGCCTTGAAAAGCGCTACGGACGTCGGAGTGACGTCGAAGTCTCCTGTTGCATCCGGGGCAGCTCCCTTATCCAGCAACCAACGAGGAAGATGTTCGTCAAAGAGGAAGCTCCTAATTATCGTTAGTTGTGCTTCTTAAACATGTTTTAGTGTACCTACCCAAGACGTGGATACTTTGAGTCCTCATCTGTTTGCGTAATGTCCCAGCCAAAATTGATGAAAACCTGGGCTACAGCCGGCGACTTCACGCAAGAAGTTACTAAGTGTGGCGCCCAGTTTTCGCAGAGAAACAGAAGAACGGCAAAGTGGTCGTTTCTTGCTGCGTCACTAAATGCACTGAAAATTCCAGTCAGATCTTCGGTTGGATGCTGGGCTGTTATGGTGTTCAAGGTGCTGACTACGTCTGCAAGCTTGCCTGCCCTGGCGGCTACCTGCAGTTTTCCGATTTGAGCTGAGACTGAGAGCGGTGAATCAGACTGATACATCTCATGAGAGAAAGCTTCTGGAATTATGAGACGCACAATGTCGGTGAATCGCGTTGGAAGATCCTGGTCAGTTGTGCTAACACCTGCAACGATTAGCAGGTACAAGACGACTTCAGGTCTCTTTGCAGATACGGCGCCGGCTAGAGCTAAAAGCAGTGCGTGTTGCTTCTTTTGCAGTAAATCCAGAAGGAGTTTCAAGATCTCTAGATTGCCGAACCATGCAGCCCAGAAAAGACTGCCTGCGTAATGGAGTGGTTCAGAGCCAGAGAGACGTGACAGCAGAGTTTGGACTATCTCGCCATGGTTTTCTAGACACGCATCTTCCATTGCTTTTGCAAATGGAGCTTCTCCAATCGACGGTGGAGTCTTGGAAAGAATGCGTTGCATAAAGTCCTGAGAATTGTGTTCTGCGGCCGTACGAATGAGACGTGTCCAGAAACTCTTCGTAGCTGCCGATGTTAGGTCTTCTTGCCTAAGACCTAACAACCGATCTGCATGTGCTCCTTGGTTGTTTTTGACCAGTCGCACAACAGCATCATCGTACACAGACTTAGCTATGCGGTTTTTGTACTCAAGTAGCTTGATCAGCACGTTCTCGTGATCAGCTGTGAGAGCAGTCTCAATAGCATGCATAAGGCGGAGCCCAACAAGATGTTTATGAGCTTCCCAGTTGCAGTGGTCAAGCAACAGCTGTATCATTGCTGGAGAACCCGATGATGCTGCTGCAGCCAAAGCCTCGCCAAAAAACGGAGTATTCGAAGTTGCATTAGCCCCTTCCTGAAGGAGCTTAAGTACCGTATGTGTCATATCTAGCCAGACAGCGGCTACAAGAGCGCTGTCTCTAATATCCTCAGCTCGAATATGCCCTGGTTTTTCTGTTGTAAGGCAGTCGACAAGCCTCCAGTACACCATCGTTCTTGCTGCAGCGGTTTCGAGAACTTGCACGTATCGAGTCCGAATCTCAGACTTAGTATGACCAGCAATGAAATCTGCTGTGCAGTTGATGGCATAGCACAAGAGTAACTCGTTGGCATTGCCAAGCGACATCTTGAATTGAATAAGTTTGTGTGTCATAGATTCGCCCAATTTTCTTTGAAGAAGAATCACTTTTGGGAGGCGAAAAACCGAATTCTGAACAAGTTCGTTGAAATAGCCTAGATCTTATTAGGTTGAAAGTTCAACAACTCTCCTAAAGCGACGTACAGGATATTTCTCGGAATCTCGCAGCTTGTTGTAGTCCCGTGTGTTGGACAGCAATGTCAGTTATATGCTGCAAGACTTCGGCCGGCAGCTCAAGTATATACATTGTAATAGCGAGACGGATGGCGAACCTCGCGCACACAAGAAATCTGGTGCCGTTGGGTATGGTACACAGAAACCGAGGAATCTGTTTCAACAAATTGCAATGGAGTGCTAAATCTACACGACTAAGATAGCGCAGCGGCAACAGTTGTGTGTAGGTTGTGCGGTGCAGAGGAATTGCATGCGAATAACGGCGCGGTGGAGAGAGGCGATATTCTCGTATCAGACTACGCTAGCAGCATCTCCTAGTACATAAACAAATATGACGGTTATCATGGCCCGGCGCTCCGACGCAGGGGCAGCTTCTAGGATTGGTTGTTTGAGAGAGTGCCTGTTTATACCGACCCCCTTTATGCAGGCCGCTGCATCGGTTCAGCTTTGTTATCTCATTGTGCCGGGCACCGTACATGGATTGGATATGGAAGCACCCTTCTTTATGCTAAAGCGCCTGGAAACCTCGGGCACCTAATCAAGCCAGCGCTAAAACGCGGATGGGGTTTGAGCGGGAGGGAGGCACCAGGGGCGATCGCTTAGGCGGAGCGCGCACTGCAGTCGTTTCTTGGGCTATTGATTCATATTTTAACGTTCCTGTAGGACGTCCGTTAGCGCTGCGCCGTGGGCACGATCCCTGGTTAGCACTGTATCAGCGCAGCTCACACATGAACAATCCTCACTAAATGCGCGCTGAACCCTGTTGCACAAAGCAACGCTTCGCCCCAAGCACTTTGGATGGTGCATTACACATTATGCACAACTCATAGAAGATGTTGATGGGACTTATTGTAAATAGATAGATAAAGGAAGAACAGAACACTGTCAAGAAGCTAAAGTGTGCTCTTGTAACGCCGAGGCAGATTGGTGTTCATAAGGCGAGAGATAGAATCTGAGCACTGCACAGCCCTCCTCTGGGTACAACACACGGACGTTACCGCATCACAAGACCAACAGTTCACACGGCGTGGCAAATGCTACTAAGGCTAAATTACCTAGCGTTTTAGCACTTGCCGGGGTGCTTATCGCCCTACATAAGTTGTCCTTAATTCGAAAACGGGACGGTGCTTCGTTCTCTGTAGATTTTTGTTGCACAGTTAAGTGCGGGATGTTTAGAGGCGTAGAACCATCTAATTGTGTGCTCTGAAAGTGAGTGTCTTGTGTTTACGTTGACTCTAGTACCCCGGCCCAGCTCATCTACAGGAACCTTACGGCACGCTTACTAATGCAGGTCACGTTCTCAACAGTGCTGGCCTGCGACAATCATTCCAAAATAAGCATTAAACAACGTGCCAGGGATTTCAAAAACTGCGCAACTATCGAGTCACATGTGCCAGTTTCCCCATTCAAATATCGTCATTGGCGCCTAGTCGCCAATGACGAAGAGTTGTTCAATTAGCTCTAAGCTCGGCGATATAGTATTTGTTTTTGCAATAGCCTTCCCAGCCTTGATAAGCACTATCCGGGTATCTCGTGAAAGGGATTCCGACGGAGTAGTAGCTGAGAAGCCCTATACATCCCAGTTTTATTCAACGCTCTAGTGAAGTTATTAAACATATGACAGTAGATGAATTACTGCTTCTGAACAATTTTAGAATGATGCGAACGAAGTGGAAGACTCTCGACTCATATAATGGCAGTCAACACATCTCTTGGGAGGATGTACTAACGTTAGTAACTGGCAGCTACACTGGTAACTGGCAACTACACTGGTGACCGGTAACTGCACTGATAACTACAAGACAAAGGCAAGAGTGACATGCGCTTAAGAACTCTTTCGCTTCCGGCTCGGACGCACCCTTCTGGTCGAAGCCCTGCGCACTGGCGGGGTTTCTTTGTGCAAGTCCCCGCTTCTTGCTGTGTTCTTGACCCCCTCAGTCTGGTTTGGCTCTGTCGAGCACTGCGTGCTCTGGAGGCTGTCGACCCTTTGGGTCAGGCCGCAAATGACGTCAGCGGCGCGGGTTAGCGCCTCGCGCAGTTCGGCCTTGTCTTTCTCCAAACTCACGATAGCAGCGTGTGACTGCGCACACGATGAGCCTGCAGTGCAATCGGCCTCCTGCTTTATCGAGACAGCATCGGCAGCATCGCGCCGCTGAGAGCGCCGATCGATCGATTCGAGGGCGAGCATGGCCGTCTGCGCGCTCTCTGCCTCTCTCTCGAGCGACCTGCACCTGCCAGCCGTCTCTGCAAGATCTCTGGTAGTCGCTTGGTGCTGGTCAAACAGGTGCTGGTACGCCTGAGCGCACTGCGCGTAGCCCTGCTCGGCGGCGAGGCACCGATTCTCGAGTCCGCTCTGGTTGTCGCAAAGACGCCTCAGTTGCTTGCGGCATGCTCCGAGAGCGATCGCGACGTTGTAGAGCTGATGTTCCACCGACACCAAGTCTTCGCGCCCAGTGACGAAGGGCAGGTCCATGATGCAACCCTCGCAGAGCGTCGGTCCAGGATGCGGTGTTGTGGCTGCCGTTGCAGATTGGTGCGAAACCGTGACTACGGCTCAAGGCCCTGTATATGCGTTCATGGTCAACGTCGGTTGGGCGCCTGTAGGGAGCCTTTTCGTGACGAGACTGCTTGTGGCCTACGGTACTTAGGGTGCTGTATCAGAACCAGCTGCTGCATGTCGAGACTGCTACTTGCTCATGGTCCCGGTTTTGGCCTCTTGTAGGGAGACGGGGGCTCTGTTTGGGTCGCTGCAAGAAGAGCTGATGGGAGAGGTATCATACATAACGTCACAACTGATGGCCATGGAACGGGTCCAGGTGTGACGTTTGTAGTGACCTCGACACCTTTGACACCAACAAGCACAACTGCAACAGCATGTCTGCAGCTCAACCTCCTCAGTCTTGTAGAAGAAGTCAATCGAAAAGCAGCTCGGATCAAGCGTGTCTCCGCAGGTTGCTTGCCCGCAGACTGCTTGCACAATACCTGCAACCTAGCACAGCTGAAATGAGCGCAGCGGGGAAGGGCCACCGCTCAAGAGCTGGATGGAGCACTGCTGACGCATCGCACCGCCGTGCATGTCTCGAAGAGGAGACGGTGCTGGACGCGGCGATTAATCGATTGATACTTGACGACATGGTAGAGCAGGAGCAGGAGCAGGAGCAGGAGCAGGAGCAGGAGCAGGAGCAGGAGCAGTAAGCACAGGCGATCTCTCAACCCTCGGAGAGCGATATAGACTCGACTGTAATGCTCGCGCTTCATAAACAGTCACCCAAGTAGGTGACAGCTTCAGTGATCGAACACTACAGCAGGCAATCTATTTAGTCACACACACTCCGCCTTCAAGCACCTCTTTGTTTAGCTGGTAAAACAAAGCCTTCCAGATAAATGCGAACGATGAGATTTGAGAGGATGCTTGTGGCAGCGACGGATGTGCTGGCGTTGGCGCGGGACTGACTTAATTTTAGCAGTCTCCCTTCGTCTAAAGCTTACGACTGTGCTATTTTCGGACTGCACCGCGAGTCCGCCATTCACCCAGCAGGATCAGAGACTTACTTGAGGCAGCAATTATATGTTCAAATCGATTTTTAATAATTGTGTCATGATTGTTACGCCTGCACATGTCCCACTCGGCCAGCCATTTGCACTCAGCTGGTAAAGTATGGCCTCCGTACCTGCAACGACCGATCTGTGCCGCCAAATGCTGTACACAAGCTGGGACTCTCTCGCTCAGCTCCGATCGGCTCTGCGCCAAACTCGAGAGACTCATCTGGGACTTGCCAATGCATACGTCGAGCTTCAGGAAGACCACTGCAAGACTTCAGAGGAGCTGGGTCGGCTCAAAGACGGCTACTGTAGCCTCTTTCGACACTGGGAGCAGAGCTGCCGGCTCCTCCAGGAATGCAAGCGTGTCTCGACCGACTATGCATACCGTGGCCCTGGGTGCTGCTGCAATAGTGGCATGTGTTTCAGCACGCTGGCTGTGGAACGAATGACAAGCGCACAGCGGCTTAGCTGTGAGAAGGCGGCTCTACCGTGACAGTCAGCCACTGCGCATCAGTAGGGACACCAGACCAGGATTCTCCATTCCAGCTGCCCTGTCGAGGCAGGTCACGATGCACGCAAGGAGGATCGAAAAAGCTATCTGGGAAGGGTCGGAAAGCAAGCTTGGATGTGAGATGCCCAGCAGTCAAGAAGTGGGCAGGGAGCAGGCACAGAAATCGTCATTCGGGCGAGAGACAAACCTAGACAGGTCCATCACAAGAGTGCGGGGAGGCCAATGTGGACTCGTATTTTAGGCACTGAGGGGGTACCAAAATAGGTCTCCGTACGAAGAATAGAAGAAGAAGAAGAAATAGAAGAAGGTAGTTCAGCGACTACTGCTCACTGTGTGTGCTCTTTTGGCACCCACAACATCCAGTCGTCTCGTGTCCGCTGAGATGTACGCTCATAACGTGCCCGTCGAGACGTCTCCTCATTTCGCCAACGACCCTCCCCTCGCTCTAGGATCCACAGAACGCGAGATGGCCCGCAATAAAAGGATCCTGGCGCCACAAGAAGCTACACGAGCCGACACGCAAGCGTTTGTATGCGGGCCAACGCCTAGCTTATCTCAGATGATCATACGTACAGAGCAGGAGAACGAAAGGCTCCGTCGAGAAGTAGCCTGTCAGCACAAGATGGAGGACGCGAGCATGTACCTCCTCAGCGAAGTGCAGGGGTTCCTTGAGAAGCTGCAGCAGGCAGTAAACATCTTTGAAGATCTTCAGCTGGACGTCGAACAAGACCTGCGCGATGGTACAGACCCGTAAGGGCAGAGCAGGGCAGGGCAGGGCAGGCTTCACATGGAATGCTTCGCGTATAGGCAGTGGCACCAAATAAAGAACGGCGCAGAGCATTGGTCAACAGTGCTCCACTTTGTGATCTACTTCTCCCAACTTCAAGAGATACTCACTCTGCCACACTAAGAATAACACAGGTGGATTTTGGTTCTTACGGCCGTAGCGTAGCAAACAGAGTAAAAGCTAGTGATCCAAAAGTATAGCTTGAGTTGAGCCGCCAGTCATCTCACTACGGAGCCCACCCCCTCTCCCGGCTCTTCTGCTTCCAGATTTTCCGTCGTGTTACTTCAACCATGCCATACCATGAGCTCTATCGCGCAACGGCCCCGGTTGCTCTACGTCACGAGGGGCGTGATCACTGTAAGCAACGCCATGGCCACGGCGCATCCGAGCGCTCCAAAGCACAGTCTGCTGACTTCGCCGCTTTGTGCCTCGATCCAAGGGGGCAGATCCTTTGTCCTTGCTTGCACCGCTACAAACAAAGCTGCAAGCATGATGAACGGGGAACAGCACACCAAGCCCAGAACCGACAAGACCAACATCCTGCAAGGGACGCTAAGGCGAGAGATGGCGCTGGTAACCTTTGATAGCGAGACAAAAGCTGAGCAAACGAAGAGGACCAGTAGGGTTGCCATGAGCACGGCACCCAGGGCCAGCAGCTGTCGAAAGTACGCTGAGAGCGCACTGAGACGGTCGGCTGTCGGTTGCAACTGATCGATTTTGTCACGAAGAGCGTCGTCGATGCTGCTGGCTAACATGCTGGACAAGCCTGAAGTGACTCCCGAAACCAGGCTGGACAGGTTCAACGGCAAGTCAGAGCATGAGATGTTGTGCGCGTAGCCAACACAGACAAGTCGCGTGCCTATCGAGCAGTTCTTCGGTATATGCTGCTCTATGTCCTCGACAGCAGGAGTGGCGAGAGCCCCTGCAGCGCTTTCTATTCGACTGGCAACCGCTGGACCTGCCGTCATGGCCGCGTTGATGGCACTCTTAGCGTTGTCGATAACGCTGGGAGCCAGCGTGCTTGCGTCACTCGTCAGACTCTTAGCTGCGCCCTCAAGATCCTGGAGGACGTTGCGACGTCCAAGGATGCCTGCGCCGAGAACAACATCGTGGGTGAAGGCTGTCGCGTTGAGCTATCTCAGGCTGTCTGTCAGCCAGTGAGCAGCCGCTTCCCTCGAACGACATCTTACCCTCAGCATGAGTATCCCAGCTTTGGCGTTTCTCTTGGACTGCGTCTGTGCCGCGAGAACAGCGAATGCAATTGCAGCTGCAGCAAAAACCGATAGTACGGCCACTTTTGAACGCATTCTGGGTTCATCTAGAGCCATGGCACTTTATCACAGCATTTATAACAGAAAGGGTCCCCAAAATGGGCCACCCTGTGCTAGGACATGCCCTTCTGTCACTTTCAGCGAGGTGCCGCATTTGGTCCTACAAACTGTCACTTCTCAGTCGACACTACGTTGTATAGAGTTTTGATGGCTGTTGTGGAAGTGCCGACAAGTCTTTATTGCGTAGAGAGTCTCCTCGAGCTACCAGTACGCTTGGTGTTGAAGGCATGGCTCATGGTAGCTAGGAAGCAGGTCTGAGTCCAGCTTGCTCGAGAATCGGACCCCCTTGAGGATTGGCTGAAACAGGATCCCGAAGCTCTCGAAGCTCCAGATTGAGGCCCTTCGACCCGCGTATCGACTGTTTTGATAAGAAAAGAAAATTGCTCTTTCGAAGATGCTTGCTACCCAGCTTCGTCACGGATCGATAAATACAAACGTTACAGCACACACGCTGCCTTCTCTTTGCACCCACGACTGTCCATAGCGCCGAACTGCCAACCGGTGGCCGAGCTTTCTCAACACGCAGGACAAATAACAGCTGCAGTCTGCCAGAATGCTTGGTAACCCCGCTGCGACAGGCGATGCAATAGATCCACGGAGAAGCGTCGTCAAAGAGCTGCCAAGCTTTCCAGCTCCCTGCGGCACGTCCTTTGCGATCGAGTACGTTGACTTTGGGCGCGATAGAGGGGCAGGTCTGACCGTGGATGCGCTATACATGCAAGGACTACTGCTGCAGAAGATGGCTGCACAAGAGAATGCGGCCAAAGAGCTCTCAAGCCAGCCAGTTCGGTCTGGTCCCACGTCGACAAAGCTGGAGAAGCACAAGATATCTGGCCCTTGAGATGGCCTTGGCTGGAGAGTGGTAGGCCAGGTGGCTTGTCTGCACGTAAACTCAAACGTCAGATGGCGTCGTCGCATCGTTCCACCAGGCTTTTATGTGCTGTTTTTGCTAGTCGTTGAGTTGGGCTCTTCATCTCCAATGTACTCTATTGTTTCCATCTCCATAGCATGCTTTTTGTACAACCACTCGCGGTCCAACGCAACCCACTCACGTTCACTTCCTATATCTTCGTGGTGGAGACGTGATCCCATTGTCTGGTCATGGTATGCATCCCACATAGCCGTTACTAATCATCACTCCGCGTGCACTGTAAACTGCACTTGTATCACTGCGCTCTTCATGAGCCATCTCGCCTGTACTGCTTGCAGTCGGAATCGGCCTGGTTCTTCGCGTAGGCCGTTACACCACCATCTTCACCAGCACGATCTGTTGCTATGGATACCCGGATAGGCTGGACTAGTAACCAGCAGTAACGACAACGCCTTGGATCATGGGAGCTCCACATGGCTCTGGATGCCGATCGTCCAGAGCATGCTATACATCACATTAGTTTAGAGCACGACGGGGCAATATCCACGCAGTTTGTACAAGCGACTTCTCGGCTTGCTACTCGGTGTTGTTAAGCACGCACCATCCCATTTATACGTCTACACATTAATTACTCCTGTCACACGATGAAGCGACGGCGGAAGTGCCCTAGCTGTCATCGTATATGTGTGAGTCTGAGCACGGCCTGTCGCGTCCACTAGCATCGAAGCCAAGTGAAGGCATCAGGAACCCTCTAAACCAAGCTCAGTGACCAGAGATAGGGAAGGTTCGGCAGGGCCTCTTGCAGCTTGGCGAGGAAAAGTGGCAGATATCGAGATTGTCCACTGTGGAATTTCCGAATGAATCTCCACAGGCGAAAGATGCATTTATGTGGGTCGGACGTGGATGCTTCTGCAGGGAGGAAGAGGGAAAGACGAGCGACATCGTCAACCAAGCAGCAAGCGACGTGAAAGACCTTTCCAGCCTAGTGAGCTCATGTTAGTTCGGAGAACAGCAAGAGGTCGAACACGAGAAGGTGTGCTATGGAAGAACGAGTAATACAACACACGAGGCCGAGCTGGCCAGATGTGCGGGGAAGAATGGAAGCACAAAGAGCAGAAGGTTACTGTCACAAGACTCACCAGATCATCGCCATGAGCATCTATGGCAAATTGCGAGAATCCCTCCAAGGCGGTCTCGAGATCGTTTGCAATGCAGATCGGGCACAAGAATAGCATCGAGTCATTAGCCAAGTTGTTGGTGAGCCTTTGAGAGGAGCACAGCTGCCAAGCCACCGCTCGCAGCCAGTGCTGCGTGACCTGGATCTCGACGGCTTGACCCTCTGTACACTGAATGGACCCAGGCACGGTTTCAAGGAGTTTCATTTGCAGCTCACATATCCACACGGGATACGGGTGATGTTGGACTCCGTTCCAGAGGTCCACGAAAGCGCTGTCGATGTTCTTGTACAGTCTGATCATGCACTCAAGCCCCGCAGCGACTGATTGATCGAGGTGGAGTTCGCTTGGCGAGGGTGGGTGGATGGTTGCGTGAAGTGTTACCGGGTAATGTTGTCGGATGCAGTGTGTTCTGGCCACTGTAAGAGCTGTGAACTGCGCGAATTGAACGAACTACACTAGTACCTTTCCGCAATAAAGAGCAGCCAAAACAGCACGCGCTTCTGAGCGGCATCGTTCGGTCTGAGACGATACCTTTCCTCGTCGTGCATCCCAAGCAGCTGCGCCTGTGTCGCTGCTTCCCGAAGATAGAACCATGCTTCATTCTCCTTCGCCAGTTCCACGTAACATCTGTAATAGAACCACGAGGCAAGGGTGGTCTGGTATGTGGGGTTCTGGCGGTAGTCGTGTTTACCCCGGGTGCGAAGGGATATTTCCAGTAGAGTTCTACCAGACCGAGCGTCTATGCGTGGTGTCTTTGGACGCTCGAAGAAGCCCAGAGGCGTTTTCGTCTCTGTCCGGATCAAAGTATAGGCACACAACGCCAGGACCATGGAACACGCTTCGGGCGAGCAGGCCGTATTCACGACTGCCTCGTAAACATATTGCCGCTCCAGAACAGGCTGTGATGGATAGATCTCGGCGAAAAATAAATCGACGCACTGCTCGACAAGCCCTGGCGGTAACGTGTCTAGTGTACACACGCAGCAAGGAAACAAACAACCATCGTCGTTTAGCTCTTGCGGGGACCCTGTATCTATAATAGCGTCTCGTTGATTATTGCGCAGCCCAGTTAAGACTCTTGCCCTGCTCCCTTTGGGCCCCTTCTTCTGGGGTATGGCATTGTATGTGCACACTAGGCTCGCAGACGCACAACCCCGACATGTGTTGGCATCTCCGCTAATGCATTTGATCTTTCTTCGATGGCAGCTGTTGCTAGGAGTCAATAAGTGCGGGCTGCAGGTTTGCAAAAGTCGGATCTACCTATCGCAAGCTCGCTTGACGAGAGCATTGGCATCGGCCGTGGAAGCCATACGGAAGTGATGAGTGATTGCGTCTGAGTCTCCAATGCGCGTTACAGTGCGTGAGATAGCCGCTATCTAGAGACTTCAGCACCCCGCGGACAGTTATACTTCTTCCTGCTACATGACGCTCGAAAAGGAGTCTGTCCCAGCTTGTACGGTCAAGTTGGTAGCCGGTAGACCAACAAGGAAGCGAAAGATAAGGATGCCCCTTTGATGTCACGACGCGAGCTTGAACGAGCAGAAGCAACGAGTCGCGAGTGTACAGCGCCCCAACGAAGCAGACAACCGACAAGGCTTCGGTAGGCGCAACAATGATCGGTGGACCCTTGCCATACGCCCACGGTCTGCTCTCTGTCACTGCATCGTTGTGAACTACTCCAGGAGACGACGAACAATCGACGGCGAATCATAACAACGGATCTACGTTCTCGTTCCGCTGGTTTGTCTGCGGGCTGCCGCCGTTGCCGTTATGCATGTTACCGACCGCGTACCCTACAGGTATAGGAGCTATGCAGCTGCCCACGATACGAGTGACGGCGTCACGGTGATTAATGTCCGAAGAGTAGAAGCGAGGGAGCACCGGGTGCAACTAAAAGTCTGCGATTTGGTTCTTGCAATGCACTACGGCATCCTTTCCGGCATTGGTGGAACCGCGTTGAAAGTCCTGCAACTCCAACATCGGGAGCATACTGCTTATATCCTTCAACAATAAGAAAAGGGCCGTCTACAAGATCAATGTACAGGTAGGAGGGCTGAAGCTCCGAAGTGCTGCCGAAGCTGAGCGCATCGCGAGCTTGCTTGTTCATGCGACGGTGCCACAAGAGAGGGGCACAGAATGCTGTTCCACAGGTAAAAGGGGGTAACACGAACGGACTGCTAGCATGAGCTTTCGCACTGAGCAGTCAGCGAGCTTTTACAAGAGGGGAACCCTCGAAAGCTTCTAACATGAGTGGCAAGCGAGTCGCCCGGGCAAGCGAGTCGCCCACCTTTTAAGAGAATCTACCTTTGCACAACTATAACTCAACACTACAACACTGTACTATAGTGCACAGTACGTCAAATTAATCCTCTATCTCTGCTGCAACTTTTCTACATGTGCGCTTGTTGTGCCCTACCTCACTACACCTCTTACAGCGTCGAATACCCCCTCTACTGCTAACTGCTTGTACCCTCTTGTTACGCCTCTCTGCCTCAACCAGTGCCTCAGCATCCTTACGCTTAATTATCTCCTCTGCCTCTTGCTGTGATAGAGTTCCTCCATGCTGAATCGCTTTTTCTTACGTGCTTTACGCTCAGAAGCAGCTTTGTTTGCAGCTTGAAGCTTAACTATTTCAGCTGTCATAAGCACCTGGGTATGCACTGTTATTTCAGCTCCCTTTTGAAACTGCTGCACTATCTCACGGATTGATTCTGTTGATGAATTTCTATAGTCTCTTATCCTCTTTAAGATTAATGTTGATTGAGCTTCAATTTCAGCAGCATTGCTTGGTGTTTTAGGTTGCCAGGGGGTAGGCCCTGGTGGAGGTGGCGATGGCGTACAAGGCTTCACTTCCAGCTTTGATAGCACCGCCTCTGGGTTATCTGGAACCAAGCCAGTTGCTCTGAAGCTTGATCTGATATTATTCCACGAAAAAGCCCCCATTGTTTACCTGCTGAAAGGCGGCAAGGAAGGCCTTTTTATCAACGTGGGCAATGTGGCTGTCTGCCAAGACTCGACTCTGATTTCCTCCTTGTACTCCCGCTTTAGGGAGGCAAAACAGCCCACGTCAAGCGGCTAAAGGATATGTGACGCATGAGGAGGCATACAGAGAGTAATAATCTTGTTCTCCTCACACAGATCCTGGAAGGCAAGTGACTTGTGGCTCTCATGGCCATCAAGAATAAGCAGCTGGTGACTACCTACTGTCCGGGCCTCTGTATGCTGGATAAAGTGCTGCAACCAGTCAAGACCAAACTTATTTGTTGTCCAGCCATTGTTACTGACACCTATCCTCCAGTCTTTAGGAATGTGATACCAGGCTTGGTCGTGGTTCTTTGCTTTAAAGATAAAGAAAGGTGGGATCATCCACCCCATAGCGTTGATGCCAGCAATTAACGTTGCCCACTCACGGTCGCCAGGCTGGACCCCAATTGGCTTAAGACGTCTCTCAGAGGCTGTTACTACCTTCACAGACCCTCCAATACCCATCTGGAAGCCAGTCTCGTCAAAGTTGTAGGTGTCTTCGTCCAGAATACCATACTTGGCTTCGACATTGCGTACAAGGTCAAACCAGGGACTGATAATAGCTAGGTCGCTGCACAGGGCTCTCTGGCAATCGCGATGTCTAGTTACTTGAGACTTGATCTCAGGCTTCCGGCGTACAAGGTTCCTGGCCCATTTTTCTCCAACCTAGCCACCCCTACGGGCAGCCAGCAGTTGATTAGCCATTTCACGTACGTAGCTGAGTGTTGGGGCAAAGCCTCGCGCGTCAAGCTTTCTTATGTATTGTACAATTGCCCCCTCTTCAGGCCTAGTAAGCTTTGATGAGTTGGGATGGGAGTCGCGTCGTGAAGTGGTTTTGGCGCGTCGGTCACCAAGGGTCCTTCGAGGAACGTTGTAGATAGTAGCAGCGCGCCGTTGGCTTATTGACGCGTCGGATTTTATAGCTTGAATAGCAAGGATAATCCTGTCCTCACAAGAGAGCAATTCAAGATCAGGTTGTTGAGACATTAGATAGAAGGTAGAGTAAGGTGTGGTCTTGGCAAAAGTGGGCGACTCGCTTGCCACTCACGTTACCTAGCACCGATCGAACGGACCAGTCTGTTTTTGAAGTAAGCTGGCCGGGGTATCTTTGGCCCACCCCACCAACACCACCACCACTTTTGAAACTGAGGTGTCTCAACAACAGAGCTTTCATTTGCCACTCAAAACACATGGTTTCAAGCGTAGTCTTAGCTGCTTCTACTGCTACTTTTGTTCTGGCCATCCATTCGTGCGAGTTGTCTCTTGATCTACTTGATCACGATCAGGCCAAACCAAAAGATCCGCCATGCGTCCTCAGACATCGCCGGACAGATCTGAGTCTGGCCAACCCCTTCGGCTATCCTTGTCGCTGCAGCCTTGCATCTTCTTATCACAGTTGACTGAGCCGCCAAAGTACATCAGCCACAGTTCCTTGCGCTCAATTATGCTCGAGACACGCGTAGACAGTCCCGTCCCAGCCTCTCCTTCCTAGAGCTGTCATTCTGGAGTGGATGAGCGATGAGATGGTAGGAACAGCTGCGTTAGTGATTAAACAGAGCTATGTGGGTCGGTACTGACGGGAAAAAAAGACCTGTAATTTATCTATGCTGTTTATCCAACCACTTGACTAGCTTTCCGATTGCACCCAATTGCAGGGTCTGTTCGCATGTGTGACTTGACGCATGCTGAAGCAAGCCAGAAAGCGTCGAAAAGTCACTATCGCAACCTGGGCACTGGAAAGGAAAAACAGTGTCTGTATACAATTCTTCGAGGTCATCGCCGTCGAGCATGTCCGCGCGGTAGTCTTCGTCGATAAATTTGTGCGATTGGTAACATTGAGCTGCGGTCATGTTCAGGTCTTGAGAAGTGATATCTGACTTGCAGCCTCCATTTTCGATATGTAGAATCATGTACGGATAGGTCTTGAATTTTCGATAGCATCCGTAACACTCGATGTTACGGTCCAAGTGGGATATCTTGTGCTTTTTGTGACATTAGCTTGTTGACATTACTGGGACAGGGCCGACCTACATGTTCAAGATTGCTTGGGTTATAGAAGTGACCTTCACAGATAGAACAGACGTTATCCTCATCGAGGTGGTCGAGGTATTCTCTGCTTTTTGGATCCCAGATCATCCCATCGCCATCATCGCATCCCTGACATACTGCTTTGTGCTTAGTCGAGCGGTGGTGTGCAAGCAAGTTATCCCATGATAGTCCATCGAAAGTACAAACAGAGCATCGATGATGGTGGCTCGAATCGTCGAGATGTTGCGCGATGGCGTGACTGCTTGGGAAATGTCTTTCACAACGTTTGCAGTACATGTTTTGGAAATACTCCCGACTTTTAGCAATCACCTTGGAACGGATTCCTCACTGAACGGTCACACCGTGGATAAGGAGAATATTGAGACTGTGCAATGCCCTCGTACATATCTCAAGGATAAAGCGGGCGACGGGCAAGCGGGATCGATGCACGTGATCGTGGCGACGTGCATTCACCGGGCTGCGATTGGTGCTCAATCCTGGCCGAAGTGCCAATGAGCTGTCGTACAGCATAACAGTACGTGGCTCGAATCATGATCGCTCTCAATGACAGGTCATGCAGGAATGCGACGTCATTCTAATAATATGCCTTGACCACCACTCCAGTCCTCCCACCGGGGTCCATACATCTAGTCACACCGCTCGCACGAAGCCTTGTACGACTTACGCAAATGATGGTACGATTGATGGTAGGTCTGTAAAGATTGTGCCTGAAAGACCAGCTCAAAAGATTTATCAATACTAGCGTTACCGATGAACCATGTCGGTTGAGATAAGTCCCGGTCAGAGCAAGACCGGGTCCTCAGCCAAGACAAGCACGCCATTGTCTGTACGCGCGGCGGCTGCACCTGCGGCCGCACCCCGCCAAACATCGAGCAACACCACAGCCTCTCTACGCTCCACACAAAAAAGGGAATACGGTATAAGCTAACGCCTCGTGTGCAAAATTAGACTCGAAGATGCAGGAGTACAAGACGTTGAAGGATCTTGTGTGGGGTTCTGGTGACTAACTGCTTTGACATGCATACCAAAGTATCTACGCATATGCAGATGTCTATCTTGAATAACGTGTTTCGTTGCAAGTGAACTTTAGTAGCAGCTGCCCCATACCGCAGCGCTAGTGAATTGAGGAGTAGTTCCAACTGCTTCCTATATATGGCAGCTTGAGACCTCCACCGTCGACCATCACTTTGCTGAATACCTTCAGTCGCCATGGCAAAGACGAAGAAAAGCAAAACTGTCCCGGTCGTACGCCAACATGTGAACATTGGGGTTTAATGTAGGCATAAATAATGGTAAGAAGATCACTCTAGGAGTATACTTACAACTATACTGATAGGTAGTGGATAGAGGCTTTGTAGGGCTGATAGCAATGGAACATACTCAAGTGAAACCCTGGGCATTGTACCCCGCAGACAGGAACCGCGAAGTTTACGAAAAGGAAGAAGCACTCACAGGCGGTATTAAAAGTATAAAAAAGAGCTTAAGGGCGGCTGCTTATGTTGACAATGCTTAATGAAGGTATCATTCTACCACTGGAATGCTTCACACAATTCTTACAATCGTTCCCGGGGCTCTTTTTTGGATCGACATCCGCGGTAGCGGAAGGTATCTACTAGATAGCCGAGGTCTTGCGATATGACTTGCGAGCACAAAGGGTTCGTTAATCGATGATGTTAAGCTTTTGCTCCTGAGTATATCCGCAGTAGTTACTGTAGTAAGACATGGTCTGGAGTGGAAGAAAGCGCTGAGTATTCTCTGCGTTGTAAACTTGGACTACATTAGAATAAAGAAGACGGCAAAAGAACTGGAGTGTCTGATGCATGCAATATGGACGCTACTGAATAAGAGATTGGATGCGAATTGCATCAGTCCGGAATGTGAGAGTAGGCTTGGAGTATATTTCCCTCTCATTGCATGGCCTGGAAGCCGGAAGCGGCCGAGCACTATCAGTACTTAGGTTGTGATAGTCAGAGTTATTGTTTAATGCAAATGGTGATGCCATCCCTGCCGAGATTTTAGTCACTGTCGGCTTGTGCTTCCATTCGATCCGTCA
Source organism: Sclerotiophoma versabilis (assembly GCA_012274445.1). Lineage (NCBI taxonomy): Eukaryota > Fungi > Ascomycota > Dothideomycetes > Pleosporales > Didymellaceae > Sclerotiophoma > Sclerotiophoma versabilis. Next base: position 849,818 of record JAAROD010000093.1, read on the forward strand.
GCATCCGTCGCTACTGGCATGTTTGTGATTGGTACCGTAAATGACGCGCAAAGACATTGTTGTAGGTACTGGGGTGGGATACGGGCCGTGCCTGAACGCTGAGTGAGAACAGACGTTGATCGACACTAACTCTTTTCGAACGGCCAGCTGTGGCCGGCTCTTTTAGGCTAGCGAGCGGCCAGCTGTACTGCCGCAGCACAGATCCTACTATCATCTCCGCCGCGGTAAGTTGCAGCGCAGTACTTTGTCACTTCTTGGAATTGCTTTTTGTCACACGGAACACGTTTCCCTCATGAGCCGAGTACGTCGATATGTCAGGGGTGCAAGGATAAGCCTCTACACGCATGGAAAGGGGGATCTAGGGCGGACTCCTTTCATCGCAGCCTTGAGGACGTTGCGCTAGGCTCTATTCATCAGGTGAGATGGACAATTGGGCTGGTTTAATCGATCATGCCAGCGAGTTTGAGGTATCGAGTCGGGTTGTCGAGCCCATCCAGCAGTTGTATGTGCTTACGGACAGCTCGTCAAGTCAGTTAGACCCAACCTTTGCCGCCAGGTGTTCAGAAGCGGACGCGTGATGAAGAACCACTGGCGAGACGCCCACGAGTAGCCGCCAGCAGGAAAGGGCGGACGCCCATCTTGTGTGCAGCACAACCACATATAAGAACGCATCAGCAAGGGTTGCAAGACTGTGCATTGCCAGCGGTTGTTGGTGCAGGGCCAGGATTCGCAGTATTGTGAGGTCCAGCAGCCCAGCGAAGACAGTCCGAATGTGATACCAGATGGCGACGCAGCGTGGGCACAAGCGAGCGAGCAGATAGTCAAGTCGTGGGTCAATGCCGAGGCGCGCATGCAAAACATCAGGACGAGGGGCACGAAGGAGACTCGTGGTTAGAGCGGACGCTGTGGCTACCGTGTTTGGTGGGCATGGAGCGGTCAGCAGCCAGCGGCAGAGCCCAACCCCAGGCAGGAGCAGTAGAGCGAGACCGTCGCGGCGGTAATTTGAGCGGCGATAGAAGGATTGGCGCGGTCCAATCAAGCGTCTGTCGTGCGCCGCATCGGCGTAGTTGTACGGATGGAGGCTGTTCAGACGGGGAGGCGCCAGACGCGGTACCAGCCACTCATCAAGCACGTGCGGCTGTGGCAACAGATGGTAACACCGGCAGCGAGAGGTATGAGGGACGTTAGTGGAGGAGACGAAGAGAAGTTTTGAAAGGGAGGAGAAAAAGAAAGAAGAGATGGAAGTAGACACTTTCCCCCTGTAACAACGCTCACTCGCTTGTGCCTCGCTGAATGTGAGAAATGTAGGAAAGGCCACTGACATGCAGCTGTAGGGCGGGCTGGACACGAGTTCTAGGGGCAACTGCGGAAAGAGCAGGGAGCAGCAAGCAATACAGCCGTGATGTGACACATCCAAAGCACCTAAGATCGATCACAAAAGGAGATACTTCTTTGTCTCTACCAACTCGTAGCTTAAAATAAAATTCGACAGCTCGAGACTGGGATCAATCTCGGTGACTTTGCCATGACGATCGGCATTGACAACTTGCTAGATCGAGGCATGACCAGCGGTACTCTCACAAAGCTTGATCGATACCTTGTAGACAAGGCGAACTGGTTGGTTGCCTCCCTTTATCAAGACTTGGTTAATGACCGCGTAGCCAATATCTACAGACTCAGAGCAGAAGATGAAGGCCGAAAAGACCGAGGCGGGTTATTAGGCGCTGATTGAAGAAGGAAGACATGCCAGCGCAACATTCGTTGTACGATATCTTTCGCCAGGCTCCTATACCAACAGGCCCTGACGAACAGATCCCATCTTCACAGAACAGATTCGAGATGAGGTCATTCACCTTTGCCATCTTCTCGTGACCATTAGTCGAGATCATTCGTGGCTCTTTTCCATTGGCTGATACGCAATTGCAGCCGTAATGATGAATCTGAGTTTTCCGTAGTCCCTAGCGTCATTTCGATCTACACATCCTTCAGTCTCGTGGAACTGGCTGTGCACAGAGATCTCATGCTGCAGCTATCTCACCAATCACGCATTAGGAAGGCGGCGGCTGCTTGCTTGATGACTCATTTCGTAAGAGCATTGATGAAGTACAACTCACTCTGACGTAAAAGATCGGTTTCCGATCGAAAACAGAAAGATGCTCCAAATACAATATTTAAAAGCGACTGGTCTTGCCTGCTGAAGAGTACCAGTGGGCGAGCCGTGAAAGTCTGTCAAGAAAAACAGCCCTAGCCGTTCTTAAATGCTATGGAGTGCCTTGTGTGCATAGGTCAAGTTAGAGCATCTCCTACAACAGCACATATCAGTCAAACCACACGGGAAATATAAGCCCATGATCACTAACCGGAAGTTCCAATCTAGTCTTCCGCAGGAGGAGTCGTTTGTACAAAGTGGTAGACTTGCCAGACCTTGACACAGTCCCAGGTTCGAATTCTTGTTCGATGTTACCTGGATGCGACTTTCCGTGACAGCAGTCGCTCAGCGTTATTACTTCCATATATGAAGTAATCGAGATTGTGCTGATATACCGCTCGTCTCGGATCCAAGTAGCGAGCGCCTCGAGTTGGAAATACTCGGCTTCACAGATCAAGCTCGCATATAGAGACAGATCAAAGCCGTTCGTTCGAGTCCAGAAAATGGGAGGCACGGGGCTTCGGAAGAAGTCCAGAATGTGTTCGAATAGAAGCGGGTTCCGATCGACGAAAGGTACCCCATTAACGTGACCAGTATTGTCAGCCCACTGGCTCGAGAGCATTGCTTTCAAAAACGGTGACTGTTCGAGCGTGGACTTCAGTGTCGTAAATGAGCGGCCGCCCACGTTGACAGTGAATGGTTCGGTCATTGATGTTGCTGTACCCGAATAGAGGAGAAGGATCGTGGAGAAAGGTTGTGAGGCTGCGGGTCGGTTTCACTCGGAATAAGGGCGCTTGGCTTGACTTTGCTCGAGAAGGTACCGTCTAATACCAATGAGTGGTTTGAGATCAGGTAAGACAGTGCTTACAGATCAGAGTAGAACAACCCATGAACTTTTAGTCGTTTGTTTGTATAATGACATTGAACTATTAGGTTGGCGTGCCAACCCCAGTTGTTTTGCCCTCTTTCATGCTAGCCTTAGATCGACCCCACGACTACCCCTGCACTTTCCCTTTAGAGCCGTCTTGACCCGCAACATCCGCTGCCGCGCCGAACCTCTCTTCTCTTGCGCCTGCGCGGCATAGCACGTCTGAAAATCATGACCTGCTCGGCTAGAACTGTACACTGTCTAACGCTGATTCCGGTCCGGATACAGAGCGCGTCCAGGCCATTGAAAAGCTCCCAGGTCATCTGTATTGGTAGTCATGGGCACAAGAGGTGACAACTTCAGAGGGACGGCTTGCTAAGTGGAATACCACAGCTTTGTGATGTTATAGCATAATAGTCTACTCGAGCATACATCAGGACAACGCTTGCAGATGTCCTACAATGCGCTGCAGGCTTGCTGTGATCTCGTTCCTGTACTGGTCACCACCCCACTGTATGATGCGCGCCAGCGCGACAACAAATTCCGTGCAATCACGATCCAGGGTTGTCCTCCAAGCTCGATGCACCGTCATATGGTACTGACTATCTACGATGTAATGAATGCCAAGTTGATGAAGTGGTCCTTCGGTCGAGATGCTGAAGATGATACCCGCAAGCGGAAAGTCAGGCTCCAGGTCTTGCAGTGCTCTCAGAATGTTGATCGCACACGCCCCACCTACCGCAGCCTGGTTCTCGGCGCCCATCATGTTCCCACTTGTTGCCAAGCCTTTTGCTTCGACCAGGAGGAACGGGAAATGGAGACCGTGCTGTACAAGTTGCGGCTCACTCAGGAGCTCTGCCTTGTCCTGCCACTCCCCGAGCAGCACTTGGTGTACCTCGCTGAAAGAACGTCGGGCAAGTCCAACAACAATGTCCGGCTTCGGAGTTGTCAGTGGATTGCTTAGATCAGGGTCTTCGATTGAAGATACCGCGGTCGTCTCGCTTGTCTCAGTTGCAGTTTCGCTACGTTCCGTCGGAGTGAAACGTCCAGTAAGATTGAAGCTGGTCGGTGCCATTGCTGGGATATCAGCTGTCACACGCAGTCGAGGCGTAGATGACAAAAGATCGCGGAGTGTTGGTGGGCGAGGCTTCAGCTCTGTTCGCCACGGCTTGTCCGATGCACTCGTCGCAAGCGTACGCTGACCAAACAGCTTGACGAGTGGCCTGAACACACCCTCGAGCAGCGCGCTCTTCCATTCAGCCTCGCCTTTGGCATCCCTTGCTAGTTCCTTGCACCGATCTAGATAGTCGCTGGCGGTGTCTCTCACTTGTCCTTTCAGCTCGACAGGGACGCCGCTGAGCTCCCTAGCGTTGTCGTACGCATCCCCAATGATGCGTCGGCAGAGCTCGTCGACGTCTGTGGGCGGGCCCATCTGATCGATGTAGACGTTCGCGCCCGCCATGCTGATCTTTCGATATTCAGGGCTTCTCTTCGTTGGACTGCTCGAACGTGCCCGTACGGAAGCCTTGTGGGCGCGCCGCTGACGCACGCTTGCACTGTCTGACATATTGCCGCTGCCAGCCACCTTGTCTACCCAACGGCAGACGTATTGTGCACTTATGCACCGTTGCGGTGGTTGTTCTTCTTGATGTTCTTGTTCGTTATCGACAGCGTTCGACTCGGGTGTGTGGGGCGCGCGAAGTGAACTTGGGCAGCGTTGCGAGACTCTTGAGGAACGGCTTGTGCGACGACGTTTCTGTGGTATTGCTCGGCTTTCGTAAAGGGTCGCGGTATCCGGCGGAGAAAGTTGGCGCTTCATCGCAGACTGTTTCGCTCTTTGGATGTTGGTATTTGGGTGCTTACTCGCTCGTTGCTGGGGCCGCCGGTCAAAAGATCATCCTGGCCGGTTTCTGGGAACACTAAATTGCACCGGCTACATCGCTGCTACAAGTGGTTGTTGCATGCTTGCCACTTCATCTTGTGTTGCATGCGCAGGCATGCGAGATTATAACTGAGACGACGTCGTATGATGCATGGATCTGGTGTTGATGTTGATGCTGGTGTTCACCAAAACAATTGGGCAAACCTCGGCATCCCGTGGCACAGCTACCGAAAGTGGCGTCGCCTCGCAAGCTACTACTCAAGTATGGCGGCAGGGAACACTCCCTACTCCAAAAATAATCACCACGTCCTTCCCAATATTGCATGTTTATACTTTCCAGAGCCTCTATTCAGCCCTTGACATCGTTTGCTCTACAGGACCAGTTTGACTTTGGGATCTTTCTCTTCGTTGCGTTGCTTTTGATGCAAGACCGTCCTTTAATCTGCCCAAGGGAGTTGATCTGTAAGCTGCTTTTGAAGGCGCCAGTACCACAACTTTCCCTAGAGACACATGCCCAACCGGACTCAACCCTGAATCCAGTTCACAGGGACCGTGCACGCGAAATTGCAGGTTTCACTCATTCCAACCTCATTGTTCATTTTGGAGTTGATTGTTACCTGGATACCGTGCTGTCGCGTGCGAAAGCGCTTGATGCGACATGGCGGAGGTACGCAGGGTCGATTGCAGAGCCCAGGCTACACGCTGGAGGAACAGTAGACAAGATGGATTGTGGGCGGCGCGAAAGTGCTGGAGAGTGATGGCGGCACGGGCAACGTCACCATGCGCCTTGCGACGGTAGCGCGCGCACGCACCTGCTCCTCGCATGACGTTCAATGCGATGATTGTACCTGTCATAGCCTACGTGGTATGATCACGCTCAAGGGCTTGTTATGATATGATGATGGCTAAAGTTACTCCACAGACAATCAAGCATAATCAACAGCGGGAGCATCAGGAGTACCGGTAGCGTTCGATATCATACTACAAGCCTCACGTAAGCGATGCGATCAGGCGTAAGCAACTTGACTGAAGCAGATTATTGCAGTGTAACAGTATACCTACAATAGCGCCATTGTATTGTTGAGATATCTTGTGCGCATCGTTACATGCCGTGAAATTGGACGACGACATTGATAGAGTCCTGTCGAAGTTCTGATTGGGCAGACGCACTTTCTGGAATGAATAACGAGAATGCAAACCTCGATACCCTTTTAACTGGTGTGAGACTGGCCGTTTTGGTTCAGTCGTAATGATCGCGCAGAGCACCAAACTCATCCCCACCAACATCAATCTCTGAAGTATGTTGTAAGTCCCTCCTGGGACGTCGTCCTTTTAATAAAGATCGCTCTGGCCTCTACAACAGACCAGTAGGGCGATGTCGGAGACCACAGCCGGACAGCAACTATGCTTGGAGCCTGATCCCGATGGAGATGTCGTGTTGAGATACTCACAGCTCGAACTTGACACGTGTGTCTCCCTACGTGTTTCTAGTAAAGTCCTGCGTCTCGCATCCCCAGTATTTGTAAATATGCTCAGTCCTTCTTTCAAGGAAGGGCATGAGTTGCTTAACGATCATCGTGTTGTCATCGAGCTTGAGGATGACGATCCTTTCGTTGATGGTACTCATTATGAACATTCTCCACTACCAAGCCGACAGTGGAGAAGATACGGTCGACGCTGAGAAGCTGGCGCGCCTCACAATCCATTGCGACAAATACGATTGCACTAAAGCATTAAGCCCGTGGGCTGCTAGATGGTTCACGAAGTTGGAGGAAAGCACATCACTCCGTCCACAGTATGGCTTCCAACTTCTGGCTGCTTACTTGTTCAACGGTCCGAGCAATTTCCTGAAGGTTTCCAAAGCGGCGATGTCCGCGCTCGATCCTAGCTGCCCTGCGCAGTGGCCACAAGAGGACATACTCGCGTTACTTCCTGAGAGCATGTCGAGTAAGTAGAGCTCCATACACTCTTGAATAACTTGTTAATTGACATCTCGTAGGTGCTGTCACGGAGAAAATAGAGAGTGTTCTTGATTTGATGGAGGATGGGCTACAAAACGCTGAGTCCCGAGTTCGCGAGTTTCATAGATGCTATGAAATGGCGCATCTCCTCTGTGTCTCGTGTGGCAGAGCGCTGCCCGAAGGGGCCAAAAAGTGTCACCCATGCCGCAATGCCAGCTTGCTTCGGAGGTACTGTACAGAGGAGACAAGAATCGCTGAATATTCTGCGGTGCTTCGAAAGGTCGAGCTATAGCCGACCAGGGTACCGTTTGGGCGGACTTCTACTGTCGACATCGCCTTCCGTTTTGCTTGTGCCAAAGCGGATCTTAAGCACAACTGTGCAGCTGGTAAAGGCTGTCCATTGACTGTTGTAGTTGAGTCGCTCCTAAGCAAAATCAGCCAGATACAGGGAAGTGTTGAAGGATTTTGTTTACTATGTGTCAGACACGTCGAAGGTTGGAGACATGATACAAAATGCTTTTACGAAAGTTAGACACTAATTAAGTCAACTCTGACATTGCTTCCGTAGCTGCTTGGTTTGTTGTGCTTTTGCGATTATCGTGGACGTGTGCATCGCAATACGTTTGCAGATCCCTGCTGGGGCAGTACCGGTAGGTGAGCAATCCGTGTTGATCGGCGGTTGGCTGAACGACAGCCGCCACGACTTTCCACCCCACTGATCGACATACAGACCTACACCTTCCCTCGTCGATTCTGTACGAACCTCAACCGTCCACAAATCCTATGCATGTATACTCACAATCGCATTATCACCGCCATCTGCATATTGATCACAAGGCGCATCCGTTCACAACATGAGGTATATGCAATTTATCTGAGGACTCCTTTCGAGCAATTGCTAATGTGATTGCGCAGTTCTTCAAATTCGCCTGGTATGCGCTTGCTCAAGCTTTGCTGGTCCTCCCTGGTATCTCTCAGCTGATCACTGTTAGTCATTTCATCACCAATAAACAACGGCACGGTCACAGTGCAATTAGCTCCACATACCGTGTCTAATATTTCCAGTGGCTTCGGAGGTTTTGCAGGGCGAACTGTGGAGGAATACCAAACCATCTCTGCCCAAGAAGAATGTGCCGACTTCAGTCTCGAGGAACTCAGGCTGGTAGATTACAAAGAAGGGCATGCGGCTTCACTCGGACAGAGAGATGATCATCTAACAAACTCTTTTGCTCAGTCCTCGCAAACGTGGCGGCGAACCAAAGACAAAAAGCACAGCAGCCACCTTGCCCTGTATGCATCCCGATGATCCTACTCATAGATCGCGCTATTAACCTGAACAGTCTAATTGGACCTGCAATTGAAATCCAAGTTGGCACAGCAACCCCTGTGCATGGTCCGGCAAACCATTCCGTGAGCTGGTCCCTACCTAAGCGCCTGATCTCGCACCACTCGCCTTTCCTTGAGGCTGCTTGCAATCGGAATTTTAAGGAACTCCACGAAAACCTGATCAGGCTCCCGAAGGACGACCCTGCTGTGTTTGCGCTTTTCGTTGAGTGGCTATACTATGGGGACTACTCCATCGAACCAACATCGTTACCCTCACGCGTCGGAAAGCAAAGTGTCAGCATCGACGCTGAATGCTGGGTTCTTGGCGATAAGCTTTTGTGTACCGACTTCAAAGACTATGCTATAAGGCGTCTCTACAAGCAACACACAAACACATTCTTCAGCAGATCTATAGCAACGCACGATGTGCAGTTTGCGTGTGACAACAGCGCTAAAGCCTCGAAACTGAGGCAACTGTACGTGGATTTGGCTGCTACAAACTTCGGATCACAAGATCGTGTTCAAGGAACCGTGGAGGAATGGGATATACTTCTTTTGAACCAACCAGATTTGAGGAAGCTACTCTTGCAAAGTTTGCGTCTAGACGCTGACAAGCGGAACTTTGTCAAAAGCGAAGAGCACTATCTGGAAGATATTGATGTTTCTCTTTAATCTCATGATGGTCGTTATTCTCAAGTCCGACTACACTGCTCCATGCACAACATATTTCTCACCTTTGATCTGAATTCTGACCACTCATACGTTGCACAGCGGAAAGCTGCATGTCGCGCGTCGCATCGCAAAAAACACAGTAGGCATAGCGCTAGATTCGTTGTAAGATAGAAAAGCGTATTGGTGAGCTAGTGTAGGCTGAGGCATGCCAAGATGCCATGGTGCAGCATGCTAACTTAGGTCTCTTCGCAGGGATCACGTATCCGTATGCAAACGCCTACATGGACGTGATTTATAAGGTCCCGTGAATGCACTTCCTTGGTCGCGCTTCCAGCTCAGCTGCTAGATATTCGGAAGCACCCCCGAAGAGCTGAGTAAACAGGGGACTATCGTAAAACCTTTGGAAATCTGGAGAGCTGCAGCGCGTTCCGGGTGCTCTTGAAGTAATGATATCTCTCAGAGGGCCAGGAATCGCACATGTCTGGGGTGATTCAGCGCCACGCGGGATTTTTTGTACAGCCGCAAAAGCATTACGGGCATTCATTTGATGAAGCTATTAATGTCCGGGACCAGAATGACAAAGGAAGCTGGGAGACATATTGCTCTCACTGTCGCAGGACAGCGCCTTATCCGTTGGCATGTGCACATCACATAGGCGATGACCCGTTCAAGGAAAAAGACAACGCTATCACAATTCAGAACTCGACATCACAGGTTATATGTGAACTGATGAGATGCGACATCTCCAAGCCATTCGTCTGCCCTCGGGGTCAAAGTACAGCACCTGAAAGAGTGTCGGAGGTTCCAGGGCCAAACCAGGCTGTGCACGGCAGGCTTTATGATCATGAATCCGAACTGAAAGTGGTGCAATGGAAGCATCACGCGTCTGGCAGGAAACTTGATCGTATTTCCGGAGCGGCAACGCAAAGAGTGGTCGATCCGAATATCGATTTCGCACTGCTCGGGGATCCTAGTGCAGACGACCTCCACAGGGATTCATTACTAGCGAGGTAGCTGTCCCCGCAACGAGGTTGGCTCTCTTCGAGGATCCTTCGACGTCGGTGTGTTGGGTCTGAGGCATAGGTCAGCAAGGAAGGCTTCCAGTGTGTTTACACAACTGCGCTGCCGTCAGTGCAAGACCTTCTTCGATGTCTGCACGTTTGTGTTTGTCCTTGTCCTTGTCGGCAGAAATGCCAAGTTCCCCTGACCTCTGTGCAAGCTTTGCTGGCCATGTTCTGACGGTTGTTGATCAAGATGCAGCCCAACACGTGCCACCACGCTGCGACTGTGAGATGGAGGTAGCCGCCCGACCTCTGTGAAGTTGTTGTCGAGCTATATCGATATGCATCGCGTTTGTTACAGGCTGGATTGACCAAATATCAAGCACATCGTGTCGCGCGCTCGAGTATGACTAACAGCTCTAGGGTCGTGGAGTCAGTTAAGGGTTTTTGCACATAAGATGCGAGTAGCCGCCGTAACATTGTCTAGCTAGCCGTAGCGATAAAACTAATGAGATAGCCACAGCAATGTTTTGGGTTGCGACCGACACCCAAGAGACGAGTCTCAAGCGTGCATAGTGCAAAAGTGATCGGTCACAGACTCTCAGCACAACGGCGGCTACCCCGGATTCGCTGTCACGCCCGGAGCCACGCCCGGAGCTACACTGAGCTGAGTGTCAAGGCGTATGGTAGGCCAAGGTCGGGGCCCTTTCTAGGCTTGCACGCACTGTGTCGTGCAGTGGAACGCAGCGAGTGAGCTCCAAGTGCATCAGCTGCGTCCTGGCGATCAAAGTCTCTATTCTCCTTGATCATGAAACAACGTGATTGCAAGAGCGTGCGCTTGTGTCCGGACGCCTTCTGGTACTTATCGACGGCCTGTATTACATCGCCCTTGTCTAAGTTGACCTGCAGCGCAACTCTATCCTCGTGGAGCAGTGCAGAAGTGAGTTCGGACGCAGTTTGCATGCAGACAAGCAACTTCACCAAGCTGACGCTTCTTAGCGCCCTGCCCCTCTCCCACGCTTCGGGTTAGTTATGAGCGGCTCATCAAGGTGTTCCATGTCTGTCAGACAACCTGATAATCTATTGATATGCGTTGTAGGTTTGAATTTGTACTATTACGTCTTTCGGTCGGCAGCCGGCATCCCATTAACAAACATCGATTGAGTGATGGTAGATGATGTGGCGGATGCGACAAATAGGAATCAGATTTTGATACCGTAGTACAAAGGGTCTGGCATTGCTTGGATCTACTTTAGTTGCCATGGGCAGGAGCTATGTCATAGTTAATATCAGCATAAACATCGCTGTCGGCTTCTGGTGTGATCAGATGGCAGCACTGTGTTCTCGTACGAATAACCCACATGGTGGCGCAATCAGCGACAGGCCGTGCACGCGCACCAACTGACTAATCGCGAAACGAGATGACATAAGTAGGGAAGGAGGCGGTAAAGACTACCCAATAGGGAGCGGAGCCGAGTCGAGGTGCAGGCCCGCACGCCAGTAAGGGACAACCGTGCCGCCTCCTGAATTCTAATTTCCGCCCTGCAGTGATTCCCGTTGTGGCTATAGGTGGCTACACCCCGCATTGGCGCCAGAACACATGCCACTCAGCACAAAACATCTGAACGCCAGTGGTAAGCGCGAAAGCCGCCTCTTGTGTCGTGAAGCCGCAGAGCACTAGCTTGTCGCATCACCACCCAACTGCAACGCAATCACCGTTGTACCCGAATATCCCTGGACAAGAGCTTGACTATTGTTTCGTGGTCAAGCTCCATGAAGTGTTTCCGCTGGTCACTCACTCCTATCGCTGCCTGGATATCGGTACTATATCTGTCGTGCTGTACTTGCCAGCAATCGACACTGCTTTGCTCATGCTGGAAGGCAAACTTGGAAAACGCTACGTCCCCACCTTTACTGCTATCAACGAACGAACTACTCCTTCGTCAGATGTGTTCACTGGACCGGACTGCAAGAAAGTCTGGGAGTCGGTTTCACAAGAGCGCAGCTCCAGACACTCCATCTTTCCTACCGTGCCGACGGGTGATAAACCTCTTGGCTGTCTCTTGAAGAGAAGAAGATCGCTTTCGATCGGATCTTCCACAACAGCATCCTCTGCTGAGCAGAAGCAGAGTCTAGAGCGCTATCAGCGAGCTCTGCCTCCAAGAGAGCCGTCTCATCCCGGGTATCGTTTGGCTGTCAACCTGCACGATCATCACAGCAATCAAGAACGCGGCTCAAGCACGCTGGAGCTTTCACAAAACGATGTGCGACTAGAACAAAAAAGCGATAGTAACGAATACGATTGGTGTGCCGCCAACAAGACCTCAGCTAATCAGCACTCTGAGAAGAAGGAAGTTGGGACAAACCGACGATCTGCCAATCGAACCAAAACAGGCTGTGGAACTTGTCGAAGGCGCAAGAAGAAGTGCGATGAAGCCAAACCAACATGCAACAACTGCTGGCGCGGGAATTTTGAATGTGCAGGCTATGCTGAAGCGATCCCTTGGTTGAAGAACAACAATGCAAAGGCTCCTCCACCACTACAGTCGCAAGAGCTAACGCCCTCTGCAAAGGCTCGTGTCCATATCGTTGGGTGTACCGTCTCCAACGTTGCACACACTCCCCACTGTGAACCGATCAACAAGCTCTGTGTCGAAGCCGGAGCGTTCAGCAGGATCGAAAATTCTCAAGACAGACTTTTCAGCGACAATGAGCAGCGACACATGCCATTGTAGGAAGCAACTCACAGACGTTCTGAGATATGTGCTAACTTCCACCGCTAGAGCATACAGCGGTTCTGGCAAAACCTGCGCCAAACAACAACAAAATGCACCAGAGCATCCGCCGCTACCTCCACTAGGAACAAACAGTCCTCCTTTTTATTATCATACATCGCAGAGTATGAACCATACTGTACTCAACCTCCCTGCAGCAGCAATACAGCTCACAAATTACGTACAGCCGCCACACCGTGCGCCAGGTGATGAAGGATCTCCCGTCTCTAACACCCGCACGTCTTGTCTCTTGCCACCAATGGCTCTCATGCCAGCTGCACCGCCAACTTCAACATTGCCTTACTATGCACGTCTGTGCTTGCCTCCCAAGACCGAAAAGGACAAGATGCTATTAGGAGAAAGATTTCGGCCAAAAACTCAACAGCTTGTTGACGAGCGCGAACTTTGTTCAAGAGCGTTGTTTTGCTTTAACAGCAGTCATAGCAAAGCAAGTGTACGTGTCGGTTTTATTGAAAGTCAACCGCTACTAAGAGACATTGTGGCGGCCAAAAGGATCTATGCTCTAGCTGGTGAACGCCGGGATACCGGTCATCTGGGTGAGGGCGTCAGTGTGTCTGCACCGTTCCACTGCGACTATGGCTACAACATCTCGATTGGAGACAACGTCGTTATTGGACCTGACTGTCAACTGCTCGACTCAGGCAGAATTGCAGTCGGAAGGAACACAAAGATTGGAGCTCGCGTGACCATATCAACCCTGGGGGTGCCCACTGACGTATGGTTACTGGAGGGAAGCAAGGGTACTGCAGTTGCTCGCGAAGTCTACATCGGCGAAAACGTCTACATTGGCGACGGATGCACCGTCGAGGCGGGTGTCCGCATCGGTAACAATGCGATTGTGCGTGCTGGATCCGTTGTTGTCCGAGTAAGTCTACCCTTCTAATTTTCCTGCAAAACCCCGATGATAGGGTACTAGCCATCGTGCAAACCAGCACGACGACAAGAACGAACTAACTGTGTGCAGGACATCCCAGCAAATTGCGTCGTCGCTGGCAATCCAGCCGAAGCACAGCAGGTTGATCGGACAGGTTGAGCGTTACACTTTCGAACTCATCTTTCGTTAGACTTAAGATTTGGATGCTGTGTCCTTGCAATCGTCGCCAAGTCTCATCCCTGCAGGTATCTGCCTAGAAACACGCGGCCCACGAAACCGGACCTTCTTTACATTCGCCGTACTTTTTGAGCATTGCATACAAATTGTGGTTGTGTTTACAATGTATTAAACCCCGTTCATTGCTACATCATTTGTATCATCAAGAAAGTGTTGCCATGAGGTCGTAGGGAGATGAAATGTCAGAGTCGTGAGTAATTGTGTTATCCCTGGCGTGTCTCATTTGCGAGGGGATGCAAGACATTTTCATTTCTGAGAACTTCGTGAATGATGGATGATACCAGCATGCAAATGTGCACCGGTGTATACCAGGTCGAGAGTGGGGTATTTGCGATTAGGTGGGCGGTGAGTTCCACATATAACCCTGTCGCTTATATCGAGGGAACGGCCCGCCGTACAACACGTTTTCCGTAATGGTCATGGGCAAAGCCCTTGGGTTGGGTCCGGAACCCCGCTAAGAACAATTGAAAGCGGGGCTATGCAGACAATGCATGGATCAATTTGGGGCTACTTAAACCTTTCAAGTTCTGCCAGCGCGTTTTTCTCGACTATATATGCTTTCTCGCCTTCTTAGCTCCCATGGCTCTTCCATGCTATATTTGTGAGCGAATGCGAACGCGCAATCCTATGAAGCATAGAGATCTTGTGACAACAGGATTGGTGCAGGTCTGTCTCCTTTGCAACCGAGATTATTGCGAAAGGCACAAAGGGGAATCCGATGGGACTTGCGAGATCAACCATGTCACGTACTTCACGAAACATCCAAACCTTGACAATATCTACCCAACGCTAGCGGCAAGGCATGAGATTGTAAGTTCTTTTGGAGTTTTTCTGAAAAACTGTCTCAAGACTGACGGTCTGTAATAGATTGTTTTAGGTGGCTCGGACACGCTGGATTGATTGAACAGCAGTAAATTTTCTAGGAAGTTACGCGAGAGTCACGATCAGGTAGAACACAAATTGAAGTGTAGAAGATTGTCCTCTTTGATCGCTCCCTCACCTCAATCACGACATGCTGGACTCATTCCTTTTGTCGTAAAAGCAACTGGGAATAATCTTCTTCCACCTCGTGAACGTCCATTCTTTCTAGCAAGTCTGGACCGTAGAAGGTAAAGAGATAGGTTCCAAGGGTGATGAACGGGCCTCAATGAATTTGCCGAGTCGCGTTAGGAGATTTAGCGAGAGCGGCGAGAATCTTGGCCGCAGGCTCCTTATCGGTATCGCTGTCCTGGCGAGCGTGTCTATTCGAAGCTAGCATGTCTTCAACCCATGGGCATGCATCATGTTCACCATCGTGTTCGGCCCTGGCCGGCTGGAAATATAAGCACACGTGTCGCTCTCTATTATCCCTAAGATCTAAGCTTAACATGCGGCTTCAGCAGAAACAAGTTCCCTTGCATCACCCTAAACCTAGCAGAGACGCTTGGCCGCGTTAACTACCCATCATAAATGTGGGTGTGAAGCTGCATCCTCAACCCCGCTATACCGTAGTACCCCACGCTCCCCGCACCGATCAAGACGAAGGCTTGAACAATGCCGAACTACTACCAACTGTGACAGGCTACAGTGCTAAGAATCAACAGATGTTGTTCACCCTGACTGTTATTTATGGTTCAGTCTGACTGATCTGATCTACGTTGCTCGGTGCATCAATAACGTCCTTGTTATTGGATTCCCGACCACCCAAGCATGTCGCGACACATCACCCCACACTATAAAGCATACCCAACGATACCGTAACAGGTTCCGCCGCATAATTGCCGCATTCGAGCAATGGAGATTGGTGTTCAAAACGTGTGTTCGTGATCTACGATGTAATTGATGTTTGCAATCCAGCGACAGTCTTTACTGGTATGCTCAGCGCAAGGGCAGCTCGGAGTGAGGGCGGCTACGTGGAGTTGTGGGTTTAGACCTCGTCCTGGGCGTCGTCCTCCCCGAAAACTGTACATATTAGTGAACATTCAGATTGCCTTACTTAAGAACTCACAAGGCAACACGTCTCTCAACGTTGACATATCGAATGATGTCAATATAACAGGTACTGGAACAGAAGAGAGGGACTGTTGCGCAGCTTTCTCCACTTTGAAGCGGTAAAATGCTGGCACGATAATACCATCATACCAATCCTCTTCTGAAGCTAGCTCGTCCCAACGCCATGTGCCTACAACCTCTTCTGCAGTTACCTCCCATAAACAGACATAGTGATCGATGTAGTATTTGTTGTTCCTTCCGTAAGGATCCTAGATACGATAATGGTCCATCTCAGAGATGACCTCCAGGATTGGTAGACCATTCTTTAATCGGTGGCTTGGGTCGACGACGGTGAGAGTCTGCGATCCTCTTCCACGCTGGATTCTCATATTTGCTAGTGATGACACCGCCTCAGGCGATATGGTAAAGGATATATAAGGTGTTGGTTTCGTCCAATTTTTATGCTCGAGATGAGCAGCAAGCGTTTCTTTCCGTGCTTCTCTCGTGTCCAGGCGCATATCCGGCGCTCGGGATCTCATCCTTAAATCTTTGAACGGCTGACTTCCAGAAGAACGGTCCCAGATGCGCAGGAAGGGAATATCAAGCTCTTGTCGCCCTCTTACTGACCATGGGTGTTCTTGCTCCTCAATTTGGATGAACGGGTTGAGCAATACTGGTTTGGTAAGCTGTGACACCTTCTCGCGTGTCAGGGAATCTGCAGGGTTGCTACTTGGGTTGTGAGAACTCATAAGTCGATTGTTATCGATCTGATAGAAATGGGTTTCGTATACCCTTGTAAGAAAAATCTCAAAGACCATGGCCCACATATACTATTTACAAGCTGGCCAAGCCGTTCTCTGTCAAGGCATGGCCGTACACTACAGTCATTACGACCTTCCCTTGCGCATTGCAAACAGTAATATCACATCTTTCAACCATAGCGTCGGTACAGCGCGCTTCTACCCGGTTGTAGAGCTTCCACCACAGCATTCGCTTTTGATTTGTAGTTCGGTGTGTTACTGTCAACCTGATAGTTGATATTATGCTTACACTACGATGTAAAAGTTACAATTGAGTACAATTGCAAAGCATGGCGCAAGCGCCTGACCTGCTTCTTCCGGTCGTCTCAACAAGTATAGCGCCATGATAGATAAAGTCTCAAGATGCTCTAGAATCAGAGCCACGCAAATTTTTTGTGCCTTTGCACCTATGAACCGGGAAGGCGCATAGAGTAACCACTGTGATAGCTCAAAAGTCTCCCAATAGCCAAGGAAGACGGCGGATCCATAAGGTTGCAGACAGACGAACATGGAGACTCTATCTTGGCTTCGTTCTTTCAACCAGTACCATTAATTACAGCCAGGAGTGGTAATTTGGTTGGCAGCCTTGAGGACGAAAACGGGTTTTCAACCAAATTCGATTGTTACTGAAAGCCCGAAGCGGAATATAGGCGCAAGTTCTACGCATTTGCCATAGATATGAATGCCGGAAGGTAATTCGTCGTTTCAGGCCCCGCAAAATACGGGACGTGCCTCGTGAACGATATAACCCAGTCAAGGCCATCCCCAGCCACAACAACAAAGAAGCAGGATACGTAACATGACATCGCCACCAAGATTCAAAAGTCCAAACTTATCACTGATCCGGAACTTAGACTTTCGGAAATAAAATATGGTCGCCCGGTCACAGGGCTAACAAAGGTTCAATACTGTAAAGCATAGCCGTGATTATGCAGTGACGCCAGAGACTTCTACACTACAAGATGCTTGGCCGACTGACACATCAAGTGATGATTGTGAATTGAAGGCGCTGAGGAGTATCGCCGGCGGCGAGTAGAGTAATTCTATTCGCTCGAACCTGGCCACAGTGCATAACATCAACAAGTCTTCCAAGCTTATCGAGAATATGGGGCGAGGATCTTTTCCTGTTGCATCAAGTGCAAGTGTCCTTGGTTACTGGGATCAACCCTAGCTTGCCGATGTAACGCTACAGAACCCCGCGCACTTGACGTCATTTCCTTCGAGCAACAAGACTTTCTGCTGAATTTTATCACCTTCCATCGCTCTCAATTGATGAGGCACAAGGCCCAGCTCCACTTTGCCAGTCCAGGGCCAATGTTTTTTAAGCCGCAACGAATCCGATACAGACCTGGAAATAAGCTCATCCATATCACTATCATCAGCGTGTTAAGTAGCTTGCTCGCAGATTTTGTCTGTCTGTGCCTACCAGGGCCGCAACAGCGGCTCTACAGGTGCCATAACGACGCGAGGGGACGCGCGATGGTCTGCAGAGATCGTTGCGACCACTGGCAGGAGTTTTTGATGCTTTTTGTGATGGTAATTCCAAAAATTAATCTCTCGCTGTTTGTCGTGTTTTCGGAGTTCTGCCTTTATCAGAAGGCGCAATGATGTCCATGCCGTATTTGGGTCCGTGCGCGTGCCGCTTTCGCGTTGTTCTCAACAAGCGCGCTTTCTTTGCGCCTGCCTACTACCGACGCGCAAGACTTCGCACTATCTCAGAGACGCGCATTCGATCATCTGTTGAACTAGACTAACCAGTCCCGACGCTTCCAATGCCGCAGGAACACGACCTGAGACTGCTCGCATATAGCGAAAGAGTGGATCTGGCCGTCCAAGCAATCGATCGCAATCCAAACATTACCAGGAGACGCGCTGCTTCAATGTTCAAAGTCAAACGAAAATTTCTTCGTGACCAATCCGTTCAAAACCCTGCGAAGGCAGTCGTAACTTCCACCATCACCGCCCTGAACAATCCCGAAAAAAGGAACTTTCACGTCCTACCTGTCGAACTGATCTGCACAATCCTCGACAACCTAGAGTCTGCCCGAGATGTCGTTGCTGTAGGGCAAACGAATCAGACCTTATGCCGCATCGCGATTGACCAACTCTGGCGGCATGCCTGTCGTTACAACGCTATTCTCTGGGCCATCATGGCAAGACGGAGAACGCTTCTCCACTTACTCTTGGAAAAAGGCGCCGCTTTTGTTCACAGAGAGAGTGATTTTATGTTTGCTGTACGATGGTAACCTTATAAACCGCCCCTAATGTTTCTCTTTTCGGCGTATGTCACCATCGAGGCCAGGAGCACGCATCTGAGGTTCATGCCGTGACGCCCCCTGTAACGCGGAAGCTGTTCACTACCCATATCTGCTCACGACCATTAGAAGCGAGCTATCATGCCCAGTCAGCGTATTGTAAAGTGACCCGACGGGGTCAAAGACCCGGAGACTACCTTGAGCGGCACAGCTGGAGAGCAGCTGGGTCGCCATGTCGCCGCAGTGGCATTGGCCCCCTTGGCCGTGTAGCGGGCCGAGACCCACCTCTCTGTTGTCTTGCACGGGCTTCATTCCCGGATTACTTCATGGTCTTGCCCGTCAAGGATGGCTAATATCATGTGAGCGAGCGGTGGTTACCGCAGGCTCATCCCCAATGGCGTCAGGCGCATCATCCGCCCTTCTCGCCGGTCATTGCCCCAAGAGACATTACGACGCACTATAAAGGCCTCTGATGTTCCCTCGTACGTCAAATCTGCATCATCTCTTTCATTTTGACTAGGAGAACCAAGACTATCCTACTCATTGGACTAAGCTCTTTCATCCTAAAACATGCCCAAGCCATTCTCAAGTATGCCCAAGCCACAGGCTTGCAAAGAGTGGAGCAGCATCGAATCTATGGACGAGCATCTCGACAGATGCACTTCAGATCTCCAGACCCTAACGTGAGCCCGATCTCTTCAGTCGCAGAAATCACGCTAACTGCACCAGGCAACATTGCCCTGCGCCTGTTAAGGACATTAATTTAGGCCTCCATGTCTACAATAACGATACTTTGGCTGACAACTGTACAAGTCTTCATCTTGTCAGACTGAAGAGACAGTGTTCACGAGCCAGGTCGACGGCGAAAAGGAGCGAGTAAGCATCCATACCGAATTGTTGGTTAAACGTTGAGGCTCATAGATAACAAAGATCACTCGAAACATTCATCAACCTTTACTCGCAGGCATGGAACAAGATGATGGCAGACTGGATCCTTTGTATTTTCCCGAAAGAATTGCGGTGCGAGATTTATCGCCACATCTGGGACACAAACTATTATTGGGCCACCTTGGGCTCAATGCAGACCAGGATAGACGGCCTGTACTGTAACCCTGTCCCAGGTGACTCAAACATTCCAAGAACTTGGTTTCAGGGTGAAATACCTCATGTCGTGGATAAGACCTTTGTCGGTGGAGATTTGGCATTGGAGATTGTGGAAGCGTATTACGCGACTACTCAAACTTGTCATACCTTCGATGTACATGACCAATCCCAACTTCATCGGCTCTTAAAACAGGATGTATTCAATGTCGGACTTGAACCAGTTATGGTGCTGAGAAACCTCTTTATCTACATGGACCTCGATGAAGCTTACCCTCTCAGAGAGCTGTTATCTACCCGAATGGCCCAGACGAACGCGCAACTGCAAACATTGCTCGCCATCCGAAAGAAGCGTGACTTTAAGCTCGAATTCAAGCTACACCAGGCTAAAGTTGATCCCGCAGTATTGCTTCGCTTGCTCAATATCCTTCGGTCGATTATAGCGGTCTTAGAGAACGAAGGTGCACAGGTCAAACTTACTTGGGAGTATAACTGCATCCGTCCATATGAAGACTATCGGGATACTGAAGGAAGGGTTGAGGATTTTCTGAACTCTTTGATGAGAGGCAGTGACTCTGAATGCGATCTAGCAACGCGGTTGGATGGTCTGTTCGACGAGGTAAGAAATTCTGGTCACAGATGTATTACCATTCACTAATAGATCTCCACAGTAACGTGGCTCAAGTGCGCCACGCTTCTCAGTAGACCCGGCCATGCGCATACGCCGGACCATTCTGTGACCGAGACACAGACATTAGACCACGCAGTGCAGTTGCCGCACTCTGTCCGCCACGTTCTCCCAGTACGTTCTCCAGTACCTCGTCTGTGACGGGGTGAAGTTCAGATGGACTTCGCAGCTACCAGACCTTACGCCCGCTCCTTCCTTCTGATCTTGCCCCTGCTTTGCACACAATGTAAAGGGCCCAGACATCCCGCTGAGTACGATCCCAGCACCCATTGCCCGAAGTTGTTCACGTGAAGATGGCGTTTCCCTTGATCGAACGGACAAACCAGGATGAGCAACGATCAGCCTTTTCACCTGCTCTTCACCACTCACCTACCGTCTCTCCCCCGGGTTGGGGGAATGCAAGCCAGTCAAGGTCGCTACTCAGCTAATGTCCACCAAATCTGTGCCTCGCCGCTGCAAATTCTTGAGAAGTAATGGGACTGTGGCCTTTCATG
Source organism: Sclerotiophoma versabilis (assembly GCA_012274445.1). Lineage (NCBI taxonomy): Eukaryota > Fungi > Ascomycota > Dothideomycetes > Pleosporales > Didymellaceae > Sclerotiophoma > Sclerotiophoma versabilis. Next base: position 870,892 of record JAAROD010000093.1, read on the forward strand.
GGGGCTCATCTGCGCCATGTGATAACGCACGCTCCTTAGGGATGTGACGTCCGCCCCTTTCTTTCTTTTCTTGGACAAACTCCACATAGTAGTGCTAGATCTCTTGTAACTCTGTAAAGTTCCTCTTTACTAGTTTCTCATCACTCACTGATCCAGGACCAATTCATTCTTCCAAGGACCGAGAATAATTTGCCAGTCAGTGACTGCTGTATCCTTGTATATAGTATATTTTACTGGGCTATCTGACATTAGAGAAATGTCACTTGGGCAATTGATAATATTGTCTCTCTTTAGCAGCAATCAATGGTCGCGCCAGCTGCGGCATCATCGGGCATGGCCGATCGTGATGTCGCCGGCGCTCCAATCTGGCGATGCATAAGCCATTCACATTCATGGTTCGCTCTACGTCCCGGCCTTGCAGGATGTAGTGGGTTCCACACTTCATCAAAGATTGTAAGAGACGTGTCAAACCCGCATAAGCACCTGGCGGAGGAGCTGTCTTCCTAGAGGGTCTAGTAGATCAGGTGCAACGTAAGTAGGGCACCGCAACACACTGCACAGCCTATCCCGTCCGTTCGTGCGATACGCCTGTTGGTGCTAGGCTCCGAACACTTACAGAGAGCGTGCTCGCCATGTGAGGTAAAACAATTTCCTGAATCTACTATATTAGTAGGTTTCTTCTTGTGCAGATGCTGCACATATATCTCCCTTCGACATGGCTTTTTTCCTCATCAGCTTTGCCATTTGCTTTACGGTTGGACTTGTGCTGAGCGTTGTGCTTATGTATCACGATGTAAAGTCTCGCAAACCGAACGAGATGAACGAGAGTTTGGGATACCCCTATTTTTGGGAGACAGTCCTGGCTACTTTTCTCGGCGCTTGCCAGGCCGGCTTATTAGTTGCTGGTATAACTGCAATTGTCTTTGCAGTTCGCTCGGAAGGTGACATGTACTGGGTTGATATGGCTGTATGATGTAACCTTCAACTTCTCACCGGCACCAATGTGAGAAGATCCATAGAAAATCTTGGGGCTTGCTGATTTATGGGATGACTAGCTGGGCCGAACCTTACGTGTTTTGGTGTTTCCCCGCTGGACTATATGGGTGGCATATTTTATCGCCCTTTTGACGGCACCAAATTTTGTTTATCCATCGAGGTGAGAGATGGGATTTCAAGTTTCCTGTCTTTGTAACCAAGACAGGGGCAACAATTGCTGCTTTGCTTACGATTCAGGACCACTTCATCTCCTTACAGTGGTATCGTTCCTATCCTCGGCAATTTCACGCGGACGGCTAGAAGACCATGAGACGGCAGGATCGGGACAAGACAGTTCGGGATATAAGCGATTGTTAATGGTATTCATCGTCACAAACGCAATTGCGGCGTCATTCCAGCTGTGTGGAGCGATCGTCATTTACAGTATATCGCTCGCCGAGAGCAATTTAGACACCAGCCTCCACCAGGGAGTCTTTCTGGTATGTCTTCTCCATTGTTTCTATGCAGTCTAACTGGGGATAGGCCTGTACAGCGACACAGTTGCTGTGTCCTCTTGGTTTCTGCTTAGCTGGGATCAAACGCCGAATCATCGAACCTCTTAAAGCTTTAACGCGCAAATTACAGTCGCCTGGAATAGGCGATAGTAATATTGAGGGTGCAGTGAGGTTGGCACCAAGACCAGCACAGGGGTTGACAATGCTTTTGGAAGACCACAACGCATTTCGATGGAAGGACACTACTTGTCAGAATAGAGGCTTTATCACTTAAACGACATGACGGCGAGATACTCATGCGAATGATGAGTGGGAATCTTATGTTTGCACTTATTTGCTCGTACATCCGATCAACGCCGCTTTGTCGCGACTCATTCGCGCCACTGATAATTCAAAATCATGCACAAAATTCCAGAAAAATATGTGATACGATGAGTGTTTGGTCTAATTTGACAACTGCTGTTGAACCCAACTTACATTTACATGCAAAACACAACAGCTATAACGGACTATACTGTATGTAATTTATTTCAACTTCAAAGCAATGTAAATTCTACGTGCGTCGCAATTTTTGCGATACTCTTCTAATTAAACCTGGCTAGCTAACAGTCGTCCTTTTAGCGGAAACAAGCCTCGTGCATCACAGAGCAGCCTTCAAGTTATTACTACTGTCGTAAACCCTACATCGTCCTTGTCTAAGCTAGGAAAACGAACATCACTCATTCGATTGCTGCAGATCTTCATTCCTCATCGCTAGGCTACATGGGTGGTACGCTTGGGTGCGATTTCAACTATACCAGATATTGTTTCCGCAGCTACGAAGGTGGCCTATGCCTGTATTAGAAGTTGTCTAATCGCAAGTAGAGGCAAAGCGGCATTCTTCTGCTATTAAATTTACCAGGCGAAGCAAAACGTTAAAAAAAAAAAAAAAAAGAAAAAAAAAGCGCATCTGCATTCCCATCATTTCAAGCCGTAATTCAGGCTCTAGGTTGGATGTTGATCTATCAGAAATCAGAATCGCCTGAGTCATACCAACACAAGTTTTCCTCGTCCGTCGTCTCATCGTCTTTGTCCGTGTCAGCCTGTTCGCTAAAATCGAGCTTGTGCCATTGGTCGAGACTCGTCCTCTGTTTTTTCGATAACACGAACCTGCTCTCGTACACTGCTCGTACGGAATTTCTTGTCTTATGCTGGAAAGTTCTGGGATGAGATATGACAAACTGGACGGCGTTATAGATGGCGTTCTTGTGCTTGTCATTGCTCTGAAAAGTGTCCTGTAGAATGGAATAGACAAGTTTGAACGCGGCGTCGCGAGCTTTCGATTTATCGCGGACTTCATCATAGCCTTGCCCGGCTTTCAAATCTTTGATGATCTCACCGAGCGTCCGCCCTTTACAGACGTCGACACGAAGAAAATCATATGTATCGCAGAGGGTTTGGTAAGTGGTGATGTTGCTGGAAACTGATTGGAAACACTGGCGGTAGCCTGATTCAATCCCCTTAAGAGCGATATCGAAAAGAGGAATCGCTTCGTGGACGAGCTTCGTGGGCCGAGGTGAGCTGTTACTACTATTGAGGACTAGGGACGCCAACCGCGGTATCAAAGAGACGTCAATCTTATATGGCACTTGTCCAATCGTGATCGGCGTCCTCGCGTTTGATGAGGTGCTTGTTTGGGCCGGCGGCTAGCAAGCTTAGCGTCAGATGTGCTTATTGCCAACGTGCTTACTAACCTTGTCATACTCTCCATTCGTCGCCGTCAGGTCGCTGTTCTCGGTGCCCTGTTTTCCGCCCTGCCATTTTGCGTCTACACCTTCCGACGGGGCCTTCTCTTCTTCACAGGTGATGACCTCCAACTTCATCCCGCCGTCGTACTTGACAATTGCAACCTGAGTAGCACTACATTTCACTGCTTCAATAATTTGGTTTAACACGTAGCCCAGACTACAAAGAACCTTTTGGTTGCTCCTTTCCCAGTTGCGGACATTCTCGGTCATATCCTGGACTTGGACATCATTGAACAGGCCGTTCTTGTGGTAAGCGGTAGCTAGGTAGGGAGTCTGTGATATCCAAAGCTGAGCTGCAGTTTCATTCATGTCCAGGCTCTTACCGGCGGCTCGAGTCTTGATTTCCACGATGGAAGAATTGTCTACTTCTCTACCTTCTCTTATAACTGTAATTGTAGATCTTTGTGCCGACGCGGGAGAGGAGTCCACAAGCTGCAGTTTTTCCACTAACTGCGACAGAGACTCAGTTGTCTTTGCCTGCTTCTGCACCGCAACCCGCCCAAGTTCATCATCAATATACCCATCAGTTTCATTTCTGACCACGCATTGCAAGCCACCGAAGCGAAAACTGGTAATTCTGTAATATCCAGAGGTTCCGGTCGCGCTTTTTGTGCACGCCTTCTCAAAATTGCGGCCGTAACCTCGGAAGCCCTGAAGGACTGTAGTAGTCTCACTCTCCATACGTGTAAATAGTGCCCTCTTACCGTCGACAACTTCGGCCCGTATCTGGAAGGATTCACTCGAAGTTCCATTGAGGAAGCGGATAAGTTTTCTGATATTGTTCCGGTCCGTGATCACATCGACATTTCCCATGTTGAAATCAGGATTCTGGACGGAAAGTGCACTGAAGAGGGGCTTGAGAGGCGCATTGGAAATTCGCGCCGCATTTTGATCAACGTACACTTTTCCGGAGTCCGGTTCCAGTTTTATCGGTCGTCCCGCTGACGGTGACCAAAGAGGTGGGAAGCCTTTGTTGGCCATTAGAGAAAATTCTCGACAAGCGTCTCTCTTCAACAGCTTACCAGGCACTGAAATAGTAGGGACGTCACTCTCAGACCAGCTGTAAGAAGCGAGGTACTTAAATTCGGTGATTCTTGCATGAGCAGGATCCAAACGGTCACTCAAGTCAGAGCGAAATATCGTAGTGACAACTTGACCAACCATGCTGGTATCAGGCAGATGTCGCCAGGCAGAAGTGATGATTTTGAGATGCAAGAAAGGCTGCTAAATCCTTTCTGACTGGCTCTCTCCATGGATATCGGAGCGAGTAGCCGACTTGAATTCTCAGCTGATATTCGTCTATGGTTTGCGCAACGTTGCACAGCAGAACATCCTATAATAACGTAGGGCCGTAGTGAATGCCTGTTGATCTCCTTCCTGTTGTGGCACAAATATTGTTGGGCCTTGTTGTGCATTGTCCAAGGACAATTACCCCACTCCCGAGCAGAACTGACCTGCCTCGCACATTCCACCAAAAGCCTTGGTAAGGATCACGCAGTTTCTATCAGCATCACAACATACCGGACCTCCGCTATTGAAAAAATACAAGTCACTATGATTAAGTGTCAACGGCCGTGATCATCTTTCCCCTCGCTATAAACTAGGCATCAAGCAAGCTGGCTGATATCGCATTACATTCTCGTGCGCCTGCATAAAATCACTCCTATGGCCTGAAGATACAGTAATCCCTGCCATATGATGCAGAACTCGCCAGTACGCATTAGATTGAATGGAAGTTTCAGCAAGCACTGCATCTCTCTTAAGCACAAGCAACTTACTAGCTCCATCCGCACGCTGCTTTCACGACACCTGACAGTGATGTAAGAGGATCTCACTACACTCGCTCATCTCTCTCGCACTACGAGGTGGCTCCTAGGTTCGGCAGTCAATCATGCATTAAGATAGTTGGTAATATTATTCCTCTATTGTCAGGATCACGACAAATAAATTCAGCAAACCTGCAATTTCCTGCGACTCTCATCCGGGTCAGTTTGATAGGGTTATCCAAAATTTTACAACTAGAATGCACCTGTGCAAATAGTATACAATTAAAAACACTAAGCCCGAACGTGAACAACTATAGAGGTATGACAAGGTAGGCTAAAATAACCCCTATAAAAAAGTTCTAACAACTATTAAAGTATAACTTAGTAGCTAAAGCTTAGCTGTTCTACAGATATACTGATTATGTAGGTATAGCCTGGTTGTGAGAATTTTACATAATGCATCAAGTAGGTCTACAAATATAAAGGTGCAGATTCTTGAGTTCCCTAGTAAAGTCAAGTGATCGAGCTAACAGTAGATCACGTTAACAATGACTATCGCGGATGACTCTAGAGCCTCTTTTTTGATTGAGCATCAAGGTGATGAGTAGCCAGTGTGGAACAACTCGCAACTCACACCGTAAGTGCAGTAAAGCACTTTCTGAGCTCCTACGCATGTTGAAGCTCGTGGTTAGGATAAATTAAACAGAAGCCCTATTGTGTAGAAGCAGTAGGACGATCGTTGAATGGATGTAGATTGATAAGCCCCTTCTCTGTATGACAAATGAAGCAAAAATAAATAATGCATGACGCCTCTCTACGATCCGGGAATTGCCATAGAGCTAAAACGAAGGGTTGCAGAGTTTATACTTCGTTGTGCAGCATGGTAACAGACGCTGTGACACGGGATACCTCCTTGATTTGACTTCGACTATTGAAATGTTGTCGATGAAACAGACGGTATTCAAATTAGTAAGGGTACGCTGGCTGAAGAAGCTCACAGGGATGTTGTCCTGCTTTGCTGCTCGCAAAAGTAAATCGCCTTTGCAGCAACTGTATCAATGACAAATCGAAACTTGCCAATAGCTGCTACTAGAAAATTGCCAAAGTTCTCGCAGCCTTCGCGCCTTCTTTGCGGGAGGCCTTCTTCAGTAGTGTTGCAGGTCTCCTCGACCACAGCTCCACTATGAAGCCTTCTTCACTCTGAATAGTCATAACTTAGTAGTAGCTCACCTTCCAGTCTCACTAACACACCAATAAGCCATCCTGAGCCCTGCTGCGGCAGTAAGAGGATGATTCATGTAACGTCATTTGTTCATTTGTTCATTTGTTCTTTCCTACACCAACCTACTGTATCGGCCGGCTGTTGTACAGATAATTCTCTAGGTAATTCGACTTCGTGCCGTTTTGAGTATTGTCTGCCACTTTACACCGTAGCCTCAACGTAGCCTTCAAAGCATCCGCCAAAGCCTCTTTGGGATATTTATCGATAGATGTCATCCAACCAACGCCCTTATCTGTATCGTCATGCGCTAGGCGTGCAACACTTTCAGCAATCTGACACCTTAAAGGTGAGCCAGGAGGCGTACCCCTGTAAACAATGCCAACGCTTTCCGGCCCCATGTTCCACTTTGAACTCTCCTTGGCTGCTGCCACGGTCTTCATTACTGCATTCTTGTAATCCGCATCGAGGATCTTCTCTCCAAACACGTAAGCTTCTGCAAGCAGCACGAAAACTTTCTCAGCTTCTTCAGCTACTTTCTCTCTCTTGTGCTCATCATCGGCTTCGTATAGCGTCAAGGGCATGCTATTAGCATAGAGCCACTTCACATAGTCGCTTACGGTATCCACAGTATCATCAGGAAGCTCGATGATGTACGGTTTATCCTTTAGGTCGGTCCATTCTGGCTTCATCATGCGTTGGAAGAACTCAGAACTTCTGCATAACACCCCTTGATGAACATGGAGAGTTTCCGTTTCACTCGCGGGTCCAGGGACCACTAACTTGACAATACTGTGGCGGGGTCTAAGATCGTCAGTGTCGAGGTCTGTCTTTTACTTTCAAAACCTACTCCATTCCGCAGCGTCACTCCGAGGGTTGATGATCATGCAAGCCAAAAGATCTTTCCCTGCGGATAGTAACAGTATTAATAACAGCGAACCGACTATCTGGAAGACGCCGATGACTACGTCGCACGATAGCTCCTAAAACGAAGACAGAAATGTCAACTCGTTATGTATGACACGACTGCAGCATTCTTGATCATTGAACAAGAGAGGACAGGATTGAGGAAGTGCGCCTAGACTTTGCTCTGTTGCCGCAAGATGCACAGCTAAATCTGCTGGCCACAATATTGGCATCGTCGTGTCTGACGGAACGGTAGGAAAGTAGTACATACCCACCCAACATGCTGGGCTGTACGCCTGTCAAGACACTGCAGTCCACTGATATGTGCCATGTACTTCGTACAGCCACTTGGCAAAGTGTTTGAGCCCCGCACGCTTAATTTCGCTCCCAGCGAATCAATAATATCACTTTAACCACCCACCACCTTACCTACATCCCGCCAAGTTAGACAAGAAACAAATGCAATTTCTCTTGACTCTTGAGGTCTGGGATAACCATATGTATCGGAGATGCACTGATCAGGTCGCTCTACTAAGTATACCTGTTACGCAACATCGACTGCATGGTGCATACGTATGCTATGAAGTTTTGGGTAAGTTGCATATACGCTACAGAAGGACGAGTGTTAACTCCTGCGTTACTACACACAAGGAACACCCTGGCATTCACGATCGGCTTCCGATTTTGCAAAATAACAAAAGATGTCTCTTACAAGGGTCCTTGCCTGCGCTAACAAAGGGCTTGTCGAAATGGTACAGACACGATACGATGGACCGAGATTCACCCCGAGACAATCTCAAACCGGCCTTCCCTTATTGCATATGCCTCCAGAGAGTGGTTGGAGGTTCACAGCGTCGCAACAGTCAACTGACCGCCATATTCTCCCGACTTCAACCTACCCTGACTTTGACTATATGGGAGACTTTCAAGGGGAGTGGGAGGCATTTGAATTAAAGTTGCATGAGGCATGGGCTGCTATACCTGATTCACTCATTCATCGCCTTATTAGGTCCATGCCACAACGCCTAGACGCTGTCAGACAGGCAAGGGACTTCCACGCTCGATATTAGGTGTATCATGGTTAATTTTATACTTGTATCATCTAAATTGGTCCACGTTGAGTAGAGTTATACTACTTCAAAGTTGAGGTCGAAATGTTGGAGGGGTGGCCCGTGCGCCGCGCGAACAAACCTTTGGTACCCTACTGTATCAGATGGCTATCTCTTTCACCCATTTATCAGCTCAAATAGGTCATCTCTACGGTACCACAAATTCTTGTAATGACTACACAAGAAATAGGGAGGAGCTATTTGAGCCAGCGCTTCCATCGCTAACTCAACACTTGGCGTGGGGTGGTCTCACTCCTTCAGGCTGGCTCAGTGAATGTGCCTTTTGGTTTCGTTCAACCGCATCACGCTCGGCCAAGGCCTTTCCCCCCACTTCCGAATTCAGAAAGTAACCATTTCAGTCATGTGCGTATCAACTGAGGGCTTTACGGATGTAGCGGAAAGGAGAGGAAAGAAGCTGCAGTTCAAACTGGTGTGGAGGGTAAGGACCTGTAATCGTAGCAGAAACAGTCTAACAGCTTCACTTGTCATGGTAATGAATAATATTATGCTGTCGCATAGTTCCTTCCGCATACTGCTCGATATCGAAGGCTTTGTTCTATGCAAATGGTGTTAGGACGTTTGCGGGGTCAATGACGTACTCGAAGCTGCGTACTGGCGCTTGCGGGGTAGGAGAGGATAGCTTCCCGACCATCATCGACCCCATTCATACGTAGCAGACAGTATGACAGGTTGAGAGCAACTAACTAGAGTGCTTAGCAAGCTGTTTTCATCGGTACGCCATGAGCGTCCATGGCTTATTGCATCTTAGCTGCAGAACATGCGAATCAGAAGACTGTCGTTCTGAGAACGTTTGCAGCCCTACAACGGTGATTGTAAGAGTTCAGGCGAATGCAGTCCAGGACTAATTCTTCCCGAGAATTTTGGAACCTCATCAGTGTTCTTATGGAGCTTCCTTTGCACGTAGAGAAGAACAATTGAGTCAAGAAACGTTCTAGCTAAAGATGACGAATTTTAACCAGAAAGCAATGTCAAACAAGACGGTGTGCTCCACAATCGTGATTGATCTCGTGACAGCTAATCAATCAGATTGCGAGAAAAAGACAAGTTCACAGATTTCAGAGTCATTCATAGTTCTGGAACGTTCTCTGTTCATCGTGTCATTGTCTGTTCTTAATCGAAGGTGTTTTACAAGGCATGTAACGGCGGTTTCAAGGTAAGCGCATCACCTCTGCCTTGGAGTCTTGCATATTTATGTAGTGTAGGAGCACTCTGAGGGTGTTATCAACATGGGGCATGTGCCCTATCAGCAACTAGAGAGGATGATTGGTTCCTTTTACGGCATGGACTACGACAATGGCCTGACTGAAGGAGCTAGCGAGGCTTCCCTCCAGCTCCATGCGCAGATGTTCGCGCTGGCGGATGCGTACGATGTCCCTGATTTGCTTATGGTGGCAAAGGAAAAATACACGAATAGGTGTGCTGACGTCTGAAACTCTTTTGAGTTCTTTTCATCTGTTCCAGATGTCTTCGAATCGACACCGGCTTCGCTTAACGAACTACGCAAGGTCGCCTGTGTTGGGGTGAGAAGACATTTGCCTGGAATGCTCGAGGATTCAAGTACGGCAGAGTGTTTCAAGAAGGCTTTGACTGAAAACTCAGAGTCTACAAAGAATCTCCTCGAGAGCTACATCAAAGATCCCTTGTTCGGCTACTGCCAAACATGCCGTTCAGAACATGGCATGGCGGCTCTTCAGACCCGATGCCAGAGTTGTAACAAAGGGCACAGGGTGGTCTTCGCAGCCACTGTTATCCGACACTATAAGCGTAAACGGACACCAGATAGGCTTGGAGACGGAATCAGACTTTGGTTCCGATCAATGGTACGCCATAGTGCCTAATCAGTCGTATACAACGACTGATTTTGCACCATTCATCACGAGATACAGCTGTGGTCGCAGCTCTGAAAAGCCTCAGGCACTTCGCAAGCACCAAAAACCTGTCATCATGCCTTTTGTCGCCGCTACTACTACTCCGATCGCGTCTTCGTCGGTCGTGACGTGTTGAAAAAGTATCACGCTCTCTAATCCATGTATTAATAATGGTTTACTTGATAAAGTACTTGGATTGTACCTCTGATCATCATTACTGCCACCACCATTCCACCGCATAGCAGAACCACCCTCCAAATCCCCCAAACCCTCGCTGCCATTCGTCACAATCCCACTCGCGGGTTCCTAAACCTCTTTCCCCTTGCTTCTCTGTCTCCCAGCCATGTATACCGCGCCGCATCTGTACTGTGCTGATCAAAAGCTCCTTGTGTACTAAACATGCAACCGCAGACACAGGTTAGACTGCCTGCTGCAGGCTGTGTCTGAGCTGATTCAGAGTGGAGGCTCATCGAAGCTAAAGTAGAGGTTAGGGAGTCCTCTCGATGTGTTTGTGGAGTCGAAGAGTCATCGGCGTGACGCTGATGGTACAAGGAGTCGCGATTGTGGAGTTCGAGGCTGCGTTGGGTCTCAAAAGAATGGCCACAGGTGCAGCGGAGGAGTCGAACTACCGAGCGTGTCGAATATGGAATACTTCCTGGCATTCGTGCGAAAGCCGGAGAGTTGGGAGGCGGGGGTGCAGTCTGAGTCGCTGGTTGCACTGCGTTGGGCGTTGAGGATAAAAAATTTTCCGCCTGATGGATCCTTTCTGCCTGATGGGCCTTTGAGGTTCGCAGATGCATGTCGAGTGCTGCTTGTTTCGCAAAGGTGCGTCCACACGCACAGTCTATCTTGTTCGCAGATCGTGGAGGGGAGATGGGATGCTCTGTTGCCGATGATATAGAACCCACATCTGGAGTCCAACCCTGGATCAGGCCTGGGTACGACAATGCCGAATTCGTTTTTATCTGCTGTCTACGCGCTGAACAGTCTAGACTCTGATTTTGAACTATACGAGAACTTTTGTACAATTGGCTGGAACAAAAGGCTGTAGGCTCCTGTGACGCAATGGTGGATGAAGCTTTGGCTGGAGCGGTGGGAGCCCTTTGACTGGCGCCTGAAGGTTTGGATCCAATACTATCGTCCTCTCGATGTCTTGTGCAGAATCCTTTATGTCGTAGGTACTTATCCGCATTCTCGAAACTTATCCCACAAGAACAGCGAACCTCGACTTTGTGGATTGTCCATGGGGGGCCCTCCATCTCGTCCTTCGCGCCGAAGAGGAGAGTTCTCGAGTCGCTGGAGGGGAAAGGTGAGAGCTCAAGGTTCGCGGAATAAAGCTGAGATTCTCACTATATAATATTGCCCCCATACTTCCGCTTCTGGTGATGGGGAATGCGGGGAAGCTGCCGGCAAGGGGTTCAATGCTCTGCGGCGTGTAGGCGCATGCGATTAAGTCCCACTCACAGCATGCTCATGGGCGCTCCACAGCTGCGTTCTTGTTTATCGAACGCTGCGCATCTGGAACTTCGGATTAGATTCGAAACAATGTGAGCTCCAAGTCCTGAATTCTCAGCGACATCCTCCTGTGTTTGCACCATCAGTCTTGCCGGCGGAGAAGCATTTTCTTACAGCAAATTCCTCAGCGAGGCAATCAAAGTCTGCAGAATTAAGTTACACCTCGAGTCTGTGCCTACAGCCACTCATGGCAACCTCATCACGGAGAGGTATTCAGGTGCTTTTGTTGGTGAGGAAGAGATAGACTCTACACGATCGTTACGACTGAATCGAATTAGCCCATCCCTCACTAGGTATAGGTCCGTGGAACGTCATGTTCTGGTTATTTATTCCGCAGAATGAATCATGCCGAACAGTTATGACAGCTATTGAGGCTTAGCTGCACTTTGGCCGCAAATACTTAGACCGCTGAAAAAGCTCTACTATTGCCCCAAAGAGGCAAAGGTAAGTTGCCGCATGGTGTTCTCTAACTCCTTTATCAAGTTGCAATAGCCATAGCCGCAGAGTCGCTCCACGCAAGAAGTTCGAGCCAGGGGTTTGATTACAGTAGTTAATCGAGTTGCCTACCAACTTTTCTTGTCATTGTCTTCTATGTGGCTCTCCAGTCTCACATTTGTGTAGGCATCAAGATAGTGTCCGGGTGGCACGCGCAGGGACACGGTACCCTTGCAAAACCAGCCACTAGTTGGCCCCGCGCTTCCGAGCTTCGATATATACAGAGCTGCGCCTTCCTAGTCTTAGACCGGCTCAATTATCTTCACCGAACCATAGCTGAAGCCACCAGACCCCGGCTAGTGGTACAGTAAACCTGGAAGCAGAAGAGCCGGGAGAGGGGTGGGACTCCATAGTAAGATGACTGGCGGCTCAACTCCCGCTATACTTTTGGATCACTGGCTTCTACTCTGTTCGCTACGCTACGGCCGTAAGAACCAAAATCCACCTGTGTTATTCTTAGTGTGGCAGAGTGAGTATCTCTTGAAATTGGGAGAAGTAGATCACAAAGTGGAGCACTGTTGACCAATGCTCTGCGCCGTTCCTTATTTGGTGCTACTGCCTATACGCGAAGCGTTCCATGTGAAGCCTGCCCTGCCCTGCCCTGCCCTGCCCTTACGGGTTTGTACCATCGCGCAGGTCTTGTTCGACGTCCAGCTGAAGATCTTCAAAGATGTTTACTGCCTGCTGCAGCTTCTCAAGGAACCCCTGCACTTCGCTGAGGAGGTACATGCTCGCATCCTCCATCTTGTGCTGACAGGCTACTTCTCGACGGAGCCTTTCGTTCTCCTGCTCTGTACGTATGATCATCTGAGATAAGCTAGGCGTTGGCCCGCACATAAACGCTTGCGTGTCGGCTCGTGTAGCTTCTTGTGGCGCCAGGATCCTTTTATTGCGGGCCATCTCGCGTTCTGTGGATCCTAGAGCGAGGGGAGGGTCGTTGGCGAAATGAGGAGACGTCTCGACGGGCACGTTATGAGCGTACATCTCAGCGGACACGAGACGACTGGATGTTGTGGGTGCCAAAAGAGCACACACAGTGAGCAGTAGTCGCTGAACTACCTTCTTCTATTTCTTCTTCTTCTTCTATTCTTCGTACGGAGACCTATTTTGGTACCCCCTCAGTGCCTAAAATACGAGTCCACATTGGCCTCCCCGCACTCTTGTGATGGACCTGTCTAGGTTTGTCTCTCGCCCGAATGACGATTTCTGTGCCTGCTCCCTGCCCACTTCTTGACTGCTGGGCATCTCACATCCAAGCTTGCTTTCCGACCCTTCCCAGATAGCTTTTTCGATCCTCCTTGCGTGCATCGTGACCTGCCTCGACAGGGCAGCTGGAATGGAGAATCCTGGTCTGGTGTCCCTACTGATGCGCAGTGGCTGACTGTCACGGTAGAGCCGCCTTCTCACAGCTAAGCCGCTGTGCGCTTGTCATTCGTTCCACAGCCAGCGTGCTGAAACACATGCCACTATTGCAGCAGCACCCAGGGCCACGGTATGCATAGTCGGTCGAGACACGCTTGCATTCCTGGAGGAGCCGGCAGCTCTGCTCCCAGTGTCGAAAGAGGCCACAGTAGCTGTCTTTGAGCCGACCCAGCTCCTCTGAAGTCTTGCGGTGGTCTTCCTGAAGCTCGACGTATGCATTGGCAAGTCCCAGATGAGTCTCTCGAGTTTGGCGCAGAGCCGATCGGAGCTGAGCGAGAGAGTCCCAGCTTGCGTACAGCATTTGGCGGCACAGATCGGTCGTTGCAGGTACGGAGGCCATACTTTACCAGCTGAGTGCAAATGGCTGGCCGAGTGGGACATGTGCAGGCGTAAAAATCATGACACAATTATTAAAAATCGATTTGAACATATAATTGCTGCCTCAAGTAAGTCTCTGATCCTGCTGGGTGAATGGCGGACTCGCGGTGCAGTCCGAAAATAGCACAGTCGTAAGCTTTAGACGAAGGGAGACTGCTAAAATTAAGTCAGTCCCGCGCCAACGCTAGCACATCCGTCGCTGCCACAAGCATTCTCTCAAATCTCATCGTTCGCATTTATCTGGAAGGCTTTGTTTTACCAGCTAAACAAAGAAGTGCTTGAAGGCGGAGTGTGTGTGACTAAATGGATTGCCTGCTGTAGTGTTCGATCACTGAAGCTGTCACCTACTTGGGTGACTGTTTATGAAGTGCGAGCACTATAGTCGAGTCGATATCGCTCTCCGAGGGTTGAGAGATCGCCTGTGCTTACTGCTCCTGCTCCTGCTCCTGCTCCTGCTCTACCATGTCGTGAAGTATCAATCGATCAATCGCCGCGTCCAGCACCGTCTCCTCTTCGAGACATGCACGGCGGTGCGATGCGTCAGCAGTGCTCCATCCAGCTCTTGAGCGGTGGCCCTTCCCCGCTGCGCTCATCTCAGCTGTGCTAGGTTGCAGGTATTGTGCAAGCAGTCTGCGGGCAAGCAACCTGCGGAGACACGCTTGATCCGAGCTGCTTTTCGATTGACTTCTTCTACAAGACTGAGGAGGTTGAGCTGCAGACATGCTGTTGCAGTTGTGCTTGTTGGCGTCAAAGGTGTCGAGGTCACTACAAACGTCACACCTGGACCCGTTCCATGGCCATCAGTTGTGACGTTATGTATGATACCTCTCCCATCAGCTCTTCTTGCAGCGACCCAAACAGAGCCCCCGTCTCCCTACAAGAGGCCAAAACCGGGACCATGAGCAAGTAGCAGTCTCGACATGCAGCAGCCGGTTCTGATACAGCACCGTAGGCCACAAGCAGTCTCGTCACGAAAAGGCTCGCTACAGGCGCCCAACCGACGTTGACCATGAACGCATATACAGGGCCTTGAGCCGTAGTCACGGTTTCGCACCAATCTGCAACGGCAGCCACAACACCGCATCCTGGACCGACGCTCTGCGAGGGTTGCATCATGGACCTGCCCTTCGTCACTGGGCGCGAAGACTTGGTGTCGGTGGAACATCAGCTCTACAACGTCGCGATCGCTCTCGGAGCATGCCGCAAGCAACTGAGGCGTCTTTGCGACAACCAGAGCGGACTCGAGAATCGGTGCCTCGCCGCCGAGCAGGGCTACGCGCAGTGCGCTCAGGCGTACCAGCACCTGTTTGACCAGCACCAAGCGACTACCAGAGATCTTGCAGAGACGGCTGGCAGGTGCAGGTCGCTCGAGAGAGAGGCAGAGAGCGCGCAGACGGCCATGCTCGCCCTCGAATCGATCGATCGGCGCTCTGAGCGGCGCGATGCTGCCGATGCTGTCTCGATAAAGCAGGAGGCCGATTGCACTGCAGGCTCATCGTGTGCGCAGTCACACGCTGCTATCGCGAGTTTGGAGAAAGAGAAGGCCGAACTGCGCGAGGCGCTAACCCGCGCCGCTGACGTCATTTGCGGCCTGACCCAAAGGGTCGACAGCCTCCAGAGCACGCAGTGCTCGACAGAACCAAACCAGACTGAGGGGGTCAAGAACACAGCAAGAAGCGGGGACTTGCACAAAGAAACCCCGCCAGTGCGCAGGGCTTTGACCAGAAGGGTGCGTCCGAGCCGGAAGCGAAAGAGTTCTTAAGCGCATGTCACTCTTGCCTTTGTCTTGTAGTTATCAGTGCAGTTACCGGTCACCAGTGTAGTTGCCAGTTACCAGTGTAGTTGCCAGTTACCAGTGTAGTTGCCAGTTACCAGTGTAGTTGCAAGTCGACCA
This sequence comes from Sclerotiophoma versabilis, assembly GCA_012274445.1. Classification (NCBI taxonomy): domain Eukaryota; kingdom Fungi; phylum Ascomycota; class Dothideomycetes; order Pleosporales; family Didymellaceae; genus Sclerotiophoma; species Sclerotiophoma versabilis. The sequence continues at coordinate 886,762 of JAAROD010000093.1, forward strand.
GAATAGAACCGTTCTCTCGTCTCTTTCAGCGCGTTGCTTTCTTGTAGCCGGATAGCAACGTGACCCAGCAGACAAGTATGAGCGATTGCATGTCGTGCGCAGTGGCGATCGTGTTGTAGTGCTCAGTCACTACCTACCGTGTCAGCTCGAGACAGCTGCCTCGTCGCGCACTTGAGCTATCTCGTCTAGATTTACAACATCGTCCTCACCACAGCAGGCAGGGCAGAGGCAGCCGCTACGCACAATGCGGATAGACTGAGGCCTTCCGAATCTTGCATGGCGAGAAACAGAAGGCACCCCCGAGTACATATCTGGCTCGTTGTCTCATTCACGCCCTGAGATTCTCTACTCCGCTCTTCCTCTTGCTCGCCTGCATCTCAAGCCAGGTCAAGATCAGAGTGATCACTAATTGCAGGTTTCGTGTTGCTGACAACTTGTTTTCTGAGAAAGACATGTAGCCCCGCAGACAGAGTGACAAAGAGAAGATTGAGCTTCGACAATGAAACTGCGTCAGAGCCTCCATCACACCATCGACAGTGGTACAGCCGTTCTAGTTGACTTGATTGATCTATTTCTTCTTGACTTGATTCATCTATGTCTTCTTGACTTGGTTAATCTATTTCTTCTTGACATGCTATCCATGTCCCGCATTGCTAGACTACAGCAGAAGCACAGACCCCACTTGAAGCAGAGCGGCCACTAAAAGCCTACCGCCGCCATTCCGGGTCGAGAGAGCTGCGCTGCTGAGGAGGCTGAGGCTTGGAGGGGGCCGTGTCGGCAACGGTCCGCGGGGTGGGATGACTGTTGTCGCGTTGAAGGTGGTTGCGTTGAAGGTGGTTGCGTTGAAGGTTGTCACACTGATGGTAGGGTTGGCACATGCAGTCTGATTCCCATTCGCACCACCAGTAGTACTGGCAAAGTGGGATAAGCCCGTAGCGGTGGCCTCTCTGGCTGTACCGGCTGGAACAGCTGGGCTGGCTGCCTTGGTGTAGTCGAAGCTTGTATCGCAAGACGAGATGCTAACAGTCTTGTGGTTGGTCAAGCCGTGCACGTCATTTGAAGAAGCGTGGCCCTCGATTGTGCGTGCACGTGGGGTTGTTTGACCGACAAGCGGTATCACTGCTGACCCGTACAGGCTACCTACTTGGACCTGGATCGTGGCAGCTGCAGGTCCTCCGCTCCAGCTTGCAGACTCAGCAGTCAAAAGGACCTCGGTTGTCTCCCGTGCAAAGTCCGCTGCTACTGTTCTGCTTGGATCTCGAGGGGAGTCAGCAAAAGCTAGTCCTGTCAAGAGAAGAGCTGGCCAGGCTGTGATGCAACGCATTCTGCTTGGAGTAGGCGACAGTCACGTCGTTTGCAGCTGCAGTGGTGGGCCGTCGACGCTACAAGTCGTGCTTCGCGGTACCTCGGCCATCACAGCAGGGGGTCTTGTATTGGCCCAGACGGGTGAGTCGGGAACTGGTCTCCAGCGAAGAGCCAAAGTTGGACGGTGCCATGCTCCAGCACACATGAACTCATTCTGGTCTGGGTCTCGAAATGGCCCCGGGATGGGGGACAACTCACGCCCCGTCAATCAGAAAATACAAAAGGGACGTCGAGCTGCTCAGCATAGCACACGACGCAATCTACACAGCTGACCTTCGTCATGGCTTCAAATACAAACGACAGGCTGCAAGGCGGAGTGAGGACCGAATACGGGTACTTTACGCCAGAGCCGAGCGTCGCGCCTGAGCCCCCGAAAGGCATACAGGCAACGCCAGAGAGCAGTGATCAGAGCAATCCAGCAGCCGCCACTGCTGGCACTTCGGCTCGACCGTCTCCAGACACCAACACCAATGCAGAACCTGCAGGCCAAAATAATCCAGTCGAAGGCGAGCCAAAGGGGAGCGAGCCCGGCAGCTCATCAACAGGCAGTGTCGGTCAAGCTGCATCATCGACGAGCGAACGTTCGAACAGCGAGCACCCTACCACCAGGTTAGAGCCAACAGACGGAGCTACGACAGAGCACAGTCAGCCTCCTCCAGGAGTTAGCGATGTCCAGGCGCGCGAGGTCGAGAGGATCATGGCGGCAGACCCCAAGCTTGCCTTTAAGGTCTTGGACCTAGCAGGTCTTCAGAGCAAAGAAAAAGCAGAAGAAAAGTACCAGGAGCTTGTAGCATTACTTCGTCCAGACAACTGTGGACATGCACAGGCCAGCGAAGCTATCAAAAGTAGGTGCTCGTCTAGCCGTGTAGACAGAGTCTGTCGCTCGTTGCTAACTCTGCCTCTACAGGGCTAGACGACGCTATAAAGCCGTACAGATCCGCCGATCCAGTGACGACTGGTGCCGAGTTCGTCGATGCTGACGGTGAGCCGATGGATACAGACAGTAGCGATAGACAGAGCAATGCCTCGATCCCTTCGGGCGAAGAAGGTCGATCGAATACTGAAAGCAGCGGCAGTCTGTTCATGCCAGAAGAGAACGGACCAACGCAGACATCGGAGAATGCAGATGGCGCGAGCTCAGGTGCAGAAGTAGAGTGGAAATGGGCTACCGGCCTTACTTGCGACGGAAAGCGCATTATGGCGTATCGCACCCACGGCAGAGGCCATAGAGCTGTGGTGGAGACGGAGAAAGGCAGCGAAGTGTTCCACATCCGGTCGGGAATGGAGTGTGGCGGGGCCGAGATGAAGCGGTATCTGGCGCAGGAAGGCATACTAGAGTTGAAACCGTCGGCGACAAGGAGACAATGGTCTTACAAGGACCGAGGCGACTTTGTCAAACTATGCTACATTGCCATCTCCGACTACAAAACACACGGTGTCAACACAAAATCGGGCAGTCTACGTAAAGACCCTGAAGCGTGGGGCTTTGCAGAGTGGACTTGGGGCTTCGAGGAGATCGTCGTCTCCGATCTCAGAAAGGTCATAGGCCGCGAGAGTGCAGATGCCGCAATCCGGGCCATCTGCAAGAAGCACAAGCGCACCCCGCCGATGGACCAGCGCCCGCAGCAGATCGTTGTGGAGACGACACCCGCGATGTTCGCAGGAAGTTACCTGAAACAGACACCACTCGACACCAATCCTGGGGGAGATCTTCCGCACATGTCTGGCCGCTCGAAGCAGGCGGCCCACAACGCCCTCCCGTCAGAGCAGACTCCGAAGATCAGAATCGAAGAGGTAGAGTCCAGAACAGATCCTGCTCTCTTGTCGGTCCTCGGCAAGATAATGGAAAGGCTGGATATGCTGGAGGAGAGAACCAAAACGGTGGACGAGCTCACGAAGGACACTACCGTGCTCTCTCAGGTCGTTTCAAAACTAGTGGAGAAGATTGGATTCAGGATGGATGGTTGAGGAGCATCAAGTCTTGTCTCCTCGGAAGTCTTTTTTGGCGTTGGTCGGGATTTGTCGCGTTTGTGTTTGTTTACCAGAATGAGATCAGCACGACGGAACACACCAAGAAACCAAGGTCGAGGTCTCGGTGTAAGGGAGCTCAGCTTCAATTGCTCTAGCTTGCTAGTCAAAAGAACATAGTGTTAATAGGAATCACTCATTTGGACGTACGACTGCTCCTCGCTTGGCTGGCCGGAGTGCTTCAAGAACTCGTCCATGCTTACGATCAGCCAAGGCTCTGTATTTTGCAACATCGTCACTTTGATTCTGAACGCCTAACCAGCATTACCCGGACATAGACGCTGAACGACGGCAGCCTCTTCCTTTGACCGCTGGCCCTGCAGCCGCTCCTTGAACCGTCGGATCGTTCCCCTTTCCTTTCTCCCCACGACTGCAGCTAGTCTCTCGAGAGGCATCTTCTCATTTCTACCAGCTCGACCATGACCCTGCAAGTGCGTCCAGTAGTGGTCTCGCAAGTTGTCCATGCGTGTGAACACCTTGGCGCAGGATGCGACCTTGCATGGAAACCTCTCTCTCTTCTCGTGTACAGTGCGCACGTGTCTTCGGAGGTGCTCGGGACGAGCGAACGGAAGCTGGCACAGACGGCTGTCGGAGCCGGTCGATAGAGGCTGATGGCATACATAGAAGCGGGGAGCTGGCTGGCCGATGGTGTCGATGCAGATGCTCACCGTGTCTGGTCTGGCTGACGCGAAAACTGTGCACAGCTTCTTTAATTGAGAGTTTGGGCTGCGTCTTCGAGAAGTTCTTCGTCGACGTGTGCGGTGGGTTTTGTTCTCTCTCTGGTCCTCGCTGCCACTCTCACTGTCGCTGCCACTGCCAGTCTCCGTATTGCCCTCACTTCGACTGCCATCAACGCTCTGGCTCCAGCAGCCGCTCCAGCTCCAACTCGATCCTCCGCATGGAGAGGCAGTAGCACCTGAGGCGATGCAGCTACTAGCTGGGCTATGGTCCATCTGAGGCTGTACCGACTGGGACGAGGGTATGGACCAGCTGCAGATCTGCCCGCTTGGGATAGGGCTCGAATGCGGCACATCCACGTTGCTCCAGGTGGCTGCCGTGTGCAGGTAGCCTGGTGGATTGCAGTACGCCTCGTAGTCGTGGCTACTCCAGTCGTGGCTACTCCAGTCGTGGAGATACAGAGGCTGATCGGCCCAGGGATCGATGTCGGAGTGTTGCGTGTCCCAGCTGCTTCCTGAATATGGATCATGGTATGGCGGCACCGCCGTTACTCCTGAGCACCAAGAGAAAGACATCGCGTAGGCCGAAGGAGCGTCAAGATCGTTCAGGAGATCTGCCGCATATGCTTGGAGATCAAGGCTGCAAGGCGGAGACTGGCACGGCTCCATGATCGCTTGGCTGGGAAGTGGGCGTAGCCACGCGCGATGATATGTGGCACAGTGAAGCCAGACACAAGGAAGGTAAGTCATCTGCTACCGCTGACAGAGTTGTTTATCACGATGCTTCAGAGAGTCTCTAGACAAGCAGCTATAAACATATAATCCACGCGTGTCTGCCTCGCCCCCAGACCGCACTCGAGCTGCCCGTAGATCTGCGCACCAGTGGAAGGCAGGCACAGGCTGTGAGAAGCTAGTTATCACGCTGACCTGTTCATCAGTGATGGCGATACGCTAGCTGCGTTGACGCAGGCTGTACCCATTGAGCACTACCTATGACATGGTACTGAACTATGCGTCTAATGTGCTGTGCTGTGCTGTGCTGTACTGTACGTACAGTACTGTACATTACTCCGATCTACTTCGCCGTACTGGACACTGCCACTGTAATTACTCTCGAGAGCCGCGAGGAGTAACCCACAACAGTGTAGCATGTTGGGTATCACGCTTAACGGGTTGTAGTGGCCATCTAGCATCCCTCGGCCATACTGTAGTATACGGTGTCCTGCGAAGCATACCGTAGCAAACTCGGTCCTACCGTCATGCGTTGACTGACGGTATGCCAGGGAAGGACTACTCTAGATCGCGTCTGAGTTGAAGATGCTGCTGTGGTTGCAGTTGCTACTGTATCGTATCGCTGTCGTTTGCTTGCTCGCTCGATATGCCGATGTGACATTCCCCACAGAACTAAGCGCCCCAAGATGCTGTCTAGCCTTGAGCGGCACTTTGCTCACCGGCCGCTGTGCCACACCACGCGTTCCCGCCAATGGCGTGTGGCCGTTACACGCGCATCATATTACGTTCCGCATCGTGCAGGCGTTCGCTGATGATTTTGCGTGCCAGCGTGAATGATAGTGCGAATCGAGTCTTTGTCAAGCTTGACGTTCCGTGATCCATGTTCCCCGTGCGCTTTCCCCTTGTGGTCGCGGCTCCTTCGGCGCTACTCCAGCGCTGCTTCAGCGCTAGTGCTGTTCAGGTGGGTAATCAACCGCCGCCCCTGCTGCAGAAGAAGACTGGCTACTGTAATTAATTACTGAAGTGAACCAGCATCCGATCCTGCAGACGCCGACCGGCGCGCCTCTTGACGCGACGCTTGTCAGGGACACACAGACGCGGCGTGCGTATCATGCATGTGCCGCGCTGCTTGGTGGCATGCTTGTTTCGTACCTTGACGCTTCGAAGGCATCTGCCTGCAAGGCTCACTGGAGGATACCAGCGCGACTTTGCACAGCACCAGAGCAACTCACAGGCCCTCAGCGGGATCGCTCGCAACGGCTCTAACTGCGCCCAGCTGTGCCCGCGTCCAGCTCTGTATGCCTCTAGCTCTGTATGCCTCTAGCTCTGTATGCCTCTAGCTCTGTATGCCTCTAGCTCTCTATGCCTCTAGCTCTCTATGCCTCTAGCTCTCTATGCCTCCAGCTCTGCATGGTTGGAGCTTGCCAACAATAGGTCTCTTCCTCAGCCAGAGCGCCAGAGCACCGGGTCGAACGCACGAGCATAGTTCTTGTTACTCGCCACCCTTGCAGGTGCGCATCTTAAGTCCGCACACCATGCTCGAAAGAGTGCTTAAACTCCAGGCGTCGACTAAAGTCCCCGGCAAAGCACCGTAGTTCATGAGACATTGGCATTGCAGGAGTAGGCACAACAACGTCACTCTCCTGCGTTGAGAATCGTCTTGGACCCAGCATTGCTCACATTGCCGTCGTTTGCTTGCCAGCACCTGGCCTTGCTCGTGGCACATCCGGCAGTCGCCCTGACCTAAGCACTTGTTGGCGTTCGCGCTGGGTTAATTGTCTATCTACTTAGTACTTGAACTGCCCTCAGGATGCCTAAGCGAAGGCAACGCTCGTCCCACCAGCCTGTCCCCAGCAACGGGTACCGATGCAGTGCCGCCAAGGCCCCTTCGAGATGTGGAGGTTACACGCAGAAAGAGTACCTGCCGAGAGAGGAGCGTCGGCTGCTCGAACTCGTGGGTCAGCACGGGAACGACTGGAAGACGATCGTGCGGCAGTACAACGCCGATTTTGGCGACCGTGGGCGCAAGCGAACGGCAGAAGGCCTGAAGAACAAGTACGGGCGGGATCTAAAGCCGAAGACGAGGAAAGAAGCGCAGAAAGAGATGACAGGGTTTCTGGCAGGCTCAGACAACTTCACGATGCATGGGTGGGGCGAAGCAAGCATCGCATCGTCACATGCACCACAGCCTGCAGCAGAAGTCCAGGTAAGCTGCATCGAGCAACGAGCTGCTCTTTCGGTTCTAAGCCTGTAGCAGATGTCTGCATTCGAATCTGCGCCGGACACAGGTGGTGGCATCGTCGACCTGGCAGCCCAGATGCCAATGTCGTATGTCGAACAGACACTCGACGGTGTGTACGCTGATTGTAGCGCGAGCGGCTTCAGCTCGTCTCCACTCAACCTTCCCTCAACGCCTTGTGCTTTCACCGCCGTCGCTGGACCAGGACATGGGCTCGAGTGGCTCGACAGCGTGTGGTCTGGGTGGAGTGCCAACGACTTCCCCTCTCTCCCGACCGAGTTCAGGGCTTCTCCGATGGATCCTGTGTGGCCATCCACCTTCGCTAATGGACTGGCGCTTGGAGGTGGGCTCGACAGCTTCTTTGTAGGGAGCTGCCCTGACGACATCGCCTTCTTCCCACCGGATCTGTGCTTGATGCCCGATGTTCTTGCCAGTACAGCTGAGCTTGGAGGCCTCATGACCTACGACTCGTTGTCTGCGTGGTACAACGGAGAGGGGAATCAGGTCTGGGACGTGCCATGCCATTTTGGAGCATTGTAGATACATATGAGCAAAACTCCCATCAACAAACCGGCCTGTGGTATCATGCATCTGCCAGCAAGTATACAGCCAGGCGCTTTGCTTGCTGCACTTTCAAACCGTGAAGCCCGTCACAGTCTACCCGTTTGAATGGTGCATGCTGCCCAGAGACAGATGTGTACGAGGCGACAGCTGCTTGACTGTAGTGTTCGTGCATCTCCAATGTCTCGCTGCATCCCGGGCGACCCTTGGATGTCGTTGGGAATCAAGTCACACTGCCTCGGTACAGCGTAGGAGATGTATGGATGTCCTGGAGGTGGTATCACGGTTTGGTCTGTGTGAGAAGCTGTCAGCCGCGGCCATGTCTGCGCTAAGTCCCGGGCCGCTGCGGCTCTGCCTTTTCCACGGGCACGCAACAGCTGCCACTGGGTTGTCGCTCCACTTCTCGGGCTGATGAAGACACATCCTTTCGTTGACGATACTAAAGTGAAGGCGCACCATGGACAGCGGGTCGTTCGCAATACGTGTGTAGCGTTCCTCAAGTCAAGTCACAAGTAATTGTTAAGCTGGGGCAGCTTTCTTGAACACCAGCAGGAGAACGGGGGCAGATGGAAATTAGCCAACGACACGCGTGCACAAAGGGCACGGCAAGCGAGGCACAGTTGGTTCCTTGCGAGATCGGCGGTGCGTCGGAAGAAAAGGAAAATGCTCCGAAGCAAGAACGCGTTGTCCGAGCTCCCGGGTCACGCTAAGATCCCCACGCACAGTAGTGTGGCGGCGTGCCAGTACGGTACCTACCTGTACGGGTCAAGTCGCAGCGCCTGTCGGAGTAGCCGCCCGTGCCGACAACGCCGGACAAGAACGCGTGCTTGTGCATAGTTACCACCCGCATCACGATGATTCGCATTCGGCGAGAAGCGTCTCTTTGTTTCCTTGTTTCTTGTTGTGATGGTCCTTCTTGTTGCGGTGGTCTGACACCTCAGGGCCGTCTATGCAGCGTGAAGCTCACGCCACGAAGGAACGAGTCTCTCGAACCTTCCGGCCCTGCGCCTGTGTTGGCAGCGCGAAGAGAAGACCAGCCGTTGACTTGGTCCTGACTCGGCTGCGTCTTGTGGCATCTCTGCATTTCCAAGCCTGAGTGAGCGTGCCACTTCCAAGCCTGAGTGAGCGTGTCACTTCCAAGCCTGAGTGAGCGTGTCACTTTTTTGTTTCTCATCACGCGTGGATTTACCGGTACGCACATGCGAGTGGATCTCATTGTTGCTTTCTACGTACGATCTTCGCCTCTTAACTCGTTCTACCCACTGTGCAGGAGCGTGCAGTAGACACAACCACCGGTAGCCTCTGAGCTGTGCTAACATTCAGCCTCATCACATAATGATGTAAGTGACGGAGACAGGTCTGTTGATGGTGACCACCTTGGCGGAATGGCAGCCTGCTCTGGTTTCGCTACCATCCACGGAGACATACCGGTACTGCTGCTGCAGCAAGCTGCCATCCGACGAGTCCAGGCAGTCAGCATCAGAAGAGCACACGCTATCAGTCTCCGAGCAGGCGCTATCAGTGCAGTCCGACCCAACACTGTCGAGCCCTTCGTCATCGATGACGGACTCATCTGAAGTGTCGTGCTCGTCTGGGTCATAGTCGGAGCCGGAGTCAGAAACAGGCTCATCGAGGGCGTCATTGTATTCGTCGCTGTCGTCGCTGTCGTCGCCGTCGCCGCCGTCGCCGTCGCCTATCTGCGAACCTGACGACTCGGACTTAGTGTCAGAAACGACTTTGGGAGCCCCAGCTATCTCGTCGTCTGCGGCACTGTCCCAAGCCAGATTGAGCTCAGAGATCTCGCTTTCCGAGAGTGCCCCATCACCATCTCCTTGCTGCAACTTGCAGCTCGTGCTTCTTAGTCTGCGAGACATGTTCAGAGAGTTCGGACGGCCTCTTGATGGTCGCTCGCCTGGGTAGTTGTGGAGCAGGGAGCGTGTCAAGAGGCATATAAGCCGGTGTACGGTGTTGTACCATGTTCGGGGCTGGGGGCAGATCCGGTCCACTGTACCGTCCAGGAGCAGCATTTCGTGCCCCCCCCCCCCCCCCCCCCCCCAGCCATAATGCTCCGGAAGACGACCTCTCACCGAAGAGGCACCCTACAAGAGTCCGCTTCAGGGTGCTCTATGCAAAGCATCAGACGACATGAGCGGACAGCAAACCCTAGTTTGGTCACTTATTGTCGCCAGGACGCAACCTGAGAAAGAGCGTCAGAAGCACGTCAGTCCAGAGCGAAGTCATAGCACCGAAGAATGGAGGTCTCCGAAGAACGATGCCTGCAGGTAAGAAGAAGGAAATGCTACACTGCAAGGTCGAAGGCTTACGTGGGTAGGAAGAGCTGCGCCCGTCATGCGCCAAAGATCCGACGCCGCGCAGGAGAATTGTATCACGCCTCATCCATGTACAGCGCACAAAAAGCCTGAAGCTACAGACGCTCTACCTTAGCGTCCACTTGCTGGACCGTTTACTGGCGCAGCGCCGCCTGCAACGTAGCCGGGATAGCCTCGAGTTGCTGATCACCATTCTTATCAGGATCGCCAGCGACCGCAACGAAGACGCCCGCTTCAGACTAGAGCACATATGGCTCGGCAACGAGACTTGGTACAAGCGGGAAGAGGAACAAGTCCTTGCGATCCTGGACCACCAGTTGGACTGGCCTGGACCTCTCACGTTCTTAGATCAGTACGTGGCGAGCACCGTATGTTCCAAGAGCAATGTTTCGATGCTCAGAGAGCTTGCCACGTTTCTCTTGGATGTGTCGCTCCTGAACAACAGCATGGCGTCGCAACTACCCAGCGCGGTAGCTGCTGCAGTATACTTCGTGGCGGTGACGATGCTCGAGGGCGCGCCGTGGGTGTGTTGTTCCCAGACCAGACCCTAGAAGCAAGGCTGTACTGACCAGCACAGACACAGAAGATGGAGCTTGTAACAAAGCATTCGTTCCTAGAGATCTACCCGATCGTACAGTCGTTGTGCTGCTCTTATGAAGAGGACTGTCGGTTTGTAGTCGCACTGGGCAAGAACATGCAACAGATGGCAGACTTTGTGATGATCAAGCTGGCAAAGGGCTTCGTGGTCTCCCTGGCCATCACAGATGTCTCGGCGGCGTCAAAAGAGGAAATGCAGCAGCAGCTGACGCTCGATCGGCTGTAGCTCAGCACGCTGTGTTTGTAGTACACACGCACGAAAAGAGGTCTCCCCCTGGCACTAGTATCTAGCATCATGCATTTCAGCCTTTGCAAATGAACAGGAGAGTGATGGAAGAATGAGTTTGCGACGCATCTGCTATCTTGTATGCAATGTGCCTTCATTGATGAACGATCGGCCCTGGTCAGCTGTGCACAAGTGACGACGCTCTGCAAGTCCGAGCGCGGTGTCCCGAGCGCGGTGTCCTGAGCACGGTGCGCAACAACACTACCGTTATCAGGCCGACGAAACGTGCACTTGGTCGCAGCTCTCCGACGCTTTGGGTCCATAGATCCAGTCTGTCGGCGTGTTAGCATGTCGCACTCGCAAGGCGGGCTTGCTTACACTGTGCTGCGTAGTCGACTTCGAAGCTGGATGGCTGGCCTTTGCAGGTCTGCGGCTTGCTGCCCCCTGCAGTCTCGACGCGGTACACGGTGTCGATGCCGCCGCGAGACGCTGCCTGTGTATCTTGAAGATAGAGCCACTTGATCGCCTCCGAAGTTTGAGCACCAAAACAGGACCCGCTGGGAGCATCGGCCTCATTCACCTTGCTGACCTGAGCCACGGGGTACGGTTTCTCGGCCAGCTGGTCAAGGGCAAAGACCGGAGTGCCGGAGGTGAAGAAGTGGTGGCCGATCAGGCTCGAAACGCTGCACGCCTGCAGCATCTGCTCGAGCGGCTCGGCCAGAGAGTCCAAGGCGAGCGCGAGGCACGAGATGGAGCTGGTTGCCCACTGAGCCGAGCAGTGGTTGCCGAGCAGTGGGGCGATATCGTAGAGCTTAGCTAGAAGTCTTCAGCATCGCTTTGGCGAGTGAGTAGAAAGTAGACCCCACATACCGATCGCACCAGTGGTGCCGAGTACAGTAACCTCGTCTCCACTGGCGCAGGTGTAGTTTTGCGTGCCGACGCCGAGCACGATGTACTTGAGCTCACGCGAGCTGTCTAGCGGCGGCAGCACACTCTCGGGCATCAAGTCGGCAAGCTTGCTGAGATCGCCAGTACGGCACTGCGGCTGATGTGCGGACTGTGGCAGAGACGACGAAGTGTCGAGGGCTTGTGCGCCGAGAGATTGTGCGGCGAGAGCGAGAGACACATACGCGACAATAGTTGCAAGCATAGAGAGACACACCATGATGGTATTTTGAGTTACGGGTCGAAAGTGTCGTTGAAGCGGTAGGGCGAGGCAGGGGTGGAGCCTACAGTCTATGTAGCAAGGAAAGACGCCGAGGAGACGTGGAATGGATCCTCGGGCTCTCTTGGGGATGCTCAGTTCACTCTGCCCTCTCAGTCCTGACTGGATAGCTATGGCTGTTATCGGTCCTGATGCGATCAGCAGCGTGATTTGGGGCTCTGTCACTGGGGATGCCAGTGACCTTGGTGACCGCGCTATAACTCACGTTGGGATCCACTGCACAGTGTGCTTTTGTCGTGGAAATAAGACCATCTGGGCCTCACAAGTGGGCTGGGGGTGCTGTAGTTAAGGGAGGTCTACAATGGCTCACACATACTGGAATCCACCTGCACTGATTGTGCTTGCTTTTACTGGTCACGCACAGCAGACGGCTGCAACTGGATTAGAATCAGCGCTCATGCACATGGCCAAGCACACATTTGGCAGAAAGATGGATGACTTTGTTTTGTACAGTAATACAGTGTTGTACTGTACAGGTTCTATCAATACCAGGCAGAAAGAAGGTGCGATGGAGACGGAGGTAGAGATTCAACGCATCTGCAATGGACCTCAGCACAGTCTACCTTGGTGTCTGTCAAACGCTCCACCACTTGTTCTGCATTACGTCAAGAAAATCAAGCTGGATCTGGCGTCTTGATTGACGGCTCAATCTCTGCCAACACTTCCGTGCGCACTGTCGCGCTTGTGGTGACCCTCGCTAGACGGGTGGATGCCACAGCAACATGGCCGAAAGACTCGCCAGTCGTACTAAGCAGTGTTACGAACGGTGACTATGCTCCAGCACTAGTGTGACCTACGGCTTGTCTGTGGCTAGACGCCGGGCATGGCGAGCGAAGTTGTCTTCGTCCATTTCCTCAATGGGACTGAGAGGAGACCGGAGTAAGCGTGGCCTGGATGAGATACTCTCGCGATCGCGGGCTTCGAGGAGCAGCATGGTTGTATAGGGGTAGGAGAAACGGGGAAGCACAGTCGACACGTACGGCAGATTCAGTGAAACAGAGGTACGGTGCCGCAGGTTGGTCGCCAGCTGGCTGCTTAGCAGTCTCACTCCGGGCTACTTATACAGGCCCTACTTATACCCTCATCTGTACTTGGGCTCGAGCTTTCGTTCCGAGCATCATCAAACGTCCAATAGCCAGCAGTGCTTTGCCACACACAGGCGCTAGTTGCGGAGCGCGATCTGTCCCTCGGCAACCATCTCCTGACAGATGGCCTGGTGTGGCATGCTTCACATGGCTTCTGTGCAAGAAGTTGACGTGATGTGTCAGTGCGAGGGTGAACACGATACTGCAGAGGCATACAGAATGGTAGCACGACTTGGAAAGCATGACCTGGAGAACACGATCTGGACAGCACATGAATTCTCGAGCCTACTTAATATCGCCCTTGGACGGGTAAGGAAGTCTGTCCACACTCGCTCTGGTGTATACACGACAACGCAAAGCGAGTCGAGCCCAATCCCCTCCAGACGCAACAGCCCTCTGCACAAGCAATCCTCTGCACATGCAGCCCTTTCAGCGACCTCTAGGCCCTTCGCACGCTACGAGTGATTAGCGTGACGTCATCAGGTCGGCACAAGAGCGTACCGAGTCGCACCAGTTTTTCCACCTCACTCGCTTGGAGCAGGCCTGCGGCCTTTTGGGTCTTGATCCAGCCGATGACCTCTTCTCGCCTCCAAGACCGCGTATCTTTGTCGAACAGCTGCAAATTGTGCTCGAGTACCCACGACACTCTGCTCCTCATGGCTGCGGTTGTGTAGGCTGAGATGTAGACATCGCATATTTCTTGGTATGGCACGGCCCGGCTTTGAGATTGGAGGACGACAAGCAGAGCGGTGTCGTAGGGGCTCCATTTGCCAGGCATGCTGTCCGATGGCTGGTGGTCTGGTCACTCAGTGATCCCCTCAGTGAGCAGGAGCGACACCTATATATATTCGAGGATGTGCACCTTCAGAGCATGATGGGCGAAGGGAGTATGAGCCCGTCAAGGTGGCATGCTTGATACCCTGAAAGACCGAAAAGAAGCGCCAGCCCAACACGAAAGTGGCACAGTACGGCTGGGCAGGAGATGTGACAGGAAGGGGTTGGAGCTACTGTGAAGACCCCAGCATCTCGCTCAGATGTCGACGGTCTCCGGAGAAGCAAATGAGCTCTCCACGCCACAAGAGCGCTTGACAGTTACAATCACAACAGGTTCTTCGGCCATTATACATGCCACCAGTAAGACCATGCTTGAACAGACACAGGCTGGACGGGAGCACCGCGGTGCTTATACTGTACTGCCTGTACGGCGTTGGAGGTTACAGCATCACTGCGCCAGCCTGTGGAGTCGATGCAATCGAGGTTGCAATGGAGGTGCTAGGTAAAGGTCCCACAAGCTGCCGGCGGCTCGCGGTGAAACAGCCGCACTGCACCCCAGCGCGTGTGTGCGCGAAAGAGCTGCGCCAGTCGATACGGTCCAGTAGTGCAGCTACTGCGCTATGCCGTAACTGCTTTGTGCCGTACTGTGCGGCGCGGAACAGCAACAAGCAGGAATGTCAGCCCTGCGTGGCCGCGCCCTGGCATCGCCCGCAGAGGTATACCGGTGGGAGTGCGGGCAGAACCCGCAACTGGCTCAGCTGGCCGCGCTAGGAATCACGCTGGCGAGGATCCCAAGAATGCGTCGAAACCCAAAATCGACGACCATGCAGTGCAGCGAAGCCATCTTGCTGCAACCGGCCATCCTCACCATTTGTGGAGTACGGTGCTGCGCCTGTGCGGCACGGCGGGATGTGTTTGTTCCAAACGCATCAGAGAAGGCGCCACACGCCCTGGGCTACCTAGCCGTCGACGTCGCTCGGTCAGTACGTACCTGTACGTGTGGCGCTGCTGGTAGCCTCAGTGGAAGCGCTCTCGTCGGCGTATTGCTATTGATAGAAGCATCGATAACATGCGCCATGCCCCGACCGATTGTGCCATCGACTTCCGTAGTGGCAGCCGAGAAGGCACCGTCTTTCGTCGTTGCGACAGCGTGCGGCACACTTGTCGGGGACTTGGGACCGCCCCGCTCCTGAAGGATGTTGCAGTCGCAGAGCTTCACTCGAGGCAGGAAGAACAACTAAGACAGACTTGTGGTTGCATGTAGGATGTCTAAGCCAACAGTCGAGCTGCGCGGCAATCATCTGCGGCCATGTTGTGTGCACCTAGCCGAGGCTGTGCGTCTTGCACGTCCGCTAGGAAGAGCGTCGCACCACTGCATGTATGTACATATGTCTCGCTTGAACGACGACTTGATTGAACGACGACTTGATTGAACGACGACTTGATTGAACGACGACTTGATTGAACGACGACCTGATTGAACGACGACTTGCACGAACTACAACTTCGTTGAACGACAACTTGCACGTCCCTCACGAACCGTTCGACTTCGCATCGACGCAGGACCTCGAGTCTCACCGCTCGGATAGTCTTTCTGCCTTCCTGCCGCCCTGGTCTCGATCTTGTCGTCACAGCGTGCTCCTTCACCCGCAGAGACTGTAGCCCGCACGAGTGCTAACGCGATAGGCCTTCAGAAAGCCTTGCTGGTACCGCCACGCGCCGACGAGAACGACGATGTGCATGACATGATGGCTGGCGTCCGGGATGCCCAGCTCTTTCCCCACGGCATTGTCGAGCATGCTGGTCGCGTACAGCGCACCACCTACGCTGTTGGCGACGCACAGCTCTGCGAAGGCGGTCAGTAGGCCAGCGTTCTGGCAAGGTGTCTGGGCTTGGTACCAGCACTGCAGTGCTGGCAGCGTAGCCAGTGCCCCTAGAGCAGCGTGGGTGGTCAGGCGAACCCACCAGCCTCCAGCGTGCTCAACTCCCGTCTTCCACAGGCGCTTCAGGGACGACACGCTCGCTAGGGTCACTAGGCTTATATGCGCCCACTGCAGGCCTGGCTGGCAGCGGAAGGCGAAGAAAGCAAACGAGACAGAGGAGGCCCAGATGACAGCGACGATGCCGAAGTGGTCGATGCGCTGCCACAGGTCCGCTCGAGCGTGGTTCGCAAATGTGTGTTAGAGCGAAGAGCACAGAAAGCAGAGGGCGGCTGCTGCCAGGTACACGATGACGGCTGTGACATTGGCTGCGACACCGGCTGAGACATGGACTGTGCTTGCAGCCGATCTCAAGTGAGCGGAGACGAGCTGCGCTGCGGATGCTGAGAACCAGAGGGCGCCCAGGCAATGTGTCCAGATATTGACGGTTTCCGTGTGAATGCGGACGACGGAGGCCATCGACTCGCTGTAGGAGGCTGTGCCGCATCGCCGGTGACTGAGCTTGAAGGGGTGTTTTTCGGTACGCATGTTTGGGGTATTGACTCGCTGGTTGGCTGGCTGGCTGGAGAAGGACGCAGCGTCGAGGAGCGAACAGACCGGTTATAGTAGCTCGCCAGATCCCAGGGAGCGATACAGGAACACAACCAGAGAGCAGCGTGAGCGGCTATCCGGATAATTCGCCGTCCGCCGTGCGCCGTGCAAGGGCGTTGCTGGCATTCACGCTGACATACTGCAGATTATGCTCGATACCCGCCGACTGGGCTGCACCGGCTGTGCCGATTGGGCACCTTAGTCTTGTGCCCATCTAATGCACGGCGAACTGCGAAAGAGGACAGTCACTGCAAACAAAGTCAACCTCACAGGAGTCAGGGCTTCATTGTGGCCTTCTTCTCGGGCATCGTTTCTACAATGGCCGTCTAGGCAATGCATTGCTATGAGCGCCAGCCGAGAGATGCCAGCTTTGAGTCAACGTCCAGAACGCGCAGCTCAGACGCCCGTGCAGAAGTCCTTCGATGCACTACTCTTCCCTCTCGACGACACGACGCTTCCTGGTATTACGCTTGGCAGATCTCGTCAACACTCCTGACCCATCCAGCTCGTAGCCTTTGCTCTTCAGCGCCGACTGCAACGCATCACAGCGCTGAGACAGACGGGCCAGTGTCCTGGACCACTCATCGTGGTCCGCTTGGTGCTGCTCCAACAGACCTCGTTTCTCGTCTTGTAGAAATTGCAGCGTAACTTCGAGGTCGTGGTACGCTTGTGCCGTACCATCGCTGTCAGGTGTGTGCCGCGCAGGTCTGTCTGCTCGAGTCGAACTACTATCGAGCTCACTGGTGTGCTGCTCCAGCTTCATGCGCGCCTGATCTATGGCGATGGTCTGTTGTCTTGTAGCTTCGTAATGCATCTTCATGGACAACACCTGGCTCTGCAGTCCAGACTTCTCGGCCGTGTGTTGCTTCTCTCTCTGCGCGAGTGCGTGCTGGAGGTCTCTGATGGCCGTGTCTCGCGCATCCAGCAGTCTCTGAGCTTCGTTGATATAGTATGGAATGTAGTGAAGTGGGTTGTTGTTGGGATGGCTGCTCTGCTGTGGCAAAGGGTAAGCATGAGGTGTACGCTCGAGAGGCTGTTGGAGGGCAGACCTGGGATACGTGACCGTCCATGCTTGGCCGTGGTCTTGTTATCTAGCAGCTTGATGTGGGTAGGGAGCAGGTGAAGGGAGCAGGTGACTGGCTTGTGGCCGTTGCCAGAGGTGTGCGACGATGTTTCGGTAAGAGAAGGGTCTTTAAAAGCACGCGTAGGACATGGATCTGAGATGAGCTGGTTTATGCACAGCCTACAGCACTTCCAGTTGATGTATCGCACTATTTATGGCATCGCCACAGGTGCAGATCTCAGGCCATTGGGTCCTCAGTTGATACCAATGTACCGTACAATATGTGGTACTACAGCGTTCGGTTTGCACTACGGACCGGGGCACTGGGGCCACACAACACCTACCTACAGCCGAAGGGCAAACGTGGCTTTGTTTGCAAGGACACACCAGAAACAGCTGCTGTTGCCGTAGGCCTGACTATCTGCTGCCGCTGTGCGGTTCCTGAGTCAGCTCGCGAGTGCGGTACCGCGTGCGGCCGGCACCGGCGTGATTCTTAGCCTGTCTCCACTTGCATCAACCACCACATAGCCAGCGTAATGTGTGGTTGCTACTGTATGATCTCGATAGATTGGTGCACACTGTACAGTAACGTCATCAAAACCGTGTGCAGCCAGTACAACCCCCGTCATCTATTCACGCCTGAGAGTGAGCTTCATCATCCATGGAGTACTGTACCTAGCGGGCAGTTGGGGCAGTGCGATACAAACCCTTCACCAGCACAGAACGCTACCATGCCTGACACTCTGACTCCACGTCAAGCTAGACTTCCCTCCACCTGCCCAGCTCGAAACATGGGTCACGTGCGAGCGAGCAACATCGAGCGTGGCATATGGAGAGATCGATGCCGCAAAGCACTTGCACAGCATATTGGTAGGACGAAACCCGCCAAGTTTCTGGCATACCTGAGCTAAACTGACCGTCATGCAGCGACTCGACTCAACATCATCGTAGAGCCATCCGAAGTCCGACTGAAGCCAGGTTCAGACAATACGTACTGCTGGAAGATTGTGCCGGGGAAAGAGCATCTGCTACAGCATCTGTTCTCCAAGAACATTAGCGAGCACTCCGTCAGCGCATACAAAGAGCTCTGCGCAGGCGTCGGTAGGGACTTTGAGGTCGTTGTACCAGCACTCGAACTTGCGGACGCAGTGCAAAGAGCGGAGGGGCTGCACTGTCTCAGGCCGGCCATGTCTATGGGAGCTGGTATGAGCTTCAGTGCGCAGATTGCGCGTCTGGAAGAGGAGAACGCCAGACTGAGCGCCGAGGCAGAGGAAGCGAAAAGGCAGCTTTCTGCAGAAACACGACGCCGGCAGGAGGTGGAGGCAACGGTAGAGCAGCTAGGTCAGGCCCATCAACGGCTGCAAGAGCAGTACGACAAGGCCTCGCTAGCCGCAGAGTCGTACGAGCACGCTCTGCAGAAGCAGAGTCAGGGCTTGTCGGCGGTGATGCAGGGCTTGGAAGGGCTGAAGCAGGAGCTCCCTGTTGCACCAGTGGTGTCGAGCGGTGGTATGGATTAGGCGGTCCTGGAGGCCATGCTCTTGCCAGTCACGTATATCGAACCCAGATCAATAGGATAGAGCATGCGACCGTCACTACTCGAAGTCTATCCTTAACAAGGAGAAGAACAGCACATATCTAGACATTAACAGCCTGCACAGTACCACAAGTGGATCCGACTCACAATCGCACTTTCCTACACTCTGTGCCTGAATTGACCATCAGCTCTCCCATGGCTTTTTCCATCTGCTCCCGAAGTCTCTTGGAGTACTCTTTGGATTGCTCAAGCTTTTCCCTCTGTATCGACAGTCCTACTTTTCGCAGGCTGCAGCTCGTTCTAGCTGCAAGATTGCTAGTGAGATGGAGCTACAGGAGTGACGCACTCTCCTACCTCTTCGGTAAGGCAGTCGACCTGGTCCGAGACCTTGTTCGCAATCGTGTACAGCTGCTCCTCTCGTTCGGTCAGCGGTGGACATCTCGCGCCGCGGCATCTTGCGAGATCGTTCTGCACGCTCTGTACACCAAAACGACTGAGTAGAGGCTGTAGGAGTGTAGGAAAAAGCCTGTTTTCTAGGCAATCAACGTGCTCACGAAGCCCTCCCGTACAGCCTAGAAAGGTCGACGAGGGAAGATAAGCGTCAGAACGACACTCTTCCCCGGAGCATTTCCGTCTCAGTTCTAGTGATCACTAGCTCTGGCATGTCTCCCCGATAGTTCTGCACTCAGCATCAGGGAATCGAAGACACACAGCAAAGTGAGGTCTAACTGTTCCAGAAAACGACTATGATCTAGCAGGTTCTCGATATTCAGGTGAAGATGTGCGAGCTCCTCGCTCTGCAGACCCTCGCCAGCTTGGATCTTCTGATGCTAAAGTTTCTCGTCTCTCACGGTCTGCTCTAGCTCGTTACTACTCAGACTGGGGACGACAGATGCCATTGTGAGGCGTGTAAGCAAGGCGGCGTCAGCGCAAGGTCGCGTCGCATAGTAAACTTGAGCGACTTGGCCGAGGACATATTTGAGAAGGTGGCCTAGTTTACTGTCTAATCTCTATTTTAAGACTGAATTACACAGTCTGTTACCCTAAATAGAGCCTGACAGGTGCAGCGACCAGGCGCTGCGTGCACGTTGCGCAAAACAGTGACTGAAACCGGACATGGCAGGTTCCGGACACAGAGACCACATCAAGTTGACTTCTTTCCTGATGCTGCAAGACTAGAAGCCGCAGCGAAACAGACACAGCTCAGCGATGAGTGTGCAGTACAGTATCCTCGGACTGTGGTCGCTGTTTAGTATGAGACACACATGCTAGACTTGCACATTTCTAGTCTGTTTCAAACAGGCATGCTACAACGAAAGCTTGAACATCAAGCTTCCGAATATACTACAGTGTCTCGGTATATATCGCGGCGGCGTGTCGATGCATCAGAGTATCAGTAACCATTCCCAACACCGTTTCAACTTCCTCTCCCTCTCTCTCTCCCCGTCTCTGTGCCCTTAAATTCCGAAGAGTTGTGCTAAGCTATGGACTTCGACATGGGGTTTGACATGACTACACAGAGCTACGGCAGCTCCGACCTATACCCAGCTGCCCTGGAGGATGGTGACCTGTGCTTGGCGACGAACATGCCGTCCAACTATTGGACCGACGACAGCTGGCTGTGTTCTCAGTGGCTAACGACTGACGCTTTCGGTTTCACGAGCCTTGCAGAAACGCCAAACGATAGCTTCCTTGCGTATCCAGCAGCATACCCCATCCGAACAGCGACAGATCACAATGACACCCCCTTTGTCTATCCGGAACAGCTGCAGCTAGCAGGAAGCGACTATTGCCCTGTAGCGCAGCTGGCATCGGAAGTACAGGTCGAGAGCGCACAGCCGCATGACTGCCCGAAAGTGCAAGCGCTCGAAGAGCGGATAGACAGCCTGGAGAAGCTGCTATCCAGCCGCGAGACAAAGTAGGTGCTCTCCAGCCGTGAGCTTGCTCCCAACCATCTAAGCTGAACACTAGACCTCTCGCAGCCTTCCAGGCGTACACTGTGCAGATGCAAGAGTGGCTAGTGGCCTTCATGGAGAGAGCAGAGGCTCTGGCGGAGGAAGTCAGGTCAGCTGCTGGGACGAGCAACGCAGTCTGAGCGTCTTCGAAAAGTGTGCTTGGGAAGTGCATCTACCGCCGCTTCAGATAGGTATCAGGTATCAAGCATCAAGCATCAAGCATCAAGCATCAAGCATCAAGCATCAAGCAGACGCAACGGCGGTGGTTGTGTATTTCGTAGGCTTATATCCATCCTCCCGCAGCATTTCGCCTGGCGTTCTTGTCCACTTCTTCGGTGTCACTCGTCGCCCTCTTCCCTGTGCAGTGCTCCAACGCAGCTCGAAGCGTGTACAGCGCATCGAGCGTCCGATCCAGTATGTTCATTGCAAGATGCCGCTGCTTGCTGTAGCTCAAGATAGCTGTCTGCAGAGTATGGCTGTCCTCCATCAGCTCTTCGAGTGCTGCGAGCTGCTCGGCTCGCTCTCGTCTCTGCAGCCCGTTCTGATGTACCTGCTGCAGCAAAGTGTCGTTAGAACTCATAGCTAGCGTTGTGGACGAAAGCTCTTGCCGTCTCCCTTCTCCAGCTGGATGTGCCATGGCATGTGCTCTCGACTCGATGTGATATGTACTAAAGCGACGCACTTTCTGTCTTGTACTGTAGAAATGCACACCTGTCCGACGTGCAACGGGACCCGTTGGACAGACCAGAAGCGGTCGCTAAGATACATACTACAAAAGGCGCATTTTCGACCGTGTCGAAGCGTCTGGTCGGCGGCCTCGTTTGCAACGTCTCTAAGCCCGCCGCTGAGCTACCATCACAGGCTGTACAGTCAGCGACCCGAAACAAGCTCTCTGCTGCTGGAAACTACTTTCGGGGGCTACTTCGGGGACTACTTCAGGGACTACTTCAGGGACTACTTCGGGGGCTACTTCTGGCAGCAGTAGCAGCTAAAAATACCATCAGTAGAGAACGAGAAGCGGAAGCGATCACATCGAACCAGGGGCGCTGGCACGCTACGCAGAGAGCATATAACGACAGCCAGCGACATTTTGGTTTTACGCATACTCCTGCTTTTGTCTCCCGCTTTTGTCTCCGCATATCGTCTCCTCATATCGTCTCCCAATATCGTCTCACATCAACCTTACTACCAACTCACCACTACCTAGCTGGCACTCATGAAAACCGCGCTGACAACCCTCTTGGCCGTTCTGACGACGTTTGGCGTCGTTCAGGCTCAGCCTTACAGCCAGAGCTGCACTGCAAGTGCGGCTGTCCAGCCGGCTCCCACCGCACCTGCGGACAAGCAACCACAGCTCTGGCAAGACTTGCTCGAAGCCCCCACGGCCGTCAAACGCTTTCAGAGGCTGCTCGTCAACAACGGGAGCCTTCTCACCGGAGATGCCCTGCGCAAGCTCACAGTCTTCGACTTCAACAACGCGCAGCCCGCGAACGGCGCAAAGGGCGGCGCCACCAAGGCTGCAGTGAGTACAGGCTGGCGGTGAATTACGTGCAACGCAGCTGCATCCAGCTCACCTCCAATCACCACAACTCACACTCTAACACACATCCAGGACATCGAAACGTTTCCCATACTCACCGGCCTCGATATCAGTGTTACCGTCGGCTTCCTCGAGCCCTGCGGCATCAACACCCCGCACGTGCACCCGCGCGCCACCGAGTTCCTGACGCTTGTCGAGGGGTCGAGCCTCCGCTTCGGCTACATCCTCGAGAACGGCCTCGTCGAGCCTGGCCAGAACCCAGAGATCGCGGGCACGCTCAACAAGCTCGAAGGCGCCGTGTTCCCGCGAGCGAGCGCGCACTACCAGTTCAACGATGCGTGCGAGAGAGCGGTCTTCGTAGCCGCGCTAGACTCGAACAACCCCGGCACCCTTCAGCTGGCGCAGACGCTGTTCAGCCTCAACACTGGCGTCGTCAACGCCACGCTGGGCGCCCCTAAGACGATCGACGGGAAGAACATCGACGACTTCAGGAGCTGGATCCCCGAGAACCTGGCCCAGGACGTACACGGCTGCTTAGCCAGGTGCGGCGGGTCTGCAGCGTAGGGCGCATTGCGGACGGCGACGCGGATGGAAGGTAGCTGTCCCCGCAACGAGGTTGGCTCTCGTCGAGGATGGTTCGACGTTGGTGTGTTGGTTCTGAGGCGCGGGTCAGCAAGGAAGGCTTCCGGTGTGCTTGCACAACTGCGCTGCCGTCAGTACAGGACCTTCTTCGATGTCTGCGCTTGGTGTATGTCCTTATCGGTAGAAATGCCAAGTTACCCTGACCTCTGTGCAAGCTTTGCTGGTCATGCTCTGTTGATTGCCGGTCAAGATGCAGCCCAACACGTGCCACTACGCTGCGACTGTGAGATAGGCGTAGCCGCCTGACTTCCTTGAAGTTATCGTCGAGCCATACTGATATGCATCACGTTTGTTACAGGCTGGATTGATCGAGTATCGAGCACGTCGTATCGCACGCTCGAGTAGGGCTAACGGCTGTGGGGTGGTGAACTTGGCTCACAAGATTGCAGACGGGATACAAGTAGCTGCCATACCCTTGACTAGTGGGCCGTAGCAATTACATTGATTGGCTGGGCCATAGCGTATACTCGGTTTGCGAGCAACAAGTGCGCAGAGTGCACAAGCGATTGGTTACAGATTTACGGGCAGCGGCGGCTGTCCCGGATTCAGAGACATTGAGGCTGCTACGCTCGGAGCTACGCCCGGAGCCACGCTGAGCTGAGTGTCAAGGTACCGTGCCGTCTTGCTTTGTATGTACTCACAGATGTCACCACAGAAAGTCTCAGACGAGATAAATGAAAAGAAAATGCTCCACAGCCGCTTCACTGCTAAAGAAAGTCTGATGCTGTCTCCTGTAGCTCGACTGTTGTGGTTTGTAGCCTACGGCAACTTAGGTACCGGTAGGTAAGCGACGCGACTTCACATCTAGGACGTCCCTCACTCTCTTCGAGTACATCGCTGCATTGTCGCATTCTCCGCTTCCTGTAGGGCTGCTATGGCTGCAGCAGACCTCTGGCCGATACTTGACTATGCGCTTGTGCACGCTGCAGCATATGAACGTGTCCATACATACAGTACTGTACACTAGGCAAGAGGGAGGAGCAGAACCCGTACTTGGCAGAGCTGGCGGCGATGGCCGAGGCGCTGGGTCGGCTGCCGAAGCTTAGGTTTCGCAATATTGCACTAACAACAAGAAATAAAGCGGCTGTGCTCACACTGAGACGACCTCGGCAGCAGTCGGGACAAAGCTATATCAGCCACTTCTACAAGACCGTGCAGACGCTGAGAAGAGACGGCAACACGGTGACGGCGCTGTGGCTACCTGCAAGCGAAGAGTGCGAGCTCGCACGCCTCGCCGAGCAGGAGGCAAAGACGTCAACGAGACCAAACGCCACGCCGCAGACACAGCTTCCTAGGATGCGATCGACCACGCAAAACATTGCACGTAAGCCAGGCAACGCTAAGAAGGTGCCGGAAAAAGTAGGACAATATTCTAAGCGAATGGACACGGCACTGCCAGGGAAGCACACACAACAACTTCACGACCAGCTATCGCGGAAAGAGAGCAGCGTGCTCGCACAGCTCAGAACAGGCATGGCACAGCCGAACACGTATCTACACCGAATCAAAGCTTGCAACACAGACCAGTGTGGATGCGGACAGGCGGCAGAGACAGTGGAGCACTTTTTGTTCCGATGCAGACGGTGGACAGCACAGCGAACAGAGATGCTGCAGTGCACGCAGACAGGCAGAGGAAACATGTTGCTCTACCTGTGCGGTAAGGCAGCGACATACGACGTGAAGTGGGCGCCAGACATGGACGCGGTGCGAGCGACGATTCGGTTCGCAATAGCGACAGGAAGACTTGACGCAAATTGACATCTGACGACCGAACAAAACTCACCTACTAACATAAACTCATTGACAAACTTGTACAACATAGAGCAGAGAGCGCTTCAGCCGCCGAAGATAGGACACTGAACACTTGGAGAGTCTCTTGGAGACGCCGACTCTGAGCCGATCTGCCACTAACAATACTAACCTACGAGCGCTTGATGAGAGACAGTATATAGAGAACAAGCTGCCTAGATATGGAGCAAGGGCTCTGACTGGAACAACAAGTGGCATATAGAAGCGAGTCAAAGAAGATACAGGGGCTAGTGAGGCCGCGATGTAGCATAAGCAGTATAGTATCAGACCAGCGTTAGTAGCCCTTTCGGCTCGGCCGCCATTTTCCTGGCCGCTTTGTGTCCATGGATGGCAACGCCCAACTTATCTTCCAAGCCTGCGTCAGCTCGATTGATATACAATCCATAGCGGACAATGCCATGCACAACATCAGTCAGCATTCCGTGATCGTAGACAGCCAAGGTTGACCGACAAATTTGCTGATGCTGGCTTTGGCGTTCGTCGGCGCTATGGTAAAAGCGGCCCGCAGTGAGGGGTTGCTGACCTAGTCAAATTGCTGACCTGGTCAAATTGCTGACTGCCAACAATTGCATGCACATTCCCTTATCGTCCCCCTCATGCGTCAGCGTTAGCTCGCAGTGCGGCGTATCAAGCCTACGTTAAATGATACAAGTGGCGTTGCGCCAAGCTACATACAAACAAGTATCGACTCGCTGCAGCCACTGAGTTCCTGTGCAGTCTCGACCAGAAGCAAAAAACGGCAAAGCTTGTGGCCACATATAATGACTCGTGGAACACTCTTTGTTGCAAGGCCATTGTGGAACGTGGACTCACGTCGTGCTCGCGTCATTGTATGTTCATGGGATGTCCTTACGGTACTGCTCCTAGACTGGGCGTGCTGTCGGTTTGGTTCCCTGTGCGTTCATAAACTTCAAAGGTCTCTGGAGCGGAGTGTTTGAGCTTGCCTTTAGGAGAAACCGGTATAATGGACCAGAAATGTTACCCTGTTCAATGTCAAAGTAAGCTCCAGTCACGAATGAACTGGTATAGAGGTGCCTGCGAAAATGATAGGGCACAGGTTGAATTCCTTAGAGTATCAAGCGGTGCCTCCCTAGGACCAGCATCATCATGCAAACACTAGCACAAGCTTACATGTGCCCACAAGATGCTAGAAGTCAGGCATTTGCGCACCCTGCAGGATTGATTCACTTAGAGTAACTTCCTGACCACCACTCCGAAACGAAGCTTCCTAGTATCTGCACTATAAGCTTGAAGCATGCCAGCAACGTGGGACGAGCGGTCCTTAACCTCGACCGCGGATATTGCTGATGACGGCGATGTGATTCTGGTAGTTGGCCCTGAAGAAAAACGACTCCGAGTATCATCCTTATCACTCATGAGTGCCTCCAAGATCTTCCGCAGCATGTTTAGCCCGCACTTCTGCGAGGGTCAAAACTTTGGTGACCTAAGCAGCGGTATCAAGGAGGTGTCCATGCCGGAAGACAACGCAGGCGCGATGGAGATTATCTGTAACCTGATGCACTTTCGCAGTGTTCCTGAGGAGATCGAGACGGGCCTGATGTTGCACGTCGCGGTTGCAGCAGATAAGTTCGACTGTGGAAACGTGCTGCAACATGCCAGCACACTTTGGTTGAGCCAGACAAAGTCAAAAGACTTAATTGACATTGCAAGGCTTATGGCATCTTCGTACCTGCTCGACAATTCCAAGGACTTCGGTCGAGTTACCCTAGCAATGATGATCTGTCATGGGGGCTCGTACCTTGCGCTTGCGGAACAGGACGTTAGATTAGACCTAAGCGTCTTGTTGAGGATATGCTGTAAGGTTCTACATGTATTAAGATCTACAAGTGACATGACACTGATATCTGGGTTCAGATCTGCTGGAAGAGCGCCGGAGCCTATTTCGCTCCCAAATGGGACAGATGCTGTTCGAGGGAGCTACTATTGGCGGTTCGAATGACGCTCGATGCTCATGTGCGTGGTCAGGAAAACGTTGTCTTGCCTATATGGAACAACTTCGATCAGAAGCACTACAGCCACAGCAGCTGCATAATTTGTCACTGACGGAAATTCTGGACAAACTAGACAGACTGAGCGACCCGACCCTCCCACGTAGTCAACAACAGACATCGTGCAGCTATCGATGGCACTCAGAGCCCAATTACAGGGCGTCCCGCAGTTATAAGATAAAATCAGTAAGGGTTGAGGATGGTCTTTGCATCGACTGTGTCCGGCAAGGCGCCACAGCTACAACGCGAGACTGCAGAATGAAACACTAGCAGCAGCGTTGGGATTCGGTGTGCAAATTCATGGCTTGCAGAACATATGATATGGTATTTGGGTTACCCCAGTCCGCCTTTGGAGAGGAACTCGGCTGAAGGAGTGGGGCTGTGAAAATAGAACCGGAAAGCTGCCAGTAGTGAAAGAACTAGGGGTGCCTGGTACAAGGGCGGTGCGTGAGCGGGCGAGAGTACGAGGTGCCACACATAATTGCATCAAAAAGTCTTAGATCACTCAGTAATTTGTATGCAATCCCAGACTCTGGTATGCTTCAGATTGGTGTAGGCCCCCATTTGACCACCTGACAGCTTCACACCTCTCTCTCTCACATTCCTACAGTACTCTTGAATATCTTCCAGATTAGTCCTGTCCTATCCAAGAATGACAGCCCTTAACAAGCTTTCTCCAGAGTCTGGAAAGTGCTTCTGAGCACGTGATTCCAAAAAAAACTCCACACATTTTCGATTGGGCTGAGGTCTGGGCTGCTAGATGGCCACCACAGAAGCCTGATAGCTCTCTGATAAAAGGTCCGCTCAGTTTCTAATGCTCTGTGATAGATAGCGTTGTCTTGCGTCACAAGAATGTTGCCAATTCCTACACGAAATAGCTCTTGCTCCATCTTAAATCTCTTAATCAGTGGGATCACTCTCTGAGTTTAGGACTCAGCTGTCAGGCTACTCCATTGATCAGTGTCCTAGATTAGCAGAGGTCTCTTTGAACCGTCTCCTCCAACGCCGACCCATACCTTTACACAGCCAAAGTCTTTGTACCCGGGTACGGGGCAAGCAGGTAGATAATTCTCCTCTGCCAAGCGTGCGACCCATGTTTGTCCATTGATCACTCCAGGTTGCGAAAAGGCCCTTCTGTAAGGGCTACAGACTTCACACAGAGCATTGACGAAGATCAAACGTAGCTGCATGAAGACACCGACTTCGACGCTGCTGATTGGCTGATAATATAATTGAGGGTACGGTCGGACAAGTTACATATCATAGAGCCCTGAGATACCCTGGGATAGGCTAGAAAGAGATTATGTACAGCTACTCTTAGTGTAATGTGTCCGTTATCGCTTTGTATTGGGTAGCTAAGTAACTTGCGAGGCTTAGTCGGATTAGGTAGTCGCAGTCGTTGATGATGTCCCTATAGCTGGTCGGACCGTCATCGTACCAATTACTACTCTCGTCATCGTCCGATTCATCATGCAGCTCAAAGGTGTCGTCGAAGTATTCGTGAGCAGAAGGGATATAATTCCACTGATCCAGACTGGTGTTTTGCTCCTTGTTCCACGGTGCCATGGCCCTTTGCGGATCGTGGGGCTGGTAGTCTGACTCTTGAGACATTGCAAAGCGCTTCTTAGATTCTTGAAGAACATGCACATCGCCTAGCAGCTTTTAGGCCTAAGCATACATTGAGCGAGACGGGGGTGGCGTGGGATGAAAACTGAGCGGCGTGCAAAAAGCGGAAACTGCAAGCGCAACTAACTCCAAGTCTCTAGACCCTGTCCCAGGAGAACTGTTATTTTAGCAGGAGCTTGAGACTGGTGTATCGATGTTTTGAGCCGTATGGGAAGGCTTGAATCGTCATAACAGATGCGCAAGTGACATGACGATTACGAGAGCGGTGCTCGGCTGTCATCGAGCAGGAGTGCGATTACTTTCAATGAGGCTAGCCATAGGTAAGCAAATTCAGTGTCATCATTTGAAGGCTGACATCTAGCTAGGTCCAAGGTAGACTTAGGATCTTCTATCATTCTTCCAATCATGCAGCAGAATGTCATGCCCATTGAGCGATCTGGGTAGGGTCATCGCGCTTATCCTTGCATTGCGATAGGCTTTGAGCACGGCGGAAGAGAAACCTCCAGGCGCCATGCAGACATCCAAGACCTCCAATGCTCCGTTGGTAGCAGATTTCGGTGTGAAAGCTGAAGTTTTGCTGTGCGGTTCCCCTCCAATCTAGCACATCATGAGGAAGAAGATGTGCTTGACAGAGTAGTCAGCTTGGTCTGCTGATGAGCGCTGTTTTTTGAAATTCTCATCTCCCTTCTCGCTCTTCCACTCCTGTGGTAGTGGTTAGCTTCCCGAACGATATGGGTGGGACTGTTCGCCGTCATTCGAGACCGTATGCAGACCATTGTAGCCTGCCATGTCTGAGGTGTCGACGAAGATATCAAAGGTGTGTAGTCCAGGAAACTGACTTTCCAAGCCTACGTTGACAGATACGTCGATCTTCATACACAGTTGAAGATAAGCTTGAAGACATACCGGCTCTTCATGCTGCTTGACTTGGCTCCACTGGCAATGCAAACTCGCGTTGCGCCTGTGGAACTGTGCAATGTGCTGGGTCCTAAACTCGGTTAAAAGATAGAAATATCTATTAGAATGTACATTTAACCCGGTTTGCATCGACTGATGCGGTTTGACGTATGATGCAGTCTTGGAGCTGCCCCTCTTATCAAGTGGTGTGGTACGATCGCCCGGTCGTACCGGTACAACTCAACCCATGCTATCAGCGCACACAACATTGCAGGAACGCTGAATTTTCCTACAGAGAAAAAGTGGCGCCGTTCAGTTCGAGCAAGGCTATGCGGCACATATAGTTGCCAGCACCGTCACCCACTCCCTGTTACCGTCGTGGGTTGACTGCTTATACTGCTTCTTCCTATATAGTGCCTTGTCAAAGATCCTCTTGCTCCTCCTAATCACTCCAATCATAAAACCCTTCTCATCCATATTGTATGTGTTCTCAGCCTCTACCTTATGCTCCTTGATTTTACCGTGTAGAAGGTCAAAGTACAGGCGGTATCTATCACGAGAATCAGCCTCGTGGCGGCTGGTTTCTATAGGGGTGGTCCAGGCCGTGATAAGCGTGTCGTGGTTGCGATGAAGGAAGCGCGTTACCCACTGATCGGAGGGCTCCTAGTTACACAAGGGAGTGATGATATTGATGATCATTTGCCTAGTAGGCATCAAGTGCCTCTCTGTGAGTCCTCTGATGTACTGTACAACCTCTACCTCATCGCGTGGGTGTAGCAGTCGTTGACGGCGTGCCTTGGTTGCACGCGACGCGTTCAAACCTCGGTGACGACGCGTTAAAGTTGACCGTACACAACCATGTTTTTTGGCAAGAGCTTGGTAGGAAAAATGTTCCCCGGGCTTCAAACTATCTAGCTCTGCAAGGGCTTCTTCTAACGGCATCGTGGTGTTGAGTTATAGGGGGTGCAAGTATAGATCAAAAGTTGGTGGGGTGCGCATTACGCGTTGGTGCGCATTACGAGTCTGTGCACGGTAATGGCTGTGCGAATACTAAGACTGTGACTGCATTTTTTAAAGTTGTTGGGTCTTGATCGATATCAACCACACCCTTTGCTTGGCTGCATGAGCTGTGTGGCAGGTCTTGGTTGGCTCATGTCGGGTTACCCCTCATTTTGACTGCCAATCTCTCTGTTAGCATACGTTTCCCCATTTTCAGCATTAATGCGCCTGCGAATGGTGAGACTGGATGTGAGGCCGCAACACTTGATGCCTGCGAAATATGTTTTGTCACTCAGACTTCAATGCAAGGGCGGCTGCTTGATACTCTCATTCTTGTAAAACGTATATCGGCATAGTCTGATATTAAAGCAAGGGAGGCGAGATTACTACAATAATTTAAGAACCTTGTAAAGTGATAAGTTAATCTAGTAGCTTCAAGATTTGTCGGTGCCAACTCAATTTTAGTAGTCCAGCCATCTGCAAAAGTACAAATACCTCCAATACATGTCATTCGCTCCTTCTACACGTACGTCCGCAACCATGGTAGCATCACGAAGTGCCGATGTTTGAGATGCAAACTTGACGCCAGATGCACGTGCATCCATAGTGTCCAGCGCAAAGATGTACCTGGGCATGTCCTTGGCTGTACGTTTAGCCCTCCATAGGTGGAGGTATTCAATCAATAACATATGTGTAGCAGGTATTCCATCTTCGGGAAACGGGTGCCATGCTCAAAAGCATCCCCGACATGATAACCGAGCTGTAAAAAACTCTAGGAGAGCCTCCTGTCCCAGCGCTCCGACATCAACCGAGACCCGCGTTACCTTCCCACTTTATAGAAACGCCCCCATTGAAGGTTCCTGCGAAACGGGACTATACCCCGAGAAATGATCGTGAAGTTATAGTACAAGCTGGCGATCACGTGATCGTATATGTGCGGATAGGCTTCGAAGCCATATCATATAACATACGAAACAAGACAGCCGGGCCTATGTCGGAAGACCTGTTGAATATGAGCAAACAGGAAGAATGAAAGGGGGATAAATTGTATCTGGCCACTTCGAATGGGCGTCCTACTGACAACTGCCCTGTTTCATGGGAGAAAGGAGATCACATCAGGGTATGGGAACGGGAGGATGACTCGCACTCAAGAGCGAGTGGGTTTTTCTTTCATCTAGCTTTAGGACAGATTGGTCGATTCAATACCAACGCTTCGTTTTCATTGAAGTTGATGGACTGATGATTGACATACGTACAGTACTGTATTGCTCGCTTGTGGTGCGCGTCTAGAAATACATGCCCAACCGGACTTTACTCTGAACCCAGTTCACGACGTTCGTGTTGGTTCGAATACATCTTGATGATTTGTGCCGATGCTGACAGTTCAGCGCATCATCTCTCACTTCGCTATCGATGTTGCTGATAAACATGACTGTCAGAACTGTCGGGGCACATCATCTTCCGGATGTGATGCCAACGCTGCAAACGACCACCAGAGTTGTCTACAGTATCGCTCATTGTGCGTCCGGAGCACACGGGTAAAAACGTGATTTTTAAGTGCCGAGTCTATTGTTTACAAGAAGGAAGCTGCTTCTGTGTTGTGTACAGTGACGGTCACAAACAATGCACGGATTTCGCGTCACTGTACCTTCAAATCATGTCAAAACTGCGCGCAAAGCGCACGCCCAGAATAAGGCTTAATACCTGCTTGTCTGAAATAATCCTAGAGCTGATATAATCTTCTTCTTACCTTCAGGGTCGAGGAGAGCGTGCCATCGATAGTTGGACAATCACTGCGTGATCACTGACTGCACTGCGAAAGCAAAGTATCACTTTCTAATAAACGGTGACGGTCCGGTCTTTACTCCTTTGCCCGTGAGCGTCTAGTACGATCCGCAACCGAGTGTTGCAGCTCCCTAAACCCGTTGCCTCGTTCGATTTTGTGGTGACTACCACTAACTACTAGCAGTATCACCGGTCGAAGACGCTAGCATCGCTAATGCAGCTTGATCAGCACAGTTGGCACGCTCAAACACGATGCCAACGCGATACCGACGCTGGTGGCCAAGAGCTTCACCCCTCGATACTTTTGACGGAACTAGTTCAGACACTCAGCCCAGAACATTACTGCTTACTTTCTATAAGCATCTCTGATAAGTACTCCTGATGTTTAGATGAGACTTCTTCTGAATGTTCGTCTTCAACTCGATACAATATATGTGGACCCATTGTACCTCCTGGGATTCTCGTCAAAGTGTAGTGCGGACGTTAAATGGGAAAGGGACGCGACTCGTATCTAGCGTGGTATAGCGCATGCACTGAATTGTAGGCAACGACGGGATCCGTTTCTAGCGTGGTTGTGGAGTTGGAAGCTCGTCATGTAGTGGGGCGGTTGGGGGTAACGGCGACGCGACTGAGTCATAGATCCAGCCGCACTTTGATATTGGTATCCCCAGAATTCCCTGAGTATACAGTAGCTTGGCGGGTCATCTCTAGAGTTAATTTAATGACAATCTAAATGCATGTACACTACTCAGCCACACATCTTAGTAAACAAATTACACAGTGATAATCACGTGAGACGAAAAACTTCTGTGGCACTGCCTTTACTTTCACCCTTAACCTGTCAATCTCTTTCTGTAAGCCTAGGACCACATCACATGACTGCTCTACAGGCATGACGAAGATGTCCGACTATTTGGAGCACAGATTGTACCCTTACATACACACACACAATAAACTCATACATGAGATCTACTATCAGTCCTCCCATTATTACAAGAACAAACGCATACTCTTTGCTCACAACAAGGTTTTCGTGGTGAATGTGTGCCCTTATGTTTCTAATGCTGTTGAAAATAACAAGGGTTTTCGGTGCCAAGTAGGTGCAACGGATGCAAACCACGTTGCAAAATTTCCTACTCATCATATCATTATAGGGGTCACTGTGGTGAAGCAGTAGAAATCATAGGATAATCCGTGACGCCATCACACTGTCGATGTGTAGAACTATTACATGAAAGGAGCCCTGCGAAGCGCATCACTCTGTATCTTCCAAATTGGCCCACCCAACGTTACAAGTTCATCACCAAAGTCTTTCAATACGCTCCGTACCATGTTGTCCTGTCGTATACGGTTTCCTGCATATTCTTCTTCGGTGCCAAAAGTTGCAATGTACCATTCTCTCTTCCACGACTCGATGGCCGTGGTGATCTCCTCTCCTGAAGACTGAATGTTCTTCGCAACAACGTAGAACGATGACTTGACAGCATGTTTCTTCTTAGGCTTGAAAAGCTGCAGCGATGAGAAATTATTCAATGTGTGAAGAAGTGCAACCGTATCCCAAGCATCGAGTCTGTGCAACAGCGCGATGATGGTTCCATTTTCCTTGATGCGCTGCAGAGACACGACAAGTTGGCTTGTCAAAAGTCGCCAAGCTTCCCGCTTCTCGCGATACTCTGCCCGCGGATGCATTCGGAGGACTTGTCCATCGCAGAAGACAAGGTCGTATTTTTGGTCGCTGAAGGGACGATCGGATAAGAAATTAGCAGCATCAGGGTGACCAGTCGGAATTACAGATACCCCCATCTCAACTGCTAACATGGTGATGTCCGCAAAATAGACTTCAAGTCTTCTGTCGTTTTTCCAGTTAGGCAGGAGTATGTCATGACCGTTCTGTGATTTCGGCAAGGTTATTGCGCTTATCTCTGCACCTCGATATCCTGTGAGAATGGTGGCAGAAAAACCCCCGGGGGCCATGCAATTATCGAGGACTTTGATACCTGCATCTTTGGCGGACTGTGGCGTAAAGGCTGAAGTTGTATTGTGCAGTTCCTCTCCAATTTGACACATCATGTTGAAGAAGATGCGCTTGACGCGTCCGTCAGCCTGATCAGCGGACGAGCGCTGGCTCTGGAAGTGTTCATCCCCTTTCTTACTCTTCCACCCCTTGGTAAATAATCAGTTGAGTGGTCGATGTACGAGTAGACTGTGGTCTCACCAGACATCTCAACTCATCAAGCTCGCGAAACTCAGCGGAGCGATCAGAGATATATCTATTTACGATCTCGTTGGGACTCAAGGTAGCTTTCTCTGTAGACGAACAGCCGCCTTCGCTTGGAGCTATATGTCCAAAGTTGCAGCCCATCATGTTAGAAGTGTCAATAGGTGGGATGTATTGAATAAATACGGATAAGGTACGAATTTCTCTGAGTAATAGTGACTTGACGCGACAAATCTCCTTTCCTGATGGAGACTTAGCTTATTATCGCTTGGTGTTGCACAGTTGATGGTGAAATCTCTTGTGTTCTGTCTCATTCTTCATCTACGAAGATAAAGCAACACTGGGATTTATCAAATGTATCGGGCCCTACTCACTCTTACAACGTACCCATGCAATTGCAAAAGCACTTTCCTCAAACCATCTACCCAATGTGAATCTGACTAACAGTTGCGCTACCCTTGTAATGTTGATCTGCACGGAAGACGCGAAAACTGGTATCAAGTAACGACCCCTGTGGGAAGTGCTTCGGGAAGGCCTCGACTCGTCTGGACAGCTGTGGTGTGACGTATAGATAAGACACGTAAGTTTGCCACGTATTGGAGTTTACCCCTCTGGAGACCCACCCAGAGTCTTGCCGTGGAGGTTTCCAGTAGTTTTGCTGTCTGGTTGTACGTCCACAATTGTTCTTCGGTTTACGAACAGTAAACAGCTTTAGGTCGCGTCCGTAACGATATGTATAAGACCAATGCACAAAATCATGCAAATGGCTCGAGCTGTACATAGAGCAATTACATGATAAAGTAAGCCTACAGTTTACATCTGACGACTTCTTGTCACGATTGTAGCTTTTGTTGCAGCCAGCAGACGCGAATACAAAGGCGGTGCGACATCGGACAACGGATCATATAGCAGCAAACTGAGACAACAATATTGTTGCATCTATGCAGCGCCAACGTGTACGATTGCCCCTCTCAAGTCCGTAGGCGATAGACAATTCGATATATCAGGGTTTGGCGCTTAAAAAAGCCGATGTATCATGGATCAGGGTGTGACGTTCGCTTACGGTAATTTACCAGTTGTGTGGCTTCACCGGAAGACTGTCAGCAATGACAGGCCACTGAACATCCTTTGGCGCGGTGTTAACCCTTCTGTCGGATATCAACATTGTAACAAAGACAATTTTCTGCCGGTCAGCTCAGTTCAACCCCGCACGAGATCGTCCGCAGTCGGCGATTTGCAGGCCGGGACTGTGGCAGCTCCAGTATCCATCGACCTGCAGAAGCGGGGAAGCTAGTGAGCGCTCGCGGATGTGAGGGAGATTGGCGCAAGATTACGTGGCAGAGTTATCTTTGGTTACTATCCCACGGGCCCGCCCAAACCCTCAAAAAGTCCAACAGGGATGCACTGCTACACGCATACTTACCCTTGTAATTTATAAATTGAGTCACACGACAGTTTTGGTGTACTTTTGTTCAGGATCTGAGTATAGTCTCCGGAACGCATAGAAAAACCAACCTCTTTCAAGGTTATACCGTTGTCGCTACTGTGGGGCGAAACTCAGAAATGGGTTCTGTCTTAACCTGGTACAAATCTATTTTCTCGCGTCGTGTAGATCTCGTTGGCGACTACGCCGGCAGAGAGCTATTCCTTGTTGAGTTTGATTCACTCCTTTTTCGCTGCTTCTCTGATTCAAAGCTCAACTTCAGCAGTAAGTACTTCGCTTAAGAATTTCCAGAGTGCTGAGACGTTGAATAGCTGGCTTCCAACTGCTTCATGCGGTTTACATCGTTGAGAAATTACTCCAAGACTTGCTTTCAAGAAAGTGTCGGTTTCATATTGTCTGTTTGGATCAGAATGAAGACCTGTGTGTTCCATCAAATGATGACAGGACAGAACATTCCAAGTACGCAGTGGCACGAGCGGTCATCTTCAGGCATCTGGCACGCAATTTGAACTCGAGAACCAATGTCGTTATTAAACGGTTCGCATCATATACGGATGTCGAGTTTGTGCTTATGTGTCACGATGGCGCCATGATGGAAACCGCAGAGTCAAAAACACCACTGTGTTCAGATATCAGAAAAAATATCCAGGCAAATGTAGGGAGCCAGATATTGATGTGTGCACCAAACAACTCACACCCTTCTTCATATGCCGAACGGCTTCGCAAAATCAATTTCCGAGCGATGATTTCTTGGTTCATTGGTAATCAGTACAATGTTGCCTTAATCAATGAGTTGCGGTGCGCAGACAGCAAAGTAGGTTACCCCATGGCACTGCGGCGTTGTGTTTCGTTCTAATACTGTCCCAGGCAACAACTTTAGTTCTAGAGTCCTCACGGCAGCAGGACGTGAAAGATTTTGGCACTTCCTACGGCGCTGTAGCTTCTCGAAATCTGCAAACATCTAAAATCCCTGCACTGAGCAAATTGAAAGGGATTGTTGAACCTTCCGAGAGAGATGTGATCTCCATTTTCGTCCTCCACGCAGCGATGCAGGATGGCGCAATACTTGCCGAAGAAGCCTCTGTCTTTCTCTTGCATACTGCTGCACTCCAGTATCTTCCGCTTGGAAACCGGCGGCCGTCGACGACTACATAAAATACTGCTAAGAAGCTTCTCTGTTCATTCACACAAACGGCCGTCTCCCTGCTCCGCAATCACGAGATTTGGGAGCAGCTCGATCGCCTGAATCTCCCAGCCAATCTTGCGGATCTACTCGATGGCTTCCTGCTCGCCTCTCTGACAAGCGACGTCTGCTTTCGCAATATGCTACTAGCCAACACAACCTTCAAGGAAAAATACTACAGCCTGCTTGACGCACTTGTCCAAGCCTCTGGAGGTGGCTTCGATAGAAAGCTTGTCATAAAAATGGCCACTGACTCCCAGAATCCCAAAGATCAGACTTGCTGTCTTGACTCAGTTCCGAGCAACTTCCAGGTCATCCTCCCTTTCAGAAACGCTATCTTCGACAAGCACCTTGCTCCAGTCTATCTGCACCTAAATGGGGGACTTTCGAATGGCTCAACATCTGGAAATGGCAGGGTCTTCAAAGAACTTTCACATTGGCACAACCACAGAAATTCTATCGCAATGAAAGGACCGACGCAGAGGTTAGGTTTCTTTGCTCGCCGTCGCAACGATTTGTATATGGCTGAGATGCATGCGTATGCAGCCAGCCTTACTAATGCAGCTGGGAAGGTCTTGGACCCAGAAACAATCATTGTGAACCAGAGAGTGTAGCTATCCCAGCCACAAAGGGCTTCTGTAGCAGCCAATATCGACAGCTCGTCCCAGCTGAAGAACACTATGTGTTCCAAAAGTAGCAAAAAACTCAGCACTCCAAAAAAGAAGAGCGAAAAGACTGTAGCTCTTGAGGCTGCAGCCGCCATCAAAGCAGCAAAAGCTCAGTCCAAAGAAGACATTGACGCTGCTTCCTGGATAGCAAAGTGTAAAGAGCTCATGGTTCAACCTAAAATGCAACTTCGGTACACCACAGCGCGGGATTACTTGATCAAATTGCATCAAGCCAGCCTATTTAGGCCAGAGGTGGAGCTGTATATGGTGGATTGCCTACTTCGGATCTGGACGGGATACCGTAAAGGTACGGACACAGATGCTGATGCTAGCCTCGTGGCTTTGACCTGGGACGCTCT
The DNA here is from genome assembly GCA_012274445.1 of Sclerotiophoma versabilis. Classification (NCBI taxonomy): domain Eukaryota; kingdom Fungi; phylum Ascomycota; class Dothideomycetes; order Pleosporales; family Didymellaceae; genus Sclerotiophoma; species Sclerotiophoma versabilis. The sequence continues at coordinate 924,863 of JAAROD010000093.1, forward strand.
TCTGAGATTGTCGAAGACCGCGTCCGGAATGACACCTGAAGTTGGTATTTCCCTGAAAGTTATCTCGAAAGTACTCAGACTCCCTACACTCGATTACCAGACGAATGCTGCTAGTCGGCCACTTGCCTTCGTTTGCATGATCACCAAGGCGACTATGTCGAAAATTTCGACATCTTTCTCCATCGACTTTACCGAACTATCGATCCCAGGTGGCGCCACGATTTTCCAATTGGAGCATTGTGGGCCGTATCTAGAGAGAGCTATCGACTCCGCTCCAGATACTCGTGTTCCGTTCCATCCGGATGCATGGCAGCGCAAGGTTCTTGATGCAATTGACGGGAACAAGTCTTTGTTTGTTATTGCACCAACTAGCGCTGGGAAAACGTTCATTTCCTTCTATGCAATGAAGCAGGTCCTCACGAATGATGACGACGGCGTTGTGGTTTACATTGCACCAACGAAAGCCCTGGTCAATCAAATTGCTGTTGAAGTCCAAGCACGGTTTTCCAAGTCCTTCAAGTACCCCGGGAAGTCTGTCTGGGCGATTCATACTCGAGACTATCGAATCAACAACGCCACCGGATGTCAAGTCTTGGTGACTGTGCCCCACGTTCTCCAGATCATGTTGCTAGCTCCATCCAATGCTGAGAACAAGAACTCCTGGAGTTGCCGGATCAAGCGGATGATTTTCGACGAAGTCCATTGTATTGGTCAGGCGGAGGACGGTTTGGTCTGGGAACAATTGCTGCTGCAGTCACCTTGCCCTATCATCGCCCTCTCCGCAACCGTTGGGAATCCTGAGGAGTTCAGTAGCTGGCTGGCATCGACTCAGGAAGCAAATGGAAACAAGCTTGTTACGATTGAGCACCACCACCGATATTCGGACTTACGAAAGTTTATCTACGTTCCCCCAAAACAGTTCTGTTTTTCAGGTCTGCCGGAGAACTCTCCTATTTATACGCCAGGCCTAGATAGAGCGGAAGCATTTGGTATTATCCATCCTGTTGCAAGTTTGAGCGATAGGTCTTGCGGAATACCAAAAGATTTGCACTTGGAGGCTCGTGATTGCCTCAGGCTTTGGCAGACAATGAGGAAGCACGCAACAGAGGAATATGTCGTTCCACTCAGTCTCAGTCCCCAGCAAGCGCTTCCAGATGTTATTAAGAAGGTCCACATATTCGAATAGGAGAAGGCCCTGAAAGCTAAACTTCTCGAATGGATGAATAAGACAAGCTCTCCGTTTGAAAAGGTTCAGCAGGATCTGAGCGCAGCACTGGTTAAGCCCGCGACGCGCGATCTCCTCAAACCCAACCACACTTGCAATGACAAATGTGATGCCCGAAAGTCAATGCAGAGAGCCTTTCTTCCATAATTCTTCCAGCGCTTACTGATTTGCATGCCAAGAACGCCCTTCCAGCTATCGTTTTCAATTACGACCGTGGTCAGTGTGAGAAGTTGATGAAAGATGTCGTGAAGGAGCTTGAAACAGGCGAGGTAGCATGGAAGGACACTAGTACCTCGTGGAAAGAGAAACTTGCAGGGTTTGAAAAGTATAAGAAAGAACAAAAGGCAGTTAAGGCCAAGGTCAAGGATGGAAAGAGCACTAGCAAGAACAAGGCCACGCGTGGAAGCGGCAACAAGGACGACGAGGGCGATGACGAGAAAATGTCGAAGGCAAGTCGTGACCGCGAGGCTGGGTGTGCAGAGAACAGCAAGTGGGTTGGATTTGATCCTCGGGCTCCGATCGATGGCTTCCACTTCGCCAACGCGAAGAGACTTCTGCATTCTGAACTGGACGAATACAAGCGGCAACTTCGTGGACGAGGCGTCGCAGAGTGGCTCATCAGCGCTCTAAGCCGCGGTATCGGCGTCCACCATGCAGGTATGAATCGGAAGTATCGTCAAGTAGTGGAGATTCTTTTCCGTAAAAGCTACCTGCAGGTTGTGATTGCCACAGGAACTCTTGCGCTAGGTATCAACATGCCATGTAAGACCGTAGTCTTCGCCGGAGATTCCGTCTTCCTCACTGCACTCAACTTTCGTCAGTGTGCTGGTCGAGCTGGCCGAAGAAGGTTTGATCTACTTGGAAATGTCCTGTTTCTTGGAATACCCCTTCAAAGAGTATTCCGTCTTTTGAGCTCACGACTTCCAAATCTCAACGGACATTTCCCCATCACAACATCGCTCGTCTTGCGACTTGCGGCTTTGTTCCACGGCTCGAACAATTCAGACTTCGCAATTCAGACGATCAACTCCATCCTTTCACAGCCTCGACTTTACCTTGGCTCTCCCAAATCCAAGATGGCTGTGCTACACCACCTCCGTTTCTCCATCGAGTACCTCCGACGCCAATCCTCACTTGATGTTGATGGTTCTCCGATTAACTTTGCCGGATGTGTCTCCCACTTGTATTACACCGATAACTCCGCCTGGGCTTTCCATGCCGTTCTCAGTTCAGGCTACTTTCATGAGCTCTGCCAGGATATCGATATCAATCGCCAGCATGTTTGCTTAACTCTTATGTTGGTTTTATCGCACATCTTTGGTCGGCTTGAGTGCAAACACGCAGATCAGGAGTTCGTCGATGAGGTTGTGAAGCGGTCGTCTTCGGTTGTTTTTTTACCACCATTGCCGAAGAATGCAGAAAGGACGCTCCGAGTTCACAACAAGGAAACTTTCGCGATATTCAGCACCTACTTTAGGACTTTTGCGGAACAGCACCTAAAGAATCCAGACGATACGCTGCCGCTGAGTGAGGTACGAATTGGTTCGGAAGAGCAATTCAACATACCACCGAGCGCAAATTTTCCGCACACGATGCTTCGCTCCCCATTCGTCGTGCTTTCAGGCCATAGCGATGAGTTTGATAATGTCTCAGATCTTTGTGGTAATGTACGTTCGGGTGTCTTCCTGGAGGAAGCCGTTGTGCCATACTTGCCTATTCATCCAGAGTCTACAGTTCCACTCAACGCATACTTATACGACTTCTACAAGCATGGGGATGTAAATGCCCTGGAGCGAGCAAACAAGATTCGCAAGTCCAATGTCTGGTTCTACTTAAATGGTATGTCTCTCTCCTATCTTGTCAGTTTTTACCGACAGATATCTAGATTTCTCTCTCGTCCTTGCCACAATCATAACAAGTCTGACTAACTTTATGAAACCCCCCTTCACCTCTGAGGCAGACATGGTTGATGTCATGGGCAGCGGCGACGCACACGAGGAATTTGAGGATGACAAACTCCTAGTAGAGACCAGCGACAGGGCAGGACAACTGGAGAGTGATTCGGCTCCACTCAGTCTTTGGGACGGCGAGGTTGATGAGATGGAGGAGGAGAACGATATTGATGATGTTGATATGCGCCTACTGAAAGTTCTGAAGGCCTTTCAGAGTTTGAAGGAGGCGTTTGACGAAAAGTTCAAGCAGATGTGGGCTTAGATCTTGCCCTCAACTGAGCAATCTTACGTTCCCTACCAATGACGTCTATACCATCTAGCATACCTATAGCTTGTAGGAGAGCTGTTCCATAGAGCTCGCATTGGTACTGAGGGTATTAGCATCACAGTCGTAGCTATTACGATGTTGTCGGCCTCTACGGTATGACCGATCTCGCTATAGCCCTCCAAATCAGCTCGCTTGTATATCACACAGCAGATCTGCTGTCAATTATGGGCGGCGCTATAACTAACGTGTCCCACTACCGAGTTGGTCACCCCACCGAGTCGGTCACCCAAAATCCCTGGTAAATTCACGAAATCTACAGCTATTTTTCTCAACAACTGCCTCATTAAATCCCTTAATATGTTCAGAGAAAGGGCTGCATCTATGTAAATATGATAACTTCAAAGTCTAAGAGTACTAGCATTAACGTTGTTGAAGCTGTTAAGAGAAGTCTTAGATACAGGGGTAAGACAGAAGTAGTTGCAAGCTATCTCTGCATTAATAACAGCAGCTACTCTAAAATTCAAGTATACACTTATTTGTACCTATTCAAAACTATCCTAAGAATTTTAGAAGATTCCATAAGGCGGTCGTTGAGAAAAATAGCTGTAGATTTCGTGAATCTACCAGGGATTTTGGGTGACCGACTCGGTGGGGTGACCGATTCGGTAGTGGGACACGTTATTGTACGTTGCTCAACAGGCTAATTGATTTCCTATAGAGATCTTTTGAACAGTCGTTCAGATATCAAGCTGCAAAGTATCCGCAATTTGGTGTGTTTTTGATGTGGACCGCTCGCTGGCCTATGAAAGCTACTTGTTTGATACTGTAAGCCTAGGACCACACCTTATGACTACTGAGCAGCTATGACTAAGGTGTCCGACTATTTAGAGCTCAGATTGCACCCTTACATACACACACACAATATACTCATACATGACACCTACGACTAGTCCTTACCCTATGCCAACAGACACGTAGCACGCAAATGTTTGCTGTACCCGTGTCCTCTCTTAAGGTCCCTAGTTTGCAAGTTAATTGGAGTTAAGAATTGATTTCCTATTCCCAGCTCTCTAGAACTCGTCACAAATTTCCTGGCAAAATGGCGCCAAATTTTGAGACGTAAGTTCTGTTTACAAGTCAACATAGCTGAGCTAAAGTCTAGTAGCTTCATCCTGTCACAACAATTCATCTTCTTCATCGGCAAGGATGGAACAGCCATCACGGTGCATGCAACTGCGATCGTTGCTACGAGTCCTAACTATATGCACTTATGTCACGTACATAGTCACGTAGTGAGCTCGCGACTCCGCAAGCACGAGCATGGGGACAGGGACCTCAGGGGTCCCCTCATCACGGGGATCACCGGAGCGGTGGTTTACCCGCTCCGAATCCCCTTTATATTCGGCTCTCTATGCATAACATGGAGGTCAGTGGTCCATGCAATAGATCATCTATGTACCTGTCACCAAGCTCTCTTTTAACCTCCACTTATCAATGGTGGAATGGAGGATTCTCGAGCGCGATGTGCGAGAATCGAAGATGTCAGGGTCGATGACTTTGTCCGGTTCTGTGAGTACGCTTACCGTGGGGACTACACTGTACCTCCGTGGGAAGAGATCCCGCCGCGAACGAGCTCTAGGATCGAGAAGACCCAGGAGACCAACGACGCTGATGCTTTGGGGCCCTTTGGTACATCGTCTAAAAAGAAGAAGGGCAAGAAGGGAATACTTGTGCTGGAGCCTTCGCCCACAGAGGTAGACCATACCCAAGAAAGTCCGGAAATCGACTTATCTAGATCTGTCTCTAGGACCCAGTTACGGACTCAGTTCAGCTCCCGAAACTACCTGACCAACGGCGGTCCCAAAGCTATGATCCTGCAGCGCTTCGAACCCATACCCAATAGTACCAGAAGCCAAAATTTCATGCCAGTTCTCCTCGACCATGCACGGCTCTACTGTTTTGCGCATGTATGTCTGATAGCGCCACTCAAAGCGCTGACCCTTGACAAGCTGCACAATACACTCTTGAAGTTCAAGTTGTACGCTGAGCGCGTTCGAGACATTATTGAGCTCGCGAGATTTGCGTACTCGAATTCAGATCTGCCAGACAGAGGAGATGACGGAACTTTCGACGACCCGAGGAAACTAGTGGTCGATTATGTTGTATGTGAGATTGACACGATCGGAAAGCATGACGAGTTCACCAAGTAAATGGAAGAGGGTGGGGAATTTGTGGGAGATCTTTGGAGGCTGGCAAAGCATTATATTATGTGAGTGTATGATAGTTGTCGACGATTCGAGCTTCCGACACTGTATGGAAAGAAAGAGGAGAGGTTATTGAAAAGTCTCATGTATCAGAAACGGGGGCGGCAAAGCCTTACGTTGTCAACATGTGTTATATTTGTCGGTGGAGTTTGCACCAATTTATGCAGTGAATCGAATGGTGCATAATTGCGCGAGGTTGTAATCAGAACATATCGTGCAATGTGTTGTGTTAATCTGTTGTTCGAGCTTTAGGCTCAGGGGTAAGTGGACTTGCTCTCGAAGTGTTGCCGACTACAATATATTGTTATGTGTACCCTGTGAAAGGGTACACATAACAATGTTGAAAGTAGGCGTCGAGGAACGGTTGCAGGATGTCAGAAGTTGCTGAGCCAGGGTCGGGAGGTGGGAGTGGCCCTGAGAAGCGCTGCCGCGATTCCAGGGAGGGGTCAACAGGCTTTGCAAGTTTACACCACATGTTGGAACCTCGCATAACCTGCATCACGGCAATGAGCAACGCCCGGAATTGGGATCGGCGGTTTGCGTAATGTTGAGTTTGCTGTACCAGTGTGGCCTTTCAGCTGGATTTTAGAGATTCTGCTTTGGTTCGCCATGGTAGTAGCGCTTCGGATTCCGAGAACGTCGATACGAACAATGTGTAAGTAATAGAAATTATGAATATTGTATAGCTACACTATACTGTACCAGCTTGAAGCTCTGTCCTCTATCCTCCGTCAGGAACTGATGACAGAACTGCAGACGAGTTGGCTCGGCTTGCAGCCGAGTTGCACGCCCTTACACGCCAGCGCGATGTGATGAGGGATTTCCTCATTCGCTCAGCTTCAACGCGCTAGCAATCTCGCCGTGTGCTGTCTTGGATGATAAGCGAGCCAACAAGGCTCGTTGCTCTACCGCACGGGCGGCAGATGCGATGCTAAGAATCGCGCTGGCGGCTGCAGAAAGCCATGCGATGCGAGAGCACACACTGCCTTGGCTCACGCAGGGGCATCCCTTTCGCGCTGCAACGGCAGTCGCGCAATCTTGCAACCAAGTTTCTTGATCTTTGAAAGTCCACATGTGCACTTGATCGATCAAGATTGTAAATTACTTGGCGCTTCAAGATCTCGGTGTAGAATCAAAAGGTGGAAAATGCTAATTTGGATTAGTTAATGTACAGCTTTGTTTGCTGTTGCGAGGCCTGGAGAAGCTAGTAGACGATAAAAACGATGACTTTTCTACTACCACGGCCCAATCACTGTGTTCCTCGCCTCTTATTCACTGCTGTACAGTCTGAAATGAAAGCGCACTTCTTTTCCAATCTGGCCGAATTACAGTGACTAATCAGGTCGCAGACGAAACGAACGATTATTCGCACAAGCTAGGGAGACCTTATTTTGGCACATACAATCAAATGCGTTCGTGTTCAGTACAGTACTGTAGCAAGACTCTGTTTTTCTGACGTAAGACTTTGCAAGTAAGACAGTTTTGGAAATGTATCTTTTCCCGCGTTGTCTATAGATAGAATCATGTCAATGTAGTCTTCCTTCGCCGGTAAGCGGTTCTGCGACAATCTTCGTCATGAACTAGCTAACAACAGCATCGCTTGCGATGTGGATGAGCACATGTTAAAGCGTCAGATTGCACCGCATGTGTTTGCTTGGAATTACGCTGAGTCACTTCAGTCTGGATGCGGCAATTTCACAGAGCTACTGGCCATCTCACGGCAAATCCTTCATCTTACAATGCCCAGCAGCAGATCCAGTACGAAGTTGAGACGAACCTGCAAGCACCGTTTAGCTCTGCACCGCAGACGCTCTATGAGCTTCTCGATCTGCGGGATCTCGAGGCCAGTTCTCCAGCTCAAGTAGCTCAAAGATGGAACCACTGTCAACTACAGCCTGACTACAAGGACTTTGTGCGCCAATGGGACCGGGCTGGCAGCCGTGAGAAAGCTGGTATCGAGTTCAGATATGCACTTCTTTATCAGGAAATCAAAATCTTGGAGAAGATAGCGGATCTGAAAGGAATTAATCTGAAATGTGCGAACGCGGCCAGCTGTAAGTGTTGAGACGATCGTTGACACGTTTGTTGCTCATGCTTACTTGTAAGCGCATCGTCCGACGCGATGCGAGTACAAAGAATCTGGTGGCAAGAGTTGCGAAGGCGGGGAAAAGATGCAACCCAAGGACAAGAGAAAAGTGTCTGCTGAAGTTGCTAGGCTATGGGAGGGTTGGAGGTGGAGCAAAGCACGGCTTCAACGGAAAACCCGCTTAGCCCCAAGAGGAAGACAGGGGTACATCAAATTAAACGGAGAATGATTTAGAGACTCGTCGCACATACAACGTACGTGCACGTCTATGTTGATCACAATAGTTCCTACTTCATTTCTTCTTTTTCTGTCTTGCGCTATCATTCATCATGCCAAGAAAAGCCTCCGTCGCAAAATGGACCAAGTCAGACGCCGTGACCGATAGTCACTGTCACTACACGCGCCTTGCAACTAGGTTACGCCCTTGCACTGTCGGCACCAAGTCCGACCCCCCCCCCCCCCCCCCCCCCAACTCCCGAACTGAGTCAGAACATCAAAGCTCTCCAGATTCGATAAGGAGCCTGTGATGACCATGAACAACTAGTACAGCAACGAATGTTTACAAGCGCCGAGAGTGGACACAGGTATAGATTTCCTAGCTACAGGCGCTTTGCATCATCAAGAACAGAGGTAGTACTACTGGCATACAATATCGGCTTCTAGCTTTTGCAGAATACAAGCTTTCCGTGGTTGCTAAACGTACTTCGAAAAATTCACCATTCGGCTGTGATTCTGACAATGGTAGAGGTCCGAATGACAAGGTAACTAGTGTAAGCGTTTTGTGTGGATTGCGACTCCAGTACTTAAGCCTAGTTTTTCCACTGAAAACTCACAGTACAACGAATAATCCAAGTTATGGGTGCCTGGCTTGCGACCACTATCGGTGGTATCCCGCTAAGTCATCCAAGGGAATATTGGCTCCGGCTACTAATCAGAAACAAGCTCTGTATAACAGAGAACCTCTACAACAGCCCTTCTTCTTCGAATGCTTTCAGTTTCTGACTGCAATTGCCGAGATTTCTGATCGGTTCCCATGTATTGTCGTCCGAACCATACCCCTTCCACTTCACCAGATATTTCCATTGACGCCCAACTTTCTTCTTACTCAATATCTTCTCAACTTCAAATTCTTGGTCAGACTCTGTTTCGCTGTCCGCTTGCGGGGCCGCATCGGCTGATGAGAGATCCAACGGAGGGGTCTGTTCAATAGTCGACATAGTTAGGGACTGGAGTTTCTCAAGAGAAGATATTGGCAAAGTCGAGCCTGCGGCGGTATCAGATGACTCAGTGAGATGATCAGATGCTGCAGAGAACAACGGAGTTGCTGGGAGAGTCGTTTCGGGACTGCTGCCCCGCGTGTTCAGATCAGGTAAGGTTGAGGAGGACTTGCCGCCGCTGTCGCTTCCGGAAAGGCCCCACATACCGCTGTCACTATCAGAGGACAGGGGTGATTTCATCTCAGGTGCAATGGTTGTGGAGCTACCACCACGGTTATACGCCGCTCCATTGCTGAGTCGTTGCCGCTTCTGGACCGCCCTCGATGTATCATCATCTCCAATGTCGAGGCAGGCATCTGATTGGCTCTGGCGCTTCTTCCCGGTTATGTGCCCTGTCCTGATGTGACTATCCTCCATGTGATTTTGTAGACTTGTTTTGCAACTGCAAACAAAGTCGCATCGAGGGTGTGGACATGGGATGTGATTCGACCCCTGCTGTCCCTCGATATAAACTGAGAGACACTCAAGGTAGTGTCTCTTCCAGCCTGATCGGTATTTGTAATGGCGCATACGATCTGTAGCAGAGAGCGCAGTGTTGCCAAGACAGCATGGGCAAAATCCGGCAAGCGCTAGACCTTTCCGAAAGATAACTGGATCGCAATGCCAGGGAATGCGGTTATCATTCAAGTGGTCCTGGCAGTGCACTTCCCAGTCTTGTGCATCTGTCTTCCATTCGTTGCAGGGAAAACAGAATTCAGCAAAACCATGATTTTGCTTGAGGGCGTTCAGGTGACAGCGATAAACGTGATTCCATCTGTCTTTGACGGATATTCTGCAAATTGGTTAGCAGCGCACAAGCTACGAGGATCGGATATTTGCCTCACGATCGCATATCTGCCTTACAAGACGACGTCGTGCATTTTCCCTGGGTTGGTCTCAGACTTTCTTGATAGGCAACGGTAGAATCGTTCGTAAGAAGCACCAAAAGGTCTCTGAGCGCCGAGATACCATGCTCGCTTCGCAGTGGAACAGCAAGATGTAGAGAGAAAGAAAGACGAGCACGTTCGGGAACCATGTGGCGGACCACTTCATGGAAATATGTGCGCCGCCAGTCCATGTCTGTTTGTGCCTCCCTCTGTGTACTGTAAGCTCTGTACTGACTCAATTGGTGCGCGCTGAGCAATTGATCCCGGAGCTTCCGTCGCTGATAATACAGCTTGTCCATCTGACTTCGCAACTCACCACGCGCTCCAGTGGCAGTGTCCGTTTTGATCTGCCAATTCATTTGATATATTTGCTTAGTAAGACATTCGTATGTGGAGTTTTCTCTCAGGGCTGCCAGCATATCGGCGGGAAGTGAGAGTGGTAGCTCCGGATACCTTCTCATTGTGGCGGAACGAAAGTCTTCGGTAACGTCGCGTCGTGCTTCTAGTCCTAGAAACGATGCAGCGCCATCGACGTTGCTCATGTCGTCAAGATAGTGACCAACAAGGGTCTTAGAGCTCCGGTGCCCAGCGAACTTCATCACTTGGCCGAGGGAATAGCCACCATCTTAGTTATGTTAGTTAGGGTAGCCGTAATGGCGGTGGTTTCGCTTACCATCGACCTTGATCAGAGCCTCCCTTCGAGCGGCATGTAACCCCATACCCTGTGGGAACCCTGCCCTGATGGCCCAGTGTGAGCACTGAGTACCCCACGAATTAGGATTCTTTGCCTTCTTAGTTGGTCCATTTGCGTGCATGACAGGAAATACAGGGTCCATTAGGACACGATCATCCCACTCCATGATGCAATATTGCTCACCTGACCTCGGTCGGGCAGCAAGAACGTCTTCAATAGTCTTGAACTCTCTAAAAGCTTCGGATCTTAGAAAGACGGGTAGTAGAAACAAGAGGCCGTGAGAGAAAAGGGGTGGCACAGGAGTCAGCTGTTCGTATAGCGAGTGTTGAGGCCTGCAACTGTTATCAGTGTCCGAGCAAGGTACAGAATGTTTTCGATTACTTTTTATGAGAGTCCTGCATCCCCTTCGCGAACTCCCTTGTGAAACCCAGTTTGATCTCTGGCTCGCCTGTTCTCCAGGCAACCATACAAACAATATCCTAACATTGAGCGTCAGAACCTAACTACCTTCAAATGCTAATGCTCACTCACCTTGTATCTCGCCATGCAAAGCTCCTTCAACCGCCCACTTGAGTAGCAGTGGAGGTTCAGTAGACCTGCAAGGCAAACTCGGACGCCCTCGTGGACGTAGTTGTGAGAATCGGTGCCCCAAAGGAGTGTTTGCATGTGGACCCAATTATCTATTGTCAAGAATGTGGGTTTTTTCTTTTCTGTAGAAAGAGAAAGCTTGTCTTTGAGATGAGTTTGTATATACTGCCCGCATTATTTAGCAACCATGTGCGTGTAAGGGGTTACGTAAAGACTCACCGCGCACACAGAGTCGTGGATATGCTTCGGAATGGCAGTATGCTGACGTTCCCATGCCGCCATGAAGTGCCGTAACTTATTTCGAACAGTATGTACGGTTGGCCGTCCCCCCTCTTTATCCAGCTTTCCTTTGGTGGCAAGCGCGACAGTGTCAGCAAAGTGCTTCAGGCTCTTTAGACTTTGTGGGTCAGCATCGGGGAATTCTTTCGAGTAGCTGTAGATGTATCAGTGAAGCAGGTAGACTTGATTCGAGATCGTGACTTACGCTGCCCAAAGGTCCATCATCGAAGCATAGGGGGTTTCGCTAAGCTTTGCGAGTTTCCTGTGAACTGGCTCATCATTGAACTCAGAAGTATCTCTAGCCAGCCCAAGATCAAGAGCCACCTTGATTCTATCTTCTGACGTTACTCTTACTGGACCTTGTTTCCCCAAAGCTGTTTCGCAGGAAGAGAGCATTGTGTAGGAATGAAAGACAATTTACAATAGTGGGCAATAAAAGAGGTTCAGCTGGCACCACAGTGACATGAAATCAGTCAAGTGATGGAAAAAGAGAGCCTTTAAATACCGGTTCTGCAACTAGTGCAAGTATCGCTGTCAGAATTGAGGCTGCTTTTATTGAGCTACAGTAAGAGACTGCGATCTGGGATCATGCGCTTACAGGGGGGGCAGCAGTATGGCGTTGCATCGGCGGGTAAACCTACCCATTTTTGATACGGAGAAGCGTTAGGCATGCCGTCAGCAAGGGACGAGCCCCTTAGCAAATTGAAGCTAGTCAAGGCTATTATTGGTAGCCCTGAGCAGCCCTGAGCAACCCTGAGCAGACCACGAGCAGTCCTGAGCAGTCCTGAGCCGACCATGAGCAGCCATGAGCAGCCATGAGCCAGCCTGAGCCGACCATGAGCCGACCGTGAGCAGTCTTGAGCCGATCCTGAGCCGAAAGGATGGGGATCACATGATTGTCAGCGTCTTGCGGATATTCGAGTTGGGGCGGTATAACACCTATTATATATATAAATTAGAAAAACTAGAAAAGAGATAGTTTCTAACTTCTAGTACTATATATAGGAAATAATAGTATAATTATAAAAATAATATATATAAAATATACCTCTAGAATAAATATTCTAAGCTATACTTTCTAGGTATAGATAATTATTAAGTAATTATATATATATAATTAGTTATTAATAGCTTCTACTATAATCTATATTAGTAGTATTACTTTAACCTAAACTATAAGCTATATAAAGGTAGTAAGATTACCTATAGATTTAGTAATAAAGAGACTTTTTTAGATAAGCGCTAAAAGAGTACTCTACTAAGCAATCTCTTAATACTATTAGGAATAGCTTACTTATTAGACTGCCTATTAAGTTAAATAGAGTAGTATTATTAGTACTTTTAGACTTAGAAGTATAGGTAAACTATATCTCCTAGATAGTAATATATTAAGTAGGTCTTATACTATGTATAAAAGAATATGCCTATTTACTCTAAGTAGCTAATAGAGAATTAATACTAGAAGAGCTGTATATTATATATAAGGTAATAGTAGCCTCTCTAGAGATATAGAGGCACTATAAGGAACTAACTCTAGATATCTTTATAAAGGCTACGCATAATATTATACTAGAACTTCTCTAGTTATAAAAGTATAATCTAGAAATAGACTAGATATAGGAAAGACTTTTATTAAGATAATATAAATATAGTACTAATATATTAAAGCCTATACAGCGTACGCTGTAACTAGTAGATAAGAAGAAGATTAATAACATCTCTTTAATATATAAGATATACTAAGATAGAGTAGTTAACTATATAGACAAAGAAAGCCCCTCTATAATAGTTAAGAAGAACTAGAGTGTACCTTCTAATATACTAGATATATATAAACAGTACACCTAGATATTTAAAGAAGAGTTATCTATAAAAGCGCTACCTAAGTATTAGCCCTAGGATTATAAGATTAAACTTAAAGAAGAGAAAGAACTACTCTTTAGGCCTATATATTAGCTATCTAAGAAAGAGCTTAAGATACTATATAAGTACATTAAAGAAAACCTTATAAAGAAGTTTATTAGGAAATCTAAATCCCTAGTAGAATTCTCTATTCTATTTATACTAAAGAAAGATAGTAAGCTAAGACTTTATATTAACTACTAGAAGTTAAATAATATTACTATTAAGAATTATTATCTGCTACCTAATATATCTAAGTTATAGAACTAGTTATTAGAAGTAAAGTTCTTTACTATACTTAACTTATATAGAGCGTACAACCTTATATATATAAAGAAAGGTAAAGAATAGAAGATAGTATTTAGAACCTGTTATAGTTACTATAAGTATATAGTTATACTATTTAGGCTAACTAATACACTAGCAGTATATTAGGCACTAATTAATAATGTGCTGTAAGCACACCTAGATATTATAGTAGTAGTATACCTTAATAATATTCTAGTATATAGTAAGATACTTAAAGAATATAAAGTCTACGTGTAATAAGTATTAGAATACTTAGTAACAGCAGACCTTAGGCTAAAGCTAGAAAAGTGCGAATAGTATAAGGAAGAAGTAGAGTTTCTTAGCTATATTATAGGAAGATATAGAGTTAAGATAAGTAAAAAGAAAATCTAGGTTATAAAGAATTAGCTAACACCTTCTATAGTTAAGAGAATTTAAGAGTTCCTTAAGTTTATTAACTTTAACTAATACTTTATTAAAGACTACTCTATAAAGGCCTTACTGCTTATAGGACTTATATAGAAGAATATACTCTTTAAGTAGAAATAAGTATAAGAAGACACTTTCTAATTACTTAAGTAAGTATGCATAGAGCCTTCTATACTAATTATATTTAGAAGTAGTAAACTTATACGCCTTAAGATAGATACCTTAGATTTAGTATTAGAAGTATATATTACTTAAGAATAAGATAGTTAATAGCACCTAGTTGCCTACTACTTAAGAAAGTTTATAGTACTAGAAGAACATTATAATATATATAATAAAGAGCTTATAGCTATTATTAATATACTATAATATTAGAGAGTATATGCAGAAAGCTGCTCTAAACTTACTATCTATATAGATTATAAGAACTTAGTATACTTTACTACTACTAAGGTTCTAAACTAATAGTAAGTATGCTAGTTAGAAATGCTTAGTTAATATAAGTTTAAGATCCTATACACGCTAGGAAGAGAAAATAGCAGAGTAGACGCGCTTAGCTAATGCTATAACCTTATAGGTAAAAAGATAATTAATAAGCTTACTATTCTTAGAGTTAATAAGAATAGGTTACTAGGACTAACACAGCAGCTTAATCTAGTAATATAAGTTTAGCAGGAACAATGTATTCTAGAGTAAGTACTAGAAGAACTTTAAGAGGAAGTTATCTTAAGATATTATAATAATGCGCTATATAGATACTCTAGTATTACCTATACTATAGAACTTATTAAGTAATATTATAAGTTTTCTAATATAAAGAATAAGGTTACTAAGTTTATTAGAAACTACATACAGTGCTAATAGAATAAGTATAGCATATATGCTAAGTATAGAGAAGTATAAGTAATAGAGCTACCTACAGCACTATAGATAAATATTATAATAGATTTTATTATGCAGCTACTACCCTCTAAGAACTCTATTATAGGATATACCTATAACTTAATCTTTGTTATAGTAGATTAATTTACTAAGTATACTAAAATAATACTATTTAAACATAGCTATACTGCGCAGCAGCTAGCTATAGTATTTATTAATTAGATTATTTATTACTATAGAATGCCTAAATTAATCATTAGTAACAGAGATAAGCTTTTTATATTAAACTATTAGACTATAATACTTACTATATTAGGTACTAAGAAAAAACTATCTACAGCCTATTATCTGCAGATAGATAGATAGATAGAAAGAATAAATTAAACTATAGAAATATACCTTTAGATCTATAGTAACTAGAAATAAGATAACTAGGTTTTACTATTACCTATAGTATAAATTATATATAATAATAAGTTATTAAAAGTAATAGATATAATACTATTCTTTATAAACTATAGAAGACACCTAAATCTCTTTACTTAATTTCTTAATTACTCTATTTAGATAGAATTAGTAATAGCTTTAGTAGTTAAGCTAAAGAAAGTGTACTAGAAATTACTTAAAAATATTATATAAGCTTAGAAATAAGCTATTTTATATATTAACTAGAAATTAAAAATAGTACCTTAGCTAAAGAAGAGGAATAAGGTCTATCTCCTTATAAAAAATCTTAGAACATAAAAAGTAATAAAAAAACTAAATAAGGTTAAGGTTAGACTATTTTTTATTTCTAAATAAATTAGCCTAGTTAACTATTAACTTAAGCTACCTAAGGATGCAAAGATTTACCTAGTATTCTACGTTTTACTACTAGAACCTGCTAACCTAAGAATGCTAATCTAGAAAGACTTCTACTACTAAGCTAATAGTAATAATAAGTAGAAGGTTAAAAAAATAATAATACATTAGAGAACTAAGAAAGGTATTTAATACCTAGTTAAGTAGTTAGGATATCTAGAATTAGAAAATATATAGGAACCTCTAATATACCTTATAAACTACTACTAATTAGTATAGAGGTACTATAATTCGCAACAGACTTCTTAATAAGCTTAAGAGTAGCCTAGGTTGCAAGTAAGGTATATATACCTATTAATACTGCTAGATAATCTATATTCTTAGTAAGATCTAGTTTACTTAATTTAGCTATCTTATTTACTATACACAGCGCCTTTTACTGCGCATAATTCTTAGCTTATTTTAGAATCTTTTTATTCTATAATAACTGTGTAATAACAGTTACTAATAGAGTTTTATCTTCTTCTACTTTCTTTTTATACTCTTTATAAGTATAATCTAGTAACTTCTATAATATATTAATATAAGGCTTTCTAGCCTTAGTATATTAAGTATATTTTAGATACTTTATAGTATTTAGTATAATATAGCACTTATAGCCTTTAAAGAAATAATAGTTATAGAGAACTTTAGTAGAAGTATTAGCTTAATAAATTTCTAGGCTAAGCTAAAGGTTATAGGTGTAAGAAGACATCTTAATATACTAGTTACTAGATATAAGGATAAGCTTAGTTTTATATAAGCCTAGATCCTAATTATATAGTTTAAGAATAAACCTAAAGAAGAAGGAGGATAGTGTTATAATTCTGTGCAGATAAAGTAGTATAGTAATTAAGTAGCTAACTAGAGCTCTTACTTATAAACTAGGGCAGAGCCTAGAAGAATCTCTTTTTGTATAGTTACGTAACATGCTTATTAATAAGTATAATATATATAACCTACTTATTAATAAGTATTATATATTATTACTTATTAATAAGTAACACTATATATCTTATTAGACTAACTCTAGTTACTTATTAATAAGTATTATCTTCTAGTAAGTATATAGTTAGTGGGAATATAACCCTTATAGTTTATGTTTAACTTAGTTAATTAAGTTTATCTTTAGAATCTTAACCCTAACTCTTAAGCTAGATAGTCTATTCTATACTACTTATTATTACTCTCTATTATTATAGTGCTTTACTAGACAATAACCTTATCTCTTATAGACTATCCTGTACTAGTGCTTATCTCTAAGAACTAATATAAATAGTGCTTATAAGCTTTACTTAAAAGTATAACTTTAATAATACCTAAGTACTTTATTTAATATAGATAAGTAATAACCTAAGTAGCTACTTTAAAGTAAGCTACTCCTAAACTTATTAAATAATAGAATAGTTAAAAGGTAGTAAATACTATATCTAGTTAGATTATAATTACTATATAGAGTATAGATCTAATATATTCTTAAAATACTTTAATCTCTTACTTTAAAGCTTCTCTATTATATTTAAGCAGCTCTTCTACTAGAAATAGATTACTTAGAAAGAATCTATTTTCTATAATATTAAATTTAGTAGTAAGCTTATTAATATAGGTATTATGCATAAGAGTTATAGTATAGGCCTTTTAGTCTCTAATTATTTAAATACCTAGAAACTATTTAGCTACTTTATAATCTATAATTTAATATTTACTTATTAATAAGCTTATTAGCTATTTAGTAGCTACTTAATTATTATTATAATATAGTAGGTAAGAAGTATATTATTAATATAGAAGAGTAGTACTATTTTCTACTTAGTATTATAGAAGAAGTAAGGCTTCTCTTTTAATACTATAAGACTAAGCATCTAAAGTTTACTAGAAAGCTTTTTATACTATAGAACTAGTAAATTATATAGCCTATATAGAGCTTATAATTGTAAAATAACTTACTTAGGTTTCTTAAATCTATTTAGTAATTTATAAAGTACTTAAGGTTAGTTCTAGTAGCTTATATTAAGAAATACGCTAGCTATATTATACTAATAAAGTTCTAGGTTAAATTAGGCTATAATTACTACTATAGTCTAAAATAATTTAGAAGTAAGTATTATAGTATAGGTTAAGATAATTAAATCTTTAGCCTAAAGGTCTCTATATACATAGATCTAAGCCTTATACTTAATAAAGTATTTATCTTAGTTTAATTTATAAGTAAAGACCTATTTAAGTAGTAGAGACCTTATTAAGGTACTTAATTAGTCTACTTCTACTTATATCTTCTTTTTTATAAGTATTACTATTTCTTTTTTATAAGCCTAATAGAAAAGAGCATCTAATAGTTAGTAAGTAAGATTCTTTTACTTTTCTAGTAGAAAAGAGAGCTTATTATAGTATACTAGAGGCTCTATTTAGGTAACTTACTTCTCTTTTTATAGAGTAGAGGTAATAATTACTATATATATAGTAATAAGCTTTCTTCTCTAACTTCTATATTTGTTTATATAATTAAATAAAGGTTAAATTAGCTATAAGTACCTATATTACTATATTAAGCTTATTATAAAGTACTAGCCTACTTAATTATTATTAGTAAGCTTATTATACTTATAGTCTAGTACTCTATAGCTCTACCTTATTAGTAAGCTTTAGGTTCTCTACTAATATATATGTCTTTTACTTACCTTATTTACTTATATTATTCTTTAAGAAGGTATTTAAATAATTAGTAATATAGGTCTTAGTAGATCTTTAGAATTCTTAATATCTACTAGCTTACTCTCTTCTTTAATAGTTAAGTATACTTTCTATAAGCTACTAGTTAGATTCTTCTTATTAGAAGCTTCTCTACTTATACTTAACTAATCTAATTTAGGTATTTAGTTAGAGAATAGTAAACCTATTTCTTAGTATTATTCTATATAGATCTCTAGTAGCTTACTAGCTAAGCTTACTATATATACAGTATCTATCTTAAGGGCTCCCTTGCTACTAGACAGCCTTCTAGTAATTATAGTTCTTCCTAAGTGCTACCTCTAAGCTAGTACTTAGTAGATAAGCTAATTAATAGGTCTACTTTAATAGAGAGCTTAATTACTTCTTCTATATCTATTATCTTACTAGCTTTATATATTATATCTATAACTACTTCTACTTCTTTAACTAAAAGAGCTATTAACTTATCTAATTTATTATAAAAGAGCTTCTTATTAAAGGTTATATTACGTGTTATAATTACTTAGTTAAGTTTAGAGACCTATATCTAGTATATATTAGAAGCTTAGTAACTAACTAGGTATCTAATATAGCCTCTTAGAGTAACTTTAAAGCTTCTCTAATAATATATAGCTACTTAATCTCTATTTAAGAGATATACTTAGCAGCTATACGTATATATTCTGCTCTAATTAGGTCTTAGATTAGCTATAAGTACTCTTACCTACTTAGGTTTATACTAGCAGAAATATTAGGTAAACTAGTAATTAAGCTCTTTATTTAGGCTATATAGCTTATTTAAGTAAGTTAGACTTATATTATAGAGCTATATTACTATAGTAATAACCTCTAGCTAGAGCTTTTTAGGTAGATTTACACTACTTCTTATCTTAATAGATTTAGTAATTATCTTCTATTCTACTCTTTCTACTATACTATTTAGCTTATATATATATAGAAAGATATACTTAATATCTATTCTCTTATTAAGCGCCTAGTGCTTATATTTAGAGCTCTCTTACTATAGAATAGTAGCTATATTATTATCTTAGCTTATTCTATAGATATAGAGCTTATACTAGGTATATACCTAGTATAAAAAGCTTATAAGTATATATAGTATCTTAATTTAAGTCTTTCTCTATAATAAATATAAAAAGAGCTTTCTACTATAGTACTTCTTAATTAAGAGTATCTATAATTTACTACCTCTCTTTATAGGTATATTAAATAGATTCTAGCTAATTTTTTAAAAGAGTTTAGTAGGCTTTTCTTACTTTTAGTAGAAGTCTACTTACTTAGTATAGGTTATTATATAAATCTTATAATCTTTTTAGAGTATACTATTAATATATATACTGCGCACTTATTATATAAGAGCCTAGAGAGCCTCTAGGCCTAAATAACCTACTTTAGTATACTAAAGGTACTTAGTAAAGCTCTATAGATAGAATTTATATAATTATTTTATTACTATATTAAGAATTAGAGGGTAGTAAGAAAGTAGCTTATATTTAAAGAAAGTAAGGTTATAAGCACGCTTAAGAGTAGTATATACAATACTCCTATTTAAATTATTAATATAGCCTACTCTAAGTAAGCTGTAGGCTAGTAAATAGGTAGGGGTTAGGTTAGAGTACCTCTAGCGTGGGTACGGGTTAGGTAAGCTTAGTTAGTATATCTCAATTTCGGAATTATTACACAGCCAAGAAGGCCTACTCAGAACAACTAGAATTTAGCCAGTTGAAAACAGGGTAAAGGTATACGTGTACATGCACCCTAAATTCGGTATCATAGACAGTTATCACAGTACTACCCACCTGGGTACCCCGAATCCAACCCCTACCCACGCTAGAGGTAACCCCAACCCAACCTATACCCACGCTAGAGGTACCCCAACCCAACCCATATCCACGCTAGTGCTACCCCGACCCAACCTATACCCGTGGCCCGTGTGACCCCGACCCAACCCCAACCCAACGCTGGGTACCCTAAACCCACTTGCCAGCCTAGTAAGCTGTCTAGCTCTAATTACTAAACTTCTTTCTTCTAGAAGCATGCTTTAGAAATAATATTAATATAGAAACCTTCTACTACTATAATATTCTTAAGAAGCAGGTCTTTTATATATAGGCTGCGCTTTCTATATAATATATTTTTAAATAAATAAGCTTTTTATTCTATAATAAAGAAGGCCTAGGTACCTACTTCTACTATATTAGTAGAATTAGCTAGGTAGAAGAATCTAGGTATAAGCTAATTTACGCTGTTAACTAAGTATATAGCTACTCTATTATCTAAAATTATACTATCTAAGAGTAGATAAGTATTAAAATCTATAAGGTTATAAACTCTAGGTTTCTTAGCTAGATTACTTATATATATTATTTTTAGATTAATTAGAGTAGTCTATATATTACCTAGAAACTTAACCTTAGATATTATACTATTTACTAGTAGAGCTATTATTACTAATAGAGTGTTTAAGCTCTAATTAAGCTACTTAATTACTCTTCTAGTATCTACATACTCTTTATTTTTAAGCCTCTAGAGAGTATTCTTATATTAATCTTTACTTATATAAATAAGTAGTAAGAAGCTCTCTTTAACTACTATTTCTAGGTATTAGTAAATAGTTAGTTTCTATCTATAAGTCCTTCTATTTTGTCTATAAGAGTAGGTATACCTACTTAAGCTTTTAAGGTTACTTACAGATACTTTTTAAAAAGTATCTATTTAGTTTCTAAATATTATAAATACTTCTAGATTATTCTTCTCTACTCTTATAGTATGCTTATGCATTAAACTACTAAAGACTCTACTTACCTAGTTTAGATTAAGCGTTTTAAGCCCTAGAATACTATTCTAGATAATTCTTTAGTTTATAGTATAAGCCTACTCTAGAGTAATTCTATAGCTTAAGGTATTTAAGAAATTCTAAATAGTAAGCAGCCTCTCTACCTTAGTAAGCTTATATAACTTAGCTCTTATATAGAGGTAGAACTACTTCTAATACTAGTTCTATAAAGTAGCTTAACTTTATTTAGCTACTCTAAGGTATTATCTATACTTAGCTCTTACCTAGTTCTAGGTGCTAATATTTATTAGAGTAAGCTCCTCCTTAAGTGCTTAGATAAGCGCTTAGAGTATTATTATATTAGTAGTAATAAGCTTTACTATTACTAGTAAGAGAATTACTAGTAATACTATAGTATTAACCTAGTTCTAGAGCTTCTGTAAGCACTCTGCCTTAGCTACCTACTTACTTAATTTAACTTTATATATAGTAAGCTTCTAGTTATATATTTCTAGGCTTAATAAGCCTCTAGAGGTATTATAATTAATTAGTTAAGCGCTTTAGCTTTAGGTAGAGTAAGCTAGTAGATAATTAAAAGTAATTAAGCTTATAGTAAGTAGCTAAGAAGCTCTATTATATATACCTAGAGTATATAGAGTATTTAAATTAATAAGCTTCTATATATTATAAAGCTTAGTATACTAGGTAAGTTAGATATACTAATTAGGCTAGTTAATATATAACCTTAATTAGTAAGAGCCTATTAGAATTTCTAATAGAGCTTATATACTATAGCTAACTAGCTTACTTATAGTAGTATTATATAGAAGAAAAGAAAATAAAGAGTAATTAAAGCTTCTAAGGTATATTCTATAAGCTCTTTCTAAGTATATAAAAAGATCTACTATTCTTAGAAAGCTAGGCTTATAACTATAATAGAGCTTATAAAACTATACTTAGGTAATTAATAGTATTTAATTAGTACTATCTAATCTATATCTAAAATATTAATTATATAGAAAGAGATTTTAGAGGTTATATAATTTTATATAATTAGCTTATAGGCTTCTAGAAACCTACTTAGTTTTATAACCTTATTAAGTAAGCTCTTAAGCTTCTATAAAGCTACTTAGTAGTTAAGTACTAGAGTAACCTAATTAGAGTATAGAAGTAAGAAAAAAGCTCTATAGTAGTAATCTACACGCTTTATTATATAATATAAACTTATTCTAGAAGTTACTTAACTAAACTTATAAAGAGTATTAAGTAAAGATTAATATTAATAAGAAATTATTAGTAGAAGTAATTATATATTTATTATATAATAAGAAAATTCTAGTATAAGTAAAAGAAAGAGCGTATAAGAAGGCTAAATACTTAGTAAATAAATTAGAAGAGTTAAGTAAGAATATATTATAATCTTAGAGAATAGTATATAGAGATAGTAACTTATTACTAATAGTAGGCCTTAGATTAGTAGAATACTAGGCCTTAAGTTATATAATATCTTATAAACTCTATATAGGCCCTAGGCTAAGAGTATAAGATATAATAATATAATATTATATAATATTCTATAATTTCTATAGTATTCTATAAATACTATAAGGCTCTTAATAGAACTTAGTAGAAAGCTATACTATACTATAAGATATTTTAAGTATATAGTTAGTAGAAATATAACTCTTATAGTTTATATTTAACTTAGTTAGTTAAGTTTATCCTTAGAATCTTAACTCTAACTCTTAAGCTAGATAGTCTACTCTATACTACTTATTATTACTTTCTATTATTATAGTATTTTACTAGGTAATAACTCTAACTCTTATAAACTCTTCTATACTAGTACTTATCTCTAAGAACTACTATAAATAGTACTTATAAGCTTTACTTAAAAGTATAACTTTAATACTTAGTATCTAGATATATCTTCTATATTAATAAAGAAGGCTTTCTTTTAGGCTTTAGAAATATATTTTTTAATATATTTATATATAGAAACTATAAAAAGGCCTTTTAGGTATTAGAGCTAGTTTCTATTAATGCGTAGGTAGTTCTTAATAAGCTTAAAGTATAATATTATACCTCTCTACTAGTACCTCTACTAAAAATACTATAGTAATTCTAAATACTAAGTAATATATATAAATTTAGGTTATAATTAAAGCTTATAAGTAAGCGCTTTATATAGTTACTAATATTTACTTAAAAGAAGTTCTTAAAGCTTATTAAAGAAGCTAAAGAGATACTATATAATAATATACTTCTTATAGCTTATATATAAAAGTATAAAAAGTAATTAGTAGAAATAACTAAGTATAAGACTTAAAAAAGAAAGTAGATCTAGTATAGAGGTATAATAGAGTATAGTAAAGTAGTATTATTAGTAACTAGAAGTATAGCTATAGCTTATATAGTATTAAAGAAAGTAAATAGTAGTAGTAGTTAAGAAAGAGCCTAGCTAGGTTAATAGTACTATAGTAACTTTAGAAAGACTAGTTATAATACTTATATATACTAGAAAGATATAGAATCTTCTTTTATATCTAATATAAGTATATTATATATAGTTTCTATAAAAAGTAGAGAGTTTACTTAATTTATATATAGTATTAGTAATACTAAGAAAAAGTAGCTAGCCTAGTAGTATAGCTAGCTTAGTAGTACTTTATATTAGTATATTAAAACTATAGTAACTATAGTAACTATAAAAAAACTAGATATAATCCTTATATAAGTATAAAATCTAAAAAAGAAACAGTCTTTCTTAAAGATTACGCAACGCGTTATTTATTTAGCTAGGGTCGTTTGCAAAGGCAGAAAAATATCCTTTAATATGCAAACAATCATGCCTGGTCAAGCGACTGCGCTAAACACATAGCGAAATATCTTCCTCTTAATCTTTGTAAATCCTCATGGGTACCTATCTCAGCAATCTTACCATCTTCCATGACAAAGATGATGTCTGCATGTTGAATCGTGCTCCTTTATATAATGTCAGCGATTCACTCTCTCAGAAGTTGGATTGAAGATACTAACAGTCTATGCGCAACGGCAATGGTCGTCCTCGTCATCGCTGCCTCATCTAGCGCCTTCTGAACAATTCTCTCACTCTGAGTATCCAACGCCGAAGTCGCTTCGTCCAACAACAACAGTCGTGGCTGGCGAATCAGCGCTCTGGCAATCGCAATGCGCTGCCTTTGGCCACCGGAGAATTGTAAGCCCTTAGATCCGCAAGGGGTTAGGAGACCTTCAGGCAGTGAAGCGACAAACTCGAGGACGTTAGCTTGACGACAGGCTTCCTGGACTTCTGCATCAGAAGGCTCATGCTTGAGACCGAGAGCAATATTCTCGCGTACAGAGCCGAGGTAGAGAGGTGGCTCCTGTTGGACAAGCGACATGTAACGGCGGTAAAGCTGGGGAGACATGAGCGAGACGTCCTGGTCATCTAACATGATGCGTCCGGAAATGGGGTCGTAGAAACGCAGTAGCAGAGAGACGACCGTACTTTTACCACAACCAGAGGGACCGACGAAGGCGGCAAATGTACCAGGCTCAATCTTCATGGAAATACCTCTCAGTACCCTAGACGCGTTACGCTGCTTGTATCTGAACTCAACATTCTCCATTGCGATCGTTCCGTCTGAGGATGGACCCTTGCCGTTAGTCTCTTCTGATTCGCCAATGTACGGCTTGACAGTTCGTAGCCATAGGATATAGTTCGCAGCTCCCTCCGCTTTTGTGATTGAGGTGCTGTACATGAAAAACTGTGCAACGCCCTGACCACCAAAGACAATGGCAATGAAAATAACGAAGAATTGTGATGTATCATACTCGCCCTTCGCGATCAGCTGCGATCCGTACCAGAAGCCAAGCGCCATGACTAGGAAGTCGGCAGATTGCGAAAGTGCATACGGGATGAGCGCGAAGATGAGATTCCGGATGACCTTTCCGGTGATCGCCTGCAGCGTGTCGCTATATTGGCGCATGATAGAGGTTTCGAGTGTAAGCATGCTGACTGTACGGATGGATGTAACGGCCTCCGTTGCGAGCCCAGCACTGCCTGAGAATTGTTCTTCCGTAGCAACCTCAAGCTTTTGGTCAAGTCGAATGCGATAGTATCCGGCAGCGACGATGATTGTTAGCCCACCGAATACGAGCGTAAGTCCGAGTTTCCAGCCATAAGCTATACCAAGCGCACTGCTGGCCGTGATGTTAACCAAGATGTTGAACATAAGACCCAAGTTCGCAGACATCAACTCTTGCAGTGCTGTAGGCGCAGATGACAACTTCGAGGTCAATGCACCAGACGAGTTCTCCGGGCGATCGAAGAAATCTTGATCAAAGCTGATGATGCGCTCAATCATCTCTCTGCGATACCGATGAGTCAAGGTCTGTCCGATGCTGTTGCATGCAAGGCCGATGATGAAGTATGCGAAGAGGTTGGCAAGTGCCAGTATAAAGAACATGAGGGACCAGAAGTTGGCTTGATCTTGTGCCTCAGACCCTTGCAGCGTGAAGACCCGAACGAGGCGGGAGAAGATGACGGCTTGTGCTGGATAAGTGCCACCACCAATAATCCCGCCGATTATCGTGGCAGCATACCAGTAGTAAAGGTCTATGTTCTCTTTTAGCATGATCCAAATGCATTTAATAAGGGAGTAGCCAAGAGTTCCAGCGGCAAGCTGCTCAACTTCGCGTTCGAGCTCTGTCGTGCTGTACTGCGATTGAGTTCGCTGCAAGGTAGCTTTGCGATCCAGACTATTGCTAACCATCTCTGCTTCTGGTAGCTCTCTTTGAAATTCTTCCTTGTTATCCTTCGTACCGAGGTCTTGCGCGCGTACCATTGCCCCATAAAGGCCATCTCTTTCGATCAGTTCGTGGTGCGTGCCCTGCTCGTGGATTTGACCATCCTTCATGACGACAATGTTGTCTGCTGCCATTACGGTAGCAAGCTTGTGTGCTATGATCAACGTGGTCTTGTTAATCGAAACACGGTTGAGTGCGCTCTGGACGACCTTTTCCGCGCGTGGATCTAATGCGCTGGTCGCTTCGTCGAACAACAAAATCCTAGGGTTCGACACGATACTTCGAGCAATGGCGATACGCTGTCGTTGACCACCGCTAAGCATGCTTGCTCGCTCTCCGACTTGTGTGTGATAGCCTTCGGGTAAAGCTTCGATGAAATCATGCGCATTGCTGTTCTTACACGCTTCCTGCACAATCTCCATTTGCTTGTCCATTGGTAAATGCTTCTGATCTCCTATCAAGCCCTTCACAATGTTTTCGAAGATCGTGCCTTGGAACAGGGTCGGCTCTTGCTGAATCAGGCGGATGTTGGATCGCAACCACTTTGTGTTGTACTCAGAGATGTCTCGACCGTCAAGCAAGATTCGACCGGAAGTGGGCTTGTACCATCGTTCGAGGAGACCAATCAGAGTCGACTTGCCGCACCCACTAGGACCAACCAGAGCCGTTGTCTTTCCAGCTGGAATCGAGAGACTCACGCCCCTCAGAACTTGAGCGCTCGGCCGAGCAGGGTACGCAAAGCAGAGATCGTGTACGACGATTTCTCCGTTACATCTGGCCGGTTGCATACCTTCGGCCGAGAGCGGATCGATTGCTGAAGGGCTGTCAATGATGGAGAAAAGTTCGCCCGCAGCTGACGACGCATTGGTGATTGCCTGAAACTGTGGGAAGACAAGTAGTGTTGCAGTGGCACCAAGAACGACACTCAGCACAACGGTAAAAACTGTGCCCACGTCGCCAATCTCTCCACTCTGGAACATGCGGAAGCCCTTCCAGAAGGCCAACGAAGTGCCTGACATGACCAAGAAAGTCTGGCCAGAGAAGAGTACACCGTAAATGACCGATTTCTTGTTGCCTTCCTTGTGCGCCTTTTGCAGGTAGGTCTCGTAGCCGTCGACTATCTTCTGGTGAGCTCCAAAGGCGTGAATAGTTCTAATCGAGCTGATTGCATCTTGCGCCAGGGCACCAGCCTGTGAGTAGATTTTGGTCTGTGTGTAGTCAGTTAGTGAACGGGGTCCGATCAAAAGACACTTGAGTACTGACTATTCTAGCTTCGATAGGCGTATCGAGGGCAATGCAAACTCCCGTGATTAAGAATATAGCGGGTATTATACTCATCACGATTAGAGCGAGCTTCCATTGGACAGCCAGTGCTACGATAAAGCCGGAGAAGAAGAGTGAGATGCCTTGAACGCATGTGTAAAGCTTCTCTGCTATGCCTTGGTTGATTTTGTTGCCATCTGGATCGCGCCGTCAGCAATACAAACATGATCGCCAGATCGGGTTTCTTACTTGTTGTGACCTGAGTAGCAGCAGACCCGCTGCCATCCTTGTCGAAATGTGCTACGTCTTGCCGGAGCAGTTTGTCTAGGAAGTCTTCACGTAAGGCGCATGTTGTCCTGGCTGCGGCGATGCAAATACACAGCGTACCCAAATACCCGATCACAAAACGAGCGACGAACAGATATACAAAATATAGAACCAGGCGATTGATGTTGTTGGTGAACGTGGAGCTATCTTGCCCTATGGCCTGTTGATTAAACTCGGCTGTCGACCTGCCAAAGACTAGAGTCATCAAAGGTAGAGCAGCACCAACAGCTATTGCGCCTGCAAATCCAAGCGCATACAGTATGCGGTCGGCTGTACGTGCGTACGTGAAGATGCGCTGCGCAGTAATAGATGAGCTGACAGTCTTAACAATGAGCAGCGCTTGTGACTTACAAAGTAATCTTTCAAGCTTCCCTCCTTCTCTTCTTTCTTTTCTTCCTTCGAATATTTTTCCTTCGAATGCGTATTGTCGGTGTGGTCCTTCTCCGTTCCGAAGTTCTCAGGCATGTCACTATTGGTTACTGGACTTTCATCTGGCTCTTTCATGGTATTGGAGCTATGCCGAGTAATTGTGGGTACGTTATGCTTGTCCGCCATTGTTGGCAGCGTGTTGGTAACGAATGCGCATTGGTGGAGTGTAAAGGGCGCGCTGTTTGTCAAGTGTTGTGAACAAGATATTGTGCGTTTATAGCTACGCATGCGGCTCGGGAGATGGACGGCTAGGATTCCGGGGTCACCAAGGCGGCGCAACGATTGCCCGTCAGCCGCAACACTAAAACGTCATGACAATTTTCACTGTCGAGCAGGTTTAGATCCAGATCGCAAGTGAATGCCAACGAATGCAAGATTCAAATAACGCAATCCACCGCCGAGCTACGCACACCACCGAGCTGCGCACCTTAATGCAACTACCTACCTCTCCACCTCAATAACCTAACGCCACAACTAGCAATCGCAATAAATAGTGCATAAAGTCAATCGCCCTGCTCTGCTGCATCTTCTGTACAAGTGCGCTTATTGGGTTCTGGTTTAGCATATCTTTTGCAACGTTAAATTCACAACTAACCACTACCTGCTTCATTTCTCTTCTTACATCCCTTCCTCTTAACTTGCATCTCTGCCTCCTTTTAAGCAATTAATATCTCTCCCTCCGGCTATAGTAGAGTTTCTCTCTTCTAAATTTGTTTCTTTTTGCGCTTTTTTTACTTAGAAGCAGCGTTATTAGCTGCTTTAAGTTTAGCTACTCTGGCTGCTAAGAAGTACGGAGGAGCATTTCAAGAGTCCCCCCTCCTCCCCGGTCATCGCACAGAGCAAGTCAGGGGTAAATCGGCCTGATAGTAGATAAGAGCTTTCAATTAGTTCTATGCGTATTCGTGCTCTCTTTAAACTTTTCTCCGTTCTCTGAGTTAATAGTCTTTTAAATATAGATTAGTGTCATGACCCAGCTCTGGCCAACTGGGCCAAGACAGCTACCAAGAGGTACGAAAGTGTTCACTCACATGAGTGAACAGGCCGGGACAGTTTTATATCGTCATCCCAACTCTGTTGGGGCCTGGACATAGCCAGAGTCTAACAATCAGAATATGTTGAATCTAGTTCTATATCTTCTCTTCATGTCGCTTATTCTAACACTGTTCTCACGTATAGATAGCCTAAGCTCTGCTCTTTAGTGCTTCTTTCTTTATTATGTATCTCTTTATCTAGAGCTAGCAAGGCTTAATAGTTTGTATAGATGTAGACAGCACCGAAAAAATTGCAGAACAAGATATATACTGTCTTGGTTCTCGATATTGGATCAATGATAAGTTCTACGTCACTTCCGTATCGCATTTTGGGGTGGGAAATTGCTGTCAAAACCATGGTATAATCTACGACTGATATCGTAAAACAACGCTGTTCGCGGAACCTAGCCTTCTACATACCATCCGTATATTCGATGGGTGTCTCCTGAAGATTTTTCCAACCTGTAGATTTCTTTATCAAAACTTGATACAACAACTGAAATAACGACCATTTATATCGTACTGGTTCTCTATAGCAAGTAAAATAACACATCCGACAAGGACGAAAGCCCACTTTAGCGCACTGTCCAATTAAGCATAAGTTGCAAGTGAATCGAACATATAAAACCTATTATCTACACATATGCTATAGTATCACAGCGAACCACTATAGCCGAGTCAACTGAATAGGGTCGAACCGCTCTATGCTGCTCCACCTTCCAAAGTAAGGACTTTGCCACTGACCTGTTCATCTTCCTTACTTTCAAGAAACCGAAAGGCATTCGCAGAATCTTTCCAAAAACCCATTGTGGGTCAAAGATGACGCGTGAGTCACAATCTGCTGACGCTACTTGCCGGTGTTGCCCTTTCCGTTCGGGATGTAGTGATGCGATGCCTCAGTAATATGTTGTTCACAGCATCACCAGGTGCAACAGAGTTGACACTGATTTTCTCATCGCCTGAGTCCTTTGGAAAATTGCGAACGAACAGTTGAATGGTGGCTTTAAGTCACGGGCAGAGATAATGCTTTGTCACACTGGAATCCGTGGAAATATTGCATGAAGTTCAGGTGCTGCATCCGCTCTCATTGAGGTGGGGGTATGCTTCTCGCAATACGAAGAATTGTTGAGGAGCATGGATACCTGGCTTAATTTCTCTTCTGTAAGATCTTTCCAATAGCCAAAGCTAACAATTCCAGATTTGCTGACCGTAATGTCGGGCTGTCCCGAATGAGCAACTGTATTATCAAAAGTTTTTACAATCTGCGGGACCTCGCTTGCATTGGTCTTGACCGTGATGGCGTCGCTACAAAGTGCTTTAATCTGCGCAACTATCTTATTGGTATCCTTGGTTGAGTTTGCATAGTTGACGATAACGTTCACGCTGAGGCGACTGAGATGCTGTGCGATTGCTGAACCATTTGCACGGCCTGAGCCGGTGATTATGACAGCTTTGCCATTACGTTGGCTGCAAGTGTAGGTTTCGGTATGGCTGTAAGGCATGGTGAAGATGAACTTGGGATGACTTGAAAAGAGGAAAACGAAAATTAGAGCTTGGAAGAGGATGAAGTTGGATTGTTGGAGTGATTAACATTTCCCCAAGCTTTTCTAAATCTCATATGCTGTCCAAGCTAACACTGCGTATTATATAATTCAGGCGGCTCTATACTCTAATCTCGCTTTCACATTTGCAACTAATCCGAGACTGCGCATTGCAGCACTTAGGCGGTCTGATGCTGCTAGGCTGTAGCATACTACTGAATGCACCTGTCTTAGGCGAGCTGGATATGGAGCTACACCTTTTGCCGGGTTGCCTAAGGTGTTTCATAACGGATCAGTTCAAACCGTTCGTAGCCAATACTCTTCAATCTCGACAAAGTCTGATGGGATCTTCTATCGCCATAGAGTTTATACAGGAACAATCAATAGTGCGAGCTGTGTTGTAACATGCTGCGCAAACGATATCAGAGCATCACACTACCTTGGAAGGAAGGCCAAATATCTTCTTCAAGACAATGTTTACAGCACAACCTGAGTTTAGCCTTCGCCGGAGCTATTATAAATTGAATTACTAGGGTAGACACACAAAGTCTATGAACAGAAATAGTATATACTTACATTACTATTATGATATCTATCGACTACAATGTTTCAATATAGGGGTAGAAACAGAGAGTGTGTTTTCAAGGTACACAATAGTAACTATAGAGAAAAGAAAAGCTTATATCTCTACAGTAGTTTTCCTAAAGAGAATCTGCTTTACTAGCCAATCTATTCCTATTTAGTATTAGTGTCCCCTTAGTAGGAATTCAATTATGAGGTAAAGTAACATTGCCACTATAATTAAATGTTATCTTTTTAAACTGTGCGCTAAATGAAATTAAGGCGGGGGTGCGGGGTTCTGCGATCATGCGCAGAAGCGGCATCGCATTGCGGCTGTTTTCACCTCGGAGTGATAACAGATGCCCGAGGATCTGATCACGTGGATATTCTCGGTCTTGCTGCTCGTAACATGTGCATAAAGCCTCAAACTAAGTGTATGTTCCACATGCAAATTGCGTCGTTAGCACTAAGCCACAATCATCATGCAACTCTTTCGAGGTCTCGCATCCGCCGCCCTTCTTTTTGGCCGCGCAACCATCTCCACAAACATTACAATTCCGAATGCACCCGGTCTCGAATACTTATACACTGCGTTTGTGGATTGTGAAGCCCGAATTTTTACAACTCAAACATCCAAGGGCCTGCGAACAGCGATTCCTATCACAGGCGGCAATTTCACGGGCCCGCGGCTGAGCGGTAAGATCCTGGATCTCGGGGCTGATTGGGGCCTCAGTGATCCGCAGACAGGGCTCTTCACCGCAGATACAAGATACAACCTCCAGACGGATGATGGCGCAAACATATATATCCAGACGTCAGGATCACGTCAACCAAGCGGCAAGTTGCACTTGCGACTCATCTTCAAAACAGGTGATAAAGAGTACTATTGGTTGAATTACATTACTGCGGTGGGACTGCTGCAGCACGTTGCAGATTACGCCAACGGCAGCTATACGCTTAGAATCGATGCTTGGAACGTAGGTGGGCTCGGATGCTGATTTTGCTCGAAGACTAACATATTTCAGCTTGCCGATGAATGGAAAAACACAACGTTCGTCAACGGAACAACGTATTAGGGCACTGCTAGGACCTCTGGGGGTCATTCGAATGTTTTTCGTTCGTTGAGCAGTTTGAGAGCACGCAAGCCGAACGAAACGCTGCTTGTTCAGTTGTCAAACGTAGGTTTGCTTTGAAACAACTATTACTTTGGTAGTAATGAGAGACAACGATAAAGAACATAATAAATGGCCCGCAGTACAATCCATACCCCACGGGAAGTTATCGACATGACTTGTATGGACTCCATCACGTTTCCCGGTGATAGGCATATGCATTCAATGCACCATTCACTGTCAAAGCTTCTTGATCACTGGTCCCATCTCGGCTTCTCCAAGATCAACTCAGGTGGATTCATTAAAGTGGGCGAGAAGTGGCCTGTTGACGCTAATGACTGCTCAAGGAGCGTAGAGCGACTGACGGCTCGTGAGCTTCAAGAGTGGATGATGGTACGTTTTCAGTCATTCCCAGGAACAGTGAGCTCGTTGCCGAGATTGGGGGCGTATAGGGAACGTACGCGTACCGTGAGTCGTGATTTCGGATCGCCAAGGGCCAAGATGTGTGTCTTGAAGAGAATCGACAAAACGTTGTAGAAGGAAAGGAGCTTGCCACTTTTGTAAAGTTGCAGTGCTTACGTCATGCAACCCCTCCGGAACTGAGTAGATTCTGATTGCGCTCCTTCCACTTTTAAATTCAACAACGACCTGACTATCTACATTTCAATGCGCTGAGCGGACCTCGACAAAAGCAAGACACGGCGCTTGTTTGCTAAGAATACGGTTCGCTACTCCGAGATCTTCTCCACAGAATTTTCTATTACCTCTGTCTACAGAACTCTACTCTCTGCGTGTATACTTATAAGTCACTCTATCTTCCTCGAATTGATTCATAATGGGCCTTCTGATCTTAGAACTTAAAGGTCTCGACCCCTTGGTGGAAGACACGTCTCATCCTAGATCTGCCAAGTGCGATTCTGACGTAAGCCCATGCAATCAAAGATTAGCAGCGTGCACATGTATTGGGTATGACAGTGCGACAGCGCTGGTCTTGCTCAAACGTGACAAAAAGCAGCATGGGAATTGGAAAAGCTGTCTTGGACCCATGTCCGGAAGTTGCTGATTGGTTTCTTTCGGCAAGATTACATCCCGTCTCACGCTGACAGACCGAATAGCACCAGAAGGCTCCCATGCCGCCTAAGCTGCGAAGCCGAATAGCAGGTTTGTTACGGCGTCGTTCTAGCCCATATCTGACTACAAAACTTCACCAAGATCCCGCTGTGTAGTTTTAACGAGAATGCCAACCGATTTTAAGACCAACGGAGCTTCTTTTAGCACTATGGAGGGCTGCATTGTCTAACCTTTGGGTTTCAGGAACTCTCATCGGCTTTTGCATGATAGTCTACGTCTTGTTCCCAGACCAATATCTGGGAATCCCTACAAGCAGATGTCCTAAATGCAATCATGGGGCGACCTTGGTTCCTTGGGGATCTACTCCGGTCTAGGTTTCGGTGGAAAGGTTTTCGACTGGTTTTCAATCCAATGCCTAAAATTAAAGTCGTCGCTTGTCCAAGCCTTCATTCCATCGATGTCTACAACACACCCTGTCTTGACCTTATCTGATCTCCGCGAGATAGAGGACATTGTCAAGCGGAGAACAAACGAGATTGGTCGTGCCAATATTGTGCACACGTGGTTCAGTCTGCTTGCTCCGAGGGCAAGCATTGGAATGAAGAGTAGAAACGAGGGGTTTCGAAAGCAGAGGAGGTTGTGGAGTGTGATACTTAACACAGCATTTCTAAACGAAATGATGGCCAGGAACATAAATTCGGTCGCTCTCGAAGTGGTAACGTTGTGGAAAAAGAAGTCAGAACACGCAATAGGCCTTTCATTCGACGCGCGAGACGATGTACAAATAGCCATGCTCGAACCGTCTTGGAGAAATATATTCGGATCGAGCTTGAGGTTGTTAGAATCGAAGCAAGAGGCTGTAACACGCTCTCAGCTTGACGATACAAACAAGGAATGCGGAGTGGCAACCTTCGAGACTGGTGGGTTACCTGAAATCTATGGAGTACTTTGTACATTGTTCTCTTGTCTTGATTGAGTGGTGCAAGGTCTCTCGCCACAAGTTTACTCGTGGCCGTTCCGAGCCAGGGGTATCTTAACCCGAGCTGAGCTAAAGAAGGACCAAATTCTGGACGACCACATCCAAGCAGCATGCGCAAAGCCCTACTGCAGGCCTAACAACGATAGCTGGAGGACATCCAACGCCATAAACTTGGTACTCAAGATGGATGCAAGGATGAGTGGGCTCGGAAATATCACGCACGAAGCGCTTCGCGATGAGGCACTTGAGCTTCTTCTGGCAGGTGGTCAAAGTACTACCTCAGCCTTTTTCCTATGGATTCTCAAGTACCTCATGGATCATGCAGACGTTCAGGAAAGACTTCGAGCCCAGCTTTACCTTACGTTCGGCAATCACGATACGAATGACAGGCCGCATGCAGATGAAATAACGTCCGCATCATCACCCTACCTGGATGCTGTTATCGTAGAGACACTGCAAATATCTGCAACGTTACTCGTCTGCTTTCGCCAAACAGTCGTCGCGTGCAACATCCTAGGCCATCATGTGCCTGCAGGAACGCCACTTATACTTGTAACGACTGGCCCATCGTTCAGCTTCTTATGTATGCCGACATGTTGAATGAGCTTCGCTCTAATACGTCGCAAAGAACTTCTTTGCGCAAGTACGAGACTTCCACCGGCCCAGACAGCAGCATCTTCAGACCGGATCGCTGGCTTGTGCATGGAAAATCCGATCCAAACGCTGTTCACAGGCTCCCATTTTCCGCTGGGCCACGACGGTGTTTTGGGGAAAATACTGCGATGCTAGCGATGCGCATTCTCATCGTTGTGGTGATGATGCATTTTGAACTGCCGAAATTAGCAAAGCAGATGAGTAGTTACAGGGTAGCGGATAGCCTTAGTCGCAAACCACGGCAGTGCTACATCCGTCCAAGGCAGTTGCGCCATTAGGGAGGAGACGAGATCAGATAAGTCCGTACCAAAGCAAGCACGCGGCCAAACGAACTCGCCGTACACTAAACTGCTAATGATTGAAATGAAGGTACAAGGTTACATTTGCTGCGCAAACTTGCACCTACAAAAATAAAGCAGATGATCTCTTAGAATTTCACACTTAAAGAGAGAAAGTTGCTCTTCAAGCTCCTATATACATATAGAGAGAGAGGTTGAAATTTGTATTATTGCAGAGAGTGAAAATCTTATAGGGAGAAAAGCAGGTTTATGCTATGCAGGGAATACTCCCAGCCGCGTGGCAAGTTGCTCTATGGCACGGTGAGCGCCGGCACTTCTCTCGTATTCTAACTAGGCCAGTTTCAATCCGGTCAGAGCTCATGAACCCCTTTACCAACGGTGTCTTTCGAAGCTACCAGTAAGCTCTTTTCGTGTCTTGCCATAAGGCCTGTCATCGACGCAATCCGGAAGTGCACGGTCATTAGTGCGATGCCTCAAGCCGCATTCGGCCCGCCCCTTTTGGAGGGGGAACAGACCGCTACTTCAGGCGAAAGTCTTCAGGACCTCTACGCCCACAACAAGAAACGCTCTGGCAGTTTCGTTCCTTGCTTAAAGTGAATGTGTAGGCACCATAGCACATTTTGTACACCTCATGTCGCATAATCACAACGAATTGTAGCGTTGCGATTGTGATCCCCAGCCCCACAATGACGGAAACGGCTACATCGTGTACTAGTGCCCTTCCTGGTCCGGCTATGGGCACTATTCGTAACGGCCCAGCCTTTCAGTAAGTGGGCCTGGTACTGGCTTTCAAGTGAAATTTACTTGTTTGGTTTTTAACAACGATGCGGGGGGTGTAAAACAGGGGAGGCTCGCAATGTAAAGGCCTCTAATTGGTGTAAGATATCAAATCGGTGTTTTTGCTAGCTCGGTTAAAAATCCTACTTTGTTAGACCCACCTACACTACCTACCATGCCTGACACCGCAGTATGCTCGTAGCTAGTGATGCTGATTGGGACAGTGCGCGGCTGGGTATCACCTGAAAACTTGGTGTCTGCCCAACCTTGTGCTCATAACTGCCAGACTATCTCCCGTCACACTCGCCGATATATCGTCTGTCCTGCATCCCTCGAATTCAGCGACAATGTCGGGCATCCTTTGCGTTTGGGCTGCAGATCTACCAGACTCTTCAGAACAATGGTACGAAGACAAGCACATTCCGGAGACAATGTCTCGTCATTCGGAAACAGCGTTGCTCACTAAAAGTATCCCAACGCCACTGGATAATGATTTGGAAAGTGTGGGAACTAAGGACGCTGCGTGGAAGAACATGACAGTGTACGAAATCAAGGATGTGCAGAAGATCGTAGACACCACACACGACCCGAGCAACGACCCTGTAATGGACGGTTCATTGAAAGGTTCGAGATTCGAGACCAGATTATACGAAGTATACAAGAGCTGGCAGGCCGACGAAGAGTGGAATGGCGGTAGGTTTCATTATCAACTTCAGCCAGCTTAGAGTGCACATAAATGGCGAAACTGATACTGACAAGCGCCCAGATTATTTGGATGTATCCTCACTCATCTTTTTTGAATGGCAGCCTCGCGAAGGGTTCGAAAACGAGGTACTCGAATTCTACGAGCGTGAAATGGTACCCATGTTCATGGCGGCGCCAGAGGCCTTGCGATTGCGATGGTTCAAGATCAGGAATGCTACAGCACTGAAAGGTGACTCATGCACTACACTGAAGAACGAGGACTTATATAGATACATGTCCCTCGTAGAGATGACTTGCGAGGAGTGGCCGTGGGATGAAATTTTTGCAATCAACGGGATGCCTCAGTGGAACGAGTATTTTGAGGACCAGAAGGCCGTGGTGAGTTTACTCGATATCCGAGGATGAAGGCAAGGCGCTGACGCAGAACAGATGTGGCAGGGTAGCCACTACGTGGTGCAGAGGAGCTATCCGGACCAGGAGGTCGACGACAACCGTGACGCATGAGCATGCGTCAGACTCAATCTTTGTGGCTTCTTACACGAAGTCCGCAGCGAGAGTACAGACTCAAGTTTTGAAGCTATCAGGCAATCAAATGTACCGTATGTATAATAAGCGCATGACGTCATCTGTATCTAAGCGGGGTGGCTGTCAAACACACCCTAACGTGACTTTCTTCTATCAATCCATCACCAAACAAAACCCATCACGGCATCCTTCTCTCGCACTTCATACTGGTCGCACAAAGCCTGGGTGACAGTTCTTGGTCATTCAGCAAGTACTTCCCTTGGCTCTCCGCCCGCTCATGCTTACAGCCTTCCCACATCCCTTAAGGCGACACGAAACCCAACACAATGCCACCCAGCAGGCACGTGAGAAACAGTGGCTGTTGGACTTGTAGGCTCCGCCGCAAGAGATGTGACGCGATCTTCCCAATCTGTGGCGACTGCGACAGCCTTAAGATAGGCTGCAGATATGGGTCAAAGCCTGTATGGATGGACAGCGGAGATAGACAGAAACAGGTGGCCTTGTCACTAAAGGAAGAGATAAAGCGGAATGGTGCACAAAAAAGGGAGAGAGCAAAAGATCATAACAAAGCTCCTACCGGCGGCTTATCCAGTCAGCAATACAACGTCATATCTGACATAATGGTAACCAACGACTCGTCAGTGCCTCGATCTACAGTTGCTCGAAAACCAAAGAGCGATACTCTAAATCCAAGAAGCAGAGAGGCATTGAGTTACGAACCAACACTGATCGCCACATTACCTTGGAGTCATCAACAACACCAGCGCTCGGATACGCTCGAGCAAGCCTCAGCTAGTGAATGGAACTTCGTCATGAAGTACCTCGACTTCGTATTTCCGGCTTTTTTTCCATTCTATCGGCCACATATTTTCGACACCGGTCGTAGCTGGTTGCTGCTCCTACTCAGAAAGAGCAGCGTTGCCTATCACGCTGCTCTTGGCTTAGCATGCTACCATTTCACAATTGCGCTTAGCGATACTGAAGAAGGTGTGGAGCATTCTGTCTGTAAACAGCTGCGGTGGGAAGAGGTGGAAAGAGAGACCAAACGGTGTTTTGATAGCCTTCGAGCGGACATCGTGGCGTTGAATCTCAATTCAAGAGGCATGCTTGTTTCCATACAGCAGAAGGTGGAGCTCATGAATAGTATCACCCAAGTTCTCATCTTCGAAATGTCGATAGGTAGATCTGCTCCCTGGGACACACACCTTTCTGCTGCGATCACCTTGTTCGAACAGATTATGGCCAACCCGGAAGCTCATCCAATGTACAGAGGTCAATCCCAGTCAAAGTTTGCATCAGTGCTTCTGGGGATTAGCGACCCTTTGTGGACCAACCCTGGTCCCAGTAATCATATCTGGTCCGCTGGCCAAACTGGGTTCCGGTTTTGTGCCGGCTTATTGATCTTCATCGATACCATGGCAAGCACTGCTCTCGGTGAAACACCACGCCTTATACGCTACCACTCTGACCTCCTCTCAGAGCTTGATGATGGACTACCTGTTGTGGGCGAAGCTGAGATACGGCTCTCGGGATTGGTCGGTTGCCATAACTGGGTTGTGAGGTCTATCGCCGAGGTATCTGCCGTGATCTCCTACAAGCGGGCAAATGGATTCCGTGAACTTCCAAATATACATGTAGACGACTGCGCATCTAAAATTGCCGTCGCTCAAAAGAGCAATATTCGCATAGTTCAGCGAAGCCTCGCTGCTAGTGCGACCTCGTATCCAGACTACCAAAGGGATCATAGTTTGGTTGACCTTACGCCACTCGACCTTGGTCCCAATCCTTCCACCTCTTCTATTGCAACCTTGATATGGGGCCTTGCAGCAGAGATGTACTGCCTTACAGTGACCGTAGGCTGGGATCTATCGAATTCTGAACTCATGACCAATTGCGCACACATTGTTGGGTTGCTCGAAAACGTTCCGCTAGACCAATTGCGCACCCTCGCGTGGCCAATATGTGTTTCTGGCTGTTTCGCTCCAGGCCACAAGCAGCGGTTCTTTCAAGCTCTTTTCACAAAGTTAGGCAAGGTTCATACAGCTGGCGCCCTGAACGACGCTCGAGAATTGATGGAAAAGGTCTGGCAGAATAAATCAACGCTGGAAGGGAGCGACCTCGACCTTGCATCAGGCTGGTCCTTTCTAGGTGCATCAACCCTGCTCGTTTAAGCACATGAGTGGGTGGAAAGATCGACTCGATTATTACTCTATGCTGAACAGCTGTGGCTTTATCAAATTTCATCCCTGCTTGCATATCGTTTCCATGTTACCCGACAGCTCATTGCACATTCAGCGTTTGATCGTTCAGTGGCCCTTCCAAGCACTAATTATCTCCCTGGTACTGGTCGTTTTGATATCCGGAAACTTCTCGTTCAACGAGTTCTTCGTCGGATGATACATGATCCCGTTCAAAGCCCACAGTCCGAATTTCGACAAGAACTCCGTAAGTAACGGCTTGGGGAAGTACGGGTACAAGTACGGGTGAGAAGGCAGCTCCGTAACTTCACCGCCACGCAATTTCTCGGTTGAATCGTACGTAACAATGAACTTGTCGCCTGTTCACGCTGTTAGCTTTCTCTTTCTTGTGGCTGAAATATAGTTCCTACCGGTCGCTTCCTCAGCAAGCTGAACAATCTGCTTGACTGATGCCTGATCACTATAAACATTTAGAACCTCGTCCCACTTCTCCAAGCTCAATGCCGCAACCACGAATTTCCCGAGATCCTTGGTATACGTGAGATTGATCAGTTCATCACCAGTGGTCCCAGGGATCGCAGCCATTCTGTGAGCGATGTCCACAAAGACCACAAGAGGGCTGAGGTGAGACTCAACGTGGGGTATGCCGTAGTAGTCAAGGAACAATCCGTTGTGGAACTGTGTCCATTCGAGGTTTGTTTTGCGCAGGACTTCAAGGCTTTGCTCGCGGAAGATGTTGGGTCCGATACGTAGAGATCTAGCAAATAGCGCTGTCAGCCATTGATCTCATCTAAGACTCTTTGAGAGACACCCACTCATCTTCAGGTGTCTTGTCACCCCAGCTGCTTTGTACGAAGCGTTTGACAGGGGCCGATTTAGCTGCCGCTGCGATCAAGTTGCGTTCCGATTGTGCCGCAACAGGATCATACATGACAATGGTAGATATGACGGTATGCACCTTATGCTCTTCGAGAGTTTGAGCAATCCGATCGACGTTGTTGTAGTCAACAGCAAAAGTTGGGACAGGCGTTTCTCCATTAGGGATCTTAAACATGTTAGCAGCACATCTGGAGGACAAGGCTCGTATAAGCGCTACCTTACGACCTATCACAATCACATGGTGTGTTCCATCTTTTTTGAAGGCATCGACAATGGTTTTGCCTACGTTGCCGGTTCCTCCAACTACTGCCACGACAACCATGGTGTGTATCTTTGTCGAAGAAGTTTAGCGGGCTTGTCAATGGGTGTGTATTTGCAACAGTTCTACTTCTGCTGTAGACAGCTGAAAGTAGTAGATGTTTTGACGATATTGAAGATGTTGGTGGAATGTAGTTACTATGGGAGCAGGTCCGCTTTATACATGTTCTATTGCTTTCACCGGAGCAATTGTTAGACCGCTGGAGTGAACTCTATCAAGCGCAATTTGCCAAAGAAAGCAACATCACGGACGAATCGCGAGCTCCAAGGGAGACAGTTAACTTGTTGATCAAGGTTCCAAGATTGGTCGCTCCAGGATGGTCAGATTTCAGCGCACGCACTAGTCCTAAATGGAGTACCCGCGCGGGTTCTTCAATACGGGTAGCTTGTGGATGACAGCATCTTCGGAAACATCAATCATCGGACCTCATTACATTCTCGGGTGCCTTGAGGCTCTCGTGCGGGTCACAATTTGTAAGCTCACTTCAAAATGATCTCGATGTTGACATCAGATGATAAGGGACGCAGGGGCCCGGTACACTTCAACCGCCGAGCGAAATGTGAATGAGTTTCTTTGGTGCTTAGATAGTCTGGTTCGTGTCCGTTGACATTTTCAAAATCTTACACATGCAGTACGCGAAATAAAGAAGCGGAAGGCAAAACAAAACACTAAAATGCTCATGATACAGATCGTGACCTTGACAATAGCAGCGTATCAAAGACCCTCACAAATGATACGCTGCAGTCCAAACGCCGGAAAAAACCTTCATAGCACCCAGTCCAAAGAACAGTGCAATGTCAGTAAAGTGGCGCCCCATGATATCTCAATAAAGCAAGCCAGTCTGAGCTCCTCTTCGTCGTCTCACAACACTCGAGTACTGTCCACTCTCCAGATTCACCGATGGGTCGCGCTTTGCTGTTCAACACCAGAGACTTCCCATTGACAATTCCCAGCTGCATGAGCTTTTCCACTCCGGCGTAGTTGTCTCTCCGTATTGCGTTCAGTATTGACGAGAGTTGCGGTCGGCGGAGAGCACGGCCTGCATCCCACCGGTAGACCATATCAATGAGTTCAGCGTACCTGAATTTGGTCTCGACGTCGTTATCTGTATTTGTGCAAAGCAAGATCGAGTCATACGCGGGTGGCAAAGCTGCAATTTCGCCGCGACTGGCTGCTGCAGAAATGAAGTCGAGTAGGATGCCTACATTGTTTTTGTTGTTGTGTTTGATTGCAATGTCGAGTGCTTCATAGGTTAGCTCTGGAGCCATTGGAAGCATTTCGAGTAGCATAGCTGTTGCGGCTTCCCCACTCCCACTTGCTGCAAATTGTAGGATGTTCATATCTTCAATAGCAGGATCTCGAGGGTGGGCACCAGATCGAAGCAGCACTCTTGATACCTCCAGTCTGTCTAGCGCAAGTGCAACAACGAATGGCAAAGCTTTGATCTCTCTCTTGTTCCGCCTGAAGTATACCTCTTCCCTGACTAACGCAGGCTTGTGCTGAAGGATGAGTTCAACAGCTTGCGCTGCGTCTGCTGAGATCGCTCTTCCAAGTGGGGTCCTCAGTCCCACATCGGTTTGCGTGCGCTGAGCGCGGCTATAGTCGAAGCCTCTGTCGACAAGCAAATGAAGTATACGAAGTGCATCATCTGGTCTTTTCTGCCACGTCTCCTTGCTCAATGCATTAATCGGCGATACAAAGCGAGTCTTCTTCTCCTGATGTTGCTGAATGTCATCTTCCCTCTCGTAGTCATTTGGTGCACCCTTCAGTGCCAACATTTCTTCGACTGTGTCCGCCCAGCCAGCGCTGGCGAAACATGCGAGTGCCGAGACTTCGTAGGTAGTTTGCCATGGGCGGTGTTGATAGTTGGCAGACTGCAGTTCACTTTTACTGTCGAATAAGCCTGACACAAGGGCGGTAGGGTCAAATCTTGAACTGCCCATGATGAACTTCATCACGCTCATGCCATCGTCAACATTCTCCCATCGAGATACCCCATCCAGAACACTCGATTTCGGTAGACGTACTTGAGTCTCTGCCCAGTAGTGCTGCGTTTCCTCGATCTCACGTGGCCATTGCTCGGTCATGGGGTTGGCACCGTGAGACGCTAACAGACAGCTGGCGAGCTCTGCGTGGCCCTTGTATGCTGCTGATAGAAGCGCATAGTCAGTGGGGGTGTATTTAACCTTTAGACGAACTTCACCATAA
The DNA here is from genome assembly GCA_012274445.1 of Sclerotiophoma versabilis. Lineage (NCBI taxonomy): Eukaryota > Fungi > Ascomycota > Dothideomycetes > Pleosporales > Didymellaceae > Sclerotiophoma > Sclerotiophoma versabilis. The sequence continues at coordinate 967,896 of JAAROD010000093.1, forward strand.
CTCGCACCATTGCGAAGTAGGAAGTCCACGACCCTTGCGTGCCCTTCCTCCGTTGCCTTAGCCAAGGCTTCGTGCTTGATCTTTTTTGTTCTTCCCGCCGGATCCGCACCCATCGAAACCACAGCTTTTACCAGGGATAAACTGCCCTCCTGTGCAACTTCTTCTAAGATTTGGTTCAAGATCTCTGGCGAGGGGCCTCCACTGGTAGGGCCTGCTGTGTTTGATCTTTTGAGGGTAAATCCTTTCCTTATCGACGAACTTGCCGAGCTTTTTCTGCCTGACGTGATATGTTTCTTCTCAATACGATGCGAAATCTCAGCTTTAGCCTGATCCGAAGTCATGTCCGGTGCTTCATTCTCGTACGCGCCCGTAGTGAAAGCAGCTACTGAAAATCTGGGTTTCGCGAAAGTGCTGCTTGGAGAACCGACTGAGGACGAAAAGATCTGTACTGAAGAGACACTACTGCTCTTCGTACTGCTCACAGTCCCCATTCGAGAAAGCGTCGCTGACGGGAGGTTGATTGGGCTCATTTGCAATCTGAGAGGTGCGGGATGTTGTCCACTCAGATTGAGCGACGCCATAGAGTCACGAACTCCACCCTCACTACTACCTGCGTTCGAAATCGGCGGCGTCATAGGCATTGTTGTCGACTTTTTGAACTTTAAAGGCTGTGGAACATCTGAATTTGAAGGCGGTTGCGATACCAAGGCTGGCGCTTGTAATGAATAGTATGAGCTGCTCAGGGGCACATGATATCCTGGAGATATTGGCGCCCGTTCCGTGCCAGGCGACGACATTGAATAACCTATAGGTGGCCTTGGGAAATGCTGATCCAGTGTCAAACTTGGCGAGTGTCCGAGTGACGAGGCCCGAGGCGAAATCTCATCCGCGACTTGGAGACCTTCAGCATGTCTTCTGTACTGCGGTACATGCGCAGCTAGATCGTAGGATGCGTCAGCGAATTTGGATGCTGTTGAAGGCTGCTCTTTTGATGGAAGCGACGGTGGAGAGGCGTCCAGCTCCTGAACGGTGGTTGTAGCGCGCTTTGCGGGTCTGGTGTAGTCCCATTGTAGCCCTCCATACAGAGTAGCGTACTCTCCTAAGCCATCTGCAAAATGACCTTCCTGATTCTGTGTTACAGTTTGTTGCTGCATGTTGAGTGTCGCGCATTACACGTTGTCCAGGAACGTGGGTGTCAAGGATGGGTATATCAGGCTGAGGGAGATAGAGCGGGGTAGAAACCGCTACCTAGCTATTATTGATTCTCTTCCTGACAGCCACTGTGCGGCTGAGAGACCATATTGAGACAGATGCTAAGAACTGCCTGCAGGGCTGCAGCCGTTCAACGAAGCGCGGCCCATCTGGGCGGCACAGGGATGAGCTTCCATCGTAGCTGACCGAGGGCAGAAACGGAGATAGACACGTATATATACAGGCTATCGTTAACCGCTGCCGCGGTCAATGTTGCGAGCGGGTGGTGTGGAGGAGAGTCGCTACGAACTGCTGAGAAAGGTGATGGCTGTTCCACGTGGGGCCCTTGATTGGTCGATCTTGCTGCTTGGCCTAACGCCCCCAATCTCAATATTCATTCGTCTTTCTAACACCATCAACTCTCGTGCTTCAAATATGCCAATACCACTGCATGAGGCCACTTAACAGTATCGATGCGAGATGATACCAAGTCTGTCACAAGACCACTGGGGTCGCACGCCGGCAAAGCCTGCCGTCTGCGTTTGTCCTTGTCGAGCAGCGTTGAACGGAAGAGCATGTGCAAAAGTCTTCTCTCAAATCAAACGAACTGGAGAAACATATCTCTAAATTCATTTCAGTGCATGTCACTATATCCAGGTGCCTCCACTCGCACAAAGTACTGGACAATCTTTTTCTTTAACAATAGTGTGTCTGATTCTCGAGCAATCAAGTCGCCTGATGCAATATATGTGCTTCGTGCAGAGAGGGGACCGTATTTATCGTGATCAACGGCTATCTCTTTGGTTTAAAGGTCTTCAATACGTAACAAAGTGAACCGAAAGGCAAGCACACTCGCGCCGCGGGAAGCTCGGTCATATTTCGGTTTTGCGTCTTGCTCAAAGTGAAATCTTGGTTCTGTCACCAAGGCATGCTAATGTGATTTCAAATTCCCAGTTGGCATTGCCTGAAAATTCGTTTGAGCCGGTGCAGCGTGGTCTTTTGAAGGACGGACATCTGGATGCGGGAGCAGCCGTCCGGATGCTACACCCTACCCCGCTTTTTTCTACACAAGTCTAGCACGACACTAGGCATCTTGTCCACTTCAGGGACAGCGCCTTCTTTACACGTCATTGATGGCTATAACCTGATCCTCGGTTATCTGCGCATACATAGTCTTATCTAAACGCCCCATCGTGTTTCAAAAGTCTCAAACCCGCGTGTCCTGTTATACTGATATCTCAAGACGCTTTGGGAACTATGGCTGACGACAAAAAGAGACAGGCAAAACGTGTAGCCGTCGAGAATGGCGTGTACGTATCAACCACAAGCGGGGAACCCCCAGTAGTAACAACAAGTATAGCGTCAACCCTTCAGGTGCAGTCGTGCTGGCAGCAGCACCCATGTATCTCGCCTTGGTTCCTTTGACATCCTACCTCACGGCACCCAACTCAATCTGCCAATCCCTAACACACGCCGTGATCAAGCTTCTGCCCGGCGTAGGCGTCTCATCGATCACGTCTGGGCGCGCGATTCCTGCGCTTTCAGCTCTCTACTTGTTCTGGACATTCGGCGCGTCTGGAGCGGCTTCGGCTGCGGGGCAGGCCATGGCACGTGAGGAGGGTTTGGATAACGACCATCCCAGGAAACATGTCCACGATTTGGATGGCCTGCCGTTGAGATTGAGGAGCGCACATTACGCGCTGATGGAAAACTTTCCTGGTACATATTTTCCCTCAAAATATCTGGTATAACTACGCATGGAGACTCACGACTGCTGTAGGCTTTGCGCTCGCCGCAGCCCTGGCGCAGATTCTCGCGCCCAATGATGCGCAGATTGTGAATCTACTTGGCTTTCATGTCATCGCCAAGCTGCTTGTGCACTATCCTGCGTATCTGGGCAACGTTGCTTTGCCGAGGACGCTGGCGCACATTAGTGCGACCAGTGCGTTGATCAATGTATGCTGGAGGCTGGCTGCTGGTGCCTAGAAGAGCTGAAACAGATATTGAGAAGAGCAACAGGATCCTCCGGTGTCAGTGAGAGAAGAGGCATCAGGTTATTAATAGTTATGGAAGATGGATGACCATGCGGACAGGATCGAGGCAAGTAAGATGGTAGAAATGTAGGTTTCTATCAAAGGTGACTAGTAAAGCAAGACTGGATGATTCATACGTGATCTTTTCAGCCATGTATTACCACCACAGCACCTCCCACCAATACAGTACCTTGTCGTCTGTCAGGTTATCCTCTCCAGCCCTCATAGTCTTAGTGAAGATCAATCGTACACCCCTCATTGATTTTGCCACTAGCCAGAACAGCTTGTCGTCTGCCCACAGTATGTTTGGAATAACTCGTCACCCAGAGCTAAGCAAGTACCTTTTACAAATTAACTGCAACATGAGTGTTTATAATTGTACCTTTGCTGCCCATGCCAATGCCCATCCTGCCTAAAAAAAAGGGGGTCGGAAATGCCGCCTTTGGAGTTTGGTGAGAACGATGATATGGCAGACGCAGACGAAATAGATGAGGGAGTGGAAGTGTAGGTCAAACGCCATTAGTAACTCTAATAACTACCATAGTTAGCGAATTTGCAGTCGAAACGATTGTTTTAAACGTTCTATTTGTTCATAAATGGCTTGTAGATCGCTGTGGGAGCAAGTTGTCAGACTCGACCTCATCTTCACTCCTGACAACCCCCTCTCACCTTTACCCGCAGTAATAGCGCTGGTATCAATGCTGCTACCTTAAACAGACAGAACAAATGACTTTCGCTCCAACACTCCTTCACTCAAATCTTGCTTCGTCGGCCCGCTCTGACCGGATACCTTTGAGCATGTCATCAGCAAAGAACAGTTCTAGTGCTGCTCGAACCGGCCCCCGCACTCACACACTTTTCTCTTAATGCAGCCTCCTCGAATAAGTATACGATAGAACTGACACGACATACCTAGTGCACGGAAACCCGTGTTCGCCACTGTCATCGTGGGAGAAGAACGAAAGCGCTTCGTCGTGCAGAAGTCTCTGTTTACGCCCTACTCCGGTTTCTTTCGTGGAGCACTGGATGGCAACTTCATCGAGGCTAAAGTAAGCACCGTAACTCTGCAGGAAGACGATCCGGAGGTGTTCGAGTTCTTCGTTCATTGGCTGTACTAACAACAATATGCCTGATGAGACCAACAACGACGATATGGAGCTGGTACAACATTTCTACCGAGGCGATCACCCTGTAATCCTTCACCTTGCGAAGCTCTATGTCTTGGGGGACAAGTGCGGAATAACCGGCCTCCGCAAAGCAACTGTTGATCTCCTTTTCTGCATGATGACCCAAGCGCAATGGCTCTACTTTCCAGATGACCACATCATCGAGTACGCATTCACACACCTCCCACCAGCAAGCCTAGTGTGTCGCCTAATCATCGATATTCGCTGCCGCTACGGGGAAAAGAATTCCAGAAGAATCGCGATGGATACATGAATCTCGCCTTCCTGCAGGCGACCCTGGGCACATTACGTCTACATCCGTCGTATCAAAGGGTATGGAATTCAACGACGATGTCAAGCTCTGCGATTACCACAAACACGCCACCAACGAAAAAAGCAAGGTCCGCGAGAAGCAAATGGAGGATGCAGACAAGAGCGAACAGAACTCGATCGGATTGAGCGAATCGATGCGTCGATTCTTGCAATTCGACACAATATACATGGGAAGACTCAGGGGAGAGCGGGGAAAAATCGCAGGAGATCAGACGGACTATAGTCGTCAGGATACAGACGTATGCGAACGGCAAGCGAAAGACTTTGGGGGAAAAACAGTGATACACCACGACAAAACATACAGAGCAGTAATGAATGAATATTTGCTCTGGATGGCAGACTCCACTTGAAAACGTCACAGCATTGAGTTGTCGAACATACGAGTCTCGAAACCTAGTCTCAACAAAGACGGCGCGTTTCTCGCTTTTATCTGACGCGTCTGCTCCCCCACCGAGACATCGCGATGCCTATATTTAAAGCCACAGATTGCACGCATATCCCACAGCACGTCGTGAGTGCGGTCTAGACGCAAGCGCACTTCCAGAGCAGCGCGGGGGTCCAGGTTAGTCCCCCTAAAGTCCTCAACGACCGAGCCGGCATGTGCCCCCTAAAAAAAGAAGGCGTCCGAGAAGTAGTAAATACGAACAGCAAGTTAAAGCCACAAAACGCGCTTCGGAACATTGCGACCGAACCCCCCCAAGGTTCAGCTCACTATCGGTAGTGACCCAAGGTAGTCTCCCAGCCCAGCTCGTTGCAGTAACTGCGGTGTAATTCCATCGATCGCAGCAGCCATTCCGCGGAACCCTGACCCCTTAGGCAATGCTGAAACTGTATCTAAGTAGGTAGGTAGGCAGATCCTTCAATGCGGTCGTCGTGATTCGCGCATGTATTCCCAAGATGGTAAAGACCTGCTCTACAGGTAGAAAGGAAGGTGTAAATGGGTTTCTCATCGGTTTTCAAGAGAACCGCGCAACCTTTCATCCATCATCCATCCATTCAGCTCCTCCCGTCGCAAGATTACTTCTCCAACGCTGAGTTGCGCACTTCGACATGCACTCGCCACCACACGCCAACGCAGTACCAAAAATACTCACCCGTGACATACGCCAAGCCACCATTAGCAACCGTCAGCCACCGTCTCTGAACCATCCAGTGTGGAACCCGTATTCGAATCCTCCGAACCGCTCCGCTTAAAGTCTAAAAATGAAAACTCCACAATCGGATCTAGGGCTACCCAATCGCCCCTGGGGCGATGTGATCGCTAATCTTGTTCGGTGGAACTGTTTCCGTTGCTGTATGACGATCGAGCCGGCAAGATGGACCCATTTACTAATCGTGTTTGGTCGTGAAGAAGTGAGTTGAGGGAAAGATTTGGGGGTAAGAAATGCTTTTCATTCTGTCTGTCTGTCTGGCTGCGCTAGGAGGTCTGTGTGCCTTCCATCCTACCAGCGATCGCGGTACTGCTTGTCCATCTTGGAGCATTGCCGACATAGCTAAGGTCTAAGAAAAGGTGCCTCGATGAGGTAGAAGTGATGGAGTGGTTGAGTGTAAAGAGAAGATGTGTAATGTTGAGGTTTGCGGGTGTGGAAAGATAGTTGCTGAAAGCATAACTAACGCCGAGGCGATGCATGAGAATGTCCAAGATTACTAGTAATAAAGTGCGTGATACGCATGTCCCATCCAACTCTGTTAGAAGCGTAGCAATGGTCCAACAGCCACAGTACCCAAAGTCCAGGTCAAGTAGCAAAAGCTCGAGAACAGCGCGACAGGGAGATCTTGGCGAGTGTGATGATGACTCGTTAAGTATATAAGCTTCATACCCCTGTCGACGCAAGCTCGCAGTGTAGCACAACATGGTTGCACACGGAACGATCCATGAGCTGAGGTGGGACCCGCATACCCTCACCCGACTCGTCCCTGCAGCTGAAGAAAATGCGATGTGATGCAAGAGATTGAGGAATCCAGGACTCCAAAACGCCGCCGTCTGGATATATGGTGTAAATTAGAGACCAAAAAAGAGGAGGCTGTACAAAGCGATAGTGATGGGGTGCTTAGAAGTTCTGGGCAATACCAGAGTTTCCTTGTTGCGGAAAGACGGAGGGATTCTCGATCCTCGTGTTCCGCCGCGCGGACACGTCCCGGATGACGGGCTGCTGACCAGCGCCATACGGGTCGTTCTGACCGTATGGGCCTTGTTGGTAGTAGCCTTGGTTGTCGTAGTACTCGTTGGTGTTGCCCATGCCGGGGTACTCGCCCGAGGCGTCGGATCGGTTGGCGGCAGAGTAGGAGGATGATGCGTTTGAGGGTCCACGTTGTACGCCAGCCTGGTTCTGTGTCGAATTGGGTGCAGCGCCACCAACGGCACCAAGCGCACCGAGGCCATCAGAGTCCATGGTCTCGCGACGTCCGTTCATCAGGGGATCGTTGGAGCCTTCGGAGTAGGCTCCGCCAGTGGGAGAGTGCGGGGTGTTGTAGCCTCCGGGGTTGCTGTTGCTGTCGGAGTAGGTCATGCCGCTGGTAAGCGTGGTCGAAGCCTTGCGGTTCGAGCTGGTTGCGGTGTTGCCCCATCCTCGGTACCCGCTCGAGTCCTCGGCCATCTCAGATCCCATGCCGACTGCAGGAAGGGTGGGGTCGTGGTTGGGGTTGAAGCCATATTCCTCGACCTCCTTTCTTCGCTCTTCCTCGTTGTTCTGGCGTGCCTTGCGTTTCCGCCACAGGATGATACCAGCCAGGACTAGCAGTGCAACCACGACAACGGGCACAACGACAGCAATGGCAGTCTTGCCACCGGTGCTGAGCCCTTTCTGTTCTGTTCCATTTTGAGTTTGGGGGCCAGCGGTGTTGGTGCTCGAAGCGCCACGGGTAGTGGCGGTAGATGCCAGACCGCCGGTAGTTCCAGTGGCAGCGGGGCCCTCGCGCGTCACGACAGATGTGACGATGATAGGGGTCGGGGTCTCGCCATTGCGGGAAGCAGAGGGGGTGACGGTGATGACCGAGGTGGCAACCTCGGTCGTCGAGGGCGGCGCAGACGAAGCAGTGATGACCTGGGTCGTCACGGGCGCAGGGGCACTCGAGGGGGCAGGAGCAGCGCTCGAGGGGGCAGGGGCCGGGCTCGAGGGGGCAGGCGCGGGCGACGAGGGCGCTGGGGCTGGCGACGAGGGCGCGGGAGCAGAGGATGCTGGCGGCGGCGGCGCGGACGAGGCAGGAGGGGCAGACGAGGCTGGCGGTGGCGAGGACGCTGGGGGCTCCGAGGAGGCAGGAGGCGCTGAGCTCACGGGCGGCGCCGACGAGGCGGGCGGCGCTGCTGAGGAGGGCGTGTTAGGGGCCGCTGAGGACTGGGCAACAGAGGGAGTGGACGGCTCGGGCGCAGCAGACGAGGGCGCGGGTGCGGCCGACGTTGGTGCTGCCGACGGTGTTACAGGCTGGGACGACGCAGCTACAGTGGGGGAGGCAGGAGCGGAAGCAGAGGCAGGAGCGGGCGACGGTGGAGTCGGCGCTGAGGAAGGAGAGACAAGGGAGATGAACGTACTGGCGGCAGTGTTGTTCGCCGACGACATGTTGACGGTTGCGAGGCACGCAGGCCCGGCGGAGAGCAGTGAGGAGCGGCGACGGCAGCAGGCAGTCGAGGAGAGAGGGCGAGGGCGAGGGTGTTAGTGTGTCGCGGGTACCGGCAGTGCTGCTTTCTTGGTGCGTCCCAATGTTCCCTTGCGCGGTCGGCGGGTGATGCGCGGGTCCACTGTTGCTGTGCGTGCGGCAACAGGCGGTGGGACGACACGAGTGATGATGTATGGCTCGGGCAGAGCCAGTGGAAGGTGCAAAGAACGGGGGTGCGCGTGCTGGGAGGTGAGTGGAGGACAGCGTGCCAGAGAGGAGGTGTTGCAGGGCAGAGTGGAGCGCCGCGGGAGAAGGAGGCGATCCAAGCTCTGTTGATCCGAGGGCTGGCTGCCTGATCTGGCAACGGCTGAGGATGCTGAAGCACGGAAGCTCCCAGTGTGCCAATGGAGAGCCAGTGGAGAGCCAATTATCGAGGCACTATGCGACAGACGAGGCCGACTGGGACCAACTGGGACGAGCAGGGCCGCGCTGCTTTTCAACACTCACCTTGGCTGGCGGCGGCACTGTCTAGCCAGAAGCCAGCGTCGAAAAGCGGAGACGCTGCGCCGAATCGCAATTAGCTGCCTCTGTTTTGGGGAGGTCCAAGTGCGCTTGTGCTTAGCCATGCGCCGCCCAAGGGAGAGCGGAGACGGCGCGCAGACGGGCTGCGTGCAGCGTCTCGAAGGGCCGTCCAAGAGTGCACCGAGGCCTCACACTGTACATAGTATGCCCGCCTGCCCGCCTGCCCGCGATGCAGCCGTGGTGATACAAGATGGACGCACGTCTGCGCAGGCTGCTCTTGCATCATGTCCGCGCCCGTCTCCACTGCTCGTTCTCGTAGCACCCCAGTCCTCGATAGCATCATCACTAGTACTCCGTACTGGCGACCTGTTCGTTTTCGATACGCCCGGACCCGCCTGATTGGCCGCTCGGCCACTCTATAATTAAGCTCTGAAGTCAGAGTCGCCTCAGCACGTTGCAGCGTCCGTGTTCTGCGCCGCTACTCTGCGACTTCTCGTGACTACAGCAAAGACATCGCACTAAGCAGCAACTGTCTGGACAGGATGCCTTGGTATAGACCTCCATGTAGGCCGCTGCTGCATCTGCATCGCCCTCTCTGTCAAGTTTTCTCGTGTTCAACATATTAAGCTTTTTGCAACATTCGTCAGACAACCCCAGGATGCCCTGCATGTCACCCCGCTTCCTCCTGCCTTTTGCCAGGAGCGTAAACCATGCATAGCTTACAGCTGATTATGACCATCGCTCAACCGCAAAATCTTCTGCTGTGCGTGAGCGGGGATTACCTGAAACACACACATTCTCCGCTCTGTCATGCTGAGTGTACTTCGTACTCGACTGTACCCTTCACGTACCCGTTACCCGAATCAGTAGCTGCCACTAATGCAGCAGTCGTTGAATTCGCATATAGACAATTAGTGTACCGTACTTCTAGCCTACACCGATCAATCTCAAGTCTACACCAGGCCTGGAATCACAGCTTTCCGGTTACCCACCTTGTCCTTGCCAAATTTCTCCACATACCAGCGCTTGCCCTGCAGCGCGCGAGGCAGCATTGTGCTGACCTCGTTGATAAGGAACGTCCGGGCTGGCTGGCAATTCAGACCGCCAATCATCCACCAGCCTGCCCACTCGAGCCACTCGCAGAAATAGTGCGCGTACAGTATGTACTTGAACAGGCCGTTCTTCGGGATCATGTACACCTTGTCCACACTCTCGACCGGCTTCTTTTGCTCGGCGGCGTCTTTGCGCTGTCTGCGCTCTGCTGCCCGCCGGATCTCGCGCAAGTCGTCGTCGTGGAACATGTTGCCCAGCAGTCCCCAGCACCAGATGACAAGTCCCAGAAACATCCACCCAGCCCGACCTTGCCATCGGTAGTCAGTCTCAGTAGTTGGTCCGTAGCCAGAGAGATAACCGCCAATCGAGATGGCATTGGTGACCTGGAAGGCTAGCATCATCAAACATACGAGCGGGCTCATGGGCGACATGCTTGGATTGAGGAACAGCGGCGAGACGCCAGCGCGGTAGATGTAGTGTATAACCTGTGCGGCGGGTCAGCGATGCTCGCTAGCAATGGCGATGCTTGACATACGAAGCAGCCAGCCATCGTCCAGTTACCCCACGGCAGCTCCTCGATGCCCTGCTCCTTCGGCAACGTGAAGAAGATGTACAGCAGGGTAATCGGCCCCGCAGACTCCATGGTCGCCCATCCTATCTTGCCTGGTACATTCCACCGTGATTCTGTCGAGGTCTTGCCCTGAGGGTACCAGTCAATGATCCATTGGGCTGCTGTGATCTGCAAAACCAAACTGTCAGTGGGGTCCACAAGTGCACTTGTGCGCGCACAAACACAACTCACCAGAGGGAAGAACTGCCAGATATAGCAGATCCACTCCCAGTTCTCACGTGACGGAGGGAGCCAGTTTTCTACAACGGCCATGTTGTTGATCTTGAGTACAAAGCAGCAGGAGGGTGAAAGTAGAAGCCGCGTGCTACCGGACTTCTGCGAACAATTGCTTCGTGTTGCACAGCTGAATGGTGATGTCACGGCGTGGTGTTTTAGTGCCAAGCTTGGACGCGTTCGGGCTTCACCATCGCGCGCTCTTCCGGACTCGTTTCTGCCCAACTAGCGCACAACATGCCCCGCGCACATGCTAATACAATTAAGAAAGACGACCCGGCAGCGATGCACCTTTGATTGAAAGGGTGTCAGTGCCTCGAGACTGCTGCTTCTCTCTTTATTTTCTGGAATATATTCGTTACAACGAACTTATTTACCATCAAATCAATCCAGTCGCTTTAGCTCACTTGGGAGAGCGCCAGACTGAAGTTCAGTCATTAAATCTGGAGGTACTGTGTTCGATCCACAGAAGCGACAATAGCTTCGGTGCCTGGCATGTCTAGGATTCCTCGATTCTTTTTGCTCTTCAAGTGAGTTTTCGAGTTTAGGAGGATTGCAGGCCCCCAGGCGCAGCTTCCCTTTTTGCATGCGAGGCTACATCTTCCTCAGCCTTGAGCACACAACAAAGCGACATGAATTCTGGCGTTGTTCCTGCGACGCTGCGACCTCTCATATTACTCATCAGTGCATTCGCTGTGCATTGTACATCGCGGCTGGGTTTTTTTTTTGCTTGCATCTCATGAACACCACAGTCTTGATGTTCTACGTCTGTCAAGTTTCCGCCCCCAATGAACAGGCTTAGCGCTGACAGCGCAAGCGCTCGAGTGTGCCAGGCACGCAAATAAACATATCATTGAGGCTCAGCCATGTTGCGTACTTGTGTTTCAGCCTTGCACTGCCTGCCTACAAGTACAGGCAAGTTAGAAGGTTTCCAGCTCGCTTTTTGCGCTCTCCCTGCATCCTGATCTTGACAAGTTCGATCATTGCATCAATCCGAACGAAAACGCTTGAATGGAGACCATAAAGACATCTATCGACAAGGCTGCGGGCCCATCAGAGGGTCAGCCAGACATGGACCTGGTTGACCACGAATCAAATGGATGTAACTCAGCAGCTAGCGACGTCAAGCAAGAGTCTGCATACCATGATACATGCAAAATGGAGAACGACCTGGGCGATGGAACCTCGACTTCGCAACATATCGACTTCGCCAGGATTGCAGAGCTTTCCAAATACAAAATCGAACGTGCAAAAGCGATGGATTGGGCAATGAATGATATCAAGTTCCTTGTTTACGATGATACGGATGTCAAAGTCGACGGCTACGACAGTGACGATGAGGACGGCATGCTGAGGTTCGCTCAGCAAATATCTGCTGACCAGGATGAAGACGTTATAGAGCTCTCCGAGGCATCGAGCTCACACAAAGGACACGTTCAAGGGCAGGCATGTCGCGTTTGCTCAACTTATCCGGAATTCCCACACGCATGGAAACCCCGCAAATTTCGTCTAGTCAAGCCTACCCTCGACCATTCTGCTGATGGCGGCCATGCTCTGGACCTGTGCCAGCACTACGTTGCGGTGTCCTACTGTTGGCCGCCTCGTAAAGAAAAGCCAGCACCACGACGATACCAAGTTCGGGATCTCGACGGGAAAGTCCGGTCCAATCGTGCCCTGGATGATGTTTTAGACCGTGCTGTCGATTTTGCAAACTCCTGCGGATTACGTATGATCTGGATCGATCAGGAATGTTTACCTCAGCCAACTGAGGACAGCTCCAAGGCCGACTGGGACGAACAAGAGCTTGGAATACAGTCTATGGACATCGTCTACAATAGGGCGATGGTCACGACTGGGCTTCTCAATGTTGAAGTCGATACACAGGCACAGCTCGACGCCCTCAAAGCGCTGATATATTTTGACCAGGCGAGGGTGCGCAACATGGTCAACCATGAGTTCTGCTATCTTATCCTCGATCTTCTGTATAGGACGAGTCTAGACCGATGGTACACTCGCGCTTGGGTTGTCCAAGAGGCTTTGTGTGCAGGAAGTAAGCTAGTCCTTACTTTTCGACGGAGCGCTGGACTTTCGTTCCCATCCAAGTTCCGATTGGGATTCAAAGCCGAACATCAGAGTCGTCCATACCACTCACTTGACGATAACCCGCGACAGCTCGCCTCTGAAATCGTCTGTGTGCCTTTGGAGAGTTTCTGGGATATCATCGACGCCATGAAATCTCTGTTAGGTCGAGACTTTATGGTGTCAGGAACACAGCTCGTGCGTTACGGTTTTGCGAGGTCATATGATATGCCTGATGCCGGCATCGCCATTCAGGCTGCGGATTCCCTCCACCCAAGATTCATCGGTGGCAATACGCCTCAAAGTTACATAACGATCTACTGCAAGGGTCACTACGGCAAGCGTCCAACGATCAATGCGGCCTCGGCCTTAACTCTACTGAAGCGACGGCAATGCTATTATGATACCGACAGGCTCGCCATTATTGCGAACATGTGTGACTATGATTTCCGACTCGATACCCGTGCTGTTGGGCAGAATTGTACTTCCCTCAGTCAGGCCATACTCGCTCTGGCGTTGAACAACGGCGACACATCACTACTAGTTCCCGAAGCCTACACTCCATTAAACAAGACTCTTTCGGAGACAGATCAAGTTGAACGCTTGAGTGATTCAGGTCTTTTCGTAGAATTTCCTGCCGACGCTGAGCGTATCCAGCATTGTACTGTTCGAGACTTTATGAACTTCAAGCTTCAGTCATCAACACCAGGGCGTGTTCTGTCCACAGGAATACAGCTTCCGGCCTACCTGTGGACCGTTGATGTCTATGCTGACTTTACCCCTATGCAGATCAGATGGGCGGAGACGTGGGACTCACTTAAATGCTGGATCATCAAGGTGGACACCATGAAAGGCGAGACAACAAAGCAACTGCACACACGCAAGATTGCCATAACGCGACGGTTCTCAAAGCCAGGAGTCGCAGAGCTAGCCCGTCTGGAATACCAGGTCGCTGGGTGTATCCCGGATGATTCAATCATCTGGAAAGGCATCAACAATACTGGTGTACAGGTGGCCCGCTACCTAGATGCAAGGCGGGTCAGAGGAGTCCCAGCAATACGTGATATCATGACCCGAATCATCTTCGATATCCTGAGATATGCTCCGTTGTCCTTGGCCTCTGCTCGGCATTCGCAAGCATTAGCTAATGCCATATGGCACTCGATTCGAGCTGATCAGGCTCCCGGCTCAAAGACCGAACTTCCAGACGATGTCAACGAAACGCTGTTCTCTCATAAAGATGTCTTGACACAGCCTTTCGCTACTTTACAGCTCGAAGAAAACCGCCTCGAGGGAAGCTTTTCGCAGCTGTGGTTCGTCGACCGCATCATGGAAAGAGGGGGTCTGTGGTGTGGTCGATACCAAAAGTCCTGGAAAGCGGCTGCCACTCGTTCAGACGAGCTGTCACCAGCAGCTTCGAATGCTTCGGCCTCGTCTCTCGTTCAAAATACTGCAGGCGGTAAAGCTAAAGCCCCGGACCCAGACAAGCCTGACCTGAGCGCGAAATCTATCCTCGCGAGACAACTCAGCTACCAACTGCTCGCACGCATGATCATTGCAACATACACCATATCTCCTAGCGACCCATCTAACCAAGCCGACCAGTCCATGAGATACCCCATGGCAACTCTGGCCTATATTTTGAATTATCCCGACTACTGGACGGCCAAGGGAGAACAACGACGAGCTCAGAATCTTGCATCAGCTTTTGATGTTGACGGGCCGTGTCTGATAGCTACAACATACAATCCAGATTGGGAGATCTTGCCGCGGCCAGAGCTGCGTAGTATGAGCGTGTGCTGGGTTCTTGAGGCTAAGGACGATGATTGTTCGTCTCCGGATGAGCAAGGGTCAAGCGAGGAGTCACTCAATGCAGAGCTTCGGCAGGAAGGGAAAGGCAAGGGGAAAGCTTCCGAAAGCGCGTCTGGAGGCGATGGCTTCGATGAGATTGGGGATGGTGAACGTGAAGACCGCAAAGAGAAGGTTCCGGCATTTCGCGTACTGAGGAAGGTTAGGGGACTGTGGCAGCTCATGGATCTTCCTTCCCAAGAGTATGTTTTTAGCTAAGGCACGAGTGGCGCGACGACCTCGTCTCATATGCTGCAGAAAAGCGCGGATGCAGTAGCGGCGACTTCCACGTCTGAAGCTCGGGCCTGGAGATGTTCTACAAAGGGAAGATATTTGTACGATACGAAGAGGGAGATTTGGACCTCCAAGGCTACATGAGAGCTTGAGATGAAAACGAGGATGTGTGAGTGAACGTGTTGGGTATCACGGCTAGATTCAACGCTATCGAATAGTGTAGAATGGGACGTATCCACACCCCAAGCAGAGACAGATGCTCAAACTTAATAAACTGCTCGGAAAATTCTGAAATACACTCCATATTGTGCATGCTTCAACCACACAGGTGCACAAGACGATGGACGAGATTCTACTCCACTTCACCCCTCGCCCCAGCCGGCGCCGCCGCGCCACTACTCTGCATCTCGCTCTCGGGCACCCTCTCCATCATGTCCTGCTCAGGCACACGCGCCTCCTGCTTCTTGTTAATCCCGCGCGCGCCGGGCGTGAGAAAGGTGTTATCCAGACTCGGCAGCTCCTCGCCCTCAGGCGGAGTCCAGTGCTTGCTCTTCCACGGCTGCACGCCAAGGATATACATGGTATCAATCTCCTCGAGGCTGCGGCCCTGCGACTCGCAGACGAAGAAGTACACGACAAGCGCGCCGGCGAAGCAGCAGCCCGCAAACACGTATCCGTACCGGTAGTCGATGGCAGATGTGATGAAGGGCGTGAAGAAGGAGAGCAGGAAGTTCCACACCCAGTTCGAGGCTGTTGCGAGCGCCATGCACTTGGCGCGGTAGCGGGTTGGGTAGATCTCGCCTACCACCGCCCAGACGATTGGGCCCCAGGTTGAGGCGAAGGCGGCGATGAATAGGCAGGCTACTACGATCATACCGTAACCGACGCCTTGGGATTGGTTTCCCTCAGGTCCTAGTGCGAAGTGGCCGAGTGAGGCGAAGATGATGAAGCAAACGAACATCCATAGTGCGCCGTAGATGAGGGCGGGGCGGCGACCGTATTTCTCGACGATGTAGAGGCCGGGGAATGTGCAGCCGAAATTGACGGCGCCGAGGATGATGGAAGTGACGTATGAGTTGGAGAGGCCGATGGACGAGAAGACGGTAGTTCCCTGGGCATTGTTAGCTGTCGTGTTGTGCTTGGCGACTCTTCATGCAGACTTACATAGTAGAAGAAGTAGTTGGCGCCAGTAAGCTGCTGGAGCATCTGCAGCGTGATACCGAGAAGAGTGCGATATGCCATCCGCGGGCCAGTGAAGATCTCGTACCAAGGGTGGTTACCACCTCCAGCACGCTCAGCCTCCATTTTCATCTCAATCTCCCTGATCTCGCGCTGCACCTCGGCATGGTCCTCGTTGACGCCGTACGTGAGAGCAATGGTCCTGCGGGCCTCGTTGATCTTGCCCTTGCGGTACTCCCAGCGCGGCGACTCCTGCATAAAGAAGATACCAAACACCATGAGTCCGGACCAGATGAAGCCAATACCCATGGGCAGCTTCCAGGAGCGCGAGCTGCGATCGGCCTCAGTGCCGAAGTTGATGCAGTACGCGACAAAGATACCAAGTGTGATGAACAACTGGTAGCACGAGACAAGAGCACCACGGACGTAGCGCGGGGCGGTCTCTGACTGGTACATGGGGGTGAGAACGGATAGGCCGCCAACTCCCAGACCGGCGACCCATCGGCCAATAGCGACCTGGTACCAGGTGGTGGACGTTGTGATCTGGACAATGACACCAACGCAGAAAATGATGTTCCAGAAGACGATGGAGTACTTGCGGCCAAACTTATCGGAGACAGGCGCAGCAATTAGAGCGCCAACTAGAGTGCCGATGGAGAGCAGAGCAACGATAAGCCCAGACCTGACGTTGCTAAATTTGAGGGAGCCGTCGGGGGCCTGATCATCCGCAAACTTCGTGAGGAAGTCGGGCATCTCCAGGAACCCAGAGATCTGACCAGTGTCGTATCCGAAGACTGTAGAGTCCGTTAATAACAGTACATCAAGCTTGAACGGGGATGCATACTAAAGCCGCCCATGGACACAATACACGCCATAGCAATGATCCTGGGCCTGAAGATCTGCTTCGCGCCGCCAGACAGAATCTGGGGCTTCTTCTCCAAGTCGCGCATGGAGGATTCATTCGAGTGTCGTTCATCCTGCATCTTCGCCCGGTCGGCAAGCGCCGCATTCTCAGTCGCAGAAGCCATGGTTGTGCTCAGAAGGGAGGAACTGAAGTGAAGTTCAAGTACGCGGGGGCTCCACGAGCCTATAAACCCCCCTTTCACTCCACCACGCCCTCCACAGATCGTCTGTACCCCAATTCCGTCACGTCACATTGCTCGGCTGGGCTTCCCGTTCGCGTAGCTACTGCGCTATCACACCGTAGTGTTACCGCTACCGGTGTTTGCTGGTCGACGTCATCCTGCTACCGTTGATGTCAGCCCTACGGACTAAGCCGTGCAGAAAAGGCTTGTAAGGGCTAAGCCTACCCAAGCGTCGAAATCCTGTTGGTGCGGGTCTTGTTCGGCGGCCCACTTGAGGCTCTGCCGGGAGAGAACCGACGTCACACGCTCTCCAGATTCGTCACCTTTCTTTGTGGGGTATGGAGGTGTTGATGTTGCACTTCTGGTACCGATCTGCGTCGGAGTCTTTCGCACAAATGCGCTGCTGCATCGCGCGCACTCTGAACACGAGATGCCAGCGTCGTCAGTCCTGTTATTGCAATTGATAGGCCGTTCGCGCAGAGATCGTCCACGCAGCGATCGTACGCAGTGCTTGACCGTAGCTGTTTCATCTCCACGTGCAAGCCTGTCGTGGCACGATGAGCGCGAAGCTCTACGTCACCGGCGCGATGGCCCGCTTACAAAACCGTCGTACGAACGACGACACGGCTATTACCTGCACATCACACCTGTCACGCGAACGGACGAACATGTGCGAGATCGCGGGCTTCGCAGGCGAGTGCTGTGGGGCTCCAAGTCACGAGATGTGCGTGCTGGAGCTGAAGATTCTTCCACGGTGTGCTCGGGCGTTCTTCGTGCCTTCTCTGACATGCGGGATGACGTCGGGGATCGAGAAGTTCACGCCGATACGACTCGCACGACAACACCAGCAGAGGATACATGACCGCGACCGTACCGCCACCGCACCGCGACCCTACCTCCGGAGCCACGGGGTACCGGTGAAGAGTTTTTCCACAACCTGGCGTTGCAACTGCCGGGCATAGCAGATTCATGGGCGCTACTACATCGGGCAAGTCTAGGCATTGCAGTTGATCACGGTAGGCAGACCATGGGTACGGCGCCCGACTACTGGCCGTTCAGACCGGCCTAGGAGTGCGAAAAGCGCTTGATCAGGCAAGTCATCGATCTGTGTTGATTGCAGTCGGCTGTTCTTGGCTACTGTCTGGCCGTCTGCCGTTGGAACCACCCCTTGCTGAGCATAGTGAGCATAGTGAGAATAGTGAGATAGTAATAGTGAGATAGTAATAGTGAGAATAGTAATCGTGAGAACAGGGTTGGGTAAGTTGATGATTTCCAGACTACACTGGCCAGACTATGGTTTTCGAACTACTAAGTTTCCAGCCACGTCCAGCGTGCCCAAGCAATCCGTTTCACTTCCTACGAATGCATCCAGACAGCCTCCAGGAATAACCTCCCTCGCTCAGCTAGCAGCCAACGCCTTGAGTGGTGTGGTTCCGGGGTAGAATGTAGCAGGCCATGCCGGAATGGGAATGGGGTTGGTAAAGCCCAGGGAGCTCCTCAAATCGTTGGGCAGAGTGGGCGCACTGAAGCCGGCAGGAGCAGACTTAATGGTGGTCGTTGTAGTTGCGTATCCGCTACCAGTTCCAGCCTTGAGACATCCACCGGACCCATATGCGTTCGCGCAGGTGTACGCGATGCTTGAGCCGGTGTCGGTCCAGATGGCAAAGTCGGTTACGGTCATTCCCGTGCAGGGAGCCTTGGGCGCACAGTTGAACTTGATAGGACCGCGTTGTGCGCCGTCCGCACATGTGCCCTTCCAGTTGCTAAAGGTAATGCCGGAGAGCTGCACGCCGTCGCCAGCACCGACAGTCTGCTCGGCCCAGGCCTGGTCGACGTCCAGCGAGTACGCGTTGCCGTGGCCTATGAAGTCGTTGAACTGCACGTCGCGGACGAAGCCACTGCCGCCGTTGGACTTGATCATCATCATCTGGTTGCTGTTGACCGTGTACACCTTCTGGTAGATGACGCTGGAGACCGCGGTCCCCGTGCTGAGAGACCCAATGGCACTACCTCCAGACCAGTTGCAGTAAATCTGCTCAATGAGCAGGTTTGAAGAGGGCGACTTGACCGTCACGCACTCGTCCTTGTTGGAGACCATGACATCGTGGACGTGGATGTTGGTGCCCATGACGTCGATGCCGTCCAGGCCGCCGTGGTCGCCGCCGCGGATGATGAGATTGTAGACTTCGCCGTTGTTGCAGTTGTTCAGGAACAGATGGAACGCCGGGGAGTCGACCAGAGCGACGTCGTGGATCGAGAAGTTGTTGGTCTTCACGAACCGGACGAGGCGGGGTCTGAGAGGTGTTAGTGAGACGCACTGAAAGCCTCGTTGCCGATGGACCTACCCAGTGAGCGAGCCGGTCTTGTGGATGATGTAACCGTTGCCCTGCATGGCGCCTTTGCCGTTGGACGAGAAGAACTCGATATCATTCGAGTTCTCGATGAGAATCATGTTTCCACCAGCGGTACCGGTACGGGTGATAATACCATCAAGCTGGATGGCAACGCCTGTGCCGTCGTCCAGCGTTACCCAAGTCTGCATGGCAAAGTTGCCACTGGGGATGAGCACTGTCAAGGTCAGTCATACTATATTCAACAAGAGCTGCGAATAACCCACCCAAGCCGCCTGCAGCGCAAGCAGTCCATGCCTTGGACAACGCGGGGCCAAGATCGGTCGCGCCATCAGCCTTCGCACCGAAATCAAGCACGTTGCATTGCTTCTTGGCCTTCTTGGATGCGGTCGAGGTAGTCGGACCAACAGCACCGGTCAGTTGAGCAGAGACCAGAGCAGGAGCAGCGACCAGGGCCGCGAGAACAACAGAAAGCGTGAACCTCATAGTGACAAGCGAGTGAAAGGGTAGCACAAGGATTCACAACCGGAGAGAATGTGTTTCTTTATAGCTGAGTAGACCGGCTGTATGCCTGAAGGCGGGTGCGCGTATAATCTAATCTAATAATTTAATGACAAGCAACACCAAGCTCATGATCGACGTTGACAAGCCTTGGGATCCGTGCCATATCTAGTGAAGCGGACTAAATCAGCAACCGTGCCATATCAGAAGTAGGTAGCCACATAGAAATCCGGCCCGCCGGCGCATCTCCAAACATGAAATGAACATGGAATACAGGCATATCCCGCCAGTAAGAGCTAGAGCTGACAGTACTGCGTGCACCTGTGTGAACCTACACTTACACACACAACGCACCGCCGGATTGATTGCAAGTACAGATGTGCACACTAATTAAACTACACCCCGCAGATTGACAGTACCCACGCTACAAGGGGCCGTAGTAGCCTGCAGCACCGATTGCAGTAATTGCAATACAAACGCAGGAACAAACCCTGCCTTGGCCGCAGAATTACGGATACACTACACAACTCAGCCCTTCCAAACGCACTAGCCGCGTAGCATAAATTGCAGCACCCCAAGTTTTCCGCGCCTAGGATAAATGAACGCGCCCCTAGTTTCCGGCGTGAAAAACATATATACCACCAATCGGTGCGTTTTCATCGGGCGTTTTATCGGTGTTATACTTGTATGGCTGTATCGGTGCTACATGTGTCGAGTCGTGTCGAGTCGTGTTGTGTATACAATCCGGAAATGAAAACGAAAAAGGCTCGAATGGATACTTTTTTTTAAAAAAAAAAAAAAGTTTACTTGGGAATACCTAGATTCAGTAGAATGGAAACTCGAACTAGAACGATGATTCGAAGTAATTAGAACGAAAACTAAAATGAGAATCATGACTGACTGACTAACTGACTGACTTGGGGTAGGGCGGGAAAATAGAACTAGACCCCAACAGCGCGGGCTCGTGAAACAGGACTAGAACGCCATAAAGGGTAAGGAATGGAAGGAACGGAAACAAACCATGTTTGCGATTGAAGGTGGCGTTTTTTTTTGTTTTGTTTGCGGGGGAAAATATTGCATTGTATTGCATTGCATGCCATACGCGGAATAATGTGTTTGTCACGGTTGCTAAATGGGTGGGTGGAGAAGGTCAGATGGATAGATGGATGGAGGTGGATAGATGAGGACAGTAATGATAGATGCTGGATTCTTCCGCACGTAAACTAGTTTCTTTCTACCAAATGGATAGCTAGGGGACTTTTCTTTTGGACTCCGTTTTGGTAAAACTCCGTTCCTTTTCCCTCCATTTCCATTCGCCGCAACAATCTGGCCTGAAAATGATGCAGTGCAAGTAAGACATGGCACCGTCGCAATGCAATGCAAAGAGTCGTGTTTTCGCTTTCGATTTCGTGGTGAGATGGGGTCGTGAGGGCATTAATTAGGGGTGTGGGTCAGGCTGCCCCGGCTTCCGTTTAGGGACGACAGGTCGAACTTTGGGGCCGGTGGCTGGTGTGGCGCAGGAGGCTTTGCAGGTAGGTGCGCGGGCGTGCCGTATTTGGCGATGCTGCTTGCGCCAGAGGGAATGCGGGATGAGGCCTGTTCCCCGGTTTGAGAGGCGATCCGATTCATGGATGCCGAGCCGTTGCCGTGTATGCTTTGCGGCGAGCCGAATGATGGTGTACTGCCAGCGGACGGACTCACGCGCGGCATCTGGCCTGGCATTTGACTTGGCATCTGGCCTGGCATCTGGCCTGGCATCTGGCTTGACATCTGACCTGACATCTGACCCGACATCTGACCTGAAATCTGGCCTTGCATCTGGCCTGGCATCTGGCTTGACATGGAACCCTGGTGACCCTGCATCTGAAAACCGCCATAGCCATTCATTTGCGGGCCCTGGCCCATGTTTGACTGCATCTGGAAGGGCATGTTGCGACCACCGGGAATAAAAGCCTGGCTCTGCGGGTTGAACTGCGGGCGGTTGTAGCTGCCGGGAATAGGGTGTTGATTGCGGTTCGGCTGGCCGTTGTAAGGGTTCGGCGGGAACTGACCATATGCATACGGCTGTGGCTGAGGCGCGGACATGGGACGGTTGTTGACCTGGCCCACAGAGTATGGCGGCTGTGGCCAGCCTTGGGTGGAGGGCATGTGTTGTGTCTGCTGGAAGGGCTCCTGATAGGGCGCCATAGGTGTGTTTGCCATCTTGGGTGTGACCTGGGAGGGCATGACTGGACTCTGGAAAGACATGCCGCGTTGGAAGTCTGCGGAGAGGTCATAGCCAGGCTGTGTGTGTCCAAAGTTCTGGTACATTGTAGCGCTGTTTTGCGGTGGAAATTGCTGGCCATTCCATCCATACTGCGACTGAGCGTCAGGGGATGGCATGACCGGGTATGGGTTGCCGAAGGTTGTGGGAGATGAAGCTCCAGGATTCATACCCGTATACTGTGCATGCGGCACGGGACCCGTGTAGCCATCGTAGTAGACGGCATTCTCGGCCGTGTATCCAGATGCGGCGTACTGTTGGGGGTAGTAGACGTTGAAATGAGACCGAGCCTGGAAGTCATCGTCGTCGTAGTTGCGCTGCTTTTTGCTCTTCTTCTTGCCGGACGTAGAGCTTGATCTCGATACATCCTTTGCTTTCTCCTTGTCTTCATTTGACTCTGCAGTCTCAGCTGCAGTGGACTCTTCGCTCTCGGCGCCGAAGATACGCTGACGGGCCTCTCGGTACCGTGCCTCACGCTCTTCGCGCGTCAGTGCGGCTTTATCCTTGCCGTCGTTACTGCCATCACTTCCATCGACTTCGGAAGTGGTTTTGGACGGGTTTCGCGAGTTGGGAGTGGTGTTCGTGCCCGACTTGGCGTCTTCACGACGCATGATCTTGCGGGCAGGAAGCTCAACGGGTGGTGTATCTGCGCCCTTGGAAGCGTCAACCATCTGTGACAGCGGGGGCGGGCTGGAAGCATCAACATTAGCAGGTAGTCAGGATCGCGCGTGAGAGATGGCTTACATTCTACAGAACGGGGTCCTTGTGATCTTGACGCCAGTCATGGTAGAGTCAACAACATGTCCAAGCATGTAGTAATCAGCAAGGCGATGAGCAAGCATCCTGTAAAAGGTGTTGCAGTTGGGCAGCGAATACTCGCTCTCGCTATGGCAGGTCAGCAAGCATGGAAGTAGTGGATATTCGCAGCGACGTACCGAGAATCTTTGATGAAATCAATAAAGTCCTGCTCAATCTTGACGACGAACAGTCGGTCGCGTGGAGACTGCAAGGCTTCGATGAGCTTCTCGTCTGGAGCAGATGGCAGATTGGGTACGCCGGCCATGGAGGGTATGCCGTTTCCAACAGGTTGCGACATGGGCCGTCCGGGATTCAAGGCCTGGTTGGGGTCGTACAGCATGTGCGGGCCAGGGGGAAGAGTTGGAAATCGACCTGGCGGGACACCGCGCTGGGACTGCGGGTTCATGACTGCAATTTCGTGCAGCTGATCGCGAAACGCACGGGCGGCGCCATTGTCAGATCCCTGGCGTGAGTCGTTCACGACGGATTCTGGAGGAGACGTCACATCCTCCTCCTCGACGGCCCTCAGGCTGGCGCTGTCGTCTGGGCGCAGCGACTCTTTTTCGTCGAGTGCAAAGGTGGTGGCAGAGGCGACGCTCTTCCCGTCGATGCTGGGGGGCTTGGCAGAGCCGTCGGACGACGACAGCTGGGTGCTGCTGTCTTCAGCGGCAGACAGCTTGACCAAGGCGAGCGAGCGTGGGCGCTCGGGCAAGTCCTGCTTCACGTCTGAAGACGGCGCCGCCGACTCGCGGGCGGTGGCAGTCCACTGTCCAGTCCGGTCCACGCTGTTCCCAGCGCTTCCAGCGCCTCCAGTGCTTCCGTTCTGGAGCTCGTCGCCCTTGTTCGCCGGCCTTGGTTGCGGCGCCTCGGCGGCGACGGGTACAGAGCGCGCAATCTGCGGCTGGCTCAGGATTTTGGGGGTAGCTACAGGCGGCTTCGGCTTGGCGCTGGCGGGCTGGGTGGGCGTGGGGGGCTTCAGGGCAGAGGCGGCGACCTTGTGTCGGTTAGCATGGTCCACAGCCGGGCAGGAGTCGAGTGGGCGCACCTTTGCAAAGGACAGCCGCGCCTGGGCCTGGGCCTGCTCCTGCTGCGTGGGTGCTGCAGAGGCCATGTGCGCAGTCATGTCTGCAGTGGTGTCCGCAGTGGTGTCGGTGCAGGGAGGGCTGACGTGAGCGGGCGCGCGGGTGCAGAGGAGAGCAGGTCGGCGTGGGCGGTGCCGGGGTGGTGAGCAAACGAGGGTGGTCGTGGGCCGAGTGGGCGGTTCAGGAAACGGGATGCTCAAGGAAAGTCGCGGTAGGCAGGGCCAGAGAGCTGGACATTGTGGGATGCCGACATTCGAGGCTGTATGCTGGGGTCTGCGTTGGATGCGGGCGGTTGCGCAGGGCGGTGCGCGGGCGCGTAGCGGGGCGTGGGCAGGCAGAGGCCAGACGGGCGGGCGGGCGCAGCAGGCGAGGGCGAATTGGCGGCGCGGAGGGCAGAGGCAGCGCAGCGCGGGGCGGGCTGGTGGTGTGCGGGGGGGGGGGGGGGTGAGGGCGAGGGAAGAGCAGCGATGTTTCGGGCGTGGGTGGTCAGAGAAGAGCGCCGACAAGTTCTCCCGCGCCGATGACTTTTCCATGCTCACGTGTGACCTCATGCGCGTCGCAGCGCCGACGGACACTGCACATTGCACTGCACACAGCACGCTGCGGAACCTCGTCTCTCCTGGAGCCGTACCCCCACGCACACGCGCACACACATCCACACCCACACCACACCCACACTCACACCCACAAGCATGTTGCGCCGGCCAGGCAGCGGCCCGTCCAAGGCCTCGGCCACGACGCTCTGCCAGAAGTGCCTCCAGCGCGGCCACTACAGCTACGAGTGCAAGGCCAAGGCGTCGGACCGGCCGTACAAGTCGCGCCCCTCGCGCACCCAGCAGCTGCTCAACCCGTCGCTGCAGCCCAAGCTCAGCACCGACGTGCCCGCCGACCTCGTGCGCAGGAAGGGCGTGGCCGACGACATACTCAGCAGGAAGGAGGCAGAGCGCGGCCGCACCGCAGCCCGGAAGCGCAGCAGGTCCCGCTCCTCCTCGCCCGACTCGGTCTCGACCGTCTCCACGAACCGCTCGCCGTCGCGCTCGCCGTCGCGCTCGCCGGCCCCGCGCCGCCAGAAGCGCCATGGCCGGCGCGGTCACGGGGGGAGCGCGAGGCAGAGAAGCCGGAGCACGAGCACGAGCAGACACAGGCGGCCTGCAGGACGGACGCCGACTCGGGGGGAGCGCGAGCGGAGCAGGAGTGCGGACCGCCTGGACACGGCCGACCGCGAAAGTCGATACTCACGGTCGGGGTCGAGAGCAGAACACTCACGGTCACGGTCGGGGTCACGACCAGAACACCCACGGTCACGTTCGAGGTCACGGTCGAGGTTGAGACCGCCACCGCCGGAACCCCAACGCGCACGCCGCCGCGAGCGCAACGGGCGACAAGACAGATTCGACCAGGAGCCTGCAGAGAAGGATGGGAAGCCCGGCTCACCCCCGCCTCCGCCCGCGCCGAGGGAGAGGAGCTTGAGTCCGTTCAGCAAGCGCGTTGCGCTGACGCGGGCGATGAACGCGCGGTAGATGCACAGCGTACTGTTTTTTTTTTTTTTTTGTTTTTTTTTGTTTTTTTTCAAGTTTTTATTCTTGAGTGAATGGACGTGGATGGAGACACGAATGGATGGGTTCGCTTGAGGCTCGTCAAGCCTGCATTGTATCATTAGCTTCTAGATACCCCTTGACTACCCGAACACGGCATTCTATCAACCTCGCTGCTGTCGTCTTCTTGGCCAGTCGCCGCCCTGTCTTGCCATGTCCTCTCACCTCTGCCTCGCAGCCCGAGGGGCCGAGGGAAATGCACAGCGCCGTTGGTCTGCTACGCGTGTTACTCGCAGCGCTCCCGCATAGCGCACACGGCACACCAGCATGAAGCAGTATTTTTTATCAGTCTTGCCACATCCATCTCTGTCCTTCTCACCCCTCGACAGCATCGTCCTCGGCCTCGATCCTCCTCTCCCTCTCTCCCTCGGCCTCCCGCAGATGCATAGCCTCGACCAGCTCACCCCCTTCCATCCCCACCTCTTCGCCCTCGCCCTCGCCCTCGCCCTTCCCAGCCCCAATCTTGATTTGTCTCTGCGCCTCAACCCTCTCCCGGACTAAGCTCGCAACCGCAGTCTCCGTCGCCCGCTCCAGCCCCCCCGTGCGCATCTTCTCGTGCAGATCCCGCTTGAGATCCGAATTCGGCTTGCGCGGCTGCAGCTTGAACAGATCCAGCGCCGCATCGCCGTTGGCCGTGTCCGCGTCGGCGGCCGTCTTGGTCTGCAGCGCGAGTTGCGCCGCTTTGTACTCGAGCGTGTTTTCGGGCTGCGCGATGGGCGTGTGCTCGAAGCCGAGCTTGACGTTGCGCGTCGAGGGGTCGAAGTTGCGGCCGCTGAGGTACGTGGTTGCTGCTGGGGGTTCCGAGGGGCTGGTGGAAGTAGTGGTGAGGGCGGTGGAGGCGTCGGTGGAGGCGTCTTGGGTGTCGTCCTGGGTGTCGTCCGATGGCGCTTGTTTGCGCTTCAGCGATTTGAGCTGGGCGAGGCGCGCTTTGCGGTCGTTGGAGGCGGCGGAGAGGTGCTCGTGCGAGGACATGGTGGCTGGGTGGTGTTGCGGTGTTTGCGCAGCCTGGCAATTGGGGAGCAGTGCAATTGGGCGCGGGCGCTGGGAGGATGTGTTTCCGTCGCGCAGGTCTGGCGAGTGGGGCAGTGGTCGACCGCGCGCAGGCGTGGGTATAGTGGAGTGGACAGTAGAGTGGACAGTAGAGTGGACAGTAGAGTGGACAGCAGAGTGGACAGCAGAGTGGACAGCAGAGTGGATAGTAGTGATGGGCGGTGCCGGCCAAAAGTTCGGAGGTGAGTGCGGCGGCCGGCTTGGACCACAGCGGCAGCATCTCATGGGCGCAGCTTTTTCGCGCGACGCCGCCATCACCCCATCTCCGCGCCATGGCTCGCTGAAGACTGCCGCCTCCTCTCTCCCATGCCCCGCGCCCGCGTTCCCAGTGCTAGCCGCTTCGCCAGCGCCGACGCCCTCCTCCTGCCCTGGCTCGCCCCGAGAGCTTACGCCGAGTCTCCTGTCCCGAGCCGCCCACGCCGTGATGGGAAGACCAGCGCCGCGCAGAAGGAGCTGGGACTGGCGGTCCAGCCGAATGCAGACGAAGCGCTGTCCTGCCCTCCATGGCAGTCGCGACCCAGCACTGCGCGGCCAGGCCAGCCGTCGCCGATGACCCGGACGCCTGCACGACCACGCGCTGCAGCCTCGCTGGACCTTCGCTACCTCGACATCGCATCCTTTGCCCACCGACACGCAAGACGCTATTCTACCAATCCAGACAGCTCCAGCAGCACACGCATCACTACCGACCTGTCCAATGGCACCCGCTACTCGCCGCGCCGGTCCTGGAAAGACGAAGTGGCCCGGCAGGTCGAGCACCTGGACCCTCAGCGCGCGGGCCGGCGGCGACTCAAATACATTGCCCAGGCAGAGGCGCGCCTGAGCAGCCATGCCGAGCGACTGCAGCGGAACCGCAGAAACTACACAAACAAGCTGCTCTACGACGGCCAGTACCGATCGCTGCGGCGCTTCATTCTCAGTCTGAAGCGGTACTATGTCACCACCGAGGATGTGAGGAAGCACACCTCGATGCACGCAGAGGACGAGCACTGGCTGCTTACGACCTTTGCGGCCCTGGACAGGTCCACCTACGCGCGCGTGAATGCGCTCACGGAACCCGTCACCCTGGACCACGACCCCCGCTGTCGGGAGAACACCCAGCAGTTGCTCGACGGCGTCGACAGCGACGGCGGGTCGCGCATCTGGTTCAACTGGCACTACTCCAAAGAGCGCCAGGAGTTGTACGAGAGCACGCTCGTCTACATGCTGGAACACAAGCCTGGATATGCCCAAGACTTCCTAACAGTGCTAGCTGCTGACGAACAATTGCCGCGCTCCAAACTGCCTCTCCTGGCAGACGCCCTCGCCTATCTGGCAAAGCTGCATGTCAAAGGACACTACCCCTCGGACCAGGGCTGGGAAGCTACGCCAGACGCCAACGTTCGAAACTTCGTCACTACCTTTCTCATCTGCACGCGATTTGTAGACACGGCAGTCTACTCACAGGATCTGCTTCACAGCCTAGTGCTGTTGGCCGATGTGGCAGACCTGAAGAAGATCTACGACGCTCTGATCGAGTCAAACACGCGTCTTTCTCTCGGCACTACCTTGCATTTCGCCTCCGCCTTTGGTGAAGCTGGCGAGTTCCGCTATGCTTTACAGTCTCTCGGGCGCCGCCTCGCCGCCTTCAATGACACAGACCGCGAGCCCATCGTCAACTCGGAACGTGTTCGATGGACCTGCGCAGCCATCCTTCGTGGCAGCATGCGTGAAGCCAAGAACTACCATGAGACGCCAGGCATAGTGGCGGCCTTTGTTGATTTTGGCGTCAAAATGGATCTGTTGCTCTACGACGTGGTTATGCACAATGCTATGGAAGCCGGTGACTTTGCCACCGCCTTTAAAGTCTTCAACGCTTTGGACAGCAACGGGCTGAAGCCGGACAAGTACACCTTTTCCATCCTACTTCATGGCTGCACAACACAGAACGATCCCGCAATGTTCAAGGCCTTTGCTGAGTTCTGCTCGAAGAAAGCGAAAGAGCTGCGGGATCCCTGGCTGGCTACAGATTTCCTCTACTACACCTACGTCTGCGAACAGAACAAGCCTGTTGCCTCGCAGGATGCAACCTTGGTTTGGCGGGCCTATCTTGACCTGTTCGACCTGACGCCGTTGGAGCCTTTCTCCAGATTTGGAAGCCGTGCGATGAAAGATGCCATCGACCAGAGCATCTTTCATCGCACGGCTTCCAAATCTGGGGTGGAGAGGAAGGGCGTGCTTGATTCAGGAGTGGAGAGAAAGGGCCCACTTGATTCTGGAATGGAGAGGAAGAGGCTCGCTCCAACACCCGCAGCACTACACTTCATGCTCCAAACCGAGATCCAGGCAATCCAGAACCTAAGCGTCCACTACCTCGAGCGCCTCTACAAGACCTTCCAACACGCCGTATCCTCAAACAGAGCCCATGCAGCGCTCACCTCGCTATCCCAAAAACCAATCATCTGGAACACCTTCCTCTACGCCTTCTGCAAAAGGGGACAGTACGCCTCCGCCTCCGCCGTCGTCAAAGACATGACCGCCCACGGCACCGCGCCCAACGTCTACTCTTGGAACATATTCATGCAGTCCTTCTTCAAGACCGGGCAAGTCGCAGCCGCCGAACGCGTCTTCGAGCTCATGCGCGCCCGCGGCGTAGACCCAGACGCGTACACGCACGGCGTCATGGTGCGCGGCTACGCCAAGGCGCAGCTCGTGGACCGCATCGGCGAGACAATGCAGCACATCAGCGAGGACGACCAGCTCGATCCCGATCTCCTGCGGGCCCTGGGCCAGGTGCAGAGGCGCGCCGACTTGACAGCTAGTCTGGAGAGGAACAGGCTTGCCAAAGTCAGGAAGGACGCTGAAGACGCCGAGCGCAGAGCGAAGGAAGAAGAGAAGAGGCTCGACTTGCCGCGCTTCAAGAGCTTGTTTCAGCAGGCCGTCACCTTCAGGGAGCCGACGCACTGGGACAACGGGGGTGTGGAGGATGCAGACGATTTCATGGAGCCGGACGAGCCTGCTACCGTGGAGTCCAGCGCTCAAGACCAGCGTCTGGAACAGAGTCTCGATACGAGCAGTTCAGTGGAACACATTCCGTCTTCTACCGCCGTCAATGTGGACGCTGATAAGAGAGATGTGAACGCGAACGCGGACGACTATCTGGAGCCAGAGGACGAGCCCAACAGGATCCAAGACAACAGCACCCGCACTTCCGCCTTGGACCCACGACAGCCCACCACTGTAAAGGATGGAGATGTGGATGTGGACGTGCGGTACGAAGCCTTTCTCAGCCCAGACTCCTCTGTTGCTGCCAATCCCAAGAACATTACATCAGAGAGTTCACCACGCGCTGAACGAGACTTGCAGCGCGATGCTACTTAGTACTATTCTGTAGCTGGATAGGTTGGCTGGTGCATGTGCGTATACGTGTGTACACATGTATATTGTATTGTACAGTAATATAGTAGTATAATAACAAGGACTCTTACACTACTTAACCCTTTACGCGTGTTGTGTTATCTTGTATCACGCGTTATATTTGCAGTCTCCGGTTTCCAAACGCTGCATAACCTTTTATCCCACGCTCACCCCTGTCTTGCATAGAGTCTGTCTTGCGAGTTTTTATTACTTATATAAAAGGCCTTGACATACGCACCTTTCAGTATCTTATGCAGATGCACTCATCATGCTACCTTGAAGAACAAGTTTGCAATTTTTGTATAGGAAAATCCATCTCAAAAGAAACGCGATTGAACTGGTAAGTCTTCCTACCAACATGATGAACAAAACCCTGCTAACACAAAGCAAATTCTCGCAGTGAAATATTCTCCCCACTCCCCTGACTCAGGATTTCCCCATCCATCAGCCCATGAATGTAGCATTCTCCGATGACATGGTACAGATCGTCACCGTATGGCCTCAAGACCACTGGACACTTGCAACCTAATAAGATGGCCACGACGTCTCCTGGGCGAACGGCTTTTGGAACCAAGCCTAGATAACCTGTTTCTGTTGTGACAAGGGCTCTTTGATCTAAGGAGAGGAGAGCCAAGCGCATGCATCGCAAAGTGATGGCAATATCTACACCCTTCCTGCCTGATTGTGGAAAGAAATTCCGAAAGCTCTGGCCTCCGATACGGAACTCCTCGTTGTGCTTTCTGAATTCGTGGAATCTTCGAAAATAGCTCGACCGGGAGAGTTTGAGCCAGTCCGGCGTCGAACGGAAGTTGGCAGGGCTACTATCAGTGTTCCATTCCGATATCCATGGTACCTCAAGGAGAAGTTTTCCAGTGGCTCCAGGGTGGTCCATAAGTAATGTCTGCTGAAGTGCTTCCGAGACTCGACCGCTGTATCTAGTCGAGGCATTACGTGATTGGATAGAATGATAATGTGGAGAAGGCTCAGTTGCAACGCCATCGACCGTGTCCACTTGAAATCCGCTACAAACAAGGTGGTTGCCATCTCTTCCTTTTTCGAGAAACCGGATTTTGGCAGGCAAGCTTCCGCTCGCTTGGCGGCATCTCAAATACCGGATGTGGTGGCGCCCAAATGGTATTCTCCAATCGGGTACCCACGAAGGCCACCCTTCCTTAATTGGGATACCTCCAAACATGATCTGCTCCAATCTCCC
Organism: Sclerotiophoma versabilis; assembly: GCA_012274445.1. Classification (NCBI taxonomy): domain Eukaryota; kingdom Fungi; phylum Ascomycota; class Dothideomycetes; order Pleosporales; family Didymellaceae; genus Sclerotiophoma; species Sclerotiophoma versabilis. The sequence goes on from JAAROD010000093.1 coordinate 999,306, forward strand.
TGTCTTCTTGATAATGGATATCATGAAATCCGTATAGACTTGCTGCTCCGAGAGCTTGTAATCCGGAATGACATGTGCAGAAACAGCAGAGTCCAACAAGCCGAGTATGCTGTAGACTTTGTCCCTTTTATCGGTTGCGTCGGCACGGCGGACTATATTCAACAAGAGGTCCAAGCTAACTTCAGCATTTGGGTTGAAGGTCAGACTTGCTAGACGATACACGCGACCGGCCATGGACCACGCATTCAATTCCAAGTCATGATCCGATCGATAGGAATGGTCTTCGGACGTTTGCAACAACTCTTGACAGTAAACAACACCCAAACGTATCATTCTCCTCGTCAGCTTGAATTTTCCGCACATGATCAAAGTCGAGTTGTGATTCATCGCGAGCTCCTGTATAATCCACGATCGGTTCCAATAAGGCTTCTGCATGAAGGCGAAAAGAGCGGGCCATCCTGCAACTAGCAGGTCCGCTGGAAGTTGCAGTGGATTGGCCACACACGGATTCCGACAAAGATGACGCATCGTCTGAACTGCGTTCCTGTCCGTTTTCTCCTCTTGACCCAGCCAGACTACAACGGCTCTAGCTCGACCGTAGATTTCCCTCATGCGCTTGACCTGTTCATTTCGCTCGTCGACATTTTCCTGCTCGATACACAGCGAATCCACCCAATAACACATACCCAATCGTGTCTCCTGCAGGCCTCGTAAAGCTCTCAACGCTTCTTCGAGATTCCTTGAAACCTCTCTGCAAACCCCGTTTACGAGGATGGTCCTTGCGTTGCCTCCGTCGCCCCACGTGTACGATAAAGCTTCAAAATCGCCCCAGGCGTACCGAAAGTCGCTGGGTTGATTGTGATTCTGCATGAGGCCCATAAATGTGGCCTCGTCAAGCTCCGTTTGTTCCAAGGTTGAATCTCGCAGATCCACGTACTTGGTGAATGCATCCCATACTTTTGGGCGTTTTTGGTTTGGCAGGTATCCCTGGTGCGACTGAGAGTAGAGAGAATCTCCAAGCGGAACATTTTCGATAGAACAGTGAACGACGTCGTCGGCTGAGAACGGGCTGGAGAGATCAAGGAACCTAAGAACACGGATCTCATTCTTCGTCTTGTCGAGCGGCTTGTACTGCATCTGGAAACTAAAAGGGGGCGCCACCTGGTATCCGCCGGTTCAAAGAACAGATAATGCTAAACTCGTATCTGAATGTGTCGCGGAGGTTCCAGACTTATGAACGCGTTGCTTGTAACGTTTCGCAGTCAAGTTGCTTCTCGAAGGACATAGAAACTCGTTTCTGTGCTATAGCACTCACCGGTTTTTGAAAGGCCGGTGAGGACTTGAGAGGATGGAGAACTCACTGCCATAGGTTTACGAACATGCAGCTGTGGCTACATGCCAGGCTGAGAACTTGTGTTGCCCAATCCGACCCTATACGGGATGTGGTGCACGTAAGTCTCCCCGCACCTGGCTAAAGTGACTTTTGTAAATGCTGTACCTAGTTAGGGAGAGGCGATAATAGCGCACCAATCACGCTTTAGCACATAGCAGCATCCGGTGTCTTCACTGTGCCTCCCACTCACCGGAACGCCATCATAATATGTAAGGCGACCTATTATGACAAGATGCCATCTGTGGGAAATGCAATAGTTGACCTGGTTTGACATGTGGAGGGCTCGGCTGTATTAGAATCATCGGCGGCACAGCGTAGATGGATGTTGGCAAGTCGCCACTACTGAGGGAAGTGTGGCCGACCCGAACCAGTAGAAGGGCCGTAGAGGCTGAATGCCTTCCGTGGCGTTACTGGTAGTAGAAAGATAACGATAGCTGAACGGCTAGAATTTAAGGGTTGCAGCCAGGCTGTACTATCTTTCAGTCGACCTCAAGCTCAGTGAAAGGCATTGTCACTTTCGTACCCCCGCTTGCGCCATGGCGTCCGCGACAGCCTTTAGTCCTCCCAACGATGGCTTGCAAGCGGGCATCATCAACGGCCTGTTCTACCACTGGTTACACGTTTCGCCTGACAGGTCGCGGGACGGCCCGAGGGATCTGAGCACTTGGCCCCGGACGCCACCACGTCTGTCAACCGTGATGCCTTTCGCACGCGACGCCAACTTTGTTGACCGAGGTACGCCACTCAGCAGGATCCATGAGCGATGCATGCTGCCAAACGCAAGGATAGCGTTCGTTGGTCTGGGCGGAGGTAGAGTGAAAAGCATGTAGACCCTCCATCAGCACAAGCCTAGCTAGCACGGCACATTAACAAGCGCAAAGCAAGTTGCAGCTTGCTATCAAGCATGACTACCGCACACATGAGGCGTTGCCAGAGCCGTAGGTGCTATGGGCGCGCGGCAGCAGCGCCACGCAGCTCAAGCAGAGCTTCTGCAACATCACCCACCACGTCAAGGTAGCAGTCGAAAATCTTCAAGCGAGTGCAACATCAGACATGAAACAGTAAAAAATAGTAGCTGCCTGTGCTGGACAACGTAGACGACGCCAGCTTTCTGGTAGAGGCCTAAGGTGCCAGCTCGAAGGCTGCAGGCAGACTGCTGCGCGAGTACCTCCTCTGTTGCAAGCGCAGCTCGATCACCGTCATAACACAAAACAAAAAAGCAGCGTTCAATTGGGCGGGGCAGCACGGCATAGCCAGGTTGAGGCTGATGAGTGAGGGGTAGGCGCAGACCTTACTTGGAGAGAAGCTGGGCGCGTAGGTAGCGCAGAAAACGCAAGAGGACAATAAAACCGTCGCTGAAATTACTCTAGTGCTTCAGTACATGCCGCCCGCTTCTGCTTGCTTCTTAGACTTGACTAGGTACTTGGTCACTAAACACAGTAGTGCACATTGCGAGGTTTAGGCAGCATCCTTTACAATCCTGCTTAGTTGTAACAAGAGTCATCTACAAAGAGACTGTACTGGCAGGGCGAAGAACTCAACCATCAAGACGTGACAGATCTCGTTTGAGTACATACAGTAGACGCGGCCATCGGCGACAGAGCTTCTGTTGCTAATAAGCTTCTTTAACCAGCACGGGATCCCCAAGAGTGTGCTGGAGTTATCAGCCAAGCACAATTAAGGCAATGGTTTAAGAATACTGCCGCTTTCACTCATTCTGCACACCGCTGGGTGCTTGTCTTCCATTTTGGCATTCTTCTTAGTAGATCTGGTGCGTCGGCTTCGTTAGTGAGACGGCTTGATGTCCTCTCAGTCTACCTTGAATCAAGCCGCTCACTACCCTAGCGGTAGATAGCAGACCAAGGTCACAGTAGCAGCACTATCACCGTGTATCTTGAGGTCGCATGAGCCAAAGTGATTAAGCTTTGCATGCGCGTAGACTGAAGCTGGAGGCAGTGAGATCGTTACAGTCGCGAAGATGATACTCTGCTTTCAAGGCTTGCAGTACATTTTACAGCCTAGATCCTCACTCTTTGAGCGATCGCATCCTGTGGTCTTTAGGTTTGCCGGTTATGCAGTAAGCATGTGTTACGTGCTAGTCACAAACCTTGCATCCATTTTCAAGAGAGGTGTCAGTCTTGTTTCCTTCTATCTGTTTACTTGCACCAATACCTGCCAGATAGCGAAAGGATCTTAAGCTAATGGGCATGCGAAAGGTTTTTGTCTCAACGTTCGGAGAAGAGCTAGGAGGTATTCAAGAGATCCCTAGACGTCCGGGACTTTCCTGTCGTGTTGCTGGCTGTCAAGACTGGGTATGTCCCCAACGATTGCATGTAGCTAGTCTCGAGCAAGTACTATTCGAGGATGGGCGTACTTCGTGTCGATGGCATCCATCGAGCAAAGATAGGGCTTCTTTTTCATTATCATCTCAGCTGTTATGGACGAATATGTCCACAGCCAGCATGTTGCATTTGGAAAAGGCTAGTCATCCTTGCGTAGCGTGTCTTCGCCTTGAAAGGCCATGGGCTTGTAAAGGCTCCTGCCGTTGTAGTCGGCGACGTCATTGCAATCTGGTGTTTGCCGCCTCATCCCACCTCCTAATCTCCAGATACAGCGCAGCTCTGAATGCGACGACAATACCCGACAACTGAGAATGTTGCACAGACATCTGCGCAACTGTGGGTATCCAGGTCGGACACGAAGACAATGTGGCCAAGCGCTCAGCTTTCCAGCAGAGATTCCTATGTGAAGGACAACGTACACTGAAGATGACAGGAACTCGCGGTGAAGCTGGACCCAGAGTGTAGATCCACGATATAACCTGTGTGATACTCCGAAGACAAGGTGAAGGCAGGTTCGAGTGGCGCAGGATGCTGAAGTCTCGCCTCAGCCCGTCCTTTACCCAGATCTTCAGCTTCTGATAGGAAACACTAAACCTCTCAATCAACCGCCGTCAACTGCCAGACCCATTGGTGGATTAGACAGAAAGATGGAGGATATCAACGTCTTCGGCAGCGAACCTACAGCCAGAGCACCATCGCTTGCGTTGTCGGATATCTCTGAGCTTACTACGTTTACGGGATCCCCTAGCCCTGGGCTAGATTATCAAGAGGCCTCTCATCATTTGGATGATGCAGTCTCTTTGACACCTCAAAGTACGCTGGGAAGGTCAAGAGCTGCTAATGGTCGCTTCACGCCACGCAACAGAAAGAGGACGGACTCTCCAGATACGTCCAGGTTGGTGCAACTGACCAAAATTTGAAACCCGTTTGACTAAACTTGATGTAGTCCGTCCAAGAAGCCGAGAAGCCTTCGAGAGTCATCAAGTCCTACCAGCGCCGCGTCTCTACAACGCCCACAAGACCCCAGATGCGCGCGTAGATATGAAGATGCTGTTCGGCCAAGTATCGGACCTGTACATCCAACTGCAGCTCCCTGGATTGCCGGAAGGGGCGGTTGTGGCACACTCGAAGTCATTCCCAAGGAAATTCGCCAGACAATCTACGGCTTTGCCTTCAGCACCGACGAACCAATTACTGTGAAGAAGTGCTGCGGTCTGGATACCACCGTTCGCGAGCGAGGAGCATGCAAGAAGCATGGACGCCGCATTGCAATCGAAGGCGGTCGCTTCAACATCCTGCGGGTGTCCAAGACTATGAGGCTAGAAGCATCTTGGGTTGTGCTGAACCAGGGACGTCTGCTTTTAAGAGTAGGCAAGGCGCTTGCGCAGTATCTCGGGTGCTATCGCTGGAACGGCCAGCGACATTCACCAGGGTATCAAGTCCAGAACGACCGTAAGGCCAGGATGTGGGCCGCTGTTGGAAAATATCGGCACGTCAAGATTGAAATCTCCACAGACACACTTATGAGGGGCGATCCCGTGCTTTACATCAGTTCCTTGGTCGACGTTGCATTGTCGCTATGCCAGAGCTGGGCCCAGATATCCTCACCGTCCACTACTACAGATAGTGTTTCTCTGCACACCGTCGAAGTCCATCTCGGAGACTTGTTTCAAGCCGCACTCCCCTTCAACGCCTTTTCCAAAAGCGAGACATACAATTTGTTCATGTGGACATCCCGATATGTGCTACACTCGTGGCGTATGCCGAACTTTGACAAGATGGCGGCAGACTCAGGTCGCAACCTCCTGCGACTCGTTGCGGTCGTTGACAAGTATCGTAGACGCACAGAGTGGAAGTTCTTTTCAAGCCCGCCGCGCGGTGATGACTACAAAGGTGGGCGAAAGTGGTTGATGACGTTCCAGGCGGAGTGTGCTAAGCATGGCATGCTTATTGAGCACAGTGGTTGCGTTTGAGGTCGAAGATGACATGTATCCGCGTTTGATGGAGCGTGTTTTTGCTTAACCAAATGAGAGCGAGACGGCCTGAAGCACACGACTCAACACCCTCGACGATATTCGACTTTCCTAACGGCCTCAACGCTGGCGTAATCAAGCTAGCATTCTTAGGTGCCATTTGACGGGCATCATAAACGATTCATTGATTCCGGGTGGCGTCAGTACACTTTGTCTTCTTGACACGCACACAGTGTGAACGACGTTTGGGGAACGGGGTGATTTGAACGGATCTACCATTTTGATATATCAATATTCAGTGCCATTAGCACGACTCAGTTCCATCTCATCTTGCACCAACCATCTTCTCCCGAACAACACCATCATCCCACTTCCTACCATCCACAACCATCAGCAGGAGCAGCGATAACACCACCATCATTGACATCCCCCGCATTCATAGCATACCATCACTTATCCGCCGCGTCCAACGGCCGATTCTGGCCAAACGCCAACGTCTTCTCCCTCTTCTCAGCATCACTCTCTTTAGGATCATGACTCATCGCATCCTGACTCGCCGTCGTCTCCTCGGTAGCACCCAGTCCGCCCTCTTCGGGCCGCGACACGGGCTTCGCAGTGCTAGCTGTATCCTGATCCTTCACTCCGCGCGTCGCGGCCGAGGCATTGATGTCCTGTGCGTCGGCCGATGAGGCTTGCGGGTTGGATGCGTTGGAGTTGTTTTTGCTGGATGATGCGGATGACGGGTTTACGGCGTAGGGGCGCGATAGGGAGGGAGTCAGGACTGCATTTTATATATATTTAGGATTTTGATTGCTAGTGGGAGTGAGGGTAGGTACCTGTTTTGCGGTGGAGAGGGTGGGTTGGGCGGGTGCGGCGGGTGAGCGAGGCGAGGATTCTGGAGATCATTGTGATGGGGTTGGTTGGAGGGCGTGGTTAGATAAAGACGGTGTGGTTAGATACGAATGGTGGTTGCGGCTCGAGTAGCTGCTGAATGTGTGTTTGAAGTGGATTGATTTCGAGGCATTGAATGCCAATTGAGTACTTATTGGTGGTGTTGCTGCAGATCGATGCTGCATGGTTGACGTATCTGTGATGATGAGAGACGTCATGGTGAGCATACCTCGTCTGCCACAACGCGCAACGGAAGCGATACAAGGGAGCTACAGTGCTGGTCCAAAGACATCGAGCTCTGACTCGTGCTTTCACTCTAGATATGCCGCGTTGGATGCGAGTTGCGCCGTGAACTGCACCATCACGTGGCATTGATAGAAATATCTCAGTTGCGAATCTCATAAATGTCATGTCGATAAAACACCGTTCTGTGCAGTCTCTAACCAGATGACTAGATGATTAGATGATTAGATGATTAGAAAACACCAGGGATGCGGCCCTTTTTCTCGTTGTTGCCCAGCTCTTCCTCGCTCCAGCCGCTGGCAGCACCGACCTTGCGCCCACCCTCCTCACGCTTCACACGGCACCACAGACTGATGTCCTTGTCCATCACAAACTGCCACATGACATAGACCCAGCTCTTGTGCACGGGCAGGTCGTCGTAGAACTCGTGCGCAATGCGGTTCAGCTTGGGGAGCCTTGTCCACGGCACTGCAGGAAAGTCGTGGTGCTCATTGTGCAGGCCGACGTTGTAGGTGAGGTAGTTGAGGATGCCGTAGTACGAGTACGTCTCGGGGATAGGGATCTTGTTGGCGGGGTTCGATGCGTCCTTCTCGGGCTTCTCGAAGACGTAGTGCTCGGCGATGAAGTGGCCAGCGCAGGGGTGCAGCGAGCCAGCGAGGAAGCTGCTCAAGATCAGGTAGGCCAGTGCCTTTGCTCCTGCGAAGTGGACGAGCGCATAGTCGAAGGCGAGCTGGACGGCGATGTTGAAGAGGTGGATCTTGGTGAGCGGCAGGTTGTAGATGAACATGGGTCGCAGGGCGTAGAAGAGGATCTGGCATGTGCAGAAGAAGGCCTTGCCGGCGACCGAGTCGAGGAACCAGGCCTCGAAGGCGGTGGGCAGGTCCGTGTCGAGCCCGTTCACGCCGAGCGACTTGTGGTGGGTCAGATGGTAGGGGCGGAACGAGGCGCTGTAGGGAATGCCAATGGGCAGGTTGGCGAAGACGGCGATGACGCGGTTAGCCAGCGGCGAGCGGAAGGCCAGGTTGTGGGAGATCTCGTGGATGGCGAGGAACAGGTTCTGGTTCGCAGTGGCGCCGACGAGGTAGGCCGTCAGGAAGAAGCGCCACGACAGGAAGGGCGTGTTGCGGAGGAGGACGGCGCAGGCGACCTGGATGGACACGACCAGGAGGACGACCCATTTGGTGAGGGGCTCAGGGCCGCAGAGCTTGGTGACCTGAGTGTGTGAGCAGTTGCAGCAGCGGTGCGTGGGAGGGCTGCAGTACCTCCGGGTGCGCCTTGATGATGGCCATGCGCCGCGTGCGGTGCGGCTCTTCGGTGTACGTCCAGAAGAAGTCCTCATGGTCGTGGGCCGCCTGGGCCTGCTGCGACTCGGCCGTGACGGTGAAGCTGCGCTTGGCGGGCTCGCGGGGCGGCAGCGTGGCGGTGGTGGTCGAGGCCCGCATTGTGGGAGACACAGCTGGGGGTGCAGTGGCAATGGCAGCTCGGAGTGCGATGACAATGGCGGCCCGGAGTAGCAATGGCGGGAGTGTGGGTGGGCTGGACTGGCTTCAGCGTGCGAGCGACGGCATTGCAGCCATGTCGAAATGTCTGTCCGCGCTGAGCCCTCCCGTGCTTGGCATGAGGGTCCTGTGGAGAAAGTGCGGTGTGGGCCCACCGTCGCGCCATGGTTGGCCACAGCCAACGCCACCCGCCACCGCCGATCAGGGGCGCGCGCGGCCAGACCCAGACGGCCGTTGTCACCCCGTCGCGCTGCACGTGTTGGGTGCTGGTTCATTAGTTGCATTCATCATATGTATACGTCTGTACGCATGTTGGGCTTCCGGCGCCGGCCTTGCAAGTCGCGCCAGACCTCCTTGCCAATGCCCTTCCAGTTTCCCATCTCGTCTTCGTCGCGCTGCCGCCTGATGAAGCTCGACTTCCTCGTCTCCACAAACCACACGCTGGTCCAGTAGCCTGCCACCAAGCTCACAAACACAGCGCTCAGCCACACCAGCAGCAGCACCGTGCCTCCTTGGTTGATTCGCACCCCCGCTGTCTCGCTCAAGCCGTTGACCACGCCCGCCACCACCACCACCGCCGTGAGCAGAGTCGCCGCAAGAGATGCGAAGACGCTCGCCAGTGCCGGCCAAAACATGTTGATGTAGACGAGCAGTCGTGACTGCGGAAAGAATACCGCTGGAGGGATGGAAATTACTGACAGGATAGAGCCAATCAGAGTGATGATGAGGAATGCAAACACTGCTTTGCGCAGCACGTCCAGACCCCCAAGGCCGCCGTTGAGTGACGACGTGAGTTTGGCAAGCAACGGCACCGACACTTCAGTCTGCCCCACGGTCACGGATGAGGGAATGCTCTTGCTCGCATCGGATAGGCCTGAGTCTGTTAGCCCGCTTGAAACCCCTGGCGCTGGTGCTCTTCTCACTCTTGTCAACTTCTTCCCAGCTACGGCACTCGCTCACTTGAGCTCCGTCTGCATTGCTTTCGTTGGCACCGGCAAGCCTAGCAGAGCACACTTTTCGAAGGTAGACATAATAAAAGTCCTCGAGGCCCGCTTTATCGACAACACTCTCAACCACCCCGTTGACCAAGTCCTCGAGCCCGTCGTTGACCGCGTCTGTGAGGTTGCCAGTAAGGTCGCTGAACGCATCAAGAGCTCCATTCAGAATGTTGTTTGGGTTTGCTGGATTGAGCGGGTTGTTCGACGAGAAAGGGTTCAGTACATCCAGAGGATTTGGTGCAACAGATGGAGTCGCTGCCGGCGCTGCCGGTGCTGTTGACGTTGTACTTGCTCTCTTGAAAGTGATAATATCCTGGCCAGCGTGCGAAGTGTTCAACTGGCGCTTGTCAGTTTCGACCCGCAAATGCTCGAATTGCAACCTACAGCGACTAGATACATGTCCTCAAAACTGCCCTCCTTCTGCCCAGCAAGCACCACGATCAGACTAAGAACGAAGGCTGTGAGCGATAGTACTAGGGGAAACACCCCAGAGAATCGGTACTTCATCATGACCCTCTTCGGAGTTTTTGGCGGTGAAGGAAGCGCCTTGTAAGTCGATTGCCGTTGGTCTCCAAGGTCAGGTTCAATGGAAACTTTCTCCCAATAGACATGCGGGGCCTGCGTTTCTGTTGACATGGTCGATGTTGTTATGCGCAGATGCAATGCATTTGGTATGAATGGTTGTCATCCAAGACAGTGGAATGTAACTTAGATGGCATTGATACCCCATTAAAAGCAAGCCCATGATAACAGCAGATGCATGCAGCAGTGACGCAATGTTTCAGCATACCGAGACGTAGCGGAGTGCCTTTAGAAACTTTAAACTCCACGGATCTCGGTGGGCCATAGTGTGGGGTAGCTGTGCTGTCGCATGATGGTGTTTGATTAGCCTTCGAATGCGGTAGTACCCGCGGGCGTCAAACGGTCTGGTCGGTCCGAGCGGTTTACATAGTCACCGTTGAACATCATGCGAGCGCGGCTAATCGGTATGTCGCATCACTCCTGCTGGTGAGCTCTCGAAGCTGCGTCCAGATGCTGCTTGAAGAGTCGTGGTAGCAGCAGGGCGAACAACGTCAGCCCGAAAATCACAAAACAACAGGTTTTGCAACTGCGGCTCTGCCCAGAATCGAAACTTGCAAAAACCCAACGAGCGTTTCCGAGGTTGCAGTTGAAATGTTGATACAAGCTTGGACCCTGATGTCCGGATATGGTGAGACGCAAGCAGCTTCAGTCCCAATCTTCAGCCACGGAACGCCATAAACCGACTTGAGCGACCGACGTAATACCGCAAAGAGAATGAGGTCGCGATCTTCGCCTAACTTGGCAGACTGACTGACCGGCTCTTTTTCAATCGAGATCTTGTGTCTATGGTGGAGTTGGTGGTACACGGTTTGCGCGAATCAGGTGCACGCGAGTACAAAAACACTTCATTCTCGGTTGTGTTGTGGAACAGTTACACAAGAGATGCCTGTATTCAAGGTGACCTCGTTGCAATCAGCTTTGAGTAGGTAGCAAGTCAGAATCAGACTGACATCGCCCAGCTGTCGAGTTCGTTTTAGCGACGAAGTAATCCTGCATGGATCAAGGTTATGCAGCTTGCCCAATCGTGGTCTTGTATATGAACATCCAGTTTCCTGTAGTGCGATTGGCCAGATCAAGGACTTTTGGTTGGGTGTGCCTCGGCAAAGAATCTCAAGGCCCGCGGATGTGCTGCGCCGGCAACACGTGATCCATTCTCTGCTCAGTACGGTGGCTGTTGCACCTGCGGTGGGAGATTCGACGGGAAACCACCCTGAACATTTGTTAGTAAGCGGTTTGATGATCGTTTTGGGTCCAATTTTGTTACTTACCCAACCAAAGTTTTCCGTGAATGCATCCAAATCCATAGGGACGTCAGGCATCAAAAAGGGGTTCGCATAGCCACCATTACCCAGAATTTGATAGCTCGGGTTTACAGCTTCGTTGTTAAAGTCATTGAAATCAAAGGAAGAGGCTGGCGATGCCAAATCAAACTGCTCCGGAGCGACGTTTCCTGCAAGACAGTGTCAGAAAATCTTCATAGCACATACTATGGTGAACCGCTTCACTCACGCCATGATTGGCCCTGTGCAACATTCGTGCTCGAGTTTGCTCTGTCGAGGACCAGTTTGACGGCAGCAGCAACCTTCCGGGCTTCATGCGACCTCCGACTTGCTTTTGACCAGATCGTGTATGCGTTTTGTAGCGCTTCTACAATCTCCGAACGCGTCGGTGGTCCATGATCGAGTTGAAGCCCGCTCGTTGGAGTCGCAGACGTCGGCTGTATCGGTGCGCTAAGATCGGCGTCCAGATCAAGGATCAAAACAGTAGTCGCGAGGATGAAGTCGTGCGCAACAATCGAGGACATATACCAGCTGACGGTGAAGCTTTGCATCCCTGGAGACCACAACTTCCCCCCAGGCCGTATCTCACCCTCGACTTTCCTTTGGAACCCCAACATCTCGGTCGCTGCATTCAGACAGACTCGTCTAGAATACTCGTAGTTTGGATCGGTGCGACCGAGCAATAAGTATGGGCAATGCAGTTGTAGCTCGCTTTTCAGAAATGTCAAGCCAAGATAGAATCGTCGCATCGAAGCTGGTGAGAGAGTATCCTTGAAATCTTCGCCCGGTATTGGTTTGGCACACTCTGGCAAATTGGTGTATACTTCTCGAAACATCGCGTCCAATTCCATGACTTCTCGATATGGAGGCTGCGACGTGATGTTCATTAGATCCATGACTTTCGCATGTGCCAGCCGAACGCGCGTCAGAACCACGGTGTACAAAGAAGGTGTCAACTCAATCTCCGGTCGCGATGGAGGAAGCTCGGTGATATCCTCGTGGATGTCTTCGTCGAGTAAATTGCGAGGCTCCTGAGTATCGCACATAAACGGCTGTATAAGTCTAGGCAGACCGACTTGGGATGATGTGGCGAGATCAATCGACATGACCATGAGCCAACACCTACGCCGCATCTCTGCTTTGAACGGCGAGATGTCTGAGAACCGCGAAGGCTCCCTATGGTATCCCATGCGGAAAGCAATACGGACGATGACCCCAACAAGGATGGACATGCTGAACTGTGAGTCCGCTGAGCGTAGGTGCTCAGTGCCGAAATACATGATGAGGACCTCAACAGTATAAGGAGGACATTTTGCGTAGTTCGCTAGGACCAGACACTGCACTAGCTTCTCACGATAGAAATCGATGCGTGCAGTAAACAACGAAGGTGTAGCAGCCCCTTGAAGGGCTCCTTCATGATTTTCAAAGCCTGCCTGAAATTGCGCTCCGAGCGCAAGAATAGCAAACAAAAAGCCCAGCCACATGGTAGATGTTTCGAATGGTTGAGTCCAGAACCTTTCATACTGGGACAACTTGTCAGTACATATCAAAGAAGGACTGATGGTGATCTGACCTCTCTCAAGAACGTGGGTTTATGCACCAAGTCTGTTGATGTTAGCCGATCAGTCAGCGGATGCAATTACCTTCTAGTCTTACTTGGAGATGTTAACATCGACGCAAAGTATGTAGAGATCAACTGGTCTGCTTCAGTACGCGGAGGCAAAGCAGCAAGCAGTTCCTGTTTTGACGCGTGCCGTTGGCGACCGAATAGGAGATCTGGGCCTGGCACATCGGTAAAGTTGTCGACTCGTGAGTGTGCTGTAGTGGGAATTTCATCAAGATGTTCCCGAAGTTCTGATATCTGCAGGAATGTCAGGAAAGTACGACCAGAAAGCTCTTCTGAACCGACTAACCCCGTCCAGGATGCTGGTCCAATGCGCACTATTCGTGTAGCTCGTTGTATCGCCTTTGAATCGTACACGATCCGTCATGTTTGGTATCTCTGCATCATTGTCTTCATTCAGATGCTGGAAGTGTGACATGGCTGGCGTCGCTGGAGAACCGTGACCAACGTCCTTGCCGCTCATGAGTGTTGTCACCAGCTTTTCCAATTGATCGATGCGATCATGTACGCTGTGAGGGGCCTTCGGCTCTTGAGCCGCTGGGAAACTTCGTACATAAGTACATGATAATGCCAGACCTCTGTCGACGCATGTTTTGCAAGGTTGCTGCCGGTCGCATTTCAGTTTGCGACGGCGACAGAGAGTACAACTAACGATTGGCTTGTCTCTTCGTCGGCTTGGCGGCACAACACGCGTTTGTGAATCTGTACTCATTGCGAGTTGTGGGACATTTGTGCGTGATGACGATGGAGGCTCTGCAGCCTTACAGATGAGGGTATTTACAGTCGGAGGTCGGCCTAGGTTGTCGGCCGAAGGTGCGTTCAGACACGAGACTTGGCATTACACTTCTCGTTAATCACGTTGACAATCTCCAGACTGCACGCCTCTCGCTCATCCGGTCTCGTCCGCCTCTAGATGGACTTTCCATTGACGTTGTTGAGAGCTCGTCACATGCCCAGCAGTGTTGCGTGGAAGAGGCCGTCGTAAATCGCCGATTTAGCTGACAGCGCATCCTCACCACTCTCATTGTTGCGGAGCCGCCTTTGACCTGCTTTAAACGGAGCCCTCAAAGAACGAGCATGCACTCTCGAAAGCAACACAGCTACAATCGATGACCACTCACTTACAAGATGCTCGTACGACAATTTGCCACATCACGTGCACCCCCGGAGTTAGGCGGGGCTCCTTGTGGATAGAATTTCAGCCTTTTACAGACCCTGATCCACCTGCGTGCACGCTAGAACACCCCAAGAGTGTACTACACACGTCTGGAAACCGCTGTTCTTGACTTTCAAAACGTCCACAACGCCTTTTCCTTTCAATTGCAACCATGCAAGCTCAAAAAGACAGCAGAGCAACAACCTCGTGCACAGAGTGCCAACGGCGGAAGCAAAAGGCAAGCGCTATCATCGTGCTCTGCATGCAAAGCCTGGCTAATGATATGGACAGTGTTCCCGCGAATGGCCCTGTAACCATTGCCAGGCAAGGAAGGTTGCTCATCTGTGCCAATTTGCTGTGAAAAAACTGCAGCATGAGTCTTCGATAGACTCCACACGGTACGTTCAGTGTGTTGTGCGAAAAGAACTCCGTAGTAACATGCTGTGCACAGGGAGAGTTCTGGAGAAAGCAGGGCCCAAAAAAGAAGCATTCCTAATTCGTTTGAAGAAACCCCTGCCCTGCCGCAAAACAGCGAGGTCGCACAGAACGAAGATGGCCTCAAGGTCTGGGGCTATATGCCAGGCCATGTACATTGGAAAGTCGGCGCCATCGACAACGTAAGCAGTGTCACAATCTGTCTTCTTACTTTGATACTGATCGGATACAGGGTTCTCTGCGGAAAGAAACGCCACCAGAATCCGCAGGAGTTGATGCTGTTGAGCAGGTGCTGCACGCTGTTCCGCCAAGATCGATAACCGGTGCGATGGGGTCCGGAACTGCTAAACATAACATTGCTGACTCAATGCAGACGCCTTCGTCAACCACTTTCTGGCTGTGGTTAACTACCGGTACAGCACGATTTACGCTCCAACTTTCACGGATCAGTACGTACAGTGGTGGGCTGATCGAGCTGCGGGCAAACCTTTATCCCCGGAGTTCACCTGTCTGCTTTTGAGGGTCTGTGCATACTCAGTCCAATATCTTACCCCGTCTTTACGAAAAATGATCGAGTTCGAGCTGGCTTGCAATCTGCAGCAGCTCACTGACCGCTTCTCAAATGCTGCAGAACAGCTCAGTCAGAGCTTCACAGCTTCGAATACTTGTATCGAACGGGTTCAAGAACAATTCTTGAAAGGTGCATGGCTCAAATCAGAATCCAAAATCGTTGAGTCCTGGCATGCGCTGGGCTGTACGATACGCGAGGCACAAGAGTTGGGGATCGACAGAGACGCTAATATTGAGGGGCTGAGTGAGTTTGATATCGAGATTCGGAGGAGGATTTGGGCTTTGTTATACATCTGGGACTGGTAAGCATGTGCCAACATATACATCCAAACTTACATCTGATTTCTCCGGCAGGCAGATGGGGTCATGGCTGGGAAGACCAAACCTTATCGATCAAAAAAATCTTAACTTTAAGTTGCCAAACTTGCGGTTGGACCAGTCAAGCTCCAATCCAAACTTGCTGTCGCCATTCGCACACATGGCTCTTCAAGCAAGTCTTGGCCGACGGCTGAACACCCTCATGGGCGATGCGCAGTCTGTAGACGCCCTGTCCGCTGATGAGATTCTCACTATTGAAGCCGAACTCGACAAATTTGTTGACGAACTGCCTCCGATCTTCCGGCTTCATGATCCAGATACTTCACTTGATACCGATCATCCATACTTCATATTCCAGCGCCATCAGCTGCATACTGTACTGTATGTGACCAAGCTCGACTTCTTAAAGCCGTTTCTCACGCGGGCTCGAAATGACGATAAAACCGATCGAGACGACGAATTCCGGGCAATGGGTATAGATCTGGCTCTTGACGTCCTCAAGGTCGCTCGACGTCTCTTCGATCATGAATTCCCCATAAATGCCAAGTTCCATATGGTCGTGTTCTCCATTTTCGACACTTCGACAACCTTATGCTCCGCCATCATACACGACAGCGAACATCGCTTACCCCGACGATCTGAAGTAGCGGATGCCATTGACGGCTCGCTCGAAATGCTACATCAACTCAGCCTGACCACGAAGCTTGGTGCATCATCCTACGCCTTCCTTTACAAGCTGGTCCAATCCCACCCTGAGCTGTCGCGTAGCACTCGGAACATCAAGCGCGTACGAACACAGTCCTCAACCTCTACTCAGATCCTCGAACCTCCGCCTCTTGTGCATCATTCATCTTCACGGGACTCTGTCACCAGCTCACTCGGTCAACCTCCCCAGGCGCCAGTCGCGGCACTACCCCTGCCGCAAACGTCTATACCCATGGACCAGGCGCCCACAATACCAATCTCGAACGATTTCTCGTTCGACGTGGATCAGTTTCTGGCACAAAATCCTCTCGGGAGTGCTTCGGCTCTAGAGATGGGTGGCATGGAGCAGATATGGGACTGGGAGGATCTGAATCTGGATCAGTTTCCCTGCTAAGCTTTAGCAATTAAAGAATGGGCCTCCGGTCGTGCTTTTTCGACAAGGAATGTTCCTTCGTTGTTCTGATTACTATTGATGTATCGCATAATATCTCAAGGCGTCTTTTGAGCTCTGTTTGTAAGGTAGAACACTTTCAGAAGTTTGTTGCAGACGATTTCGATGAGATTTCGGGGTTTTCTTTAGGTGCAGGGCATTTGCACAAATATTAGTCTTGCGTCCCGAAATTTGTCGGGCAGCCCCAACCACATCCGACGCAGAAAACGAATGCCGATGTAACACCTGCAGGATTTCTGTTTTTCTCCCGACACATTGATGTTCCGCGAGATCCCGAAAATACAACTGGCATCAAAAAGCTGCATGGAGGTGTATCCAATACCACGCTCATCACACATACCATCGGCGTGGTTCTGGCGAGCTACAACCTTGGACAGTGCTGAGGCTGCGTGTCTTTCATTACAGTAGGGTTTCTGGGCCTCACTGCAACTTCCAACATGTATTCTCACATACGCAAGATACACTTTCGATTGGAGACAAGCTACAGGAATTGCACGTGTCCACTTGTGGTGGAAGAAGCACGAAGAGACGAGAGCGATGTTAGACGAGTGCGTTCTGATCTCGAACTGTAACGCTTGTGGCTTGATGATGTCCTCTAGCGATCGGCAGGATAGCGGATCTGTTGAGAGACTTCACAATTGTCCTTTAAGTTAATAGATGTACGGAACGAACTTCTTGGTCCGTGCCTTGTGCTCCCTCCATATCTTTCCAAACTCTCTCTCCATCATCGCTTCTTCTTCCCTTACCCTCCTCACTGTGAACATATAGATCACGCAACTGAACCCAATCATCGGAACAAGATATGCGTGCATCTCATCCGTTACCATCTTCTCATCCACCAATGGCGCCCAGCAGCTCACCAGCCCTCGTTGGCGAAGGAAAAGCGAGTACATCGCCACCAGAACCATGAGCAGACCCGTATACGAGGGATGCCGTACGTATGCGTAGAGTCCGGAAGTGACTAGTTGATCTGGTTTGGCGATACGGTAGGTAAAATTTGTACCGAGTTGGGCGTAGGCTTGAAAGCGAACGTAGCTTCCCAGGTACAACAACGCCAAAGAGGCTATGGCGGCTTTAGACCACGTGAAGAGTTGGTGATCTAGATATTGCGGTGTCGGACAGACGGTCTCTAGCACACTATCGCTGTTGGGCATCGCGTGCGAAAGTGACAAGGCGACTATGACCTGGTGGACAGCAATAGCGAGTGTAATAGTTCTCGCAAGCATCATGCCGATGGGTGATGCAGCGATCCACATTAGCCATCCTTCGGATTGGGTCGAAACGACTTTGCTGCTAGGTTGTCGGAAGGAAAGTTGAATCAAGTAGCCTGCGTGTAAGACCACAAGAGCGTAAAGAAAGGTAGATATGTCCATGATCGTTGTGTGTATAAGGTTGAAGCACTAATTTGACCTACGCAAGGACCTTTGCGCATTGATTGGAAGTTGAGATCTGATTTGGTCGGATGATTCGCGGTTGTTGCAAATTGAGTGGCTACGTCATTGGTCTTGGAGGCTTCCGCTTCTTCAAATACCAACGCCAACTTTGACACCAAACCCTGTTCGAGCGTCTACACCAACAAACATAGTATTCTCTTTAAACAAAATAAGCTCAAATTGCGTCTCTCTAGTTGCGGGAGTATCGTTCCTGCGTCGCATGCTGTGGCGCATCTGCCGGCCAGCCTGAGAGCCGTCGCAGGCCGGTCTAGGGGCTGAGGGCATCAGGCTATGATCAAGATTTGAGAACCATTTTCAACCCATTACGCGAAATATCTGCAGCTAACTCGTTTTCCCGCTTTGAGCCGATTTCCTTTACGCCCTCGATTGCTTTTGAGTGCTTACTGGTAGCAAAACTGGGGTAAAACTCAGCCACATTCCCCCGCTAACATCAAACGAAGGGGTAATCGAAACATCGGAGAACAACGATGCCAGCAGATTTTATCACATCTTATATTCAACTCAGAATGATTTATAGGCATGCGCAATCCATTCTCAGTCGTCTCGTCACTCAATCAACCCGTTATTCACTCTCTATCAAATCGCAATTAAGCACTTCTTCTGTAAAGCTGCGTTCCGCATCATTCCTGCGCTCCTGAGTGGTCCTTCCTTACCGTCCAATTGTATCCATTCCGCTTGCGTGTGCCGTGCCGATACGACACGCTATGTCAAGCCATCCCGAGGCTGGTAATACCGCCCTGCAGACATGCTTCGGCGTCTTCGGCATCATCGCCATCTTCGTTGCGTTTGCCGGACTTCATTATAGGGACTCTCTTGGTTGCAGGCTACTGCGAAGATTTCGTCGACCCCGGACGCAATGTGAGTTACTCCTAACACATCAACGCTCGCACTTGTGAAAAGTCCAGAACTGAAGGTCTACAGACTTCGAGCTCGAAGCCGGCGATATACTACCATTCTATTCGTCCTCTTGTGCAGCATCGCTTGAACGTCCATCGACCGCTCTTACTCCGCAGCACTGGTCTGCGGGCAGAAGATGATAACACCCCCGTTGCAGTGGAGTTTCGTTCAGTGGCGTATGGACTATCTATTTTTATTTGTTTGTTTTCCGGTGGAACATGCAGTTATACGGCCATTGGGGCATGAACAGTGTTTTACGTTATGGAGTCGGCATAGAAAACATACAATACTACTTACTATGAGGAGTCTGTTATACAAGTCCCATCACTTGAAAACCTCTGACCCAAGCCAAGAACAGCTATTACATCATTAGAATTATGAACAGCAAGTAAGTTTCTCCCGACCAGTGATCTGGAAGTAATTAGGTACACAGTCAGGTGAGTCTTGAGTCTCAGAAGAAAATCGCGGCTTTTTCAAGTCCCAATCAAAAACTACGGAGAGTTTTGTGGTCAGCAGATTGGAGGTTCACAACAGACACGTGCGTGTTGTTTCATCCATTCGTTTGCTTGCGGTTATAGGATTTGGTTGCTAGGACTCTAAAGACTCTCAGTGCAATCCTAAATGCTTACTGTTATAGTAAATGCCAGTCACTTGTATGGAATTCCGAAGCCTTCAGCTGCAGCAGATACTGCACAGTACGAAATACTAGATACAACCTGACACCAGGCAAACCAAGCATTGAGTTTTTGGTATACAAACCACCAGGTGGTTTTGGGGCGCTTTGTAATTTTTTGCAGTTCTGAGCTCGACTCATGGTGCTGACTTGTCCACAAGACGTGACGCTGCAGTCCTAATTGCTATGTGATTTGGTTACGAAACAGGCCTTGATAGATAGCGAATACAGATGCAAAATGTTTGAGAAAAGCAACAGATGGAGATTCCTCAGTTGTATGGTGTTCTCTGCGACTGTGTACTAGAACTGTTTCCACGGTAGAGCTTCACAGGCATGTTGGAATACCTTGCTCTAAGCCACCAACCTTCAAAGAAATTTTTATCCTCTTATCCTGATCTTGGGCGCCTTTCGTTACAATCAGTTCGATAAGGGTCATCAAGTTATCCCTAAGTGGCCTCAAGTTTACTTTGTGCTTGGGTGACAGGATGTCCGACAGGAATTTGATATGTTCCGTCACTTCGACCCCTTGCGATGCAGGGTAGAGTACTACGATTGTGTCTCCAAACTCGTCCATGAGGCCCTTGAGGAGACTGTCGAACCCTCCTTTCAGAACCGAAGAAGCGCCCTGTCGCTCACTGTACCCGTCAATACGGGCATTAGGGTTTGCGCCCTGCTCTAAAAGCAGCGTGAGTCCGCTTATCAATCCAAATGGGGCATCGTTGTATGCCTTCAAGGCATGCTGCCATGCGCTCTATTCGTTAATAGCCCGATTTGAATCAGTACCATGGTCCAGCAGGATCTGTAGCATTCGTGGTAGTAGTGCGTTCCCGAAACCTGGCCAGGGAGCGCATGTGTAATAACGCGAAGGCCTGCCTTTTTTGGCAAGGATATTGGGACCACGTCCGGAAATCTTATCTGCTACGTGTAGAGATCTAGTCCATACATAATTGTGAGGGGCAATAATACTGTCGTGCGTCGGCGTCAGATGTGGTTTATCGTCCTTGTTGACGTGATCAATATGAGCTCCGTGCCAGGTAGACTTTGAAGCCTAAGTACGTCGTGAAGGCGACCCATCTTCTGGATTTATCTTGTAGTGAACTATCACAAGTCTATCGAAGGTTCCACCTCTTACTATAACTGTTCTTTTCGAACAGTTTGGCCGCGTGATTGGGAAGACACATAAGACGTAAGCATAACACATGAAATTATTGGCTTTACTTGCGCGATAGGCACTTCAACTTCGAGCCAGATATCCAGAAACTGACATTGGATATGGAAGCACTGTTTCAGTACTAGTCATGACAAGCATGTAGAGCTCCGTTACAAAGGGTTAATCACTCAGCCTTATCGTGCCTTCAACGCCCGGACATGTAGAGCATCGAAACCTTGGCAGACGTCACACTTCTATTACGCTTTGACATCTTCGGTGTTATTAGCATACTCATTGCGCTTGCTAGACTACATCGCGACTCGCTAGGGTGTATGCTCGAGTAACGTTTTCCAAGAACTCATGCTCAGATTTTGTTGACCATGCTTTCCGATAGACTATTTTTTACTGGTATAGTTCAGATTCCGAGCCAACAGCCGGGAGATGCCACTATACCACAATCGCTCACATGAGAATTTGTCCCATGAGTAGTCGTGGGTAGGACTTTGCAGAAGAAGACCAGGGGCATAGCAAAAGGAGATATGGATGGACTTGAGAACAAGGAGAGATTGCAGATGCCATGAAGTGCTTGCACGGATTCCGTTTTCGGTGCTGTTGCAAGGCTTAGCACATCGGTTCGACCAATGGTTGTGGGTGCTGAGCGTCTCAAACTGTCAAGATCTGGTAAGTAGACTTCATAAGAGTACAATGGCAACATAATACCATGCTACAGCTGGCTTTATTGGCTTTGTCTCCAAATAATGGAACGCCTTGAAACAGACAGGTCTTTTGGTGGAACGGCGGAGCAAGTGATCCGAACGCCGCATGGATGTGGATCTGCCTGTTGCCTTGCCACGGGGTCCTCAAGGACACAGTGGTGGGCGCACCGGTTGCCTTACATGACTACGCAGGGATGAGACAAGGTTGTTGTTGCCCTGATTGCCACTTCAGGCTGTGAGTTGCGTCACCGGTAATTGCAGCCCTGCACATCAGGTACGGGACTTCGAAGGAGTTTCTAGATCAAACGAGTTACATCTTAAAACTGCATCGCTGAGTCTAGAGACGAGAGGTCCTTATCATGGTCTAGAACTCTACGATTGCTGTATTCTAGAATCGAATGCATTATGGGTTGTTAACGAAACAGCGACTACACCCCGTGACTTAGCGCTTCAAGGTGGGGTTATGCAACTAGATCCAATTTGTTAGCGTTTGCCGGCCAAATAGTATCTAAACTACATCCCACACCTTTTAAAGAAGCTTAGATAGCTCAAATCCGCCTATCGCGATAGAGACCTGGTGTTGTAGTCCTAATGAGACCCCCTTAGAAGCGTAAACGCCCAGCTCCAGCAAGCAGCAATAGCTTAAAATCCAGCAAACGTCAGCAGCAGCCTCTACAGGTATTTAAGCAGGGCTTCAATCCTCCTACTCTACTGTTAACAATAAGGCGTACACAGCGCTTACAAGACTATACTCCGCAGCATAACGTTTCTAATTGTAGTTATAGCAATGCAGCAATGCTGTGTTACGATCCTGTGCGGACGAAGCGGCACAGTGATTAAAGTAGCCAACCAGAGCCCTCACCCGTGAGCCAGGGCGGAGCCAGGAAGGATCTCCTTTGTACAGTCACGTGACATGCTCATTAACAAGCATAACACACGTGACTTGCTTGTTAACAAGCATTGTACGTTATTGCTTATTAATAAGCAATGCTATGTATTTTATTAGACTAACCCTAGTTGCTTATTAATAAGTATTATCTCCTAGCAAGTATATAGTTAGTAGGAACACAACCCTTATGGTTTATGTTTAACCTTATTAATTAAGTTTGTCTTTAGAATCTCAACCTAACTCTTAAGCTAGATAGTCTACTCTATACTACTTATTATTAACCTCTATTACTATAGTGTTTTACTAGATAATAACCTAACCTAATCTACTATGCGCTGTTTATACCTAAGAACTAACAGAATTAGTACTTATAGTCTTTAACTAAAGTATAACTTTAATATTTTAAACACTTCTAATATAAGTAATATATTAGAAGATTATGCTACCTCTAGTAACTCTACTAACATGCGCAACTTAGCTGGCCTTAAGGTTACTAAACCTAACCTCTATAATAGAAACTGTTCTAAGCTTAAGAATTAGCTTCTTTAGTTTAATTTATTCTTTACCTTTTAAGGCGTATCTATTAAGAAAGAAAATAAGGTTAAGCTAGCTATATTATATATGCGCAGTAAAGCTTTTAAATAGATTTAACTCTTTATTTAGAATAAAATAAGTAAGACTACTTCCCTTAAGAATAATATATAGCTTAATAACTTTATAGAATTTAAGACTAAGATTTAACAGATCTTTAGAGTTATTAATAAACCTATTATAGCTAGACGTAATATCTAGACTATTTAGTAAACTACGTTAGTTACAGACTATACTGCTAATTTCTAAGCTATTACTTATAACACTAACTAGGACAACACTGCGCTAATAACTATATTTAGGTAGAGTCTAAAGCCTAAGGTTAAGGAAGAACTTATGCGTACTAGTGCAGTAATTAGAAGCCTTAAAGACCTAGAGAACAAAGCTATTAATATTAATACTTATCTCTATAAGCTTTACTTAGAGTTAGAGAAGAATCTATAAGCGTAAGTTATAGGTAATATAAATAACTACTTATAACTATAAAACTAGTAGCGTAATAACAACCTGCACTAAGGAAACTAAGGAGAACGTAACTACTACTAGTCTAATACTAGTTAATACATCTACAACAATACCTAGAGTAGATACTTTAGACTAGAGGCTATAGACCTCTTAAACCTTAATAAAAAACTACTACTAAGATAATAGAATAAGAAAAAGAGTAGTTATAATAAGGACAAGTCTAGTATAACTTGTTACAGCTATAGCAAGCAGAGCTACTATACTAAGAATTATTAATTAAAGAATAAGGTAGTTTAATAACTTAACGTACTTACCTATAGAAATGCAGATACTAGTAGTAAATAGAAGATTCTTACTAATAATATAGGACGTCTTATAGAAGACTCTAAGACTAAATCTAATAATAACTATATTAAACTATCTAATAAGAATATACAGGATGTCTATAGCTAAGTACCTATACTATACTAGATATTAGATAAATAGTAGAAGTACCTGCAGGACCTAATAGGATAACTATTAGAACAGATAGAATAAGTATATAAATAAGGACTAAAAGTGCGCAGGTATAAGTAGTTTATAATGTCCTAATAACTACGTAATACTACTAGATAAGAAGTAGATAGAGGTATTACCTATGCCTCTAATACTAAAGAAAGTTAGTATAATATAGATATACGCAAATTTAATAAACGTACTAAAGTAGAATTAGTATAATAAGAATTCTAAGATAATAATAATACCTTCTAAGCAAACTATAAACAGATTACTAAAAGTATTAATAAGAGACTATAATAAATAGCACTTTAAACTTACGCAGGGTAATAATAGGTTAATAACCTAAATAAGTCCTAATAAGATTAGTAGAAACACAAGTTTAATAAACTTAGTACTAGCAACTATACTATATAACAGAAGCTTAAGTAATAAGTAAAAAATAATTAAAGTAGAAATAAGCCTAACTTTAACAGAAAGCTAGCATTACGTCTAAACCTATAACTAGACTATATCTTAGACTACTAGAATCTAAATTATAGAAAACTATTATAGATAGTATACGTGTATAATGCCTATTACACATATAAATTAGAAAAACTAGAAAAGAAATAGTTTCTAACTCCTAGTACTATATATAGAAAATAATAGTATAATTATAAGAATAATATATATAAAATACACTTCTAAAACAAGCGTTCTAAGCTGTACTTTCTAGGCATAGATAATTATTAGGTAATTATATATATATAATTAGTTATTAACAGCTCCTACTATAATCTATATTAGTAGTATTACTTTAACCTAAACTACTAGCTGTATAAAGGTAGTAAGATTATCTATAGATTTAGTAATAAGGAGACTTTTTTAGGCAAGTGCTAGAAGAGTACTCTACTAAGCAATCTCTTAACGCTATTAAGGACAGCTTACTTATTAAACTACCTATTAAGTTAAATAGAGTAGTATTATTAGCACTCTTAGACTTAGAAGTACAGGTAAACTATATATTCTAGATAGTAATATACTAAGTAGGTCTTATACTATGCATAAAGGAACACGCCTACTTACTCTAAGTAGCTAATAGAGAATTAATACTAGAAGAGCTGTATATTATATATAAAGTAATAGCAGCCTTTTTAGAGATGTAGAGGCACTATAAGGAACTAACTCTAGATGTCTTTATAAAGGCTACGCATAACGTTATACTAGGACTTCTCTAGTTATAAAAGTATAATCTAGAAATAGACTAGATATAGAAAAGACTTTTATTAAAATAATATAAATATAGCACTAATATATTAAAGCCTACACAGCGCATGTTGCAGCTAGTAGATAAGAAGAAAATTAATAATATCTCTTTAATATATAAGATATGCTAAGATAGAGTAGTTAACTATATAGATAAAGAAAGCCTCTCTATAATAGTTAAGAAGACTAAGAGTATACCTTCTAGTATACTAGATATATATAGACAGTACACCTAGATATTTAAAGAAAAGTTATCTATAAAAGCGCTACCTAAGCATTAACCTTAGAATTATAAGATTAAACTTAAGGAAGAGAAAGAACTACTCTTTAGGCCTATATACTAGTTATCTAAGAAAGAGCTTAAGATACTATATAAGTATATTAAAGAGAACCTTATAAAAGAATTTATTAGGAAATGTAAATCTCTAGCAGGATTCCCTATTCTATTTATACTAAAGAAAGATAGTAAGCTAAGGCTTTACGTTAACTACTAGAAGTTAAATAATATTACTATTAAGAATTATTATCTACTACCTAATATATCTAAGTTATAGAACTAGTTATAAAGAGTAAAGTTCTTTACTATACTTAACTTATATAGAGTATATAACCTTATACACATAAAGAAAGGTAAAGAATAGAAAACAGCGTTTAGAACCTATTATAGTTACTATAAGTATACGGTTATGCTATTTAGGCTAACTAATACACTAGCAGTATATTAGGCATTAATTAATAATATACTGCAGGCACACCTAGACATTATAGTAGTAGTATACCTTAATAATATTCTAGTAAATAGTAAGATACTAGAAGAATATAAGGTCTATATATAATAAGTATTAGAATACTTAGTAATAGTAGACCTTAGGCTAAAGCTAGAGAAGTATAAATAGTATAAGAAAGAAGTAGAGTTCCTTAGCTATATTATAGAAAGATATAGAGTTAAGATAAGCAAAAAGAAAATCTAGGTTATAAAGAATTAGCTAATACCTACTACAGTTAAGAGAATTTAAGAATTTCTTAGGTTTATTAACTTTAATTAATACTTTATTAAGGACTACTCTATAAAGGCCTTACTGCTTATAAGACTTATGCAGAAGAACACACTCTTTAAGTAGGAATAAGTATAAGAGAATACTTTCTAATTGCTTAAGTAGGTATGTATAGAGCCTCCTATACTAATTATATTTAGAAGTAGTAAACCTACACGCTATAAGATAGATACTTTAGATTTAGTATTAGAAGCATGTATTACTTAAGAATAAGACAGTTAATAGCACCTAATTACCTACTATTTAAGAAAGTTTACAGCACTAGAAGAATAATATAATATAAATAATAAGGAGCTTATAGCTATTATTAATATATTACAGTATTAGAGAGTATATATAGAAAGCTGCTTAGAACTTACTATTTATATAGATTATAAGAACTTAGTATATTTTACTACTACTAAGGTTCTAAACTAATAATAAGTACGCTAGTTAGAACTACTTAGTTAGTATAAGTTTAAGATTCTATATATACTAGAAAAGAAAAATAGTAGAGCAGATATACTTAGCTAACGCTATAACCTTATAGGCAAAAAGATAATTAATAAGTTTACTATTCTTAGAGTTAATAAGGATAGAATATTAGGACTATCTTAGCAGCTTAATTTAGTAATGCAAGTTTAGCAGAAACAACATATTCTAGAGTAAGTACTAAAGAAACTTTAAGAGAAAGTTATCTTAAGATATTATAACAATGCGCTATATAGATATTTAAGTATTACTTATACTATAGAACTTATTAAGTAATACTATAAGTTTTCTAATATAAAGAATAAAGTTACTAAGTTTATTAGAAACTATATATAGTGCTAATAGAATAAGTATAGTATATATACTAAGTATAGAGAAGTATAAGTAATAGAGCTACTAATAGTACTATAGATAAATATTATAATAGATTTTATTATATAGCTGCTACTCTCTAAGAACCCTATTATAGGATATATCTACAACTTAATCTTTATTATAGTAGATTAATTTACTAAGTATACTAAAATAATACTATTTTAACACAGCTACACTGCGCAGTAGCTAGCTACAGTATTTATTAATTAGATTATCTGCTACTATAGAATGTCTAAGTTAATTATTAGTAATAGAGATAAGCTTTTTATATTAAACTATTAGACTATAATACTTACTATATTAGGTACTAAGAAAAAGCTATTTACAGCCTATTATCTGTAGATAGATAGATAGACAGAAAGAATAAATTAGACTATAGAAATATACCTTTAGATCTATAGTAACTAGAAATAAAACAACTAGGTTTTACTATTACCTATAGCATAAATTATATATAATAATAAATTATTAGAAGTAATAGGTATAACGCTATTCTTTATAAACTATAGGAGATACCTAAATCTCTTTACTTAATCTCTTAATTACCTTATCTAGACAGAATTAGCAATAGCTTTAGCAGTTAGACTAAAGGAAGTATACTAGAAATTACTTAAAAATATTACATAAGCTTAGGAACGAGCTATTTTATATATTAATTAGAAACAAAAAACAGCACCTTAGCTAAAGAAGAGAGATAGAGTCTATCTTTTTATAAAAAATCTTAGAATATAAAGAGTAATAAAAAAACTAGATAAGGTTAAGGTTAGACTATTTTTTATTTCTAAGTAAGTTAGCCTAGTTAACTATTAACTTAAGCTACCTAAGAATATAAAGATCTATCTAGTATTCTATATCTTGCTATTAGAACCTGCTAACCTAAGAACACTAATCTAGAAGGACTTCTACTACTAAGCTAATAGTAATAATAAGTAGAAAGTTAAAAAAATAATAATATATTAGAGAACTAAGAAGGGTATTTAATACCTAGTTAAGTAGTTAGGTTACCTAAAATTAGAAAATATATAAAAACCTCTAATATACCTTATAAACTGCTACTAATTAGTATAGAGGTACTATAGTTCGCAACAGACTTCTTAATAAGCCTAAGAGCAGCTTAGGTTATAGGTAAGGTATATATGCCTATTAATACTGCTAGATAATCTATCTTCTTAGTAAGATCTAGTTCTTCTAATTTAGCTATTTTATTTACTATATACAGCGCCTTTTACTATACGCAATTCTTAGCTTATTTTAGAATCTTCTTATTTTATAATAACTGCATAATAATAGTTACTAATAAGGTTTTATCTTCTTCTATCTTCTTTTTATACTCTTTATAAGTATAGTCTAGTAACTTCTATAATATATTAATATAAGGCTTCTTAGCCTTTATATACTTAGTATACTTTAAACACTTTATAGTATTTAGTATAATATAGTACTTATAGCCTTTAAAGAAATAATAGTTATAGAGAACTTTAGTAGAAGTATTAGCTTAATAAATTTCTAGACTAAGTTAAAGGTTATAGGTGTAAGAAGATATCTTAATATACTAGTTACTAGATATAGAGACAAGCTTGGCTTTATATAAACCTAGATTTTAGTTATATAGTTTAAGAATAAACCTAAAAGAAGAGAAGAATAGTGTTATAATCCTGTGCGGATAAAGCAGCACAGTAATTAAAGTAGCTAACTAGAGCTCTTACCTATAAGCTAGGGCAGAGCTAGGAAGAATCTTCTTTATATAGTTACGTAACATGCTTATTAATAAGTATAATATATATAACTTACTTATTAATAAGTATTATATATTATTACTTATTAATAAGCAATACTATATATTTTATTAGACTAACTCTAGTTGCTTATTAATAAGTATTATCTTCTAGTAAGTATATAGTTAGTAGGAACATAACTCTTATAGTTTATGTTTAACCTTATTAATTAAGTTTATCTTTAGAATCTTAACCTAACTCTTAAGCTAGATAGTCTACTCTATACTACTTATTATTAACCTCTATTATTATAGTGTTTTACTAGGCAATAACCTAACCTAATTTCCTGCGCGCTGTTTATACCTAAGAACTAACAGAATTAGTACTTATAGTCTTTAACTAAAGTATAACTTTAATATTTTAAACACTTCTAATATAAGTAATATATTAGAAGATTATACTACTTCTAGCAACTCTACTAACACGCGTAACTTAGCTAGCCTTAAGGTTACTAAACCTAACCTCTATAATAGAAACTGTTCTAAGCTTAAGAATTAGCTTCTTTAGTTTAATTTATTCTTTACCTTTTAAGGCGCGTCTATTAAGAAAGAAAATAAGGTTAAGCTAGCTGCATTGTATATATATAGTAAAGCCTTTAAATAGATTTAGCCCTTTATTTAAAATAAGATAAGTAAGACTACCTCCCTTAAGAATAATATATAGCTTAATAACTTTATAGAATTTAAGACTAAGATCTAATAGATCTTTAGAGTTATTAATAAACCTATTATAGCTAGATATAATATCTAGACTATTTAGCAGACTATATTAGTTATAGACTATGCTGCTAATTTCTAAGCTATTACTTATAACACTAACTAGAATAATACTATACTAATAACTATATTTAGGTAGAGTTTAAAGCCTAAGGTTAAGGAGGAACTTATACATACTAGCGTAGTAATTAGAAGCCTTAAAGACTTAGAGAATAAAGCTATTAATATTAATACTTGTCTCTATAAGCTTTACTTAGAGTTAGAAAAAAATCTATAAGTATAAGTTATAGGTAATATAAATAACTGCTTGCAACTATAAAACTAGTAGTATAATAACAACCTGCACTAAGAAAACTAAGAAGAACATAACTACTATTAGTCTAATACTAGTTAACGTATTTATAATAATATATAGAGTAGATACTTTAGACTAGAGGCTATAGACTTCTTAAACCTTAATAAGGGACTGCTACTAGGATAATAGAATAAGAAAAAGAGTAGTTATAATAAGAATAAGTCTAGTATAACTTATTACGTATATAGTAATTAGAGCTACTATACTAAAGATTATTAATTAAAGAATAAGGTAGTTTAATAACTTAATATACTTACCTATAAAGATATAGATACTAGTAATAAATAGAAAGTTCTTACTAATAATATAGGGCGTCTTATAGAAGACTCTAAGACTAGATCTAATAATAGCTATATTAAACTATCTAATAAGAATATATAGAATATCTAAAGCTAAGTACCTATACTATACTAGACGTTAGATAAATAGTAGAAGTATCTATAGGACCTAACAGGATAACTATTAGAATAGATAGGATAAGTATATAAATAAGGACTAAAAGTATATAGGTATAAGTAGTCTATAATGTTCTAATAACTATATAACACTACTAAATAAGAAGTAGATAGAGGTATTACCTACGCCTCTAATACTAAAGAAAGTTAGTATAATATAGATATACGCAAATTTAATAAACGTACTAAAGTAGAATTAGTATAATAAGAATTCTAAGATAATAATAATACCTTCTAAGCAAACTATAAACAGATTACTAAAAGTATTAATAAAAGACTATAATAAATAGCACTTTAAACTTATACAGGATAATAATAGGTTAACAACCTTAACAAGTCCTAATAAGATTAGTAGAAATATAAGTTTAATAAACTTAGCGCTAGTAATTACACTATATAATAGAAACTTAAGTAATAAATAAAAAATAACTAAAGTAGGAACAAGCCTAACTTTAATAGAAAGCTAGTATTATGTCTAAACCTATAACTAGACTATATATTAGACTACTAAAATCTAAACTATAGAAAGTTATTATAGATAGTATGCGTATACAACACCTACTATATACATAAATTAGAGAAGCTAGAAAAGAGATAGTTTCTAACTTCTAGTACTATATATAGAAAGTAATAGTATAATTATAAGAATAATATATATAAGATATACCTCTAAGATAAGCATTTTAAGCTATACTTCTTAGGTATAGATAATTATTAGGTAATTATATGCATGCAATTAGTTATTAACAGCTCCTACTATAACCTACACTAGTAGTATTACCTTAACCTAAACTATAAGCTGTATAAAGGCAGTAAGATTATCTATAGATTTAGTAATAAAGAGACTTTTTTAGGTAAGCACTAAAAGAGTGCTCTGCTAAGCAATCTCTTAATACTATTAGAGACAGCTTACTTATTAGACTACCTATTAAGTTAAATAGAGTAGTATTATTAGCACTCTTAGACTTAGAAGTATAGGTAAACTATATATTCTAGATAGTAATATACTAAGTAGGTCTTATACTGCGTATAAAGAAACACGCCTACTTACTCTAAGTAGCTAATAGAGAATTAATACTAGAAAAGCTATATATTATATATAAAGTAATAGCAGCCTCCCTAGAAATATAGAGGCACTATAAGGAACTAACTCTAGATGTCTTTATAAAGGCTACGCATAATGTTATACTAGGACTTCTCTAGTTATAAAAGTATAATCTAGAAATAGACTAGATATAGAAAAGACTTTTATTAAAATAATATAAATACAGTACTAATATATTAAAGCGTATGCAGCGCATACTATAACTAGTAGATAAGAAGAAGATTAATAACATCTCTTTAATATATAAGACGTACTAAAATAGAGTAGTTATAATCGAGCTTAAAGGACTATACTCAGTTAATTAATAGTATTTAATCAGTGCCTATCTAAGATCAGACGAAAGCGGTCTGTTATATACATAGGAAATCTGTGTAGGTCACGTAACTTATCCAAAGCGAGCTCCTGCTTACTGTCAGGGTTGCTTATTACTGTTATACCAACATAACGAGCTTTTAGTTAGCTCCAGAGCAGCTCGCGGCCAATTCTCCAGGCCAATTAATCCCTACACAACCAACCAAGCAGCTTAATTACGCAACACACCCCCCAGTCATTCTCTAATTTAATAAGAGAGCAGCTGAATCGCAGTTAAGTAGCTTGTTTAGTGGTTTTCCTATAGTGTAGGTCCGAAATATAGGGTCAAACAGGAGTCCAAGCGCCTAAGTTACCTCTTAGTCGATCTTTTTAAATATCTCCAGTCCTTTAATCCCATCTTATATCCTCCTATACCTTAGTACTATAGTACTGTAGCTAAAAGAGCTCCTTATAGTCCAGCAGGTAGCTTATTTATAGGTCCTTTGCCCTATCTAAGCTGCTCAATTACGTGTAGGTTGCTCCTAGGCTTAGTTAGTAGTACCTCCTTCAGTAGCAGGGCTAAACAAGCGTCTAAACAGTCAGTCTTAAGCTTGTTTCTAGCGTGGTGAGGGTCATAGTAAATAATTTAGATAGCCAACCAGGTAGCAGCCAGAGGCCAGCGTCCACAGTAAAGGTTGCGCGCTGCAGGCTTAACCTTCACCAGCTCTATTGGCTATACAAGCGGGTGCCCCCCTCCATTTTGACAATCTCTAAGTCCGCATCCAAAATAGCCGTAAGTATACCTAAATTGCGTTTTAAGCAACTTATTAGTGCCTTGTTTACTTGTTTGTTGGTCTTTTAGTAGTTGGGCAGCGTCCAAACAAGCTTCCCTTTGTCTTTTCTACAGCTCTTTTTGAGCTTTTAGCTGACTTTTATATAGAAGCAATCAAAAGCCTAGCGCAAAGCGCGCACCGCCACCGCCATTGCTGCCTGCCTTGCCCCTATCCGTGCTGCCGCCACCACCCATAAGCAGCTCACTCGCCTAGCTAGCTTGGCTTTAGCTAACTAAGCTTCTTCTGCTGGCCCCAGGGGCTCTGTTAGGGTCTCTAACCCTATCCCTACCACTACAACCACCACCAGCACCAGCACCAGCAGTAGCAACAACAACAACAACCCTGCCATCCCTGTCCCCCACCAGAAGGGCGCCCTCCGCGCCACCCCCTGCAGAGGTTGTATAGCCGCGCTGCTAACAAGCAGCGCAGCTGCTCTTTGCTATGATCAGCTGGGCGGCCAACAGGCCAAGAGGTGTTTTTGCTGCGCCGCTAGGCACTCGTGCTGTAAGCTGTAGGTAATCCCCAAAAATAAGCTTGTAAATAGCAGTCTAATAGCTCATTTTTAGTCCTGCCCCCCTCAAGCCCATTGGGGTTAAGCTGCACAACAAGCTCAGGCTTAACAGTAGGGTTACTACCAGCGTAAGTAACTTGTTCCTACTCATAATTTGTCTTTAGTAGCTAACAAGCTTATAGCACGTAACTAAGCTGCGCGTCACCTACTAGGTAATGAAAGGGCTCCTTAATAATAGCAAGATTAATGCGTAGAGGCCCTGAATTCCCTGGTAGAGGTAGTTTAGAGGTCGAGCTTGTCAGCTACCAGTAGTGCGCTCTAACAAGCTACCTCCAGTAGATTAGCAAGCTCAGCCTAGGTTTTTCCCTAGGGAGGGGAGTATCCTCCCCAGTTAGTTAAGAAATCAATCTTTTGTTTCTCTGTTAACAAGCTTTTATTTATAGGACCATAACTTACGTAACTTATCCTAACCTATAACAAGCTTGTTATTACCTATTAAGCTGCTTATTTAGCTGTAAAACGTCACTGTCAGTTGCCTTATTTTCTCAGTTCAATCCCATTGTCTAATTAACATACTGCCCTCTATCTGTATCTAGGCAGATGTTAAATAGGTTGAGATGGTCCAAAAAGCGCTCATAGGCTTGCCTAGGCAGCGCTTTTATAAGCCTGTCTGCTAGCATTTCATTAGTCTTTATATAGGTAACAGTAAAGGTACCCTTAGCATGCTCTTGTTTTAACTACATGTTTTGTATGTCCACATGGCGCAGCTGGGTAGTAAGTCACTCACTCTCTTTAACTACTAGCTGAATAGTCTGCTGGTTATTGCAAAAGATCTCCTATACTATGCCTAAGTCGAGTTGTAGTTCATAGAGGAATTGTTTTAGAGCTACGCTCTCCTTAGCTACATGCTCTAAAGCCAGTAATTCTGCCTCTGTAGTTAAAGTAGTTACTGTAGCTTATTAGGCTGCCTTCCATATAATTAGACCTCCAAAGAGCTGCACAATATAGCCCTAAGAAGATTAACAGGTTAAACTGTTATTAGCAAATAAGGCGTTACCGCACATAAGTAACTAGCTCCTAGAATAAGCTCCGTACCTTATACCTAGGTGCTTGGTCCTGTATAGGTAGCCGAGAACCTAAGCTGCTGCCTTAAAGTAAGCAGCTTCTAGGTTAGTTAGATAATAGGATAGTTGAGATGCAGTGTAAGCTACATCCAGACGGATCATAATGGCTGTATATAGAATAGACCTAACGCGCTCCTAATAGGCTTTAATCTCCCATTTTAAAGCTTCTCCCTTGTGCCTAGGGAGCTCAGTTGTTGGAAAGGGGGTACTTAGAAGCGACCCCTTGTCTATAACCTTAAATTTAGAAGCAAGCTTCTCAATATAGGAGTTATGCGCGAGTGTAATAGTACAAGCAGCTCAATCCTAGATAATTTAAACTCCAAGGAACCATTCAGCAGCTCCATAATCTTCAATCCAATATTTGCCTATAAGCAAGCTCATCAGCTGCTCCGCAGCGGCTCGATCATCCCTATAATATACTAGGAGAATATCGTCCACATAGAAAAGTAGGACTATCCTCTGCTTATTATCAAAGAAGAGGCAAGGCTCTTCCTTTAATAACTTCAAACTAAGCGCCTAGAGCGTGCTGGACAGCTCCTTGTACTATAAGACTAGCAAATCGCGTAGTCTATATAGAGCTTATAGCAAGCAGACTACCTAATTAGGTTTCCTAAACCTGTTAGGCAGCTCACAGAGCACCTAAGGCTCGTCCTAGCAGCTCGCGTTAAGAAACACGCCTGCTACATTATACTAATATAGTTTAAGGTTAAACTATGCAGCTATTGCTACTACAGTGCGAAAAGATCGCGCAGCAAGCGTTGTAGCATAGGTTAACTTAATTGAATCCTTAGCCTATAGGTCTCTATGCACACAAATCCTAGCTTTATATTTTACAAAGTATCTATCTTGGTTAAACTTGTATATAAAGACCTATTTGAGCGGCAAAGGCCTGTCTAAGCTGCTTAGTTGGTCAATTTCTTCCTATGTGTGCTTTTTAACAAGTGTTAATATCTCTTTCTTACACGCCTAGCAAAATAGAGCGCCTAGCAGGTAGTGTGCAAGCTCCTTCCATTTATTAGGGAGCAGAGGGAGCTCATCACAGTGTGTGCGCCGCTTAATTTAAGCGACTAATCTCTCAGCCCATAGGGCTAAGGCATTAATAACTGCATGTATAGTAATTAAGTCTCTTCTAAGCTCCCTATACCTTTCTGCATGCTTAAATAGAGGTTTAAGCATCTATAAATACTCTACTAATTGAATTAAGCTGATTATAGTATATAGGCCTGCTCTATTAGCCCCTCTATCGTCTTCTCTAAGCTCATCGCGCTGTTGGTTGCGGAGCCAACAGCTTGACCTAATAGCCGTGCCCATGCCCCTGCGCCTTTCCACGCTTCTTGTGCTTGGTTAACCTGCTCCTGTTGCCCTCTAAGATGGTATAAGGACAATCAGGGAGCCAGGTCTAATAGGTAGATCATCGCGATCCTTAATACCTGCTGGCAAGCTCCCTTCTTCAACAGTAGAGTGCACTTCCTATAAGTTACTAGACAGGGTCTCCATATAAGGAGCCTCTAGATCATTACTAAGCCGCTTGTTATCAGGTTTAGGCGTAGGATTAGGTAAGAGTAGACCTATATCTCATCGCTCTGCGCAAATCTCCATCAGTTTGCCAGCTAAGCTAACTGATCGCATAGTCTCATCTTTAGGAGCTTGATCAGTACTAGACTAGCCTTCTAGTAACTAACTTCCCTCTAGAGGTTCACCCCTAAGCTGTCGCTCAGCAGGCGAGTCAAGCAATAGATCTTCTCCCTCTGTAATAGGGAGCTCAATTACATCTCCCACATGCACAATTTCGCCAGTTTCATAGAGTATCTCAATTACAGCAGTTACTTCTAATACTAGGATAGCATCTAACTCATCTCTGCTGTAAAAGAGCTCCTCATTAAAGGTTACATTACGCGTTGTAATTACCTAGTTAAGTTGGGGTACCTATATCCTATAGATATTAGTAGCTCAGTAGCCTACTAAATACCCAATATAGCCCCTTAGAGCGACTTTAAAGCCTCTCCAATTACGCCTAGCTGCTCATTCCCTGTTTAAGGGGTATGCACAGCAGCCGTATACGTATATCCCGCTCCAATCAGGTCTTAGATCAGCTGTAACTACCCTTACCTACTTAGGTTGGTACTAGCAGAAGTATTATATAAACTACTAGTCAAGCTGCTTGTTTAGACTCCAAAGCTCATTTGCGTGCAATAGGCTCATGTTATAGAGCTAAGCCACCACTGCAACTACCTTAGGCTAGAGCTTCTTAGGTAAGTTTAAGCCACTTCTTATCTTAATAGACTTAGTAATAATCTCTTAGCCCCCTCTTTCAGCAGCTCTATTTGGCTCATGTGTATATAGCAGGACCCGTTTAATATCAATTCCTGCTTCAAGCGCCCAGTGTTTGTATAGGGAGCTCCCTCGCCATAGCAAGGTAGCAGTATCGTTATCCTAGCTTATTTTGCAGATACAGAGCTTATACTAAGTAGCCACCCAGCTCAAGAAATTGGTTAGGACACATAAAATCTCAATCTAAGTCTTTCCTTGCAGTGTGTACACAAAGAGCTTCCCACTATAGTACTCCTTAATCAAAAGCATCCATAGTTCACCACCTCTGCCTAGGGGCATATCAAATAGGTCCCATCCAATTCTCCAGAACAGCCAAGCAGGCTTCTTACAAGGTCTGTGTAAAATAACCTGCTTAGCATATATAGTTGCACACACCTCACAGTCCTTTTAGAGCGTCCTACTTATACATACACCGCGCGCGCGCTGTATAAGTGCTCAAAGAGCTTCTAGGCCTAGATATCCTGCTTAGGCGTGCCACAGCTGCTCTGTTAAGCTCCTAGGATATGAGTTATACAAGCATTTTATCATCACCGCGTTCAATAGGCTCAGAAAGTAGTACAACAGTAGCTTATATTCAAAGAAAGTAAGGTTGTAAGCGCGCTGCAGGGTAGCACACACGATGCTCCCATTCAGATCTTCAATATAACCGACTCAGAGAGTACTGTCAAGGCCCAGGTACCATACCCCTTTTTCCTGCAATTGAGCTTCTAAGATTATGTTAACGTGGAATCCTTCTACTACAATAACGTTCTAAAGAAGCAGGTCCTCTGTATTTAGGCCGCGCCTTCTATAGAGAGCGTTCTTAAACAAACAAGCTCCTCAGCCTGCAATAGGGAACGCTTGGGTACCCACTTCTACTGTGTCTGTTAAGGTGGCTGGCACAAAGGTGCCAGGTACAAGCTTATCCGCGCTGTTGACCAGGTAAGTAGCAGCTCCATTATCCAAAATCATGCTCTCCAACAGGGGATAGGCGTTGAAGTCTATAAGGTTATAGACCCCTGGCTTCTCCTCCACCCCTGAGTTCATTAGGAGTCTTGTTATCGTCTTTAGGTTAATAAGAGCTGCTTAGACGTTGCCTGGGAACTTGGCTTTAGGCACTCTGCTTACAGGTTAAGGCGCGCTGCCTGCTGCAATGGCGCAGGGAGCTTGTGCGTACCAGCCAAGTTGCTTAATTAACTTCTTTAGGTCCTTAAAGTCGTTAGAGTTAAGCTTCTAAAGTATATTCTAGCAGCGCGATTCCTTAAGATAGTAAGAAGGCGTGGACGAGCCCCTTACTGCTGTCTCTAGTGCTCAGCATTCAGTTGCCTTCTACCTATAGGTGTTCCCTTTCTTCTTGCAGGGGCATTTATAGCTGTTGCCTGTAGCTAAGTGGTTGGAGTTACTAGCAGAAGCGCTTTAGGCGACGTCTAAGCAGTTGCCAAAGGTAGCAAACACACCAGGGGTATCCTTCCCTGCCTTTATTATATGCTCATGCATTAGGCCACTAAAGACCCTGCTTACTTAGTCCAAAGTAAGCGTTTTAAGCCCCAGGATAGTGTCTAAGATAATCCTTTAGTGCATAGTGCAGGCCCATTCAGAGGCAATCTTATAGCTCAATACATCCAAGAAGTCTTGGACAGCAAGCTCCCTATCAACCTCTGCAAGCTTATAAGCCTTAGCTCTTATGTAGAGGTATAACCACTTCTAGTACCAGTCTTATAGAGCAGCTCGTCCCTGCTTAGCAGCTCCAAGGTGAGCCCTATACTCAGCTTGTACTTGGTTCTTGGTGCTAAGTAAGGTAGGAGCAAGCTCCTCCCTTAGGGCCCGGATGAGCGATTGTAGGGTTATACTGTTACCTAAAACAAGCCACACCATTACTAGTAACATGATTAATAGGGACACAGTAGCGTTGACCCAGTTCTATAGCTTCTGAAGGCGCTCAGCCCTAGCTGCCCACTCACTCAATTTAATCTTATACTTAGCAAGCTCCTAGTTATACGCTTTGGTACTTAACAGGGTTAGAGTGCTATAAGGCGTGCGCGTGTCAATTGGCTGTGTTAATTGACTTTAGGTTAAGTGCGCTGGGGGCCTCTCATTAAACATCAAGCTTCCTGCTAGTTGTTCAGAAGCTCTAAAGAAATCCTCTAAGCTACCTAGCAGTAGCTAAGGAGCTCCCTCGTGCATACTAGGAGCATCTAGGGCATCTAGGTTAACTAGATCCCACACATTGCGCAGCTTGGCGTGCCATATAAGCTGTATGTACCAATTAGGCCAGTTAGTTTAAGACTTTAGTTGGAAGGTGCCTGCAGGGATAGTAGATTGAGCTTATAAGCCATAGTTAACTAGCTCACTTATAGTAGCAATTTGTAGTTACTAAGAATTTAGGTTTAATTAAAGCAGTTGAGCTGCGTCCAACAAGCTCTATTTAGCTAAGTGCGCAGGGAGATCTACTGTTCTTAGAAAGCCGGGCTTATAACTATAATCAAGCTTAAAGGACTATACTTAGTTAATCAATAGTATTTAATTAGTGCCTATCTAAGATCAGACAAAAGCAGTCTGTTATATACATAGGAAATCTGTGTGGGTCACGTAACTTATCTAAAGCAAGCTCCTGCTTGCTGTTAGGGTTGCTTGTTGCTGTTATACCAACATAACAAGCTTTTAGTTAGCTCCGGAGCGGCTCGCGGCCGATTCTCCAGGCTAATTAATCCCTACACAACCAACCAAGCAGCTTAATTACGCAACAGTAGTTAACTATATAGATAAAGAAAGCCCCTCTATAATAGTTAAGAAGACTAAGAGTATACCTTCTAGTATACTAGATATATATAGACAGTACGCCTAGATATTTAAAGAAAAGTTATCTATAAAAGCGCTACCTAAGCATTAACCTTAGAATTATAAGATTAAACTTAAGGAAGAGAAAGAACTACTCTTTAGGCCTATATACTAGTTATCTAAGAAAGAGCTTAAGATACTATATAAGTATATTAAGAAGAACCTTATAAAAGAATTTATTAGAAAATCTAAATCTCTAGTAGAATTTCCTATTCTGTTTATACTAAAGAAAGACAGTAAGCTAAGGCTTTATATTAACTACTAGAAGTTAAATAATATTACTATTAAGAATTATTATTTACTACCTAATATATCTAAGTTATAGAACTAGTTATTAGGAGTAAAGTTCTTTACTACAGTTAACTTACGCAGAGCGTACAACCTTATACACATAAAGAAAGGTAAAGAATAAAAAATAGCGTTTAGAGCCTATTATAGTTACTATAAGTATATAGTTATACTATTTAGGCTAACTAATATACTAGCAGTATATTAGGTATTAATTAATAATATACTATAAGTACACCTAGACATTATAGTAGTAGCATACCTTAATAACATCCTAGTATATAGTAAGATACTAGAAGAATATAAGGTCTACATATAATAAGTATTAGAATACTTAGTAACAGTAGACCTTAGACTAAAGCTAGAGAAGTATAAATAGTATAAGAAAGAGGTAGAGTTCCTTAGCTATATTATAGAAAGATATAGAGTTAAGATAAGTAAAAAGAAGATCTAGGTTATAAAGAATTAGCTAATACCTACTACTATTAAAGAAATTTAAGAATTCTTTAAGTTTAT
This sequence comes from Sclerotiophoma versabilis, assembly GCA_012274445.1. Lineage (NCBI taxonomy): Eukaryota > Fungi > Ascomycota > Dothideomycetes > Pleosporales > Didymellaceae > Sclerotiophoma > Sclerotiophoma versabilis. The sequence continues at coordinate 1,039,362 of JAAROD010000093.1, forward strand.
TAACTTTAACTAATACTTTATTAAGAACTACTCTATAAAGGCCTTACTGCTTATAAGACTTATATAGAAGGATACACTCTTTAAGTAGAAATAAGTATAAAAGAATATATTCTAATTACTTAAGTAGGTATGTATAGAGCCTCCTATACTAATTATATTTAGAAGTAGTAAACCTACACGCTATAAGATAGATACTTTAGATTTAGTATTAGAAGCATGTATTACTTAAGAATAAGACAGTTAATAGCACCTAATTACCTACTATTTAAGAAAGTTTACAGTACTAGAAGAATAATATAATATATATAATAAGAAGCTTATAGCTATTATTAATATATTATAGTATTAGAGAGTATATATAGAAAGCTACTTAGAACTTACTATTTATATAAATTATAAGAACTTAGTATATTTTACTACTACTAAGGTTCTAAACTAATAATAAGTACGCTAGTTAGAACTACTTAGTTAGTATAAGTTTAAGATTCTATATATACTAGAAAAGAAAAATAGTAGAGCAGATATACTTAGCTAACGCTATAACCTTATAGGCAAAAAGATAATTAATAAGTTTACTATTCTTAGAGTTAATAAGGATAGAATATTAGGACTATCTTAGCAGCTTAATTTAGTAATGCAAGTTTAGCAGAAATAATATATTCTAGAGTAAGTACTAGAGAAACTTTAAGAAGAAGTTATCTTAAGATATTATAATAATGCGCTATATAGACACTCTAGTATTACTTATACTATAGAACTTATTAAGTAATACTATAAGTTTTCTAATATAAAGAATAAAGTTACTAAGTTTATTAGAAACTATATATAGTGCTAATAGAATAAGTATAGTATATATACTAAGTATAGAGAAGTATAAGTAATAGAGCTACTAATAGTACTATAGATAAATATTATAATAGATTTTATTATATAGCTGCTACTCTCTAAGAACCCTATTATAGGATATATCTACAACTTAATCTTTATTATAGTAGATTAATTTACTAAGTATACTAAAATAATACTATTTTAACACAGCTACACTGCGCAGTAGCTAGCTACAGTATTTATTAATTAGATTATCTGCTACTATAGAATGTCTAAGTTGATTATTAGTAATAGAGATAAGCTTTTTATATTAAACTATTAGACTATAATACTTACTATATTAGGTACTAAGAAAAAGCTATTTACAGCCTATTATCTGTAGATAGATAGATAGACAGAAAGAATAAATTAGACTATAGAAATATACCTTTAAATCTACAGTAACTAGGAACAAGATAACTAGGTCTTACTGTTACCTATAGTATAAATTGCATATAATAATAAATTATTAGAAGTAATAGGTATAACGCTATTCTTTGCAAACTATAGGAGATACCTAAATCTCTTTACTTAATCTCTTAATTACCTTATCTAGACGGAATTAGCAATAGCTTTAGCAGTTAGACTAAAGGAAGTATACTAGAAATTACTTAAAAATATTATATAAGCTTAGAAACAAGCTATTTTATATATTAATTAGAAACAAAAAACAGCACCTTAGCTAAAGAAGAGAGATAGAGTCTATCTTTTTATAAAAAATCTTAGAATATAAAAAGTAATAAAAAAACTAGATAAGGTTAAGGTTAGACTATTTTTTATTTCTAAGTAAGTTAGCCTAGTTAACTATTAACTTAAGCTACCTAAGAATATAAAGATCTATCTAGTATTCTATATCTTACTATTAGAACCTGCTAACCTAAGAACGCTAATCTAGAAGGACTTCTACTACTAAGCTAATAGTAATAATAAGTAGAAAGTTAAAAAAATAATAACACATTAGAGAACTAAGAAAGGTATTTAATACCTAGTTAAATAGTTAGAATACCTAGAATTAGAAAATATATAGAAACTTTTAATATACTTTATAAACTACTACTAATTAGTATAAAGGTACTATAATTCGCAATAAACTTCTTAATAAGCCTAAGAGTAGCCTAGGTTATAGGTAAGGTATATATACCTATTAATGCTGCTAGATAATCTATCTTCTTAGTAAGGTTTAGTTTACCTAATTTAGCTATCTTATTTACTATACACAGCACCTTTTACTGCCCGCAATTCTTAGCTTATTTTAGAATCTTCTTATTAATAAGTATAATATATATAACTTACTTATTAATAAGTATTATATATTATTGCTTATTAATAAGCAACGCTATGTATCTTATTAGACTAACCCTAGTTACTTATTAATAAGTATTATCTCCTAGTAAGTATATAGTTAGTAGGAACATAACTTTTATAGTTTATGTTTAACCTTATTAATTAAGTTTATCTTTAGAATCTTAACCTAACTCTTAAGCTAGATAGTCTACTCTATACTACTTATTATTAACCTCTATTATTATAGTGTTTTACTAGGTAATAACTTAACCTAATCTCCTGCGCGCTGTTTATACTTAAGAACTAACAGAATTAGTACTTATAGTCTTTAACTAAAGTATAACTTTAACACCTAGCTCTTTAGTTATATTATCTAGAAAGTTAAAAAGTTAATTATATATAAGCTAGATATATAGAATCTAAGGATTTAAATTTTTACTTAGTAAGATAGTAGTATCCTTAAAATTCTTAAGTATTTTAGTAATTGCTTATAGGTGCTGCTACTTAATTACTTCTAGTTAAAGCTTCTAAAGGTTCTTATAATCTGCCTCTAATATTTTACTACTAGTTAATAGGGTACGCCTATAACTAGCTAGTTTTTAGCTAATTTCCTCTTATAGCTATTTATTAATATAGAGTTAGAGCTTAACTATATGCTTATATATATTATATATAGAGTTCTATTATATCTTTATATCTTTTATTACTAATAGCCTTTAGTTTAGTAGTAAATTATATTAGGTTATAAGAAACCTCTTAAATTATTATAGTAAAAGATTAATAGTAATATATATTACCTAGAGCTATATAGTGTTAGTGCGTAATAAATAACTATAATTAAAACTAACTTACTTTGCATAAGCAGTTTAGAATAGATATATTAGTTTTAATTTCTTAAATATATTACTACTGCAACGTCTCCTCTTATTCTAGTACTAGTAAAGCTGCTAGTTTTAAGTAAAAGATAATATCTTATACTATAAGATTTATTATATAAGCTAGGTAGAGTATTATATTTTTATAGGAGCTCTAGGTATAGGCCTGTTTCTAAAGTACTTTCTTAAGGTACTATAATAAAGTACTATTATTACTAGCATTATTGTATATAATTACTAGTAGCTTTTTAGTAACCTTATTAGATATAAGTACTTATAGTACTTCTTTTCCTATAGTAGATCCTGTATGCTTTCTATAAAGTAGAATAAAATCTAGTAGTACTTCTCTTAGCTACTAGTTACTATTAATATAGTATCTTTTTATAGCTAGAAAGCTAAGATAATTAGTAGCTATCTAGCTATCTAGTATAATAGATACTTTAGTATTATGTTTAAGGTTACTAAGGAGTGCTGCCTTAGCTATATTAAACTAGTACTAGAAAAGCTAGCTGAATTTATAACAGCTAGTTAATACAGTATTTAGTCTTAGAAACTAGATAAAGTATTAGAAGGAAGGCTGTTTAACTGTCTAGAAGGACTAGTTATTATTAATAACTAGCTAGACTAGTTCTCTTTTAAAGGTAGGTGTAGAGTAGAGTACTATTAGGTTATTTTTTAGCTGCTTAGTATTCTCTAAGAGAGGAGGCTAATTATAAATAGGAGCTTTTATCTTTAAACAGGCCTAACTCTTTAGGTAGTTAAGAAGGTATTTTGTGCCTATTAATATAACAGCTAGGTACTAGAGTATATAGCTATAATTAAGGTAATATACGTATAGATAGCTAGTAATAGTATATAAGGCCTCTCTAAATTAAGTCTATACTTAGCCTATACAGGTAGGTAAATTCTATTATAAATTAATTAATTTAGGGTCTCTACTCTAGGGCCTAGTACTCTACTATATATCCTATTCTACTAATTTAGCTTTACTCTTATTAGTAGTAGAAAGGACTAGTTATAGTTATTTAAGTAGTAGAATATAGGTCTATATCCCCTCTTTAACTATTTATAGAGTAACTAGCTTAAGGTTCTTAAGACTAGTAGAAAGATTAAGTAGAAAAGCAACCTTAGTAGCTTTATAGAGTTCTATTAGTATAATAAAAGACTATAATAAAAGGCTATTATATCTAGAGCGCTAAACTATAAAGTAAAGTAATATATGTTAATAAAAGAGTAGCTACGTAGAACAGCTATAGCTGCCCCTACAGAGTAGAGGTAATAAAAGGTATAATAAGAAAGTAGAGAGGTCTATAATATACTTATACATATAATAAATAAGTATAATAATAAGAAGTAAGTAGAAAGATATTTAAGACTCTATATACCTATAAATATATCTTATATATATAAAGAGGAGAAAGAAGAGTAAAGTAGATATTTTAGGTTAGCTAAATTGTTTTTATTATACTAGTAAAGAATTAGGTTTTATACAAAGTTACTTTTAATTACAACTATAAGGTAATTAGCTCTAGATAAGCACTAAGCTACTAGTTATTATTACTAGTAAGATCTATAACGTTATAATCTAAGAAACCTTTAAAATCTGTCTTTCTCTTCTTATTATTATCTAAGGTAGTAGCTAATTTCTCTATAAACTGCTTATCTATCTTATACTTATCTAGCTTTAACTAGTAATAAGGCTCTAGCTTAAGACTATTATTCTTAATTTCCTTCTTATACTTATTACTATTAAAGCCTTTAATAAAAGGCTTATTACTATAAAGCTTAAGTTCTTTATTAAAGGCATCTAAGATAAACAGAGGCTCTACTTACCTAGTATAGTTAGTAGATATATATAATAAAAGGCTGTAATAACTTACTACTAGTTTATATTAGTAACTAGAGCTAGCTTATTAGGTAACAGCTTATTACAGAACTTCTTCTACTCTTCTTTCTCTACTTTACTCTTAAAGCTATTTATATTAAGCTTTTAGAGGCTATCTATATACTTATAGCAGAGAATCTTCTTATATATACTACTAAGGCTATAGATTTACTAAGCTGCACGGCTAGTACTAGCTTTTAAAGTGCTAGTATCCTCTAGAGTATTACTAAGCTTACCTAGAGTAGCCTAATACCTTCTTATATTAACTTTATAATTAATATTATCCTATTTCTTATAAATAGCTGCTAGATTAGTCTCTAACTACTTAGCTATAGCAGGTTAGTATAGATCTATAATAATTAAATATAATAACTAACTACTCTTATTAGAAGAAAAGCGTTTCTTAGTAAGGTCCTTCTCTGCTACTTAAAGTATAGCCTTCTTTATAACGTCTGTTACAGCTATATAATTTAGTAAGGCCTTAAGTTTTTTTTTTAGCTAATATTTAGCAGTATAATTAGTATTTCTAGTACTCTTAATTACTTATTCTTCTTTATTATATATAGTATTTTAAGTCCTCTATAGTATAGTATAGCTACTATTACTAAGTTAGCCTTTATATAGTACCTTTATATTTATAAGGTAACCTCTTACTAAGCTATACTAACTATAATTTAAGATAATAAAGCTAACTTTATTATCTCTAGAGGCAAAGCCCTGCTTTAGTTAGTATATACTGTAATAAAGGTCTATAATATTTATATTAATAAGGTTATTCTACTTCTTAGGCTTAAAGTAGTTAGAAATATACTATATAGTGCTAGAAAACATAGACTATAGGTTAACCTTCTTATCCTTAATCTTTTATAGGCTTAATAGGTCTATACTATAGGTTATAATAATTATATATAATAATATAGTTATATAGTAGTTAGTAGTAGAATAGAGGGAAGCTACTAGTAAGGTAGTATTTGCGAGCTAGTCTGTGCGCTATTGCAAATAGAAATGCTAGCTTACTTACTATAGGCCTTACTCTACACAGGCTATAGCTTAGTTAAATTATGCTGTATTAGGCTAAAAATAGTACAGTTAGAAAGCGTATAGCTAACTTTATATACTAGCAAGTTATTATAGTTTATTATTATAGAATCTGCTATAGGTTGCGTGCTTTATCTATTTATACTAGTAAAAATATAGTAGTTACATGCACTAGCTAGTAAAGCACGCATTAGCTATTAATATAGATATTATATAAGAGTGCAAATAGAGTTGTTTAATAGCGTATATTTAACTTAGTATATTTATATATTATTATAGTTTATTATTATAGTTTAAGCTCTATACTATGCTGTAAATAGTTAGTAGTTTATAACGCTAGCTACTCTATATTACTCTATGCCTTAGTATAATATTACGCTAGGTATAGTAAATACTCTTACCTATACTAAGTACTTAACACTAACTACCTACTACCTTATATACTACACCTATACTATAATATAGCCTATACTAAGCAGACTACTTATATAAAGCTACTACTGCATAAGCTACTTACTACTAAGGCTGCTTATAAGTCTATAGGTAGTAAGACTATACCTAAGCTAAAGCGCTACTATAAGGCTAGTAGTAAGTTATTATATATATTTATTATATATAAATACTAATACTACTTAGTTATTACCCTATAAGAGATCTAAAAATACTAGTATAGTTTTAAGCTTCTTATTAATAAGCTGCTATTTACTTATCTAGTTTATAAGCTTCTTGCTTAAGTTTAGGACCTTCTTCTAAACAGGCTCTACTATCCTGTTTCTAGCTATATTAATTATATCTAGGCTGCTGCTTTAGAGGCTCTATAGAACGTAGTTAAGGCTTTTATTATTAGATATATAGAAGGTATAGAGTTAACCTAAAGTTATAAATATATACTAATAGTTTTAGACTATAATATTAATATAATCTATACTAAGAGAGTTACTATTTAGTAGAAGGACTTATTCTTAGCTCTATACTACTATAAGAGATTTAGTGTATAGAGTATGTAGATAAGCAGTAAAGAGATACCTAGGTATAATACTATTAAATAAACTATTTAGATACACCTAATTAATATTAATACTATAATAACTTTCTATAATAATTAGAGTTTATCTTAAGCATGTTTTTTTAAATTAAGATATAATAACTAAGCTTACCTAACCCCTACCTACGCTAGTACTACCCCTACCTAACCCCTAACTACGCTAGTGCTACTCTAACCTAACTTATACCTGCTTAGTAGCTACTAGTATAGGTAGAGGTTAGAGTTAGGTAGGGGTAGGTTATATAACCTACCTAACCCCTACTTAACCTCTACCTATTTACTAGCCTAGTTATTAAACTCTAGCATTAAGAGTCTTGTAAAGGTAATACTTATTAGTTACCTTACTTAAATAAGAGCACCTTAGTAGTATTAATAGTAGTGTTAATACTAATTACTAGAGCTAGAGTATTACTAGAAGTCTTATATATAGTAGGACTTTATTTATACTTACTTTAAGTTATAGTAGTATACCTATAACTTCTTCTAATACTAGACTTATACTATACCTTACCTTATAAGTAAGATTAAGTATATTAAGATTAAGATATTTATAGGCAGCTACTATAATATAAACATACTTATAGATAACTAAGATAGTATATTACTAGATATATAGATTAAATACTTTAACTAGGCTTCTTTAATACTATTATATCTTTATAAAAAGGTATATAACTAGTAGAAAAACTATAGTAGCTTAATAAAAAAGAACCTCTAAGCTATCTATACTATTTAGAATAATACTAAGATAGATAAGTTTCTTAAGCTGCTAGTGTGTTGTTTATAATAAGTACTGTTAGAGAAAGTTAATAGTAACTAAGAGTAAAGCTAACAGGTAGTAAATATTACTACTTCTTAATAGTATAGTTTAATATATAGTATATTAAGCTAAACTAAGTAATATTACTATAGTAAAAGCAAGTATAAGCTTATAGGTTAATACTAATATAATACTACTTAGTCTCTATTATTAATACTAAGGTACCTGCACTGCCTATACTAAGACTTATAGTTAATACTATAGTAGCTATTAAGTACTACTAGCTCTAAGAAGAAGTAAAAGTTAAGCTACTTCTCCTACTCTTAGCTGTGCCTTTTTATTTAACTTTTTAGTACCTTAAAGCTCTGCTTAATAGAGTTATAGTTAGGTAAGTATAGTAGTAGATACTCTAACTATATACTAAAGTCTCTATAAAGCTGTATAATTACTAGTAATTAATAGATTAATACGTTATCTATAAGTAGTATATAATAGCCTAGAGTATAGTATAGTAATATATCTTCTTATAAGAACTCTAGTATAAGTTTAGCAGTAATTACGCCTTAATAGACATAGTATATAAGGTAACTATCTACTATTATTACTAGTAGTAAACTCTATTATTCTAACTGTTTTATAGAGTACTTAAGCTTAACAGCACAGCTAACAGGACTCTAACTATACTTATAATTACTAGTACGCTTATTATAAGCACTCTTATCTATTATAATAAGCTGTTTAGCAGTGTAGTTTTACTAGAGTCTTACCTAGAAGACGCGCTGCAGTGTGTTAGATTACTTAGCTGCTCTTTTAGTTACTACTTTACAACTCTATTTTATACGCTTAAGCTTATAATATACTAATTAGATGCTTATAGGTATATTAAACTTGTCTAAAAGCTAGTCTCTAATCTCCTCTAGGTAGGCCTGTAGTCTGCTATTAAGAAACTCCTAGAGGTAACGCCTGTAGATGTCTTAAAGTGTGCTTAGTTAGCTAACCTTTACATAAGCTGGCGCATACAGCTAACCCTATTAGCTTAAATTAAGTTGCTTTTTAACTGTACAGCTGCGCGCAACGCCAGTCTGGATATGTATTTAAGTATTGTTTACTCTAGCTTCAATTTAATCAAGTACTGCCTGTAGAGTTGTTGGAGCAAGCCTGTAGCCAGTAGGACAGGTCATTGTAACAGCTGCAACACCAAGAAAAGTATCGCAATAGCTAATTAATGCTTCAAAGGGCGTTAAAATGCTGTTGTTGCTCTTGATTCTAAGATATCTCAATTTTCCATACTAAAACGTCCGTGCGAGGGAACTCCCCGCAAGTCACGGGGTGTAGTCGCTCTTTCGTTAAAACCTATACCGGGATTTGAATCGCAAACATGCTGCATAAGCGAGCTCACCCTGTCAGCTCGGCTTCGCGGAAGCTCAGGAGCGATGCAAGCGCTTATTTACCCAGCCGGGGACGCGGGTCTTAGCGCCCGACGTTGTTTTGACAAGGAGGGCGGGTAGTTCCCGCAGGTCCGACTTGCTGCTTTGGTTTCGACTTGTCGCTAGGTGGTGACACGATCGACGACAGAACACCTCCACCAGAACGTCGGACGCTAATGCGCCTTCCCGCGGTGTGCCACGTTTGGAAGCTGTCAGTCCGATTGTGGCATCAGAGCTTGTCGAACCAGATCAGCCTTCTTATATAAAGATATCAAGAAAACCGAGTTCTCCAACATTGCATGACAGTGCTCCACTCACTCAGTTTGGTTTGATCCTCACTTCCTACCTCAGTCGTCGAATCACATCTTGGGGTAGGTTCTTATAACAAAGCCCACCGAAAGCACCTCCAATTGACCATTGACCCAGCATGTCGGACAAGTTCACTTTGGATACAACTCTGCAGATATGCTTCGGCATTTTTGGTATTATCGGGATCTTAGTCGCAGTAGCCGGACTTCATCATCGCGACTCACTCGGTTGCTTACTGTGTTACCGATTCCGTCAACGTCGCATAGAATGTTCGTGCGTAATTTGAGAAACAATGGATTTTAGCTCATATGTCATAGATTTCGAGCTCGAGGCTGGGTTACAAGAGACTACACGTCGAGCGAACTCGAGTATCAGCTAGAGACAAGTGAATTTGGTCCGTGAGCCGCTACCCTTGGCTCCTTGACGCATCGTCGCAGTGTTTGAGTGGAGGTAGAGCAACATCAGCGTGGCGATTGTCGATTTGGGTGGTGAGAAGTAATGCAGGAAGCCGAAGCTGGAACTTTCCCTTAGATCATTCCATGTTGATCCTAGACTGGGCTGCCGAATACTACTCTCATGTCGGGCAGATGAGGCGCATGCCAGGAAGTAAAGACAGTCCCCAACGTTTAATCAATTGTCGAGGTACCGTGTATTTGTTTCCGCGCATCTCGAAGGTACACTGATGAGCAACAGCAAGTGTGATTTTCGAATGAAAGTTATTGCCATCAGGTTGATAGCTACGGATAAATCTGAAATGAACTTTCGTTGGCCTTGGAGTGTTTTAAGAAGAGTCTTTTTTCTGCATGCTGGCACCGGTATACATGACCTTCTCGAACAGCATTACGTTTCTCGATCGACTGGGACCGGTAGTTCACAGCGACGTTGAACGGTATCGCTTGGGTCCAACGACCAGCCTCAGTACTGCTGTCTAGAGAAATGTCTTGATGCGTTATAGCTTCCGTCAGGTTGAGAGACAGCGCTTTGAGCTTCACTCGTGTTGCAGACATTCCTGAGGTTCGCGTCTTCTTATGTTTTCCAGAGTTGGGTTTGCTTGGTGGGCCACCGCTCATTCTCGGGGTTATCGCTGAAGCTGGACAGGTTTTGAGGTAGAGGCATGGCAGCCATTCACATATCGCTTGCCATCAAGTGCCGTGCTGATTCAACCTGCACCAGGACCAACGACCGCTACTACTGCACATGAGTAAGCCTCCTTATGAGCCAGACCACGAGGGTTGGATTGAATTCGATATGGGAGCAGACAAAAGGAGTCTAAATACGAGAGGCGGTAGATGGAAAAAATATGTGGAGACGGCCATTTGATGTAGGCGTAGAGGTATTCGAGTATTAGACTTTTAATATACATGACGTACCTACATGACACTTGTTGTACAAGTAGAGCCAGAAGACTTTCCAACCCCGCCCCCCTCCCCCGGCTCCCTAGATAGAATTCTTTAGGACATCGCAATGCTCTCCTGCTTCTTGATCTTCTCTTCCTCATCATACCAGCCGAGCAGATGCGCAACATACTCGCCAGCCAGACCAAGACTGATGGCCCCTCCAGTGAAGAATGCACCGTTGACGAACCACCACCAACAGTCTTTGACCTCCTTAAGCTTGACGCGGCGAATCATTGTGCCTAGCGTAAGCGCCGCACCTCCGCAAGAGCCAATGTAGAAGAGAGGGCCAAGGCCTGCAGCATACCCAGAGGCCGCAAGGAGTCCGATCTGTACAACGGCGAGACCTGACAGTACTGCCTTTGTCTCTTTTTCGTGCTTCAGCGCAATGCTCTTGATGCCTGCCTTGACATCGTCCTTGATGTCCATGTGCGCGTAGATCATGTCGTACAGTACGGTCCAAGCGACGTTGCTAGCGTACAGGAAGGCGGCTGCAGTGAGTGCAGCTTGATTAGTGAGGAGATCAATACCGAGCGCAGGGAAGCCCATCATTGCGCCCCAGGAGAAGGTAAGGCCGAGGACAAACTGCGGGTAGTAGGTGACGCGCTTCGCTAGTGGGTAGAGGGTGACAAGGATGAGTGACGGTGTGGCGTACCAGAAGCACTCGAAAGGTAGGGAGAGCAGAACGGCGAGACCAGTGAAAAGCTGGCCACCAAGAAAAACGATAGCTTGCTGTGGCGTCACTGCTCTCCTAGCGAGTGGACGAAGTCGTGTTCTTTCAACATGAGGGTCGAGATTGCGATCCCAAAGGTCGTTGATGGTACATCCAGCTCCTCTCATGACAAGTGCGCCAGTGAGGAACAGCGCTGTAGTGCTTATGACAGCTGAAGGTGCAGCGACAGGTACAGCCATTGCTCCAGCCAGTAGTGTACTGAAGAGACACGGGAAGAAAAGATAGTACGTTCCCGCAGGCGCTTGAAGCCGCATGAGCTCGGCATATGGAATAATTTTCGCAGGTAGGTACGAGATGAAGCCAGTCGTGGGTGGTTTATATGCTGGCAAGGCCTTGGCTGGTGAATCGTGCGTCGTTGCTATGCTCGAGGCAGGTGTTGTGATATGCGTAAGACTTTTAGTTGTTGGTCGACAAGCATGTGAGCTTCTCGATGTGATGAGCTGTGTGGACCTTGCTTGATGTCTTACTGGCAGGAGCGATACTGATGAAAGTGCTCTTCGCAATGAGGTCTGAATGTGAGGGGTTAGGTTGCCAGTCTGGTGAAGTCTTGCGCCGTAGCGGCCAGCTCGAAGAAGTTGAGATGCCATGGCCGTTACGCTAGGTGATCAAAGATAGGACTTGAGCCAGTCCTTAAGAGTGAAACTAAAGCGGGTCCGGCGCCTGCCGAAAGAATGTCGATGAAAGTAGGTCTCAAACGCGTTACGCGAGCTTTGGAAAAGCCTTAAAGTTTCAACTACACGTGTCGCATGATCTGGGTATCTCACGGGTACCGTTCTTTTCGTAGAAGACCCAAATGAGCGATGGGGGCGGTGAGAGTGAGGTCAGGACCCCCAAGGTAAGAGCCAAAGAAAGTAGTTGACTAGCGTGTCGTCTGTGCACTTCCCGAGCTCCCGAACCGAGCTCTAGCCTCCCATGTTGGAGCTCTACGTCGCATCCGCAACACCATCTTCTGGTCGCCGCCCCCAGCAACAGCGCCGTTACGCCTCCTCATGACCTTGGTGCGCTCAGGGACACCTGCCTGGAGCTAGCTTGCACCTTCGGCCGCCCACGCGACAACTACGACGCCGCAGAGGTGCACCCAACCCCGTCCGTATATGCGACTTCAAGAATGCACCTCTACAGACAAGATGCCCGCCGCCCGACCGAGGGCTTCGTTCGAGCCCATACCGCCTGACTTCGACGTGCGTACCTTTGTTGAGGCTGCAGAGAACTTCCAATATGTCGACCGCATTTCGTATGAGATGATCGCCAGCAATGGCATGGAGCAGTTTGAGAAGCTTGTGCTGCTCCATGTCGTTATTGGCGGAAAGCCACTGGTCATCGACGGGTTTGAGGAAGTTCTGGACCCGTGGACCTTCACCCCGTCATGGCTGCGCGACAACCACGGCGACAAAGGTGCGTTTTACCAGTGTAGATACGCTGGTTCGAGCATAGTGGCTAACGTAATTCCAGTCGAGAACGCGCGCAACCTTACCATGAAAGAGAATATTCCGCTCACAATCAAACACTACCTCAAGCACATGAGCAAGCTGACCAACCAGTTTTTCGACAGTCCAGACAGCTATAGAGACAAAACCCGCCAGCGCATTTACCTCAAAGATATCGACTGCCCGCAGGTCTGGCAAGACAAGCTCAAGGATCACATACCCCCCAGTCTTTTCTACCTCAACGACTGCACTGGCGAGGTTGATGGGGCTGGAGCGCTGGAGGACGTCACTGGGCGCAAAGGTCGCGGCATTGGGCGTGCTGGAGATCTGATGAGCAGCCTGCCACCAGAAATGCGCGCTGAGAATTTGATGTGTTACATAGGACACGAGGGTACGTACACACCATCGCATCGCGAGATGTGCGCTTCGCTGGGTCAGAACATCATGGTGGATGCATCCACGCAGATCAGTGAGGACGGCAAGCCTGAGCACCCGGGTTCGTCGCTCTGGTTTATGACCGAGATGAAGGATCGTCACCTGGTGTCAGAGTACTGGCTGTCTGTACTTGGTCATGACATTGAGGTCGAGAACCACTTCGCCCAACTCATCGCGTGGAAGAAAGCCCCGTTCAAGACATACGTTGTAGAGCAGCGCCCCGGTGACTTCATCCTGATTCCGCCACTGGCTCCGCATCAAGTCTGGAACCGTGGCACTCGCACCATGAAGATTGCATGGAATCGAACGACTGTTGAAACCCTCGAACTCGCCCTGTCTGAAGCCTTGCCAAACTCCAGGATCGTATGTCGTGACGAGCAGTACAAAAATAAAGCCATCGTGTATTACACATTGTTGAAGTACTCACAACTCATCAAGACCGCCCGCGCTCTAGTCACAGCTGGTGGGGAACAGGCTGAAGCGATTCAACATTCGTTCAAGGTCCGACAGGTACAACGAGACTTCAAACGGCTCTTCGGTCTGTACAGGTCAATCATGCTTTCGGAGATGTTCGGCCAGAACTCCAGAGAACAATGCGAGTTCCTGCCATATGATAGCAACGTTACCTGCGCTTACTGCAGGTGCAACATCTTCAACCGCTTCCTGAGCTGCAAGAGCTGCAAAAATGTGTTCAGCTCCGAGATCGAGGAGCCCTATGATGTTTGTATGGACTGTTACTGCATGGGGCGCAGCTGTGGTTGTCAATCCGGTTACCAGTGGGTCGAACAGTGGAAATGGAAAGACTTGGTCCACAAGTACGAAGAGTGGCGCACCCAAATTATCGACATTGACGGTCACATGACCGACAAGACGCCTCTGCCGCTGCAGGAAGAGCGGAGATATCTGGGCAAGAAAACACTGGCACAAGTGTGCCAGGAACAACTGAAGATTCGACCATCCGTGGACATCAAAGCTCCACAAGTCGAGGACAACTCCGAAGACGAAGAGATCGAGGTTGATATCTATGGCGTCGCAAAGAAAGTCAAAAACAAGAAGTCCAAACAGTGGCTGAGAACACACAAGTCTTGCCATACGTGCCTGCATCGGCATCCCAATTGGAAAGTAGCGTTTTGCTCCAACTGTGATCTAGCTTTTTGTTACGGTACTTTGTTCCGAGCGCATGATATGATGCCTTTGAGCATCATGGAGGAGTATCATTGGAAATGTCCTCATTGTAGAAAAGTGTGCAATACAGGACACTGTCGGCGTGACCCTCGCCAACACCCTTATGAGCCAAAAGGTACCCTTCTCGGTCACGACACGAAGAAAGTTGCCGACCCACGCTCTGTCGAGTGTCTTGTTGATTTTAGTGTGTCTAACCTCAACTGGTTGCGGGAAGAGGAAGGTATGGGCCAGAGTGCAATGCAGCGACGCATGTTGCAAGCTGAACAGGATCGAATGGCTGACCCATCCTTGGATCCTCGCTACATGGATGAAGATCCTACAAACTCGCGCAACGGCATTGCATACTCTCCAGTCGAAGATGCAAATGGCAACGTTAACGACAACGGAGATTCTGTGGACATTGACGTAATACAAAACGGCGATGCGAACGGCTACCACCACAAACCTGACCCCAACGGCGACATTCCGCGGCTAGGACAGAAACGAGGGCGCGGAGACGAGGAAGATGGGACACAGAAGAAGTTCAAGAAGCAGAAGAAGAAGAAGATAGACGAGGATCAGCCTCTAGAACCAAAGAACGTTTCCGGAAAGCAGTATCAGAAGGAAATGCAGCGCAGGCTTCTGGAAGAGGCTAAACGTGAAGATAGATTTATCCTCGTTGCTGCCAAGATGAAGAATAAGTCCAAGGTTATAAAGCTGTTCCTGGACCCTCAGATCCTGGAGAACATCAGCAATCGGCCTGTGCTCGAGCGTCCTCAACCTGCGGTACGGCAGAAGATACCCGAAGACGAGGGTGAGAGCGGGAACATTGGATCTATCCTGCAGTCAGACATCATACCGAAAGCTAATGCTGCGAGAACTGTTGATGAGAAAGAGAAGGCGACGAAGGTGTTTCGATACAGAGTGGAGCCTGATGGTTCGTATACGGCCAAGAGACGCAACACTGATACTGGTGGGCCTGCCAAAACGCCTGGTCGACCTCGCGGTTCGCGACGATATGAAGAGATTACAGTCGACTCTGAAGAAGAGCTCTACGATGACGGCGATGGTGCGGACAGCGCTTGTCCTGTGCGCATCCGCGCGCGTACATCAAACTGGCTCGCGCGCAAGAACCAGGATGAGGACGAGGACCTGCCGACTGAGCTCCCAGTAGATTTCAGGGACGGTGACGTTCGACCAGCACGCGACCGCGAGAGAGAGCGGGAACGGGCTCAGGAAAGGGCTCGCGAACGGGCGGAGAGGAGAAAGTCGATACTAGCCAAGCCGCCGTCAGTGACCAGGCCTAGGGGTCGACCCTCCAAGAATCGTGAAAATAGCAACGGGAGCATCACTGCTGAAGCATTGAATGAAGATGAGGATGCGGCGCCTAAGGAAGACGTAACGCATGAGGAAGACGTGGTGCATGAGGAAGATGTGGTGCATGAGGAAGATGTGGTGCATGAGGAAGATGTGGTGCATGAGGAAGATGCGGCATATGGAGAAATCGCGGCACATGAAGAAAACGCAGTAGATAAGGATTATGACCAATCTAGCGAAGCACTTGTCCTGGCTCAGCAAGCTGCGGCCGCGGCCCTCGAAGCGCGACAGCGCGAAGAAGAAGCCCAGCGCAAGGCGGCTGAGGAAAAAGAGCGGGCTGCTGCTGCTGAGCGTGTAGCTCAGGAGAACCTGCGTGCAAAGATAGCACTCTTCAACTCCGATGATGAGGAGCCTGTGGATGATTTCTTCAACGACCTCGCTGCTGAGGATCCAGCCTCAAATGAACCGGACTTTGATGTCTTCGCTGAACCCATTCATACCGGACAGCTTCAAGCTACTAACTCTCTGTTCGATCGTCCAGAGATGAACGGGAAGAAGATCAAGATTGTCTCGGCTGCGAGCAAGCGCAACAGTGAAAACTCCACTACCACCACGACGACCACGATCATGGCGCCAGTATCGACTTTTACCAGTATCAACAAGGAGCCTCAAAGCCTGGATCTTTCGGACTCCAATAGCGATGATGAGATTCCCGCCAGTGCGCCAGTACCTAAGAAGCCTGTCGGTCAACCGCGTGCAGTACCAATTAGGGGGGGCATCGTGCCGACAAGGGGTGGTGGTACACCGAAGCGTGGACGGGGTCGTCCTAGGAAGACGATGTAGGCGGGAGAGACAGTTTGGTGAATAGCAAGTCCAGAATCTTAAGATTTTTGCTGCGGCATATTTTGCTTTTATATGCATCCAAGCGAGGTGCTCTGAAGGTATTAACGGTACCTATCCTGGTAGCAATTTTCGATTAGTATATTTTGAGACGGGGTGCCAATCTGCCTTGGCACAGT
Organism: Sclerotiophoma versabilis; assembly: GCA_012274445.1. Taxonomy (NCBI): domain Eukaryota; kingdom Fungi; phylum Ascomycota; class Dothideomycetes; order Pleosporales; family Didymellaceae; genus Sclerotiophoma; species Sclerotiophoma versabilis. Next base: position 1,056,341 of record JAAROD010000093.1, read on the forward strand.
TACATATACTGTGGGTAAATCAATTCCACATCAAATTATGCAACTCCTGGTGCCCTGGAATATCAACACAAGACTGCCCAATGAGCGACTCCCACCGCGCCTGCCACCAAACGTGGGAAGTGATACCCATCTCCACGTGACGCCGCGCGGACGCGTTGAGACGCGTCTCCCAACCTCATCCCATCAACACCAGACATTCAACACCATCATCAATTTATACATCATGTCACCCCTACACATCGAAAACATCTCGCCCGATGTCTTCAACACGATATTAGCACGCTACCCAGACACAGCGCCCTCGGCACTAGCAGACCTGGACACGCTGCGCTATGAGAGGACACCCACGAATTTGTCAGCGAAAAAAGGGGAAAAACATCTATTGAAGTCCGATGTCGAGAAACTAGTCGAGTGGAAACTGTACCCCATCCCCTTCATAGTCTCTTTGGAGATAAAAGGAGAAAAAACAGTGAATCTTTCGCTAATGACAAGCAGAAAGCACGGCACCTTCCGCCCAGCCCTGATGAATCTCGTAAAATCCAACTCGGGGGATTTGATCAAATCAACGACCCAGGCCGCATTCACCGCGCTCACCAAGGATGCAGATATCATGAAATCTCTCAAATTACTTACTGCGCTTCGTGGCATAGGGCCTGCGACTGCCTCCCTGCTTCTCAGCGTGCACAGTCCTGATGAAGTGCCTTTCTTCTCAGACGAACTTTTCCGCTGGACGCACTGGGGCATTCCTGGGAAGGAATTTGGGTGGCAGAGGGCAATTAAGTACAATGTCACTGAGTACAAAGAAATCCTCGCCAGCGTTGGGGGGCTGAGGAAGAGATTGGGTGTTAGCGCTGTGGATGCGGAGAAGGTGGCGTATGTGTTAGGGAAGGAGAACATGGAGCTTGATCTGGGTGTGAAGAGTGAGGAAGATGCGAAGGTTGTTTTGGCGGAGAAGGTTGAGGAGAATAGGGAAGAGCAAAAGAGGATCAAGGAAGCGGCTGCTGAAACAGCTGCTAAAGTGGCTGCCAGACTTGATAGGGAAGTGACAAAGGAGGACTCTTCGAATGAGAGAGCAAGTAAGAGTGGGAAACAGGGCAAGGCTGCGACAGACAAGGAGGAAAGCAAGAAGGAACGTGACGATGGTACCGGGACTTCAGAGAAGCATATATCAGAAGAGACGGAGAAGAAAGGCACAAAGAGGAAAGCGCAAGAGCAGAAGACACCTGCAGAAGGAACACGAAGAAGCACAAGGAAGAAGACCTGAGCATCCTATGATTTGCTGAACATATCACCACACTATCAAGCATCAACAAATAAAGAACCCTCCATATCCATCTCGCGAAGATCTCTACTAAGATTCTCAATTCCGCCCCTAGCCCGCTACTCCCTCAGCGGCTGACCACAGACATCTAGTCTATCTCGATACTCACCATCTTCCCAGCTTCCGGATAAGTGACGAACAAGTCCTCTCTATTGCAGGGCCAATGATGCTTAGTCGACTCATTCCACCACGCCTCCAAGCCGGTTTGGCAGACAATTTGGGTATCTCTAGCGTTGACCGGACATCTAGGTCCACAACTTTCAAAAGTGGTAGAACGAATCATCACTGTTAGCATACTTGACGTTGCGTCGCGTAATGCGCGCTGCCGTGGGTTTGAAAGCCAAGACAGAAGTTGGGCTAATCGATAGTATGTCGATGTCAAGTTTTAGTCAAGCATGGCGCAGCTCAGCGCAGCATTCCGCAGCAGCACCATAGAAAGTGCAGTGATACATACCCTAGCTTACGCTTTTGGACAGATGTGGATGGTTCTGGGCGAGGTGTGGGCGAGGTGTGGGCGATGTTGGAGAGCACTCCTCTGATGCTGTTAGCATGTCTTTGGTAAGTCACGCTGACTTCGACGGCCTGGGGTTGGAAACTCATTGCCTATATTCCAGCACGACTGGGAGGGACAAGAGGAAAGTGCGAGGACTGTTTTTGCCGCAATAGTTTTTGATAGGCTTCATCGGTTGCAACCTGCCCCGTCGTTGTCGTTTGCCCTACTTGCTTCGTCTTGGAGTGTAGGAAGAAAACTCATAGAGCATGGAAGGTGGAAGGTGACAGACGTAGCTCCTCATTAGTGGTAACGCGAAGGTGCGATGAGCAAGGCCAAGTAAGAGAAGTGGCACAGGCAACTCAATGGAACCGTTAAACTGCACCTCATTGATCTTTCTGAATTTTTAAATTTCGGCGCGATTGTTGTTATTGGCTGCAGTTTATGTGTCCAAAAACCACGTTCCACCGTTTCAGCCTCGCATGACAACGAATCAACTACGTCTCCTCGGGCCTTGATATCGTTCCTTGAAATCGAATGGCCGGATGTGGTCAGTCACGGCTGCGGCCCCCTGCTCGGATGCAATCCGAGAGCCCAGTCAACGACCGCCAGAATGTTAGTCATCAAGGTGAGCATGCATGCCTTCCAACACAGTTGACGTGTTCCTACGGTACCCAATAGATATCCACGTATGCGTCAAGCAGACAAATGGTTGCGGTTACTAAGACGACGTTTTTGCTCAGCTGCAGCGTCGCCGAAGATTGCAAGGCTGAGAAAATGGAAACCGCAAGGCTGAGACAATGGAGACTTGAAAGCCGAGGACAATGGTATGTTCAATAGAAGAGATTGTGGCACACTTTGAATCTCATCCATGGCTTTTCTAAAGCTGTTCGCTGATTCGCTCATCCTTGCTCTGGGAGTTGAAAGTGCAACTTCAAAGATCAGGCGTCTCTTTATCAAGCATGTCTTTGTAGAAGCGGTCCAAAAATGCTCACGCTGCATATAAACGTCTTTTTTGCACCCTCTTAAACCCTACTAAGTCCATCCTTGATAAGCGTTTTGCGTTCTGTGGTACCATTTTTGAAACCTCGTACACCTTCGGTAAGACTAGGAGGCCTTATGAACCTCCTCAAGCTCTGGACATGTGCAAGCTACGCATTCTGGTCCGTCGTCTTCGGATATAGATGAAGTGGTAGTGGCAGTCGGCCAACTCTAGGATGGCGGTGGGATCGTATGGTGGTTGTGGGTTCTCGTTCACCATGGTTGGTCTGCGTTCTTCCGACCGTCGAAAATAGCCAGTGTTCTCTCCTTCAGTGCGCGGCGGAATAAGAAATCAGAGAGACAATCTAACGGCCACTATTGCGTTTGAAAGTAGTAGACCTTGGCGCGCCCCCGGTCGTAAAACCCGTAGTCAAGACCCAAGAACAAATTTTGGAGATTACTGCATAACCAACCCTCGCAAAGCTGGCAACTCATGCAAATGACAAAGGAAGGTGTTGCTCCTGTTGATGCTCGAAGAGAAACGTCGTCATGATGTCCCACAGTCCGTACCAAACGTTCCTCTACGCTACCCTGTAAAGGTGAACAGCAATGCTGCCAGCCAGTAAAAGCTCCTCCAGCCCACTCAGTCAATTCTGTGGGATCTCCCCATCCACTGCTTAAGAAGATCATAGTCCGGTAGCACCCCCTTTTACAACCAGAGGCGAATGGCGCAGTGGATCCAGGGCGACAGACCGTTATCTTCGTAGTGGTTTTCGCCCTTCTCATCTGTGTAGAGTACTTCCAAACCGTCCGCTCACTTCGTGTGCATGCACGCCATTAGATGTCCATGTACATTGAAGATCCCACCTTGTATGTGGAAGTGGGCGCGTTGGTGCTCCTTCGGGCCGTGTTCCGCCTGCGTCTTGGTATCAGAAGTAACGCTTGGTCCCTATTCGAATGCCGCCAACATTGATGCTCGGCAGCTGCAATGCCATGGCGGTATTGATTAAGCTATAGAAACATGCTTTGTACTTTGGAGGTAGATGGTGGAGAGAATGTAGTGGAAGGTGGAAAAGCTGCGGAGGGAAGGTAGGGTTATAAACAAGCTGCAACGTAGAGGTCAAGGTAGTACTTCTCCTCCACTCACCTATCGAAGGATTCGCCGCGACTTCCAAGCCCATCTCTTGAACCAGAAAGACTGCTCATTGATTCTGAAGTGGGCCATAGCTTGCTCGAGCACACTGCGAGATGATGGATAAGGTTCGTGGCCGCCGTGCAAGAGTAGACTTACAAGAAGGGAAAATGTTGTGGATCCTGCATTGAGTTGTCGTGTGGGCTGGGCTCAGGGCTGGATGTAGGGCTGGATTCGCGACTAGGGTCTGAAGTGATTTGTTCTGGAGTCATGGTTTTAAAAGTCTGCGGTTACTGCACGATGTTGTGGTCTGCTTTGTAGAAGTGTATTTGTTTGGGACTTTGCGAACGTTACGAGCAAGGGGTCTTATAAATCTAGACCGTTTGTGGCTCATCAAGTAAGACAACCTTGCCCCGGTGAAGAGGAGGGAGATATTGGCAATTGAACGACTCGTGGTCGGTTGATCCGCTCAAGAAAAATGTTCATCGTGTCAAGACCTTGCATCGTTAGCAGCACCAACAAAAAGAACGCCTTTACGCCGCATTACCCTGGGTATTTCAAATCATGACGCCCGCTAATCCCACATCGACGCGCTCAAGTCCCAGGGATACCATTTTTCGCCCTAATCCTTCCCTCTCTTACTGCGCCTATCGTGACGGCTGCTTCGCCTGTCATCCAGCCTGGCATCTTCTCACCGTCGACGATGCCTTCCTCAATGAGTTGGCGAATCCCAGCGAAGACGTGGGTCCCCGTGAAAGCAATCCGTACATTGGGTACCCAGCCTTCTTCATTCTGTAGTTGTTCAGTCTCTTCTGCTGTTCTGTCAAGTATTGAGGGTCGACCTCTGCGACCGCGATTTGCGGGTTGAGCGCTGGTTCTCGAGGTGTCGCCGTCCGTGTCGGCAGCGTTGCCTTGTGTAGCTGGGAACGGGTCGTCGATACGAACTTCAAATCGCTCGAGGCCTTGGCCATCATCAGGTTGGGCAGAAGCACCAAACCTGCCTTGTGCTACTTCTCTCCTCCTCTTCGACTCAGGCGTCTCGGTGCTGTCCAATGCCCTCTTCGGCCGGCCTGGTCCGACCTTGGCTGAGGTGTTGGCGATATTCTTTCCTTTGCTATCTTTGCCCTGCTCATCGCTCTTTTGCGTGGTGATGAAGTCCAGTGCATTCTGACTGAAACTGTGGTCCTGGAAGATACTCCAACCTCCTGTCGCGCCATTGCTCTTTCCCGGCCCGCGGTATGTGAGGAGCGCGTCGAGCGACTTGGTGGTGAAGTTGGTGCTTGTGAGCTGATACCTGGCTGAAGGCCTTGAAAAGGCTTTGGGTATCGCCTGCTGCACGATGTCCCGCAAGTGTCGCCCGTCATCCCCCACCACCTGTCCAGTGTGGGTAGCCAACGACGAGTATACGAACGGCGACCCATTTGGCCAGACGAAGAAGACTGCCTTGGCACTGTCCGTACTGTTTGAGTCCAGGGCCAGTGAGCCTTCGTTGCTGTATGGCGAATCGTGTATGTAGACGCGCAGAATGGTCATGGGCGATGTCTTGATCCTCGTAATAAGATAGTGTGCCTTCATCAGCGGCGTCAGCTCACGGGCAAGATTCGACATGAAAGTCTGTGCTTGGAAGCGGGGGAGATGGTCAGAGTCGTTTGTGACTTCCATGTCAGTGACGGCCGAGCGCGCATTGGGTATCCTCGTAAGCCGTCTCGCGGTCCAGCGCAGTGAGTTCGGGTGGTCGAGCAAGTACTGTATCTCGGCAGTCGCGAGCATATACATGGATACTCCGCTTCTCCAGTCGCCCTCGAGTATGCGGTCGAGCACCTCCCTCCTCCCGCCCTTGCGCGCGGCTAACTCCTTATACGTCTCGAGCAGCTCCTCGTGGCTCTGCGCCGGGTTGTAGAGCTCCTCATTCAGGTCATCCTCCTCGTCATCACCAGCCTCGTTACGGTCGCTCAGCAGGTACGGCTTGCAGAAGTCGCGGTTCTTCTTGCTCAGCCATTGCTGGGCGAGCGAGATGAGCGACTGGCGGGACAGCTTCGTAAAGGTGCGCTGGACATCGCGGTGGGTGACGGGCAGGCGGTGTGAGTGCGGGATGTTCTTGTAGTCGGGAGCGGTGGCCATGGCGTGCGGCGCACTGATGCTCTACGTCTACATGGGAGCTCTGGATGTTGTTTATTGAGTGCTTTCCTTATCGATTGGGACGCGTCCAGCGCGACAGAGCTGCACGTGACCAGACCCATCCCATCTTGGTCTGGCAGATTTGACGTCTACCGTACCACGCAGGCACGAGAACGAGCACCCTTCACAGTTCTGCTTCGACCGCATCAAGGCCGCCGACAAGCCTTGCAGAAACACCACTCGTCCGTTTGCAGTCTTCACGTGCACAATCCTTCACAGCAGGCTCGCACCCACACCTCTCCACGCCGCAAACGCTCCAGCCTCGGCGCCGTGATGATCGCCCGCCATCGCCGGAGCAATCGCGGACGGCATGGTGAGACATGATTGGCTTCCGTATTTCCGATTCTTCCTTTGATTACAAACCTCACGATTAGTGAGCCGAGCAATATCGAGCATGTGCAGTGGGGGGAGCTGTGCATGTGTAGCAGTAAAGGACACCGCCTGAAGCGCAGTATATTCGCGACTCCATCGTGAACTGCATCGCCCCAACTGAAAGAGCATTGCGATCGCACGGTCGGCTAGAGTCCCGAACGCAGAGCGTGGGGTGGGCGCACTGACTACGCGCACGATCTCGGCAAACGCTGCTATTACATCGGCAAAGTTGTCAACCGCTGTGCGCACGTCCGAGACCGCGGGGCTGAGTGGCTCACAAATCCTTCCAGGCGCTGAAATCGACTCAACGTCACCACTTGCAACAATCACTCTCTGCCCACTACCAGCCTGTCTCACCATCGCTATAGCACGACATTGTCTTGTGTGGATTACTGCGCTCCCGACCAGAGCATCCGGAGATAGCGACGCAAAACACGCCTGACGCAAGCGCGCCGAATCGGACCCATTCTGTGGAGTTCGTAGCCTCTCAGCGGGTCCAGCCGACTCCACGAAAACCCCTCGATATTGGACTCCATCTCTTCAACAACATTGTTCACGCCTATCGTCAATCCTCGATCAGCACGCCGAACGCTCATGTCGGGATACAAGGGACCACGCGGACCCAATGTGTCCCAGTACATTGCAAATCTAAACCAATTGTCACCGCCTTCAGACAACATTGCAGAGCCGCAGCCCGTCGGCGACGACTTCTCCGCCTTCCTGAACACCGACTTCTTCGACATCAACGGCGGCACCAACGTCGAGCTCAACTCACCTATTGACTTTGGCGTCGACTTCGACATCAAACCTTCGTTGCAACCCACCGCCGAGAATTCCCCGAGGAACAGCATCAGCGCCGCCAGCACAAAGCCCAACATGGAGTTCAACCTGAATGGTAAGTCTACAGTCTGCTAGGCGCGCTTGTCGCTCTCTTCCTCTTTGTCGTATTCAGTTTTCTCCGTCGTCGTCCATCACAATGGCCAGAAGTCCTGCACCTCGCGCTGGCCAATCACAGCTGCAGCCTGAACACGCACCCCACTGCCATGTGCAGCACCTCCCCCACACCCATCTACTGCAGCCACTCACAGCGCGAGGGAGAGCTATAGCCCTGCCGCTGAGCGTAACATACCTTCCAAGCACGCAATTACCCTGCGCGAGCAGCGATCCTCACAACTCATGTCTTGAACTCTGCACATCTTCGCATTCTCTTGTTACACCACGCTGCACTACCTAATCTCACAACGCGGCCATGGCTGACTTCGATCTTTTTGCAGGCGACTTCCAGTTCACAGACTTCTCCAACTTCAACACCGCACCCATCATCGACACATCCATGCCCAGCCTGTCGCAGCCGCAACCCCACTACCCTCTCCCGGCCACATATGCACCACAACCAAACGCCATCTCGCCGCTTGGCTACGATGACTCTGTGTCAAAGAAGCGCAAGGCGGAGGACATGTCTGTCGGTACACCTAATCAAAATATCGACGAGCAAGCGCGCAATGCGGCTGAAGAGGACAAGCGTCGCCGCAACACCGCCGCTTCCGCGCGCTTCCGGGTGAAGAAGAAGCAGCGCGAGCAAGCCCTCGAGAAGACCGCCAAGGAGATGAGCGACCGCGTGCAGCAGCTGGAGGCCAGGATCGGACAGCTGGAGACAGAGAACACATGGCTCAAGAGCCTGATTACCGAGAAGAGTGCGGGCAAGAGCTCGTCATCCGACATCAAGGCCATTCTGAGTAAGCACGAGGAGCAGAAGGCGGGACGGAGTAGCCCTGCGCACACCGAGGGCGTGGGCACTGAGGCGTAGAGGACGAAGGCCGAAGCCAAAAGTGCGATTAGACTTGTTTCATTGTTCATGCTTCAATACCCCAGACCTTGACATGCTGCGGGTTTCGATGATTATGTTGATACGACGGCATGGTGGAGACGGTACACGAAGCGACGAGCCACTGCGATATGCGATACCTTTTTGATTTGTTCCACATAATTCAAAGACTACCCATTCCACTTCATCACGTCTCTCGTCACCCCCATCTCCAACTCTCTATTCCCACTTACTCTCAGCCAACTCCACATCTTCCACACAACCATCCCTCTCACTCCAGCCATTCCAACGTTCACAACTGTAACCACGGCTACCCCCGGCCACCGTTCCGCACCACACCGACGTCGACATTCCGCAAGAAAATGACGCTATCGCACCATCACCAAATAGAACCTACTTTACCCACCCTGCACACCTAGCCGCACCTGCATCTGCACCTTCCCGGTCGTACCCTGCAGCCGAAGTATCTGATTACACTACATCTCACGTACACCTCGGACATCCCGCGTAAGAGCCTCGTCCAGCTGCCGCTCGCGCAGACCCTGCAGAACCCGCCAATGCGCGAAGCGTCCGCGATCGGCGCCGATATTTCGCTGACATCTCGCTGAAGGGTTCGGGTTGGGAAAGTGCCGCCGACGCGTCGGACATGTGATTGCGCGCTGTGGGCTTGCATGGGCGACTTGATTGGCAACTTGACGACTGACAACTTGACTTGACCGGCAACTTGACTTGACTGGCAACTGGCGACTACTCAGCGTGTCAGTCTACACATATCCGCTGGTTACTGCCACAGGATGACGGCGATGAGCACGCATAGTAAAAGTAAGCGTGACAGCATCTTTTCCTTCATAAGCAGTGTCGAAGCTGAGATTGTCTGCGGCGCAAGGAACTAGCATTTTACTTCACTTCACTTCACTCCACTTCACTTCACTCCACTTCACTTCACTCCACTTCACTTCACTTCACTTCACTTCACTTCACTTCGCTATGCACGTATAGCACTGCAATTTCCAGCTCTGATGTCCTGCGTGGCGATGGATGTCGAGGTTTGATCCAACAACCCCTGGCGACAAGTTTTCCAGGCGGCTTTCGGCGGTGGCATATACTGGGTCTTCACCGAAGCTTTTCGAGCGCGTGGGAATGGGGAGGATTGTAGGGGTTTTCAGGAATAGGGTTGGATGTGCTAGATATGAGCGGGACTGGTCTTGGTATGATAGATAGATACCGACAGCGATCACAGAATTCCAGAGAAGTCGGGTCGTGATGTAATGCTTTCAGTGTGGTTGTCGCTTTCAACTTCTTGGAGGTGTTTGCTAGTGCTGGCGAACGGTGTGGCAGACGGAGGGTGTGAGCAGTAGTGACGAAGACAATTGAGAGGTGTTTGGGCACTTAAAGATACACAGATTGAAAATGTGCGCTCTTTTTCAAGGCTGGGACTTGAACACGATCCTTTCAAATATAATCGACAGCACAGCCTAGAGGTATCCGGACTGTTGAAACAATCATGAATTTGTTGAGTGTGGTGGTTACAATGTTGTGTGTACTTGTGGGAGGCAGTCAAGACACCTACTTAGAAACGGACGTATGAATTCGCTGGCTTATGAACATGCTACCAAACGCCTTTATACAGATCACTCAATCCCAATTTCACGACGGACCCTCCCCCCGTGTTTGTCCAGAAGCTGATCCAGCTCCCTCGCCTGATATCGTGAACCGATGGCACGCACAATGAAATCGAGCCTCTGCTCAGAGCAAGCTACGAACTCATGCCAGGTGCATTGACTATCTCCAGGATGTCCCCAACCCTGTGCTCGCTCGCAACATCCTATATGGCGATCCAGGTGATTGTGATGACAATGTCCATGCCCTTCTTCTCAGCAGCCTCCCACTTGTAGCTGTATGTTCCGTCCTTCTCGTTATTCCAGTAGGCGCCGACAGCGCTGTGCATACCGCGGCGGCCGTGCTTCTCGGGTTCTGAGGGAGATCCGATGTGCTGGATGACGGTGCTGTTGGCGATGTACTTGTAGGCGGGTTGGCTGGTTTCGCTACCCTCGGTCTTTACTGTTGTGGCGTCGATAAGCGACTTGAGGATGGTTTGCTGGAGTAACGTCAGTCACTGAGCCGCGACAGGGTCTTGGTAGATTGCGGTGATGAAGGTCAAGTCAGAGTTGCGACAAGCGCTGTGGTTTTGTATTCAGATGGCGGGGTCTTAAGCCGCTTCATTAACACGGACCAAATGTTCTCATCATGTAGAAGGGCAGAGTGATGTAGCAGGCACAAGGGAAGGAGCGCGGTAGTGTTTGTTTGCTCGCGTGCGCTGTGTGACGGGGCGGGTGGCTTACGATGATATTTGTGTTCCAGTCGGCGACCTTGGAGTGGTCGTAGAGCGCCGCTTCGCCAATTGCTTGTTCGCAGGCCTAGTGGCGACATTAGCTTTGCTTTCGACATCGAAGCCTGGAGGTACTTACGTTGCTGGCGATCTGCTGGAGCTGGTCGGTGGGAAGCGGTGAAGTGGCCTGTTGCTGTGAATACTTTGTCCAAGAGGGTTTGAGCGGGAGTACCAACGGCCATTGTGGATATATGTGTGTGTAGTAATTATGTGATAGACTCGTGGAGGGATTCAGATGTGTACGATGGCTGTTGTCGATAACGATTGCAGGCAAGCGTCTGTTGTCGTGAATGTTTGTTACGCCGTTAGCGTGGTTGCCGTCCCGACTCCAGACCTGTTTGGGCCGCGCAGACGCAGACAAGGCTCGCGTCACGTGGGTGCTCTGATTGGCTGCAGGCGCATCACGGCTCCCATGCTCGAGTGGATCGCCATTGTCACTGCAGGGCATGAGCTTGAGCTTGATTCCTGCGCAAAGCTTTCTTCAACAACCCTTGCCCGCATTCGAGGGAATAAGCTGAAGTTCTGTGTCACGACGGATTGTGCACTGCAGCCAATTGCCCAGCACCGCACCCGCGACATCACCCTAGAGCTCTCATTCACCTGCAGTGGGGCTGCACAACATCGTCATGTCGAGCCAACCTCTCCTCCAGACTGCGCCGGGTACGTCAGGCCCGCGGACCTACTGACAGTGTTACTAATTGCACACAGGCAAGCGCATCGCCCTGCCCACCCGCGTCGAGCCCAAAGTCTTCTTCGCCAACGAGCGCACCTTCCTCTCATGGCTCAACTTCACCGTCATCCTCGGCGGTCTGGCCATTGGTCTCCTCAACTTCGGCGACAAGGTCGGCAAGATCAGCGCTGGCCTGTTCACTGCCGTTGCTATGATGGCCATGATCTACGCCTTGTTCACATTTCACTGGCGCGCGAAGAGCATAAGGATGAGGGGTCAGGGTGGTTTCGATGACAGGCTTGGTCCTACTATTCTTACCCTGGCACTGTTCGCTGCGGTTGTTGTCAACTTTGTGCTGAGGTTGACTATGGCTGATGGCAAGAAGCAGTGAGGAACGAAAGAGTGCTGGTAGTAGCATGCGTCAAGAGCTGGATTGGAAGCCAAAGGCATTGGTTGGATACGAAAGGAGCCGATGGTTAAGAGTCAAAGAAGAGGGAGCGATATAGAGAAGTCGATTGGAGCTTCTTGGGACGTCCAAATGAGGATACGGCCATGTTGTTTTGCGTACGTGTTTGACGGAAATTATGGCACGGCTTATTTTTGCCCGCTTAGAGCTGGTTGCGCACTCGGTTTAGACAGCTCGTTTTATTGACTGGCTGATTAAACACCAAAGATACTCGACATCCATTTCCCAATCTTATGTCTAAAATTTTGGTACTTTACACCCTCCTGGCAACCTTCTTCGCTATATTCAGTCTTCACAACGGCGCGAACATACTTGATACCAATGGCACTCCTCTCGCGTAGATATTGACGAGGCGGTACACGTCAATATTGCCTTGTCCAGCTCTCTCTTATTCGTCTTACGCCTGCAAAATGTAGCCCGTAACGGTTGCACCAAACAGATACCCAAAAGTCTCCCCAGTGATCGACATGCTCATCGCCACAGCTGCTCATCATGATAAAAAATGGTGGCGACGACTGTTGGGAGGACAGTGAAGTACGCGCCGTTGGCTACACCATTTGTAGTAGTGAAGGCAGACAGCGGTTCCAGGGTGCTAGAAACGGGCTATATCGCCAGCATATTCACGGCTTTGAGCACCATGGTGATGACGAAGATATTGGTCAGATCGACCTGATCGCACAGAGACCCTCCAGCAGAGCAGCCGACTACATTGCAAGCACTGCGTCCCGCCACCAGAATGACGCTGGTTGTCGATGCCAGTCCGAGTGACTGTGGAAAGGAGGCAGATAATAGGGTGGCATAAACAAGGCAAAAGTACCGACCGCGCCCGCCATGAACATAGCTATATATGTTATGCTGTGGTACATGGCGAGCTCATGCCAACGCCTGCCAAACGTTTGATCGTATCAAAAAGATCAACAAGATTCGACGTACAACTGCCGGCCGCAACAAGCCCCAGTCGCATAGTCGTGATTCCAGTCATAGTTGCGAAGTTTGGACAGTGCTTTAAATCGAGATACACGGCTAAGAAGCCGAATGCAACTCCGCAACAAAGATTCGGCGAGCCGACGGAAGACACTGTAGAGGAAGATACATGAGACAGTGTGGGGCTGAGAAGTGTAGTCTACAGGGCGTCCCAGCAGCTGATCATCCTATTTATCGAGAAGGTCAACTTAACGCCTGCGAAGACTACGGCGTAACCATAGCTGCCAGCGAGAATGGCAGTGGTGCTAGATGCTGCTTTGATCGAGGAAAGTAGAGAGATCCAGCCTGGGAGGGTGGTTGAAGGTAGTGTTGAAATTGGGGAAGCAGCCAAGCTTCAGCTCTAGCTATTTGGGCTGAGCGGTTGTCGACATGTTGACTGTCTCGACGAGTATCATAGGAAGTACTTATTGGAGGAAATTCGAATCGATGTGCACCTGCGTCTTGAATAGTCTCTACTATCTTGTCCGTGTTCAACGCCGGTCATGAGCAATGGGATATGAGCTTTGTCCCCTTGCAAGTGGAGATATAAGCATTGTGGACTGATGCACCGTCGAAACCTGGGCAGAGACGTCACCAAACCGCAGCCGTGCAGAAACAGGCCAACGAGGCTAATCAAAACAAGAGGCTGAAGGTAGGCAAAAGCGTTTCGATTGCATCTATTGCTAATCTTAAGACAGCGGGTTTGATATCCTAACGTGCCTTGCTCACGCCCTGTCAAATTTGCACGCCTTGTGGTTGTCGCCAGATTTGCACCTACTTGTCGAGGATGTGGCCAATCGGAGCTCGGCAGCGCTTACCCTCACTACTCAGAGACTACCGGCTGCGGTTAGCTCCTTCCCCACCCCTCCAGCATCTGTGACATACGCAAGCGATCCCTCCGTGTTATCTTTATCGATGCATACGATCGGATTGATAACATGGACATGACCGTCGATGCCGAGTGGAACGCACTGTTTAATTTTCCTTCGGACGATGTCTCCTTCGATTCCACAGGCCTGAACAGTCCTCAAGACAGCGATGACTTCGGATCACCTTTAGTTTGCCTGTCCGGGCAGTCAACACCAGGCGACGGTCAGCATGCTTTGCAGCTAGGAGATGGTATCCAAAATCTCTTAGACAAGACAGCTGGGGATGTGGCAACCAACACTCAATCGGCGTCAAAGAGCGGCGGACGCTTCTCTAAAGAGGTAGTAGGAATGCTGAGGAATTGGCTCAATGCTCACAAGCTGCGGCCGTATCCTACAAATGAGGAAATGGAGATGCTGCAACAACGGACTGGACTGAACAAGACCCAAATTTCAAACTGGTTTGCCAACGCCCGAAGACGAGGCAAGCTACCGAGGGCACCACCTTCACACTCTTCGCAGATTACCTCGAGCGGGCCAGTTGAGATCGCACCCAGACCTGGTACACCGGCCCCAATGCAGAACATGCACTCTTTGAACCCAATGGAAAGATGGCAATCCTCGCCACCAGAACATGAACCTGCTGCAGCTTCTGATATCGCTCGCGCTGTTAAGTCGAATGGCGGTGTACCCTTGCGTACGTTGCTCTCAGCATTCAACAACCTGATGGTTGCCACTGACAGTTTTTCTAGTTGGTGAAATTGACTACTCCTTCGATTATAGAGACATTGCCGCGCAATCGTGGTACAACACGTCGTCAGCCAGCAGTGCCGGGACTTCAGCCTCTAGCGAATTCTCTACGATTTCCAAACGCTCTACTCCGTCAAGGTCTGCCGAGCCTACGACTTATCCTCGTCCACTCCGCAAGCGACGGATCAACAAGCAGCGTGCGCGCGTTCGACGAACGTCCTTGGTGGGATCCCTGCTACCCTACCAGTGTACTTTCTGCACCGAAGACTTCAAAACTAAACATGATTGGCAACGCCATGAAAAATCACTGCACCTTCCAATTGAGCAATGGGTCTGTATCTTGCACGGCCCTCGAGCGTTGAAGCTCGACACCGGATGCATGTGTTGCGTGTTCTGTGGTGAGCCTGAACCGGACGATGCACACCTCGAAACCCACAATTACCACCCTTGTCGTGAACGTACACTTGAAGAGCGTACGTTCAATCGAAAAGATCACTTGAATCAGCACTTGCAGCTGGTTCACAATGTCAGGTTTGATAAGTGGTCAATGAGCTCGTGGAAAGTACCAATGACCAATATCAAGTCCAGATGTGGTTTTTGTGGGATTAAGATAAGTACATGGGACAAACGTGTCGACCATCTTGCAGGGCATTTCAAACAAGGCCTCACCATGGCAAGCTGGCAAGGTGACTGGGGCTTGGATGATCGTCATTTGAAACTGCTCGAGAAGGCTATTCCGCCATGTAAGTTCCGTAGTGAACTTTTGTGACCGTTGTTGACAGTTGAAACAGATTTTATCGATTGGGAACGAAGTACACCCGCTCCATTTGGCGCAAGCCACCATGCACATATATCGCCTACCACGGCTTATGAGCTGATCAAGATAGAGTTGGACCACTCCATGCAGACACATTTTGAACTCTCTGGAAGGATGCCTGACAACTCTAGCATGCAACTCGAGGCCTGCCGCATAGTCTTCGCATCCGAAGTTCTATCCAGGAAGCAGAATGCACGCCCCTCATCGTGGTTGCGCGATCTGGTCATGTCGAGCCAACAAATCACGGATGAGGCCAAGTTTGGGCCTTTGCGACTGCATAAAGAATGTGTGCTCTCGACACTCAAAATCAATGGGCGAGATAACATTTTTGAGCTTTGTCCGCTCGAGGCGCAGCTATGGACTTTTGTCAAAGCCAGAGAGGCAACTGCGGTCGCCGTGACAACCGAAAGCCTTCAAGAGGAGGCAAGTAAGATTGTTGCCTACATGGAGCAAATATCAAAGACGCCATCAGATGTGTTCGCGAACTGGCTGATCAAGCTCATATATGCGAACACAGGCTGGCTTCAAAGTTTCATAAAACGCACCTGCTCTTCTCAATCTGGACCTGCATCAGACTTAGGGCCACCGGCTCCTGAGCTGAGCCTAAGTTATCATTTAGCTTCAGTAGTACGGCCTCTTCCACTACAGAGGGAGACTGTCCCTCCTCCTTCGCCGTCGAACCTACCAAATGTACACATAGATCCAGCGACATATCATCTGGCAAGCGGATTGGACACACCGCAAGATGAAGCCAACTTGTTCCCTCCAGCACGGTCCAGGATGTTCATAAATAGTGCCAATTTCTTCTCATGGCTTGTCCGCGATCTTGCTCGTTGGACAGCAGCAACCATGTCGCCCAACAACCCGAACTGCCACATTCCAACCGACGAGGAACTTCAGCACCAGGCCAGATGTATCGTATACGATGAGTAAGTCGGTGGACTCACACATTGAGAGTATCTCTGCTAACATCAGACAGTGATGATCCTTGGAACCAGACTGCAGCAGACAACGCGCACTGGCTGCGTCAGTTCAAAAGAAACGTTGGCATTCTCGACGAACCCGATGATCCCAACGAAGCGAATTTGAGCGGCTTATTCCTATGAGGAGCGTTCAATCGGCGCGCGTGCTCGAACGTGTCGACGGGGTTCGAGGGAATGGTCAGATGGCGTCGTCAGACAAAGCGTCGTCGTCAAACTTGGCCTCTGTCACCCAAGAATTTTGTCTCGACCCCAGTCTTGTCGTCTGTCCTAAGAACTGATCGACATGATCGTTCGCTCGGTGGCTCGGCAAATCTTGTTGTACAGAAAATGTCGACAGACTTTTAATGTGGTCAACGCAGGTTTAGCTGAGCTTTTTCACAGCACGGCCCGCTAGATGATGTCTTCTCTTCAGCACCTGTGTGCATGCTGCCGATCAGAGAAAACGACGTAACTAAAGTCAGCCTCGCGAACTAGAAATGCGGCTCAAATGTCCCCACTACGTAAGCACCAAGCCGCACTATACCCGAAACGACGCTATCCGGAGATATCGGCACACTTTTTTTATCGATCTAGTCACGAGACCCTCGCAATGCCTGTCAGCCCAGACCGGTTGTGTCATACGTGCAGGAGACGTTCGCGGCCTCGCGTTCCAAGTGCCCCCGGATTCGCTGTGGCTGAAGTGGCTAGTGCACGGGCTGCCGAATAGCCGTTTGAGGCGTAAGGCTGACCTGTTCGCGTAGCGTTTAGTGGCCCCATGTGTATCCGCCCTTGCACTGATAGGGCGTCATTGCTCCTCTCGGCCTGTTGTGGGTACACGAATGTGTAGGAACTGGGTTAGAGCTCGGTACCCTCGACCCACCTGAGAAGCTTGGGGCCGGAATAAACTCTTGACTGCATACGTGGCGCAGGATAACACGGCTTGGAAGTCTTGTAAGAAGCGGGACGAAAGAGCATATATGCTTCCTTTGGTCCCCCACTATGTTCCAGACCACAGCTTCAAGGATACATCCAAGCAATTGACGAAGCACTCGAACCTCGAACAAAGCTACTACACCATACTACACTACATCAACGCTACACAGTCGACCATATCTTCAAGGTCGTCAACTCACCAAACACACGTTGCCGATGACAAACTCCAACCGTTCTATCGACGCCCGAGACTTGTCTTCTCGCCTTAATCGCATCGCGCAAAACGACACCTCATCCACTCATGGCTCCATCTCCTATGACACCAGCACCATGTCTGGAAACCGAAGAGTCAACCGAGCCACCTCCTTCGACTCACTCCCACGCTTCACCAAATCGTCAACTATGTCTTCTACCTCGACTGGCTCGACCCAGTTCTCAGGTTTGCGCTCATATCCAAGTCGAGCAATACATCGCAAGGATGTCGAAGTCAGCCCTGGAGAGTTTAGCATCCCAAGGGTCCCGAAGAGGAGCAGGAGGGATACAGGTGCAAGTGCAAAGAGTAACAGGAGTGAGGGCAGAAGGAAGAAGGACAGCTTTGAGGCGCATGCGTACGGACGGCACAGCAACCAGTGGTTATTCAATGACTTCAGTATCACGGATGCTGTCAGGAAGGGATTCGGCAAGGTTTTCGGCAAGGACAACTAAATCTGGGAAGCCCATCTACATGCGGTTGGCTATGGTACAAGAAACAACATCAGGAGCTAGGGATATGTTGATCGAGCAGCTGCATAGAGATACACAATACAATCATTTACATCATCTACTTCTGCTAAAACTAATGGTTTCCCGAGGCGTGACCATACTTTCAATCCTCACATACTTACGTGATCTAGATGAGAGCCTAGCTTGGAGCTTGCCATAGGCTACCGATTTCTACATCACACCGCCTCATTATAGTGTTCTTTCATTGGCCTGGTGCGCTTCAACGCCGTCAGACTATCGGATCTTCGTAGATGTACCTCCTCAACCCTACGAATGCGCTTCAATTTCAGCTTCGGTCGGTCGAACAAACTTTGGCTGTGTTCTTTGTCGTTCAACGCAGCTCTGGACTTCCCACCGACAAGAATAGACGAACGGGGTGGTGTAGTCGGTTTGTTATAAAGATTGGCCGTAAACGTCGGCAAGTCCGAGTCCATGCAGGAACCGATAGCAGCGCAGGCGCCTTGCGCGACCGCGGTGGCATCGGAGCGTCCAGACGATGTTCGTGGAGGATATGGAAGAAAAGCAGGCGAAGTCGGACGCGGTCTGTTAGGGAATCTTTCGATGTCGCTATGATAGTTTTTGGGACAAATTCGACCTGATGAGAGTCAAAGTGAGTCGCTATGCATTGAGTTCTCTCCAGGTATCCTTACCTCGTCTGTACATCCACCTTTATAGGACCGCTGCGAGAGAGTCTTTACAGTTGGTGCCTGCAATTGCAACGATGATTCCGAGCAGGGCGATGAAAGTTGAGATTGCTTGGAGTACAGTGTTCACTATTTCCAATGCCTCTGACATCGCTAACTTGCGAATATGTTTCCTGGCAAGATGAGACGGTGTTTGCAAGGCTGATGTGAAAGTAATGATGGTTCTGATAGAGAGTTTTGTTCGCCTGAAGGTGAACTAAGTACTGCTGAAGACGTCTTTCAAGCTGGCAGCATCGAATCATCTTATACTAGATTGTGCATGCATAGCCTCCTGTGCGCAAATAGGGGGGTGGGTGTTCTGACAAGAGTGGCTGAACTATTTGCCAAAGTTGATTCGTGACCTAGGCATCATTATGGGGGACATGATGGGATCGACCTGCCGCTAGCTATTTTGGCCGGCCCACCGTAGGCCAGGTGCTAAGGATCTATGCAAAGGGGAAAATCGCTTTGCCTTAATCTGATCTTTCGTTTCATCTCTCATTTCACCTTGTAAACAGTGTCGCTGAGAAGAAAATTTGACGGCAGACTTCAGTACTCACGAATGACATCTGGGGCCATATACCCCCATGCGTTAACGTCGCTTGTTGATAAGCATTGATTACGGAGAGAAGCGATGATCGACTCAAAAGACGTTCAGCATTGTAGAAGGAGTGATGATGACGCAGCTCGCTAATGCCAACGCACTTCACCACTTGGGCAGGCCTAAAGGCATCTCGGCCTTCCCATCACCTTTAATACACAATCTGCGCCAACATACGATACGTCGCGCGACTCGGCAAGTCAAAGAGGAACGCAAATTCAGTGCATTTCTTCTACTCCTCAATCAATCACATTCCACTCATCAGCATCGAACTGCTGCTACATTGTTGCTGCTACATATGGTACGTACATCCATGGACCAATCGTTTTGTCCGAAGAACAATTTTCACAACAACTCTTATTTACGACAGCTAATCATGAACAGCATTGATTTGAACGTCCAATTTTGACGGCCTCGCAATCAAAAATGTGTGTCGGTGTCATGTTCCCGTGTTAAATGCTTACCTCGCACTAGCTATTACACTGCACCTTCCTATAGTACTCTTAATAATATTAAGTTATACATTACTTAACTCTAGGTTAATAGCTAATATTATCAGCCTTATATCTATAGTAAGTAGTTCATATAAACCTACATTTAGAATAGAGATAGTAGAACACTAAAGAAGTAAATAATTTATAGTAGTTAGTACTGCTAATAGTAACTAAAACACTAAGTGCTGTAAGATAACAGAGGTTGTTTCCTAATCTGTCCTATTATACCTAGTGGTGCTTGCTAAATATGTCTTTTAGAGAGGTGGCTGTACTCTACTAAGCTCGAACGCCCTCATGTCGCTCAGCGTTTTAGCGTAGGCACAGCCTACCAAGCATTGATGTGTGGACAGCCTTACACATCTTTTGGCTTCATGTTACACCGCAGTGATCGTGTTGTCCATTCAGATAGTTTCACTTAGAGTTTGCAGGGCCTTCAGAGAAAGGTTCACTTGAGCCAACAAAGGATTGTGAGTAGATGAACCGCACTTTGATAAATTGTGAATGAAATTCTCATCATACCATAGCACGATGCGCCATCTTGCAATTTCCACCTCTATGCTCAAATGAACACCCACTCGACTACTTCTATCTCGAAGTTAAATGCAAGCGTTCAATTTGTCAAGAAGGGAAGACTTGGGGTTCATTTTGAGTATAGTAGAAAGCACGCCCACTAAATGCAAAATGTCAAAGATAATTTCCCACGTGGGCTTAAGCAATTTTGTGTAAACGAGTTCTGGAATAACACGAAGGCGCTAGAAGAAAAGGTCAAAGATCTGGCCCAGGCACGTAAAGATCAAGTAAATGTGGAAAGATACAACATCTACACTACTCACTATTTCGCACCCCGCAGTCCTGAATGTGGTATTTGCTCTGAGGCCGGTGATGATGAATGGCAACTCAGGGACGAAGGAAGACAAGGAGAGTACATCGTTGTTGCCATGTAAGAGCCTCTAGGATCTGAAATTAGGCATAAGCTACTCCCCATTCCAGAAAGACAGAACGATGGACTGGAGTTTGGTCCATCGAGGACCACAAAGGGAGTAAGTGTAAAACTTCTGAAGATGATTTGAAAGTTGACTATGAAAAAGAATCCCACGGAGTGAATTGCGGAACAGTTATACAGAATACATGAACACGTTCTATCAGGACTTGGTTGCAAGATACGCAAATCATCATAAGATCATCGAAGAGTGGAGGAGCAGTCTGAACTCAGTGGTGATGATGCCGCCCGCACAGCCATCGGCGTCAAGCATTACCGCAAGCCGCACATAAGCAGGCCCTACAACATACTTGCTGACCATCTTCAGGAATGGGTGTCGGACAAAAAGCCGTTACCAGAATGGCGAAGAACAAAAGAGTCTGCTGTCTTCTTGAGTTTGAGAACAATAAAGGCCCTTCTCTGATCAATTCTGGCAGCAGTTTCTAAGACGTGAAACCAGGATTGACTCCCAACATCATCATTCCTGTCGATTCAACTCAATCCTTGCCGCAGTGGAACATCTGGAGGCAGTTCCTGGATTATTCGAGCAGACCAGACAGAGAGAGAAGCCTATAAAATGGGACATTGTGGCTGATGACACAACTACTGAATGTTACGACATCGATCAGCACTGAATACACATTCCTTAAGGCAGGTCAGATAGGTTCAAAGAGAAAATAAGACATTTTCTTGATTGCATCTTGCGAGACTGATACATCCGTGATTTATCTGGTCGTGTTCTTCTCTAATTACGGTTGACTCTATCGTCTTATACGATGGCTTGTATATAGCTTACCATAAGAATCTCTGGACATTACCGGGTTCACTGGGCCATACGAATGTCCGGTACAGGAAGAGATATTGCAAGACCTGGTTGATGCCAATCAGCCAGACCGTCTCGAGTACCACGCGTAAATCCAGAGAGTATGTTCGCTTTCCGATCGAGAATGTGGTTGGTGCATGTGGCACATGCAGACGCCAGATGATCCATGGTATTATGAAGTAGCGAGGTTCGACCAAAGGGGCCGTTACAACAGAGAGTGCTGTAGTGATGAGCCATATGACAACAAAGCTGAGCTGGACCGGCGGTTTCTTGTTTCTGAGGGCCTCTTGACAAGGTCTGGTTTGAACTGATCGTTTTGGTCCCTCCATATCCACAGTAGGATGGGCAAGGGACTGTATGCTGAGCCAGAAGCAAACGTAGTACACTGGAACAGCGAGATACTTGATTACCGGATTCTGAAGAAGGAGCTTGAAGACATAGAATATGTAGTGTCGATTGTCGGCGAGGGTGTAGGGGTGGACAATTGTGTTGAAGTGTACAGCGAGCAGGCCTACAGCAATGAAAAGAATGGCCTGCAAAGGCGGGGGATAGGTGGAGTAGGCAAGACTCGATTTGGCTCCAATCTTGGCTCCGATCCGAGTTGGCAATAAGTCGACCACACTGCTGAATAGAGGTCCTAAAAGTATGGGTGCGGAGAATAAAGCGATGTACGGCCATATGTACAGCATTTGAGGTGTGTGGATGGTAGCAGTGTGTGCTGATTTGTCACCTGTTGCTGTTAAAGTATTGCTCCTTATGGAATGTGTACTGCTTACCAAGGACAACGCTACCGTTCCAGACCACAAATCCAGCGAAAAGGACGAGAAGAAAGATGTAAGCAACAACAGACCTCAGAACTCTGACCGGGGAGCTCAGAGCCGCAATTGCAGTTGTTAACAAAAACATGATCGAATCTAGCCAAAGTCAGCCATGCCTTCACTGACCCAAAAGAAGCATACCTGAGATAGAAAGCCCTCCTTCCTGCAAAGAGCGATTAGAAATTGTGCCTTTAGTCCAGCTCTCTTGCAAAATAGCCACATGGCTTTGCCTGGCTGCGCTGCCTGGTGTATACGCGCGCTCTCTCAAAACTCTCACAACTGTCAGACCAGCAGGGAACACAGCCACCCAGAAGATGTTGGTTTGTCGGAAGAACAAGGCCACAACGCCACTAATGACAGCGATAACATCGTCGCTCAAACTCCTTTGCGACTTTTCGGTCGTTTTCAGGAACGCATGGTAACTTATGAGAACTGCCATGGTTGACATGGTGTCTGTATAGTACAGAGCACCAAAGAAAAACAGTGGTGGGAACAAGGCAATGTTGAGACTAGTCAGTGCGGTGGAGAAGGGCGTCTGACCGTCTTCTCTTACCCGCGATTGCTCCTTTGGCGTAATTTTATCATCCGTACCAGCGAAGTCCTCTTTCTGCTGAGCATGGCTACGGCGCTGGATAAAACGTCGTATTTGCAGAACCTTGTAGAATGTGTAGCTAAGTGCATACAAATTCTGAAGTCTGAGAGCTCTTGTGCTGCAACCAAGTATCGGCGAGAGTAGCTTAGCTACCAGATACCTATGTGGCATTAGTTAAGCATTCCTCATTCGTACCTCGGAAAAAGTGGTCGTACAAGCCTGGCGGTGTGGTGATCTTAGGGTCCCATGTAAAATCCCCTGCACAGTATTTCTGAGCTTGAGGCACGTGGAAGAATTCATCCTTACATTATCAGCTCTGGACATCACATACTTAGTACTTCTCTTACGAGATAGGGATCCGGCACGTCTTTGTCCACCAAACCGAACCAAGTAGTGGCACTGGCAGCAAAGACGGCTGTAGCGATATGCTCCTGCCAATGTTCGTACATCTGTATGGAAGAAGCTAGAAGATGGAGGTGATGAAGATGGTGACGGTATCGAATGGTAGAGGACAGAAGCCGCGGGAGAGCCTCAAGAAGCTAGCGCCAATCTGGTAAAGCGTACTTCGGGCGCGTCCGCGGCCCATCGCTCCTCCAGACATTTCGAGATCACATACTCACGCATCGCAAGCATGGCATTGCCTCTCCCGCCGGGGCTGACGCCTCCAGAAATTGCGTTCCTATGCGAGATGGAGCTTGTAACCGTCATACCGCGCCAGAGACTCGAGGGTTTCGAGCTGCTTGGTGTACGTCTGCCCCTCCAGCACCCCTCCAGACCTCTGACATACAATACGATTCTGTGAGGACCAAGCTGACTGTCGAACAGGGACCTCTCAGACCGCTCAATCCACCCCAAAGAAGCAACATTCCCCTCTGGCTCGCCCTCCTTCTCAAACGCCAACGCCGGGCGAACATCCTCCCCCCGCCCTGGCTGAATGCGCACTCTCTCACAGCTATCCTCGACCACGAAACAGAACACGCAGACACTTTCTCACCGCCACCGCGACTGCCCCCGCAGCCATCAGACAACACGTTACCAATATCGCCGCCCTTCCTACCAACCTCTACCGCAGATGCAGCGCCTGACGCGTTACCATACCACTGGCTAGAGCTAGGCGAGATGCTGCTTGAAGCCGCAGCAGATGACTTTGAAGAGCCAGATCAAGTACGGAAATTGCTGAGGGGGCTACGAGAAGCGCGTATGGCGAAGCTGCGAAGTGGTGTCGAGGTGCTGGACGCAGCTGGAGGCATCAAGATGAATGGAGTGGGAGGCATGGAAGTCGGAGAGGGCAGGTCATTCATCACAGGAGTCATTGATGGCCTAAGGTGTGTTCCAATTGCAGGTATATGTGCTGCGTAGATGTGCTGATCACTTGTAGGAAAATCGGTGCTTCTCGCGAACAGCAACGTAAGGACCGCGACGCAGAAGAGGCAGAGAACGGCTATTCCGGCACTGCAGGCGACTACGACGATGATGAAATGGACATGCAATGAGCGCTTCTACAACATGCAGCGAAACACCTCGCTGCAATCTTACAACCGCACATCATCCCCAGTATCGACCACGGACATACTTTTAGGGCGTATCACATGAAATGCTTCTTAGCGAGATATGACACCCAGGCCTCGCCTCACTGTCGACCGAGCCACCGGCAAATGTACGCTCAAAAAACGGCCTCTCACCGTTCGCACATGCAGCTCGCTTGCATACTCACACGGCCCGATCCCTGCACGCCCACGCATAACCGCCGCAACTATTGACGACCCACCATTGGCCATGTGCGACTGCTGTGTAACGAACATGGGTAACAGTGGCACGCAGGCAGTGTGGCGTATTGGAGGTCACACTCTGGCTGTGTCATAGGGGAATTGTCACATGGAGATGCTCCACAATGCGTTTGTGATTGTGGAAAGATGAGGAAATGAGGATTACCGGGTGGGAAGTCGAGGGCATTCGTACTGTGGCTAAGAAAGGCAAGATATCCGCTCGAGCTATAAACAGGGCATACAGCACGGGTGCTGGAAACAGGCTGCACCAGATTGTGGCTAGCTGCACATACCACGGAGACATGCATCCGTGTTCTGTAGAGTTGTAAACGAACATCTCAACACAGACGGCAGGGCGCTCCTAGAAAACTCTTGAGTCAGTGGTGCAATACCAGATATTGTCCAGAATGTCAAAACAAGACTTTAATCATCGCCTACCGCTTACGTGTCCCTCTTCAAACAATATTGCATTCCTTTTGAAGCCTACATGGGAAGCATGCTCGTCATCCTTGGACGGTCTACTGGACGCTGGCAGCTGGGAAGACGAGAATCATGGGGTGGACGTGATCAAATGTCGTACCACAGCTGCACTGCGCACTGGGCTTTTACGCATTCTTATTTTGCCAAGTCATGAAATCGCAGTCAAAGCTGGATTCAGTGTATGACTAGCCTGCGTATCTTGTTGCTTTTACCAAGCTGTACGATAACCAGTCCCAAAGAACAAGACGGCACAAGGCCGAAAAAAGTGTAGCATCTACCCACCTACCCAAAGCAGAATCTTCGTTTTTGTTATCTTCAAATGCACGAGTGATACGGTTCTGGTGTCAAACTATACGCACACAAAAGCAGAAGCAGATACAGCGCATGTTGCGCTACTGCACTACGCACTGCTTTCGGACTGCTTCGCGAGCTGAACTCGTCAAGCCCTGTGCTTGCAAACGTTGTTTCACGAGAGCTGCCGCACAAGCCATTGTTCGGATTCCCAGCCACATGGAAGCGCGCCACGACATCCTAGTGCCTGTTTACTTTTCCAATTTTAGTAGGTACATGGTTTCGTTTCTTGGATTTCGCTGGCTCGGCTCGACGTCTGCATGCTGTTGCAAGTCTATCCACAGTAATTCATGGCTGAGGAACTCTGTTATTGGGATGTAGAGATCTCTCACGGTGGTTATGCGAACAGTGGACTAGCTCTTGATACCGTGATGTCTTCTTCACTAGAAATAGATCAGCCGGTCAACAGTCGAGCCTGCAAAGACAGCGAGTCTTGCATGAGATGTCATACGGAGGCTCGTGATACGGTGAAGAGATGATACAGTATCCAGCGTTCGAGGAGGAGCACTGAGTTCTATCCACACCGACTATTGTTCGGGTGGAAAGCATATCTGCTGCCTTGGCTTTAAGCTATCGCCACACCGCTACAAGCTGTCGCGAAGCTGTGGACCCTCACCATGAGTTGGACTTGAGCTTTGTTGCTGTAGCTATATGATCTTCATAGCAGCTCTCTACACTTTCTGTCTGAACCTACTTCATGTGGTGCTTTGCACGACTCGAGTCGGCGTACGAAATATGATGTGGGCCGGCCCACTTGTCCTCGATTTTTTTTGGCTCTTCGAAGCCCCAAAAGACCATTTCCTGACACAGCATGCCCTTACCTGGTAGCTTGTGTGTTGCATGGTCGTTGCTCAAGCCATGTGGTCATGCTTTTGTTAGCGATTCGACATCATTGGGCCTCTGTAATATGGATTCAGTATGATACGAGAATTAGGCATGGAACGCGGATCTGGGATGCCAGAGACGGAATATGAGTATGCAGGTGAGTAGTCTATGATAGCAGCCATATGATCTCCATAGCAGCCTTCGATGTAGTGCAATAAACCTGCCTCTTGTGGCAGTACAAGGTAGGCAACATGACTCCGGAAGATGAAGAAGGCGTCTGTTGAACCTGTAGAAGCAGTGTCTGGAGATCCAGAGTGGCAGACTTTGTAATAGAATCCATATGATCTCCATAGCAGCTTCCAACGCAGTGCAACGAACCTGCCTCTTGTGGTAGTATAAAGTGGGCAACATGACTCCGGAAGATGAAAAAGGCGTCTGACGGATTTGGAGAAGCCGTGTCTGGAAATCAAAGAGTAACAGACTTTGCAATAAGACCCATATGATCTCCATAGCAGATGTCCATACCTCAACGATGACTTCCTTCTTTCGGCATGTTCAGCTCGTTAACATGAGTTTGTGAGATGAGTACGGAGGCACTGTGGATGCAGGAACGACTCCAGGATCCCGATCTCTTGACGGCATGTATGTCGTAGCTGCAAGCCAACACATATGATCTCCATAGCAGCAATCCATATCTTGCGTCCAAACCTGCCTCTTCTGGCAATACGTAGCAGCCAGCATGTCATTGTCGTCGCAATACCTTCTGTACTCATCTTACGTGGTCTAGGAATAGCAATTCGTGGAGTCTTTGGAGATGATGGAGTACGAAATGGAGGACGTTCAGTTGTTCCTCCAATCAGAGCACGAGTTTACTTCGGGAAGTGACGTGCATCGGGTGTCGTGAGACGGTCTTATAGGTATGCCGACCTATAGTGGACCATGGCATTTCCGAAATGCAGGTCGCATTTCGTGAACAGGTGTTCGGGCTCGGATTCTCGATATGCTCCTGCTGTCCTATGTTCCCTCTTGAAATTCTCAAAATGGGCTCGAGAAAGCGACCTGAGAATATGTCATCCATGTGAATACATCACTGGTGTAGCTATGTGTAACTGGCATCCTGTAGCATAGTGCATATGCGCATCGCAACCTAAGAAATATCATCCAAGCATACATGCGCTATCGTACCCAAGTTGTGACACTGTGCGTCTTAAGTTGATAGATGTCCCCTTCGCAAATGCAGGTGCTGGACAGGTCAATTTCTCTTAGATGGTCCACACTGTAATCATGCAGTGGAGCCAAGTGTAGCCTGCGAGGTTCTGCAAGCTGTCGTAGGGGCTACTCGAGCCGAACAAAAGTGGTGTAGTTCCTTAAAGAACGGAGTGTTAGTTTTCATGCGAACAATGTGCCGTTCGCTGTGTTGGAGGTTCACGACCCCTGACCCTTTGCGTCATCGTCTTATCATTGTCCTTCAGAACGCAAGATCTGCTTGGCGGTAGATCCCACTCGCAAAGGCACACTGCGCCTCTAAAGCACATGAAGCCGATGTTTCGGGTGCCGTCCGGAGACCCTGGTGTTCAGGCGAAGGTAAGGGCTGAGGGACGATCGCGCATCAAGTCTGCACCTACACCACCCTTCCAGCACCGGTGATAAGCGCACGGATGCTGATCTAGGGCTTTACCAATCTATAAGGACAGAGCGTTTGCTCTTAGACTCTGATTTGCAGTATGCATGTCACGCCGGCACCATGTATCAGCCCGAGAAGGCGGTCTGGTGTAATTGCAGCCGAACTTGTCCCTCAGATGAGATGGTACCTGCATAAGGCTCTCGATCCCACTTGAGCAAGCCGTAGGTCTCGCAAGAATTTGACCGTCGCAGTTTGCTCCTTGAAGGAGCGTGTAATTGTGCCAATGCGGCGCAGCCCAACGGCCTGCGATCCTTCGCTCGTGACCTCCACGCCCAGCCAGCCTGGTGGACGGCACTGACAGAGAGAAACGTGCAGATTGCCACCCTTCCCGTTGCGCCGGATTGCCGCCTCGACCGTTCAGCCGCGTAGGCGACAAGGAGGTTATGCATGCAAGGAGCTCCTGTGAAAGGAGATGTTCCGCATGGATATCGGCAAGATGCTCAGATGTTTTGCTGATAAAAGTGTTTCGTGTCGAGCAAGCCAGCCTGTGCGCTGCATCTTTGCTTACAGGTGTCGTGACTGCGACTGACCATCACCCGTTCATAGCTTCCTCGAGCAGTGACTGCAATCATGAGTTCGGAGCGAAGTGATGCCGAGCTAGCTCCGTGTACAGGGTACTCAGCAGTCCTTTTAATCAAGGTAAGTACCGGGTGAAAACGGTGAAGGCAGACCAGGCTCAGGGTTTGACGTTCCAAACTCGTACATTGATGGTTGGTATTATAATACGAAAATGACAAATATTGTATATTTGTTGCTGGTAAAGCGTTGCTCTGGGGAACGTATCGACGCCACGTGCACCATCCATGTTGACCGAAGAGTGCGTATGCTGGGGCACCATGCGAATTTCGCTGCTTAGAGCCACTGGCCAGGCTAGGTGGATGAGCCTGGTCCCTTGCCCATAAGATCCCTTGGGTGAACGTGGCTAAGAGCGGAGTGTGCCAATGCGCAGGTAAACTGACGACTCAGCTGAGGAACCTGCCGTATACGGGCCACTTCATTTCTGTGCAGATAAAGCTGAAGCCGTGGGTTCGCAATGAACGCATTGCACGTCCCGTAAGATGGGTAGTCCATCACAGTGACCGTGCCTCAGGGTCGCAGCTCGAGGTGCTCAAATGACGACCAAAGATGACATGTTCTCCATCGAGCCTTCGCGTATCCCACGCCTCGGTACTTATGCATCGGCCGGTTTGCCGCATTTATTCAAGCTGCTATAGGTTCCCATGTCCTCGGGTCGCTTGAGCGCGGGTGAGGAGAGTTCGTGGCTGTTTCAGGCAAGGTTAGGCACCCTAAAGGGGAATCAGCAATTTGCGTATATCTCCACAAGGTTAAACCTGAGGCTCCACACCAATCAAGTCTGGAGTCGATCCTCATAGTCCGATATTCTCGGCAAAATTCAGAGCTTCGGCCTACCAATGAAGACAGAAAACGATCGCAGATACAACATCGCTGCGAAGTTGGAAAGGCTGGGTACGAGCGGTTGGCGATTTGATCGCGGCAGCTAGGGTACTGCCCCGTGAGCGGCGCGCA
The DNA here is from genome assembly GCA_012274445.1 of Sclerotiophoma versabilis. Classification (NCBI taxonomy): domain Eukaryota; kingdom Fungi; phylum Ascomycota; class Dothideomycetes; order Pleosporales; family Didymellaceae; genus Sclerotiophoma; species Sclerotiophoma versabilis. Next base: position 1,085,841 of record JAAROD010000093.1, read on the forward strand.
TGTTAGGGCAGCGCCAATTCCATCACCTCGCAGGAAGATTTTCTTGAGGTTAACGCACACGACCTCTTCAGTTCGGAAGAATCTAAAGAAATTTGTTAGCGCCCTACGAGAAGGGAGAAGAAGAGAGACCAAAGACTACCGCAAGCTTCTGCAAAGTTGTTCAGACATGACAAACTTCGAACAGTCGCGCGTCCACGGAGGAAATTGAGTATCCGCAAGACCCTTTTCGTGGTGATGCGCAAAACACTTTCTGGTCGTATTGATTTCTGCAGATCGCCGAGGTCAACATCTTCGTGAGCGGCCCGGGCAGTACGCCCGGGATCGACTCCAATTGACAGAAGATAGGCAAAGCAAGAGTTGGCCTGGACCGCGACGATCCTGTGTCAAACGTCAAGTCCAAAGTTTATGGGGCATTGGGTTCAGTGTTACCTGTACCATGACAAGACGCAATCGTTCTCGAATGATCTCCCTCTAGACTATTCCTTCATGGATAAGCAGTCTTGCGGTGTTTGCGGTAGCGGGAATTAAGACACTACTAATAAAGTTCTTTTCACTTATAGTAGTTTCTATGCTATCATAATCGTCGTTATAACTATTATCACCTATACTCTATCGCGCTGATGCACAAGCTGCGCGCACATCAGCATGCTCGGTAGCTCTTTGAGTGGATGCTGTAAATGCAAGCTGACTTTCAGAAGGGGTTCAGAAACTCAAAAAGCAACCACATCATGTAGTCGAAGCTCAGAACGAGCACTTGTGCCGAAAGACTCGTGAGAACCCGGTCATTCCTTGTGCAGATCACGACCCCTTATGGGTAAGCCTAAAGGTCGAGCCACTTTGTGACAGGGATCACTTGGGCGGATGCTTGCCGGAATACGGTCAGCACATACGGAGTATAAAGTCCGATTTGGAAACAGCGCAATTGACGATGGTTCGTTCACATCCGACATGGAATTGTGCTGCTCTACGTCATGCCTATGAAAGGAGCCGCAGAGACTTGTAAGCGTGCTTTGAGTAGTGGAAGGTTGCATGCCCCGAAACCTAAGTCAACGGTGTTTAGTATTGATGGTGTTCGCAAGGAACAAGCAAAAATTCGTGGAGAGCGTGCCCCATAACAACTCTCGTAAACGGTTCGTTTCCGGCCTTGGGAGTTGCTTTTAGACCAAAGCAACGGTAACTTGATGTTACAAGGGAGGTGTAGGCAATACAATTTCAAGCCTTCATTTGAGTGTCAACGCGTATACTCATCCTTTGCGGCCGTCGAATTGTAAGGCAGACTAACACAAGCTTTTCTGTGAAGGTATCCTGCAAACAAACCCGTATCTCCCCCGAATCAGAATCGGTGATAACGAGGTTTCAAATCGAGCTATCAGTGTGCCCCGTGTCTAGTGTTGGTTACACAACATCATCATCCACGCAAGCTATCGCATTCCGCAATGCACGTCTGCTTTTGTTGCACCTCAACTTTTGCTTTCACGCTCCAGACTTGATCGAATTTTGGCGGGGTTTCCGGTGAACATTCATGTAACAACGATTGCAGTGCCCTTGATCGTAGAACATTGACGATTCGGACGGATCGCCTATTGCTGTTCTGCTATGCTGGCTTGCTCAGCAGCGTGCTGTCCTTGGTGTTTACTCTTAGATGTTTCCCCACAAGTTCAGTAGTCTAGTAAGGCGTGCGACGGCGGGCCAGGCCATCAATGATCCTAGAAGAGCTCTTCAAGTGGGTAGAAAGGCAAATGTCTAGCGGAGCTCGAAGTGGACGCATCCATACGCATCGAGAGGCCCCCTTGCCGGTGGTATGACGTCTGTCGAACTGCTGCCCTTTGAGAAGCACTTCGCGGTGATGGTGCGACAAACTGTCGATTCGAAGAGCTAGAAGGACTTGCTTCTTCGACTCCCTTGGATTATGCGATATTGGAGGGCTTGCAGCACGCCAGCTATCATGGCCTTTTGTGGATTTATTCTTGCATGACAGCCAATGAGCAAATTGCATTGCTGTGCAGGAGGAAGGCCCGGGGATCGATTGGAGGCGTCCGCCATGGCAACCGGGGATCGAGTGCCGGCCGGTACATGCTTCTTACGGCCTAGGTAGCTCGAGCGAGCCAGTGGATCCCTGCCGTATTGAGGCTGCAAAATGCGACCGTGGCGTGGGATTTTGGTGGAGCACGACAAGCAGCCTCGCGCAGGAGCCCTGCCTAGTCGGGTGCGTGCTTGCTGCGCGGGCCTTCATGCGGGCGACCGCAGCTGTGACGAGCAGCTCGAGTCACGGCGATGGTGTCGGAGACGGCATATGGCAGGTCCCTGGGTGTGTGCCTGCGCAGGTTGGGTTCAGAAGAAGCATTGAGTGGCCGTCGACTCTGGAGTGGCTCGATGGCGAGTGCTCACAGCAAACCATGCGCGCCCAGATTCCTCGCGTCAGGCTGGCGCAGACGCGACTGTACGCGGGCGTGCGCGAACTGCTCAACGTTTTATTGTCAAGTGCAAGCGCAGGGAACGGAGGCCGGGGAATACTCACTGGCCTCCCTCGTGAGCACGGCCTGGAATGAGCGAATCGTGATCCACCCCGCGGCCGGACGTTGGTCACGACACTCCCTGGCCGCCCACCCCTGCCGCGCCCTGACAGTAGGCGGCGTGCCCAGCGCCCACGTCGGGCCCTGAAGCTTTTCGAGCTTGTCCCCAAGCTGGCAGTTTGGTGCAGGTCGTGGGTCGAGGGATCCGCAGGCGACGAGCAATAATAGTGCCGTGGCCCTGCGTGCATCATAGTCACTCTCCCTCCCTCTGATCGCTTCGCCGTTGCGTGAACACTCACCCGCCCAGTACGCAGCCGTGTTGTCGTGCAGTATTGTTCTCGGCCGCTCTTTCCCTGGCTCGCTCGAGCGCCTCATCATAGCGGACGACCGTTGAGAGGGGCCCCGCGGCTTGTCTCTCCCTGCGCCGATTCAAGTGCAGGCCGAACCCTTGCAGCGAGTCCACAGTCCCTTCCTGAGATACCGGCACTAGGCGTCACCGCTTGTGCTGCATATCGAGCACCTGCCCCTCCTTATCACCACCTGCTATCCGTTCGGCCTCATCCACGAGAGACAAACTGCGTCTGAGACCTCACCAATCGCTCTCTATCCGCGCCACACCTCTGTTGCAGCTCTCCTCGGCGCATTGAACCCAGCTGCCTGTTTCACGGCGAGCATCAACTCCGGCTGTCCAATTGACCGTTCCCAAACAGGTAATTGACCTCTCTTCGCCGTGAAAAGCAACACGTCAGCCACCCGTTGGCACTGGCATTCGAGCACATTCACCGCGCGCCACCGTCACCAAGTCACCACTGTTTATTGCGTTGGGTGTGCCGCCTCGTGTTTTTCGCCTACATTCACTACATTCCTTTACCACGCCCGATTGGGTGGCGTCATTCCTTACCCAGCCCACCACCTCGATCACAATAATAACATAGCGACAGCGATTGAGCAACATCAACAACACCAAACATCGACAGAACAAACGGGCCCCTCTTCACGATACCCACATCAGACCACACCGGTGCGGTCAAAGAGCATTCACTGTCACGGTTCGACCAACATTACATACTTGGACTCGATGCTGCGGCACACCCAAGCAACGACGCCCAATTAGCGACTCTCATTCCGGACCGCCACTACCAACTGTTTGTTGCGCACCGCTTCAAGGATGAGCGACTATACCGTAGACTCAGAGGAGGTGGAGAGGTACCCGAGTGATATGGTTGCGCCTCTCAACATCTCCAAATCACCCAAGAAGTCGCGAACAAGCATTTACGGACACAGCCGCCAGTCTTCGCGAGCCCTCTCGATACGTTCACAATCACAGTCCCAAATATCTCCACCATTGACGCCTACAACGACAGGTGACTCAACGACACAACAACTCCCTGCCCAGTCAGTCTTCCACCACTACCTGCGCGCCTTCTACCATTACGTTCCAGCTTCCACAGTGTCTTCGTCGACAGATGAGTCGTCGATAACAGTGGCAATCAAACAGGGCGACGTCATCTTGGTACATTCAGTACATCCCAACGGGTGGGCTGATGGTACTCTACTTGGGTCTGGAGCACGTGGGTGGCTGCCCACAAATTATTGCGAACCCTACGACCACCCTACTATTCGCAACCTACTCAATGCATTAACACATTTGTGGGATCTCGTTCGCGATGGTGAGAGTGGGAATTTGATCGCGTTTACCAAGCAGGATTATGTCAGGGGAATGATCTCTGGTATACGGTTCTTCCTGGTAAGACTAAAGAGCATATATCAGACCCTTGTAGACGACCACTTACCCCATGTAGGAAAGAACCGACTGTTTATCAAGAGACTCGTACCTGATTGTGGCGCACGTCGGCTTGCGGCGCATGCGAAAAGGGCTTCTTGGTGATCTTTCCACACTGGTCAAGACTGCAAAGAAGCTACAAGAATCGTTGCAATCGAACGAGGATGCTGGACCAGTATTTGATCTGTTGGATGAGCTCGTGCTCAAGGCATTTAAGCTTGTGACACGAGCGGTCAGATTCCTCGATATCTGGGCCACGGATGCGGTGTCGTTATCGTTCGAGCTGAAAGACAGGAGCACACAACGACCACTAACACCGCCAGCCGACTCTGCTGACACTGTCGTGCTACCGTCGTCAGCGCCAACTCCAGCAGAAGATGATAGCCTACCAGCCAATCAATGCGAATCTTCAGTCGCACAAGCGCCCGTTCTAGCGCAAGATGACCAGGACTCCACCACAACTCAGCCAGCACGGAACCTCAACCGCCTTTCTGTTGCATTTTCAATACCTTCAGAATCGGATTCACTCCAATCACCTACACCACCTACTCAGCCCCAGACCCAAGTCAAGAGGCTTTCTGTCACTCACCGACTGTCGTACACAGGAGCGTCGCCGGGTGCTCGTAAGGAGAACCTTGCCTCGGAACGCCTGAACACTGCTCAAGACTCATTCCTTGGATTCATTGGGTCTTTCATTGGATTGCATCTCCAGTCAAGGTCCTCGGAAGAGTTGGCTCATATCACTCAGCAATCCGTCGTCGCCTGTCGCCAGCTACTTACTGTTGTCGAAGAAGTATGGGAACGCGACTCACGAAGATCGAACGCTTTAGAAGAATCACGGGACATCATGTACTTGCGACTTACCGAGCTAGTACAAGCTACCAAAGACATGTTCAACTCTTCGGATACCGACATGGACGAAGCGGTCTTCACACCAAGCTCCGGACAACAGCTTGTCGCTGCTGCTACTAGCTGTGTCCGATCTGCTGGCGATTGTGTTGCTAAAACTCGACTGGTCATCGAGAAAATTGGGGACTTTGAGTTCGAAGCGGCCGGCTTGGGGTTGTCGCAATCAATTTTTGAACAAGTTGAACTCGCTGAACCTCAGGAAGATCTCGATATAACACAGAGGATTTCAGAGCCAACCATGGAGACGGACAAGCCTTTGCCGGCACCGCCTGCGGATGAACAACAGTCATTGGCTCCATCAGTAACATCCGCGTCAAAACCACTACCAGATATTCCTGAGCAGTCACTTTCAGATACGGAGAGCTTAGAACTACCACCTACCATACCTGCTGCAACCGTGGAGAGCCCGGAGAGCCCTACGGCGCCCTCTTTCACCTCATCGTTGCAGCCTGTCAATGAAGATCACGCCATTACCTTGGACCAACCCATGACATACGAGCCTACTGGAAGTTCAGCAGGCATCATGCCACCGACTTCCAAAGCTACTCGAAGTGATAGCGTCAATGCTTCGGTGGCTGACTCCAGCAGCACGTTCCACTTCAGCGTTGGCAACGGAAGTGTCGTCTCTCATACATCCACTCGAGCTACCACACCAGACCACGTGCCCTCCAAGAAGCAGAGCTTCCAAACCCTAACCAGTAGCTTTGGCAGCTCTTCTGAGTTACGATCGTTGGTGAGCGAAGACGTCGCCGCTGGTGAAGAGCACTTGCTGGAGACAACGTACGTTCACGAGCTTGTGTACAACAAGGAAGGCCAGATCTCTGGTGGCTCTCTTCCTGCCCTTGTCGAGCAGCTCACGACACATGAGGCGACCCCGGACGCCGTCTTTGTTACTACCTTTTATCTTACTTTCCGCCTATTCACCACACCGATTGAACTAGCACAAAGTCTCATTGACCGCTTCGACTATATTGGTGACAGCCAAGCAGTTGGCGTTCCAGTTCGCCTCAGGGTTTACAACGTTTTCAAGGGCTGGCTCGAGAGCCACTGGTCAGCTGATAGTGACTCGGTTGCCCTAGGCTTGATCTTGTCGTTTGCTACTGGAAAGCTCCGAGCTTCTCTACCAACAGCAGGCAAACGACTTGCAGAACTTACCTCTAAGGTTACCGAGGTTCGCGCAGGCGCTCTTGTGCCGAGACTTGTCTCCTCCATTGGAAGGACGGGTGTCTCAAATACGATGTTCTCATCCAACGATATCAATGCGCCATCGCCGATTATCACCAAGAGTCAGCTCACCGCGCTCAGGTCCAGCAAGGAGGGCCGTACGCAATGCAACATCCTGGACTTTGACCCTATGGAGTTGGCCAGACAATTCACTATCATCGAGTCCAAGCTGTTTTGTGCAATTCAGCCAGAAGAGCTCCTGGCATTGGAGTGGACCAAGAAGTGTGACTCGAAGGCTACTAATGTCAAGGCCATGTCAACCTTGTCGACTGACCTTGCCAACTTGGTAGCAGACACGATCCTCCAACTTGAGGATGCGAAAAAACGAGCCGTTATGATCAAGCATTGGGTCAAGATCGCTGCCAAGTGCTTAGAGCTGAACAACTACGACTCTCTCATGGCCATCATCTGCTCTCTGAACTCATCAATGGTCATGCGCCTAAAGAAGACCTGGGAGCTTGTCTCCACGAAGACCAAGGTTCGCTTGGAAGAACTCAAGACCATCACCGACGTTGGGCGCAACTATGCCGTTCTTCGCCAACGATTACACAACCACGTCGCACCGTGCATCCCGTTCGTTGGAATCTACCTCACCGATCTTACCTTCATCGATGTCGGTAATGGCACCACCCGTCAACTCCCTGGCGAGTCTGGATCTGATAGCATGACTGTGATCAACTTTGACAAACATCTGAAGACAGCCAAGATTGTCGGCCAGCTGCAATCGTTTCAGGTGCCTTACCGTCTGGCTGCCGTCCCTGAGATGCAAGACTGGATGGAAACACAGATCCAGCGAGTGCGATCGAGCGACCAAGCCAACGTCCAGAGCTACTACCGTCGCTCTCTTCTTCTCGAGCCACGAGAGCTCCAGCACTCTATCCGAGGTTCTCCATCTATAGACAGCAGTGCTCAAAGCACGCTTACAGCCGAGAGTCGCAACACTTCACGAGACAAATTCGATTTCCTCAACTTCAACTTCTCCACGAATAGCCTAATGAAGGGCTCTTAGATTTACTGCTTCAGGGTGCACATAGGCGTCGCTTCAACTTTTGGATACCCATCATATTTATTACTCACGCCAGACTGGCATTTCACAGCTCGTAAAGGCGCTCAAGCGTCTGTCGACTCAGCGTTTCTCTCATGCTATGTTGCGGATATTCACGATATCATGTTTCGTTTTTCATATGCTTTGTTGTTCTATACCACGGGGGATTTGTCAATATTGGGACGGAGTTCAAAAAGGATACGCTGACGTGGCAGTCACATACCACTAGCATTTGCGTGCAAAAGCGCGGGTTAAAGAAGGCGAGACCGCAACCAGTCTTATGTAGTCATAGTATCCATGTTCATAAAACATGAGGCATCTGACGAGCAACGAATAATCGTCAAGACAAATTTGATTACATTCAGCTGCATTGTGACAAAATGTTTTGGTGTTGAGTCTTTCAAGTGGGGCCCATCGCGACATTGGACGACCCCACCCCGCCATGCAACCACCCTCCACAACTACGCAATCGCGATCTTCACAAACCCAGCAATCGCACTCAGAATCACACAGCGCACGCATTCACAATGCCGCAAGAACTCGTCATCGACGTCCGCTCGCCCCTCGAATTTTCCACCGGCCCCCTTGTCTCCGACATCGCGCCCACCGTCAACATCGAGTACACGCAGATCGACTCGCTCGCCGAGATTTATGCGCAGCAAGGCACCACTGTTTCGAAAGATGACCATATCACACTGTACTGTCGCAGTGGACGCAGAAGCGATATTGCAAAGAGGAGGCTTGAGCAGCTTGGGTATGCGAATGTGAGGGATATCGGCGGGTTTGAGGAGGCGAGACGGGTTTTAGATAAGGAGACTGTGGGGAGGCAGTTGGAGGGGCTGGCCGGAGAAGACGCTGCTGTTGCGAAGAAAGCGGACGAGAGTCCAGCAAAGGATGATGGGAAGACGAAGGTTCGGCAAGAATCGTTCGGGGCGCTTCTGGCTGGGTTAAAGGAGTGTGATGAATGAGCAGAAGGCGTGCGAGAGGAGAGCAATGGTACGGTACGGTACGGTACGCCTGACAAATTGCTATGACTTTAATATGGGTGAAGTATTTCGAGGGTGGAAAGAGCTGGAAGAGGTGGAGCGATCAGGACTGAGGAGTTGGGGAACTTATGCCAAAGCCCTGGGCGTGTGGTGGAGTAGAAACAGGAGCGTGGAGGAGATGTCACAATTGCAGCGAGATGCCCAATATCAAATGCTTGCATTTGGGTATATACACAGGTAATACCAGATTCCCTAACGAGTGTGTAAAGTTGGTTCTAATAATGCTCCTTCGCTATGCTCTTTGCTGACCGCTGTTCAGTACTCAAACAACACACGTGCGCCTACTGGCAATTTAGCTGTGGTGGGGACTCTTGTCCTGCTTCTGTGCCTGCTGCTCGCCCTGCTTCTGGCTTTGCGGCTGCTGGGGCTGCTGCTGGGGCTGGCCCTGGCCGTTGCTCTGGCCCTGGCCCTTACCGCCCTGAGGACCCTTGGAAGGGGCAGCGGACGGGGTGATTGAATCAGCAGCAGCAGTGGAGGCAGCAGAAGATAAGATAGCGGAGGAGGAAGCGACTTCAGACGAAGAGACGAGAGTAGTCAAGGTGGAGCCAACAGCGAGGTCAGTGGCACCGGAAGGAGCAATACCGGAAGGAGCAGCACCGGAAGGCATAACGCCAGTAGGAGCACCGTTAGTACCATTACCACCAGGAGGAGAACCACCACCGCCCATGCCAGAGTTTTCGTTGGCAACACCGCCCTCGGCGTAGAGATTGGCAGCAGGAGTGACGTTGTAAGAAGAGCTGGAATCCATGCCAAAAGCCAACCATCCAAAAATACCTTCAGACAGATCGTCACCAAGCAGAACGTACTCGATCATGGGGTCGACATCGCTGGCCTCCTCGCTGAGTATGGAGTCCTCGGAGTTCTCAGTGATTTGCTGGGTGTTGCTGGCGTAGGGCTCAATGGCATCGACAGCCTCAATGAGGTCCTGGTCGAAGAACATCTGTCCAACGTGGCTGACCGAAGTCCCAGTCAAAGTGTTGTTGTCGTTGACGGTGGCATCCAGAGTGTGCGTCATGACGTGAATGTGGGTAGCACGGCCAGTGTAGTGACCGGGGAACAAAGTGTCGAATTGTACGACACCGCTCTCGTCAGCCTGGCTGATACCGCGGAGGAAGGTGTTGTCGAGGTTCGACTCGTCGCTGCTGTCGCCATTGCCGCTAGCGACGACACCGGAGTAGACACCGGTGGAGTTGCAGTGCCACAGCTCGAGGTAGACCGAGGGAACGGGCTTACAGGTGTTGACATCGATGACCTGTATGTCGAGGTGCAGAGGCACGCCCTCCTGTTCCTCGGTGATGTCCGCTCGTATCAGCTCGCCCTGGACCCAGTAGGGACCCTGGGTGACCTCAGGGGTGAGGATGCAGGAGTTATTGCCGGTGAAGAGAACCGAGGGGTCGGTGTCAGCGGTGATGCCAGTCAGGTTGGATGCGTGGGTAGTGGCGAGGACGGTATCCAGGTCACGGGCTCGGAGGTAGTTCTTCTCTGTAGAAGTCGTCAATAATCGAACTCTGCCGGGCTGCAGTCGCACAACTTACGCTGATCGATGGCACGCTTAGCACGCATCTTTTTGACCTCGAGGCTGCGACGATGAGCCATGGCAAGGTCATTGCCGCGAGCCTTCAAAGTGTCGGCGCAGTGGGCGAGAGAGCGCTTGTGGGTGCTCAAGTACGCAGCGCGCTGAGCAATCTCACGGGCATGCTCCTCGGGACTGTCGCCTGGATGAGCAGCAGACGGTTGAGCGAGAAGAGCAGCTCCTACAAGAGCGGAAATGAACTTCATGGTGAGGATCGGGCTGAACAAGAGGAGTGAATGGACTGTTGTGAAGAAGTGAATGAGCTGATGACAATTCCACGGACGCCTGAGATCTGGAGCTTTATATCACCGCAAGTTGGGGTGATTTCCACCTCTAGACTGTCGACATCGCCATGTTCAGGCCTTGCTCAGGCTGAGTCGTCACCAAGCATACGCAAGGCACTGGGTTGAGCACTGGCGCCCGGCTTGGCAGAGACATGCTAGGCGGCGCCAGATGAGATCTCCGAGCGTTGTTGGTGTTCCCCAGATTCTGGTGGTGTTGTGCAGATTTTGCTGCAATTGACACACTCATGGTAGGTGTCATCTCCAGCCCCCTACCAGAGCGTTCTGCTCTCTCATGCAGATGTAGAAATCGCATGCCTATCGAGCTGCTCAGAATCGATTGAACGCAACAGCCTTGATTTTTTCAGGCAGGCAACTCCGTTCATACCAACGTAGCCATGTTCCTCCCGCTCCTTAGTTTCGTTTGAAACACCGCGCCCGTACCTTCGCATACGTAAGCTGCTGCGCACCAATCAGCCTTTTCACAATGCAAAGCAGATACTAGCATATCAGACCAGACCTGCTAATGAATACATGGTGACATGCGGATTTGGTGTCGTGACGCGTCTTGCACGCTTTGGCCCGCTGTATACGTATGATTCGCTTGGCAATCTAACCGAGTGCAGTATGGCGAGTGAAGGAACTGGCAAACTTCAACTCCTGTTGACAGGTCTGGATGTTCCGCTACGCTGGACAGCCAATAAATGTGTCTCGAGTTACGCAGGTCCACGACATTTAGTGTTGATGGCGGCTGCAGAAGGCGGAGTGGACCGGCTTGGCACGAGTGCTTAACTCCAGGTCAAGTGTGCTTGCGTACGGGACGAGGCGCGTTACGAGTCTTGATCTGCATTTCTTCTGGCTAACATTGCCTTCTGTGGTGGAGGGCGATTCCGATGTTGTGGATGTTGAACTGTTGGCGATTTTTATTGGTATCCAGGCAATGTGCATCATGGGAAGACACGGTGATGAGATTGCGTGGTGGAAAGATGGGTACGCATGCTTGGATGAGCAAGGAGTGCCGTGATGGTGAATGATGACAGGCTTGAGTGAGTATGATCTTGGTTGCACACTCGTGTAGGCGCTCTTGCTGCGTACTCAAGCGTACACTTCCAGCGACTTCTAGTAACGCGCAGCGACGACGCGGCTGGGTGCAAACCAGCCCTTCTCTTTCCTCATCACCTCGGTTGAATGTGAATGTTTCTGCAGGCCGACCGACGTCGAGTAACTAAATGCCGAGGAAGTATGATCAGCAAGTGACGGTAAGATTCTATCCTGATCAGCTGAAGCATGATAAGCAGAGCATGGAATACTCCATAGCTGTGCACTTACCACATGGTTGACAGAGAGACCGAATTCTGTGTTCTAGAAGCCAGAACAGTTCCAGGTTGCGGCCGCTGTACACGCAACATCGTTGACGCTGAGCGATCGCTACTTCATCGATGTTTCAGAAAGGGTTATGCGGGAGAAGGCTCAGACAACGTGACAGTAGATCACGGTATTCAATCTGAACAAGAGTTTGTCTCTAAAAGACTATGTTTCTTTGCGTTGGGGGCCTCTGGGTACAATAACATGCACACGGGGGATAAACTCTCTTCCGGCGCTATAATGAGCTGCGAAACATCACCACAGAGCCTGTGATGGCTCGAGGCCGCGACCCACCTGTCTCAAGCTCCTCTCCAGGCTGCAAATGACTCCTGCTCTTGTGTCACTTCAAGCCAAGCCACATGTTACGGTACCACCACGCTGAGCATCCGAAAAGAAAGCTTCCCGGAGAACTCTTGGCTGTTGACGGAGACCCCACTCGCTGGGTGACAAGCCCTCGTGGCCATTGCCTAAGAATGGAAAGACCCTCGTTCCACGCCATCGTCCTCTTTGAGATGGAACGCTGCTGCGTATTTAGCTTGTCATTGTAAAGTCGATCGCAGATCCAGCCAATAACAAGGGTTTACGTACAAGTTGGAAGGCGTTCAACACTGAGGCATTTTATGACCCAAATTGCATATGCTCCATGTTCCAGGCACGATGGAAGAGGATCTTGCAATAAGGTCTGTCGCCGTCATGTCTGCTAAGGGTAACATGACTACCAACCTCGGTATCGTCAAGTCCTGCAGAACTCGAGCTGGTAAGAATGACTGCCTCGTGGCTTCCTATTGGCGTATCGCATCGCCATCCATGCGTAACGCGCAACAGGTCAGTTGGTTGGAGATTTTGCACGTGCTCCTTGATGGTCTTGTTGTAGACATCCGTGTGGCCCCCGTTGAAGTCGAGTCTTTCGATCGCTATGAACGGCGCATCGATCAGGATTGGACTAGCGGTACTTAGCTCCAAGTGTATAGTCCACTGGAAATCAAGGAGCTCCTCTTGCGGACCCAAAATCTCGTCCCGTGCCGGAGAAGCCAGAAACTTCAGATGTGCATCCAGACTTGGCCAGACGCCAAAAATATAAATGAGGCTTGAATCTTCGATGCAGCTGAAGAAACGTGAGTTGGTCTGCAGCTTGCCTCGAACCAGCGATAGGCTCTCGAGCAGCGCTGGATCATCGACGGCCACCCCCTTCAAACGTAGCTGGGTTATTTCGACAACAGGCATGCTTGAGGTTGCCTACGGTCGCTGATATATCGTAACGAATCTTGATTTAGTACCAACGGTGCCCATACGTGCGGCATGAAGGGGTTGTGCAGCCCGACAATTGGGAACGCGGGGCAGCTCTTCTTTCACACCGACAGGGGTTAGCGGCTTGGCATCACACTACGTCGCTACGTGTAGCCTTTTGATCCTTCCTCTAACGACCGTGCATCACGGAATCATCAAAGTAGAACAGAGAACTGAAATATTTCAGCTCGTGGAACCACAGGCCAAAAGCTGTTGCCTACGGGACCACCGATGCAAGAACGCCGGATGCGCATCGCTGCGCCCTTGGAGGATAGGTAGGTTGATCGCTACCTTTTACCAAGTTGGCGCATATCACACTGCTTGGCAAGGCTTGTCACCACGCAGTCTTACGAAAATAGTTCGCCAAATAAAAGCAAGCAAGGGCAGGGTATCCTGACGATGTTGCTTCGCTGTGGCACCTCGAAGCCGCCGTTGTGCTTCACGAATCGAGGCTGCCTCGTAAAGGCAGCCTAAAGATATTGAAAGGCATTTATACACTACGTAGATTGATGTACTAAGCCGCACAGCCTTCAAGCCACTGACCGTTGACCGCTCACCGGTGAGTTGTTGCAACCGGGTGCTAACCGAAGCTTGACCAACCTCAGTTCGTCCCCAAAACCTACTTCCCTACAAGTCTTGTCGAGCTTCGACATCATTCGCTGGAATGTTTAATCCTTTCCGCGTAGGGCTGTGAGTCAGGCGTCTTCAGCTGCGGCACTTGGCGTCCCCTGACCCGCGGGGTTTCGTTCCAAACTCCCGGTCTAAGCCCCCAAATTTGATGGTCCACTTGACGTGGGTGACTGCATGTAGCTGCCCGCAGTGGTATATATCGTCTCAGGGGAATGCCGCTCGCGTCTCGCATGTTGGCTCTTCCTGATGTGAGCATCATGAAGCCTTCTCGGAACAATAGCTTACAAGACTTGTCGAGCACGTCAAGCGACTCTCCAACGGGCTCTGATTATAGACCAGATAACAGGCCTTCACAACCTCGCAAGCCGATACCTAGAAAAGGGCATACTAAGTCGCGTCGGGGATGCTTCAATTGCAAGAGACGCAGAATCAAGTGCAATGAGAAACACCCAGAATGCAATCACTGCATAAAGGCAGGACTTCAGTGTGGCTATCCTGCCAACATCATACAGCTTACGCAGAGATCGACAAGTTCCCCACATCCCCAAGAGGTAGTGAACTTGAGTTCGACGCCTGGCACCTTTGTGAGTGATCTTCAGGCACGCATCAGCTGCAGCAACGCCTAATAGTTTCAGACGATGGCCGACATGCGCTTGTTCCACCATTTCCTAATCACTGCATATCCGCACCTACCTGTCGGTGCCGACAAGATTTGGATCACTGTAATCCCAAGTTTCGCTCACAATGTACGCCGCTCCTCTATCGCCTTGCTCTCTCTCTCTCCACACCCCAGACTGAGCTAACTTATGCAGTATGAGTATCTCATACATTCTATTTTAGCACTATCTGCCTCGCACTTGGATGCTGTGTCAAATACAGGCACCGCTGAGCAGGCCATACGCCATCGCATCTTGGCTGTCAAATCTCTCAACGAAGCATTGTCGACGCCACCGAAATCACGGAGCGAGCAAGATGCCAGAATGGCTGCTGCGTTAGCACTTGCCTTTCAGTCGAGCCATCTTCAGGACGGCCTCGCTGAGTTCCTAACTATGGTACGAGGGTGCAATCTGATTGCTGCTGGCGACACCTCGTTCCTCTCCGATTCGACGTGCAATGTAAGTTCGTCACCTTCGATCACTACCGTCAGTCCAGCCTTCCCATCAGCCATTCCGGATACGTCATGGCTGACATGAACAGGCCTTTGGCGAAGACGGCCACCTGCAACACATGAAGGATCGCATCGACACCAGTCCACAATTCAACTGCGTGAATCACGAAGACCTCGACCTTGCCGCTCTATCCCTCCGTTCGATCGAGTACCTCAACATGTCCTCGTTCGAGAGATCGTACTGGAGCGCCCTTGACACCACGGTGCAACAAGCCTACGACCGCCCTATCGAAGCATATACCTCATTCGTCACCCTTTACAACATACCCTCACGTTGGACGCACGACGAGTTCCAATCCTTCATCGACCCGAACAATAGCGTCGCGCAGATACTGCAGGCGCACTTCATCGCTGTACAAGCCATCCTCACACCGATATTGTATCTCGAACGGGTCGGCTTCGAAGGTATCGACGCACCCACAGCGGTGATGAGTTGGATCGAGGGCATATACAGCAACGTACCGCATCATCTAAGGCATCACGTTGAATGGCCCAGACAGGTGTCACAATATCCTTTCATGAGGTTTCTGGGACAGAGAAACACGAATCCCTTCGACGAGCAGACTAACGATCTGGGGCTGTTGACTCTATGAGTCTGTGGAAGGAGGTTCATCTTGCGGCGTTGGTGGACTACGATCATAAGAATGATGTGCGATGTGATACCCACGACAGCCTCGTTGGAGGCTTATCTACACGTTCGCTTCAGTAACGCTTTAGATTCTGCAAATCAGTTAATACACGTCAGACATCGTGATATTCTGTTGATACAACGCTGCAAAGTACTGGGGACACTCCTGCTTCCATTGGTTCTTTTGTTTCCGGAGGTTTTCCCCTCCGGAAACAAAAGAACCAACATCAGAGTCGACTCCCGACGCGGCGCACCTATCAAAACGACACTGTGACATGGGTTCGAATCTTGGTTGTTCAACCCTTGCACGATGACAAGGAACGCGACCACACAACTGCTCAGATGTCAATTCGAACACCTGTGTACAACTCTGATTGGCCGCCAGCTCGGCCTCTGAGCAGGGCACCCACGAGTGGTCAGCCAACTCACCAGGGGTTGACCGTTCACGCGCTCCCTATCAGAGCAGCGCAACACAAGTAGAATAAGTCGGACTGAGCCGCAACTTCGCATAAGCCTAAGCCTTGTACGCAGCTTTCGGAGATCATACTCCAACGCAACTGCATTATACAATACAAGTACCTCAACCTCGCTCTCTTCCTGCTATGCAAGCTTAATCTTCGAACTCGCGAATCCCGCGTTGTTCACGGCCAAACGGCATCGCGGCATTAGCTTTCACATTTCTGCATCACTACCATACCGCACCAAGCATCCGCGCAATGGACTTGGTTGAGTTCTTTCTTCAGCTCCTATCCGTTGTCTTCACGGTACTCGGGGTTGTTGTTGCTATCGACAGCATCGACAGGAGATGGTCGCTAGCAGCAGTCATGTACCGCAAGCTATGCAGCAAAGGTGCGTCGTGTTGCGCCACCAAGACACGTTCTACTGATCAGTGGTAGACATTGATTGGGAAGCGGAGAGAAGGAAATGGCAGGATGCATATAGTGTTGATATTGAGAGACATGCATGCGAGATGATGCAGCGCCCTCAAGCATGGCCGTCTTTGTGTCGCTCATCGACCACTTCGCGTAGTGATGCCAGGCAGGCAATCGGTCACTGTAAGGAAATCAAAGACTTCGTATCCATCGATGGAATTCAAGCAGTGCAGAACAAAAACTTACCTGCATCGGCAGCCGCGGCGTGTATCGAGATCCCGGACGGTGGTCCGTCTCCAGCGAGAAACAGTCCGAGCCATCCAAGTCCTCCAATAAAGACGAAGCACGTCCATCTAGCAAAGAGGGCACTGCAGCATCGCACTACCATTCGTGCGTTTGCAAAAGGGAAGAAACCTCATTCGATCGTCGTTAAAAAACGATTTCCAGAGACCGATACAATCTAAGCAGGTGTGGCTCAGTTGGGTGATTGACGGTTGTTGTAGCTACAGCTGAGCCAATCCAAATCTGTTAGCATGACAGCATACTCTGTTGAGAGGAAGCAAGAGGAGAATACAACGTGTGGAACCTAATCCTGTGAGAAGTTGGAACGGTGACGGTGATGTGCGAAATTGGGTGCAGACTAGGGGTATCGAAATAGCCTGTCTCGCGCTGCACCGCGGTTGCGAGCTGGACCCCGGTCCATAAAAGGGTGAGATCAGCGAAGAGAGGAAGATGAACCAGATCTCCAGGTGCATTGTTCGTCGAATTGGGGTACGTCAACACTGAGACCCGTCCCTGACTGAGAAGACATAGGTTTCGAGGCCTGGAAAGGACAGGATCGAGCCAAGTTGCAGATCGATGAGAGCGACGTAGCTGGCAGCTCGGTCGAGTACCTTTGGTAGAAGGATCGTTTTAGATTGGCGTGGGATGCACGGGACCATTAATCTAACATCCAAAAGCCATTACGAACCAGGCACCAGGCGCTCAACGGCTTAGCTTTGTGGTCGCCGGTTTATGCCTACCTCGAATTTATGATGTTGACGCACGGAGCTGGTGTTCAGGGGGCCGATTCCTGGGCGAGCGAATGCCCTGACCCGCCTTCCGTACTAGAGGTCTAAGTGAGGACACGTATGGAACTCAAGCCATAGACGTTTGTGAAGTGTAGAATTGAGAATTGCTACAATATGACACGAGAGTTCCATTCGCACCCGTAGCAATAGCCGCCAGCTCTTCGCCGAGAGATTTCTGGTTAGGCTTCATAATAATGTAGCAAGTAAAGAAAACCCCTCATACAATACAGGAGAGCTCACTCTAATCCTGATTGAAACGCCGTTTTCCTGTATCCAAATGCAAATGGCGATGCGTCCCTTTCCCCGTAAAACGCCTGTCAAAAAGCAGATAGTCCACCGCAGTGTAGAGTAGGGTGTATCGTAGTCCATTCCGTTGAACGCCGTGTTGTGATGATGATAAGAAAAGATGACATGTGTCCTGGCTTGTGGCCTAAGCCAGCGGCTTCGGCGCAGGGAGACACATAATGGGCGTAGCAGGCGGCGATGGAGGTCCTGCAATGTCAAAGGCTTTTACGTCCTCCTCGTGCGCATGATTGCACTCAAGCCCAGAGCCACACTCGACCTGCGAACCAGCCCAGCCCTCCTGCCGAGCCATCCACATGACAAGATTGAGGTCGAAGTTCTCGAAGAACACTTCGTCAAGGAAACGCGCCTTCTTACCAGCGTATGTGTGGTACTCGTCGCGAATTGTCTCCATATCAAGGCCACAGATCCGCCTAAAGCATGCAATGGTGCAGCCTGTGCGGTGCTTGCCCTTGTTGCAGTGAACCATGATGGGATGGTTGGTGCGGTCCATGATCAGACGTAGAGCTCGCTGCATTTCGCAGGAGTCAATACGCACTTCGCCCTTATTTGCGCGTATATGGACACGGAAGTGTTGAATGCCAGCCGAATCCATAAAGCTCTGGTACTCAGGGGCAATAGGCTCAGGCACCAGTGTAAGGATGCTCTTGATTTTGAGGTCCTTGATGAACTCGTAGTTCTCGGGCTGAGGATAGCTGCAGCGGTAAATGCTTCCAGGAACGACGGCACCGTAGTTCAGGGGTGGAATGCGCATATTCAGGCGATCGGGCACAACGGATCGGACGGATGAAGGTGTGACAGTGCCGGTTTCAGTGGTTGAAGCCGCGGAACTTTCGGCATTTTCGTGTGGGAGATCTTCGTGGTGGACGACAGCTGCGTGGATGTGTAGTTTCTCGCTCACGGCGAGGTTCAAGGCCTCGAGGTACTCCTTGACCTTGTCCATCATTGTGAACTGGGCAGAGTAGCGCTGGCCAGTAGAGCCATGGCTTTGTTCTCTTGTAGCAGCCATTTTAAGATGCGTAAGGTGGGATGGATGGTCCGTAGTATATGGACGATGCAAGAGGTTAGCGCCCAGCGTTCCTTTCCTGCGAGCTGGAAACTGCTTTGAGAGGATTGCGCGAGTTTGGGTTTCCTGGGGGGTTGGAACTGTTCCTGACAACTCTAGAGGGAATTTGAAGTGGTAGAGGTGTGGTCGTGTGCGTGTGAAGTCGCAGTCTCAGAATGGGAAGTTGGTCGTATGCAGAGGAATCGGGCAGAGGCCGACAGAAAACTACATGCAAAGTCAACAAACGCTCTGTTTTTGTTACTGGTTGGAGCTGGAGTGAGCTGGACCCGAGTGGTTGTGCACTCCCAACCACGCTGTGCGCCCATAGTGCTGCTACCGCCTTCAACGCGTAACTGGCGTGAACGACGTCGGCGGGCCACGGAAAGTAGCAACGAAGCGCAAAACAGGCAAAAACAAATCGCTTTGGATACTCACTCTGCGGTCAGCTCGAAGTTAAAGCAGACATTGTATTTGCTTCTTGCGGATGGGCGAAGAGGCGAGATTCATGGTGTTGGTGTGGAAGTGGTGGGAGGTGATGTGTTTGCCTTCAAACCCCAGGCGCGTGCGTGTCCGTGTGTGGGCGTGTGAAGCGGTAGCGAGCGGTTGACGAGCCGCAGGGAAAGGGGGACGTGTATAATTTATGAGAGCGGGTGCAGTGGTGTTGTGGGAGGTCGGTGGTCGGGTGGGTTGTGGTTCCAGGGTTGTCTCTTTCGCTAGCAGTTCCACGGAAATCCGACCAGTTATGCGCGAGGCCGGCGCTTGCCTGCAAGATGACCAGCCAAGCGGATACGTGCGTCACTACCCGTCGGACTTAACGACCCTTTGTGCAGGAACAAGTCGAAACTGTGAGAAGGTTCGAGTCTCTTTCTGGCGACGTGCAGCTTTGTACAATGAGGCTCTCGAGGCCCAGAAGACAATGCAGCACGTGCGTAGCATCGCACAGCATGCATTCACATTCCGTTCACAAGTCAAGAAGCCGCCAAGGGGCTCGCCTCGAGCTTCTCATCTTAATCACCCCGCTGTGGCATGACGCACGGAGGCAGCCGGTCTCAACAGCGTCTCGGTACCGAGCCTCAGCGCCAACAAGGCCTTAAAAATTCTTGCAGCGGAGCAGCGCTGAGCCTTCCGCATCCTTTGACTCGCTCGAACCACACTGACGCACATATACGGGACGAGTCCCTCGTACGCTGTACTAGCTGCAGCCTCGCATGTACAATTCTAGAAGTGAGCGTCTGGCTGGGTTCTTCCAGCGACAGCCTCGGTCCTAGTTGCAAGCCACTAGTCACAGGCTTCAAGAAGTCGCGCCTGTTGTCTTGCCTACAAGCCAGTCCTTTGAAGATGTAGGGGCGACTGTCGGGCGACAAAACGACTGAATGTTGCACAAGTACTCGTCTCCACACGTAATGCCAGCGACTGCCGTTTTCACGTGAAACCACACATGATCGTCCACTAACCCACATCTGTACTAACCCAACATACCCCAGAGTCCCGTGCTGTATCACGATATCTCGCTATCGAACCTCGGTCACTCCACACGAGATCTCGAACGGCTATAAGCAATCTCATGCCCTGCGCTGCCCTCAGAACAGATTGAGTGCAACCAACAATGGACGCTTCACGATCTTCATCCACGGCCCGGTCACGGCGGTCCTACCCCAACCTCCACAACCTCTCCCTCGCACCCCTCAGCTCCAAATACCCTCTCGACGCCTCGTCCCCGCCGACACCAGACGAAGAGCCAAGTGGCACACGCACACCACGCACCTCTTACATCGCGCAGAAGTCGGCGCCAACAACACCTGGCATCCTCAGCTTGTCGCAGAGCAGAAGCGCATCCCGCAATGGCCGCCGTCAGAAAACCTACGCCTACGACAGTTACTTCATCACCGAGCGCGACGACGTGAGAGATGCAGGCGACATCCCCAAGGCCAAGAGTACGAACACTCTGCACCCTGGTGTGTCCTTCGCCGAGCCGGTAGGCCAGCTAGAACACAAGCGACACCACGCACGGAAGCACACGGCTCCGCTGCCGCTGCGCATGCCGCTCCACCGCCACCACACCAGCGAAGGTAACGATGACTGGCTGCACCGCGCCGGTCTCGTGATAGCAGGCGAGACACGAGATGCGCGGGGCCAAGGCTGGCTGGTGCGCAGGGAGAGCTCGACGTCCCTCGTCAGTCCTGTAGATCCCGCCGAGCAAGCCCAGAGAGACGCACGACACATGGCGCGACTGTCCGGCGAGCCGGCCGACATTGGCGACTTTGCTACCTTTTCGCCGCGCATGAGCAGGGCGGGCAGCAGATTGCCGTCTCGTGTTGGGAGTCGCGTGCCCAGCGCGCGCCAGAGTCGGCGTGGTTCGCGAGTAGGCTCACGCATTGATCTGGCCATGTCTGGCTCTGCTCCTGTACGCCCGGGCCTAGATGTCGACGTGGACGAGGAAGGAGAAGAAGAAGCCATTGAGCCTGACTTTGTAGAGGCAGACGAAGAAGGGCCAGACGACGAGGAAGAAGTCGCCCGCCTGGCACGCGAACGTGGGTTTGGCCTCGGACGCTGGATGGATGCGCTTATCGGGTGGACCCTTTTCTCTGTCGATGAGGACGGCGAGGTCTCGTCTGATGAGGATGAGCAACAGACGTCGAATTTGACCACGGATGAGGCCAGACTCATGCGAGAGGTGGAGGCGAAGAGGAGGAAGATGGAGCGCGAGAGTATCATCGCTGCGAGTGCGCTGAATATCCACGAAAAAGCCGACGAGGCGAAGATTGACGTGCCAAGGCCGCCTGAGGGACAGGGCGCAGACGGGTGGCAGGATGCAGCGTGGCTGTTGAGTGTGGCCAGCAAGGCGTTGTTTTAGGCCATGACGCAGAACTACGTTTCCATTGCGTTCCGGCGAAGTTCAGATATACCAAGATTGCGAAGCCGTGAATCTAACCCCGAGCTTATTCTACACTACTATACATCTCCCATGATCTTTTCCCTCTCCATACTTCACTCGTCCAGACACCACACAATCACATCCCCAACTCTCCTCCCGTCATCATGGAAATGACTATTGAACCCCCTCCAACACTCCTTGTACCTCGTCTCGCCCAACACCTTCTTCAGCTCGCCCTCCAGCGCCTCAAAAAACACCAGGTTCTCCGGCCACGCCCGCCGGTACTTGGCCTTGAACTTCGGGTCCTGACCCGCTAAGAACTGTGCCGACCGACTGCCCGAGGAAGAAATCGTTGCTGTGGACTCCATATTATCTCTCAACCACTGCTTCGGCCCCGGGCTGATGTAGAACTCATCTGCCTCGTCTAGGTAGCTTGCTCGCTCGGTCAAGGGGATATCAAGAGGCGGTTCACAAGTCAGTGCCCATGCGTTGATGGAGGGGTGCACCAGATGGCTGCGCCAGGGCGTGGAGTGGCAGGGCATCAGGAAGCCGACTGTGGTGTTCAGCATCGTTGGTGTGACGGAGGAGGTGTGGGAGAGGGCATTGCGGGCTTCGTGCTTGTGCCGGATGTAGTGGACGACAGAGATTACGCCACGTTGGTGGATTTGCGAGGCATAGCCGGCGATTGTGATGTTGATGAGGAGTAGTAGGCCGACGACGGCTTGGCGTGTAAGGGGTGCCCGGGCTGGGATGAAGCGTGATAGAGGGCGTGCGGAAATGACATGGAGGAATGGCAAGATGGGGTAGAGAAATCGAACTTCTTTGTGCGAGATCAAGCTCAACGCAAAGGTCATGATGGCCGATGTGCATGCCAGGCGTGGTAGTATACCATGGCTGATTGCAACTGCATTGGACTTGGGTGTTGGTAATGGGTCGCCTTGCGATGACTGCCACAGGCCTATTGCGGCGAAGGGTAAGGTGGTAGTGAGCAGGAGTGGTAAACCTTCGGTAAAGTAGTAGTCTGGGCGGTTCTTGCCATAGAAGACGGCGAGCGATTGAGTGATGTTGAAGTAGAGGAACTGCAGGGGAGGAAGAGTCCATACGCCATAGTAGAGTCTATCAGATACTACTGAACAGCCAAGCACTGTGGATCTGGCATTGTCGGTCAGTGTTCAGGCATGGTTTCCTTACGGCCGCGTTGGGATGCTTATGCATGGGCATCTACTTACCCGCATATTACAACTTCGCGGACCAGAATATACCGCAACCTTTTCGGGGCCTGCCACAGTGTCGGGATGGAGATAGGTAGCCAGATGAGGATATTTGTGGGTCGCAGTATACAGGCAAAGGCTGCTAGCAGCAATGACAAACGCAAACTACGCAGGCATGAGTCTAAAGTTGGAGTGGATCTGGGGTGACAGCCTACTGCAAGATCGAGTCGAGATCACCTTGGGCTGCAGTCGACGCTTTGCCCTCTTTCTGGGGTTCGCTAGATGCGGTCCAACGCCAAGGCCAGTAGTAGACGGCGATAGACGTGAAAGTAGTTTCAAGACAGTTGGACAGCGTTCGCGTTGAGCAGAACCACTGCCATGGGCTGCATACCGATATTGCGAGCTGAGGTGTTACGGGATCAGACGTCCGAAATTAAGGCATAAACTTTGCGGGACAGTGACATACAGTAGTAAGGGCTGTGCGACTGCCACAACCGTACACTTTCTCCGCAAGTTTCCAAGTGTAGAAGTCGAGTAGCGCAGCGGACACAGCTTGGACAATCTTCGGCGTTGACAAGAGTAGTTCGGCTTTGACAGGTAGACTCAAGCCACAGAGGTCTGCTAAGTTTGCCGCGACTCGGTAGGCGACTGCAAATAGCTCAGGATGCAGGGACGACCGCAATTGCGTTCTCCACTCCTGCTCAGCGTGAGATGGAGTGTTGCAAAGTAAATGCCCTACAGCACCAGATAGATGGGACCGAGGGACAAAGGGAGAGTTACCCAAGTGATCCAGGCATTACTGGCCCCACCAAAGGCCAGCTGCCATGCAGGCTCGAGCGACTGGAAGAACTCATCTGGCTGAAAAAAGGTGCGCAGCGTCAGTGCATTCACGATGCGGAAGGCCAGCAGCAGCGCGAAGACGCCTAGCGTCGAGTCACGATAGCTAGTAGATGGAGTCTTTGGTGGAGCACGAGTACGAATGGCAGTCGTGGCATGTACGGAGTCGCTGGCGGAAGGCATTGGGCGATCAGGTCAGAGGCCGCTGCAGTCGAGCACGAGCAAACAGTCGGGGCGTGGACAGGCAAGCGAGGGATGGATTTTGATGCAGTGCCGACAAATCTCACGACGGCCAGGCAGGCTTGGCGCGATGCACCAACTTAATACGTGCTGCACCAGAGCGTTTGTGTCGGAAGTGCAGAAATTGATGATCTGTTCTATGCCTTTTTGGGTATTTCACGATAGACTGCACGCTCATCTGCCCCGAGGTTGGCTTGCCACGACGCAGTGTAACTTTGCCGAGAGATGGTCCGTGTGGAATAATGGACTGCATGCACGCCGAGGTGATTAGGTGATGAGGTGAAGGGGTGTGGTCAACAACGATGGCGGGGGTGCTGATTGACTGATTGGGAAGCAGCAAGAGGCCGCCATCGAGCTTGTGTGTGGAAAATCTGGGGAAGGGGCAGGCAGTGAAGAGGGTCCAAGGGGTGCATGTTCAGCAGCGTGCAGGGGCTTCTTGGAGCGTCGCACGTCGCGAGATGGGGCTTCATAGCTGCGGCGCCTTAGCTCGCTTTTTCGCTGCTCTTATCGCGGCTGGTTTTTAATTTCTGTGACGAGCACTTCGTGCAGCGCAAGTGCGTCTCCGGCGAAGCACCTATCCCTGGGCCGAGTGCAGGACCAGGACAGCTGCAGGGCTCTCAACAGCGCCAGGCACCTGGTGCTGCGCGCGTCTCTGATGAGTGGCGTGCATCGCGAGGTTTGCTCTTATCGCACCGGGCAGTGAGCAGTGAGCAGTGGGCAGTGAGCAGCGAGCAGCGGACCGCCGCTCTCCCCTCTCGGTGCGGGCGCCACCAGAGTTGTGTTGAGCGCTGGGTAGCTCCAGCCAATGCAGCGCTCCCGAGCTAGTGCTGCATGCACCAGGAAGGCAGCCATGCCGGAGCGAGGTTGGCGGCATGTATGTGATTTCAGCCCCGGTCTGTCTGCTGCTGCGAAGGGTGGTCAGAAAGCAGCGGGCCCAAACAAGTACATGAGGCAGGCCGGGCTGCTCAAAAGTTGCGCGGCGGCCGCGCATCCATATCCGCTCTGTCCAGCACCTGTTCTTTGACTGCTCGCTGTCCGCCGTGCACAGCGTCCAACCCTCGCGCCCCGTGCCACTGCGTACCGTGGCGGGCGTTGTTGCTGTCCGATTGTGGGCCTTTGTTGTTGCTGCTGGCCGCCAGCTCGCAGCCCCACCACGCCCATATCGTTCGTTCTAACTCGTTCGTGCCAGCTGCAGCACCACTTTTCCGGGCCCTCGTCATATTACTGCCTTATCTGGACGCTTTAGGGCGATCGTGTCTCTCAACCACCCCATCCCAGCCGTGCAGCCAAGAGTCGTCGACCTCCCGCCGTTTTGCAGCAGACCACCACCGACGCCGTCCTCGACACGCACACGACGCACGACGCACCACGATACCGCCGCCCGCCCGCGCCGCCACCGCCTCCACCGTGCAGCGAACTCCTGGACCTGTTGCGAGCGCAGGATGACACACCCGTCGACACGGCGACCAGCGAATAATTTCTGAACCACCGCCCGCCCTCCGACCCTGACATGGTTGCACTGCGCGGCTGAACTGAGACGACTGAGCGCTCGCTCGCCATGACTGGCCCGGCCCTGACAGCGGGGGAGCAGTGCTCCATGGCCGACACCGCGCCCGCCCACTCGACGCCGCTCAACGCCCACGGCGAGGCAGACCATGGCCAAGTGACTCCCAGCCAGCCGCTCGACGAGGCCGACAGCACGCCGCGCTCCGAGGCCCCCTCGGACGCCGCCGCCGCAAACGCTGGTCTGCAGCACGCCGTCGACGACAGCGAGCCCAGCTACTTTTCACCCCAGCCCCGCCGCACCTACTCGTCCACCATCACACGCAGCACGCCCGCCTCGAGCGAGCCTTCGCCTGCCTCGAGTGCAAACGCGTCGACCACCTCTGTCAACCACGTCGCAGGCACGCCGCTAGGAGACGCCTTTGGACCCTCGCTGCACCCCCTCAACCGCCCCGCCTACGAGCGCGACCTCTCGAGCATATCCAACGCCAGCAACGTCACCGTCCGCGCCAATCCCACCGCCCTCTTCCACCACTTCGACGCAGGGCCTGCTGTCCCTCAGCAGCGTGATGGTCCGGTCTACCCCAACCAGTCCTACGCTGCCCTGCAGTTCCAGCAATACCCCACCCCCTATGCTCCGCCCATCCAGCGCGCCCGCAGCTCACACCCTGCACACTTCTCTGCCAACTCCGTGTCTGCCATTCCTTCCTTTGGCGCCTCGAATGTCCACTACCGCGATATCATGGAGTCTGCCCCGCGCACCGCCGGCAACTCCCCCGTCAGCAGTCCTGGCCTCTTCGACCCCACTCGACGCATCCCATCTGGCTCGAGGGAGCCGACCGACGGCCTCTACGCTAGCCCTTGGCTCCACCACACTCACAGACAAGCCCCGAAGGAGAGCCACATCGCTGACGTAACTCACGACCCCGTCTCCGGCCGCAAGGTTGTCAACCAGTACGAGATCATCGATGAGCTTGGACGCGGCGTGCACGGCAAGGTCAAGCTGGGAAAGGACTTGGACTCGGGCAAGTACGTGGCCATCAAGATTGTGGACCGCTATTCCAAGCGTCGACGTCTGGGCAAGAACACAAGCCACGAGGACAAGATCAAGCGCGAGATTGCCATTCTCAAGAAGGCTCGACACCCCAACATCGTCAGCCTCCTCGAAGTCATAGACGACCCGGCTAAGAAAAAGGTCTACATAGTCCTCGAGCACGTCGAGCTTGGCGAGGTAAAGTGGAGGACTGAAGGCGCTCCAGAAGTCACCCTGGTCGAATGGCGCCGCTTCCAGCGAGAATCTGGGGGCATCTTCGACGACGACAGAGCAGCACGGGAAGACGAACGCATCATAAGGAAAGCCCATCAGAAGCTCGCCCGACAACGCCGCCGTGAAGCAAGGGAAGCCCAACTTCGCCGCCAAACCGTCACCGGCAACGAGCCCTGGAGTTTCGAATTCGGAGGTGATTCTGATGACGACGTCTACTCTGAGGCAGGTCGAAGCTCTCGAGCCTCGAATCGTGAGGAACGTCCCCACAGCCGCGTTCAATTCCACGAACGGCAAGAACCCTCCTCTCATACCGATGGTACCATGGAAACGGCATTTCGCACATCTATGCACGCCCCTGGACCTAACAAGGGCGAAGAGGAAATTGCCACTGGTCTTGAAGGTACCATGTACGGCCCATACGATACCGAGTTTGTCCGTGGCCGCACCCCTAGTGTGGCCGACAGCAGCTCCTCTCATCCCGACGGCGAACATGAAGAGGTACCAGAGCACTTCCGCTATGTGCCACTTATGACGATCCAGAGCGCTTGGGAAGCTTTCAAAGATACCGTTTTGGGTCTCGAGTACCTACACTACCAGAACGTCATTCACCGCGATATCAAACCTGCCAACCTTCTCGTTACCAAAGAGCACCGTATCAAGATTTCCGATTTTGGTGTCTCTTACCTCGGACGCCAGAAGACTGACGAGGGTTTTGGAGACCAGTCAGAGAATGAGATCCAGGAGGAGGACGAAGCCATCGAGTTGGCGAAGACTGTAGGCACACCAGCATTTTACGCACCCGAACTCTGTCGTACCGACTTTAGTGCTGAGACTCCTCACATTGATGGGGGCATTGACGTCTGGGCTCTTGGAATCACACTGTATTGCCTGATCTACGGTCGAGTCCCTTTCCATGAAAATAATCCCTTTGCTTTGATGAAGGCCATCAGCGAAGACGAGCCTTACATATCACGATACAGACTGAAGCCCGTCTCTGAGCGCGCAAACTCCAGGCCGAACTCACATGGGCGCAACATGCAGCCAATCGCGAACGCCAGGAGGGCTCCGCATGACGTGGATTATGAGGAGATCGACGATAACCTCCGTGATCTGCTGAAGCGCCTGCTTGTGAAGGACTCCCAGCACCGCATCACCATACACGAGATAAAGAGGCACCCGTGGCTTCTTCAGGGCATCAACAACTACACTTCTTGGATGGAAGAGACAGATCCCAATCGTTCCTCGCAAGGCCGCAAGATCGAGATCACCAACGATGATTTGGAGAGGGCTGTCGTTCCTGTTGGCTTCGTTGAGCGTGTGCGGTCAGCTGCAAAGAAAGCTACGGATTATGTCACAAAAAGCTTTACGAGAGGTGGTTCCAGCTCACGTCGTCGCGCGCAGAGCTCTGCACACGACCTGCCTCCCAGTATGAGCACCACCTCTTCCAGTAGTACTATCAGCCAGGACGCACGACGAGGTAGCGTAGCACCGAATGCTATTCTGGACATGCTAGGCAGATCACGCGAATCTGAGCATCCTTTATCTCACAGTGTCACCGCAAGCCCTGAAGCGAAGGAGCGAGCTAAGTACTTCGACAGCCCTGACTCTCGGAGAGCATCGCCTATGCAAAGCGTGGAGACCCACCGACCAGCTTTGCAAGATCGATCTGTCTCTTCTGTATACACCATACGAAAAACCGATCTAGAACCCCGGCCTACGTCACCAATGATTCCTTCAGCACTACCTGGCACTCCGACCGCCTTGGACACACCTACTGGATCGCATTTGAGCGGTTTGTTTGGAGGCCTCCCACGCAGAGTTGTCAACAGCATGAAGAGCAGAGACAAACTCAGACTTCCTCGAGAGCACGCGCGGAAGAAGTCGATTGACAAGTCGATTGACAGGCTCATGGTTGGCGAACAAGATCCCCATGGCGTTCCAAGCCTCGCAATAAGCACGACCAATGCGTCCGGTCATGTTCGTCAGCCAGATCTGAAAGAGCTGTCACCCGTTGCCCGCAGTCGATCGCCTAGCTATTCCGATGCACACTCCGTTGAACCCCTTGACTCATCACCACGGCAGTCATCTGTCTCATCCCTGTCGTCTCGCCTAGCTGGAAGGTGGGCGGCTGCAAATGAGCTTGAGGTCGGTCCTACCCTGGACATCCCTCCTGGCTCTTGGAAGTCACAGACGTCTTCTCGATCTGCCCATACTGCAAACTCTCAATGGCTTTCAAGTGCTTACGAAACATCGGATGAGAGGTTCAACCGTGCCAAGGATGAGTTCATTCGCCGCAGAGTACGAGAAGAGAACATGGGTCGCGAGCGATCGACATCTATGACACGACGGCCCGAGTCGGCACTCGACCAAACTGCCTGCCCTCCCAGCCCGGATGACGAGACGTTCAATCAACGCCAGAAGGCTGAAGTCAATCAGCACCAGAAGGTCGAGGAGTACCTAGGTACACATCACGCAGAGTCTTCCGAGAATAGTCCTGTCGGTGGACAGGAGCGAGGCTTGGCCTTCTGTTCTTCTGAAGAGCAGTTTACGCCCATGTCGCAATCGACCTCGAACCCCTCAATTCCCTCTGTCGCATCTGCCAGCTCCTCAGTGCCCGACGACTGCGCGCCTCTGGATCGGTTTGCGAACATGCTACCCACAGCACCCGTGGATTCGATTCCACACAGCCAGTTCGGTGCTCCTGTTGATGACTCTGCCGGCTATGATGGCGATCACGCTGTTGATAGCGATGAAGAAGATAGCAGCGACGACGATGGCGGCCTCTTTATGGGTAAGAAGAAGCCAGCGCCCAAACCTCGACGAAGCAATTCGGTTTCAAATGCTGAGCTGGCTCGCTCCAATGTTTCCAAAGAAGTCATCAGTAGTCGACGCTCAGCTCGTAGCGGTAGCAACGGCACTGTCAAGAAAATTCCTCCGCCTGGTGCGGCGGAGATCCCGGCTACTACCTCCGCCGAACAAACCCCCGAAGCATGAGCACCTCAACACTTTGCACACAACATCACATCGTTCTATGTACGATACTGCATATCTCGGGCGTACTCCAGCACACATAACATTTAGGGATACCCATTGTTCTTCAATGTACAAATACAGCAACAACACATCACATATTAAACCTCATGGACTGGCGCGCGGCGTTGTACCACAAAACTTTGATCATAGCGGCGTTCTCTCAACTATCTCTTTGGGCCTAGGCCATTACACTTCTGTAACTATCGAGACCTTTTTCTACTTTTACGTTTTGCATGGCACGGAGCACGTTGGAAGGGTCAGATATACGTTTAGTCGACGAGGCGGGAAGTATGACTGACGAAGGGACGAAGGGATGAGATATCTTTTTTTTTTCGTAATTTGCGGCTTCTCGATGCAAAGTGTTTGCATCGCATACTAGGGTTTGCGCCGGGTTTGGCTTGTTTAAACAAGGGATTTGCATGATAGACCACTCTTCTCTGTGTATCAACGTAGTGACCCCTCGTGTGAGGCGTGCACGGATACGGGATGGCAGACTGATAGTAATCCATGAGCTCGAGCTCGATTGTACCAACTACGCCTGTCTCCACAGCTCCCCAACGTGACACCTTCATCGTCTCACCAACAACCGCGACTCTTCTTGACTACATCAACGCCCTAAAAGCGTACATGTCACGAGTCTCTATATTCCTCGAACAAGTCTGACGACAAGTGCCGCCCTCTCCTTCACACCATAACGCATCCCATCGGACCACTTCTCACTCCACCTCATCTTCGCATCAAAATAACCGGCCTGGCGCATATCGAAACTCAACATGGCCTCTTTGAGCTCCACGCATTCAGCCCTAAAGCAACCCGCAACCCTCCGCATCGATCGCCCGAACCCCGACCTTCGCCACGCACCGATCGGTGTGATTCGACCGCAGTGCGCATCCAGGGTCCAACACACGGTCCTCGCAGCTCCACGCATCAGCTTTAAGGCATCTCACATGCATAATAAACGTGCATGGGGCCTGCTATTCGACCGTCATTTATCTTCACTCCTCGCGTCGCAACGCAAGTGCTTAATCAGTCATGAACTAAGCTGCAGCTTTTTTTTTTTTGTGCTGGCGACGCCAAATGCAGGGTGAGGCATACGCTGTGCACGTCATTTATCCGGATAATGCGTATGCAGGCACATGCAAGGAGGGATGCGAGGGTCCTCTGTGGTTGTCGCGGCCGATGCGTGTCGAGCATGGTTGAGGATGACGGTCAGATTGACATTATCGGTGTCTAAGGCGCGTGGCGCGCGAGGTGTGCGTATGCTGGGAGAGAGCGGAAAGGGAGGAGATCGAGAGACTTGCTGGTCTTGGAGATTGAGAGACGGTATAACTCGGATGTGAGCCAAACGTGTGGGTTACGACGCGACTTGGCTTTGCTGTCAATGGCTGCACGGTGGCCGGCTTGGTGACTCCAAGACTACAATGGGAATGTTCTTTGAAGCTTCTTGGGCAGCAGAGCATTCGGTGAATCTACTAGTCAGACTGTGTGCTTTGTCTTTTCACATGCCCAGCGTGTCAAGAGGGAATGTCGCCGCGCTGCAGTCGATGAGATGGATGTATGTAGTTATGCAGGTTAACGAAAGCTCAGGATAACAAACGTGAGAGATCCATCGGTTCAAGATCCTTGCATTGTCCTGGAAGTTTTGCCTTGCGCTTGCTTTTCTTGACAACCTGCAAGTGTATATGAAGCACCATCTCATGACGGTACTGCAACTTCCTATCAACGACCATGTCGCATGACACTATCTGTTGTGACAATGCATGAGGGTGAACCTGGCACTGGCAGAAGATTTTGGTTACGCGATGGGATCAACGTTCAGGCCGCCGTTAATGTTCAACACTGACGTGCTTCCCGTTTGGTACGGATGAGGAACAGTGACAGGTTCGTGAATACTCCTGGATCTAACGTGACAGCTTCGAGTTCACAATCTGTACTGGTGCATGATTGTAGCGGAGAGATATGATATGGTAGGACGCACACTGACATGTGATCTGCGAGCCACGGTACCAGTGCTAGAATATCACGCACTAGAGGGATTCGCTGTAATCGGGCCAAATTCATGGGACAGCACTGTACTGTAGTACTTGGCTGCTGCCTCGATCCCGACGACGTAGCAGTTGGAAGGAGTCTCGGTGTGTTTAGGTTTTACAGGCTATCGCTTCTGGTATTTTAGAGGGCACAGATTGGAGGCGGTGAGATTTGACCCATCTTCGCACATTCATTCGTGTTGGTGTTTACATGTCTGAGATGTTACTATCGGTCCTTGTTGTCCTGCTGCAATTTTGCACATGACCTCAGAGTAGCTCCCGTCACTGTGTCAGACAGACTGTGCTCTCGTATCAAGGTAACGGAGTATCGTCATTCTGCTGTAGTGATACTGTCATTCGACGTTTGTGGGCCTTAGCTTCGGCAAAGAATGGGATGCGGAATGAGCTGTATGAAGGGGTTTTGGAAGTTGAGAACATGTGCTCTGGTGTTTGGCTGTGGATGAAGCTCTCAATTTATTCTTTGAAGTGACAGCCGCTGGCGGTTGGCGGGTACAACCTACGGTGCCAGGGTGACGAAAGGATCCCATGCCGACGGATTGTACAACCTTGAGATTTCTTGTAGGAGACGATCGAGATTAAAGGTAGTCAGATTATCCAATTCCAGACGATGATCTTGCCTTGGCTATCCTATGATGGCTATCCAAAGGGGCTTCGACATTCCTTGCGGCGCTACTGCGGCGAGCACACGACCATCTGCTATCTCAGTATGACCTGCATGTAAATTCAAGTATCAAGTCGCACAATACGGCTCCGCGGATCGAACTGGAATTATCAACCGTAGTTGACAATGAATGGTACAGCCTGAACAACGACAGGCGCCGTGGGGTATCGTCCTGATCTGATGTCATGAAAGGCTCGTGGCATACCATTTTCACGGACTGGTACAAATACCAAAGGCGACAACAATTGTCGGAAGAAGTTGAGTCTTCTTTCGACATCGAGCTTCGCGCTCGCAGCAAGATATCCGAAAGAGTCGACTCGGGTATCTCATTCAGAAGCCTAAAACTTATCAGCAATGGCCATACTACACCGAAATCCGAGGCATCTGTTCACGACCAAATCCGTTTGAAGCTTGATTTTGGAGACAAAACCTGCATCAAGTCGCTCGATTACGGAACCTTTTCGCACTGGAGCGCTATTGAAGGGCTGCTGGCAGATATGGAGAAGGATGGCATCGTCGTTGAAGGGCTCTGGGACGTAGCCGAGAAGATGAAAGTCTGCAGTGGCGACTGGGATGCTCGTGTACGTCCAGGATGGGATGTCCATATGCACTGCCAGGATGTGCAAGCAATATTACATACGCAACAGGTCAAGAACGACAGCGACAGCGACACTGACAGTGACAGTGAAGTCCCTGAAAGTGAAGACGGGCAATGGATTGAAGACTTCCTCAATCAGTATCAAGAGGAATGGTGCCTTCCCAGATGGAGGGACAAAGTTGAGCAAGAAAGGTCGATAAGCATACACATGCAGGAGCCATCGTGGAAAGTACTCGCTCTAGGTTGCGTATCGGTGGTGTTCTTCATTGTGGCAGTTTTTGTATATACTGCTTGACACTCGGCTAACAGAACGTTATCTAGAGCAAGGAAGACGGAGTGGAAGAGAAGGAGACTTGCATAGATCGACGCGGGGACCTGTGTGGCCTGTGCGCAATGACGTGGGGTGCATGCCTTGGGACGATGGACCCTGAAGAGCTTTGAGACATGAACGCTTTCAGCACCACTTAACACAGACAATGGACGACATGGCTTCACGGATAGCTAAATTGCGCTCGATTTTGCCAGACCTGGAATCTGCGCTTACATCTTTCACTCATTCATCGTCGAAATTCCGCGTCGTACGCACTGTCAACCCCACCAACAAGCAACCGAAGACACTCTACATCCTAGACTCCAGCTTCAATCCGCCTTCCATCGCGCACCTGTCGCTTGTGCAATCTGCATTGAAAGATCATGGCCGAGCAGAGCATAGTCCATACAGGTTACTGTTACTATTCAGTACACAGAATGCAGACAAGGCACCCAGCCCCGCAAGCTTTGTGCAGCGCATTGCGCTGATGACCATCTTCGCCGAGGATTTTTCTCGAACTCTGAAGAAGTCCTCTGCTGGCACAGAGCTTGCAAACCTATCAATTGACATCGGCCTTACGAAAGAGCCGTACTACTCCGACAAGTCGATAGCGATAAGGGATACTACCCCTCCTTTCTACTCCTCGAACCCTATTCACGTCCACCTTACCGGCTATGATACCCTCATCCGCTTCTGCAACCCCAAATATTATCCTAAGTACGATCCGCCACTTTCAGCGCTGAAGCCGTTCTTCAACGCTGGACACAAGCTCCGCGTAACCCAACGGCCAACTGATCCCAATGACAAGTCATCGAATGAGTTTGGTACCATTGAGGAGCAGCAGAAGTACGTGGACGACTTAAGGGACGGCAAACGGGAGGAGGACGGCTTCAAGTCAGAGTGGGGTCACAACATCGACATGATCAAGGCCAATGATGGTGTGGGCATCAGCTCTACGAGGGTGCGTAATGCTGCGAAAGAGGGCAAGTGGGATGTAGTAAAGGAGCTGTGCACAGAAGGTGTCGCTGCATGGCTGCAGGATCAAGCATTATACAGTGAAGATGCTACTGGCAAGAAGTTAAGCAGCTGAACATGCCAATGCTTGGTGAAGCTTGCTAAAACACAGACGCAATCAGCAAAATGCGTGTAAGCAATTGCTTGAGCCACGATAGTTGCACAATTCAGAACAAACTAGTGCATATCTTTGGACTCAAGGGACAACACCGTTGAATGGGAGCAGTGCTCCTTCCTCGCAGCTGCTCTACGTGGCTAGCCGCTTCCCGCAGCTGACGAGTATCTACGAGCAATGACAACATTTCTCAGGGTAAATAGGCATATACCAAACGTGAGTGCTTTCCACTTTTTTTTTTTTTTTTTTTTTTTTGGCACTGCTCTTGCTGTATTCCAACCGTCAACGCGTCTATGACGTGAGCGCTTTCCTTCTGTCTGCGTTGGCGGCCACACCATGTGGTGCAAGTCCAACCAATGTCAATAAACAACAACCTTCCAGTGGTTCCCACCTCCCCTACTCTACCACTGCATTTCGAGTATGGCGTCGAGGCTGTGTTGTACAGCAGAGCAGGAGGGTCGACCAGACTCACCAGAGCTGCCCAATGCTCGCCTGAGCGGCGCAACGCCTGCGAAGCAACCTCTGCTACCAAAGCTACCTGAATCGCCAAACTCTCGCTTTACGAGCGTTCGATCTAATGAACTCCATGAGCTTCACCAGATCTTCGACCATGCTCAAGATGGTACAGACGGACAGGCTACACCCACGCGAGCGCCCCTTGCACGCTTCAGTCGTGCGTCAATCTACAGCCTGCACAGCTTACACAAGATGGCAAGCATGCGTTCCTTGATAAAGCACAAGTCCTCACGAGACCTTGCGAAGCAAGAGTCTGGATTGAGAATCCACATCGAGGCAACGCAGAAGGTCACGACTAGCCATCAGGACACTGTCGTCAGGAGCTCGAAAGTCGAAGCTAAGCAGCAAATGAAGATCAGGAAGGATGATCTGCGCAAGAATCTGCTCAGTGACAAGAAACCAGACGAGGGTGGTTACGACTCTGACGCTGAGGTGCTTGATGATCTTGCGCGGAAGATTGGGAAGAAGACACCCAGCAAAAGAGCGAGCATACACAGTGTCAACTGGTCGCCATCTACTGGCAGGTGAGCTTGCATGTATGCTTGAGTACGCATCGTGGTGCTGACATTTACAGCAAAGCAACGCCAGGCTCGTCTACAAATAGCCGCACCGAGGCTGGGTGCAACCGCGATTTGCAGCCTTATCAAGTCCAAAAGCCTCCGTCTGTCTCACTGGCTGCCCGAGTCAGTCATGTCTTCAGCACACCGAACCTACGGGTTGATGTCTCAAATGACGGAACCCGTGCGTTCAGACGCTCGCAGTCTGCTACGTCAATGGGTCTGCCTCAAGTATCGCCTTTATCACCCTTGTCGCCATTGCGTCTTCCCAGTCTTACTGATCATGACCAAAACGGTGTGCCTTGGGCTGCGATAATCAACGAAAGCCTTGGTCTATCGCAGTTTCCGGCTCCACCACATCAAGTTAGTCCACAAGGGTCCCAGGTGTTGCTACCGCTTGATGAAGTCGCGAAAATAGCACAGCACACAAACCGAGAGTCTAAATCCAATGGCAGCTGCTCCTCACAAAGGCCCCCAAGCAAGTTGGACGGAGCAGGTATTCGACCAGCCGAGATCTGCATACAGCAACCGACCTCCATAGCCAGTCCACGCCCGTCTGCTTCCATTCGAGGCATACCTGGGGAAAACGCACAGCCTTCGGAGGCTGAAGAAGCCGAAGAGGTTGAAGGTGATGAAGAAAATAACTCACGCCACTCGGTGCATCTTTACAGTATGCGCATCTCACACCATCTACGCTCGGGCTCGCTACTCTCATGGGAGCGACTTGCTGATGCGCCCGAACTTCCCTCACCAACGCGACCACACCCTGACCGGGCCGCTTCACATCAGAGTCAAATCTCTCATCTGAGCATGCATTTAGCTAGACATGAGCGGCAGACATCCAGCTCAGGATTCGCGAGCTCAAAGGTGCCTTCTAGGTGGGGCAAAGTCCTGCTTAAGGATCACGACGTACAGGGCGACATGGCATCCTCTATTTATTCAAGCCGACCGCAGAGTCCTCCCGATGGCTTCGTCGCATCTCTGACCAGTTTGGGTCAGACAAGAGCGGCTCATGACGATTCCAACTGTGCATTAATTCGATCTCCTCGAACCCGTCGATCCAACTCCTTCCCCACCGATAACGAGGAAACCCCTCGAGCGGTACTGCTGTACGGGCCTTCAAACCTCAGGGCTATATATAGGGTGTCTACGAAGAGCTCCTTGCGTGCCACACCTGTTTCGCTGGCGCGCAAGAACAGCGTTGCCGATACTAAGAAATCGAAGTTTCACGAAGAATTCAGCCCTTCTCCGCCAAGGAAGAAGATAAACCCATCAGAGTCGATCATGAAGTTCCTGAACCCAAAACGTCTTAGTGGTCGAAGCCAGAGCGAAGCGTCTCTCAAGCCTGAGTCTCCTATTCAAAGCGGCGACGCTACATGTGACACGTTAGACATTCCGACCAATCGAGAAAGACGACAATCGCAATCTATGGTGAGCCTACAGACGGAACAGAGGTCTCTGGGCAAAAACAAGGGAGTTGATCATGTCTGGGACCAAGCACTGAAAGTTCACCAAGAAGAGAGAGCATCTTTATTTCTACCAAAGAATCGGGATCTTGCTGCACACGTCAGTCCTTTTCGCGAACGCAGTGGGAGTATCATGACTCGCCATAGCGCCAACGAAGGTAGCATCCCAGTCACGCCAGTCAAACTTGAGGTTCCACATGCATCCGAGGCCTTTTTCTCTCCATTCTATAGTCCGTCTTTCGCACCAAAAGCTTATGTGCCTGAAGAGCCGTCTCACCCTCCAAATGTCTCGCGACGCAGTGCTATGGCGAATACGAATGCGGACACACTCGATCGAGAAGTCTCTATTATCTTCGAGAATCAAGGTGATAACGATGATATCGTTGGGGCATGGGGTCGCTACCCTTCGCATAGTCGTAGCGAGCGATCCAACTCCGCTGGCAAGACAGACCGTGTGGACAGCCGCGATTTCGCGCTTGAAGCCGCAATCAAGTTCGCATCCGCTCGAGATATCGATGAAGATATGATTGATCCGACTGAACGTGTACCCTCGATACCATTGATGCCCGGAGAGAAGAACAGGAAGAAGAAAGTTGGCAGTGGACAGATGGCCAAAAGCAACTCTATGACGTTTGGCAAAACGTTCCTCAAAAACTATACAAGGATCTTCAAAAGTTCGTCTATCGAGTTCAGGAAGCATGGGCGAAACCATCGCAGTTCCATCGCGGCTGGTGGTGTGTTGGAGTTTCCAGAACTTGAGATACTTCCCGAAGTATGGAAGCAGGGTTCTCCGGTTGATGGCAGCAGTGATCGAGGCCACCATCGAGAGCAATCGATGCCGAGACGTCGCGCAAGTGATGGCCAGCCAGCGGAGGAGTCGCAAACGCACGACTCGATGGCTACGCTACGACCTCGGCATAACTCTTCGGCACCCAATCTGAACGAACTCGCCTATGACGGTGCGAACGAAGACAGACATTCAAAAGGCAACGCCCGCGTCTGGTCCGTCTACTATGACGATTGTGTTCCTCAATACCCTCGTGCCAGTATTGAGCTCGACGCTGGCCTTGACGATTTTGGACCGACTCGATTCTCTTTCCAGAGCAGGCACCCTTCGATGCATTCACACGTTATGCCTACGCGCTTGGTAAGACACTCACGCAACGCCAGCCACGTGAGTCATACAAGCGCTGTTAGTCGGGGAAGTGTACGCCCAAGTTTTGAATCCAAGGGTGAGGATGATGATCTTGTGGAGAAGAGGAGCATGGTCAGTGTACGGCGCAGTACCATGGACCTGATCTCGAAGTTCAAAGAGCAAGAGATCATTGAGCGCGATAGGGTACTATCTGTTACAGGGGCTGGAAGCCGCTATAAGCATGAGGCATTGGCGGCGTTGTAAGCCGCTGAAGTCAACGATGGGCGATGGGTGATGACTTCTTTATCTTTACTTGAATGTCTATCAACAAAAACAGTTATCTCGTTGCCTGCCTGCCTCAACAAAACAACTGAACTTGTTCTTTAGCACCAAATTGTTCTCTGAGATCAACATTTTTCGCCGCTTTCGTCCTCTTCATCTGGCTCAAGTTGTTCCTTGTCCTGTAGCTGGTTGCGACTGAAAATTATGTTGTTGGGATTTTCAGGTTTCTGGGCGTACCAGAAGAGGCTACTTGTATCAACGTAGGAAACCATGGAGTTCTCTGGCTTTACGTACCAATCTGCATAGTAATGCCAAACTCTGGTAAAAAGTCTCAAGGACAAACTTGGAAGAGCGTCGCAAAGATCCTCATATACGTAGCGACCGAGTAGCTTGGACTTCATCCGTTTGGCCCATTCTCCAAGAGGCTACTTGTGAATTTTGAGATCAATATTTACAAAGCCTGCTTGCTGTAGTTTCGGAGGTAGGTGGCGGGGTCCGGCAGCGTCCAGCCCTGCCCCATTGGCAGCCTCGAAGAATAGGTCTGACCAACGCATGAGGGGTGGATTCGCAGCCGTGACGCCAGGATCCATGCATTTGACAGGAAACACAATCTCTTGGCATTCGATATAACCCCCGGGTTTTAGATTGGTGTAAGCTTGCTCGAAGAGCAGACCCCAGTCTTTCATAGCTGCCATCATAGCACAAGTATGGATAAAGTCAAACTGATTGTGAAAGGTCGATTCTTTCGTCAATAATTAATGAGAAAATTACAATTCGGTGGTACTTGGTCTGGTTGAATTGGGCTCAGGTCGGTTCCTACGACCTGGGCAGAAGGATGTTCGTCAGCAAACTCGAGGGACCAGAGTCCTGTGCCGCACCCTACGTCCACTACCCATTTTCTGTCCTTCGGTATTGGTGCTCGGTACAGCTTTCCATCGAGAGTTCGGCGAAATGCATGGTGCTGAAGATCAAGTCTGTTCATCTCGACCTAAGCTGGTTTAAATCAACACTCGCGCTCTCACAGCACACCGCGATCGTAACGTACATTGTCGTTGGGCAAGGTATACTGGCCTTCCGAATAGCCATGGTATCTTCTCCCATTCTCATAGCGAAAGTTGAAAGCGGATGAAGTTGCGGACATGGTGTAGCTAGAGAATATCAGTGTCGTAAAGATGACAATGGTGGTCATGTTTCGCGTATGAGGGGTGCTCCTTTTCCTGGCTCATAATTAGCCCTGGCCACGTGGACAGCAGCGACATGGCATACCCAGTTTTCCCATACGTCCCAATTGCAGCTCCCTACTGCGCCATCGAATGCGCCCCTCTCACCCCAGTAGATTACCACCCACTAAATCACTACCAGCGTGTTCGCCAAGCTAAATACCCTCTCCCATCTCCCTTGTGTTATTCTCTCCTCCACTAACGACTTGATCCTGTGCAGGATGAAGACGAAGCTCTCTCTACCCGAAGGATACAGTCAAACATTCCTACTCCGAAGCTCCACCTACAAGATTTATGTCCGGTAGTACAGTATATCGATCTCAAGTGACGGGCTGGAGTTGTTGGCCGCATCCGCTGTAGGACCACCATGGGTATTGGTGTTATTATGTGCGCTGCTGCTGGAGGAGGTCATCTCGACACGGTCGCTGACACGCAATCGAAGGTTGAACTGTGCTTGAGGCTACAGCTTCCTTCAACAGATCCTCTAGAACTCATAACTTCCGGGGTGTTGGTAAAAAGGGACGAAGAGGTGTGGATAGACGTCCGAGGTCTTTCGGAAAGCATTTCCGATCCATCAGGCCAGTGGTAAAGTCAAGAAAGGAAATTCAAGGCACTCCATCTGCAACACTAGAGCATTTACTAACAGGTCCATGCACTATACCATTCCTTGCGCAGTAGTTATACGCGCAGCTGTGCCGTATGGTGGATCGGGCCGACTTGATGGGTATTGTGGTGAAGTGCACCTTCCGCTGGCTGGGCACTGGAGATCCTTCGTTCTTTCACCAACCGAGTCCAGCTGCACCATCATCGAGAGCTTAGGGCTCTCAAGCAAGGTGCTCGACATGACCTTGCACCTGCAAGAAATTTCAAAGAATTGAGATGGCGATTCTTCAACTCCCTAGAAGCGCGAGAGACATGATGCTCCTGCTTATTGGCCAGCGAAATTCATCTCTTGTGGGTCAGCGACGGTCAGATTTGACCAGACATGCAGCAGTGCAACCAATCCGCGGGGATGGACGGCACAGTGTCGTGCTCAGGCGCGCCGGCGATGAGACGTTGATGACAGTATCAGGATGAGGGTAAAGAAAGAGTGATATTGAGAAAAGGTATGTGGATTATAAGTGGCAAGGATTTGGGGCATCAAAAATCCACCTTTGATGATTACATTGATCCTTAACTTCGATCTACAGCTTTTATCTACGATCTGAGTGCGTTTTTGCTAGAAGATAAGGTTGCTGAATTGCCGTTGTAGCCCAAGTAAAGCTGCGTGTATCTACCTAGCACCCTCTGAGAGGTCCGATATCATCTCTATTTAGTTTTCAATTCACTTCATTTCCATCTTCACATGCTCAAGATTCAATCGCCTCGAAACATGTTTACGTGTCTTGGCATCTCTTCCTCTTTCTCGTCGTATGCCATCGCTCCTTCTAGTTTGAAAAGCCTGCGCTTACCCTCCTTTAACCTCTTATCGTCGATAACACTAACAGCGACAATAACGACAACAAAGCAACATGCCGAGAACCCGATTTTGCGCGAGGCCGGCCAACAGATTCCGGTCTAAACAGTGGCAAGCTCTGAACGAGCGGGAGGACGATCAGATCGCACCCAAAGCGGCGACGTCTTCGACGAATGCTCTTCAACGATGGGCAATTGCCACCATGAGCATTGCCCAGGGCTGTCACCGAGCTAACGAAAGCCGAATAGTGGAACGCATCCGTGACAGATACGAGAGTGATGTCTCTTCGCTAAGCCTGTACGAGTATATCGATCGAGACCTCGAGGCAGTGCGTTCAAATACGACTCTCCAGCCCACAGCATTGACAAAAAGCAAGCGAACCCCATTGTCCACCGGTTCATCACACTTGGACACGCTATACGAGAAGGACATTGAGACAAATGCGCAGCAGGCGAATTGGCGCAAGTCGCAAGGTGCTAGTAGCATCGATGTCGACGACAAGTATGCGCAGTCGAGTGAATGCAGCTTTCTGAGTGATGGTGTGGTGAAGGTCACAAAGACGGTTGTGAAGACCAAGACTTGCAACGAGGTTGATTAAAAGGTTTTAGCTCTCAACAGACGAGCAGGGTTGAGAGGAGAGATGAAGCGTTGGAAGGGCCATCTATTGAGTCGGATGGTGAAGCGCGGAAAGAACCTCATGGATCACAATATATGTGTATGTGTCTGTCTGGTATACGACCTGGCTCACGGGTCTATTTTTGCTTTGATAGATCTAAAAGCTTAATGCAATGGATGGTAGCATGCACGCCAGTCTGCTGATTTCTTGACCTGTGCTGTACTCATGCGCCGGGCGGTTCTTACTTCAAACGTGCATTTCCTCAATGAGCATGGATACCGATTCGGACGCTGATGTGCAGTTTTTGTTACATAAATACAATGTGTAACACCCATCAATCCTAGTCGATATTGCAGACATTTATGAGGTGCTTGCCGCCCAGTGAAACATGTCTATCGTAACCTGGACAAGACAGACAAGTTCCTGAAAGACGCAACAGACGAGTGGCATCCCAAACTACCGGTAAGCGTGGGCAACGACGAGAAGCTAGGCCTCATGATCAGCGGCTTAGAGTAGTTCGCAGCGCTGACAGTCATTAAAAAAATTCTTATAGGTTCGTCATTGAAACAAGGAAGAAGGCAAAGCTTTCACAAGCACCTTCCAAGGTGCGTGTGCATGGCGGTGACGCCGAACTTGAGGCTGACGCATAAACGCTAGCTGCAGCAAGTGGCAGAACGACTGCGGCTGAGGCGCAGATCTGGGGCCAGCGTGTGGGGAGGCTGGAGCTAAATCAGGCTTCTGGCACGTGTCGAGACTTCGTGTGGTCATCAGTACGATGCCGATTAACCGTGCGTGTTCCAGGCACTGGAAGAACGCTCAAAAACTAGGAAAGCGAGTGTGCACCCGCGCAGGTCAGAAGCGTGCAGTGATCAGTAACGTTCTTATATTAAGCATATTAGTTCGCGAAGAATATGTCTTGAAGTCGTTCAGAAGGTTGATTATACAAGATGAAAACCACGCCACATTAGCACCATAGTAATGATACATGGTAGGATTGCAGCAGCCGTTTTTATGCACAGTCATGATATCTTGAAAATGCTCCGTCGTCATGAATTGAATCTGATCTCTACGCGAAAGGAAAGATAAACACCAGTGATGCAGAGTAAAGTCGTGTTTGCCAACGAGTCGTAAGTCGTAACAGTCGTATAAGATGCGTGTTGCAGCATGTTCAGAAGCGTTCCCTAGAGGGGAAGCGCTCGCTCGAGTCCACTGGTATAGGCTGCTTTTCGGCCGCGATTATTCGCGTTGGTCGTGTCTTTCTTCGCAGCCATGCCTGCACAGCGAAGACATTGAGGATAAGAAGCGACAGTAGGATCAGAGCAATCTGCAGCCATTTGACAGTGACCTGGAGTGTGTAAGTGATAATCCCTATATGAATGTCACAAACTTACTGCTTCAGCGCATCCCAGCGCAGCGCTACTCTTGTCGCGTTTGGACAAGTACTTGGGTAAGAAATTACATGCAGCCATTTCTCTTGTACAGTACTTGTTTGTGTTGAATTTCCCGGCCATTTGGAGGGTCTCAGACCTACAGCCGAATGCGTCGTCGCCCTTGTTGGTGTAATGGAGGATGATGGAAAGTAGTGCAGTGACAGCGCCCACAAGGGTTGTCACGGTCACAGCTAGCACCCAGAAACGGCGTTTGTTCTATTGTTGTCAGCACATATATCCTCGAGGAACGCGCCCTTGCACATACAGCTGCCAGCACAGAATCCATGTCTGGCTTTCGTAGTTGAACACATGCAATGAGCGCCACAACGGCGGCGGTCAGGCATAGGCATCCAGAAACGATGGTCGCATCCGTGTCATTTTCAGTGAAATAGACAATAGTCTCGTCGATTGTGTATGATTGTGTGCGATCGTTGAAGGTGTTGGTCTGCACTTTCACTCCTCGGGGCGTGATCCAGTCGCCAATTATCCAATAGTGTGTTGTTAAAGCCACCGAGACCAGCGACAAGAGGAAGAAGAGTACCGACGGCACA
Source organism: Sclerotiophoma versabilis (assembly GCA_012274445.1). Taxonomy (NCBI): domain Eukaryota; kingdom Fungi; phylum Ascomycota; class Dothideomycetes; order Pleosporales; family Didymellaceae; genus Sclerotiophoma; species Sclerotiophoma versabilis. The sequence goes on from JAAROD010000093.1 coordinate 1,129,524, forward strand.
AGCGCCAAAATGAGTAACTTCCGGTAATCCATGGGGATTCTGATCTCGTTGCACTGCAGGCGTAGCAGTGATCGAATATTGTGATGCAGAAGGCAGGAAAGAACAGGGGACAGGGGCCGGGGCCTGGAGACGTTCAAGTACAAATGCGCTCACAAGGGACCATTTCCCTGTTACCAGCCTTCCTGGACTCGTGGTCACCGACAGCGAAGCTTGTCATGTCTAGGCGCACTGGTTTATCCGGCTTTTGCGCTTTGCCGACCGGCGCCATGCTTAAACTGAGTAGCGAGTTTTCTTTCGGACGATTGGTTACGGTGAACGCTTCATGAGGCTCGAACTTGACCTGATCAGGCAACGCCGCTTATTCGACGGTGTCCGTCGGCCTAGCGAGTCTAGCCGCGTTTTATCGTTCGAGCTGGCGGAGAGACCGGAGGCCCTCCGCGTACCCGTCGCTCATCGCAGAAAGAAGGGGTTTGCTACAAATCATAGACATCGTCCCATAGCAAGCTCGGATGAAGTGCTGGCTGGACTGCAGAGTTGGACGTCATCAAGATTCTGTGGCTCGGTTTGGAAGCGGGGGCCGAAGGGTCCGTATTGCCAAGGACCCGCCAACTGCCAGGTCCCGGGTGCATCCTACATTCTCGTACAACGCACGAACTCAATACACACAAAACGGAAGGTGATACCCGTGAGGGCTGTGACGACTCTATACCGCGAGGATCTGATGTGCTGATGAAAGCGGAGTTGAAATAACCGTCACAAAAGACACCCCTAGTCCTCAAATTCACGCCAACTCCGGTCCGGTACCCTCAATAATCAGCCCTGCATGGACCCCGACCAGCTTTCTCTTTTGAGAACATCTATACCTACTCACCCACAGCATGCGCACCGAGTGTGTGGCCGGTCTTCTAATTATCTTGCCCGGACAACAAGCCGTCAAGCCTAGCAGATCCTGGGAAGATGTCTTCTTCCGCAAGACTCCGAGCCCCTTTATATGATTGAACTCTGGTACCTCCTCCTGGACGTCGATCTACCATTCAGCGCGCGGCAGTCTGTCTCTCAAAGAGCAGCACACCCATCACTTCGAGTCTCGAAGCTTATGTAAACGTGACAAGACGCGCTAGCGTCGTAGGATCCGAAGAGGCGTTCCTGCACATAGAGTTGCTAACGCAGTCGAAGGTCTTGAGATCCAGAACAGGATGTGGTCCCGCTAAGAAGAGCTTTATGCACGTTTCTCTTGCATGCCAGGGTCGTCAAGCAGTAATTTTTCAATCAAATCTCAGTTTATTGTGGCATACGTTCACCACCTTTGTAAAATCTCCGAGAGCGCAACGATGGCATCGTCGTCAATCTGCTTAGGCAGCGATGGTGGGATATCGATGGTCAATATCACCTCCGACAGCGCTAGCTTATTCGTCGTCTTCGTACCTGCAGTCTGCGTCTGCAACTTGTTGGAGATCTCTAAGGGGCTTGCCTGGGCCAATGTAGGAATATCCGCCGCAATGTATGGCCTCTTAGAAAACGGACTTGCGACCTCTTGAATCGGCGACATGGCAAGCGGTCTGTGGTTCGGAGATCCATTCACGGGGGACTCTGCGTCAAATTCACCGGGTGTTTTCACCTTCAGCATCGGTTTTGTCCCATTTGGTACCGACATCTTGCTTTTTGCAATGAGCACTGCCTCCCTCCAGGGGTTGGGACTCTTTTTTTTAAGCTTTTGCAAGATGCGTGCGCCGACGATCGTTCCAATGGTCATCAACAGCAGCGTACACCACCAAGGAAGCCCTCTTTCAGGATCGTTGTTCAGGGTATGAACTACTGTCACGCCCGATGTCCACTGCGACACGTCAGCTCAAGGTTCTCTGTTCGAGGTCCAATGCTCTTAAATCATACGTTGAAGTCAGTCGAGCCTACGGGTGGCATCAAAGTAGGGTGTGCGATCGATTGCGCACCTCTCTGAGTGACCAAGAGCTCCCAAATGCACCAGAGCAAGCTTTTTGCAACAAAGGACTTGGACACAGACGGCCAGCGTACTGTATCTTTGGTTGATCTCTGCTCAATCATATTCATTGCACAGAGAGAGAAAAAGGATGTGGAGAAGATGACTGGTGTCAGATTAAAGGCTGGCAAGAGGATGCTCAAATACCACGTCCACAACCCCCGCTCCCAGACCATGCAGTGTCGCATGTTACATGACCTGCAAACTAAACATGCAGCGGTTCGTGGGCTTAGGCGTTATCGGGTTTCACTTCTACAAGCTCGTGTTTTGTATCTGCAAAACATGGCCATATCGCAGGATCCTCCAATAGTAAGAGTGCTCACACACAGCCCCGGGTAGGCTCACATTGAATCAAATCAGCTTGCGTTACTAGGTACGTATTCCTCAAGCCCAAATAATGCGAGGTTGGCGACAATGTACGTTTGAACAAACAAAAGCTACAAATCCGTAACGCGCGGCTGTAAACCCATGCAGCCTTTACAAACAACACGGTTCTCAGATGCCTTATGGTCAGTGTCACGACCGGCCAGATGTTGTTGAGAATGTAAGCAACTTCCTCACGAAGCTGCAACAAACATTAAAATTACAACGCAGGAGCCGGTCCTAGCTTGTCAAAAAAGTGAACCCCCGCATCTCAGAAAACCCCAATTTCTAGGACTTTGAAGTTGGGAGGAACCACATGCTAACGATGCAGGGTATCACGGCTAGGCTCCCAACTGTGCCGCCCCCGTGCATGCATTGTGTTTCTGCCTGAAACTTCTCGCAACCATTCACTTATCTTTCGACATTGCGAATCCAGCGTCAACACGCTGTGTCATTCGCACAGCGCTACATGGCTGATTGCACGCCATACGGACTTCTATTTCTGGAGCAAAGCAAACGAGTACTACCGGCTATCTCTGCGCCTCCCGAGATTTCGTGAGGCCTTGACGCATTCGATAAGATGCGTTGTACACGCGGCAACGATAAGGCTCGAACACGCTTTATATAGTAATCGGAACAACCGCGTCTGCCAAGTTGTGAAGCACGAAGAAGTAGATGAGCTAATTGACTGCATCAAATAGTGCACTCCAGATTACCCAAAGTCATGTTATTCGGATGAGCGACATGTAAAGAGATGGACAATTATCTGCATCAGGTAATTGGTGAAGCTATGGGGCCTTCAGCTCGTCGATGGCAAATGGTCACGGCGTTGGGCACGAGGGACTGGAGAAGTGGACTGCTGGACCGGTACCGCGCGCTTCGTGGTGTGCATTACGATTGGGGGTTAATCTGACAACACCCCTGAAGAGGACGGTATCATGAACAGCACGCGTAAACCTGGTATCTGTCAATCCAATGGTAGGGTCGACATGAGTGTCTCTTGGCACTAACACTACACACATGTTCATATTTAGAAAGATGCGACCTGGACATCTTTGCAGAGGAGAACAACATAGCAAGGCAGTACACACATATCCGCATTTTAGGGTTTGACTGATAATATGGATATGTATGGCTTGAGCTGTACGCTCATAGAACGTATCTGAACTCCCTGTTCACCAAATCTGTCTGGTCCAAAAACTCATGATTCTCCTCGATCTTCCACTCTTCGCCCTTTGTCTTCTTTTCTTCCTCTCTCTGCACGTTCCTCCGGACAAACAGCCACCTCATGAGCACCAGATCAATCGTAATCAAGACATATAAGATCACAATGCTAATCTTCGCAGGCAAATACCTCGGGGCATCTTTGCTTTGAAAAGTCTGCGGGCTGATAATGTTGCCGATGGTGTATGCAATTGTGCCGATGACGCTGACAGTGACTTTCTTCGTTGAGCCTGCGACGTTGGAAGCTTGAAGGCCAAGGATGGTTGTCCAGCCGATCGGTATACCGCCTGAGAAGTAGTAGCCAATGAGCGCGGGGACTTTGTTCGTAGTTGCCATAAGAATTGCGCCGATGATGGCGGGGATGTGGCCAGCAATACAGGCGTAAAGACGTTGTTCGGTCTCCATGGCTACGAAAGTGAGGCCGACTAGTACGACGATTTCGTATGCGCCAAGGGGCGTAACGAGCAGGAGGGACTCTTTGGACGTGTAACCCATGCCCTTTACGAGGATGTTTCCGAAAGACGTAGCAATGGAGTTTGGAATATTGGCAGCGAAGATCCAGAACGCGTACAGCCAGGTCATTGGGTCCTTTACCGCCTCCCAAAACTGATCCCACTTGAAAGTCCGACTGCCGATGCCCTGAATGTTGCCACGAATGCGCTCGATGTGGAGCCTCTTCTCCTGTGGTGTAAGGAAGCCAGCAAATTCGGGCGAGTCTGGCATGATGAACCAGAAGCTGATACCGATGAGTGCCGTCAAGAGACCTAGGAAGAGGAAGATGACCTGCCACCCTCGAAGTGCAGCGTTGACATCACCTCCAACATGATTGGCAACTCCATAGGCAAAGTAACCGCCGAACATCTGAGCCGCACCACAAACTGAGAACCAGATTCCCACGCGGAAGGCTTGTTCATTTCGGGTATACCATTGCGATGTGAAGATGACCCAGGCAGGTACTACTGCGGCTTCTGCGGCGCCGAGAAGGAAGCGACAAGCCAGGAGTGAGGCATAGGATTTACAGGCTGCCAATGAAGCAAGCACAACACCCCAAATGGTTACATTGACAGCGACGTACTTTGCAAGTGGAAAGAGCTGGATGAGGCGGATGGTGGGAAACTCAAATGCGAGCTGCCTGGTCAGTCGTCAGCATGTGCTCTGAAACTTGCGTCAAATACATACCCAAAGAAGAATATCGAAGCCACCCAATTAAACTGGTTACCATGCAATCCTGTGCTCTCAACAATGCCAGTAACGGAGGCATACGAGATGGCCGTTTTGTCGATGTACTGAAGGAAGTAAACAATACAGATCAGCGGCATGATGTGAAGGTCGATCTTTCGCAGGAGACGTCTGTTTGCTTCAGGGTCAACAGGTTGACGAAGACCTCCAGTCTGTATGAGCAGATGCAGCGCAGCATCAGCACCCTGAGTTTTCTTCTCCTGTCCAGCGGGTTGTATCGTCGAGGCTTGTGCCTGCTTCCTTTCCTCTGTAACGACTGCATCGCTCACGGCAGATGTATACGACGGTGAAGAATCAGCCATACTGCAGATGAACTGTTGAGCAATCGTAGACGCGTAGAACAACAGAATTTGGAGATTGCAGAAATGCAGATGCTCCCCATCGAGATATGTATCGCAGGGAGTGCGGGTCCATTCTTATCAGCGGTGCTATGCGAACACATCCACCTTGACCATCCTTCGAGGTGCGCCATTCGGCTTGGGCATTCCTTTGTGGGTCATGTTAGGCGGGTGTCGCCTGAATGTGCTGCAATTTTCGGCCTTGGCGAGTCCAGTAGGGTCAGAGTACGGTTTGATGGGTGATGGTTCGTTGTGAGTTTGCGTTGGGAAGCACGCCATCGGCTGCTGGTTTTGGGTCATCGCACCTTCCCATTGTTGGAGTGAAGCATGCAGTTACGAGTCACGTTCAGTGAGCAGCACTTCATGTTGAGTGCGTCGTCCGACACGACTGTGTAGACTCAGTGATATTGGTAGGCTCTGCTTAAAAGCCATGGGTATATAATCGAGAATGTCCTTCTAACCCACCGCAACGCCCTTGCATTCAATTTAGCAACGTCGACAATCACTCTGCCCTCTTTAGTCCAGAATCATTCACGCACAACATACGCATGCCTATCAAATGGACTCTGGTACAACTCCTATCGAGCAGACTTTACTACCTCCTTCTCTTCTTCCTCTTCTTTGAGCATGGACGATGCTGCTGGCGTCTCTTCCTCTTCTTCGTCGCTCCCTTGTCTAGCGTCTGGAATCCATTCAGAGCTTCGTCGGCTCAATTTTGTGGCCAGAGGAGGGTCACGAGGGCTTGCTAGCGGGCTGGCGGTGTGCATAGCCCTGATGCTGCTGATACTATCTGTGCGGCCGTGGCCTAGCAGTCCACTTCGTACGCTGAGTCCGTCTGCTTGCTTGGTTGCGTAGTAGCTGTTGCGCTCACTGGTAAGGACTGGAGCTGTTACGCCAGATACAGAGTAGACGCTCGCTCGCTCCGCATTGGCGTTCGAAAGATTGTTGACGTTGCTGGGTCTGTTCGAAGCAGAGTATATGGTGTCCACATTGCCGGATAGGATGCTAAGTGGCAGCGATTCCCTACTGCCTCCGTAGTGGGACGATGGCGCCATTGCACGCACCGAGGCGTTGGTGTCAAGGGAGTTGCGCCGGCGACGCTTCGAGGACGATGCGAGGGTCAGAATGGAGGCGTCATCTGTGAGCACGTTGTTCGCCGTCGCAACATGGTACGAATGGGGCCCCTGCTGGGGGGCCAGGTGCGGCGGGATGGCCAGTGGTGGAGGAGAGGTGGGGAACTGGTGGGAGAAGTGCACGGGCGGAGCAGTCGTCGTCGCGGCGGGCTGCATCGTCTGGCCTGCGCCCAGGATGTGGGAGGGTGCACTGGATTGGATCGTCGTCAAGGTGGTGGTGAGCGAGTGCTCTGAACCGTTGGGCGACGAGAAAGTGCTGCCGCCATTCTGGTTGGTGTTCCCTGTCTCTGCCTTGGACCGCTGTGAATGCACCGTCTCTGGCATAGTCGCCACGGTCGGCGCATTCGACCTCGTGCTCTTGGCATGCTGGCGCTGTTGTGCGGCTGCGGCTTCTTCGGAGGTAAAGCTCTCGTGAGAGTGCGGCGTGTCGGGCGTCGAGAAGGAGTGGCCCGGCGCATCCGGATTCATGCGGCCGGACTCTGGGTATGGATTGTTCTTCGCCGATGTTTTCTTCGCAGCGCCGTTCTTCTTTCCAGTGCCGTTCTGGCTATCGGAGGACGAGGGCTTGAGGTTCACGAGGCGTCTCATCCAGCCCGCGAAGGGCCGCTTGCGGGGGGTGGCCTGCCGGTCTGTGAAACCGCGCATTAGTGAGATTCGAAGCGTGGATGGGCGAAGGGTGTAAACAAGGAGACAAGAAAGAAATCATGAGCTATGTTTGGCGCGGCAATGGCTGTGCAGCAGGCAAAGACGTACCATGGGGTCTCGACGCGGCTTCGGCTGTGGCCATGCTCGTCTAGCGCCAGGAACCGGCGGAGGGATGGACGGGAACTGTGTGTACGGACAAGCCGCGCGTGCGCGTGGCCTGCTCTGGTTGCTGGGCTCGGGCAACGCTCCACGTGGAGTGGTGTGGACTAGGCTATGACGGGGGAGGTGTTTGCAGTCTAAGGGGGACAATGCGTTGGGTCTGCAGCGAGCTGATCAGGCTCGGGGCGAAGCAGTGCTGAATATGGCAAGAGTATGTCAGGGCTGCAGAGCTGCTGGCAAGTACACTTGTGATATATAAACTCTGAAACAGAGGAATGTGTTTGGTAGGATCGTTGGCTGGATGCAGCGCGAGGGAAGGAGCCATTGGCTGTTCGTGCATCCCCGTTGCTTGGACCCTGACCCTGAAAGATAGCCGCTGCGCCAAGCAATGACGACGCCGCCGCCCACGCGCCGGTGGGTCGCAGCTTTCCTGACATCCCTCCCCCAGTCCCCACTCTGTTTGGAGTATCACAACCAAAGCCTCGACATGGCTCGCTGCACGTCATCTGGTCACGCAGGCGGCGGCGGAAAGCACCATGTCCATTCGGCCCTTACCAGATGAGGTCGTCGCCCAGATCAAGTCTTCAACGGCCATTGTGTCGCTCACTGGCGTCGTTCTCGAGCTGCTCAAGAACTCTCTAGACGCCAAGGCCTCCAGAATTAATGTCACTGTCGACTTTGCACGAGGTGGCTGTACCGTCGAGGACGATGGCGTGGGCATACCACCTGCTGAGTTCTCCGAGGATGGTGGCTTAGGAAAGCTCTATTGTATGTACACAATATGCTCTAAATGCAGCGCATGCTTACATTCAAGGCACGTCAAAATATCAGTCAGACGAGCCTCATCTCGGCCAGCATGGCACCTTTCTCGCCTCGCTTTCGGCAATGTCTCTTTTGACTATCACCTCGCACCACCACGCATACCGCTCGCAAAACTCGATATTGTTTCACCAAGCTCAAGCTATAGAAAGGCAAACACCGACTCCTGCGCATAATCATATCTACGCCGATCATGGGACCCGGGTTACAGTTCGAAACTTGTTTGGAAATATGCCGGTGCGAGTTAAACAGCGAGCAGCCGTTACGGATCAGAAGGCGGAGCAACATCGGCTATGCGATACCCTGAAAAGGAATATAGTAGGCCTTCTTCTGAGTTGGCAGGGACCGGTCTCGCTCAAGATTCGAGATGGCGACAACAACACAATCGTAAATCTCAACACATCAAACACAGCCGTAGCAGGAAGCAGCCAAATTACAGCAACCGAGAAACCACGGTCTGCCCATCTTCCGTCGTTACTTCAGATCATGACACAAGCAAACTACATCAGTATCGACGAATGGACTTCCTGGGTGCCAGCGTCTGCTTCAACACCCGCTATTTCAGTAAAGGGCGCTATTTCGCTCGAACCAGCACCTACCAAGCACGCACAATTCATCTCATTGGGGCTGAGACCATTGTCTAGTGAGAATGGTGGCAACGAGCTTTATGACCAGGTTAATCGTTTGTTCGCATTGTCCAATTTCGGTACCGTTGAAGACGATGCGGATATAGATGAGCAAGAAGGGCTCCGCCGACTATCAGACAAGCGTTTTAAGAACAATGGATACACGAATCGGCAACTCAAGGCTCGAAAGGGTATCGATAGGTATCCCATGTTTTACCTGCATATCTCCTTGAAGGATAGATGCGCCTCAGATGCGCTGGAAAAAAGTTTCGTCGAAGACGAGACCAATTTGCAGGCAGTAGTAGATATTTTCAGCGCCATGATCACGCAATGGCTATCTGTCCATCACTTTCGCCCGAAAAAACTACATCAGACATCGAATCGATCCAAGACAGTTTCAACACCTTCACACGGTCTGGTCGAGCAGAATCGCACGCCGTCGAGGAAGCGTCAAGCTTCACTGGGCACTCCTACAGGATCTTCAGCGGGAGTATCACACTCAAGGTCTGCGGAGACAGATACCGCAAAGAAACAAAGACTAGCGATGGCGCCTCTGGAGAAGTCACTTGGAAAGCAGCGCCCTCAAGCCTTTGCAGATTGGTCACGTATCAAGAGTGGAAAATCCAGCTTTTTCGAGGCGACGAACATTACACAAAAAAACCCCACGACCGACGGCCCCCAAGATTTTCCCAATCGAACGCCACAGAACATAGACAGTCAATCACCCTGTAGTGGGATCCGACAGGAGCATGCGGTGTTCGATGTCGCTCCTATTACCAAAGGTACTTTGGGTAGTGCTGCGAAGACATGTTCCTCAGAGTCTGAGAACAATACCTCTTCTGTGCTAGACGACAAAGATGAGGTTCTGTTGTGGACCGATCCATCAACAAAAAAGGCCCATCTTCTCAACGCTCGGACTGGATGCGTAATGCGACCTCGACGACCTCAAACGGACACTGCGATCTTTTCGCCTTCGACTTCTCGTTTGAACACAAGCAAGTCACTACGGATGGTTCCAAGGTCTACCACGGCCGAGCCCATGAAAACGCCGTGGCTGGACGGTCTACTACAGACTTGGGATAATCCAGTTTTCAAGCCATGTGAGCAAGGCATCCAACAAATGTCCCTCCATGACCACCTGAATCAAGGGAACACACGGCACTCACTCAACAGTCGTGTGCCTTGTTCTCACTTCGACATGCAAAAAGCTTTCAACGATACAGGTTCGAGCTTGGCTAAGCTATCGAAAGAAGCCCTTTGCTGCGCTACGGTTATCGCCCAAGTCGACAAGAAGTTCATTTTAGTGAGAATGGAAGGCTCGTCTGCTGATTCTGAGGCACCATCAAGTGCGGACACAATGGTTCTGATCGACCAACACGCGGCAGATGAACGCGTAAGGGTCGAACTGCTTCTGAGCGACCTGTGTAGCCCGGTGCACAGCGATAGGCATCCAGACTACCAATCAGAGTTTGGATCAGGCTCCTCCGTCGCCCACGTCATCCTTGAGAAGCCGTTACATTTTGCAATCTCTTCGCGCGAGCATATCCACTTCGAGAAATTCGCAGCAGACTTTGCCGTTTGGGGTATTCTGTACAATACCGGCAGCTCTGTTCCTCTAGGGACTAGGCCTGGCCAGACAAAAAAAGACACGTGCCAGCTTTCAGTCACAGCTCTACCTCCTGGTATCTCAGAACGCTGCAAAGCTGATCCTCAACTCTTGATTTCTTTTCTGCGATCTGCGATGTGGAAGTATGTCGAATCGCCACCTCTCAAATCAGCTGCATTTAGTGATCAACACGCGATTTGGGTCAAAAAGATAGCCACTTGTCCATCAGGCCTTATCGATATAATCAATTCGCGCGCTTGTCGCTCTGCGATCATGTTTAACGATGAATTGAGCTTGGAGGACTGCAAGGTCTTGGTGAGCAAGCTAGCAGACTGCATTTTTCCCTTCATGTGTGCGCATGGGAGACCAAGCATGGTGCCAATTGTTGATTTGGGAAGGGTGGGAAATGCTGATGATACTTTCGGAAGCGTGGATATGTGTGGAGAGGAGAGTTTTGTGGATGCGTGGAAGAAGTGGAGAAAATAAGGCGCTTCCTTTTCACGGGAACCTGCTTTGTCTGACTCTTGACCCATGCCTAGATATCCATACATCCATACATTGTTTGTAACTTGGAGTTAGATCTCAGGCTCCACCTGCCGACCACGTAAGCGCGGAATTTCAGTCGGAAAGTGGGTGAGCCTTTGTCACCGAGCTCCGTTGCAGCTTACCGGACATACCACTCGGACTTGCCGCATCGGCCCCGTTTGGATCTGATAAGTCTGCTAAACACTCTTCCGGTGACGGCGCTCGATCAGATAAGAGGCCGCATGCCCGGCATATGTACGCCTCTCACTCTGCGTACAAAAAAGTCAATTTCGCCCTGCTCGTTTTTTATTTAAGCAGTCCTTCAATTCAGAAATACCCCCATGCTCAGAGCCATCATGACCAAGTCCATACCGAAAAATATTATCGTAGTAGGCGGCTCGTACGTCGGACTCAACCTTGCCGAATCGCTTGCGAAAGCCTCCTCAGACAAGTTTCGAGTCCTACTTGTCGAGAAGAACAGTCATTTCCAGCACCTCTTCGCATTCCCGCGGTATGCGCTCACAACCAAAGTCGACACCCATAAGGCTTTCATCCCCTACCAAAAGAGCAGATTAGGCCAGGAAGGTGCCATCGTCCAGGCCAAAGCGCTGAGCCTCAGCAAGGACGCAATCACACTGGACCGAGAAGTCGATCTCGATGGACAGAAGACGAATAGAATCCCTTATGCCGCGCTGGCGATTACAACAGGTACAAAACTCAGCCCGCCCAGTACACTGCCTGGGAGCGAGAAGCTGGACGGCACGGCGTATCTGAGGAAGCACGCCGCGCGCGTCGAAGCCAGCAAGAAAATCGTCATCATCGGCGGTGGAGCGGTTGGCGTGCAGATGGCGACGGACATCAAGCAGTTGTTTCCGGAAAAGAATGTCACGCTCATCCACTCGCGCGCCAACGTGATGAGCAAATTCCACCCCGATCTGCACGATATTGTGTCGCAGCGCTTTGAAGAGCTGGGCGTGCATACGGTGCTAGGCCAGGGCCGGGTCAAACTCCCGGAGAACGGTTTTCCGACTGATGGACGCGAGTTCGAGGTCGAGGTGCAAGATGGCACGAAAGTCACTGCTGATGTCGCGATTATATCTACGGGCCAGACACCACAGTCTGATCTCCTTGCGTCGCTGGCACCGGACTGTATCGATGACGGCGGGTTTATTCATGTCAAGGACACGCTGCAGATCCTAGACGACAGATTCACGAATGTTTTTGCTCTGGGCGATGTTGCGGCGACTAAGGCGCATAAAGCTGCGAGGCCAGCGTTGAGACAGGCTGAGGTTGTTGCGGCGAATATCCAGCGCATCGTTAACGACCAAGAGGGGGAGTTGGAGAGGTACGAAGTCACAGATCCTGCCGCCATACACCTCACATTAGGGATTGAGAAGAGTGTCATCTTCCGCAATCCAAGGAAAGATGGAAGTGAGGGGAGTGAGGAGCCGGTAGCTATGCATAAGGACGACGGTAAGTTTGATATGGGCATCGATGGTGTGTGGGCGAGGAGAGGTGCGGATATTAGCCAACCTATGCTGTAGGGAACATATTAGTCTGATGTGCGAACAAACCATAGTGATATGGATGGTTGAGATAGATACCCTCGAATGGACGATCATTTGCATCAGAAAGACCAAGGAGGAATGTAAAGCTTTGACAGTCTTCATTTGCAGAGACCATGCTAAAATGGCTTGACCCCGATGGTGAACGAGACAGCAGCAACTGTAGAGAGTATGCAAGAGTAAGTGTGCTAAATCCTGTAGAAAAAGTGCTCATTGCTAGCGTCGTATCAAATCATAATCATCTTATGAACGGGATGCTCAAACTGTGAGGCCCCTAAGCTCTTCCACCAACTTCACTAATGACGACAGAGCGCGACGTTTCGGTACTCTGGCGGTTCGTGGCATCAGAACAGCTGTAAAGGACAGAGAGTATATGTATGAGCGTCATGAGACCCGAGTAGCCAATTGTCGGCAGTCAGGTCAATTAAACGCTCACGGTGTCGTTCTTGGAATATCTAAGAGGGCTTGTAGCGAAGGTGGACTTTTCGAACAAGCGTGACAAATTCGTTCCTGTGTTTTTTTACACTGGCAACTAGACAGCTCCTTAACCCAGCGCATGCTTCATCCTGATCATGATGGACGAAGCATGCTTGTGAGCGTGCTGACGCAGTCGCAAAGGTGAGGGTTGAAGTGAAGAAGTCTCGCTGCAGAAATATTTGGCGACCCTCGACCCACGCTAGCCGCATCCCAGCCTCATAATCCCTGCACCCTTAACCCCTTTGATCCACGTCGCTCACAGCTATTAAACAAGCACGCCAGCATCAACACAACCCGTCAAACCAATGTCACTTTCATATCTGACCAAGAAATGATCCTCAGGAGCTCCTTACACCACATCGGCCGCCCATGTACCGCCCCTCGTGCCGGCTCCTGCGCCTCCCTTCTAAACTGCAAAGGCGTGCACGCCGCTCCCGCCTCTTCGCAATGTTCATCCTGATCTCCACAATCATCACGTTCATTTTCCCGTTCTACTGCATCTACAAGCCGCCCAACACGCTGATACGGTATTTCCAGCACCGCTGGCCAGATGTGTTGTGGCACGTGCGCACGAGTGAGAAGGTGATCGCCCTGACCATCGACGACGCACCATCCGAGTACACTCGGGAGATCTTAGAATTGCTCCGGGAGAACGATGCGCATGCGACGTTCTTTGTTATCGGGGGGCAGGTGGCTGGGAGAGAAGGGGTTTTGGAGGATATGGTGAAGAGTGGGATGGAGCTTGGGAACCATGCTATGCACGATGAGCCTTCTCGCTCTTTGTCACATGCGCGATTGGAGTCTGAGATGATGCAGGTCGAGAGCTGGATTAATGCTACATATGCCAAAGTCGATGTACCCCAGCCACCTAGGTATTTCCGTCCTGGATCGGGGTTCTTCAGCACGGGCATGCGCGCGCAGATCAAAGAGATGGGTTACAAAATGGTGCTGGGCAGCATCTATCCGCATGATCCACAGATTCCATATCCTAGGGTGAATGCAAGGCACATTCTGAGCATGACACGGCCGGGTGGAATTATTATCTGTCACGACAGGAGGGGCTGGACATTGCCAATGTTGCGCAAGGTGCTGCCTGAATTGAAGAGGAGAGGGTATACAATTACGACTGTAACGGGCTTGCTGGAAGCTACAGGGAGTGCGGAGAGCAGGAATAAAGGAAGCTGAGGTTAGAAATGTGTATGATCATGGACGATAGCCTTTTTGGAGCAAACGAGGAGGTATGAGCATCTGGATCATGGACCACTGTGATCATGCGATGGGGGCAGATCCCAGAGCTGCTGTACTCTCAATACAGGACAAATCGTTAGCGGTAGCAGCATATTGAGGAGACTACGAAGGCTGTGGTGATAGCATGCTCCGTGCATACAGACAGTCTACAGGAAGAGTTTCAGCATCCTCCACCAGGGGTATCTTCTTGCGCTTCACATTGTGGTTTCAACGCAAAGCAGAGTATATACCCCGTAGAGCCTGGCATAAATCTATCACATAGCGAAGCTCATTATGGGAGACGCACCAATTTACACTCTGAGCCTAGATATGGCATGATGAAATACTACAACAATATACTAAACAGTGTCCAAAACGTAGCGAACACCTCATTTTACAGTCATTACTTGAGAGAGCTCTAGAATCCGATCACCCCCAATCATTGCGCTGCTGTTGTCTTCACAGGGTCCGAGTTGGGCGTTGGTGCATCTTCAAAAGCGAACTTCATAAATGCAGGCTTCTTTCATTGGTTGAGCACAGTATAATCGATGAGGCGTTGTGCAAACTCCGAGAGATGTCTATATCAAATCTTGGCAGGCGCTCCTCTAGTGCTGGAATGATCGGCGCTAACGTCGATCGTAGTGTGACGTGCTTGGTGTTTGGCGTGTACCAACATTCAGCTTGCGGCGGCGCTTCCGACATGTATGACGTGTCTAGCACCAATTTCCTGAGGTCGGATACGAACGGTGAGGGAACGCAATCGACATTACGAACCGGCCATGGTACTGAAAGGCGCTGGAAGTTGCTCGTACTCTGTAGTATTAGCACGACTGACTGAAATACTACAAAGTAATGGAACATTCTGATTGCGTGCTCTCGAAATATCAAAATTGATTCGACAGCAGGCATAACAGGTAGGGGATGAAATGTTACAAGCACGACAGGAAGTGATTACAGTGTTGGAGAATTAAACCATTTCATTGGGTAATGTTACATATCATAATTGAAGCAGGCCTGCTGTAGGCTCATATCATATCGCTTCGTTCTCCACGACGCCATGTACTGACGAACTCATTCTAGGTCGCCAAGATGAGAAACAATTATTCAATTCCTAACGAGTAATTTACTCGAAGGGGTTGGTGCGGGTGCCCCAGTAGGTGAGGAACAGGGAGAGACCGACGGTCTCAAGAACGCGGGCAACAGCGCCAACGGCGATGGTGTCAAGAGGACGCTTCTCGGTGAGGACCTGGGAGACGATCTAGGCGTTATCAGTAAACAGTCAAAGAATGGTGTGAAACGAGGGATGGCGTACGGAGGGAGCAGCGGAAGCGAAGAAGATCAAAGAGCCGAGGTAAGCAGCGCCCTTGTAGGTAAGGGTGCCGGTAGCGTTGATGAGAGCACCAACACCGTACGACTGGACGGCAGAGCCGACAATGGAGCTACCCCACGAGGCAGCGGCGGTGGCAGCCTCCTTGGAGTGGAAGTACTCCTCCTTGGAGTTGGCCTGCTGTGCGCGACGGTAGGCGTCACCGAAAACGGGGCCAAGGACGGCAAGGGAGACAGCGTGGTTGAAGGCCGTGCCGAGAGCGATGGCAGAGGGCTTGACGGGAGGGAGGTCTGATGGATCATACGTTAGCCATTGATGCATTGGGTGATGTTGTGATCAAAACACGCAGAAATTGCGTGATTAAGCTTAATACGTGCCAGCTGCTGAGGCTGGTGAATAGAGGTTGCACTTACAGCTGAGGGAGGCCATTGTGTGTGATGTGATGGTTTTGGGGATGAAAGAATCGGTGGGAAGTAGTGGTGATGGGTATCTGAGTGGTGATGATGGCAGAAGAACAAGCGGTACAGGTTGCTTTTGTACTTGCGGCACGCAACGATGGCTTGCACTGGCAACCCGTGACACAATGTGACGTCACGCCAAGCTTGAACGAATGGGCCATGAAATCCAGCTTCAGCCGCCGCTATGAGGCAAGCTGCCCCACTGCCTTGGAGTGATCTGGACTGTGCGTCCGTGATCTGTTTGCATGATGAAATTGCATGAGGTTCGAGCTGATTCTGCCGTCTTGCGATTTGCGAACATGGAGTTTGATGTTCAGGTACGTCACAGATGAGGAAGGAGCGATGAAGCTATGGCCAGCAAGCCGCTTCTGGAGCTCTTCAGGTTAGCGCCTTCCCCCTCACGTGAACCGCTGGAGTATTGCTGGAGGATGCAAAGGAGCGGGAAAATGTCAACGTTACCTTTGTTATACTCGTGTGCACGTCAAACGTCAAATTGAAGGCGCAAGGCACGCGACTCCAGTTTTCTGGCGATCTCCCCACAAAGAACGCGCGCTACCCACACGTCGTTGCGCAATAACAGGGAACCCCTATCCACCGAGATGCTTATCCCGAGGAAAGCTTTTGGAGCCTTGACGTTCGTCCTCTGTGTTGCGGGCCTATTTGTCTTCTCCAATTCAAACGTGCCATGGTCGGTCTATCTCTTTGGCAGCCATGCTCCACTGGTACCGTACACTACGCACGTTGTCCTGTTCCAATTCAAGGAAACAGCCACTAGCTTCGCGGTCAAGGAGGTACGCAACGCTCCAGAACGTGCTGCGCACAGGCCTAACAGCATGCAGATCACATCAAAGTTCTTTGGTCTGAAGAAGTCGTGTGTTCACCCAGATACACATAGGCCATATATTCTGTCCATTACTGGTGGAAAAGATACGTCCATCGAGGGCCTGCAGGTACCCGAGACCCTGGTTTGGTAGTCGTACAAGCTTCTGACACGCAGCTGTAGAACGGCATAAGCCACGCCTTTATCCTCAAATTCAGCTCGAATGAAGAGCGAGACTACTACGTGAAGGAAGATCCTGCGCACCAATTGTTCAAGGACGCTGCCGCTGAAGTAGTGGAGAAGGCGATAGTTGTTGACTTCCAAGAGGGTATTTTTACTAACGCATAGTTGTCTTATACAGAGTGTCTACTAGGAGATTGGTACTGAACTGCTCCAGCCTGGTGCTTGGGGCGCAACGTATATACGTGACAATATAATATACGCTTTTACGCTGTATGACAGTCCGTGAATCATGATCTTATGTCCAGCTACGTGAACTTCAAAACCCAGCTTTACGCATCAAGGCACTAGATATAGCCCACTCTACAGCGCCTTTCTCAACGCGCTCTTAAACGGAATAATCTGGATCTTACTCAAATCCCAAACCCCACCCTTTACATAAACATCCTCCTTGAGTCTCTCCTCGACCTCCTCCCTAGTCTTCGCACCAATAAGCATAGCACTACCCTTCATCTTTGGCGGCCCAGCATCACCCTCCTTAATTGGCTCTTCAAGCATAGCGCCTATTCCTCAATTGTCAGCATACGTCCATAGCCATGACCAATGCACACAACACCTAACATGCCCGCGCCGGGACCGTGGTGTAGGATAGGATATAATAACGCAGGGTAAGGTCAACGTACCGCCCCAGAGCCAGAAGCTCTCATCATCCTTCTTCAGTCCGCCCAAATGTTCTTGCCTCACGGCAATGCGCTTCTGCAGCGCGCCCTCATAGTCTGGCACGATGACGAGCCATTCCTGCAGCGGCGCACTTGAACTCGCCATTGTCCTTGTTATGTTCGTTCTCGAAGTTGCAAATCTTGGTATGGTGCGAGCGGTGCGGAGGATGGGACGGAAGCTTGAGGCGAGCATATATCGAGCTGTAGGGAGTTTGGGGAGAGCTGTTTCAGCCGAGGTAGTCAGCTGTTGTTCAAAACTCTGGGGAGATTGGGGTATATGTCAGGGCTGATGTGCGCTTATGTACTTACGAGCTTCAGTTGCAGCTAGAGGTCCAGAGGTGGGGCGTGGACTGGTAATTATACACTTGTACTCAGCAAGGCGTGCGGGAGTACAGCTGTAGGGCGTTGCGGGGCGGTTTCGGGACAAGAACCGCGGGGCGAACGTCGGCGGATCTCGATGCACGAATCGGAGACACAGGAGGATAGAGTATGAAGGTTATCGTCGGCAACAACATGTACAAGATTCAAGACAATAGGGAGCGAGTGTTAAGAACGTGATGTACACGGATTAAGACTACAGAAACAACGATATCGCTATCCAAACTCATAAATCATTCCTCCTCTTGCCTGCGTGACCCAGTACCCAAACCATCAACGCCAGAGAATCAAGGGCAGTCGCCCGCCTTAACCATATTTAACACCATATGCAGCATCCCTGAACAATCAAAATTTCCATTTAACCAGAGCACATGAGGCAGGACTCAGGGTTCTCTATCGAGCAGGCAAGGGCAGCCTCGGCATAGATGTCACCATCGCGCTCCTTACTATCGTCATCTGCATCCTCAGCCTGCTTGTCCTTGGACGTGGAGTCCTCCTCGGCGGGCTTGCTTGAAGAGTCAACGGCAACGAGCTTGGGGCTGTCGCCCTCCTCGACGTCGGCCTTGAAGGGCTTGCTGGCCAAAGCGTTCTCTGCAGGTGGAAGCTTGTTCTCAGCAGCAGGTGGTGGGGTGGCCGATGGTGTTGGTACACCATTCACAGAGTCTGAAACTCCGTTGGGTGTCTTGGTGGCGTACATTGGCCTGGGGGCCGGAGTAGGAGATGGCGAGCCAACACCGGCCTGCTGGAAGCCAGGCTGGCGCCTCTTTGATGGGAGAGCGCGGGCAATATTGGTGTCGGCAACCTTAAGAGCCTCCTGGTCGACGGTGAACTGAATAGGAGCAGAAGCAGCCATGGTTCGGAGGTAGTACATGCCGGTCTTGAGACCAAGCTTCCATCCAGCGAAATGCATGGAGGTGATCTTGCCCATGGTAGGCTCCTTCATGTGGATGTTCAGGGACTGAGACTGGTCGATAAAGGCACCACGGTCAGCAGCCATCTGGATGATGGTACGCTGGGAGATCTCCCAGACTGTCTTGTACAGGACCTTGATCTCATCAGGGATGTTAGGGATGCGCTGAATGGAACCACCCTCAGCAATAATGCGGTTCTTCATGTTCTCAGTCCAGAGACCCATGTCGACAAGGTCCTTGAGCAGCCAGGGGTTGACGACCTGGAACTCACCAGCAAGCACACGACGAGAGTAGATGTTCGAGGTGTAAGGCTCGAAGCACTCGTTGTTGCCAAGAATCTGGGAGGTGGAAGCAGTAGGCATAGGTGCAATGAGCAGAGAGTTGCGGACACCAAACTGTGCAATCTTTTCCTTCAGCGAAGCCCAGTCCCACAGGTCGGTGGGAGTGACACCCCACATGTCGTACTGAAGCTGACCCTGAGAAACAGGCGAGCCCTCATATGTAGCGTAAGGGCCAAGCTCCTTAGCAGTATCGCAGGAAGAGGTTAAGGCAGCGTGGTAGATGGTCTCGAAGATCTGGATGTTGAGTTTCTTAGCCTCTGGGGACTCGAACGGCAGGCGAAGAGCGAGGAAAGCGTCAGCAAGACCCTGGACACCAAGACCAATAGGCCTGTGACGGAAGTTACTGCGGCGTGCCTCCTCAACTGGGTAGTGGTTGACCTCGATGATCTTGTTGAGGTTACGAGTGCAGACCTGGACGACCTCGTGAAGCTTCTTGAAGTCGAACTCTCCACGCTTGTAATCAACAAAGGAGGGAAGAGCAACGGAAGCTAAGTTGCAGACAGCAACCTCATCGGGTGCGGTGTACTCGATGATCTCAGTGCAAAGGTTGGAGCTGCGGATGGTACCGAGGTTCTTCTGGTTGCTCTTCCTGTTGGCAGCATCCTTGTAGAGCATGAAGGGGTTACCAGTCTCGGTTTGAGCCTCGAGGATGGCGTACCAGAGCTTCTGAGCGCGGACGGTCTCGCGACCACGGCCTTCCTTCTCGTACTTCTCATACAGGGCAACAAACTCGTCACCGTAGACGTCAGCGAGACCAGGGCACTCGTTGGGACACATGAGTGTCCACTCGCCGTTCTCCTGGACACGCTGCATAAAGAGATCGGGGATCCAGAGGGCGTAGAAGAGATCGCGAGCACGAACCTCCTCCTTGCCGTGGTTCTTCCTCAGGTCGAGGAAGCCGAAGACGTCAGCGTGCCACGGCTCAAGGTAAATGGCGAAGGCACCAGGACGCTTGTTGCCACCCTGATCGACGTAGCGGGCAGTGTTGTTGTAGACACGGAGCATAGGAATAAGACCGTTCGATGTTCCGTTGGTTCCTCCAATATAGGAACCAGTGGCACGAATGCGGTGGACGTTGAGACCAATACCGCCAGCAGTCTTGGAGATCAACGCACAGGTCTTCAGGGTATCATAGATACCGTCAATGCTGTCCTCCTTCATGTCGATGAGGAAACAAGACGACATCTGAGGGGATGGTGTGCCGGCATTGAAGAGCGTCGGCGACGCGTGTGTAAAGTACTTCTGCGACATGTATTCGTATGTCTCGATGGCCTTTTCGATATCCTCCATGTGAATACCAACGGCAACACGCATAAGCATGTGCTGTGGGCGCTCGGCAACCTTTCCATTGATACGGAGGAGGTATGAGCGTTCTAGTGTCTTGAAGCCAAAGAACTGGTAGTTGAAGTCGCGGTCGTAGACGATGGCACTGTTAAGCTCATCGGCGTGTTCCTGGATGATCTTGTAGACTCGGTCCGAGATCATAGGCTGACTCTTGCCGTTCTTTGGGTTGACGTATGAATAAAGGTCGTGGATGACGGCAGAGAACTGCTTCTTTGTCTGTTTGTGGAGGTTGGAGACGGCGATACGCGCGGCAAGGATAGCGTAGTCTGGATGTGTGGTGGTCATGTATGCTGCTGTCTCAGCGGCCTATCGTCTGTCAGGACTGGGAGGGGTAAGACGCGTTCATAGTGACGTACTAAGTCGTCAAGCTGGATTGTGTTGACACCCTGGTACACGCCAGAGATGACCTTCATTGTGATAGCAGCAGGGTCAACATGGTCAGGGTCAAGCCCGTAACACAACCTCGACACGCGAGCTGTGATCTTGTCGAACTGCACGCGTTCTTTGCGTCCATCTGGTGCACGTTTGTCAGCCACAGTAACGACATGCAGGGACCTTAAAGAGCAGTCCAGACGGTAGCAATGGCTTGTACATACCTCGCTTGAAGACAAACATGGTGAAGACGCGAAAGTATTATGGGGTATATGGGTATAGAAGAGGGGAGGTGGTGTGAGAGAGGGAACAGTGCGGTGGGGTTGGAGGAGGTTTTAAGTGTTTGGCACGGCAACGCGTCCAGTGCACGTTCACGCGTCGCGCCTGCCGCAGATTTGTAACTAGCGCGTTGCATCGAGTAAAGTGCTTGCATGGCCGCGGCGATCGATGATCTGATAAGATCAAGCGGCCAAACTTTCGCCGACGCCCGAACTTTTCTGGGTGAGCATCAACCATTGCGAGGCTCCGGGGTGGTGCATCGTGAGCCGCATCGAACGTCTTCTTCGTCTTCTTCGTGTTCTTTGTACTTTCGTAGCGCCAATTACCTCTCATCATGGCCGGCGGACACATGAAGTACCGCGCTCTCAGCCGCTCGTCGTCGCATCGACAGGCCCTCCTGCGCAACCTCGTCACATCGCTGTTCAAGCACGAGTCGATAGCAACAACATGGCACAAGGCGAAGGAGGCGCAGCGGTTAGCGGAGAAGCTGGTCACATTGGGCAAGAAGAACACAGAGGCGTCGCGGCGGAGAGCGCACCAGATCTTTTACGTACGCAGACCCAGCACCCCTGCGCCAACAACACACTGATCGCTGCAGGAACCAAATGACATGGTCCCCAAGCTCTTTGGTCCCATAAGAGAGCGCTACCTCGCCAGGCCCGGAGGCTACACACGCGTCCTGCGCATCGAACCCATGAAGGAAGACCAGGCCGAATCCGCCATCCTTGAACTTGTCGACGGTCCGAAAGACATGCGCTTCGCCATGACAGCGAAGACACTGGCGCGCTTACCTCCCAACAAGCAATTCAACGACATGACAGCGAAGAACGTAAAGAGGGTCACGCAATTCCGTGAGAATGGCATGGACCAGCTGCAAGAGATGGTCCAGCAGATGCGCATCGAGACAGAGAACGGCATTGACGACCGAATCCTGCCTGCGCCCAGGAAGGTGTATCCAGAGCCGAGCATAAAGAGGGAGATGCACTACCCCGAGGAGGTTCCGG
The DNA here is from genome assembly GCA_012274445.1 of Sclerotiophoma versabilis. NCBI lineage: Eukaryota > Fungi > Ascomycota > Dothideomycetes > Pleosporales > Didymellaceae > Sclerotiophoma > Sclerotiophoma versabilis. Next base: position 1,151,599 of record JAAROD010000093.1, read on the forward strand.
ACTGGAAGTTCCCCAACCCGCTGCCAAAGAAGCAGGTCAAGAAGGAGGTGAAGGTTGTGGAGCCAGAGGACGACTTTGTGGTCGCAGAGCGGAGTCTAGGGAAAGAGGTGAACGCATAAAACCGATGTCTTATATCTGTACTATACCAATGTCCACATACCAGGTGCAACACCCACAGTTGTGTGCGCCATTGACTTCTATTACCTCCAGCGTCACCTACGTTTACTTGAGGTACAGCACGTTTACGCTCACTCTCACCCAGTTCAGGTACACTTCGGGATATACATACCACGATCCCCCCACTCTAGACCACCAACCGTGTCCACCTCCCTACCATATACCTGCTCAACCTCAGCCCACCTGCGTACCGTACCATGGCGCCCAGCAACAGCGCTGTGTGCAAACCACCGCGCATCTCGTAAGTACAGGCTGGTGACTGCATCATTGTTGTCTGGTACTGATGCAGTGCAGTGCCCGGAATGCTGAGTTCGCTACCGTTTTGGTGGGCGCGGAAAGTGTTACGTTCTTCGTCCATAAGGAGCTCCTTACCTATCACTCCGCTTTCTTCCGTGCTGCTCTCAACAGTGGCTTCGAGGAGGCTGCAACAAGTACAGTTCGCCTGGAAGAGGTGGGCGTCAAGGTCTTCGAGTTCTTCGTTCACTGGCTGTACCACCAGCGCTTCCCAAACAAGTACGACGATGCTGAGCTCTTCAGAATATGGGATGGTGGTGTGAGCCTTGGACATGTGGTCGGCAGTAATTATATACGATTACACGTCTTCGGTGACAAGTACGACGTACCAGGGTTGAAACGACAAACACTGGATCATCTCTTCAGATTTGATGAGTTTTATATTCCTCTTAGATATCCGGTCGTATACGCGTTCAACAACCTGTGCGAAGACTCTCCACTCTGCCGCCTTCTGGTCCACATCTATTGTGACAGGGCGAACCAACATGACTGGGACTTTGTGGTGGATGAACGTCACGCAATGCTACCTGCTACTTTTCTCAAGCTGGTACTGCAGCGTTATTCCGAGATCTCTCGTCGCGATCATCCGACACGCGCTCTACTGGAGCTCTGCGACTACCATGAGCACAAGGACGATGAAGAGAGAGAGGCATGTGCAGAAAAGCGGGCAACCTGAACTGGTGGTTTCAACAAGAGGCACGATGTGTCCAGATGGGGTGGGAGGAACTGATGAGAGGATTCCTTAGAAAGACGAACACATCCACGATATCGAAACTATGTATGGGAGCGCGGTGGAGCGGTTAAAGCTCAGCGCTGCCATTTTTCTGCTAAGCGCTACAGACACATTGGAGTCCTGCATTTGCCGATAGGAACTCAAATAACTATGGAGGGTTATGCACACCTTCTCTACAAGCAAGTCACTGAGTATGCAAAGTCAAGTTTCATGCATCAAATTCATATGTGACTCGGCAGGAGCAACGACCCTGCATTGCGCTAGGTCATGCATATTGACCAAAGCAACAGTCACGTCCACTTTCACCACAATGCGCCGAGTAAACTGGCTTTACTTTTGGTACATTACAGGGGGCGTCCTTCACCATCACTCTCACCAGGCTCCAAATATGGCTGCCCTACCATACATATCTTTGTATTCACCCCTTCGACCATGATCTCTTCTACAACCTCTTCAACCATTGAACAACATCGCCCGTCCCCAGCCAATCCGCCATGATGAAAGCCAACAACACAGCAGTTCGGCCTCTACCCCGCTTGTCGTAGGTGCCTACCACATTTCAATGAGCGTCTCAAATGACCTAGCTAACTTTGGCCAGAGCACAAGATCCTCCCTTCGCCACTATCCTCGTCGGTCCGGACAAAAAGCGTTTCGTTGTCCATCGAGATCTGCTCACCTACCACTCAACCTTCTTCAAAGCGGCGTTGACGGGAAACTTCAAAGAAGCTGAGAGCAAGACTGTCACCTTGCAAGAAGTTGATCCGCTGATCTTCGAGTTCTTCGTGCATTGGCTGTATCACAAAACCTTCCCTGTGAAGGACAATGCACCTGTTGAGCTGCTCAACGAATGGGAGGCAGAGGACAATGATTCCATCAAAACTTACAATTTGATTCATCTTCACGTCCTGGGCGATCAATGTGGTCTTGAAGGTCTTAAGCTTCTTACTATGAAGGAGTTCTTTCTGTTCATGGCAGAAGATTTTACATTCCTTCCTAGCGACAGGCAAGTTAGCTATGCTTACGAAAATCTCCCTACTGGCTCTGCATTCTTGAGATATCTTGTCGATATGTGGTGCTTTTACGCAGAAGAGACAGCCTGGGAAGACGACAAGGCAAGGAAATTTCCCTCGCCCTTCCTTTTTGCGGTTCTGAGACGGTACAATCACTATGCGCTTGGTGAGCCAGACATTTGTGAGGGTCTTGTGCTGTGCGACTATCACAATCACATATCCATCGCAGAGGAAGAGAAGTGCCCCAGCAAGGGAGTAATCTCTTCGTAGGAGGACTAGTCCGTCATCACAATCAAGTGATTGAAGTTCAAGCTATCGATGGAGCATGAGTGTGAAGAAATGCAGGTTCCCCGATGCAACGTTATCTGCAGATAGTAGGATTAAAGTTCGGAAAGAATAGCGAACCCAATTTTTGTACTAAAGCGTGCTCTACCTACTACTAAGAAGCCTTCTATTGAGCGAATTGCAAAGCGCAAGGCCCACTAATGTGGAAAGTCACCACTACCGCACAAGGACCAACTCGAAAGCAAAAGTACAACCAACCCATCACTGCATATACTGTCCAGTGGCAGACTTGAGAACCAAGCCTACAAGCGCCTGGCCAAACAGCTCCGATGTGGCCACTACGTCAGATGCCCATCCAAGTGTGGGGTTAGGGGCATTGTATACGAGAAGAAAACTTAGAGTGGTTATGAGGGCAATGAGCATGAAATAAGTTATGAGTAGTAAGGAACGAACGTGCTGATGGTTTTGATTGTGGGAAAGGCAGGAGCGATGTTGTGTGCGAAGCTTTGTAGAGTACGAGGACTTGCTTTCACCCGCACTCAGGCAGTCAACAAGAGAAAGCCTAATTGGACTTCTTGTCAGAATGAATGGAATCTTGATCCTTTCGACATTTGTGACTACAAAGTACTTCTGCTCCAGCCATTACAACTCCATCAGAAACCACATCTGGACAGCTTTCTAGAAAAGTGCACAGGCGGCGGTGGCCGAAGTGCATATAAACTCGAATCACAGCGCTCTAGATCTATATTTGGATAGTTCGAGAACGACTCGTCTCGGAACTGAGACATTCTATCTAAATCCTCTTGTTAGTATTGGTACTAGGTGTACTGCAGAGACAGTGGATGGAATCAATGACATACCGTAAACTATCTCCTGTCGGCGCGTACGACGCAGCAAGAAACAACCCAGAGAGTCTCTGTAGTGAAGGCCAGCTAGAGCAACGATGATCCCGAAGATACTGATAATGCCAAAGCATATCTGAAGGGTGATTTCCGGGCTGTTCGTTGACATGTTTTTGACTTGTGTACTTCGAATGACATCAAACAAACAGAAGTATCACTGTCTCAGGGTACATAGGCCAAGCAAGAATTGTGTGGCGTCATGAAGCGAAGGGACTGCTGGGCCAGACAAGGATAACGGGAAATAAAGTCAAGACGACGTGCGATAACTTGAAACCAGAGCGTAGGCGGACAGGAATAGCGAAGGCTGAGAAGGAAACGTCTCAAATATGGATGGTAGAATAGTGAATGATGAGTGATTTCCTGCTCGACATTATAGAACACTCGCCAGATGAGATATATAGGCTGGTGCACAAAGCTCGTCCGCCGAGCTCCGCTGAATCAGCGACTTGGTCTTAGCGCGGCGGGTAAGGGAGCACCATATATGTACCTTAACATTCCTTGAACGGGAGTTTAAGGGCAAAAGAAGGGCTACCTGTCCAATCTGACAGCGTTATGTGGTGGCTTAGAGCAAAGCTCACTGGTGGGCTAGCCGTGGCGGTTTGAGTTTGCAGCGTGCGACCAGTCTGACCAACCACCATACTGGACGATACGTACTACTGGGGTGCGCTGGCTGCATCAGCTTGACCAATGAATCAATAGTGAGAGTCTCTGGGATGGGACGGGGTGAATCTTTTATACATGTGCCCTTAATTGCATATCTCAAGTATATATGTATGCTCAAGTATATGTCACCTAATTAGCTTGGTTAAGAGACATCCGAGTTAGTCTACACTGCCACAAGACAGCAGTAAACGCGAAGTTCGATTGGTTATCAGCCCGCTAATGACCTTCAGCCCGCCGGTAGAGAAGTCTGCTGTATGCTTGTTGTGAGATTGCGCAAGTATCGAGGTGTCTTGGATTGAGGTGTGGAGGCGCAGGATCGCTCCAACGTCATCAGCCTTTTTCCTCGGCCTTGTGCATCTTCCTTGCACTCTGCTACATGCATACATGCACCTTCATACAGACAGCAAGTGCTACGTATATATCGCTCTAAACCTTATCGTGCATCTATACTTGTTCGAGTCGCGATCTTGAACAGAGTGTCGGAGCAGTCGTTGAATACAAGATGACTTCACGCATTAAATTGAAGAAATTATAGAACCATATATCTTACAGCGGGATCAACTTGATGGCAGCATATTGACTGAGTCACAACACATGCCATTGACAGTCACAGTCACATGTCTTCATCAAATCGCCAAATGTAACACGGCCAGATCTACCCCTGTTGGGAGCATCAGAGCCCTATACAGCCGAACTCTCTTGGGCTTCTAAGCCACAACATTTATCACCAATTATTCAAAAGAGGATTCCTTTATTCAAAATACATCGTGCTGATCTTTCAGAAGCACTATCGCGCTCACAAGAACGAAAGCTTGGAGATGGAATGGCTGCTCCACTGACACGCCGTATTACTAAGGAGTCATGGGTACGACCTCGCCGCTTGCGCAGTGAGCAGGACTCTATACAAGACGGTTTTCTGAAGTATACAGCAAGCATGGTGCTTTGAACGAGTTGGCTGGCTTGGTAAGCCGTCCAAAAAGAGATGGCGTACAAAGTGGTATTGCAGAGACGGAAGTATTTGCAACCAAGTCGACGCCATGGAACACGGCAGAGCTACTCGGCGATACCGCGGCGAGCTCGTTCGCATCCGGAAGGCTTGAATCTCGATCCTGTGCACGACCTAAGTCGGTATGAGTGCTGAGCGTCAAGACTCGACCGGAAAGCTCATGTACTGCCGGAATGGTCAGTGATGGCTTTGTGTGGATGGATCTCACTGCAAAAGCGTGACAGCATACCAGTATCATCGTTCGATGCAACAGAGCGAGGCCGGAGCAGGATACATCCCAAGGATTCCCTATAATGTAGGCTGGCTAGAGTAATAAGGGTGCCGATGACTGCAAAGACTCCAAAGCATACTTGCAGGATAAACTCGATGGACCGAGCCAGACTGTGTCTTGATCTGATTGGACAGCCACGGACAGTAATCATGGCCGTCTGTCTGACATCAGTTTGATTGGGCCAGTCTCATGCAGCCCTATGGCGGAATGATGGTCCTCGGGATCTGCCGAAGGGATCCCCTCTAGAAGTCCGGATAGAATGGGTTGCCGAGCTTTCAGCCAAGATCCATAGGGCGACGTTGCGTTCTAGTCTCCTTGTCATAAGATTAGTAGAACACATGCGCCCCTAGAAAAATCCAACATACTCAAGGCTCTTTCTTACTTCACCACTGACAGCTGGACTGTAGAGTACCCGCTTGGCTGTAAGCAGAAAGCTCGATCGTGTGGTAAAGAGTCAACGGGCGCTTCTGCGCGCAACAGACCACGATATCAGTTGTCCCTGTGCTCGCTGTGCTCTCATAGCATGGACCAGAGACTTGGTTCGGCATATGATCAAGGGCATTGATGAGCATGGTTCAGGTCTTGCAAAGCGTTTGACTTGAAGACAAAGGGCCCAATAGAGCCGTCGTATAAATTCAATAACTACCCCACTACGCGCTGACAATGAATGATGAAGAATGATGAAGAATGCTCGATGCCATGTATAGTGCCTCAGCACAAAGATCACCCAACGCCATGCAGTACCAGAACGGGTATGAATGAGAAGCGTGCCGTAACAAACGGGCCGTATACGGAAGAAACGACAGACAACAACGCTGAAATCTAACCAAAACATCATACGAAGGAAAAGAGCGTTAGTGGCAGCCTTATGCTCAAGAAGACCCCGAAGCAGCAGATCCACCACTCTCAGACCTGCTCAGCTCTTCGCCACCCCCATCAAGCGGTTCGTTCTCCATTTGCTCAGCAATCTCCTCGTACCACTTGCCATGCGCCTTGCGATCGACTTCACCAACCTTGCTCAGCTGTTCACAGATATCCGCAACCTGGGGCACAAATTCTGCAAGGCCAGTTGTCGCAAGCCCCTCCGTGGCGGTACTGGCAGCCTTGACGCGTTCTCCTGAGCTGCTAGCCGAGACACGGTTGAAGATGTGCGTCTTGAGGCGCTGGAAGAGGACCTTGGTAACAGGGTCGGAGAGCTTGCAAGACTCGGCTTGAGTCAAGAGACGCGTGACTGTCGCGGAGAGCTGTGCGCGCGTCGAGGGTGGCATGTTATGTGAGGACTCAAGAAGTGATGAGATTTTGGCAGGAGTTGTGGGATCCTTCATGTAACCGTCTTTAAGAACGTCCCACATGCGGTTCGCCTGAGGCTTCCACTGCGAGCGCACATCACGCTTGAGGAGGTTTTTCGCCGTAAGGAGTATACCGCCTATCGTAGTGATACGCAGTGCGTCTTCGCGGATCCGAGAGATACGAGCTCGGTCAAGCGCAAGGGTTTCTGGGAGCTCAGAGTCACGTAGTGGTGGAATGGAGATCGCAAGGTCGACCAGGCCACGAGCGTAAATCTTGTGGGCTGTTGGACGGTTCATGGGGTTAGGCTGTGTCCATGGGTCGCGGCGATCTGCTTCGGTGTGCATGTTGATAGCTGCACTACGCCACCAGCGCCTTGTTCGATCCAGAGTGATGTTGCCTTCTTCTAAATCCTGCGCGAACATGCGTTGCTCGTACCCAGTGGCTTCCTTGATCAGGGTTGGTGCGGCGTTCATCAGCAGGAAGTTTGAGTAGTCCAGCGACAGGAGATCAATGACGTGCAGAAGCTTAAATAGCTTCTCCACCATCGCAGGAAGCTCGCCCTCCTCCTGTAGCTCATCTGCCAACTCTTTGACCTGAGTGTCTCGGAAGGGAGCACAGAGCTTGGGGAGAATATTGGCGATGAAACCAAAGAACTTCTCGTATGAGAATAGCCCTTGACTACACTGCTTGTTGATGTGATCAGGGTCCAAAGTCTCTGAGATTAAAGTGTGCATCGAGTTTCCTGCCTTCAACAGACGCAACAGCTTTGCACGAATATTCTCTGCCATGGCAGCCGTCCACTGCGCACTATCGCCATCTTCGAAGCCCTTGCGCATAGCGTCGCACAGCTCGCGATTGAGAGCATCTCGCAGGTCAGCCGTTGGTGATGCATCGATACGGTACTCTTTGTCGATAGACAGCTCATGAACGAGCACCCGGTTGTTTGGAACAACAGTAAAGACCTTCGACAGCGACTGGGCTTGGTGCCCTTCTGTCGCAGACCCGAGATGTGCTGCTTGACCAGAAGCTGCGAGCTCGGAGGCAGCCTCAGCCTGCATAGCGGCACTTTCGCCTTCGACTGTCGAGCCAGAAGACACATCGACTGCGACTCGAGGCCGGACCGTCTCCCCAGCAGGTCTCTTCTTTGGCCTCGACCTGCGACTTTCACGGATAGCTTTACGAATCAAGGTCAACGCCTTGTCCGGCCCCGCAAGCTTCTTGATCCTGCTGAGCAGGATAGCTTGATTGTCTCGAATGCCTGTCCTGTACTCGTTCGCCACCTCTTCAACGGTTGCATCTTTGACGCTCTGCCAGATCTCGTCGAGACTAACAAAGGAGGCGACCATGGTCTCAATAAGAGCAGATGAGTCGCGAGCTTTCCAGTCGTTGAAGGCCGCAACGAAGGCGCTGTGAGCCAAGAGTACTGTTTCGGTCCTGGTGGGCGAAGGAGTGTAGTAGTTGAAGGTTGTGAGCTTCCCCAGGGCTGACTCGAAGGAGAGGACTAAATCTTTGGCCTTTGTGATGAGATCCTGCTCCTGATCGCCGTCGCGGCTCAGCACGTTGGTTGGGTGGCCCAGGATAAGATACGAGGAAAGGAAAGTTCGAACAGCTGTGCTGCGGGCAGCCGGGTCTGGATCTGGCAGCAGAACGAACAACTCCATGACCTTTTCCGTCATCTTCAGGAGCTTCTCGTCTGCCAGCATGATGGTGATGTCCTCGAAACTGGTGCTGCTGATCTTCTCGATGGACAAGCCAAGTCCCAGCCACTCATCGACGACGTTTCTCCTAGATCTCGCCCTCCACGCAGACTGGATGCGTTTGGCGGCGTCCTCGGAGGTTGGAGCTGGGGACTGCTGGGCTCCCTTCTTTGCATCAGCAGGAGGGGAGCTCGCAGTCCGAGGCCTGCGGGGGCTGCGTTTGTACTCCAGCCGCCTCCTTTCAGCCTCTGCATGCTTCTCCTCCATTTCAAGGCGGTATCTGCGCTCTTCGGCGGCTTTGCGCTCCTTCATGTCCTCAGCAATCTTCTTGGCCCTGCGCACTTCCTCAGCGCACGATGCGGCCACCTGGGCGAGGTGTCGTTGGCGAGCCTCCTTGGCAGCCAGCGCCTTCTCTTCGCTGTTGGATACACGTGGTGTGGCCTTGGCGGCGGCGGCGCGCAGGCGGACCTGCTCGGCATGGGCGGCCCTGTCGGCCAGTCGTGCCTTGCGGGTCTCGAGGATGGATACCCGGCGGAGGTGCTGGGCGATGTGGTGGCTCTGGCAGCTGTTGCGGATGGTGGAGCGGGTCGAGGTGTGGGAGTGGGTCGAGGACAGCGAGTTGCGGCGGGATGACGTCGCGGACGACTTGCGGCGGTTGTTCGAGTGTCGGTAGAAGCGTGCGGCGATGCGCGGTGGAGGAGCGAATGTCTGGCCGTCGCCGGCGTCGTCTGAGAGGAGCATGTCGGGTTCCTCGGGGATGTCGCCGTTGCCCAGCTCCAGCTGCGAGCTCACCAGCTCGATCTCCGAGTCGCTGAAAGACATGGCCGTGGGCAGAGTCTCCCCTGATCGAGGAGGCGCGCGAGCGTGTCGAGTCAGGCCGGGAGGCAGGGCGAAGCTGGTGTTGACCGAGACGTGAAACAAAGCACGTCCTTGGGGGGGACGATGTCTGTGGGGCGAGCCGCAAGCGGTCAAGGAAGGGTGCAGTGGGAGCAGAGCGCATGCAGCACGAGTACAGCGGCACGACAGCAGAAGCGAAGGGGCCCGGTGCCGTGGTCAGGCGGCCGTGTTGTGGATGGCAGTTCGCAAGATGGATGATTGATAAGCGGTGGGGCAGAAGCCGTGCCCGTTGCTCGCTCGAGGGGTGAACGAGCGTTGCGCAAGGACCAGGCAAGGGAAGAAGCGCTCGACTGAAGACAGCAGCCGTCGCAGCAAGGCAGAGAAGGTGGCTGGGATGGCGTGCCTTCCACCATGACGGAAGTATCCAACAGCCGCCTTGCGCTAGCACGCGCCAAAGAGAGATGGACAACCTGCCCGCTAGCTCCGAGGAACTCGATCGAACGTGATCGACGCCTTCTCGACCTCCACTCCTCAGCCTTACCCACCGCGTAGTCACATGCACCAGCCGCTAGTGCCATCACCTCGTGTCGTCGGCCTTACTGTCCAACCTACCTCTTGCTTTCCAGTGCCCACATCAAAGCCAGCCACGTTGAACCGACATGCACTGCGCACCCAGCCGTTCAGCTCGATGGCTTTGAACACACCAGCAGGGCCCCTGTGTGTGCCTACAATGACACTGTCGATCCTGAGTGAGAAGGCTGCCCGCGCTCGTTGCTTGAAGTCGCTGTGCCGCACCGCACCGGCAGAGTGCCAAGAACAGCCTCAAAGAGCAGGCTTCAGTTGCTATTCACGGCTACCTTTCATGAGCCAAGTCCATTGACTCTCAACTCTAATTTCTGAACTGACACACAGCTTCTTCGATGCTTGCAGGCCTTCTGTACTCCTCACACACTCAAACACTGCCCAGCAAGTCAATCTAATCCGGCAATTGCTGCAACCACCCCTTCCATTTCCTGTGTTCTGTGGCTGCAGCCTCATCCTACTCAGCCCCTGCGCCCTGTGCAACATGAGCCCTTTGCCATGCATCAACCATGGGCAACGATCGACACCCGGGGAGCAGGGAAGAGCTTTGTGTGGCTGGGGCGGCAAGCCTGGGTTGTATCCGACGGCTACGTGCAGCATGTCGGTCACGGGTCATTTCTTCAAGAAAAGCAAATGCAGGCACTGCTAGTAGGCGCATATGGCCGGTATTCCCCTCAGTTTCCACTTCTTGCGTCAAACCTCTACTTCACCTCCATTGGTTTTCCACCGCTCTCTACAGGACTTCTAGCTCCAGAGCGAACTTCACCGAGCCGCTATGCTACCCAGCATGGGTGTGGAAACCCCCACCAAGGGGCATCGTGAACGTACACCTTTAATGTTGGCCAAAGAGTCTGCTCACTGTACAGCATCTCCTTCAACCAAGAGCCCTGTCGCTGCCTGGCTCAAATCAATGATCCCTTGTTCTCCATCACCACCGACGTGGCGGTCGTTTTACAGGCGTTCACGCTCTAGTCACCAAAACGAACAAGCACATCAGCTTCGCATTGAAGCCTGGCTTTCCACGATCCGTCACCACGATAATTCGCAAATCTCTATTGCAAAATCATCGAGTAAGGACAGCGTTGAGGCTACGCCAAGCGGGTTCATTGATAGTGTTGGGACCGGAGACATGCCTGTGGAGTCATTGACTATACCAGGCCTTTATGTTTCTATGCCCTACAGCAATTCTATACGTCTATTACGCCTCTACAAGGGTGCTCCGAGCGATCCGGTCGAGGTCAACCTTGAGTTTGCCCGGCTTGACGATACAACACCCGAGTATGAAGCGCTCTCCTATGTATGGGGCTCAAGCATTTCCGTATCATGCATCATATACCGGACCACTCAAACGCCGGTTCCAGTTACCAGAAACCTCTATGATGCACTCAAAGGCATGCGGAAAATGGTGCAAGACCGCGTCATCTGGGTGGATGCAATATGTATCAACCAGAGCGATGAGAAGGAGAAGGGCACTCAAGTTCGCATGATGGATTCCATTTATGCTTGCGCAGCGCGTGTTCTCGTGTGGCTCGGTGCCGACGATGCGGGTGACGCCGCTGGTGCATTCAGCGTGCTGTGCTCACTTGCCAACACTGAGGGCGAATCAGCTCACTACGAAACAAGGTCGCACGAATACGCACCATTTGTTCCGGAACGGGTCGTCAAGATGAAAGATTGCGAATCTTGGAGGAAAGTGATGATGTTCTTCTGTCAGGTCTGGTTCACACGCTTGTGGGTCTTACAAGAGATTGTCCTGGCCCAAGACGCTCTCTTTATATGGGGTGATTGCTCTTTATTATGGAGATACGTGGGTCGGGCTGTCGAAGGCATTTGCAAAAATGAACTCGCACAAAGCCTCCTTCATACAAAGAATCTTCAGAATGCCTTCTTCATGTGGCATTTGAGCACCGCGCACCACAATGCGAAGCGTTCCGGGCGCAGGAATAGTGATCAACAGTCACTTGAGCATGAGATACTCCCATTTCTGCATCTGCTCGATCTAGCCCGCAGCTTCGAGGTCACAGATCCGCGAGACAAGATCTACAGCCTTCTTGGATTTCCAACAATACACAATGGCTCGAGCGCGAGGTCCATCCTACCGGATTACACGCTGAGCGCAAGCCAAGTCTACACAAACGTGACACGCAACTTCCTTGTACAAGACCAAAGCCTCAACATCCTAGCCCTAGTCCTCTATACTCCACCAGACCTTTCACAAACCAGGGAGCGCGTTGATGACCTGCCGTCATGGGTACCGAACTTCGATTCGAAAGCCACCGTTTTCCCCATATCGAACATGAACGTCGAACATCAGTATTCTACCGGCCTCTTCCGTCATGTATGCATGTTGGCTAGCACCAGACCATGGCTACTTCATCTCGAAGGAACCGTGCTCGATACGATTCGCGATACTGGACCCAGTATACCCTTTGTGCAGCCCCATGAGATAGCACAATATACGAGACCACTAATTCAATGGTATATAGACGCCGGTATCTCTGCACATACACTCGCTACGACACTGACAGCTGGCCGGACCAGGGACGGACATCTTCTCAACCCACGTCAGAAAGAAAATTGGATGGCGGACCTATCTAGAAATATGAAAGAACTTGATCTGGACACATCCGCCATTCCCACAAAACGCCTGGGCCTTGACTGCAGCCATGGTTTAAAGTCGAAGGAAGCAATGTCGCGCTTTATTACGTACCGCCAGCCTTTTGTCACCCAGACAGGGAGATTTGGACTCGGACCACAGGGAATGAAGGCGGGTGATACGATTGCAGTACTCTGGGGCGGTCAATGTCCGTTTGTGATCAGTGTTGCTGGCCGCGGTCGATGGATCCTCAAGGGTGAATGCTTTGTGGAGGAGTGGATGGATGGAGATGCAGTGGCGGAGCTGGTGCGTAAGGAAGGGAAGAGGGACACGGTATTCGAGTTTATTTGATATGGCATATATCCAGCAAGTATGCCTTACCGACTCGAGCGGGGCATCGTCACCATGCATATCTCCTTGCCGTTGTCACTTGGGAGGCGGAGACCGTAAGGTGAAGCTGAAGTCAAAAAGTGCTGGAAACAGTCACCAAACATCGATCAAGCGAGCGTATGCATCTTAATCGAAACTACTGCACTCCACACGCTCCGCCCACACTACCAATAGGATATTGCACATGCCATATCTGATAACAATTTTACTCAACAAAAGTAGCATTGTATGTCCAAGGTCTGGCACTAAAGCTCCGAACCCTACAACAGCCTCCCGATACCCTACAACGCGCCTTTGAACTCAAGCAGTTCAAGTATCTCCGCAACAACAGCGACGCAAAAGTTTCCAAACCGCACCAACGCATTCTAAAACCTATTTCGCGGTGCCCAGCACCTCGCATTTCAGCCTGGGTCCTACCAGTCTAGTAAGCAATGCCTTGCCCTCTCTTATCAACTGCTCCTGCAACCAGACGTCAAGATCCTCGACAGCGCCGTTTCGGGCCGTTCGGTCGTGTGTCTCGCGACATGCGATATCGCGCAAGGCAAGGAGATTACGTTTTGCTACGGCATCATCTTGGTGTGCAGAACGAGCGTGCGAAGATACGGTGAGGTGCGGTGAGTGTGTCGGTGTAATGTGTGGGAACCTGGTATGCTATTTCACTGCCTGAAGGGTCTGGGTAGGGGACTTCGGTATCTGCCGCGGAAGCGCGGCGTTAACGAGAAGCGACCGTTTGATGGAGCGTGGGTCATTGCTCATTGTGGCTTGAGGGGAGAGGGCCGAAAGGACCGATGTTGGGGACGCGGAGAGGCTGGTGCACAGGCTTCTGAGCATGGTGTTGCTGGAGCAGGACGGACTAATGGATGAGTTCTTGCGAGAGAGGATGCAGACGGAACGGAGGGACGGCTTTGTGCTTGCTTGACGCTGTGGGGGAAGAGGGTTGGTGGTAACGCAGCTCTGACACTACCTGTTCGACTTGCTCAGCGAATTCCGTATGTGAGGGTAGCTCGTCTACCAGCACCTGGTGGACTGGAGCAAAACCTTATCTCACGATATGAGCAAATGAAATGCATAGTCGCCACACAATCTCCAGCATGGGTCAGCAACAGTGCCCACCAGGATTGGGGCTGAAGCAGGAGCAGCATTGTTCAGCAGTTTGCCAGTGCATACGCACGGGACGGTCTCCGTGGTCGGGCTCCAAAGGTCAACCAATGTTACGCTGACATCGTCGATGGGAGCTGGTCGTGCATTAGAATACTGCTGGGGCAAGATCGCGCTGTACGTGTTGAAGCAGTGAGTAAGCCACTATCAATAGTGTGCATTCTAGGGTAATGCTTAGCGATTGCATTTTCTCGGGTGTGTTTTACCAGCCTGTTGAGTATGAGGGAAGACAGTTCAGGTGACGTGCTTATTCATAAAGTCAGAGTATTTGTAGCGTTGAATGATGCACGGGCTGGGAACTGCGGTGAGAGTCGAGTTGACTGTCGGGAGGACGTAAGGAGGATACGTAAGGTGCATGCATCGAGTGCAAGAGCAAGTTTCGACAGATTTTGTTTGATTCTTGTTGGTCGTTAGATTTGATGATGCCCAGACGAGCTCACTATGGTGGGTAACGCCTCATTATGAGCGGTGACCGAACATCTGATCAGCCGTGCTAAGAATTGAGATTTTATGCTTCACAGAGGTGAAGTTTGCTCTATCACAGCCCTATCGGGTAGTCTGATGTATGCGGGTCGTTACGAGCACTGATTTCCACAGCCTCTATTTGATGTTTGGGCCAAAGCACATGAAACGGCCCTCGGTAAAGTCTGATGTGCACAGCTTCATCCCAGGAGCAGCCTGTTATGAGCTCCTGTGCAGTCGCCATCATAGCCCCAGGACTCCCGAGGTTTATGATAGTCGACTTGGGTTAGAAACTACCTAGTCTTGGGCGATCATAGGTTCTGTCGTCCCGCGTTTTGGGTTGACATAGGCGTTCCCGGTGCACCTGGTGGACGACGGATGCCACTGACTCCACCCTTTCTTACTTCGTCGATTCGTCCTTTGGCAAGGCTGAGCCCTGGCACCATCCATTCCCCACAACTGCACTGCATCCCCTGCCAGGCATACTTGCCTACATTGGAGTGACAGTTCGGACATTCGATCCGGCCTTCCAGCTTGCCCTGCTCGAGCTCGGGGCGCATCCAAGACAGAGGATCCACAAAGTAATGCGCACACTTGGTCTTTGACGTGTCTTGGCTGTGCGAGGTGAGATATTGTGATGTTGCAAGTGGCCGTCTACCAGTGCGTAAGCGCTGAGCAAGCCAAAGCACAGCCAGACAATGCAGGGTAGTATCAGAGAGTTAGGAAGCTCCACTCACCTGCATTTACGACATCTCATCTCAAAGCCTGACGTCTGCTCTGCAACGTGCTCATCTTCAAACCGGATCTTATCTGCCTCAGGGGCTTGCGCACATGCACGACTCAGCTCGAGCTCTCGTTGATAGACCCAGCGTTGATAGGCTGGAGTCTCTTCCACATTCTCGGGCGTTTGCATTTCGCCGTATAATTCGAGCTGTTTCCAAAATCCTTCATTTGGCTCGACTATTGATCGGGCTTGCCGAACATGGGACAATGCTTCCGATGGAGTGATGTTGTGTT
The DNA here is from genome assembly GCA_012274445.1 of Sclerotiophoma versabilis. NCBI lineage: Eukaryota > Fungi > Ascomycota > Dothideomycetes > Pleosporales > Didymellaceae > Sclerotiophoma > Sclerotiophoma versabilis. The sequence continues at coordinate 1,166,969 of JAAROD010000093.1, forward strand.
TCTGCATCAAGTAGGCGATGACAACTGTGGCGGATCGCGATTTACCCATTGCGCAACTAGATGAAGAGATGTGGTTGGCATATCGAAACGAGTGGCTGAGAATGGAAGTGGCAAACGAGCGGTGTGCATGACTTCTCGAAAACAGACAGGTTGAAGAAAATAGAAAAACTCTGTGAAGGATGTGTGCAGGACGCGCGGAACGCAGGGAGCAATTGCATGTGAGCAAATGGGCTATTGAAGCCCCTGCGTCGTGAAGATGGCAAAATTGCTAAGGGAGGCAATATGCAGTGAAGATCGAAAGTTGTTCATGCAGGTTTTCAGCTGAGGAGCTGGGATTCAGACTTACTGCACCAAAACTCCGCCACCACCATCAAGACCTTCCTGGATGAATTGATTGGTGGCAGGAAAATGCTCTAACAAGTTTTCGTCTTCGACGTCGTCAACTTCCACGACATGATGCTTGAACGGTGCAAAGAGATTCTGATCCAGTGGCGTACGCAGCACAGAAAGGACATGTGTGATCTTGGCTTGCTGCAATACTTCACTTCGTCGAAGAGTGAACATGCTACATAACGCTAATCAGCTTCCAAACGTAAATCACAGAGTGGATGGAATAAGCATCTCAACAGGAGGGGGCCGTTACGTACCCACCAATGTAGAGATCCAAGTCTCCCGGGACTCTGTCAATGAGGGCCATGGCGCTCAGGAGATGAATGCAAGATGATCCGAGAATAGTCGGAGTCGGAGATGATGTCGTGGGGTTTGAACCGAAGATTGCGCACGACGTGGTGGTGCTTGTCTGGTTGAGGCTTCGAATTTTGACCGAGGCTCTGTGGTGACACCAAAACGGCGAATTGTAAAGCGGTTAGTAAGCGGCGATGTGCCCATTTGAAGGACAGCGCGACCCAACACAGGGGGTTCTGTCAATATTTGCAATTTGCAATAGGGCTGACGGAGACCGACAGAGCGTTACTGAGATTCAGGACTAAAGTCCATCGGCTGCGCCTCGCAGCCTTACGCAGGAAGATACGATGATCTGCGGTACGGCAAGACTTGCATGTTGCAGCAGCGGCCACGGGTGAAAGGGAGTCCCAAAGCGGCGGTTTTACCTGGTGCATTGTATCCTCGTTATTAGATAATGAAGGTAGTAAATAGCGCAGATGATCGATCCAGGGCATGCATCACGTGGAGCTGGAACTGGAATTGGCGCTGTAAGGCTAGACAGTTGTCTGCGACCCCCCCTGCGACTGCCTCCGCGGCTCCACCAGCCCGCATTGAACGCCAAACGCAAACGCGAACGAGGCCGCCTGATCGGGGCTGTCTCATCGGTTTAGTCCGAACCCCCTCCACCACCCAATTTGCGGCACACCTAGAACAACGGCCAACATCACTGGCGTATTGATATCTCCTGATAGCAGAGGGTTCTTCTAGGGGTCCGCCGACTGTCACCACGCATCTCCGCCCGACCAGACGCAGTAATTAATGTACGAGGTACCAGAACAGGAAATTAGTTGATGTCAAGATTCGAGAACTGAGGGCGCTGGACGCAATACGACGGAGACCCGTAGGGCTGTTGCACGGTGGGCGCGCCTTTCTAGCTTGGGATGCGTACTCAAGATTTCCGTGTCGTATTTAGTGGTGGGAGAAAGATACTGCACCGCAGGCACATACACGAGCACAACAGCACATGCCCAATCGCTCTGAGTAGCCGTGATATTCTCCGAAACCGAGATGCCATGTTTGCATCGTCATTGGCTTTATCAAATTCAATTTAGATCAACAGATCAACAGCACCCGAAAATGTACGATATCTCGAGAGCTCCGGCTGAGTAAACAATTGGTCACAGAGCTGCAAGCGAAGCGTGGGGACGGCGAGGTGCTAGCCAAGAAGTGACAAGGAGACAAGGAGTTGGCTCGAGTGGTAAGGCTGAGAGGGGCTGGCGTCTCGGACCTTTCCCGCTACACACCTTACCCGTGTTCGAGTCCAACCTTACACGGTTCTATCTGACGCATGCATCGTGTGCGGAGTGGTGCAGCACAGCATGCAGGATGACTCGTCAGATCCCCGGCATGCGTCCTTCCAGCAAGCTCCCATGCTGCCCGTCCACCTGGCCAAAACTCACCGTTGAGTAGCTCGGTGTCAATCGCTGCTTGCATACAGGATTGTCAACAACGGGCGGAAGTGCGGACAGCGAGCTTGCCAGGCATTGATTACTGCGGCCAAGCCTCCTCGTCTGAGTGAGCTCTCATCCAGGCGGCCGGGAAGACGTGCGCCTGCTGTCATTCTTCTTGCTCTCTCGTGACAACCCGGCACACAGACATGAGCAGAGCAGCACGGCAACGGAAGTGCCCCGGAACCAGTCTGCACGAGGCAGTATTGGTGTGGAGCGGCCTCGGACTCGCCAGCGCTGAGGCCTTCGGCAGACTTCTCGAAAAGCCCCAAAGGCATGGTGTCGAGTAAGGGCTGCAGATGAACATGATCCCTGTAGAGCTCCACAACGCCATGTCCGTGCTACCTGCAGCCAATCAGCACCCATGAGCACCGACAAGAGAGTCTGGTTAATGCTGAGGCAGTCCCCAGTGTTCTGCTCTTCTGTTCGCTGCGGTTGCTGTTGCTGCTGCTGCTACTCCAACGAAACAGGCTCGGCCTTTCTTTCAGTGTCTGTCTTCACGCCTGCATCGCCGATGTTAGCGCAGGGTCCTTTTCTCTCCCTTTCGACTCCCCACTCGCCCTCTGCTGTCTCTGCGCAACGCTGAGCCGGAGCATTCTGCGTAAGGGCTGAGGTGGTACCATGATCACGACCTGAGGCCCGCGAGCAGTATTAATCATATGACCAGCTCCCTGCCTCGACCTACCTGAGCAGGAAAAGCATTGAGTGGCGGTGCCGGCCTGACGTTCAGCTAAGTCGGAGCCTCACCGTTCGTCTGAAGAGGGTTCAGCCCTACAGCTACGGTACGGTGCAAGGAAACAAGCGCTAGCCCGAACGCTTCTCGCCCTGCCAGCCTCGCCGCCCGGTCACGCCTCTGTTGCCTGTGCAGCGCCGCGACGCGTACGACTTACGGTGAGCCGCACTTTATTACGCACGGCGCAATCCACTGTTCAGCTGCTGCAGCACGCTGTGCCGGCAACGTCCCTGCCTGTTTCGGCCGTCCCGTGGGTGTGCCCGCTAACTGCCCACCTTTAGGCTCTGCGACGTCCGTGCGCCTTCCGCGTCCACTATCCGTAGCGAGCATCACCCTCACGCTCTGCACGCAGGCTCGCCACAACTGCGGCGCCTCTGCTGCGAGGGCACGCTCCAGCTGCCTTTCAGTGGCGGCCCGTAGCGACATCATTGTCTGCTAAGAAGTAGTAGTGCACACGACCATGTCTTCGACCCCAAGTATCCGGGTATATGAATCATCACGCTACCAGCGACCCTCCTATTCAAGCCCTGCGGTCGCCATGGCCATTCCAAACGCACGCGAAGACGTGCCTCCGCCCTTGCCTCCTCCACGTCATATTGAGGACCTTAGGGCCGGGCAGTCTGATCCTGGCTGGAAATGGGGTAACACAAACAATTCCAAGGAAAACGGCTTTGGCGGAAATCGGCTCGCGACAGTCAGACCTGGCTCGAGCTTATACGGTGGAGCTGCCAGCGGCCAACTGCATCATCCGCGGGACCTGTCGGCCGACTATCTTTTCAATGGTCGCGAGCCCTCCATTTCACAGTCTCTCGACGACATGAGCTCTGAGGGCAGCAGAGACCACAACAGTGACGAGGATCGCAGCGGCAAGACTCGGCCGTCGCTCGGCAACCACAGGTAAGAAATCTTGCGCCCCATGCGTTCCCTGAACCTTGTCCTTTTTCTGTGGTCTCCTGCTTGCCAATCAAGAGAGACACTTGCCTCGTCGGCACTCAGTGGGTGGCATGGGCCATCTCATCTCTCGCTAGCTCCATGCCTAGCCCACCCCATGTGCATGTATACAATGCACAACCACGCTGTACGTTGACTGACAACAAACGATGAACTACAGATTTACAAGTGAACGCCAGCTTGGTCAGAAGGCATTAGATCATTCATCACAAGCCTACGACAAGCAGCTTCTCTCCAAGATCGGTGGCCCGAACACTCCAACAAGAACCGCCGCGCCGCCACTATCGAGCAGTGCCCAAGACTCACCTGCCGACACTCACGCGCACAAGCTGAACGGACAGCAACTGAAGCCTCTATCCGTACCCGATCGACTACACCCTGACTCTCCTGCTACCAAGTGGCCACAATCTGGCGCAATATCACCTGGGTATACTGGCTTTCGTAGTCCCGTGTTCGACGGTCCGGATGCACATAGGGCACGGTACGGGAGCATCTCCACGCCAGGGCCTCTAGACGAAAGCGCACCCCTCCATCGTGGTAGCTACGATCACAGCATATTTTCAGATCACGAATTTGGTGGGATGGAGGAGAATGGCATGCGCAATTTGAATATCGACGACCGCAGTCCTGCTGGGTCTGATGAGTATCATATGCACCAAAAGGGTGGCCTAAAGCGGCGAGCCTCGTCGCCCCCTCCAGAGGCTGTGCGTGACGACCGGCCAACTACCTGCGGCAACCCCGACCTATACCATCGGCGTTCAGCGCAGATGCTTGTCAACCGCAATACCCCAGCTTCGCGCTTTCAGATGCACCATGGATCGCTGTCTTCGGTATCGTCCTCGGGTCCTCGCACTGGCTCAGTCGGCTCTTCCCTCGGATTTTCCACAGCGGCAAGCAGCATGACAAGTTATGGCGGAGATCAACGTTTGTCACCCAGTGCGTTGTCGCCCTCGGGGCAGACGGAGGTAGGCCCTGTCTCTCCGTATGCAGCTAGCAGGTCGCTAAATCCTAGCCCCCGCGGCTCTCTATCGAGACCACAGCACCAACGAGGCTACTCGGAGTCCGAGCATCCTTCTCAGATTCGGAAGCTCTCGACAGAAAGTATCATTCACTCACGGCAAAACTCAATGGCCAACCGTATTCCAGGTGCATACATCTGTGAGTGCTGTCCTAAGAAGCCTAAGAAGTTTGACAGCGAAGATGAGTTGCGGTAAGTGACATCCGTGCTTCCCCACCGCTAATCTGCCCGCCTTCTGCAAACATGCGCTGACTTGCGAGCACAGGTCACACGAGCTAGAAAAGCAGTACATTTGCCAATATTGCCCGAATCGTTTCAAGAACAAGAATGAGGCGGAGCGCCATCAAAATTCTCTGCATCTGCGCCGACATTCCTGGTCGTGCGCTGCGCTTGCTGGTGTTCAGGCTGCTTTCCACCCTAATCCTACCCGTCCAGCCGCGGCCGATCTGTGCGGATTCTGTGGCGAAGAATTCATGAACCCCCCGAACTGGGACGCTCGAGCAGAGCATTTGAACCACGCGCACAAGTTTGGCGAATGCAATCAAGCCAAGAAGTTCTTCCGCGCAGATCATTTCCGACAGCATCTGAAGCATAGTCACGCTGGTACGAGTGGGAAGTGGACCAACATGCTGGAAAATGCATGTATGAGGGATGAGCCAGCACCACAAGAGCGAGTTGGCTCTGTGAGTTCCATTTCTGGTCCTTCGGTCTCTCCTCTCTCAGCGAAACCTGGAGTCATCAACGAAGCTCATAACGAGTCCTGATGCGCTGTTTGAAGCTCTTGAGCGAGTCACAACATTTTCGATTCAGCAACGCATTGTCAGCACCACTGCTTACGTATTGTTCCGGTCGAGCCATATACCACAATCACAGCTACTATTTTCCGTGCTTGACGCAAATGTCAATCACATTTCCAAAGGTTGGATATCATACACCATCGCATCCGGACCAGCATCTAGACGCGAATTATTTTAGGGCGTTTCGGTTGACGGCTGCATTTAGCAACCTTTCTCACGATATTTATGATGGCATCATGTCACGCAAAAGTCAAGCTTTGGCTTGAGGCATTCCAGAGGCGTTCTTCTTCGTCAGTAGATGTGGTCGGTATCAGCATGAAGGATTGTTACATGTGTGTATACAGTGCCCACGGATCTTCAACACATCTTCCGATCAGCATAAGACATTAATACGAACATCATCAAGTATGCCAATTAGTCGATTAGCTCAGATCTCAACATAGTGTATGTCAACTGCACGACAAACCTACTAGCCGGCGAGAGACGGATATTGCCCTTGCGTAGCTTCATGACGTGAATCTCCTAATCACGATCGCACGGCAGGCTGTACTTTCCTGTACTGATCATCGGTATAGATTGCGGTGAGGGGCCGTTCTGAATGCTTCCAGCAATGAGATGTGTGTTCATGATTGCTAATATCAGCATCAGCAACCTCATCCAAAGGTTGCGCAAACTAGGAGTTGCGAGGACACGACAGCACCGGTGAGGGTGTTGCTTGTGTAATACAGTGTCATCGCTATACCTATATATAGCAAACAGACGGAAGATTCCATCACGATGCACGGAACGGCTATCACGTTGCTGTGCGATGGTGTTGCGAGCGTTGTGGTGCTACCATGTACAGTAATACAGAAGAGGTGCTTAGATCAAATCAAAGCCTGGGACAAGGAGGTGAGTGGTCGCCAGCAAATAGCGGCAACCATGATTTGATGGCGATCCGCCGTGCTCAGTAAACATGTGGCAGTGGCGACCCATGTCAATGCGGGTGGGATCAGCGCTGTCAACCAACCAAACAGTGAATGTAGTCAGGTTGCGATGTCGCCCGCTTTTCAACATGCACGACACACAACGTTGTTACGCAAGATTTCTGGGCGTCAGATATTCATTCATCCCGATCTTTCATGCGCCTTACAACTCTTCCATTCCTGAAGAAGCAAATGCCTAGCTCCAAATATGCAGCCTGCGCATGTGCATTGCGTTGCGCGACCGGCGACAGGCATGCAGTGGCATGCCAGCATACACATATGCCGCCAAGAGAACCTCCATGATCGACATCCTTATACAGAAATCGTCATCCAAAATCAAGGATTCGTAGCACCAACCCCTCTCAGAGGGGCAGGTTGTAGTGAGATGGCTTGGAGTGAGATCGGAATTCGGCAGGTGGGGGCTGACACCACGAGCACAGGCACGGGCATGTACGACTCTACGATAGCCGTGGTACATACAAGCGATCATACAAATCTGGTACATGAGTGGAGCGCGCGGAGGCCGGTGAGCTGGGCTTGCGAGTCGTGGAGAGGCAGAAGAGAGCGTGTGTAGCCACGGTGTGATGACTCGGTTAGGGACGCCTGAACTGGCTGACGGCAATCCTTCAGGACAAGACACGGGATGGCTGCTTCCTCGACTGCATGTGGGAAGATGCCAATCGGAGCGATTTCCACGGGATTTTTGATTGGCTAGAAGCAGCGGCAGAATACCCGCAAACACATTGCTAATGTACTTTTGTACAGAGAATGTATCCATTGGTTCCCCACTCATCACGTCGCAACCACTCCCTTAAGTGGATTTACATACTTGAGAGTCGAAGCACAAAGTCGCCCGCATACATACATACGTACATACATCAAGCTGACCACATCTTTCGAACAAGATCTCAAGCATGATTCGCATTTTGTACCACCTGATACACGCCCGAATATCTCCCCATTTCCCATGGCCAGTCGCACGGCCGCTAATTGCTGACTGCGCTGTCCAGCGGAGGGTAAGAAGCTAAAGCTAAAGCTGACTGCAGTAGGGAGTCAGTTACCTAAATCACACGTATCGTTCCTGGTGCGCCAGAGCTGCGAATGCAAGCTGAGATGACGATGGGATGTTTGAAGAGGAGATCGTGTGATGGGGCAATAGGGAATCCAACGATCGACTGAGTCTACTGTGGGCTTAGGGCAGGTTCTTTGGGACGGAGGGGAAGTTGGCGGGGTTTTGGAGGCGCTCGCGGTTGCGTTTTGCGATCTCAGCGTTGCGAAGTTTGTCCAGGCGCATTTGGTAGAAAGCTCTGTCATTTAGTGGTGAGCATGTAACTCCATATTCAACGTCATGCTGTAGAAATGGGATGCTTACTTGGTGAGATGGTAGATTCGAGCAGTAGGTTCGCTCGAAGATGCATCGCTTGACTTGGAGAGCTCTTTGATCTATACAAGCATTAGCTTTCAAACACGGTGTTGTACAAAGACGTACTTTATCATCTTTAGCCTTTTCGTCTTTCTTATCTTCGTCTTCCTCGGCGGCTTTGGTCTCCTTGTCTTTGTCCTTGTCTTTTGTTTTCCGCTTCTCTTTCTTGAGTCTCTGCTTCTCCTCGTATTCTTTCTTCACTTTCTCAATCTCACGATCCATCTCCTCTTTCTTCTTGCGCTCTGTTATCTCTGCAGCTTCTTCTGCATCAGGCTGACAGAACCCTCGATCCGATAAATGACCAATGCAAACATAGAAGAAGTCCTGGATGCGTATGAACAGCTGCTCAGGTCAGACATTTGACTTGTCGTACCTTGTTGTTCGGTGTGATCAAGACGCTCGAAGTCGGTTTGAAACAGATGTTGCAGGGTTTGGATGCATTCTCTGCCACCTTCCTGTGGTACCAGGTGTTCTCAAACGGTGCTTTCGACATGACGCCGTAAGTTGACACCTCAGCAAGGCTCCGATCTAGCCCGAAGATCAATGTGACCTAGAGTAACAGCGGTATTGCAACCCGCAGGACTTGTCTGCCCAGATTCAAGCAAAGCAGAGCACGGTGTGCTAACGATGCGAGCCGACTAAGAATGGTCGATGAATCTCATGTCTGCGGGCGATTTCCTGGAGAGGCAGAGTCTAGGCTTCGTTGAGCCTAGTGTCTATCCGCCTGCCACTTCGAACATGACGCAGTGACTACATTTCTTCAACCAACCCGTATGTTGTTAAGAGCTTTGCGAGCGCAAAGAATCCGTAATATTTCTACAGGGTCTAAAAGCTGCCCTGTGAGAACTTCATCGTATAGATCTTTGGCGTTGTTTGAAAAGCCCATCCACAATTTTTCAAGTATACAAAAAACCGCCCTTTCGCCCTTCGATTGCTAAACACATCTAAGGACCTCTCTCACTCAGTACACCGAAGGACTCCAAATCAGTCAAGATGGTCGAGGATACTAGCAAACTGAGATACATTGATGTTGGTCCGCAAGACTTCCATTCCCACCCTACCACATACTCACCAACACCAGATTGGCATCAACTTCACCGACCCAATTTTTCGAGGCATCTACCACGACAAGCAGCGGCACGACGATGACTTCGAAGACATCATCCAGCGTGCCCTCGACGCAGGATGCAAAAAGTTTATGGTCACAGGATCCGACCTCGCAGAATCAAAACACGCCATTGAAATCTCAAAAGCGCATCCTGGATTGTGCTACGCGACAATAGGCGTCCACCCTTGCTCGGCCAAGCAGTTCGATGAGTATCCTGGCGGACCTTCTAAGCTTCTTGAAGCGCTGAAGGAGCTTGCGATAGAGGCTAAGGAGGCGGGCCATGCTGTTGCGTTTGGCGAGTTTGGACTCGATTACGATCGCCTGTTTCTGACACCTAAGGAGCAGCAGCTGAAGTACTTCGAAGCGCAGCTCGAGATTGCTGTTGAGGTGCAACTCCCCCTGTTTCTGCATTCACGAGCCGCGAGCGAGGATTTCGAGAGGCTGTTGAAAGCGAAGCTGGAGCAGTTGCCGAAGAGAGGGCTTGTGCACAGCTTCACAGGCACGGTGGAGGAGATGCAGAGACTGGTGGATTTGGGATTCGATATTGGAGTCAATGGATGTAGCATGAAGAGTGAGTCTGCTGTCTGTGCTTCTGTGGATGACCCAGCTGATATTTGATAGCGGACGAGAATATCGATGTCGTGAGGCAGATACCGCTCAAACGGTTGCAGATCGAGACAGATGGACCCTGGGTAAGTACAGCTCTTAGCTTTCCGAGTCTCACTATTGACCTCAATACAGTGCGAAATGCGGCCCAGCCATGCGTCTGCAAAATTCCTCAAGGACGCCCCTCCTTTACCCAAGGCTGTCAAAAAGGAGAAGTTTGTCAAGGGTGCCATGGTCAAGGGGCGAAATGAGCCTGCGACTATTCCGCACGTGGCGTACGCCATTGCGCAGATTAAGGGCATTACCGTGGAAGAGGTGTGTGATGCGGCGTGGAACAACTCAATCAAAATGTTCGGGCTTGGAGAGTCAGTGTAGAGTGCTTGCTTCAAGCGTGCATATAGAGAGCCTTTAGAGGACTAGACATGACATGCACCCACTCTGGCTAGTGGACGAAAACATACATCGTGTTGTACTGAATTTGATTTGTACAGACAAAAGAAAATGTCGGCTCTAGTCCGCATGCAAAATGACTTCCCGATTCCCTGCACAAGCACGCGAACACTCTACTTCCTGTACCACATCCTTGTGATCTTGGTATGCCTCATCTTCTTCTGCAGCTGGAAGATTCCGTACATGAGCGCCTCAGCGGTGGGCGGGCATCCAGGCACATAGATGTCGACCGGCACGATTCGGTCACATCCTCTTGTGACCGAGTAGCTGTAGTGGTAGTATCCTCCTCCGTTCGCGCAGCTACCCATGGAGATGACCCATCGAGGGTCGGGCATCTGGTCGTACACCTGTCGCAGAGCCGGAGCCATCTTGTTTGTGAGGGTTCCGGCGACAATCATGACATCAGACTGACGGGGCGAGGCACGGAAAATGATACCGAGGCGATCCTGGTCGTACCGTGGGGTGGACAAGTGCATCATTTCGACGGCGCAGCAGGCGAGACCGAAGGTCATGGGCCAGAGGGAGCTCTGACGCGCCCAGTTGGCGACCTGATCAAGGGTGGTCCTGTTCCAGCACATTAGCCTCTGTTGCCACCACACTCTCTGCACTTCTGTCTTTCTGCCAGGGACGCACGTACAGCGCATATTGCATAGCACCCTTCTTTCCCTCCTGGCTGGGCAATGGCACTTCGCGGCGCGCCTGCTTCATCGGGGGCGGTGTTCCAGGGTTGCCCGGGATGGTGGCGGGCGTCTTCATCGTCGTCGCATTGTTGGAAGAGCTGGAAGAGAGGAAGGCAGCGCTTCCGGCGCGGAATGGCAGCAGGGCTGTTGCGGGTTTGGCTGTCCAGAAATTAGCTCCGGGCCGACGGTAGCTTTCGAGATGGCGGCGACTCACCTCGCAGAGCCATTGAGGCCCCGTACCGTGTTGTCGACAGCATGTTGGCGACGGGTATCAAGGAGCGTGTCCGGAGGGAGTGGAGAAGCGGGCGTGGGGTGGCGTTTGGGGAGCGCAGTCGCGATGAAGTCAAGTGCTTCGCCAAGCGTCGATTAGCTAGCCGCTTTTAGGCGCCATCTGATAGGTCGAGCAGCTCCCCACCATCGCCCTGTCGGTCTACCCCGGCGAGACTGCATCACCAAACCCGTGATATTCCTAGGGTCCAGTGACAACACTCGCCAATATCCAAGTGCTCTTCCAACAGCTCAGCAAAGATGGCGGGAACAGTGCCTTCAATCTGCTGCATAGGTTACATCGGCAAACACGTGAGTGCAGCTCCAGGGGCCGTGAACAACTCGGCCTGCGTCTGTACCTTGTTTTGTTTAGCTGACTGCCTCTTCAGAACAATCCATTACACATTTCGCTGTTCCCGGCTGAAGAACGAGCGCCTCTGGAATTTCAGTTTCTCCTCTCTTCATGTTTGGATATCTTCGAAGCACGTCTACCGTATAAGACAGCAGACCAAGACTTCGGGCTCCTCCAAGCTGTTGATGAGAGGTTAGCCATCTACGGATGGCTTACCAACACTGGCGTCAAGATTGTCATTGTGGTCGACATGGAGGGGAGGCCGGCTACTGCACTGGACAGCAAAGCGGCAACAGCAGTAGGACTACGAGATGCAGATCTGAAGCCAGTGAGTATGTCTCGTCGTGACAGAGCTCGCAGTGCTGACATTCACCAGGCGTTCAGGGCGTTGCAAACAGCATACATCAAGTTGTTGCGAAATCCATTCTACAACCCAGATGAGCATTCACCAGTCACAGCAAATGCGGAGCATAAGATTGGCTCGACGCAAATCACAAGCCGCAGTTTCATTCAAGAAGTAAAGCGAATTGCTGAAGCATGGGTGCCCGGCGTGACGAACATCTAAGCGCCCGTTGTCCCTCATCACGATACCAGATACCAAAGCATGAACGGCGTTTGGCGTACAGAAAGTTATTTCTTGTATAGACAACAGCAATCGAACTTCAAGATGCTCCAGATCAACTCGCCAAACACCACTCTGGCAGTTCTCGATTATCAGATCAAACGCGCTAATGTCCGAATCAGGATTAGATCCCATGCTATCCTGCACCTCGGGCCTTGCAGACCTTCAGCATCAAACATCTTTCCTCTCATGTCGCTCAAATGCCTCCCAATGGAACGAGCGTTACGATTACAAACCCTCTGATCCTCTACAGGAGTCTCATAGCGACACAACAAATTCGACCCGATCCCGGACAGCATCGCCTAGCCTGTATGACGTCTACCATTCGGCAGATGCCAAGACTAAGTACATGGACTGACTGAAAGAACAGTACATCTCCAAACACTCTATGATCAGCTCAAAGACTATGAACCCAGTGTAGAGTACTCCAAGCGTCTCAGTCAATTGACTCGAGCTGTTAACGCTGGCCAAGATGTCCCGCCTCCGCCATCCACTGCTGCTGCCGGGCTGGGCAGCTTTGACCGGAGCTGGATATGGAAGGCCCTTGTAAACCAGAAAGAGCAGCGTGACTCAAGGGCATTGACCCGCGTTTTGACCGATCACGATCAAGCCATGGCCCTTCAGAGTCCGAAGGGCCTTATGCTTCATGGCGAAGTTGGCACCGGAAAGTCCATGCTTATCGATCTGTTTCAGGAATGCTTACCAACCCGCAAGAAGAAGCGTTGGCACTTTGACACATTCATGTTGCACACTATCTCCCGTTTGGAACAGCTTCGCAAGTCTCGTGCGCTTACGCGGACCGCCGATGGCCAAGATGAGTACTCGCTGCTGCTTGTAGCACGAGATCTCATTGAAACAAGTCCTATCTTGTTTCTCGATGAATTTCAGTTTCCGGACCGCGTAGCAAGTAAGATCCTGTCGAATTTGATGACGAGCTTTTTCCAGCTTGGTGGTGTCTTGATAGCGACCAGCAACCGCATGCCAGATGAGCTGGCTAAGGCTGCGGGCGTTGAGTTTGCCAGACCAGCTCCAGGGGGGGCATTCAGCAAGCTTGGATGGGCAAACCGTATGGCTGGGTTGCAGGCAAAGAATGATGGGGCTGGGCAGAAGGGCGAATTTTTCCAGTTCCTCGAGCTGCTGAAGGCGAGATGTGAGGTTTGGGAGATGGAAGGCAAGAAGGATTATCGGAAACTCGAGCTCGAAGAGGATGGAGGTGTTCGGACGTCAAAGTCTGCATCTGACGCCGTTTCGATCGCATCTGCAGGTTTGCCAGCTGGAACGACGAGCGAATCCGAGACTGCGGATTCCGCACCAACAACCGAGGTCACACTCCCTAAGAATTATCTCATCCAACCCAACACTGTCGAGGAAATGACCGAGTTTGCAGAGTCCTTCAATTCTCTGATTGAGCGCGCCACCTCACACGCCTACCCCATCCCGTGGGAGCCCGCGACCTTGACTGTGTATGGCCGGCGCGTCGACGTCCCTGCTCAACACAACGGCGTAGCCTTCTTCACTTTTGAAGAACTGTGCGGCGCGGTCCTCGGTCCCGCAGACTACGTCTCTCTTGCCTCGACGTACCACACCTTCATCCTGACCGACGTCCCTGTCCTCACATTCCAGCGCAAGCACGAAGCCCGGCGGATGATCACACTCCTCGACGCCTTGTACGAAGCGCGCTGCCGCCTGCTTATCACCGCTACCGCCGGGCCCGACGACGTCTTCTTCCCAGCACCAAAGGGCGTAGAAGGGAGTGAGGAGCTTGTCGGCGACGCTGTTTACCCTGAGACGTACTCTGAGATTCATCAAGACCTCACCAGCCCGTTCCGACCCAATGTGTCGAGCTACGGCACGAACACGCGCGCAATGCCCGACGACGCGCTCGAAGACGACCCGCCGAATCGGGCGCGCAGGATGGCGGGGCTCAGCGAGTCGGACTACGGCGACGAAGAATCGCGGACCCGCGCAGCGATGGAGGACAGCAAGAAGCCCAACTTTGCTAACCTCCGCGGTCTGACGGGCGAAGACGAGGTGTTCGCCGTGAAGCGCGCGCAGAGCCGCATCTGGGAGATGTGTTCGGCGCGGTGGTGGAGCAAGAGCGCTGCGTCGCCGTCAGTAGACGGCGATGTAGCAAGCCAAGGGTGGTGGCGGCCGTTGAGCAAGGAGAGCCGGCACTGGGAACGCCCTGCCACGGTCTCGGAGATGGCAGCTACCCCAGCATCCCCCAGCCCGCTGGCAACCAAGGTCCCGCCCAACACGGCCATTCTCCCCCCATTCTCATCCACGTCCTCGTCTGACGTCCGACTCGTTGACGAGTCTCTACCCGTTGAGCGAGAGAAGGCCATTCGACCCAAGCAAGCGTACGAATCCACGGCTGGCACGCCCAAAGACAACGAGGTCTTCAGCGACGAGGAGATGGAGAAGATGTTCCGCCACGGGGCAAGCCCGTTCCGAACCACGGCCGATCCGCCGCCCAAGTTCAGCGAGGTGCATGCGTGGGGGGTGACGAGGTGGGGAAAGAAAGCAGGGGCATGGGGCAAGGGAGTTGAGGGGTTGAAGGAGAGGAGAAGGGACGGTGATGGTGGTGGTGGTGGTGGTGGTGGTGGTGATGGTGATGGCGGGGAGGTGGAGAGGAAGTTTGAACAAGAGGTGGCAGATGATGTGAGGGAGGAGGCGGGGAAGAGTGGGCAGAAGGCCGAGGCGGGTGCGAAGACGAGTACGGGGGAGAGGGTGCCGTGGACGCCGAGCTGAAACAGGTAGGGAGTGTAGATTAGATATAGATGTAGATATATACTATATTAGACGCTAAACTTGTTGCTTTGCTATATTTTTTATCTATTGTATACTCTTCTTAAACTACAGATTCAGTTACTAGATATACTCTTACTAATAATAATAATAATAATAGCCTTAAGAGTACTATAGATGCTAAGCTGAGTTAGATAGAGAGTGCAGATTAGATATAGATATAGATATACACTATATTAGACGCTAAACTCGTCGCTTTGCTACCTTTTTTGTCTATAACCATGCACTACTCGAACCACGGATCAAGTCACTGGATGTTGCCCTTGTTGACGACAAAGGCCTCGAGCACGGCCAGGGCGGACCAGAGCCTGTTCTCGGCCTCGCGGAAGACGACGGAGCGCGGGCCGTAAAAGACGTCGTCGCTGACCTCCTCTGGATGGCGCGGCAGACAGTGCATAAACTCCCACTTGTCCTTTGCGCCCGCGCGCTTGGCCAGCTCGGAAGTGATCTGGAAGCCGTCAAAGGCCTTCAGGCGCCGTGCTGCCTCGTCCTCCTGGCCCATGGACACCCAGGTGTCGGTGACGAGCATGTCGGCGTTCTTGGCGGCCTCCTCGGGCACGGTGGTCTCGAGGAGCTTGCCCGGGTGGGGGGCGGTCTGGGCGGCGTGGCTGATAACGTCGCGCATCGACTGCGGGATCTCGTAGCCGCGGGGGGTGGCGACGCTGATGTCGATGCCCAGCTTGACGCAGCCGATGGCCAGGTCGAAGAGCACGTTGTTGGCGTCGCCGATCCAGGCGACCTTGAGGCCCTCGAGGCCGAGCGAGGCGGTCGAGGCGGAGGGGTGCGACTCGGTGATGGTGAGCAGGTCGGCGATGATCTGCATGGGGTGGTACAGGTCGGAGAGGGCGTTGATGACGGGGACGGACGAGTGCTTGGCGAGGTCGGCAACGTCGCTGTGGGGGCCGACGCGGGCGACGATGGCGGCGGTCATGGAGGAGAGGACGAGCGAGGTGTCGTAGAGCGACTCGTTGACCTGCGGCGCGTCAGCACGGGCGGGAGGGCGGCGGGGGGCGCGGAGCGTACGCCCAGCTGGATGTCCTCCTTGCCCAGGAACATGGGGGCGGCGCCCAGGGCTGCAATGGCGCCCTCGGTCGAGACGCGGGTGCGGGTGCTGCGCTTGCTGAAGGTCATGGCGACGGTGCGGCCGGCGAGCGACTGGCGCAGGCTGTGGGGGACCTCGCCCGTCGACTTGATGCTCTGCTTGTGGGCGTCGGCATTGCGGACGAGCGTCGTCAGCTCGGCGGGCGTGAGGTCGGCAATGGACAGCAGGTGGCGCGGCGCAAAGGGCGAGG
The DNA here is from genome assembly GCA_012274445.1 of Sclerotiophoma versabilis. Classification (NCBI taxonomy): domain Eukaryota; kingdom Fungi; phylum Ascomycota; class Dothideomycetes; order Pleosporales; family Didymellaceae; genus Sclerotiophoma; species Sclerotiophoma versabilis. The sequence continues at coordinate 1,183,212 of JAAROD010000093.1, forward strand.
TTTGGGTGCGCGACGAGGGAATGTACGTGGACAGGCTGTAGCTGCGCGAGCGGAGCGGGTGCAGGCCGCGCACAGCCGTGCACGCGGGGCGGAGGGCGAGCATGGCGGCCAATGGGGGCGGTGCAGCTTCGGGGGGAGGAGGAGAGCGCGGCGAGCGGAGGGGCGGAGGGCAGGAGGGGAGGAGGGGGAGGAGGGGGAGGAGGGGGAGGAGGAGGGTGAAGGCAGTCTGGCAGACGGTAGAGTCACAGCGCGCGCCGGTCTGTGGCACCCGGCGGGCGTTTTTCTGGCCGAGTCAGGGGAATCCGGGGTAGCGCGGTGCTGCGGCAGGCCCAGCGATAAGCGCACTGATTGGCGTGGCTGGGCGGGAGCGGCGAACGACAGACGTCAGGACTGCCCCGTCCGAGCAACGTCGCGGTCGCCAGCCGCCTCGACCACGCCTCCTCGATTGCACCCGCTGCTGCCCGCCTCCAGCGCATGCACACCTGCGTCCTTGTCGCACCGCCCCACCACCTCCCACTCACCACCATGGACACGCCCGACGGCCCGTGGGGCTCGACCCGCACGCCGAGCTCGCGCCCGACCTCCCAGAAGTCGACCCGCTCCTCGCGCTCGCGGCAGTCGCAGGCCTCGAGCCGCACCACCGAGGAGACGCCGCTGCTCGTCAACGGGGACCGCCGCGGCGAGGGCGACGATGAGCAGCACTCCCCCGCCCAGACCCGCCTGCTGCGCTCGCTGAGCGCCTCGTCCGCCGGCGGCAAGGCGCCCGCGTGGAAGCGCAGATGGCCCAGCATCCTCGCCCTCGTCGTCTTGTGCCTGCTCGCCCTCGCCATCATGTTCGGCTTCCTGGCCAGCGAGGGCATCGAGGAGTACGCCATGCAGGCCGCCGACTTCAGGCCCACCAGGCTGGCCCTCGACGGCCTGACCGACCACGGCGCCCGCGTCCAGATCGAGGCCGACTTCACCATGGACGCCGCCAGGGTGAAGAAGCAGAGCGTGCGCAACATCGGCCGCTTTGGCACCTGGTTCGCCCGCGAAGCCGAGACGGGCCCCATGGACGCTGAGGTCTACCTGCCCGAGTATGGCCATGTTCTGCTTGGCACAGCCCGCATCCCCGGCGTCAAGGTCAACATCAGGAACGGCCACACCACGCATATCTCTCTGCTGGCCATCGTGGAGCCAGGCTCGCCCGAAGGCATCCGCAGTCTCGCCCACGACTACATTGATGGCCGGCTCAAGCAGATTCGCCTGCGTGCCAAGGCTGAAGTCCCCGTCCGGTCTGGCATCATCAACCTCGGCAAGCAGACTGTCGAGCAGACCATGCTCTTCCACAGCGGCGATGTTCCGGCGCTGCCCAAGTACAACATCACCAAGCTCAACCTCCGAGAAGCGAACCACGGACGCAAAGGACTGGGTGCCGACGCTTCGATTCTTGTCAAGAACACCTTCCCTCCCGTCTCACTCGACGTCCCCGCTGTCGCTGTAGATGTGCTGATCGACGGCTGCTCGCCTTCAGACAAGCACCTCAAGGTGGGCACCGCCGAGACCCCCGAGCTGCACATCAGGCCCCAGACCGACATCAACGTCAACGTCACAGGCAATGTCGAGAAGCTTGCCGATCCTCTGACCGACGTCTGTCCCAACTCAGCCAAGTCGCCTCTCGACGCTTTCATCGGCGACTACATGAAGGGAGAGGATGCCACCATCTACATCAACTGCTGCAGGTTCCCCGACCCGGCGACCCCCGACTGGGCCCGCGATCTGCTAAAGGACATCACCGTTCCCGTTCCTTTTGCCGGCAAGGAGATGGGCAACATGATCAAGAACTTTTCCATGGCCAACATGCACTTCTCCCTCCCGAGTCCTTGGGCTGAGCCGGGCACGCCTGAATCGAACCCGACAATCTCGGCAACCGTCAAGGTCGACATTGGGCTTCCCAACGAGATGAACTTCCCATTGGACGTCAACCAGATCAAGGCAGACGCCGACATCTTCTACAAGAAGAAGCTGCTCGGGAAGATGAAGCTTGACAAGTGGCAGCACGCCAACTCGACAAGGATGGAAGGCCATGGCCAGGAAGGCCCTTCTCTGCTGGTTCAGTCGGAGATCGAAAAGGCGCCCATCGAGATTCAGGACGATGATCTGTTCAGCGAGGTCGTGCAGGCTCTCATTTTCGGTGGAAAGCCAATCAACATGGACATGAAGGCAACCGTTGGCGTCGGCGTTGACACACCCATGGGCAAGCTTGCCATCCGAGGCATCCCCGCCGAGGGTACTGTGCCTGTCAAACGTTAGTGACCTAGTTCGTAGTCCTTGCGTTTCGCTCATCTGACAATGGCTAACCTCTGTGGTCCAGCGATCCGCGGCGGCAAAGAGCACAACGGCACAGATGACGGCAAATCGCCCATGGAGCGCTTGAACTTGAAGGTCGGTGACATGGCCATTGTGGATACATCGCCCACCTCGATTACCCTTCAGATCAAGTCCAACTTCACGAACCCTACAAACTACACCGCAACTATCCCGTACTTCAACATCAACGTTCTTGTAAACGGAACACTTATCGGATCAGCTACAGTCGAAAACAGCACTGTCCATCCCGGCAATAACTCTGGCACCGTCGTCACCGTGCTCTGGGATCCTTACAACTATGGTGGCGCCAAGGGCAAGGAAGTTGGCGCAGAGTGGCTGTCACAGTTCATCTCAGGTATGCCTTAACTGCTCCCGTCCTCTCTTCCAAGATTGACACTCTCAACAGGCTTCAACACTTCTTTGACAATGCAAGCTCACAACGGCACTATCCCCTCTCAACCAGCCCTTGGCCACCTCCTCTCACAGTTCCCCATCACCGTCCCCGCACCACACATGTCGACCGACGACCCAGACGATGGCGATGACACACCACCCAGCGACGGAAAGAACACACACTTTATCCGCAGCGCCACTATGCACATCCTCTCTTCCACCGCCTTATTCACGCTCTTCTCACCCTTCAAATCAACAACCATGTACCTGACCAGCCTCAACGCCACCGCTTTCTACGAAGGCCACGATGCTGGCAAGATACTGTACGACCTCCCCTTCGCCGTTCCTCCCGGCCTGTCGGAAAGCCCGCGCCTGCCGGTTGACTGGAGCTTTGGCAGCCTGGGGTACGAAGCGATCAAGAAGGCGCTCGGCGGCCAGTTGAAGCTCAACGCTTTTGCCATTGTCGGCGTCAGGATAGGAGAGTGGCGGGAGACCATCTGGTACAAGGGAGGCAAGATCGGTGCGAATGTGCGGTTGTAGCCTCACCCCGATGAAGTCGGCCTGGGCTTGATTCGAGCGTGTATATATAGCGTCAGTACATGATACGGTTATGATTATAATTACGCTTGGAGGCGTTGGGTGTTGGTCTCAGTGTTAATAGGATTATCATTTTCTTTCTTCTTTCTCAAATAGTGTTCATACCTATCAATCTGTATGCATAAGCAATAATATATCCTCGTATCTTCTCATCCTTTGTAAGAAGTAAGATAATTATGTTCACGCCGACTCTCCAAGTGCGAATCTGGATGAGATGGTGGAAGGGAGGGAGATGTTTGCAGGTGTCAGATCTGTGTTAATCTGCTTACGTCGTCGGTGATACTCCATTAATAGACTGCCATCAAACATTACACATTACATACATCACCACTGCACATCACTACCCCAGTAACCCGAAAAATGCCTGGTTCCGTCTTGCGCCTGAACTGACTGTCGCAGCCGCTCCGGCAGCACTTGTCCTTGCTGCAGACCTAGTGCTCGACCCGGCGCTCGTCCCAGCACTGACACTGGCACCGGACGAACCCTCCGCATCCTCCTCAGCTCCAAAGACACTTATGCGCTGCGTCCCTCCACACATGGTCTTCGCATCCCCAGCACAGGGCGTATTGCACTCCTTCTGATCCTCCGCCAACGTCCCATTATTCCTGTCGCCGCACCAGCACTCATCACCACCTTTCACGCCAGCCATCTTATACTGCACATGAAAGCACTTCTCCTTGCAACTAGCAATCGTCTCCTTGTCGTCCCGCGGATAGCGCATATCGAGAATAAACTCCCTCACCTCGTTCTCGCCATCATTCCAGTTATCAACATAGCACCCCATTTCCTTCCACGACTCAGGCGACGGCACGGGGGTAGGCGTGCTAGCCGTGCTGGTCATCGCACCGCTCTTGGTCACAGGAATCGTCCAGCCCGCAGCATCCGTGGTCAGAGACGCCAGCTGCATGCCTCCCGAGAGCGTCGTCCAGTACACGGTGTTGTCATATTCTTCGTTTGTCGCGACGCAGTACGACGTGTAGTTGAACCATGGCTTGCAGTCCAGTCCGACGGAGGGGTTCCACGCATGGAAGACCTCTGGCGTCAGGCTGAAGGATCGCCGCGTCTCTTCGCACGTGTCGACAGAAGCATCGTCGATGTCGACCCAGTCAGCGCAGTCACTTGTCGTGCGCGTATCGTATTGCAAGTTTTGAGCTAGCACGTGCTGCGCGAGTGCGAGCGGGAAGAGCGTGGCGATCTTCATAGTCGGCAGTCGATGACAACTAAGAGAACGAAGAAATACAAAAAACACTGCGTTGTGAGAGTATAACAAAATAAAGAGTGAATATCCCAACACAAAAGTATATCGTCGCGCCTCCGTGTGACGCTCTTGCTTTTCGACTTTGGACAAAGGGGCAGAAACAAAAGACGAGTTGCGCACCAGAAAATCCTCGGCCTGGGGCTGGCTCGTGTTATTCTTTTCTCTCCAGCCCTTTTTCCACAACTTGTAATCTCGCCTATCGTGTTGCAATGGCCCCAAAGCAGGGCGCCGTACCGCGCCCACTCAGGAAGGTGGAGACTTTGGTGGCGCGGTGAACTCCTAATAACACACCCCGTTAGCCTTTGTGCGCGCTAGCGCGTGCCTCTGAGTTGGGTAGCTACTAATTCGCCGCGCTCTGTGTACGGACTTGTTGTTTTCAACTTTGTCTAAGCGTGTAGTCTTGGTGAGCTTGGTGGTTCTTTGTGTGCCTTCCTTGAGCGGGCGTTTTCTGTTCTGCGACATTTCATCCGCAAGCAAGAGTATCGATGTTCGGAGCGCAAAGTTCATAACGCAGTGCTCGTGGTGTGAGGTGTTGGCCTGCTATTCTCACGTGTCCGCGACAGAGGGCGAGATGGCGGCTGCATAGATTGGAATCTCGGGGAATAGTCAGAACCATTGCTTGTCTAGGATTCGGCGAGATGGCTGTTACATTCCGCACATTCTACTCTTCTCCTCTTGAACTGCGTATGCAAACATCGAAGATGACCCTCGATCCGCGCACAGCCAAGATCCGCATCAGGCCAAGAGATATTCGCATCATTCCGAAGGGAATGGTTGTTGAACTCCTCCACGCCCCTACACGGCCCGCTACAGACGTGTTGGAAAGCCCGGCATTAAGGACTGACAAGCGCGAGTTGTCTGCCGTGGCTCATAGTCTAAACGCAGGGTCGGTGTATGTTACGCTGGATCTAGAGATCGACATGGTTTCCATCGGCTTGGAAACGGGCTTCGAGTATCGGGAATCGGTTGCCGCGCGAATCAAGTGGCTAAAGTTGGAGGACGACGTTGAATGTGTTTCGCTCTGGAATTGGTTACCCCAGCTTGTTTGCGAATGTAAAAGAGTTGCGTCGTCTGCAAGGAGGGTATAAGGGCGTGTTGGGGCGCAATGGAAGATCCACACTGGCACCGTGGGGTCGACAATCGGACACTCATCGATCATGTGGATCAGGCTTGAGGAAAGGATGATGAGGGCCGTTTAAGCGGAAGGTGAGGTTGACCGGGAGACTGAGAAGGCACGCGGCCCAAAGCTTTCCTACAGGGTTGGTCAAAGGAACGGCAGCGCCCCTTGATCTTGAAGGGTATTGCGAGTGTTCTAGTTGCGATTATGGAAGGTGCTTTGCTAGGGACAACGATACCTCTCATTGCTGAACTGGAGATGTGGGATCCTAAGGTAAAGAGGACGACGCTTGAGAAATTTCAGAGCTTCGCTGTAAGACGCGGTGATGAAAGCTTGAGGGACACAGAGGTAGACACTCTCCATGCTTCAGTAGTTTTAAGGCACTGGGAGACAACACTAATGAGGTTTGAGTTGAAGGCCACTAATAATTTGCGAAAAGACAAAGGTGCAATGCAATGAATGAAAATTGCTGAGATGCGGTAAAGCTATCCCCGTAATGCTCTCTAACCTCTAAACCTCGCTAAATTCGGTATGCATATACGATCGGCGTGTATCTCTGCAGTCGCAAGCCAAGTGAAGGCTGAGAAGGAATGCGGGCGCGGCAGATTGTCGTCGGTAGACGCGTTCAGATATATTGAATCTCGCAAAGTTCGAGCGTCTCCTACGCGCCGTCAGCATATACCCAATTTATTGAGGGTGGACATATGTGAGCATCCTTACTTCGTCAAGCGAGGAGGGTGCCTGAAGGTACCATCTGTTGAACTTATACTGTGAATTGTCAGCATCCTGCCTCACACACTGGAAATGACGCTGTATACCTTGAGATCGTAGTTGCCTAAGCCGAATCTCTCCCTGCAAATCTTGAGCAGCTTTTCGTCGTCGATGTACCGGTCTTCGATGATCTGGAGTGATGGGCACTGCGAAGCTACACTTGTGTCTGACGTGGGCGGCTTGATGGGCAGCATTATGCTGGCTGACATAACTGCGGCAGCCATGTTAGAAAGTGTGGTGCAATATCTCAGCTGTGTTGTAAGTCGGAGTGGAAGGGTTAGATGGTGTGGTGGGAGTGCTTCATTGAAAGTACCGCTGTCCCCGCACAGCTGCCTGCAGGTTGGGCGTGCAGAGGATGACGATTGTGACATGTAGACAGTGAATAAGAGGCAGTGGCGAGAAAGCCTGAGGGGAGCCTGTGAGAGCTACATGCCTAGTCAAACACCACGTTGCTGGGTGGCTTAGGCTATGCATCTCAAATGCAGGCAGTTGAGCCTACAATCTGCCTTATCCATCCGAAGCTAGACCAAAGGCAATGCTGCTGACTTGTATGAAGCGAGGAGTTGGGTATAGCGATGGGGAGAAGACCCTTGGTACCAGACCGTGAGCTGATCATGCTATTATCGAGTGACTAAACAGCTATGAGAAGTGCTGTCCTGAATGTGTTGTACCCTGGCTGTTGATAGGTGTCCGACAATATTGCCGGGGAACTTAGGGTCTGATACGCTAGAAGATCCTATGCAGCGGAGTGGGAGTGTGTGTTGGCGATGCATGACGAATGCCAGCTCGTGATTTGTCTGTGTCTCAACCAGGCGCAGTGGTTTGATTTGCCTGCAGTGAGAACGCCTACAGTGAGTCAAGAGCTGATCGAGGCGAACTCGCTTCACTCTCGGATGTTATCGAGCCAGACTTTGGGGCGTTCAGCTTGTTTGTGGTGAGGTTGCTGCGGGACAAATGTAGCTACCCGATGATATCGGTATCCGCGCTAAGCGACTCAATCAAGCTAGCACCTGACTGCCAAACCACCTCAGCCTTGCTCCTTCTACGCCTGACACACATCTGTATCCTCAGACGATCTCAAAATTCGCAGCCTTACTTGGGCACAGGTATCTGATGACTTTTTACAGCGCCGCATCTTTGCTCAGAGGGCTTTACCTACATCCCACAAGAGCCGGATGAAGACCGCCACCTTACTCGAGATAGGTCTCACCACACCTAGATTATGGAAGCATCTCGGTATTTCGAACGTACCTTGTTCTATGATCGGAGTCCCGACGTGGATGATTTTTACGAGAGCTCTGCAAACCAGATTTTCGAGACAGATCTCTCGAAAGTCCAGATCGAAGTTCGCATCCAGTCTTGTAGCGATGATGCCCAAGGCAAGATGGAGATGTTTGGGGTCAAGCTGGGCAAAGACCAAGAGCACAATAGCCTGGAAACCCAGAAGATAGCAGGCGTCGAGGCTTGGTCTAAGGATCTCACCAAACTGGATTCTGTCGGACTCGTGACTACGGACAAAAGTCATCTTGTGGTCAGCGAGAGGGAAGTGGGCTCGGATCTCGAGTACAACAGAAGTGTCGATAAAGATGACGAAGATTGCTCTGATGCCAGTTACGCATCTAGCACCGCTCTTCCGGATGCGATGGACCAGCGGCAAGGAGAGTCCGGACCGCCCCTTTACCCGGGGCTGCCAAAGCTTGCAGTTGACCAAGTCGCCCCTGCCGATATCAAGAGATTTGTCATGGAAACAAAGAACGACTTTCGTGTCTTTTACCTTCGACAAAGACATTCTTTCAGTCGTCTCCAGATCACCAAAGACGTTTTCGAGTTATTGCTGAAGGCATGCCACGTTTTTCCACGGTTCAATGAGTATGTGATCGGATTCGGCAACAAGAGTAACGAGAATGAAGTAGGACCTCCACCTCTCCGGTATCGATCCATCCGTACCACTTCAGATGACACATGGCGCGGCTTTGGTATGTTGTGATGATACGCCTCGTGGGATTTGTCGCTGACCGATCGAAGAGTGCTCCTACATCCTAAGATACGTCGAGAAGACTAACCGTCCCGGCGGCAGGAAGCCTTGGTCCCTACGTCAATTTGCTGTCTACCATCGTTTCAAGCCTGCCGCAGGTGGTCGATGCTCCACCTGGATCTTGATTGGAGCGTCAAAGCGAACTGAAGTGCGCCTTGACCGATACACCCGAAGTGTTGACGATGTATTCCAAGCGAATCCGTTCGAGCTGCACGCCATTTTCCTTGATACTGCGATAGCAAATTGGAGGCCATACCTCGCTTATCTAACGCGATTAGTACAAGAGCAGGTAACTATGTTGTTCCAAAATCTTGACCTAGAGCTAATCAGCGTCAGTCTGGAAGAAGCTCTGGAGTCACTGTCGGCGGCGCGAATATCAACGAAGACCTGGTCACAATCGAAGTCGAGGATCATCAGCAATTAAAACAGATCGAAGATGACGTGGCTGACCTTTTACTCTGTCTCGACTCCACAATGGATACACTTACAACGTTCATGACCATGTATAAGGACTTTCTGCAGCAACAAGGTGCTCTTGTAGGCCTCTCACATGATGCCGATGTTATAGGGGTTGCGTTCGAAACAAAAGCCAAAGAGATATCTTACACTCGTAAGAAGGCCGAGAATCTGCTCTCCAAGATACAGAACACAAGAACACTCGTAAGTAATCATGTTGCAACTTAACTTCGCAAAGCTGAATAGAAGTTGGCAGGTTTCATCTTTGTTAGAGAGACAGAGCGGTCACAACATCAACCAGCAGATAGAAGCGCTCCAGAAACTCGAAAAACAGGGGCAAGATGAAAATGCCATCATGAGAACACTTGCTGAGAAGAACGTCCAGGACTCCTCAAGCATGAGGATCCTCACTATCATCACAATGGTTTACTTACCCTGCACGATCGTCTCGAATTTCTATTCTACGCAGTTCGTCAATCAGGTCGAATCTGACACCGGCCGAACAACACTGGAGTACACTCAGAACGCCTGGCTTTTCTTCGCGATATCCATACCACTCACGATCTTCACGATATTTGTTTGGTTCCTTTGGGTCAATTCAAGCAGGATACTACAACTCATTGTCCGCAGTAACGAGAAGGAGGGTCGGAACTTATTTCAGCCGACACAGATATTCGGGACGAGACGATCTTTCGATAAGCTGCCACGATGACGCACATTCGAATACGCATGTGTATCTCATTAAGGCTGAACTCGAGACGCGCAGCAGTACAAATGGTCTCCAATAGCCTGTGGCAATTATCCTGCCCGATTCGTGGCGTTAAATTAAGATCATGCAAGCCATGTCTTGACGTGCATGTGTTTCCCTGCATCCAAGCGTCTGCCTACCAAGGCTTTTGGCATTAAATGGACTGGCCGATATCATTCACAAAGCCACATCCAACTTTGTTATCGGCCGGTCTCTCTGCTTCTCCGGCCACGGTCCGCTCTTGCATGCTCGACAGCCGGTGTGCCTAGCCCGCTTCCACCACCCGCCCCGTGCCGGGCAGAAGCGAACCGCAGCCCGGACTACCGCAACCCATCATCAGCACGCGCAACCCCACACTTCACTTCTCAGCCCTGTATGTTTACACAGCCGCGTTCGCTCAAAATGTTTCACCGGACCTCTTGGACCATGTCGTCGATGGTAAGCGACCATTGGACTGGTGTCTTCGACTGGCTGCTCTGCGTAAGTCGAAGCCCACCTTCATGAGGTCCTTCAGTAGATGCTGACAAGTGTGATCAATGATTGGGTATCATGACTTCGGGCGCTGGGTTGCGCATTATGACTGCGCTGTGTGGAGGCGCACGCCCATTTAGATCAGCTTTTATGGACGTTTGCCTCGTTGCCTTCTTTATCAATCAAACATATATAGGCCTAGCGAGCGCCAAATCGCTATGTCTTGCACTTGAACTTGGAGCTTTCTCTTATCTTCATCTCTGGCCCCCGGATGAGCTGGTCACGATCCCGATCGACCAATCAATCACGTGCACCGCAGATGTACCTCTGAAGTACATCTCTACCGATGTGACGACGTCAACTTATCTTCATGAAACGGGCGAGGAAGTCGCTGTCTCCCAGGCACTAGTCATCTTGCCTTCCAGTAATCATAGCGCACCGGAACATAGTCGTCAAGATGACAATACCACTCACAAAAACCTCCGAAGTCCTCGAGTACATCGACCGTAAGATACACAAGACCAAGTTCAGGGGCGAGACGCAAAAGTTCCTGCCTAAATCTGCCTTGGATTTCGTGACTTGCAACGAGACCATTCGCCATGTCATCGCTGAGCAAAACGACGGGTGGCTAACTCCACAGGAGCAGGAGGAGTTAGTACAAGTGGTATGTCACAAAGGCCGCAAGATGTTCGCTACATGTATCTTCGGAGAGCTAGACATTAGGTGTCTAAGGGCCTTGCTTAACCATGGACTTGATGATAGCAAGTTCCCTTTTACAATCGAAGACTGCCCTGCCCAGAACAATGAACGCAAGTTTCGCAACTCGTTCATCGAAAACCAGGTCATCTTTGGAGCTACCTTCTTCAAGCTGGATTCGGAGCAGAGCCTTGATAACGACATGCCGAAGCCTATTGACTACGATGAGAGTAAAGTACTCGGCAGAGGCGCCTTTGGCGAAGTAGTCCAAGTTCAGATACCCGAGAGCCAACGCAACTTCTCGAGTGTAAGTACCTTTTCCTGAAGCCGAGCCTAGCCCTACTGACTGGATTTTAGGGTGCCAACAGAAAAGGCTACTTTGCAATGAAGATCACGCAGCACAAAGGAACCCGAGAAGAGCCGTTTCACCGGGCAATGGCAGAACTCCATCACCCCCATCTCGTCAAGTGTCTTTCAAGCTTCATATACAGCTCCAAATACTACATGATATACGAGAAAGCCGATTGTAACGTGGAGGAATTCATGGCACATAATTTCAATCCTTCCAGTCTTCCCAATCTGACCCTGAGGGACTTCGCACAGCAGTTATTCGGGCTTGCTGACGGCCTCTCCTTCGTACATAATCAAGGCCGATCTGAGTCCGACCGCAGCAGCAGCTTGCTCAGCGTACCTGGAGGCGGATCAGATAGAACGGGGTACTTCCACGATATCAAGCCTGAGAATTTGCTCATGTTCATCTATGATAAGGATGGGGAAAAGACCTACTGGATCAGATTGTCAGATTTCTCTTGCGCCAAAGTGGTCGAGCTTGTTGCATCTGTAAGTGGACAACATAGACACAGCTGGCGCAGCACGAGCAAATCAGGCACTCCGATTTATCGAGCCCCTGAGACCTCCAAGACTGGCGAAACTTCAAGACCCTACGATCTGTGGTCGCTTGGATGTGTCTATTTGGAGCTTCTGGTGTGGTTCTTGGACGGCTACGAAGCGCTACGTCAGTTTCGTAAGTCGCGCGAAGGACTCGTTGGTCCAAACGGTCGAGAAGACGAAGGCTTCTACTTCACACGAGACTACGACCAAGAGAATGCGCACTACGACGTTCGGCCAGCCGTGACGGAGAAGATGGAGGATATGTCAAGGCGATGCAAGGGATCACTTAAAGACATCGCTGACGTTATTCCTCAGCTCTTGCAGATTGCTCCAGACCGCAGACCAACCGCCAGCGAACTGGTGAAGTCACTGAAGCACATCGATTCAGGTACAAGGCCACCAGCTGAGATCGGCCCGTTACAACACAGCAACAACAACAACCACACCCCTTCTGTGTCGTCCCTTCCAACCTACAGCTCTGACTCGGATTCTGACTTTGGCGGTCTGATCAAAGTGCAACGGCCAACCAATGAACGATCAGCTCCCTAATTTCCAACCTCCAACCTCTTGATGTTTTTTCATGTCTTGTTCTTTTGTTTTAGCGTATGATGTTCGTGCATCTACTGGTTTTACGTTGGTCAGAGGCCAGAGGACGCTGGATGCACATTACATGCTGGCACTGTTGTAACATCCTGGGAATTGTACGGAGTTTCCTTCTTCATCGATCTGTTTTTGTGTACCTGAATCTTTTGATTTTGTTGCATTTTTCAATTGGTCGTTAAGGCGCTAAGAAAAGGCAGCAGAGCCTAATGCAAGAAAGGGCTGAGGATATCTCAAATCGGATACATACTTGCGCACGCTAGGGAGAGTACTTCACGACGCAACACAGCTGGAAGCTGAAAAGCATGCGTTTGAAAGTGTCTGCGGCCAGGTACAAATTAAAGCTATTATGTTAATTATAATGCAACTTTTTATCAAGTCACCCATTGATTTCAAGCATCGGTGGTTTAGTGGTAAAATTAGCCGTTGCCATCTTTCACAGGACAGTTTCGGCTAGCCCCGGGTTCGATTCCCGGCCGATGCATTTTGCAGTTTTAGTGTCGTTGTGGTCACATTGTTTTTTTGTTAGGAGGAGCGAGAGTTGTGGGATAGAGGCTCGCCAAAGTTTATTGTTTGACAAGCCGAGGTTGGAAACTGTGAACACCAACTTTGACCTGGGGAACTTCTCTTCCTTTGGTCAGCATTGTAAGTCGACATGGGGTTGTTTTCTGTCCTGTGATTGTTGTGTCCTGGCGAAACTTCATGGCCTGGAGTGACCAGACAAAAAGATTCTCTTTGTGCACTCTCCACGGCCAATACGATTGCATGAATGGGGTGAAGGCCTCCTGGACTGTATGTTGAAGACGTCTCTTAGTACGCTACTCGAACACAATTGTCTCCCAATGCCGCCCTATCTTCACCCAATCCTCTATGTAGACCTACCCGAGCTCCTTTCGAGACGCAAGTTTTTTGTTCCGCTCGAACAGCAACCCGCTGACGACGGGAAATATCCCCAGCTCTGCCCCGTCCTACTCAAGATAATTCTTCGTTGTCCGCTCTGCCCTGGTGTACGAGTAAATATGTTAATCTGACAACGACAGTGCAACGAACTCGTACAGAAGGTACCTGCTCGGGGGTGACAGAGCTTCCCGCCGGGAGTTGGTGACCTTGCCGCACAGCTCACCAACAACCGCGTTGTTTGTATTCATGATCTCTATACTGTAATGGCCGGGTCCTCGTCCGGAGTTTCACCAGGCGTCTGCAGTGCGTCTGTGCAAGAGCTCTGAAAATCGGACCAACGAATACGAATATTTTCCTATGTACTCATAACATCTAAACTTCGAGGGAGCTCATCGGTCGGTGAGTTTCGTAAGCAATCCTCTTAACTGGCAATCGCCCTGTAAAGCTCGCAGTTCCCATCGACTTCCATTCTCGCTTGCAAATTCGGCACTTCCCATGGATCGATGTCTTGAGATTTTGTAGCCCGCACAGCCAATACACATCATTCATCGCCATCATTCAACACATCTCATCTTCGGTGTGGTCCTGTGTTGTGCAAAGCCGATCTGCCTACAGGTAGTTGACATCGAGCTCAGCGTCAATCCTCATAACTTGTTCAATCGCTTGGGGGATGTTCACCGCCACAATACCACCATCCTTCCTGAATGCTGCAATTGTGCTGCGAATGGCAGTCAGAAGTGACGCTCGTGTGTTTTATATATTCTAAACGTAGCTCGGAGCCATAAAGGGAACCTCTTTTGTTTCAACAATGCACTAACGCGCAATTTCGATGAGTCGAAAGCCGTGCGACAGAGTCGCGCTGTTATTCACTTGGCAGTTGACAGTTGACAGTTGACAGTTGACATGCCTTGTAGTACGCTCACCAACTGTACATATTCGACATGTTTTCATCTCCAACCCTGAACCTTGAAGTCTATCTGCTGTAGTATGGCAAGATTGCTCGCGCTCAGAGCCAAGGAACAGCGAGACGGGAAAAAAGTGGGGGAAAGAGGTTTTGCGAAACGCAAGTGCTTCCTGAAACGGTAAGTAGCAGGTCATATGGGTTTCGAGTGAGAAGGCTTGCTCGATGGCCATGTCGGTGTAATAGTGGTGGTATAGTCTAAGGGACTGGAGGTATCGAGGTAAGAGGTCTGTGGCTCTTGCGATCTTTGATGTGGACGTTCATGGCAAATGCTATGGTCTGCTCGTCAGTGTGCTTACCTGAGCTTCATGATATTAGAGAAGGAGCCTGTCATCGAGACCTGACAGGTGACTAAAGAATCATATACCATCATAGACGTTGACTATTTCATGACAGCCCAGTGATGTTGCAAGACTCGTGCTCGGAGTGACAAAGAACTCTAAGCTGTATCGCCATTTGTCTGTGCGCGCTGAAACTAACGTATCATTGTCAGCAAACATCGACGAATTTTAGTCGCCTGACCGGGGACGGTGAACGTGTGTCTAGAGTGATTCACGAAGCGAGTCGTGGAATGTCATTGTGAAGTGTAGATACACACACATGGCGCATGGAGCACCTTCTAGCTTCCCCACCGCTGCGTTCTAGCCCCTTCCCCGCCGCGCACCAATCACGGCTCTGCAAACAGCGCTGCTTTTAACGTCTTCCGTCGACGCTTGCTCTCTTGACCCTCGATTTCCACCGCCGCGCCACGATCCCGGCATCCAAGACACCAGATTTCGCAGCTCCCAGAGAGAAAAGTTGACAAGATGGCTCGTGGTAACCAGCGCGACAAGGCTAGGGAGAAGAATATGAAGGAGCAGGCTGGTAAGGTGAGTCAGTCTCAGCCTTCTCTGGCAAACATGTGCTGACAGCATGGATAGAAAAAAGGAAACACGGTACGCAGCACCCTGCCTTTTTCAAATTTCCCATTCGCGCGTGGCCGATCTTGAAATGTGTGAAATTTGTTTTAAGCGTGGCTGACTCTTATAGATGTCCGGCTCTGAGCAACAAAAGGCCAAGGAAAACGCCGCTGCCATCATGCGCGCCAAGCAGGCTGCAGGTACGTCTATTGAATAACATCAATCTCTTCTGTCTCGTTCTAGCCGACCTCGCTGCGCTGGCAGCAGAGGTATGTGTGTCTCTTGTGGGCAGTGCTAATCCGCCGCGCAGCCGAAGCGAAGAAGGCCGAAGCGGGCGCCAACAAATAGATGCCTGAGGCACGAGCGAGCGGCGACCGCTCACGACCGCAGTGCGTATGAGTGGTGGGCGGACGCGACCGAACAGGGCGGGCATCAAACGGAGTTATGAGTGGTTGCCGTAATTGCAATAAGTTTTTGGGCGGTTGTTGGCTACTTATGACATTAACAATCGACGAATTTGCGGCCTTGTTTGCTGTGATGCATCTGCCCACTTGCGCCAAAACCCTCTGGGCGATGCATTCGACTTTACTGACCAGCAAAACATCAAAACTCGATTGCGCCAGCACTGCAAGGCATGCGTCGTAGGCAGTAACACCTCAGGGTATCCTTAAACACAAGATGGCATCCACAGCAGTCGTGACCAACTCGTGCCAACATAGTTCTAATGGGAATGTTATCGATTGGCGTCAAAAGGTACGCTGGCTTGCAAAGATTCAACACTCGATCATGCCAGCCTTTGGTTTTTGGAACGCAAAAATCGTAAGAGGCAGTGCATCCGAAAGATCAAGAATTGAGTCGATCTCTTGGATTCGTTACTGATTCTAAACAAATGAACCACATCTTCAAATGCGGATCACGGTATAATGCGAACGCCCTCGTTCATCAGAAGTGGTATAAATAATCGACGTGGCATCGCAGAAGCCAGTCTGAACGTGCCGAAGCCATAATAGAAGTCTCTCATTCCTTCACCAAACCCATCAATTAGTGCGACCTTCCCTTTAGTATATCCTTCATCTTCCTCTTCGATTCTATGCGATCATCCCGGCAAATCCACCAAAGTTGTTGATCGCCGCACTCGCAGGGAAAGAGTTCATGCCGCACAAACAGCTGCACGTGCAAGTCTGACCCGCACCATCCGTTCCTTGGCCTGCAATAACAGTCGCGGTGGCCAGCGCACCGCTTCCCGACGCCGTAGCAATAGCACCGCCACCAGCCTGGACCGTGACGGTGGTGGGAGCGGCGGCGGCCGCAGGGTCGACAGATTGGATGGCCGAGTCCTTGAGCGTGGTGCCGTTGGTTTTGATGGCGAGTTGCTTGAATTGCGCCATTGTCTTGTCGCCTTCGAATTTGGCGTTGATGCTAAATACCATGCCTTTGCCGCAGTGTTCGCCTTGAGCTTGTTTGCAGTACATCCCTATCATTTTATCAGCCAAGCCCCTGTCACCTCCAGGTACACGTAATAATAGACTCACATATCGCGTCAGTAGTGTCGACGGTCATATTCCAAGTCACGCCGGGCTTGCCCTCGGGGTTGGGCATGAAGCCCGAGTCCTTGCCGCCTTCCATGGCTTTGCAGGGCTCGGCAAAAGTGGACTGCGTGGCTGTGTGGTTCTTCTGCATGAACTGAAATTCGACAACATCGCCTACGTTGGCGGTGATGGATTCTGGCGTGTATCCGAGAATAGGAGCCATGCCGGTTTCGACAGGTTTCAATCCACCAACAACCACCTGGTTCTGTTAGACGGGGCGTGATAAGCCATAATCAGAAAGGCTTACGGTATGTGTAGCTGGTCCGCTTGCAGCTGCTGGCGCAAGACTCATGACCTGCATCTGGGCAGCGGCCAGACCGGCGACAATAGGTAGTGCGTTGATGTACTTCATTATGACTATTTCTTCGTGATGTCGTGAATGCGAAAGGAAAGTGACCGCCTGGGCTGTGTATAACGGTGTCGTTGATTGGAAGGATCGAAAGGCGCTACGAGAGCCGGCTCTAATAGACGAATGAAGAGAAAGACTAGAAATGAGAGTGGAGCACACGCAACTAGACACTTATGAGGCAGGATGGGGGAGAGAAGAGAGGTGTGCCTGGGACATCAAGTGCTTAAGAATACGCATGAAATTGTACGCCTGGGGTGGCAGCGAGGCCGGACTCATGACGAAACATAATACTCTTGTGGCTAAGCAAAAACTGCTTGAAACGGGCTGCCAGCTGCAAGAATCGACAGATTCCAGGCGAAGTGCTGAGGCCCGTTGGCGTGGCGGGGTATCGTGATGCTTGATCTGTTGGAGGTGGGTTCGAGGTTGTCGCAGTACTGTCGCAGATCTGTCTCGCTTCCTGGCTGCACGGCTCAGCGATGGCAATCCAGCTTTCGGAGCAAGGCCTCAACCAGTAGGAACGCCTGGATGAAGAGGCTGGAAGGCTGCCTTCCGCATGAAGGTTCTTGGGAGTTCATCTCGCAGCGCAGGTCCTCCGAAGGCTGTGAGGCAGAATGTGTTGGTGGGTGCCACCCGATCCGGTTAGATCGATCATAGACTTGCCCCTTATTGGTCCAGTAGTTCCATTTTCGACATCTCAAGCTCTTGCGGGATGTTGGGCATGCTCAATACACTCAAATCTCCAACATACGCTGTTTGTGACGTTCGTCATATCTCTCGCCCTCATTGCTTTGGTGGAACGTCTTTCGGAAGCTGCTGTCCCGCATGCAGGCCAGTGTAGTACCCTGCATAGTACCACGACATCATAATGTTCTTGAGGTTCTCGTCTTGAACTGTCAAGACGTCAGCTTGTCAAGCTCCATAAATCTAACGAACGAGTGACTGTTAGTCCCAAAACGTACCCGTCCCTAACAGAGCCTGAGGCATTGCGGCGAAGACATTGTCATGTGGCGCTGCGGTCCCTGCATTTGCTGACTGGGGTTGGTTTAGTTCTGCGGATGTTGCTGTTTCCTGTCGTTTGTCAGGCATGGATCTACATGTCGCGTGCGTGCATTGCCGGCTCGTACCTGCGGCTGAGCCTCTGCCTGATCAACCTGCTCGGAATCCTCCGTCTCTTGCATTGAGTCCTCGGTGTCCATCTGATCCGAGTTGCCGTTCGCCTCGACGACAGCTCCAGCAGCCGCTTCTGCCTCGCCTATCAGGTCGCCATGATCCCTACAATACTCAATACCGCGGATATTTAGACGTGAAGTCTTTGACTTACTCGCGCAGCTCTCTCAACTCCTCCTCACTTAGGACATCTTCTAGGCGCTTGCCGGATTTGGCGATGCTATGGTACTTCTGGACCCATATCAGCCGGTGAAGCACGTGATGAGAGTAGGACACCCACCTCATATTCAGCGACAGCGTCGTTCCAAGAGTCTTGTAAGAAGGAATCATCCCAGGCGTTCTTGTCGCTCATGTCAATTCCTGTTGCCATGGTGAAGGCTCACCTCTGCTCGTTCGAAATACCAGATCTAGGCACGGAAACGTGAATGGAGCAGAGCGAGAGAAGGCGTGTATTGGAAGCCTGAAGTGACACAATAGTCTGCCAGTGTAATTACAAGCGGTCTTCAAGAAAGTGCTTGTTGACAGTTGTGTCGTTGCAGACAGTCACCGCCTACCACTCGCCTTAGCGGGAAATTGCTAGCGCCAAAAAGTGCCGCCAAAAAAGTTCAGGTGGAAGGAGCTCAAGCCTCGACACTTTGAACTTTCACAAGACCCTATTCTTTTCCCCACGATACACAGCAGCCCTAGCATACTCAGAATGGCCGCTGCAGACGTCGCGAGCAAGAAGCGCAAGGGTACATACAATTTAGTCACTCCCATATTTTCCCTATACTGATATTACCAGGCGCATCTGAGGCCGCGCCCAAGGCGAAGAAGCCCAGAAAATCGGACGACATTGCTGCCCCCGCAAAGCCTGCAAAATCCCCCAGAGCCACCAAAGCTGCGCCCGCACCTGCTGCTGAGAAGCCTGCAAAGAAGTCTGCGCGCAAAACGGCCGAGGACATTGTCTCCGACAACGAAGCGTCCGCCGCGAAGCCTACCAAGGCTACAAAGGGCAAGAAGAAGGCTGAGCCTGTCCTCGAGGCCAACGGAGATGAAGATGAGAGCATGCTTGACTTCGATGTGATCGAGGCGAAGAAGGAGACACCCAAGAAGGAAGCGCCGAAAGCCAAGGCTACCAAGGCGAAGAAGGGCAAGAAAGAGCCCCTAGCAGAGCCCGAGGTCGTTGAAGAGCAGGTCGTAGAGGCACCCAAGGCCAAGGCTACAAAGGCGAAGAAGGAAAAGAAGGTACAGGAAGAGCCCGTCGAGGACGTTGCTGAGGTAGATGCAGTCGTCACTGAGGATGCAGATGTCGAGGATGCAGCAGAGGAGGATGACCAGACTGCCGCACTACTCGCCGGCTTCGGCAGTGACGATAGCGACAGCGAGAACGACATCGACTTCCCCGAAGACCCAGCCGTCGTTCCGAAACTCACAAAGTCGCAAAAGAAGGCCATAGCCAAAGCCAAAGACACACCCAAGGCCACTGAGCCAGGTGTGATTTACATCGGGTATGCAGCTCATCACCTCTTTGAACTACTCTCATACTGACCATCACCAGCCGTGTTCCCCGAGGTTTCTTCGAGCCCCAAATGAAGAAGTATTTCTCTCAATTTGGCCGCGTCCTCAATCTGCGCCTGTCACGCAACAAGAAAACCGGGGCTTCCAAGCACTACGCCTTCGTCGAATTTGCGTCTGCAGAAGTCGCAGACATCGTCGCCCGGACAATGAACAACTACCTTATGTTCGGCCACATCCTCAAGTGCGCGCTCATCCCTAAAGAGCAGGTGCACGAGAATCTGTTCAAAGGTGCAGGCACACGATTCAAGGTTGACCCGAGGAACAAGAAAGCCGGATTGGCAATGGAGAGGGGTGCCGAGAGGGAGGTGTGGGAGAAGAGGGTCGCGAATGAGAACAAGAGGAGGAGTGGGCGGAACAAGGATTTGAAGGAGACGTTTGGTTATGAATTTGGAGCGTCAAAGGTTAAGGCTGTGGAGGACGTCAAGGCCGGAAAGCAGCTTGAAGTCGACGCGAGCGAGCCCCAGCAGGTCCTCACCGAGGCGCCGGCAGAGACGAAGGCCGAGACGAAGGGCAAGAAGGGCAAGAAGGCTGCAAAGGCCGCTGAGCCTGAGCCTGTCGTCGAAGAGCCCAAGGTCGAAGCACCGGCAAAGAAGACAACGAAGAAGCGCAAGTCCGACGTCGCATCTGAGGCTCTCGCTGCTCCCGCTGAGAAGCCCGCTGCTGCTGCGTCCAAGGCAAAGAAGGCGAGGAAGGCTAAGGCTTAGGCGCCCGACGTTCCCGAACCTCTAGAGCGAGTGAAGTGGAAGAGAGTGTGGGAGTGGCTTTGACATATATAGCTACTTCGGTATCGGCTTTTATTGTGCTTGTTTTCACGGATACCATAGGGAAAAAGCGAATGCATCTTCATATCATGTCGACCATCGTCAATTCTGTGTGTGGTAGTGATGGATTGCTTTCATCTCTGACTAATAAGACTACTATTTCTCTCCAGCGTCCAACCGTTCACCGTCTTATTACCCGTACACATTGGGCAGCACTCCTTCTAACCAGTGCCGCTAACAGCCAGCTTCATCAGATGATCCATAAACGTCTGCAAACTAACATCATCCGTGAAGATGGTCTGCGCCGACTGGCTCACACCACCGTAGCTCTGTGTCGTATGCGTCGTCGATGGGTTGAGCTTGCTGAGCAAGAAACGTGCCTGCGAGCCTCCAGCATCGCAAACAATGAAACGTGGCAGCGGGAAGCGGTCCTGGATGAGATCCTTGGCGTCCTCCTTCGGGGCCTCAAGCAGAGTGGCGAAGTTCTCGTAGCCTTCCTGGTCCTGATATCCCGCCTTACGCCACTCGGCCATCGTCTCACCGTGGAAGATGAGGATGTGGAAGAAGGTGTCAAGAAGCAAGACGGTCTCGTTCTGGATAGAGGACGAGTCGAGGAGAACGGGCTGACCGCCTTCATGGTCGAAGCCGTAGCTGTCGAGCGTGGGCTGAATCATAATGAGAGAGTTGCTAACATCCTCATGGTTCAGAACGTGACGGTAGAAAGCGGTTTCATCGGGCGAGTTGTTGAAGACCTGCAAGAATTGCGAACGGCGGAGATGGAACATGAATTGTGGGTATAATGTGAAGTTCTTCTCGAGCCTGCGGACGTTAGTAAGAGGTCTAGTGATAGAGTGTAACTTGCATACCTGAAAGATGATGGGTCATCCTTCCTGTACTCAGCGAAGCGCGAGCATAATCTGATAAGCATGCGGTCGACCCATCTGAGGACATCCGGACCATCGTCGACTTCAGCCTTGAACACTGCTATCCTCGACATGAGGACTGCTGCTGCTTCCTGATCGAATGACTGTGCGATCGCTGGGTCGCCAGAAGGTCCACTCAGGTTGCGCGCAACTGTGGTGACCCTCAGATGGAACTGACCAGACGAGTGCTGGTAGTATGTGAGGAACTGCATCATGCCCTTCTGAGGTCCCGCCTGCATCTGATTTGGACCACCCTGGCCGGCAATCTCGAAGTAGATACCGTATGACGATTCGGGGTCGATACCGCACATCTTCCAAGAGCATGTATTGCCAATGCCGCACTCGGTCTCGCCGACAGACACAGATTTCTTGTTGTTCGAGATAGCGTGACCGATCAAACCGGTGACCTTCAACTCCTTGGTAGTAAGGACCTCGAGGTTGGCGTTAAAAGCCATCAGTAGGTTGTCTTGGTCGTCCTTGTTGAAGATGCGCACGAATGACTGCTTGTACATGGATGATGTGAAGCTATCCGTGAGGATCATATGTCCACCGGTGGAGTTCGACAGACCGCGCATCTCGAGCAGACCGACCTGGTCGAGACAACCAGCGAAAATATCGACGATGTGACCGTTCTGTGCGACACGCTTGGCGAGGTTTTCGTAAAACTACCACATGTTAGTGCTAAACTTTCTTCACTTATCAGCTGACCCACCTTCAACGCCTTCTTGTAGTACTTTATGTTATCGCGGTCAATGTCGTGGTGCGATCGGATTGCCTCCTTCAGCTCAGGGCCAACGACCATACCAGGACCCTCGGTAGCCGGGCCACCAGAGAACAACATGATGCGCGCACCAGCCTCGCGGTGGCGGAATTCCAGCAGTCCAGCAGCAATGCTCAGCGCAACACCAGTACACCTCAGTGGGCGCTTGTCGTTCGCAACAGGCCAAGGGTCCCTCTGGAGCTGCTCAAGAGCATTGGTCAACTGGAACTCGCACTGCGAGACAGGCAGGAGGAAACGTGTGTCGACATTGCCCATAGGCATCTGCGGTCGGCCAGGCTGCTGGGGCATGTTCGGCCGGGGAGCAGCCTGCCCAAGGCCAAGCATCTCGTGAACCTGCTTTGTGGAGTAGTCCTTGCTACCACGGAAGACGTAGGACTTGGCGCATTCGGTATAGCCAAGCTCGTGTACTTGGGCCTGTAGCTGTCAGCTTGTTTCTACGTGCAACTCTGTTCAGGTAGTCCTACCATTGTGCCGTATGTGATCAGACCGACCAGAGCGTACTGTGGCAGCAGGCTCAAGCTCATGATGATCGAGTCCTTGAGCGCCTTCAAACTGTCCTCCTCCTGGCAGGTATCAACAACAAACAAGAAGATCGGTGGGGCAGGCGCCGGGCGAGGCAGGCGGTATTCGATTGTCGTACTGCCGGGGTGAAGCTCTGGCGGGATCTGCTCGGCGGAGATGTCCTTGTAGTGCGGCGGCAAGGCGTTTCGCTGCAGACAGAAGGGGCATATCCACATCCTTGCGCGCATATCGACCTGGCTGGGACAGAGTCAGCGTGTGCTGTCTATGTGTACCATCTATGCCCTACCAGAAGGGGTTGAGGATGGCCTTGCAAGGCGCTTTGCAGGCGACGGGGTCATATTGGAGGAGCGGAGTGTCGGTCTTCTCCTTCAACGGAGTGTAGAGAGCACCGATGGGGACAACGAGCCGCGACGCTTCCTTCAATGCATGTCAGCATGTTGTCTGTTGACCGCGCATATCGAGCGGTGAACTGCGGGAGTGCCGTACCATGCGAGAGCTGGGCAGCGTGTTCCAACTGAGGCGAACGCCGTCTGTGTCCTCAATCTGGCTCCATTGGTCCTTGAGAGCCTCAAAGTCTGCCATGGTGGGTGGTGTCTATGCGGCGGCGGCAGCGGCGGCGGCGGTGTTTGGGCGATGTCTCGTGGAGGGGAACGAGGACACCCACAATTCGATAGCGAGGGGCTGGCGGTGCGCAAGCGGGGGATTAGACGGTGTTGACGGTATTCGAGCAATTAACAGCGTGGCCACAGCAGGAACAGGCTGCAACAAGACCGCTGGACTGCAAGGTGTACTGTCCCAAAGCTCTCGATGTCGCTGTTAGGCTCGTCACAAGCGGCCAGATTGGCAACTGCGGTCCAGCATTCCAAGCACCTTGCCCCATTGAGCCTAGCCCAAATGACAACCTCCAAAACCCAAATTTTCCAACCCTCTGCCCCTTCTTCTCTACATCGCCAGCAATACAAACACTACTTACGGCAGCCCTATCGTCTCCCATGGCGAGGGCTGTTTTCGCGCTGCGCGTAGAGGAGACCAGGCCCATGGCTGGGCGCCCGACCTGGATAAACTCATTCTGAGTATCATGAGAGGTTGGGAATCAGCAGAGGCCACATCCCTTCATCTTGCATCACGTTCCGCTTAAAGCAAATTGCTTCATTGCTTGTCCGAGTTCAAACATCGCGATGCTATCCATTTGGTGTTATTCTATGACCTAATCGTCGACCCTACTGTACTGCGGCTGTACCACCAAAGCTACATCATGTGCTTTGCATAGCCAATGACTGGAGTCACTCGATGTTCTTTGCCGTCTAGAACTTGCTCTGGTTATCTTCTTAGTCCGGCACGGTGAACTCCAGCTTACTACGCTTTCCATTGTTGCCACGGAGTCACCGTCGTGCTCCTGCTTGATGCGGATGCTGTCGCGCTTCTGCACGTGCTCTCTCCAAACTCCAAGCACGCTCTACGTGCTCGCACTCTGGATCGTGTTAGCAGTTGTCCTGAATGTTGAGTTTGTCACTTGCCCTGTGGTGCTCCAGCAGAATCATGAGATCCTTCCTGCCTAGACCCTCCAGCCCAGTCACGCTGCCTCGGTATGCCTTGATGAGAACCAACAGTTCTGGAATACTCAGACCGTCCTGATTAGCACGACTGTCCGGAGTTGGGTGCGCTTGTCGTGGTGTCGATGCAGAATCGGTAGCGGGCGTACGAGAACGTGAAGGGAGAAAGATGGGCTCGGGCGTTGTGGGTACGATGCGCAGCGCCTTAAGCATCGCTATGGATAAGAGTTCAGTCAAGCTGCGATGTTGAAGAAAGCTTAGCCTAACTTACCAAGCGACCGGTACTTGAAGTTAAAGATAGCGATGGCATGTTCATCATCGTTGCCGTCGACGTTGGTGGAGCAGAGCGTGCGAACACCTTTTTCCCGCTTTGGCCAATCGACACTGCAGAATATCAGATTTCGGAACATTAATCGGATTAGACCGACAAACCTTCCATGATGAGACAGACCAAGATCCTTCACGATTTTCTCTGGTACACGGCCGAATTCAGAAATGCCTTGTGGTCTTTCTCCCGTAGATCGTGTTGGGCGTCTTGTCGCACAGGCACGTATATTCTTGACACGGTGGATAAGGACAGTGATGACACCAGTCGACTTCAACCTTTCTGTGGTTGCTTGATCGAGCTCTCTACAAGAGTCCAGATATATATATCAAGTCAGCGCGCACTGTGGTTGGTCTGGCCATTGCACTTACCGAGCACGAATTTCGAGAACTTGAAGTTGGAAACATGCCATCTACCGCCGATCTTCGACCGTGTACCGGCGAAGCTGTGGCCTTCAGCCTTCTTGAGCCGGCCTGATCGGTAAAGAGAGCCGCCGACCTTGTGGCCATCGAGACGGATTTCCACACAGACACCAAATCTGCAGGTATAGGCGTCGTTGAACTGTATGTGCGCCTCGAAGGCTCCATCCGTGTCAACCTGGACGTATTTAGTGAACGTGTTGTGTGATTCATTGGTTTGGCTGTCGACAAATTCGTTCAGTGCTTTGCCATTTGAAACCACTTTGACCTCCAGGCCAGGGCAGCTGTTCAGGATAGCCATAGTGTTATGCTTGAGGTGGTGATTGCGAGTTTAGGTGCAAGAGATAGCAAAACTGGGGGCGACTGGGGGCTTCATATTTAGAAGAGGCAGTTGCAGTGAAACGGAGCTACGCAAAGGTCAGAGAAGATTTGCGGTGAAGGTGAAAATGATTGTGGGTTCAGTTCACAGTTACTACGACATAAGATAAGTCAGAGACGTCTGAGATTAGGCGGCAGAACAGTGGACAATGAAAGAAGAGAGCTTTCTCAACCCGCCGTTGGCCTTGCTATTAAAGGCTGCGCACGTCATAATGCTATTTGTAATGAGCCCTGAAGGTCCCCAGCATGTTTTAAAGCAGGAATATCGATCGAAAGATCTCAGATCTCATGTGAGCTGAATGGGAATTCCTAGGCTTTCGCCTTCAGAATAAAGGTCATATGTCATGCCTGAGCATTGTGATTTCAGGAGACAACACCAGAAAAAAAACCTTCTTTGATCGGGTACTTTGGTAGGTCAAGAGATGCAATGGACGGAACTACCATTGTAGAAAATTCCCTTTGCTCTACTTGGAGACCCATCACATACGTCTCATAATCTAGCCAAGTGCACGAACTCAGGCGTGAACCTTGAAGGAGGATATGTCGTGAAATGAGATGTTCACCTAAATCCTGCCTAATACTGAGGAGATGCCGCAGCACTAATGCATAGCCTCCTTTTCCTCATGCGATTTTATCGTAGACATTGCAAGCGCCCTGGAAAGCGATTTTGTTAGTACCAGTAGAGGTGAGTTCCTGTAATGCCTCTTTTTTGATACGACCCGTGTTTCCTCAAACTAATAAATGTCATAGATCGCTCAGGCGGGTCAATTCATTTATGTTCATCTCGTTAAACTGATGCTTCCGGCCAACATCCTGTCCACTAATCTGTGATATCCTGCCCTCGTGAAGTAGTTCTCGTGGAGATCGTGCAGGAGATAGACAGTCGAGCGCACATTGACCCCGTTAAGATAAACTCGCTTTGCAAACAGGCGCATGGACAGATGGCTCGTGATCCGTGGCCTGATGACGAAGGTCGCGCCTGAATATGCTTCGACGTACTTCGTGATGGTCTCAGATGATCCCTGTTCATTCTTTTGGTCGTTGTACTCCTGTAGTGGCACACCATTCACCAGAGTCTTACCCGTGAGACTGAAACGATCCGAGTGTTCGGTGAGATCGAAGATGGAGCAATTTTCAAGAGCAACACTGTAAGCTCGCATCTTAGTGAGGTGGTATTGGCGTAAAAGGCAGGTGCTTGAACGTCACTGCCACTTCAAGTGCCCGACCCAAGGTGAAGGCTTTATTTTGCAAGGAGGAGCAAAATCACGAGCGAATATGACACAGAAATAAGCATTCAATTGGCTTTCAAGATGCATTGGAAAAGAAACGCGATAGTGAAAGTAAAGCTGAACCTACTCCGAGCTGTCGACAGTATCCACTGTAAGATACGGGTACGGCGAAGACATGGTGGGCCTCCACCCTACATGATGTAGGCTTATCTCTCAACCCAGCACGGTCACCTCTTCGTCCGTGTGAGACCGCTTGCAGCTTCGTGTCTCTATAACAAATAGACTGTCAGCGTGTTCTAGTACATGTTCTTGGACGTCATTCTAGTGTTTGGACATATTCTTGGCCTCCTGCTTCCTGATTTACACGCCACCTTCTCATCTTTTGCTTGATACTTTTTGCTTTGTTTTACGTGCGCTACGATAACCAAGGGGGCTCTCTGTGCCTTATTCTGATCACGAGCTATTCTGCTATGGGTTCGAGCTCGCGCTCAATATTGGGTTCTTTGTAGATATGGATGTGTAAAGCTCAAATTGTAGATTATAATGTTGCAGTTAGTCGCTCACATGGTCAGGTGTGATCAAATATCTCCTTTCAATGCCTACTCTGGTATGGTACCTATCATTGGTAGCTTCTTTCGCGGCAAAGGCTTTCTTGAACTCTCATGTTCTTGAACGAGTGGCTTTTCGGAGTTGCTGCTATAATTGGAAAGTCAAGGGTTTGTGATCTGACGAGGTGATATCTCGATGTACCTCTTGTATTTGACTTCTTTGCGTATGCTTTTGAGCTACTGAGCGTCGTCACACTCTTCCACTATGCAACACTTGAGTCGTAAGAACCATAAGCTATGATTGCCGTAAAGAACTACCAAGTTTCAGCTCTGCGAACTGGTAATTATGATGGAAGCACTTCTCAACCTTGAAGAATGTTACCCCAGCCATCTTCCCGCCCCTGATAGGATTGGTGGCTGACCTCGCTTTCACTGAAAACTTATCAGTGGGTCCATTCATTAGTTCTAAACTTAGTCTGATGAAAGGTGACCTTTCGTCCTCCATTGTTGATATTCCTTTGTTCTGGTTCTCCGCCGTGAGCCTGTTCTGATACTGACCTATTGGATCGAATTCGTGTATGCCCTGCACCCAGTTAGAAAATTACAGCGATTCTACCTAAATTTGCAACCTATTCTGCCTCGATCGTCTCAACTGTAGACTCAGAGCTATCGGCTATCTTAAGTTCAGCAAGCAGTGAAAGATGTCTTCATGGCTTCACTCCTAGACAGTAAGTTTTTTTAAAGTAGAACTTTTGTACGTCCCATATCATATTTACGGTTAATACTGCTTTGCAGAGGGTTTCAATCGTATACTGATAGGACTATAATGTGTTTAAGAGATGGCTCACAACGTGGGTAGTATCGTTTAGTTGAATCTCACACAGATTACCTTCGCATGATCGAGGGGGATTGGTGACTGTGTATCCGATTTCGAAATTCTTTCCTTTTCCTGCTTGAATGCAGTTTGTTAGTATTCCTATGGCCGTTGGCTGACTTTAGTCTTGGTATCCAGGCTACGGAACTTCTTCAAAAGGTATATTAACCACGAGATCAGGACAGCGTAAAGAATGGCTGTGGCCTTGACGCAGAACTCGATTTACTTAGGCGATGACAAGTAGTATAGGAATTGAAGTTTGGACAAGCAATCGGCAGCAGGGCAGAGGACTTCCTTGTGTGATAAACAGCAAATAATGATCGCCATCGTACCATCGCCATCAACCGGCTCAAGTTATGCTGAAAAACCTATCTGTAGCGCAAGAGGTTGATGTAACTTCCAACAACCTACCAGACGTCTTGCCGGGCTATGCACGGGGTGTCGAGTGCTCCTTTGGAGAGCAAGGAACTCTGCTTGACTCCTCAGGACAAGTTCAAACACACCCGTAGTTGCACGAGAGCGGTATAATTCAACGCCTAGATTAAATTATTCCCGGTGCTTGACCGACATTGGGGGAACAAAGCATTGAAAGTATCTCGATCAGTCTCAATCATCTCAAAGTAGAACTTCGAAACGAGCTTTCCAGCGTCTCCACTCACCGCAAGCATCATTGTAGGCCTGCTCTGTGACCCCACCACACCACGGAACCACTCCATGGGCAGCATCTCGATACCCTCTTCTCGAACAAGAGTTCTCGATAATCGCCCCGCAGGACTGGCACTGGGAAGACGTCCATCTGCAGCTCACCCAATCAATGCACCATCATGACGCATCGGCATCATGATCGCCAGTCTTCACGCACAATTTTGCGAGCAGAGTTTGTGCAATCGCGTCACCTTTGCGATTGTAGAAGCAAACAGCCGCGGAGCGACCTGTTAGAAGACTCGATGGCCTCGATCAAGAGGATGATAAGGTTCTCAAGCGCAGCCGCTCAAATCGATATCCTAGAATTCATGACGACTTGGACAAAGATGAACTTCGCGCCGCGTTTCAAGCTTACTGAGAGTTCGCAGGGCTAAGCGCATAAGAAATGTGACAGTAGAGGGGTGCAAACTCTCAGTGGTTTCCTTCAAACCCTGCTTTCGCTGTTGACGTCGTGCCCCACGTTCCTGCTTCCACCCCCTCGGAAAGTATGCCCGTGAGACCCAAATTTGCTCCCCGTTGAGATGCAAGAATGGTTCGACGTCGGGGTGAACCAACACTTGCGTCTGCCTTCAGGTCTATCTTCACGCGGAAATTCACCACTTCGGCGTGATTGAGCACACAACCGTTGAGATCTGGCTCAGCCCTACATGACGCAACGATCGCAGCTAAACCTTTTGTCGGGCTAAAGTTCGGACGAAAAGAGCGCATGTGACGCACGGCCGAAGATATTATCGGCCGACTCATTACCGAGTGAACGCCTTTGCTGTGCACTCACCTGATCATCAGATGGACTTCGTACACTTCGTGACACTCGCCGCGCACACCGAAGCATCCACACTTCACACAATCCTTCGCTATCTCCGAAGCGTCCTTCATGTTGCTTTGAAATCCAACATGTATATTTTCACGGCATCTGGATCCCTAAGTTCTGCTGCTCAGCCTCCATGTGCTACCCCGCTAGCGTATGCGGGAGGGAACGGAAGGGCGTCTGGACCCAGATCTTATGCAGGCTGGCGATGTGGTCCACACGTTTAGGGTGCTGACAGGAACGTGTTTGTGGTGCAGACGTGTAGGGGTGTGAAATCTAGACCTGAGGTTGAGGCTCTTGGGAGGTAT
Organism: Sclerotiophoma versabilis; assembly: GCA_012274445.1. Taxonomy (NCBI): domain Eukaryota; kingdom Fungi; phylum Ascomycota; class Dothideomycetes; order Pleosporales; family Didymellaceae; genus Sclerotiophoma; species Sclerotiophoma versabilis. The sequence goes on from JAAROD010000093.1 coordinate 1,213,153, forward strand.
CGGTGCATGGTAGGTTGTGAAGTTACTGTAGATTTTGGGGGACGCAAAGCCGAGAGAAAAATCGGCGACACCGAATTTGTGGGCTCTGTAGAAGGCCATGTTAGGCACGGATTCCATGTAGCTGTCATGAAAAACGTGTAGTATCTACGGGCACAGAAAAGGGGGTTGGCAAGTCACGGAGGTTATGGCAGAGAAGTCAATGAGGTTGAAAATGTTGTACATTCGAATCTTGCTCGAGTGCAGCATTAATTATCAGTAGAAGGATATCATAACATCTAGCGTGCAAAGAAAAGGCTCTCCTGCCTCAGACCCGTCTATTGCTGCTCATCATCGCTTTTGCCTGTGCCATAAAACTGTTCGTAAACATCGTACCATGCGCCCGCTCGTAGAACACTACCGAAATAAAAGTACTGTAAACCCATGCAGGCTCAGATTGTGTTGTACATTGAGAAAAACCGCAACGCTGTGCCAAAAAATCGGGTTCGGCCAGCGAAACTCCAGATGCTATGCAAAACAGGACCGGAAAAAGTAAATGTCGCATGTCTTGCAATGCAGTGGACACGCAAGGGATGCAAAGCCGAAACAAGTAGCTGAACAAGTCCAATGCAGCTGCAATTGTTGCAGCCGAGGTAGTAGAATCTTGGTGAGCGCACTGATGCGCAGAAATGGTGTTCGTCGACCTTGACACCGCGAAAACCTCCGCTGTCCGCTCCCCCTGAATGCACCGCAATCCCGATGTTGCAGTGAACACCAAAGAAAACCATCGCAAAGGTCTAGATTCAAGAGTTTCAATCAGAACCTCCTCTGCGCCTGTGCTTCCCTGGAAAGTCCACCTCGGGGTGCACAACACGCATATGTCGTGTAAGTGCATCGTTGCGTGAGAAGGTCTTCTCCTCAACACAGAGTGCGCAGCGGACCTTTTGCTTGCGAGCGTTATGAATAGTGTCCTCGTGACGAGTGAGATCATACGGTCGGGAGAAAATCGTGTTGCAAGGCTTGCCGGTTGTGGGGTTGATGCGCTCACACTTGTGCGGCCCCGCCTGTGTGTTGCGGTCTAGGACAGCCGCTGATGTCACACTGGGGCCGAGATTTGCATTCCGATGACCCTCACGCTTATGCTTCTGTAGCTTTTGTGGAGTCTCGAATCGCTGTGTACACCCGTGATATGTGCAAGAGTATGTCCCGGAGTCCGCGGCAGATGATGCTGGCTTGCGCAAGAACTGCTCGACGCTCGACTGGCTACCATTTGGTGGATCGGCCTCACTAGCGCTCGACTCCATCGAAGTCAGGTGAGGATGAGTGGGAAACTCTGGTGTCTGTTCCACTGCCGAAGTCATGGGGGTACTTCGATATTGTGATGTGGCGCCCATGGGCATGCTGGTCATGTTGCTTTGTACCGCAGGAGTAACGAAATTGAAGCCTGATGTTGTTGGAAGCGAAGGTGCAGTCGATGTCGAGAAGTTAGATGAAAACTGTGGTGTTGCCCAACTGTCGCGTCGGTAAGACTGTGCGGATGCTGTGTCGAAGTTGGATTGGTTACCGCTTGTATATTGGTCGCCACCGTTATATTGGTTGTCGTACTCGTTTGCGCCACCGTCCGGAAACAATGGCATCTTCGAATCCTCGTCTTCTCGGTAATCCAAAAGGGCGTCTTTTGGCGAAATGGTCTTCACCGCGGACTCGTCGGACTGCATCTGTGGCTTCATCGCGTACGCTGCATCTGCCTGGCGGTTCTGCTCACGTGTCGCAGCAGCTGTATTGAGCATTGGTGAGTTGAAGTTGTGGCTAGGCTGACGGTAAGGTGACCCCTTGCGGAATGGAGAGTCACCGCGCGAAGCTGTACTGCTTGGCGAGTGTGACCGCGCATACTGGGCTGCCTGCAGCGCACGCTGGATGTTCTCTGTGGTGTTACTGCGGTAAGGCGACAGCAGCGATGGCTGCGTTGGCTTTGAAGGTTGTACTGCTGGTACAGATGCTGCGTTTGGGTCGTAGAAGTTGTCGGCAGCAATGTCGGTGTAGGTCCGTTCGAATTTTGGTACAATGGGCTGCTGTCGTGTGTCTGAGGTTGTATCGTAAGTACAGAACTCGTTGAAAAGCCATGAGTCGACCTTGTGGAGTGCCTCACCATTTGCGGACTTAACATCAGAATCATCCAGTGCTGTGTGTGGTGTCGCAGGTGAATCGTAGCTTGACACTGATTGCCTCGCTGAGTGTGCAAAGTCTGGCACATCATCGCCTTGATCCATTAATGCCTGCTTCATCGACATATGTGCAGCCATGGTTTGATCCATGTTGGATTGCTGTGCGTAGTTGTTGAATGCGGCCTGGTTCATGAAAGAATCTTGAATAGGTGTTTGGGAGGGAGTGGGCAGATGATTCGAGAATGACCTAAGTGATGTGTCAGCAAAAGTCGTTGACATGCAATGCAGCCGCGCGGTCTGGGGCTGAGAGACGTACTGGTAGTTGGCTGTTGGTGCAGGCTGGTACTGCGAAGCACTAGATCCTACTGATGAGGAAGAGGATGCGCGCTGATGTCCTCTGTTCTGGTTCTGTACAGGCGTCTGCAGTGACTGGTTCTGTACATTACCATACGAGTTCCAGCCGCTCGAAAGCATGGATGACTGGTAGCCGTTCGAAAGAGGCTGCGGTGTGGGAGTCGACTGCTGCACACGGATCGCCGGGTTCGCAAAGTCGGTATATGCGCTCGTCATGAAAGAGTTGGGCGCGTTGATGTTTGTGCTGTAAGACTGCTGCTGAGACTCAAGGTAGTCGTTGAGCAGCTTCTGGTCAAACAACTGTTGTTGTGTGGCGAGGTGTTGTGGTAGTTGTTGGTAGGCAAGGTGTTGCGAGGAAGGTGGTGACGGGATGGTCGGCGTATAGTGCTGTGGTACAAGATGCTGACGTCTTGTGGGTTGCGCTAACATAGTGTCGAAAGGGAAGGTAAGGGACCAAGCCGGGTGGCAAGTCGCTTTATACTAGTGATTCGACTGGCCGGTGACTCGGGTAGGGCTCGCCGAAAGAGAGTCTTGATGAGGTGATCTGTGGAAGACGGTGGAATGTTGATTTGAATAGGTCCGGTTCTTCTCGGGCTAACGGCTTTAATGATCTGTGTTCCCGGGCTGTAATGGATTGTAAATTGTTGAAAGATTTTAGACGGCTTGGGTGTGCTGATTTGGTGCGGATTTTACTTCGCTTTTGAACAACGTCATAGAGGAGGAACGACCGGGGTCCCACTGCCGTGTATGCATGGCGTTTCTAGAAGGCACGCTAAGGAAACGATCTGCAGTCACCCAACACTGAACCCTGTACACCTCGAAAAGGTGGCAGTGCTGAAAAATTCCAAACAACCCTGCTCGGCTGCGATCCGAGAAACCAGTAATCGACTTCCTAAGAATACCAGCCAACAGTAGATCGACACTGGCAGAGATTTACAACCCGGCAGTCGCAACGTGTACAAGCTGCAGGTGGAAGGATGGAACCCAGTTCTTCCGCGTGGGATACTCGGTAAGATCTCCTTAACGGAGATGTGCGACACGCTCGGATGCAACTATACGGTCGTATTGCGCCTCAAAACACCTGCACTACGAGGCTTTCGCCTAATCTCCGGCCAGCAGTGGATGGGGGTGAATTTCAAACAACGTGTTTACAGGCCACATTCCTCGTGCATGGAGCACTAATCGTGATTCAGATAGTTGATGGCACTGCTGGCATAGGAGTTAGTATCACAGCCACAGCTCTCGCCCATGGACCAGATCACATGCCTGTGGCTCGTGTCTTTCTCCTTTGTGAGTGCAAGTCATGGGTTATGGGTGACTCCTAAACTCAGCTTCTTGTCGACTAGGACGCGCAAGTCCACACGCGGCCAGTTACGGTTGGATGAGGGTGGACATGGACAGCCATGTTACATTTAGCGAAGCATGGATTTAGACTGTACCTATCTGCTACAGGCAAAACTTAACATAAACTTGGACAGATACTAGTAAGTTTAACGGTCGTATAGGATATAGACGGTCAGAGCTAAAGATGTATTGCATTTCACAGCTGTTAGACCAGCAAGTCTTGTCAGGCAGTCCCCAGCCAGGCGCGTTCACGCGGGAGATGCAGGTGAACGTGACTGGTCCTTCTGTAGCAGGCGCGCAAGTCTCAACACTGGCGACTCTCCACAATTCCAACAATGTCTGCTTCGCTGTAACGTGCCGCAAGCATCTCCATAACAGAGTGTGGATTCGAGATGCCCATTATGGAAGGCCCAGGCAGCGTTCGATTGGCTGAGAGCGTTCCAGGGTCCATGTAGGGCTGGCACAGCCACACGGGTGCGCCTTCCCCGAAATCCCTGAAGGGACTAGCAGTATACGAGCACTCATTCTGAGTGGACTGGTGGATTGGAGAAGCTACTAGCCACATTACCAAGCCGCACGCTCCGCATACCAGTGCTACCGAGGCTCGTTGCTCGTTGCTGCCCGGACAAAATTCACCGGTGTACTTGGAGACGTTTCCTGCACTCGCTTTGTTGCAACAAAGAGCCAAGTGTCGCTTATGGCCGATGATGTCAACATTTCCGGATTACACACCATTCGTCCAAGAACATAACTCTGCATCAACACCCGCTTCACAATCTATTCTTGCGAAACAATATCCAGTAACTGCACATCGTTTCCTATCTGCTCAACGTCAATATCCTGCTGAGCATCGACGGCGTGTATCACTTCTAAGAGCGGGCTTCATGCAGTCATGATCATCGGCGGGTTACGGAAATGTGTCGCCAGACCACCGTGAGTGGACTCAAAAGCGGGCGCCATGCTGGCTTTGACGTAGCGCAACAGCCCACCAACCCGCAGTTGCGGGATCGCAAGACCCTGCGTCGGCGTGATTCTGACGAAGTTTCTGCCGTTCATGGCCGCCGGGGGTAACACGATTGCCGATCATGACGCCTGAGGTACGGAAGTACCTCCTTTCAAACCCACCATCATCACGACGTTAAAGAAGCGCTGATAACGAGATTACCTTGGTGTGAACGACGAACAAGATAGACAACACAATATTGCTCTTCGCGGAAGCTCAACGACGCCTACAACGACTAATGTGCCGGCGTTGTTCTTCCTTGCGCTTTTCATCAGTCGCAGGTGCAGGGGAACACCAAGCCCGCAGATACCCACCCAACATCTCATAGGGCTGAGCCCGCGTAACTTCGACCAAGATTCGAGGTCACTATCCCCGCGGAGCACTTTTAGCACCGGCCAATGTCCCTTTCCGTTCATACTGTGGTACCCGGCATGAGTTTCGTAGGTGGAGAAGGCGTGACAGGGTGCAGTTCGGATGACGCGGGATGGCTCTATTACCCAATTCACACAAAATCCAGCCTAATCCTGTATATAATACAGTCTTGATCGGTCTCTAGCTGCATTTGTGCGTATCACTACGTCTAACAAGGATTTTATAGAGAGGCATTATCCATACTTGCCTAATAGAGAGCAGCGTACGTACGATTAGCTTAGGGGTATTATACAAGAGGCTTCGTCCTAATCCAAACAAGAGACATTAAAATGTTACTTGATTAGAATGAACTTACACCGCATACCCACTTCAATGACAAGCGACCGTGAGATCAAGCTGTACTTGCAAGACGAATCAGCTACCTTGTGTCGTGGATGCTCAAGCGCCCTCATGCGACAATGTGTGCCCAAGACTATCCTGGCAACCATTTCGGCGGTAAAAGTCGCGAGTGCCGAACACGCGGGCCTACAAGCCTGTACGAACTTTGTCGCGGCGCCATTCGTAATCCACTAAGACAATCTTACACATACCTTACTCATGCATTATACAGCGCTGACACCAACATGAGTCTGTCGCGTACATTGTAGTGAGCAGAACTTCAATCCGAATTTCGTCCAGTTCATGCAGCAAATTTGAGTTGACACTCACCATGCAGCGGGGCGCTGAGCGGACGGTCGGAACGTCTCCGTTCTGTCAACTTCGGATGACGCCCTGCAGCAACGTTTCCAGTGCGGCTGAAGTGAAAATTTGCCATCTCGGCAACCTGCATGTGGTACTACTGCCGGAAAGTCTGGGGTAGCATTGTGGTCATCACGTGAAATTGTAGGTTTACGGCGCGCTATGCCGATGTCGTTCGTATTCTGGCGATATTTTTGGACGCAAGGCTGTCGGTGCAGACTATTGTATCAACGTTGATCGAAATACGAAGACTATCGAAACGAATGTAGTCCACGTATACCCACATGGTTATCGGTAAGACTATTGCGATTTATATACGGATACGAACGATGCAAACAATTAGCGAGTAAGTTCTTCACGTGAGGTTCAGGGCTGCACAGAGCAAGGACCGCCACTCGACTTGGACGACCGTAGTGCTTAAACATACATGCTTGTTTATCAGTGACTTGATCAAACAACATCAATTCGTTCTCAAGAGTTATTTCCTGCTGCTTTCCTGCCGCTTCCTGTCAAGCTTGTCCTTCATACGTGTCAGAGTCTGCGTCCGCTTTACCATAACTCTTTTCGCACGCAATTTGATGGATCAGAAAAGACACGCGCTTGGCCTCCTATTCAATTCTGCAAACTTGGTAGTCTTTCGGATCAACCTCTTGATTCTCTTCAACTGCATTGGACCCACTGTCGTCTCTACGACCTGAACATAGAAAACAGGCCACGCTTCTGTATCGCCACAGGCCCTAAAAGGTTCAACCTCCTTGTTATTCCCCCTTGGCGTGGAGGCTGTATGCATCAATCAGAAGTTGACAAACCTGCTCACATGGTTGGCGAGCTGTGAATGTATTATAGATTCCAAAGTACAAAGGGCTCGTGACCTTGCGATAATTGACCGAGGCGCCGAAGACTGTACGCTTGAACTGTCAGCAGCTGAGCCACTGAGCCATGGCGTGAGTCAAGATTGGGGCCCGAATTGTGCCTTCAGGTTGGTCGCTATCCGGACAGTGAGAAGCCTACTCCTCGTCGCTCTGTAGCAGCTACTGATCAATGTAGGTACTTATCGTCTGCGGAGCCGTAATTATTCGTTGTTGCAACAGTGGTAGGTACCTACATTTGCGATCAGTGATAAATTAGTCACACTGATTTCGATCGACCTGGATATTACTTCTTGCTCCATCTTCTTGACCAGCTGCATAAATTTCCTCAAGCGGCGAGTCAACAGGCTCCGGTGGATAAAACAAAGCGTGTACTGTCAGTATCCATCGTACGGTTCGACTTTGATGGTAACAGTATCACCTTCCTTCACGATATCACTGAATACTGATCAGCATTCATTCAACATCGAGGAATCTACAGAACACGCACCCTACCAAGAGCGGCGAGGGTGCAAGTCACCGGTTACCTGACATTTTCATGATCGAATTTGCTTGATTGTAGACTCAACAGCGCTACGGCCTTGCGCCTATTTTTATGCCTTTTGCTGAATGTTGCTCCAGAGACATCGTGAGTCAGTGTCATAGCCGCTTCCGTGTCTCAATATGTATGTCTCGGTATGTGTGTTGCAGCATCGTCTCACTTTGCTTGCTGTCTTTAACCAGAAGTCACAGCTTTCATAAGCCCAAGTTTTGGCAATCGAGTGTACCGACCAAGAAGTGCTGCCACTCTTCCAATATCGATTTGTAACCCTGAAATGTGTAAGAATAGTCAAGACCGAGTCGCTCTCTTTGTTCCACTTTGCGTCTTGGGGTCATACCGTGCACAGATGAGATACAAAACCTGGTAAGCAAATGCGCCTTCACTTTCTGATGAGCATACAGACGAAGGGTACGCTTAGCCGACTAGTTAGTGGCATGGGTTGCACTCGAGCGCGCACTTTCACTTCACGACTTTCGCACTCCTGCTCTTCCGCCTTTGGAACCTCAAGGCTGCAAGCCGCACACACATGTCTAAGAAAATGGCCACGACTGGAAAGAATAGCGTGGCAAGCTATGGGTACATTGATTGATAGCTATGGTTAATCCCTGCAACAACGCTCTTGTTGGAGCACTCTGAGTACTTTCGCAAGGCGGTCAATGGTTCCTGGAAGGATTCCAAAGCAAGAAACTACGCATTGATGATGTTGAATGTAGCGACTATAAGTCTAAGCAACGTCATTGCTTATGTTCTGTGGAGTCGAGCCAATACTACTACAGTCGAGAGATTCATTGAGCGGCTCTACACCGGATACATCCCTAACGAAGATGAAGACTGGATCGAAGATGAATATAGGAGCGATGAGAATGACAAGAAGGCGTAAAGCTTGTGGTATTGCAACAACGAGCGGGCCATGCTCGGAGCATGCGTCTTGGGCGGTCGGGTTCAAGCCTCTAATTTTCGCCGCGCCGTAGAAACGAGTTGCGTAAGCCATTTCACCAGTAGAAAGATTCACGCCTATAAGCCGACATCAATCTTTACATTTGTCAACTTACCTTCTAACAGCCCAACTCTTCGGATGCTGGTTGATGCACAGTATGCGTACTTCAACCAAGAACCAAGGGAAGATCTATAACGCCAGCGATTTCGGGACCAGCTACCCAAAGACTTTTGACTCGGAATTATGGATCGGCATGCGGAGCTCATGGGTAGTGCTGAGGCAGTACTGCAGCAGTGCGACTATCACGATCACGCTTCCGATGAGGGGTGAGCGGCTTGCCCAAAGGCATCTTCACATAGTGGAAACGAACAGAATTTCAGTGAGGGTGATGATGCCGGCGTTCTCTATCAGGCAGAATGGGCGCAGACATGAGGTTGTGCACACGAGGTGACGGTAAATGCGTCAACACCTTGTATGGGACGCGAGGCGCAAACCCCTCGCTTAACGCTTGTGCAAGAGGAAGTAATGGAGAAGAGGTATCCTACGTACCTGAGGCAGGCAGACACAGATATGGACGGGGCGTAATTTGTTTGAGCTCACTTCGTGTAGTTGGTTTCCTCTGTCTGCTTCCCTGATGTTGCGGTCCCATGTCTGCTATGCACCTTCCCTTCTTTCTATGGCAGGTAAAACCTCGGCCTTGCTGTCTTTGCTGCTTGCAAGAGTCGGAACATCAAAATCAGATTTTTTCTTACGGGATGCAAGACGAATACAGCACCTGTTGCGAATACTATATACCGCTTCTCGCGAGAGTATCCATAGGACCGTGGCTAGGGCATAAAGTTCACTCCGAATCGTACGAGTCGTAGATATAACAAGAGTCTTGTTCGTTCTAGTGCGGACTTGATAGTTATCTAAGCTTAGGGAACGAGCTTTCTTTCTTCCTTCTTTTTTTGTGTCCCCGTCAGCGACGAGCTGTAAAAGCTCGGCACCCTTGTCCGTTCACCAGACGTGTGGGTGATGAGTGAATGATCCCACGCTGACACTGACAGAGTTGGCCCATTAACCGCAAAGTCGAAAAGTGCCTCGGTGGCACCCTTCTTCAAACAGTAGTATTTCACACTCATTTCCTGAAAGATGCATCGAGACCGTTCAAAGGCATCCACAATCCACACTTCCCTTCAAGGTACGCTGTGGCTTATTTGGGACCACCCATAGAACAGACGAAGGTAACTTACAAAATGCAGTAACGAGAGGTTTCAAACCGTTAGGCTCCAAGACTTTACGAGGTTTCATAGCGTGGAGTTATAGCAGTCTGTAGCAAGAGAGCTCTTGTCGGAAGTAGCCCGAGTATGCAGTAAGGATATGCTCTGGTATAACGTCGATTGAACAAGAAGACAGCCTGTGTGCGATCTATCATGATCATGGCTTCTATGCCCTGTGACGACCTTTAGCTTTATTTTCATTACTTCTTCGTATGCTTTGATCCAACGATGTTACGAACGACGATGCTTCGTTATAATCGACAGTGATGGTCTGAGAGCTGTGCTGGCATTGTTAATTGAGGCTCAGAAACCCAAAGGAGTTGTGTTGGCTGGAGCTTGTCGCAAGATTGACATAAAGTGTGGGTTGCGGGCTCATTTCTTTCCAATTAGATCATGCACTGGCCGCACATATCTTATCATAACACGTCATGGCAGGTCGAGTGGTAAGCGACTTTTGGAGGCAGACCGTTGATGCCCGACAAACATAACAATGGAGGAGGAGGCCGCTTCGGCAGCTTCAAGTCGTAGATGTGAACACAACGTGACGCAGTGGCATCATGTCGAATGAGCACAACAGTCTACAGGCGGACTTCGCTTTTGACTAGTGAGATTCTCGTACTGTTTCGCGCTTTCAAGTAGGTATCTTGGTGTTTTGAGTGCCTTCAACCATGGGTCTGATGCATTTCTCTCAAAGATGAAGACAGAGGCCAAAGCTTGGTTCTCTTGCGGATGAAAGAGCAACAATACTCAGCGCTCGAGCTTTGCTCTCCTACGTGAAGTTGACCGTCCTGACTTCAAGACCTCAGCCGTTACCTACTCCTACATCACCCTTCCACGTTCCATTCAATTAAGCTTGAGCTGTTGCACTGCGAAGAAGAGAACACCGCAGAAATGCAGCATGACTGGACTCAGGTATGCTCGGTTGATGTTGGGTGAAGATGTGGGGAGTGGTCTTTGTCAGCTACTTTACGAGTTCCTGTGGCAAGAAGAGGCCCAGCTGACCTTTATAGGCAACATCGTTGTCGACTGGTTATACTCCAAGAAGATCCCACTGAAGGATGACTATCATGACAAGCCCGACGACGACGATACACGCAACATCATGGAGTTGAAAGCAATTCCCCTTGATGATCGATTCTTGGGTCTGGTTTTCGCAGAGGCAACGCAGAGCAACTCATCGATAAGCACCTTGCGAACCGGGCTCCTTGCGCGCGATGATATAAATCGCCATCTTTCAGCGTAGCCATCCAAGCCTTCAGGTTTCTACCGCACCATAACTCCATACTTGTGATGCTTGTCGATCAACATATCGAACACTAAGCCTTCATTTCTCCAGGATTAGCCACTGAAGGTGGGAAACTTGGGGATAGACTCCCACAAGAGTTCCTATCGCATCATCTACAAGCATGGCCAGGCGAAGAGTCCTTGGAAACACCGACTGTAGACAAGCGTCTATCACAAAAACGCAACTATCGACGAACGGCGTCGCTGCCCACATGAATGAGCCTATGGTGTTTGCTCTTAGATTGGAATGTGGGAAGTCGTAGATGGAAACGGGTCGGCGTAACGCAGCGATCCAGGGCTCCAAAAGGGAGCTTCATTGTCAGCGATGGCGTAGCCAGTGCTCCGCCTCGCATATGTTTGCGATAGATTGTTCTCGAATCAGTGTTTGTCGGATGCATGCTACCGATGGTGGATCTGAGGCCGATAGAGATGCTTATGCGTTATTAGAAAAGTTTTGAATGCACTCAATCTCAACTGCGTCGTTAACCGACAAGATGAAATGGTCAAGTCGTCCCCCGCATGATGCATGAAACAGTTACCGCAGTTCTGGTTTGTGGGTTTTCCAGAATCTTATGTTGACAAAGGCGACAAGAATAAAGCGGCACCGCCCGTCTTTGCGTCACATCTGAGACATCAAGTCTGTCCAATATCTTTTCATCTGAGTGCTGTGCCTCGCTACCGGATAAACTCGACCAGACCTGTTGAAGCTCTCCAAGAGTTCAAAGGCCATGACGGAAATTCTCATGTCGCAAGACAAAATGCAATATCTGTGAATGTTCAGCATTGAGTTGGTCATGGGGCCCATGAACATTCTAAAGTTGCGATCGGTAAATGAACTCGTAATCTTCGTTCGCATTGCATCGCCGATATATGGTGCTAATGTTCAATTGCCGCGGCGTTTTCGCGGTATCCATGGTCACAATCTTGCTTAACACGGGCCGATATAGCTCTCTTTGGGGTATCCTGTCACTGTTTGTGAGGAGAAAAAGAGGAGCTGAGCGCAGCTCGCATATGTGTGTCGTCATTCTTGAAGCCGGATAGCTGCTTTTAGTCCGGGAAGCTGTTTTGAGGCCGACAAGACAAGCCCGCAAGCTCTTTCGAGATATCGAAGATGTTGCTCCACCCTTACTCGAGGCATTGCAATCAGTCTCAGGCGAGTGGCAGTCTTGGAGATGCAGCCCTCATCTATCGTATGGCGCCCGCCGAGCTCGTCGCTGCTGTGTGCCGTCTTCTTATCGAGTCTCGAAGCTGAAGGACGCTGTTCAAAGGGTGCCTGAAGGCTCGGGAGACCTGAAGATGTTACTCTGCGACACGCACCAAGCCCCATTCTCCACCAATCCCCGCACTTTCGCCGTATGCCGCTAAGACGAGCCGTCAACAATTCGTCGATGGGTCCAGATGGGGCAGATGGCGATGGTTAATAATGGGCAGAATAACGTTATTTCATTGGTGCAATAATTATATCCTTGGCGGCCGACTTAGAAACCGACGGATAAATCCAAGACCCAGCAGTCGGCAGACGCAGCACGGTTCCCGCCCTGACCCACATGCGCCCAACTCCCCCAGAAGATGTGACTTTAGCGGCCACTCTTACGGCATATTCACCGTCCAGCCATAGGACGGGTTTAGAGGGAGACAAACGCGCGGGTTTTGCGGAAGCTTGGTGCTTCCTCCTGGCCTGGATGTGGTGCTATCTCTCTATCAATCTTCAAGCGCACGGCGACCAATCTTCACCCTGTTTTATATTGCATCAGACGGGTCGACCTGCAGCCACCCTCTGTCTGAGAGGCCTGTATTCTTCCATACACTGCCCCACAGGCCGGGCCCTTCGTCGACGACACGGAGACATGGTAGAGGCGGCCGTTCGAACCATTCAGTCGTATACCGCCCGTCGCATCCTCGCCGAAATCCAACACCGCATTAACGGCTTCAACACCTACGGTTAACACTACCCACTTCGAGTAGCGCGCGACACCCAGCGCTCACATTCCAGCCTCAAATGGCGACCATGGTGCAGGCTGAAAGCGTAACTACGACGCACCTCAAGACTCCTGAGGTCACGATCGATGTTCAGGAGATTCCCAGCGCAGTCAAGCCGTCGCTGCTGATCCTCCACAACGAAGGAGAGGAAGACATTGTCGGTATCTTCGCAGATGTACTGGGCCAGAAGTGGGAGTCCACTGCCTCAGTAGAGGCTGTGAAAGCAGGGCCGCCAGAGACGGTCTACGGTTTGAAGAATGGGCTTGCAGGCGCACAGCTGGACGGCTGGGACCGGTCAAGATTGCTGATCAACACACACCGTGTGGACGGAAGTTATGAGTTGGACGAAGCCCTTACTGACCGCTGCGACTACGAATACCTTTACACGCGCACGCCCTTCTTTCGCCGAGATGTCTCACGGTACCTCTCTTTGATCTTGGGGCAGATTGCGCCTCACAGGGATCTGGCGAAGAAGGCGCGCACAACGCTGATCTCCACGACCTTCCCTGACGTACACGCCGCATTACCGAACCTCGATATTCTCTCAGTTGGCGCAGACGCTATAGAGATACGTGTGGATCTGCTGGAAGAGCCACTGGCAGACGGAACGGTGAACAAGGCGCCCGTCAAGGTACCCAGTCTGAAGTATGTGGGAGAGCAGGTCATGATCCTGCGCCAGCGCACAGAGCTGCCCATCATCTACACAACACGATGCACCAACGAAAATGGCCGATTCCCTATGGATGATCCCAATCTCTTTTACAAATATTTGGCGCGCGCGATACAATGGGGTTGCGAATACATTGATGTGGAACTGTGGTTGCCAGAGGAGATTAGACGGAAACTGGCAGAGCATAAGGGCTGCAGCAAAATCATCTCTGCGTTTCACGACTTCTCTGGCACGTTTCAGTGGACGGCGCCGGAGACACAGAGACTATTCGAACAGGGAGCGGTGTACGGCGACATCGTCAAGATGTACGCGCTAGTAAATTCCATGCAGGAAAATTACGAGCTTGAGTACTTCAGGTCGACTATCCAGACAAAGTACCCACACCCGCCTTTCTCTGGACTCAACATGGGCCCAACTGGGCAGCTGTCGCGTACCATGAACAAGATCTTCACTCCGATAACACATCCACTGCTGCCAATGATTGCAGCGCCTGGCCAATTAAGTGCTGCCGAGATTAACGCAGCACTCCACACCATGGGCCAAGTACCAAAGCAGGATATCTATGGTATCGGCAGTGTCCGGTCCACATCACAAGCAATGTTCTTCGAGAAATGCTTTAATGAGCTTAGTCTCCCGCACTCATTCATGTTTGCGCCGAGAGCGCCAAAGGCCTCGATCGAACACATTCTTCGACGTCCTAATTTTGGAGGAGCATACATTAATCCTCCATTAGCGGCATCGTCAGCTGCATATCTACCCTCCCTGTCCAACGCTGCGCGGGCCATCGGACAGGTTGACACGGTGCTGGTACGCCCAGGCACTAACAGCCCATCCTTCATCGGCGACAATGCGAGATGGAAAGGTATTCGCGCAACATTGACCCGCGATTTCGTGCCCTCGGCATACAGCGGTGCAGCTGCACTCCTCCTTGCCAGCAACGAGGCTGATGCATCAGCGTCAATCTTCGCACTGAAGAGTCTGGGCATAGGGCCCATTTACACAATAGGTTTCCGGTCAAATGGCCCACTGTCGACCGACGTGCAGCCGGTCCGGTCAGTCGAGGACGTCAAACGATTAGAACAGCCCTTTGTTATCATTTCAGCGCTTCCAGCAGAGAAGTCGCTGCTTGTTGTTCCTTTGTTGAAGCACTACAGAGTTGATGGGCGTAATGGCAGCACGAACGGGCATGGCAGCGCAGGAGGGAAGCCTGCAGGCAAGGTGTTCGTCGACTTGGCTAGTGGGCCCCGTAAAGCTGACCCACTGGCTATCGCAACGTCGGCGGGATGGACTGCATATGGAATCAGTGACGTCTCGGCGTGGACAACAGTTGAAACGCTCAGACAGCTTGTTGGACAGAACGTATGCTACGATTTCGTACGTTTAGCATCCGGGAGGGGTCTCTTCTAGAGTCGAGTAATCAAGACTAGTTTTATACAGATGAGTTTTGGAAACGATTTGTGGCTGATACGCGCCGTGATTGCATGAGTAACGTAGAGTGTGGCATAATCATCAGTCCTGTTTTCTGCATCCAGCTGATTCACCGCCAATCATTGCCGCAGGTCTCCGGCAAACCCAGGTCATCCTGGGTGGCTCGAGATGAGGGCTCCCTGTGGGCTGAGCACAGGAGTACTGCACACTGCATCGACCACATGCTGGCAGATGCACAGATTCTGGATTGGTTCGCTTGCAGCAGTCTGAGCTACCCCGGATTTCGAGAAGTCGAAAGGTGTACGTGCAACTCATGCTCCGGCGCCAAAGTACCGCGCTATGCCGTCCGCAGAATGATGCGTAAGACGCATGCAATCTAACGCCCAAATTGCAGCGATTTGCCAGAACTAGAACCGAGGCAGGGTGCGCTGCTGCAGAGGATTGAATTTAGTGGACGACTGACCACTAGCCTCCGCCCCCAGCCATGCCCTCATGATGCACTCAGTTTTGCTGCCTCTCCGCACTTGCGTGCCCTTGGCTTCGACTGCTTAGATGCGCCATAGCCACGCCGGCGGCGACAAGCATACCGTACTCGGCCCAACGGTGCTTCACCACTGCCGCACGGAGATAGGCCGAGATCGTCCATCACGCGGTACCCCAACCGTTCTAGCACTTCCTGGCATTGTGCTGCGACTCACGCACGCGAACTCGTGCCAGTCGGAGAGGGCGCTCGCTCCCGCAAATGCTCATCAAGCCTTGCCGTCCGTGAGCCCCCTGCGCGTCCCCACTGCCAGAGGCCTTAATTTGAACTACTGCAGCTGGCGCTGTGCATGCTCGTTGCCGTGAGCTTTCTTCTTCCTAACGTCTTATTCGCGCTGTGACGGTTGCTGGCCGCCATATCATGATTCTTTGTTGTTGCTCGCCAGCGTTATAATGTCTACCGAGGTCTCGCAGTCACTGGCAGCCGCAATGTCGAGACCTCAGATCGGCATCGACCGCCTGCCTGCCCGCCGGGTTTCGAACGAGCCGCGTGAGGCCATGAATTGCAAGAGTTGTCGCAAGCGAAAGGTGGTGTAGCTCTTCCACATGGTGACGATGCTGCTGACAGGCTTTCTATAGATCAAGTGCAACCGTACACGGCCAACCTGCGAGGCCTGTCAAGTGTTTGCTGTTCCTTGCATCTACGGTATGCTCCACTTGCCGAATGGTGCTTGCAAACATGTGCTAACATCGCGCCAGACGCAGTGCCCAAAAAGAGAGGACCCAAAACCGATGTTCTCGAAGCCCTATTGAAGCGCGTTGATGGCCTGGAAAAGCGCCTCCACTCTGAAGGAAAGAGCGATGAGCTGGTTGAGGAGCTCTCGTCTGCCCTTCACGACGCTGCCGATAGTTCCAAAGCGTCCAAGGCCTCACCAAACACACAACCTGCCGTCGACATAACCCCAAACCATGGCAATGCAAACATCACCAACCAGTTGATGTCGCCTATTGAACCGAGGTGCGACCTGCAACCGCCCTGGCTTGAGCTCTTTCCGCGTGCTAACAGCTAGCAGCATACAAACACCAGCGCTTGCTCCAGATCTGCTGCTCGATACCTACTTTGCAAGGATACACGGAAAGCCCTACCACATGCTAGACGAGGCGACAACACGGCAGCGATTGCAAGCCAACCAACTACCATCACATCTAGCCTTCGCTATCTACGCAGTAAGCGCAAGGTATGAGACTCGCATTAAACGCAAGCGCTCTTCATCTGACCCTCCCAGATATGCACCTCATTTTGGCGGCTACAACGCCGCAGTCCGGATTGGCTCAGAGTATGCGCGACGAGCACGATTGGAGCTCGATATCGATGAACCCTCAATCGAAGCTCTGCAGACATTGATGCTACTTGCACAGGCAAGCTTCCAGCTAGGGAAGGGCAAGAAGACTTTCATGCTGCTCAGTACGGTTCACGTCTCCCCTAGCAGCGAATCGGACGGCTAACACTACGCTCAGATGCTGCAACAAGCATGGCGTTTGCCCTTGATCTCCACCGCGAACTACCACAGGGGATGAAAGTTACACCCGCCGAACGAGAAGGTCGACGACGACTGTTCTGGTCATGCTATCTCATGGATCGATTCGCAGCCACTGGCTCCAAGCGCCCTTCCTTAGTACCAGACGAGTCGATCGTACTCCGCATGCCAAGCTGGCAGCTACATCCCGGCGCGATGCTGTTAGAAGGCGACTACTTCCCCAACGGACAAAACCTGCAATACATGGGTGGCTCTGGAAAGGGAGGACAGGGTAGCATGGGTATGCTCATTGGGATAGCAAGAATCCTTGGGATTACGAATCGCTACCTTGCGGCTGGAGGAGTCAAGGGCGACTCACACTTTCCCTGGCATTCACTCTCAAACCTCTCCAAGATTCGCCAAGAGCTCGACATCTGGGCTTCAGAGACACAGGATACCTTTACTTCGATTGAGGCACTATTCGGTCAGCCTGACAGCACTATTCTGGTACTCTCGAAGCTAGTGTATCATTTGATACACTGCTTGATCTACCGTCCGTTTTTACCGGTAGATCTCACTGAACTCTCGGGAACCTCGCAGCACCAACCATGGCAAATTGAAGCAACAAACTTGTGCTTTTTGCATGCTAATGCAATCGCCGAACTAGTGGAGATTGGCAGAGCCTCTTCTATCATAGATTGGCCGGCTTTCGTAGGCTACTGCGTATGTACAGCTGGTACTATTCACGTACATGGAGCGCACTATCCTGCAAGGGAAGGAGAGGTTTTCTCGGTCAGTGCAGAGTTCCTGTCTCGCGAGATGCAGCAGCTCTCTGAGCTACGTTTCATCTGGGCTGGCGCGCAGCATCAGCGGGAGACACTGCAGACCATTTACGGCTGTCACACAGAGCTCGTCACATCGCTGGCCAGCAACCCAATGCGCTTTTCACCGGTGTTCCAACTTGAGGACTTCTTCGATAGGTACCCAGGCCAAGTGTTTGATGGATCGCACGTTACATTTACTGAGATTCAAGTCGAGTCTATCCACGAGAGGTAAGTATCAGGGCTAGTGGAAATCCAATTCTAACGTTTTGGTAGCCTCACAACCTACAATATCGAACAGCGCAACAATATGTACATGAGCAGCGGTATTGTTGGAAACTCTCATGGTTACCAACAGCAACAGCCTACCCAGGCGCAGCAGTCACACTACTCGAATGGCCAGCCTAATAAGAGGCGCAGAGCAACCAATTCGAAGGCAACCCCACAGACACAATCGGCTCCTCTGTCGACACCTACATCCACCACATATCCTCCGACCGTCAAGACTTCTCGACCCTCCGATGCCGGTCTTTCCGACACAACCTCGAACCCAAGCCCCGGCGATACGAGGGTCAACGGATCCACGAATCCCCCTCACGCGCCTTTCACACCACCACCGAATAACAGCACGATGAACATACACGGCACCACTAACGGCACCGGCAACGGCCAGGGCGGTGGTCTCGCCCTTCCATTCAGCCCAAACTTCTCGTTCTCGCCACTGCCGCAATTTGCAAGCCTAGCACCGTCGCCAGTGCCTCGCGCGGCAAACCTCAACTCTAACGACACCTCAATATCGCATTTCGATCCGATGCTCAGCATGCCAACACCCTACGACCAGCAGCCGACACCAGGCGCCGGAAGTACGTCAGGCGCGTCGGTGCACACAGATCCAGATAGCAAGGATCCATTCCTGAGTCTATTGGAGCAGCTCGCAGAGAATGAGGTTAGCCGCGGTGGGCCCAGCGAGCTGGACTTCTTTTTGAGTGGACAGAGTGGATGATTTCTCACAACTGCCTGAAGAGGATACACCTCCGCGACAGTTCCGCGGTACATTCACAAACTCTCCGTCGCATCAGATCGATATCCACATTTCGTCATCAGTTCGCTTCAGTAAATATTGTAAAAGCTTTGAAAGCTACAGCACGGCATTTTTAGGGATACCATAGGAGGGATCAAAAGATTAGGTATCGTTATCAACTTTTTTTTGGACAGCAGCGAGGCGCTCAGGGGTTCTGGAATCCGGTGCATGAATCATCGACACCGCATCATGGGATCACGTACAGGAAAACGGTCATGATCAACATGACCACATACCAGCCATATCATATTTGTATATTGTATCTTACCAGCTCCGAGCAGCCACTTGGCAAACTGCAGGAAAGCTAAGATTAGACCTGTTCTTCGTTAGGAGGTCCTTCTCATTCGTGAGTACTACGTGCAAGCGGAGGTTCTCAGCACAGCTAGGCAGCTCATTGGCTATATTTGCAATTCGCTTGTTGTAGGTTGAACCCTTCAGCGATGCCAAGTTGGTGCTCGGAGCTAGTAAGGTGCAGTAATGAGAGAATATCATTACCTCGCAGCAACATGCATTGCGACGCACTGCATGTACCTCTGTACACCATCTTGCCAGTCCGGTAACCTCAATCCTTCAAAGACGCTCATCACGAGCAGATGCATGGGTACCCAAGTACAAGGACCTCGGTGGCAGCGCCGATCCATTTGTCCTCACGCCACACCACATATGGATCTCATCGATGATCTCCACCTTCGTGTGGTTCTCCACACACACACCTCCACAACCCGTTTTCTGGTTAGACTAGCCCACTAGAAGCGAAGCGAAGCTCACCACCAGCGAACTTGCAGCCTCTACAGCTCCTGCGCAACGATACGAATCTCTAGATACAATTTGCTACACTGCTCGCAAGTTTTCGGTGATTAGCTAATAGTTATTATTGTCGTTGATTGTTGTAGTGTTGGGAGTAGGATTCACGTGGATTTGGCTGGTGGTAAGCCTCGCTTTTCCGGGTGTCTAGTCTATTCATGGAGTGGAAATCAAGGACGGGCCTGCTGCCCACAATAGCAGCGTAACCGGCCCGGCCGCGGAGATTGATGCAAGTGGGTTAGCGTGCATGGCACTGTATGCGGTCGAGCTGGTCGAGCGACACCCTTGTCGGTGACAATGATCGATACCCTGGTACAGAGAGTGCACGGGCGACCCCAGATCTGCTCGACCAAGCACCCCGGTTTCATGATCCTAGGCTTCTGCAGATATGCGCAGTGCATGTAGTGAAAGCTCGTGATTTGTTTGCGGAGACGAACGCAAATGCCAGGGGAGGTGTGTTTGGGAGCGCATGGGAGATGAAAGGGAGCGAGATTGTGGTTGTAGCGTGTTGGAGCCTAGCTGTGTTGCTTTTCTAGCTGAACATCGAGAAGCTTTGTATCTGTGTGGATACTTGCCCTCTCTCTCTCTTTCTCTCATATACTGCATGCTAACTGTAGGCATGCACCTCCAAAGCAACGTATTACGGACTCAATGCACACTGGATTTGAATCACCCTTCTCTAAATGGAGGGTGTCGAAGCATGCATTTTAGCACGTTCTGACTTTCGCGCGGATCGCAACCACCACCGCGATCACATCAGCAGGAACAACCACGATTCTGCAGCCCACCGGAGTCGGAACTGAGCAGCCACGCGCTTCCTGCGTCTCCTCTGTCCCTGGCCACGGTCTGCGGTCCCTGCAGTATGTACCCCTCGTGGGCCGGTCTAGACAATATGGAAGTGATCATCAGGGTCGGTGAGGGCTACGACTGAATCGGAGCGGAGGGTATTTGTCCGTGGTCAGGGTAATGGTAAGGGGGCGAGGGCAAGTGGTAGGGCTGTGTTTGATCAACCAGACCAGCAGATCTCAATAGGAGTAGGGCTTCGAGAACATGAACGAGTGCTTCTCGAATGTGGGTTTGCGTGAACCTGGGGTGTATGTGGTAGAAGCAAGATGTAGAGTGCTAGTCCTAGAGGTAGCGTTACGGCTTGGAATACCATGGTGACCCACTCCAGAAGTTTTCAGCATGCCCACTCAGCCACTTGCTTTTCGGGTCAAGTCAAAAATGCCAATGAAGAGTTTAGAATTGCGCAATAAACGCGGTACACAACCAATACCACTTGAAGCATTGATATGGTACACAGCATAGGCTTTGTGCGGTGATGCGGAATAGGTCTACTAGTTAGATTACACCCCAATCCTGCCTAATTTTGCGTATACACAGTAATTCAATAGCTGGCTACATCTGTTAGTCGGCGGTGAGCTGAATTAAACTAAAAATCACTGCCGAGCACCCTTGCTTGCTACTCCACTCTCAAACTAATGCCGTGTGCCATAGTATTCACTATTCAAGTCCGAGCGCTGGGTGGTGACGCTGAAAACTTCTTGGGGCACTATAGCACACATCGTGACATCAACGACTACGACAACTTACTGGTATGCAAGCGTGGAATACGAAAGCATGTGTGACGGAAGGAGGGCAATATTGCGTGCATACGACGAAACAGCGGTTGCAAGCGAAGCGCGGGGAAAGCTCGTCCCTCATGCAGCGCCGGTAATTGCTTTTCGTAGCGTTCATGTCGGTAGACAAAAGCATGATAGGTGGGTTTGGGATACGGCGGATAAGGACGGAATGGCCTCGTATGTTTGATGGCTGGCTTAGTGGGCAATGCGTGTCATGAACTGCTTTAGACATTGGAAAGATAATCCCAAGCCAAATAAAGTGAACTTGGTATTTGCGTTGATCTATACGGATTCGTCTTGCACGGACGCCTGATCTACCTCTTACATGCTAGATACGTGCAATATATGCAGTACTGAGCTCAGGTCATGGTGACTAGCTCCTCAGCAGAGACGGGATGGATAGCCTGCAGAAAGAGTTAGCCATGTTCGAGCAATACTGTACAACCGCCAAGTCCGCTTCCCCGCAACCACGGCCTTGTTCTGCTTGAGCTTGTCCCTGGCACGGCATCGCCATGCGCCTTACCCGCTAACACAGCACATGGTCCACGTGGTCGCGGGAATGGAAGGGAGGGGACAGGTCACACTTACCACGCAGTTGTCAAAGTCCTGCTTTGTAGCACCCATCTTGATCGCTACACCGAAACCCTGCAGAATCTCACTGCTGCCCTGACCAAGGATGTGCAGACCAACGACCTTCTCCTCTGGGCCGACGCAGATGATCTTGTATGCTGTGGGCTGCTTGTCCTCGGGCTCCATCATGGCGAAGAACATGGCTGTGAACTCGGTCTTGTAGATCTTGACTTTGTCGCCGTACTTCTCGCGCGCTTCCGGCTCGGTAAGCCCGATGGATCCGATCTCGGGGTGAGCGAAGACAACGCTGGGGATGTTCTCGTAGATAAGGTGTGCATCCTTCTTGCCGCCGAACAAGCGATCCGACAGGCGCCGGCCGGCCGCAATAGCAACAGGAGTCAGCTCATAGCCGCGGTCACAAACATCGCCGATAGCGTAGATGTTGTCAAGGGAGGTGTTTTGGTACTCGTCGGTCACGATGTGGTTCTTATCGTTCAGCTTGATACCAAAGTCCTTGATGTGGAGGTCCTCAATCTCAGGGACGCGGCCGGTTGCAAAAAGGACGGCTTCAACTTCAACGGTGCTCTCTTTCTTGGACTCGCTCTCTTGGTAGGTCACACGCTTCATGCCATTGCCAATATCCTCAACCTTGGTGATCGATGTGCCCTTGTAAAGGTTGATGCCCTGGCGCTCGTACTCCTTTGTAACCGCATCCTGGACCATGGGGTCGAATGTTCGCAGAAGCTTATCGCCGCGGATGAAGAAGTGTGTCTTGGTGCCCAATGCATGCAGCATACCGGTCATCTCAACGCCGATGTACCCTGCGCCGCTTGTGGCGATGCTCTTCGGCTGCTGCTCGAGTTCGAAGAAACCATCGCTGTCAATGGTGAGCTCCTTTCCAGGAATGTCAGGCTTCTTCGGTCGGCCACCAGTCGCGATAAGGATGTGCTTCGCCTTGACACGCTGAGTACCTCCATTGTCAAGCGCGACTTCAACCTCGTTCTTGGCAACGAACTTCGCTCGTCCCCGGATGTGCTTGATCTCATCCTTGTCGAGGTTCCTTTCGTAAATGCCATTCAGACGCTTGACGTAAGCATCGCGCTTGTTCTTGAAGTATGGCCAGTCGAACTCGGGCTGCTCCTTGACCTGGAAACCGTATGCCTTTGCATCCCTGAATGTCTCCGCAATCGCAGCAGCGTTCCATGTGACCTTCTTGGGCACACAGCCGACGTTTACGCAGGTACCGCCATAGCGGCTCGATTCGATGGCGACGACCTTTGCGCCGTGCTTCGCGGCTCGTCGTGCAGAAGCGATACCTCCACTACCGATACCAATGACGAGGTAGTCTGCCTCTTCGGTGTTGTTGACGGGAGCCATTTTGACTGTAGAGGTGGAGAAGTGGGATGAGAGGCTCGACAGACGCGCAGAAGCCAGTGTTACTTTGGCGGTAGCTTGGAAGTGGGACCGTGGGAGGAAGCTCGTGGATGGAGGGGTACTGTGGTAGAGACTCGACGTGTGAGCTCGCAGCCTACAAACAATTGTTCTACGCATTAATGCAGCAAGTGGGGTATCACCTCGACTTATAAGATGACGCAAAGACAGCTAGAATGGATTTGCAATTGGTCTTTAGTAAGCCTATTCGTCCGGTGTTCCAAAAGCAGAAAAGCTTCACTGCTTGGTGAGCGGCCCCGGAATGCGTGGTCTAGAAGACCGGACAAACAATTACTGACAGAAGGACCGGGCTTATCACTTTGCAATACGCTTCGCGACTTGACCTGTACGTGGCGCGCAAAGAACGCGAAATATATGGGAACTGACTTTTTCGAAATGGCGATGACGGAAGCACTCGACTGCGGAAGGCGTGCATGACGCCAGGCCGCTTTGGATAGCTCTGCCGCACTGACCTCATCGATTCGACTCTCGCTGTAGCTCCACCACAGCTCGTATGATCACACATCAAGCTGCAGAACCTCTACGTGCACGACAGCTGAAACATTCTATTTAGCGACTGAATACTCACCAACGAGAACTATATACCCACAAGTCTTTGATTGACCCCACAGAGCGACCACTCTACCTACGCCTATAACACTTTACGCGACTACCATAAACATGGGTGGAAGATTGTCAACACCCAAAGGAGCCGATGGCATGAACGAGAGCTCAAAGCCGCACTCGAACAATGCGCCTGCCCGCCTCTCGCGGGGTAGGGGTATCATCAATGGCAGGGTGGGTACTCTTCGAACAGATAGTATGTGCGGATGCTAAGCTCAAACAGACCATTATGGCACCATTAGCTGCCCTCACCATGGCCGGCATCCTCTTTATCTACGCAAGAACGTCGATACGTGCCGCTAAGTTGAACGCCAAGAAACACAGAGAAGCAGATGGAGGACAAATCAGCTGGCATAAGGAGAGCCTGAGACGGCATGGGCAGCTTGAACGCCTGGACAACGACCGCAGTACCTTGAAAGAGGCGCTTGTTGGTAGCTTTTCCAGGGACAAGAAGAAGCCAAATGCAGATGCCGAAGAGAAACAGCGTACAGAGTACTCCAAGGATGAGGAGGAGCTACGCAGAATCATAGGCAAGAAGGACTGATTGAAGCAACATGTTCCCTGGAAGAGGGATCTTCAAAATGATTTTCAGGGCTTTGGCGTTCAGGCCAGGAACACGTGTACCACGTTCGATAGCGATTGCATCGGCCGTTGAGCCATGCAGGGCAATGAGGATGAGCAGCATTGCCACGTGCAGTTGAACCCTCATCGGTATCAGACTCGGCACCGCAACCGCGAGGAGATGACATGATACATAGGTACAAATAAGCTTGATTGAGCTACGGCTACCATGGTTGGGCACCACCTCCGCGGCCGGTAGCCTCTGTCATACATGACAGCTCTGTACCATACATCAGCAGCGTACATTACATTCACTGAAGCTGCAAGGCATCGGCAGACAGGCGTCGCACACGACAGTGAAGAGCAGGAGACGTAGCGAACCAAACTAGGCACACAGAATTCGATGTGTCGTTTGCAACATATGACCGCTCTCTGATTCGCTTAAGCTCTGTAGATGTGGTGTCTGCGAGCTTCACATGCTCATGATTGGAAGACCCCGCATTTGACCAGAGCTGTGGAGTCGACGCTGAAGCACCTAGACTGACACTGCCATGTGTCTATGGTAGCAATTACATTGCGACAAGCGAGTTCGTGATTCAGTGACAGTCGGTGAATTGTGCAGTGTTTTGCATGAGCGATTTGAGATGTCCGGTCAATAGACATGTAGATGGGTAGACTACGGCGCTGCGGCCAATAGCAATCATTTAGGGCGTTTCGGCGCTGCATAGAACCCCACCAGCATCATCGTGCTCCTCCAACTCAATACGCAGCGCAGCCAAACTTCAGCCATTGTCACCCTCCCTCCTTCGCGATAGTACACACAAACCCTCCGCCACCGTCGCGCGCCCACTTCGCCCATACCAGCCTGACCTCAAAACGGTCTTGATGGAGCTTGCCCGGCTACTGGCCCAGTCGCGATTGCCGTAGGAAGACGCCTCGTCTTCCACAGCTAGCGATAGCCAGTATGCCCGAGCAGGAGGGGAGGTCGCAGCAGCTCAACGCCATTACTGGCCCACCGAGAGACCTTACGGACGTGTCACGAGCTGTACTGCGCAGCGAGCAGGCCAAACGATGGACCAAGAGATATAGGACTGAAGTCGCAGCGAGCTCCAGCAGTCTGCTGTCGACAGTCGTCGCGGTAATCTCAATGATCAGGAGGTATCCTGTGCAGCACTTCCGCTAACAGCTCATAGTATCCTCTCGATTCTGTGAAGACGCGCCTTCAAGCGTACGTGCACCTCGTCGGCTTTTATAACCACTACTGACTTCGACAGCTACAAGTTCAACTCTTTCAGCGACTGCGTGCGCCACACATATCAAACCGAGGGCTTGCATGGATTTTGGCGAGGTACGGCTGCTAGCGTGGGAGTGACTTGGATGTACAGCTGACCCCCCTTTCAACAGGCGTCTGGTCTCCCTTAGCCAGCATCACCCTCGTTCGAACCGTTTCTTTCTCGATCTACCAGCGCTCAAAATACACCGTCGATGACTGGATATATCAAGCGACCGGAAGCTCGCCGCTTGTCGTTGCGAATACGAAGGGTGCATGGCCTACTCTATCGACGATATCATGTTTCGGACTTGCAGGAGCAACTGCTGGTGCTACGATAACGGCCATTGCCTGTGTGTTATGTGATCTGGTCGATTGATATTTGGACTGATGAAGTTATAGGCCCTTTCGAATTGACAAAGCTGAGCGCTCAGATTTCTGTGTTGATGGCTGACCGCAACGACGGCTGTAAACAAAACGACGCGATACGGAAGAGCTACCAGAACCTTGGAACACTCAAAACAGCGCAGAACTTGGTCAGACATCGAGGCTGGACAGGCCTCTATTCTGGCTTCCACTTGCACCTGCGTAAGCACATTGAATAAGCATAAAATTTGGCGGAGACTGATCGATTGCAGTACGAGACTCGATTGGTACCGGCATTTATTTCGTCACGTATGAAAGCGTGAAACAGATCCTGGCCAATGCACGAGGCACGTCACCCACACATCCTTTGGCTGTGGTGATAGCTGGAGGACTGTGCGGTCTCGTTAGCTGGGCTTGTGTAGGCACTCTTCCGCCAAATATTATTCAAAATTTGCTGACTTAGGATCAGATTTTCCCTATCGACACCGCGAAGAGTATTTATCAGCGCAACTGCCTTGTCGGCGGCAAAGACAAGCAGACGAGACCAAAAATACAATTCCTCAACCCACGGATGTACCGAGGTACATCTGACCCAGACCTCACCATTCTGGATCTAGCTAATAACACTTAGGATTGGGTGTTTCCATGTCTCGTTCCTGCGTGGTCAACGCTATTTTCTTTACCGCATTTGAGTTTACCAAGAAGCGTATCAACCGTATGGAAGTCGACGAAGAGCTTCTGCGTCGATATGAAGAGGGTGCTGACTGATTTGCCCTCTATCCAGGATCTACTATTTTCGACTGTATATGCATAGGATTTGGAGTAGGAGTATGCACATAGGGGCACTTAAGAGTTGTACTGGCGCCACATATGGTATGTAAGGTAGCATAGATTGAGTACCTATTTACTTGCATAGCATCAAATACGATGCACATTCTTACCGGGCCATTTTCGTCGCCGATCCTTCATTTCGTTCGTCTACCTTCTGAGTCTTCTTTTTCAGTGGACAGTCTACGCAATAGTGCTCTCAGTCTAACTTTGTCCGGTGCTCCATCGCCATACTCAGTTCCCACCTCAACCCAGCTAGGTTGTGCCTTGGTGAGCGGGTTTGTTCTCAAAGTCATCAACGCGCATCACTTGACATCTGTCTTCTTTTTCGTCACCCAAACCGTATCCGTGGTAGTTACAACGGTTCAGGCGTTTCTTCCTGCCGTGCTGCAAGCGCATATACCTGAACGCAACACCAAGTAGAAAGCTGTGGGGAAGCCGAAATCGAAGCTCTAGCTCCCCATTCTCCTCGGTGTCTGACCCTTCATGCCAGAAGTAGCAATGTGTATCGATCAATGCCTGAAGCACGAGGCTGTTGGGTTGCAGGTAGTCGTATGCATATATGATTGTTTCGTAATAAGGCACTTGCCGGCCGAGAATCAGACTGTCCACTAAGGCGCTCTCTGACATTTTGAGAAATCCAGTTGCTTGGAAACGGTCGCCAAACTCGCAAGCCTTGACTCTGGCCAGCTGCATCGTTGTATTCAGATTTAGCTCATCATAGAACCGACCATTCTTGGGGTATTGCTGGGTGTAGAGCCACTCGAGAAAGATTTCGACTGCCCTAAAGGTGAGCGCACCCTCTTGAACTCCGCGCATTGGCTTACAGGTCTTGCAGTCGACGTCGTCTAAGCGAATAGCCCTCTCTGCCGCTTCCTTCCAGTTTCCATTCAACGCCCTTTTGAAGTATTCTGAGTGCTGCAAGAGTAGTCCTGGGTGGACGAAGTATTCGACGTGGTCTGGGCCAATCTCGAGCTTGACTACGTCGTCGCGCATCATTTCCCTATGACCATAATCAGGGTGTGGACGTAGTTGCCAGCATGCTAGAAACTGACCCGTAGCGCCGTGTCACTACCTCCATTATCGCTGCGAAATCGGTGGAGGCTCTGAATGCCAGCTTCTTGTGGGATAGTTTGCGAGAAAAGCCGAGTGGCGAAAAGTTTCGTGAATGGCAAAGGTCAGTGCACAGTGAAGGGGAAGACGAGCAACGGCCGAGCCGTAAGTGACCTTCACCAATACTGTTTCTTCTGATCAAATCGGCATTTGGAAGGTATTTGACAATAGGAAAATGGTGTATAGTAAACAGCAGGTATGAACACTGCGTACAATGTCTCGATACTCACTCAACAAGCAAGCAAATGAGTAGTTGTTTGCCCAAATTCTTGTGGACAACAACATGACCTACCATCTCAACACGACGATGAGTGATGAGAAGGAACTAGCACAAGAGGTTAATGGTGGCTACGCCGTTGCGCGCATGATTACTATGGACGAATGAGGTTGTTTCTTTTGGTACTACTGTGTTGCAGAAAGATACCCCAACCGCTGTGCCGGCGTTCGTTGCGGAATTGAGGTTTCTGCTGAAAGGCGGACTGCCATGATGAGTTATGCCAGTGAAGATTACAAGCATGGATGTGAGTTGGAGGGACTACTGGCGCACTTCAGAAGTAAATGTAAGCAGTTACATACACCGACGTGAGTGTGTGCACTCAACCCAAGGAAACCAACCCTCGGCCCATCTATACGTTATTGACCACCCCAACGGTTAGCCCAACGCCTTTGTCGCAAGTTCTGCACAATACTGTAGGTAATTTTGACTCTTCCTTCTTGCCTGTGTTCGTTTCGATGTCGTTGTCGTTATCTTCGCCTCCATTAAGATGATAGTCGTTCGCGTCGAGCGAGCCTTCAGTTGAGCAATTGCAAACCTCACCGTTGCGTACCATTACTCTCAATAAGAAGTCGTACGAAAGATTCTTGCGATCATCCTTCTCCTGGCCTTGATCATTCCTTAGCTCGTAAGTTCGACAGTGGACGTCAACCAGTAGGCGAAGGAGAACATCGTTCTCAGGCAAATTGGAGAAAGCGCGACTGATAATCTTGAAGAACGGCACGCCTCCATGTCCAGGCGACACGAAGTGTTCGATGAGCATCTCGAGCACAGCATTCTTGAACTGAAGGGCCTTGGAGCGATCTGCAAAGATGTATGCATCGACCATCTGAATCTCCCATTCGCGGGAGGTATCGTCTGTTGCGGTCACAGCGGAGGGCAAAGTCTTCGCGTAGAGCCAGTCGACAAAGTGATTGACTAACACGGTCAATCTTACTCCTGTCAATATAACAAATATCGCACGCTTACATGTAGTGCAGTCTACTGCAGAGAGCCAGACGGCGTGATCTCCCTGCTCACGCCACAGCCCCGCCGGTGCTCTCTCGATACACTCCGAGTTCTCGACAAGACATGTCTTGTAAATACTGTATCTGACTTTTTCAGACCCAATTATGACCGTCGCAAACTCGCCGTTACGAGCGACATTGCTATGCATCAGGTCAGTCTCAATTCTCAGACAGGGTACAACCTGACATACCTTGGTCTTTGGATATGCAGACTCATACTTGATGTTGCTCGTGGCTTGGGCATCAAATGGGTGTTGGAAAAAGGTCTCAGTGGAGTTCCGGCTAGTGAAGTCGGTGACAGTGGCCAGGTGCAAGCGCGGCTCTAAAAGAGGTCAAAGCGTAGTGAAGATGAAAGTAGAGTACATATTTTGAGATACGTCCCGTCACGACAGCTTTCGGCAGAGCTCTGTGTTAGAAAACAGTAGTCAGCTACGAATAGTTCCACGCAAGCCAAGCGCCGAAAGGTGGAAGCAAAGGCCATATACCTTCCAAGTCAAAGGGCACCTCCAGTTTCATCTCTTATCAATGCTTAGCTAGAAACTCAGTATTCGCTGTGTAGTACCATGACGCGGATCAAGAGATTGTGTAGAAGTTCGTTTCACTCCTTGATTTCGCAATTAGAGTTGCCGTCCCCAGGATGATGAAATACACACTGAACTTCCGTTAACAGGTCCAGCAAAGCATCGTCTTCAGATAGATGTGTCGAAGCATGGATGATAGTCGGGAAGTAGGGGATCTTATCTATGAGCTGTCAAATGGGCATCTGGAACACGGCGTCGTTAAACTCCCGAGCCTGTAAGCGGTCACCAAAGGCGTCGGCATTCACGCAAGTCAACGCAAGCTTTCAGCGAGAACCACCAGGGCACCAGTTCTCATCTGAATCGGGTAGCTTCTGTTCGTGTAGTCAGTCCACAAAGACATCGACCAATCCTATGCCCCAACCTCGTCATCACGTTCAGGCCTTCCATACGCACAGAGCGGGTCTACCAGTGTCTTCAGCACCACGTGCTCCGCTGACAGGTTGTTGAAAGCGTGTGCCACGCTCTGGAATACGGCGTGTGTCCTTCGTTCGAGAGTGCCGTGCTTTAGTACTCTCAGCTGTTCCCATCGTTGGTAATAGGGTTATGCTATTGCTGCGACCAGCGGCAGCGGAGCAATGAGAGTTTTTGACGAGTAGTCAGCGCTCAAATAGAAACCTCTGGATTGGAGTGAACACGAGGGTGTTGACCCTGCTTGACAAGTTTACGACAGTTTTGATTGCACTTAGGGTGAGGTGAAAGAAAGGATTGTAGCCCACAACTCAACGTCGTTTGCATGGTTGCTGTGTATCAAAGAAGGCGCTAACTTTAAGGTGTACGCGCGAATTCATGTTTCTCTGGCGTGAAATCAGGATATGTCGTGTCGATGTCCAGTGGAACGCGACCCCAGGTCGTACAGTAACCTTGCACCCCTTGTGAACATACTTCGCACACATGTCAGCTACTGAATCTGTCTTGCAGCCGTTCGAGTTGTTCCAACACACAGTGCCACCACAAGCATGTCCAAAATCACCAGAACACGAGAATCATTATCTGAGAGGAGGCTGCCAGCCTTGTAAGTCCAGCAAGAAAGATATTGTGACGTAGTCATTGATGACTATACTGCCGAAAGATATATGTACATCTATGCGTGAGAGATTTTCATGTACAAACCCAAAGGCCGTGAAGGGCCAGCATTCCACCAAGACCAACGCCGCGCTTGCTCGAATTAATGTGATAACAATGGAATCCAACTCGCTCAACTCGCATTACCATTTCGAAGCGTTCATCAAAATCAACTCAAACTGGTCTTCGCGAGGCGACTAACGACGCTTCCAGAACTTGACACCGCGTGCTGGATGAGTGCTCTTGGGCTCAGTCTCAATAACAGGGTCAGCCACACCGTCAGTGACACCCATCGCACGACCATCCATGGAATACGCCTTCTCGTTACCCCTCTTACGTCCAGTCTTCACATCTCGTCGACTAGCGCAGCAGCAGCAGAGTCCCATCTGGACCAACCACGCAAATATCGTCATAGCGCTAGCTACCCACATGAACGCGAACATAGTTGTGCCAATCTCCGCACGGATGTTCAGCTCTGCCACACCACTAATTTTATCCTTAAAGATGATAAACATGACGGTTGCGACTACGGAGGCGACAGTTACGAAGAGCGCGTTGAGGAAGGCGAGAATCGCGACGGGGAGCGTAAGCCATCGTGTGAAGATGGATAGAGGCATCACAAATATGAGGACGAAGGAGAGGACGGTGCCGGTCAGGAAGAGGCCGAACATCCAGTTCGACACGATCCTAATAAGATCAAGGATGTCATTGATGTCGGCAGGCAGGTTGACTGTGAGGCGTTAGATGTGAGGGGGTGGCTAGAGTGATGGATGCTTACTTGACGCTCCGGCGAGCAGCTCGTTACGCAGAATCTCGACAGGATTGAACCAGTACAGGGTCTCAGGTGAAGAGCAGTACGTGACGCCCTCATTCTTATAACCCTCGCAGAAATTCCACAAGCCGACTTGGTAAAAATCGTGTAGACCCAGTGTTTGCGCAATGGTGTTGATCAGGGCAAAGTTGGGCACCGACGATGGGACAATGTTGCTTAGGTCGAGGCGGATAAAGTACCAGTCGCGGAGCAGAGCTCGGTTGTATGTGCCGCTGATTTGCAGAAGAATGAGGAAGATAACAGCAATGAACAGGAAGAAGGATGTAACCAGGGCCCAGGTCTTGCGTGTCCGCGTTGCTTGCTTGAGCTGCGACTTTGTGAGTTCCGGATGGCCTGGCTCGACTGCTGTGGCACCCGAGTTCTCAGAGCGGCGGCGACCGAAGAGACCCATGCTGTTCAGGAATCCGCGACGAATGTGCAGTAACGTTGAGTACTGGAGATGTGTAAAGTAAAGGTTCCTGTTATGAAACGAAATTGGTGTTGCGACTTCTGAATCCGGGGGCTCCCAACCTCATACGCGCGGTCGTTGGGGCGGTCTTAATTTTTATGGAGATGCACTTGGGCCAGCAAGCTATGACGTGGGTGCCCCTAAGGAAGGTGCTGCGCAACGACGACACGCAAGCCGCCGAGTGGTCGTAGCGATCTCTTAGGGACCGAAGCTGCGCCATCAATTGGTTGACAAGCGCACCGGCGTACTCAGAATACACGCTTGCGAGCGTTGAGAAAGGTTCTAGACTAACGCGTAAAGTTGAGGCTGGTGGTGACGTCGCATATCTTTGTTTAGACATCCTGAAGGCACGAGGGTGCTGGCTGTGCGTGTTGATCAAAGCAATGTTGCGCATCAACAGCACCGGATCGTCGTCAGCTAACACGTCGGTGACGTGTAATAACACCATAGGATCTCCAACAGGGTAATTAATGGGGACGCGGATGATCGACATTGACGATGTTCTTCCGGCTGCGAAGCGTAAAAAATTCGACAAGCGAGATCATAAGGCTGATGGCTGACGAGGCTTGCCGGATTCTTGTGCATCGTGAAAGCCACAAGCCACAGACGTCGGCGCGAGCCGAGATCGAGCAAGATGAGTTACAGTTCTTGGGTCGTATATCCGGGCAGCATCTCCATGTCAAGTTCTATATAAGTCTTGAGGTATTCTTAACATGTACCTCTTCAGAACAGCGCCATACAGTTCGGCGGACTCGACACATATTGAACAGGGTTCCATCCGGTGTAGATACAAACGTCAAGAGGTTTGACACACAATTGTTCTTTATCAATGACAGGTGAGAAGCAATCACCTTCACCGGCACACAGGCTTGTAATAAGTCTACGTTGCCTATGTAGTAATGCGTCGCTTTCATCGCATCTTGTATGCTTTTGCCTAGCTTGCCTATTTAATAACACCCCACCAGGCATGTTGAATGGCGCAATCGTCACAAAGAACGCCCACCGTTTTTCCTCTCTGCAAACGTCTGCCAATCCTTCCAGGTTGAACATCTCCCCAATCGGCATGACCCAACCCGCTAGCAGATACTCGTGTAGTACAGGGCCCGGCTTCGAAGGAGGGAACACTTCCCACGCCACAGAGCCACCAGCCACAGCTGCAAAGCCTGTGTTCCATATCCAGCACAGTACATCTTCCGTAGCTTCGACGCCTGCATGTCACATTTTTGCTGAGTTGTCTGCGTAGCTCTTCTTGACCTCAGCTGTTAAGATAGTGTCCCATTCTTTCGTAAAGCCGGTCCTGACGAACAGAATATCGCCCTTTCGAAACGCGAGATTGCATTCCCTAGCATTCTTCAAGATTCCCATAAGCTTGGTCTTATGGTTCTTCAACGTGGAGTACTCCACTGTATTCTTCTCGGCCCGTGATGCGTAATCAGCGACTACACCGCGTCCAACGATGCCCTCTATGACCCGATGCTGGATATCAATGCGCATGTTACTGCGGTCCTCAATCTCCACGCCAGTGATACCGCCATAGGAGACCCTCTGCTCCGGCCCCTTGCCCTCTGTCCCGGGCACGGCCTGTGAGAAGTGTCGCAGTTTGTCCCACTGGCAGCCTTGCTGGGGATGGAAAGCTTATGTGTCATCGTAGAAAAGGCTGTTGTAGCAAGGTACGATGGTATGCTCGAAAGGTTGACGGCCAAGTCCTGAAGTTTCCAGTTTGGGCAGCTCCCAGTTGAGAAACATGTTTACCGGGTTGGATCTCGTTGGCAGCTGCCTTGGCAACGGCTGAGAGCGTGAAAAGTGCAAGTTTTGCGAGTCCTTCCTCGCGACTGCCTGGCACGCCTACCTAGACTTGCTTCTTGTCTGGAAGCTCATCATAAGACGTGTCGTAGATGGCGGGGTGCAGGGACGACATGTTGATGGCAGAACAGGGTTTTTGGTCAAGGTACTCATAGATGATATACAATGTTTTTTCGAGTACACAACACGCGATAATGACTTGAATAGAACAGTGCAGAGAGGTCATTAGTCTATGAAAGAATCCCACTTGCCTGCATGTCGATTTCTCAATCGGTCCGCCATACAGATACTGGAATCACCCGTCAGAAGAGCGTAACCGAGTACCGCTGGAATTCTCGCGTTATAGAGGAGCTCTCACGCCAAGTTCCTTCAGAAGACGGCAGAGGTAAGGAACGGAGCCCAGAACGACTGTGCAAATCAACAGCCACGAGGCACAAACACGCTAAATCCAGGGTCCACGCGACTCCCGCCAAAATATCGTCATTGCATGTGAACACTTTCTTGAAGCTCACCAACACTGCTGCCTGCCCGAAATACCATCCCCCCAGACTCTGAAAGTACTGAGCTGGCAATATATCGTTACCACAGAAGCAACACAAGCTTATTTGCGAACTTCCTGCGTTCGTCATGGCGGCGACACGCCTGCGCAAAACGTTCCACTACCCGGACTCCTCAGACGATGAAGACACAGTCGAAGCTGGCATGGACGCACAAGGTATGTTATTCAGTTATTATATGCTTTTCCTCTCATCTTCTCTATTGTCATACTTGTCCTCAGCGTACAATCTGACGTCTCCTAGACCAAGAGACCCTCCTCACCACCCTCCAAACCCACGACACATCCTCAACCCAGCTCTACACGCTTCTCTTCCTTATTCTCCCCTCCTCCATCGCGCTGCTCACTTTACCCGGACTGCTCAGTCCTCCGACGTTCGTGCCAAGTGCGCTTGCACTAGCAAGTCTCGCCGCGAGTGCATACACGCTGTATTTCCTGCCGCTCCCACCGCGCAGCGCAGGCATGATCATCGACGGCCAACAAGCTACGACGGGGAAAGGGAAAAGGAACGGGCGAAGTAAAGGGCGCTACGGATCCAACATTAGTCCGTTGACGGCGCGGCAGGGGGAGAGAAAGGAGGTCCTCTGGCTGTCGGACGAGGTGCAGGAATTGCTGGCGCAGTATATCGTCCCCGCCAATGGACTGGTTTGCGGGGTGTTAGCAGTAATGGAGTTGGTGAAGGGTAGCGAGTGGCGCGAAGGTATGATGATCGGAGGAGGGTATTTACCTGGGCTGGTGTTGACTATTGTGCTGTGGGCAAGGAGAGAGCTGAGGGTCGTGGATATGAGTGAGCTACAACAGCTACGGTCATGATCGCGACGATGGTGAAATCACAAAGTTATTGGCACTGATTGCAATCTGCTCTGAAGTGGCATAATTCAAAGTGAATGGTATAGTGCATAACAAACATGACCTCAAAAAAGGGTATAGGTATCGTACGAAATGCCATCTACACTGTTGGACTCCTTTACTTCATGCACTCGAGGATCTGGGCAGTCTGCACCGATCCAAGTCCTTGTCTCCATCATCCCCTCGAATGGAAGCATCGCCCTCCTAAAGTATCATGCTCTTCCTCCGACTAGCTATCCTTTCCGCTCTCAGCGTACTTGTCGCACTCGCCTTCTGCGCATCGCTTGCTGCTCCATCTTTTGTACCTGCAGACACCGATGCAGAGGCTTTCTTTGCATTTAATCGCGCAGCAGAAGTGCTCTTCGCCAGGCTGGTCGTACTGATACTCT
Organism: Sclerotiophoma versabilis; assembly: GCA_012274445.1. Classification (NCBI taxonomy): domain Eukaryota; kingdom Fungi; phylum Ascomycota; class Dothideomycetes; order Pleosporales; family Didymellaceae; genus Sclerotiophoma; species Sclerotiophoma versabilis. The sequence continues at coordinate 1,248,965 of JAAROD010000093.1, forward strand.
TGACGGTCCCGCTTCCTGTGCGCTTTTGCAGAGATGGTAGTGTACCTCCTGGCTTCTCAGACTCGCTGGTGGCTAGAGCCGGTACAGAGGAGTGACGCCGAGCGTTGCGCACTACTTTGGCAAGCTCGGTCTGCGGTCGCGTAGAGTTGACAGGAGAGGTTTCATTAAAGTCGAAGATGGCAAGGTTGTCTTTCTCAATCGCCTCTTCCTTTACAGCAGGCTCGGGGGCTTCGGCTGACTCAGCTACAGGCTCGTCCGAAGTCTTAGCTATAAAGTTCGCGGATGCTCTTCGGTTTGTTGTACTTGTTTGTTCGATCAGTGCAGAAATGGCTTTCGAGGTCGTCGACAGGGTCGTTTGCTCTGGCTCCGGTGGAGATGCATTCTCTCGCCTGTCAAGTTTCTGTCGCAGTGGACTTCCCGCCTCAGCCTCCTCTTCTCCTACTTCACGTTTGATTGCAACTCTTCCTGTCGTAAGAGGCGCCAACTTCATCTCCACGCTCGTCCTTCGGTCTGTTTGAGGTACAACAGCATCGGCCAGCTTGCCATCACGACGCATCTTCACAGCCAGACTAGGTTCCTTGTAGCTGACCTGTGGCCGCGCTCTTCGTGATGGTCGGCCAGCAAGTCCTGTCTGGTTTCCTGAGTTTACGTCGCCTGGCGGAGGGGTATCCTTGTTGTCTGGCCGCGACGTCGAAGGCTCTGTAGAGGGCGGTGAGAAAATAACATCTGCAGCAGGCGTTTTCGGTAGGAGCGCATCGAGATTAATCTCAGCGACGGGGGCAGGCTCAGAGGCTGCTAGCATGGAAAGCTCAGGCGGTGTAATGGTTCGGCTGATTGGGAGACGCTGGCGTCCACGAGGATTTACGCTAGGCAGCTTTTTCTTTTGTGGCTTCTCGTGCTCTTTTGCAGACGATCGCTGCTTTTTCGGCGATAGCACTGGGTCAGTGTTGACAGGTTCTGGAAACGTTAGTCTCGAGCAGTCCATGTAAAGAGCTCGAACTTACTGCTACTAAGGACTGGCCGTGCTGGGGAGAAGGCTCTAGGCTCCTCAGCAAGTTCCTCTGTCTCTGTTTCTTGGACATGCCTGCGACTGAAGGCGAACTGCTCCTCCTGTGCTCCCGGCCGGTCCTCATCTTCTTGCACACTGAACTTCCTCTTAGCTCCAGTACGCACAAGCTTGCCCGGTTTCTCTTTGACTTCTTCTGGAGATTCAAACACAGATATGCGGCGAATATTGAGTTTTGGTCCACTCTCCCTTCGCTTCTTTCGTGTTTCCAGGTTTATTGGTAGCGCAGGCTCATCTTCTGCAGGTACGCCTTCTGCAGGAACATCCTCCATGTGCTCATCCGGTGCAGGGTTGGGATCGAACGCAATAGGCTCTTCGACTTCGAAGCTCGATGTGGGTGGTGGACCAATATCGGGCGATTGGCTCTCAGTGTCTTCCAGCAAGTTCCGGATCTCATCTGAGTTCATGGTGCGTCGTGGGTAGTCTTTGCCCTCGTCAATGGTGGGCATCATCCGGTCTTCTACTTCCTGTATGTAAAGCCCGCTCCTGAAGTTCCTCTCCCGTGGGCGATGTCTGGCCAGCTGCTGGCTCTTGCGCCTTTTCTCAGCCTGCTCAGGTTGCCCCAGCGAAGCTACCAGACTTCCGATTTCTTGCATCTTCGCCTCCAGCTGTGCCCTGACGACGTCGATATTCTCGAATGAAAGTCTGCTAGACTGCTTGTCGACGGTGTGTTGAAGGTGCATTGCGCGTTCGCGAAGGGCGAGGTTCTCCGCGAGGAGGCGTGAGCAGTCGCTTTCAAGTGTGCGGATGCGCATTGACTGCTGCGAATTGTTTCTATCCTAGGATCAGTTTGCAGTCTCTCCAATGCCTTGCGCTGAAACGCACTTTGCAAGTTCGCGGTTCTGTCGCAGAAAGCGCCGCTTGATGGCCTCAATGTTGTCGGCCGACGGCTGGGGAGCTGCCACCGGCGGCTCGTTCAAGCGCGCCATATGCGCTGGATAGGTATGTGGAAGCTGAAGATAGTTTGCAGGACGGGTGCGGTGGCCGCGCGCGACGATCTAGGACGTGTGTCGTTCGTTGTTTCCGTCTGGTCTTCGTCATAGTCGAAAAGCTGCGGGCGTTGTTTACCTAGCAACGGCGGGCTAGCCGCTTGTGTGGACGGCTCCACTTTTGCGACCCATTCACTCGCGACAACACGTGAGGGGTTAGCACGCACCCTTTGACCTTACAAAGACAGCAACATCAACCGAGCCCACGCAAGACCGCATACTGCCCGAAACATCATGTCGAACTTGTCTCGTCCCATGGGGTCGCACCTGCGTGGCCAGTCGATGGGCGCGTCACAGCAGTCGACTTTCTTGCAGCAGAAAATCGCCGACAAGAAGGCCGAGCTCGCAAACCTCAAGGACTTGCAGGCATTAAGCGGTGGCCTGGCAGATCAGATGCAAATGTTGGCTGACAAGCTGCAAACCCTCTCGGATGGTACAGAAGGTATGTCGCGCTGACTAGAGCTACATCAAACAACATATATCTCCAGGACGTACGAATATGAACGAAACGTACCCATGCGCTAACAGTGCATCTTCAGCTGTTGCAGCGGTACTATCAAACTGGCACAACGTACTTCGTGCTATCAACATGGCGTCCAGTAAGTTGGCTCTTTTGTAGATAGGTAGCACACATCATCTGACTAGAGCAGCTATCATGCCCAAACCAAAGGACGAGGATGATGTAGAGACGAAGCCAGACACTGAACCACCATTACCGCAAACCCTTGTCCGTATCCCAACTCAGCATGCGCCTGCAGTCATTGAGCAAGCAAACGCTGGAGCAGCAGCCGCAACGGAGTGAACCACGAAGGACCAACGGGGCATGTCAGAAGCCGAAGAAGACCACCAACCGACTCTTCCAGATGGAATAGCATAACCTTGTACAGGCAAAGTATTTGATCTTGATCTGCAGAGAATCAAGACACGCCGGAGGACATGTTCAGCAGCACAACAAGTTGATGACAAAGATACATAGAGTTCTCAGGATCAGCGCTAGAGGACCATGACAGGGGAAGACGCGGTTAGGGTGATTAGCAGGAGTGAGTAGAGAGTGCCAGTGACAGTATGATGGGAAAAAGATCGATGGCAATGTTCTCACATCCGCGACTCCTTACGTGACCTCAGCCCTCAAGTCCCGAGTGACGACGCTTAGAGCCTAGCGTGCCAAGCCGCACGCGAAGGTGCTCAAAACTGCGAATCTGACGCGTGCTTCCTTTCCTCACATATTGTCAACGGTCTCCTATAACCCTAAGGTTATTCCCAATTACATGGAAAATGCCTTAATTCCAGGAGAACCCAGAGGAATTGCACAGCCGTTCTAATCCTGAAGTTCGCTCGCGTCGACTTTCGAGTCGGTATTGGAGCTCCGGGTTCGCTTTAGGCCAACATACTCTTTCGCCATTGCATCGTGATCTTCGTCCATGACACCTGCGCATCTATTTACAGTCACGTATGAACATGACAGACATGCCCTGTATTTGTTAGAGGGGGAGGCGTCGCATCCTTGTCGATGACCGGAAGAACTGATATTGCTCTGTAAGCTCGAGGGTGCCATCAGCCGGCCTAAACACTGCGTTGTCTCCGCTGAAGCATCCATCAACGGACACGACAGGAGAATTATTGTGCAAATCCAGGTGGCTGGACACGAGTGCTACACATTGTTGACGGGCCCGGCAGTTTCGAGCACGGTGGAAAGATCCCCGCACTTCCGCACCTGTGGCAGTAGGCCGCAGGAAACACGACATCGTGGCAGCGTAAGCTGCACGAGGAGCGGCTGATGAGCAGCGGACCCCAACTCAACATGATTATCGTCCTGCGATTCGCTGGCTCGGAACGCCTCCGTCGACGAATTCGCCAGCCAGTTTATCAACTGCGGCCTTGCAAGCTCTTTCTTAGCTCACAAGCTTAAAGTGCAAGCCGAAATTCAAGCCATTGTCACTAGGTGGAGCGATCTCGTATCCCCTATGCCATGATGTGCCAAGGTTGAAGGCCCAAGAAAGGAGCTTCCGAACTCGTATCCTGTTTGATACTGCGCTATTGGTGCAGCTGTCACACAACCAGCAGCGTGGCTCAGGTGGAGTTTATCGAGCGGGCCACCAGGCGCGTCGCGCAACGGTCAGCAACCGATATGATCGCCCCGAAGGCGCTACGAATGGCAGATGAGCATCGCGCCGGCCACTAAAGCATCCTTCAGCCCTGGACGGCTGGCTTCGACACTTGGAGATTAACCTTCCGACCGAAGAGCGTCTCCTTTCTGTTCCTCTCGACTCTCCACAAAGTGCACCGCATGCCTACAGATCCCAAAGCGTCATGAATGCGTATCATGGCACGTCTTCGACGATGCCTGCTTGTAGCATCTAGTCTCATTGGGTTGTCTTACCAGAAAGACCCCATCGTTGACTTGTAGGTAGCCGTCTTTCAATGTAACTTGGTTGGGACCGATCAGGCACTGCGTCGACACTTCCAAAACCTTGATGTTCCCAACACCCGCGCTCTCACGCAGTGTGAACACAGCTTTGTCGTTCGGACGCGCTGTAAACTCCCACGCGACCGTCATCTCGTTCTCTCACGCTCTATGAGCACATGGCTGACCTGAAAACAGCTGCCGACGATGGGGTCACCAAACGGCACAGGTAAATGGGAGGTTGTACGTTGATGGTGGTATGGTAGATTGGAGCCCCGGGGACGCGAACTACACAAGTGAGATATCACTCGTTTACGGCCTTTCACATGCTAACGTTGGTCAGATACGGCTTTACTGTTTAGCGACCTTAATTCTTCGGCTCCAGGACTTGGGCAACCTTACCAATACGCAAACCTTTCGAAACCTTCTGAGGTACCCAGTGTCTCTGGCGGCATTCTCTGGCCCGATGAAGTCAATAAGTGCTTCTACCAATTCGGAGGAGCTTTCATGAACGGGACGCCCAGCGAGTTCAGCATGTGGACATATGACGTGCTCCTCGACAAGTGGAATCAGACTGAAAACAAGGCTGCTGGTGTATCCGCTACACAGCGAGTAGCTTATGGTGCTGGCACACATATCGAGGGTTTGGGCTTGGGTTTTTACCTTGGAGGCTACAAGAGCAACCAGACAGATCCGAACTGGACTGGCAATGCAGTCGCAACTGCCGACCTCGTACGCTTTGAATACAACACTGGGTTCCTGTTCAACAACAGTGGGCCTGAAGACAATGTGGGAAGAGCGGAGGGACAGATGGTTTACTTGCCTGTATCAGACAGCGGTCTGCTTGTGTACTTTGGTGGCATTGAGGACCCACAACAGAACGGCACTTCCATACCGGTGAGTCGCACCAGATCGCATCAGATTGCAATGTCTAATGACTGGATGTTCACTGATATGATAACCTCAGGCGAATATGAGTGTATGTTAAGAAAGCAGCACTGTATCAGTCTTGCTTATTACTAATTTACAACAGGAGATACACATGTACGACGTTCAGTCGTCGAAATGGTACACCCAAACTGCCACCGGCAACATACCAGACGCGCGCCGGCAGTTCTGCGCAGGTGTCACTTGGGCCGATGATCAGTCTTCATACAACATGTGAGCGACCCAGGCCGTCATGAGCTTGGTCAGAGCTGATTTTCACACAGTTATCTGTATGGTGGATACGGGTTCGGAGACCTACCTGCTTATGATGATGCATACATCCTTTCGCTTCCATCATTCACCTGGATTAAAGCATTCCCTACCGACAACAGTACCGGAGCGTACCCTCATGGAGGTTGCAGCGCGAATGTAGTCAACAAAGATCAGATGATCATCATTGGAGGCTGGTTTCCAGAGTCTGACCAGTGCGACTCACCACAAGTGCAAGGGCAACATGGTATGAATCTTGGGTATAATGGCGAGAAGAAGGCTTTGTGGGACAAGTACGATCCAAATCTTACCACGTACTTTGTTCCCACACCTATTATATCTGCTGTAGGCGGAGGGTACGTCCTGCATCTCTTCGGACTGAGACAATACTGAGCACACTGCAGGCCTACTGGTAGAGCTACCAAAACGGCGCCGACTTCCTGGGACAATCCTGACCTGGCTGTGTACTATACTCTTAAGGCTCCATCCGTCACACGAACAGCGACGCGTTCACTGCCTTCGAGCACTGGCACTTCCTCTGGAGGTTCGAGCAAGAGTAAGGTGGGCGCAATTGCTGGTGGTGTCGTGGGAGGTCTTGCTGCGCTTATCGCCATACTATGCTTAGTATTGTTTTGCCTACACCGTAAAAAGAAGTCCAGGAAAAATAAGGAAGAACGGCCTGCCGAGCTGCCCCCTCCAGTCGAGCTGGGTGTCACTACGCCACCACAAGAGATGCCAACGCCTGGAATGGGCAAGTATATGCCTTTGCATCAGCAGCAAGAACAGTATTCTCCGTTTTCTGGAGTCGCATCCTTGCACTCTCCACACTCCGTATATGCCCAACAGTCATCGGCATCTGGATCGCCACCACACGCAAGTCCTTATGGTTCTCCGCATGACACCAACTTTGCACAGCCAGCATACCCACAAACGACACATCCTCGATCTCCGTCTTGGGAGCATGCGCCATTCTCGACCATGGATACACGGTATTCACAGCAGAGCCACCCTCCGCCAACGTCACCCTCTTACCCCTCCTATGCTCCACCACAGGAGGCGCAGCTCTACTACCCGCCCCCCCGAGAACCAGCATATCCAACGCCTGTGATCTCTCCAGCTGGATATAGTGGCTACGAACCTGTGCAACATCATGACAGTATCTCCTCGCCATTGTCACCATCGCCTGTCAGCACGATGCCGACGCCTACACAGTTCTATGCACGACCAGCCCCGGTTCCTGGTGATGCGGGGTCACGGTATACGCAGCCATCGACAGAGGATGGTAGGTACGGAGATAGCTTCGGGCCTCAAAGACGGCCGAAGTACGGGCGATTTGTCGAGGCCGATCATACATAGATTCATGAAGTACATAGAGGCGTTTTGGTGTTTGCGGTTTAGGGTTGGGAGTCTGTTCCTGTTCGATGTCGAGTGATACCCAGCGCTCTATCATGATTATAGCTCATTTGGAGTGAAAGCCATTAGTAATACAGTGGGACTTTTTGAAATCTCGCGGTGCGGTGAGTTGTCTTGCGCGTGGGTCTTCTGATTGGCACTAGCTTTCTCGGCATCAATCAACGCAGCAGCCGGGCGCGTCTCCTCATCGTGCTTTTGTACTTTGCCAACCAACGCCAACCGAACAAAAAGCTTTGAGACGACAAGCAGCCGGCTGTGCAGCCTCGCATTGGACTCAACACCTGCTGAACTCTCCTCCCCGAACGCTCCTTCCACCCTAGGTGCCTGCCCGCAGCCTGCTCCGCGTCCGACGTGCCCCACCTCGTCTTCTTGCACCTCTGCAGGCACCAACCCACGCGCGCCAGCTTCCACCGCCTCGCCGCCGCCTGCGACAACAGCGCGACACATAGCCCTCGACTGCTGCAGAGCTTCTTGGGGCCACCGACACACCAGCCAGTCCAATAGGGAGCTGTCCCCACAGCGAAGCCGCCCGCCATGTCTATGTCCATTGAGGAGCTCGACGCCACAGTGCGCGCCTTCTACGAGGGCCGCGGCGACACAGTACGTTCTCCACACGGCTTCACACAGCGTTTGAGGCAGGACCGAAGCTAACCACACTCGTTTCGTAGCAAAAACAAGCTCAGGCGACGCTGAACCAGGTAGGCGGAAGCACTCCAACCGCGCTTGCAGCTTGATTCACTAACAATGCGATAGTTCAAAGAAAACCCAGACGCTTGGCTCCTGGTTGACAAGATCCTCTCGGATGCGCAGTATCCACAGACCAAGTGTATGTATCTGTCATCTGAAAAGAGATGGTTGGGCTATCACTAACAATAACCAGACCTCGGCCTGCAGGTGCTCGACAATGTGATCATGACGAGATGGAAGGTCCTTCCCCGCGACCAATGTCAAGGTATGTCGAGTGCACAATGCAGAAACTTACTTCAGCTGACAACGGCAGGTATTCGCAACTTCATTGTCAACTTCATCATCCAACTGTCAAACGACGACGATCGCCGCCGCTCCGAGCGCACCCTGCTCAACAAGCTGAACCTCGTCCTCGTCTCCGTCCTGAAGCAAGAGTGGCCCCACAACTGGCCGACATTCATAAACGAAATCATTTCATCATGTCACAGCGGGTTAGGGATTTGTGAAAACAACATGGTCATCCTGAGACTGCTTTCAGAAGAGGTTTTCGACTACTCGGAGGAGCAGATGACGTCCACAAAGCGCAGGGAGCTCAAACAGAGCATGTGCGACGAGTTCACCTCGATCTACCAGCTGTGTTCTGAGGTTCTGCGCACAGCAACCGAGGCTTCCCTTATCAAGGCGACTCTCGAGACACTGCTGCGCTTCCTCAACTGGATTCCTCTGGGATATATTTTCGAGACGCCACCCAGCGGTCAGAGCCTTATTGAGACTCTGCGCAGCCGTTTCCTTGAAGTCCCTGAGTTCCGTAACATCACACTGAAATGCTTGACTGAGATCGCAGGCCTCCACACCGAACCCGCGTACGATGACAAGCTCGTCCAGATGTTCACAGAAACATTGACCGCGATCTCGAAGATCATTCCTTTGTCCCTAGACCTCAAGCAGACTTACGCGTCGAGTAACAGCAGGGATCAGGAGTTCGTACTCAATCTTGCGTTGTTCCTGACAAACTTCTTCACATCACACTTGGCCGTTATCGAAAATCTCATGAACAGGGATTTCCTTACACACGGCCACTTCTACCTCATCCGTATCAGCCAAATCGACGACCGCGAGATCTTCAAGATCTGTTTGGAGTACTGGACCAAGCTTGTTTCCGAGTTGTACGATGAGATGCAGGCACTTCCGATTACCGACATGAACCCTCTACTAAACATGGGTATCACGACTGGCGGTAACCGTGACCCTTCGATGATGGCGAATTATCCTCTACGTAAGAACAAGTATACTGAGATCTTATCGAACCTGCGAACCGTTATGATCGAGAAAATGGTTAGGCCAGAAGAAGTCCTCATTGTTGAGAATGATGAGGGAGAGATTGTCCGTGAGTTCGTCAAGGAGAGCGATACGATTCAGCTCTACAAATCGACGCGCGAATGCTTGGTCTTCTTGACACATTTGGATGTTAACGACACCGAGCAAATCATGTCTGAAAAGCTGGCACGTCAGGTCGATGGCTCGGAGTGGTCATGGGCGAACTGCAACACCCTCTGCTGGGCCATTGGTTCTATCTCTGGAGCAATGAACGAGGAGACAGAGAAGCGATTCTTGGTCACAGTCATTAAGGATCTTCTGGGCCTCACAGAGATGAAGCGAGGCAAAGACAACAAGGCTGTCGTCGCCAGTAACATCATGTACATTGTTGGCCAGTATCCACGATTCCTCAAGGCTCACTGGAAGTTCCTGAAGACCGTTGTCAACAAGCTCTTCGAGTTCATGCACGAGACACACGAGGGTGTTCAGGATATGGCTTGCGACACATTCATCAAGATTGCCAACAAGTGCCGACGTCACTTTGTCGCGCTTCAGCCCGGCGAGAATGAGCCCTTTATCGACGAGATCGTACGGAACTTGCGAAAGATCACTGCAGATCTCTCACCTCAGCAAGTGCACACCTTCTATGAAGCTTGCGGTTACATGATCAGCGCGCAAGGGCAAAAGAGCATACAAGAGCGTCTGATCCACGACCTGATGGCTCTTCCTAATTCAGCTGTAAGTACCTTAGCTATGAATTGTTCCGCAAAGCTAACCATGTCAACAGTGGGACAATATCATTGCCCAAGCGAATCAGAATCCTGCCTGCTTACAAGACTCTGAAGTTATCAAGATTGTCGGCAACATCATGAAGACTAATGTTGCAGCCTGCGGCTCCATTGGATCCTACTTCTACCCTCAGATTGGGCGGATATACTTCGACATGCTGACAATGTACCGCGCTAGCTCGCAGCTCATCGACGAAGCCGTGCAACGCGAAGGCAATATCGCGACTAAGATGCCCAAGGTTCGCGGTCTGCGTACGATCAAGAAGGAGATCCTCAAGCTCATCAACACCTATGTCGAGAAGGCCGACGACCTCGAGATGATTCACAACAACATCGTCCCCAAGCTGCTCGAAGCTGTTCTGATCGACTACAAGAACAATGTGCCTGACGCTCGAGAGGCCGAGGTACTGAACGTTATGACTACGATCATCAACAAGCTACATGTACGTTGGACTCCTAAGACGAGCAAACACTTTGTTGGTCTCGCACAGCCACAGCCAGATCATTAACTAACTTTGAACAGAGCATGATGGAGGACCAGATCATCAACATCATGGACAGCGTCTTCGAATGCACACTAGACATGATCAACAAAGACTTTTCCGAATATCCAGAACATCGTGTCGAGTTCTTCAAGCTTCTCCGGACTATCAACCTGCGTTGCTTCCCTGCTCTGCTGCGACTGGATGCTCGCTCTTTCAAGTTCGTCATCGACTCTTGCATGTGGGCTAGCAAGCACGACAACCGCGAAGTGGAGAGTGCCGGTCTTTCCATGTGCTTCGAACTGGTCTCCAACATGTCTGAGACAGATGAGCAGACTTGCAACGCATTCTTCCAGACATTCTTCACCACCATCTTGCAGGATGTGTTCTTCGTTGTCACCGACAGCGACCACAAGGCCGGCTTCAAGTCGCAAGCGATGTTATTGGCTAAGATGTTCTGGCTTGTCGACTCGGACAAGCTGCGAGGCCCCATCTACACCTCACCAGACATGGCTCCAGCTGGCACACCGAACCGCGAGTTCTTGCGGAATTTTGTCGGCAATCTGTTGGCTACCGCGTTTCCCAACCTTCAGACCGCTCAGATCGCAGCGTTCATTGATGGGCTCTTCGCCACCAATGCCGACCTTAATCGCTTCAAGGTGATCCTTCGTGACTTCCTCATCTCTTTGAAGGAGTTCTCTGGCGACAATGCTGAGCTCTTCGCCGAGGAGCGCGAGCAAGCAGCCAAGCAAGCGAAGGATGAGGAACGCGAGCGCGCCATGAAGGTCGGCGGCCTTCTTAAGCCCTCTGAGATGGACGATGATGAGTTGTGACTCAACGTTGAGCTGGACACGAATGTAGCAACGCGCACGCCTTTCGACTGTACCTCCGCTTTGACTCAGGATACGGATACAAACAATGCCGACAACTGGTGGGCTGATGCCCTATGAACGTGAGGCAGGGGAGTTGGAGACGTACTATATGGTGCGATGCATCGCGTAGCGTTATTGATTTTCACCAAAGATTATTCCAGATCTAGCGGTCTAATACCCAATAGACCTTTCTGTTTCTCGTTCGGCATGCAGCGGGTAGTAGGGTTGGAGGACTGGTCTTGGTTTGCGCATGTGGCAAAAGCATAGGAAGGGGGGGGGGGGGGGGGGGGGCGCAGGGCCTTCTAGATATCCTGCCTTGACGGCCATAAGAATAAAGTAAACGGATGCATTTCAGATATCACAGTCTTGTTCCGGCATTCTTGGACGACGTCAAGCTTGGGGAGGTACAGTAGCCTTTGACGCAATGTTTGGCATAATTTCACCAAGCACCGCACCCAACATGGCGGCCAAGGGTTTATATATACATGATGCAGTAGTGGAACGGACCGCTAAGTGATGTCGTGATGTGCCTGTATGGTGGCAGTACGCAGTGTGTCGGCATCAAGTGCCGACAGAAGTATGGCCGACGGGAGCACATATTCTCTCCGATATGCTCTATGACCTATGACATGCAGACAGTGACTTGCCAATGCGTATGCGAGCCACGTCGAGGCTGTTCAGTGTGGATCTCCCTGGCGCATACACCGACATCGTACATAGCATGGGGGCTCCAGATCGGGGTCTTGCCGACGGTAGACCGTAAGGAGTTCCCGGTCTTTCCGTCTCTGAGCCGTTCAAACCTGCGCAATCCTTAAGCAGGACCCATTCGAGCAGAGCGAGGTTGCAACCGTGGTGGGCCGGGCTGCCTCGCGCGGCCAAGACTGCCCTCTGGTGTCGTGCGTTGAGGCTTGTTTCGACGGCTGATGACGGAAATGCAGCCGTATGGGGCTAGTCGGTGTCTCTTTGGGCTGTTCAGCCTTTGTTATGTAATGCGGCGAAGAGAGAAGACGCAGAAACCAACGGCCTCGACCTTCTGCAACTGGCACCGAGGCACCATATTTCTACATTCCCAGCGCGCTACCTCGCTTCGAGCCAGCGGAAGCCTACACGCACCACCCCTGTCCCTGCGCAGTGGACCTCCGGCGCGCCCTTGCCAAACGATCTTTCTGCGCGCTCCTCTGCGCGCACGGGGTCCCAGGGCGCCCTCTCATTGGCCGTTTGCGGCGTGCTCTCCAACGACTGCGTGAACAACATCTCAGCGGGCAGCATGCACAACCTCGTGGCCCTTTTATAATGTCCCGCCGGCACCGCAGCAGAGCTTGGCTCCTTATTCGTCGTCTGCCAGAGTCCAGCTAATCCCGGTGTTACCAGCACCACGCGAGTCTCTGCAGTGCTCCGTCCGACCTAAGGCGACACCCTGCTGCAAGCTTAGGGTGACTTCACTTCTTGAAACTTCTACCAACTACGCACGTCCGCCGTCTAGAAGGCGTCCCACGAGCCTCACTGTGCTCACCGCGAATTCTTTGCTTTTGGCCGTCCCTGCTGCCGCATAGGCGTCTGCCGACACCCGCACCATCACACGTTCGCTCATTACTCACCCTGTATGGGCAGATCTGCAGCCAGACCCATACCAGGATTTACTCGCTTGCGCGGTACTCGCGCATCGCCGTTGAGGCTTCGGAAACACCGCTGCTCAATTATCTCAGCCGGTTACCACCATGTATGTCGCGCCCCTCATATGGAGACCCTTCAACTCCGCCCCCGTGGTGTCGTAAGGAAGACTGCATCGAGCACCAGCTTAGCTTCCAAAGATGAGACCACTGACTCCGCTCGCTTTTCTAGGAAGTTCGGCAAGCACATCCAGAAGCGCCAGCTGGAGATTCCAGAATATGCCGCCAGTTTCGTCGACTACAAGGCGCTCAAGAAGGTGAATCGAAGCATGCTGAAGTGGCTGTATATGTGTGCTGATGTGGTCTTAGCTCATCAAGAAGCTCAGTAGTACGCCGGTGATTCCTGCGCTGGGCGAGAACAGCCATGGTCACGAAACATTAGACCCGCAGACATCTCTGCAGGCGAACAAGGCCACATTCTTCTTCCGAGTGGTATGCATGTGCTGTGTCCTGGCTTGACGTCTTGCTTATAGTTGTCAGGAACGAGAACTGGAGAAGGTCAACACATTCTACCTTCAGAAGGAAGCCGAGCTCCGCCTGCGACTAACGACCCTCCTGGACAAGAAGCGGGTCATGCAGCAGCATCCGCAGTCAGTCTCCAAGACGTCTTCGCGGTATATTGCTCTTGAAGAAGGCCTAAAGCAGTTTAGCACAGACCTTAACAAGCTCGAGGTGATTGGTCTCCAAATTCTTGGGTTGCGGAGCTAACCCGTACTAGCAATTTGTGGAAGTGAACGAAACTGCCTTTTCAAAGATTCTGAAGAAGGTTTGCGCTCCTCTCTCACGACACATATTCACAACAGCTAACGTAGACAGTGGGATAAAACATCAAAGGTATGATGTCGTCTTTTACACATTGGTTCCTGTTGCTAACTCCGTGCTAGTCGCGGGAAAAGCAGCTCTACTTGTCGAGAGCTGTCGAGGTACAGCCATGCTTCAACCGCGAAGTCATCAGCACCCTTTCCGACCAGGCAACACAAGCAATCCTTGACTTCTCCGGGTGGGCAGAGGGCGAAGGAGTGCAAGCACCGCAGCCGACCGCAGAACCAAGAATTTTCGAACCCCTGATCGAAGCGAATCTCGAGCTCGACAATCAATTTATCCAAGCCATCAACATTTCGAACACATCGAAAATCCAAGAATGTCTTACACGGTTATCGAATCTACCCGATGCCAGAGAGCACATTTCGCGAGCCTTCCTAAGCACAGTAGCCGAAGCACCAGAAGAGGCCCTTAGAATTGTGCTCGACTCCAACCAGGTCAATCTAGAGCAAGAGGATGAGATCAACGAGCGCAACTGCCTCCATAAGGCGGCCATTAGCGGACGTCTGGAGATTATTCGACTTGGGTTGTCGAGCAACGTCAACGTACACGCAACAGACGTCTATGGGCGGATACCTCTGCACTATGCTTCTATGCATGGTTACGTTGAGCTTGTCCAAGCATTGATTGACGCCGCTCCAGACACTGTAAACTTTCGCGACCAAGACAGCTTCACACCTCTCATACATGCAATTGTGCGCTCACAGTTACCATGCGTACAAATACTCCTGGCAAGAGGTGCTGATCTGAGTCGCACCGGTCCAGGCGAGCACATCCCACTAAATCTCTGCTGTCAATATGCTTCGCTAGAGATTATGGAGTTGCTCCTCCAAAGTTCAGCTGAAATGCTTGCGGACGCGGAGGGATTGTACCCACAACATCTCGTAGCTCGATCTGGGAAAACACCACAGATGCTGCTCCTGCTACAGAAATATGGGGCCGATCTGAACCAGCCGGACAAACTCTACCAATGGACTCCGCTATTCCATGCAGCAAGCGAAGGTCATGTAGAGTGCCTCAAGACTCTTCTTGAGTGCCGCGTTGACGTGGACATTGTTGACGAGAAGGGCTTGTCTGCTATGTACTACGCAACTTGGGAGGGTCATCTTGAATGCATGACGCTACTCGCTTCGGTGAGCCGTGGAGTGGGCTTGAAGACACAAAACCAGGTGTCGCCGCGGATAAACACTCTGCAACCGATGTCAAGCACAGCACCGGGTCCGATGGACCTTGAGCTGGGGGACCCGGATGGCATCCCCGAGTTCATCCTTCCACCGCCAATCATACCCTTTCGTAGATACGGACACAACTTCTTGGATACGAAGACATTCGTGGTTATCAGCTTCGAGAAGGTTGGGAAAGACGCGATACGATTCTACAACGACCAGAAGTACCCAGCGGCACGACTTATAATCTCGTCAAAGAGCTCGGATCTGATACCCAGAAATATACTGCTCCCGGTTCAGGACGAGTTCAAGGTCATCTCCTTTCAAATCGAAAATCTGGAGGCTTTCTCGATCGACTTCGACGTGTATCCGACGATCGGCTCAAAGGTCATTGCACGCAGTGTGGCATCCCGAAAGGTGTTCACAGAACGGTCGAAGAGCACTGGGAGATGGCACTTGGAACTCTTTGATCCGCGGCTACGAGCCATCGGGCAGATCGCTTTTGACTTCCAGGTCGTCAAGCCTTTCCACGGCATTCCGCTCGAGATTACACATTTTGCCACGTATTGGAAAGCAACAAGTCAGGACGACAACCAGCCTCACACTTTAATCACTGGCTCGAGTTTATCTGGAGAGTACGTTCGCCTGTTCGTGCAGCTTACAGCGGATGGGGTCCCGGTTCTGTACCCAAGGTGGAAGATCAACCATGCGGGACTCGAGGTGCCAGTCAACATTCTCACATACTCTCAACTTGCCGCCATTGGTGCGCAACAGAACGCTACGACAGCAACGCAGTTGTCGAGTCTGAAAAACGCCACTTCGAACGATATTTCGTACATTTACGAAGCGCTAGTATCGTCTTTCATTACGTTGAAGGAAGCGTTATCTCTACTGCCAGCTCACATCCACGTGGAGCTGCATGTGCTGTTCCCATCAAGGCTAGAGGAGGAGCGAATCAAGCTCGGACCGACACATGACATGAACGAGTTCGCGGACAAGATTCTGTCAGTTGTATTCGAGCATGCCCGAGTGTTGAGGGAACAAGGTGCAGGAGAGATTGACGGGACACTACGAAGCGTGGTGTTTACCTCATTCAACCAGGACATCTGCACCGTGATCAACTGGAAACAACCAAACTGTAAGTCGAGCCAACACCAGCTTGAAGCAGCATACTGATGCGTGTACCCAGACCCAGTCTTCCTCTGCAACGAACTCGGCGCCGACTCGGCGCAATCCCCCTCTGGTCGCCATGCCATCCAAAGCTCCGGGCGGACGACCATCTCGGTCAAAGAAGCGGTCCAAATTGCGCGCGACAACAACTTTATGGGACTGATGTGCAGCTCACGGCTGCTGGACCTCGCCCCAGCGCTCATCGAGAGCATCAAAACGGCGGGCCTGGTGCTTGTCAGCGATATCACGGATAGCGTGGCGGAGAGTGGTGTAGGGCTTCAGGTTGCGCAGCCAAGACGGTACAGGACGCCAGATGGTGTGGACGGGTTCTTGAGGGGCAACGGGGTGTTGTGCTTCAATGAGACGGTCGACATGTAGGATTGGAGAGTGGAGAGTGGAGAGTGGAGAGGAGGCGCAGGCTATGGAGCAGTAATGATGCAGAGCGAGCAGCAAGGGAAGATGGTCATTGCAAAAGCTGGGGTCTGTTGTATGGTCAAGGCATTGTTGCGTTAGGCTGTCAGAGAGGATTTGGGGACATGGGTTACACTATAGAGGAGGGTGGTGTTTGTCGTTTGTTGGTTCTTGCTCCTTGCTTGTTGATATACAAAGCTTCTCATACCCTGAAGGATAGCTCGGACCGGGGAGTTGGGACAAGGTGGCATCGGAAGGTGTATGGTGGAAACAATGAGCATGAACTAGTGCTTAGACAAAGCTTCGGCGTGCTAGGTCTGTTTAGGAAAGGGCGTGTACATGTGGATGGAGTGCGCCACCTGCGGTCGGCATCGAGATGCAGGGATCCCGATCTGCGATAGCGGCTCTGGTTCGAGAAAATGTCGGATCGGACGACAACGACATGACGACTCCAAGACTGGCGGCGCGGCTTTCGTTTCCGTCTCTCGCGTCGTAGCGATACAGGTGCTCTCCCTCCCTCTCTTCCTCGACGACGCCATGAACGCATAGCCACGTAATGTCTGCTTCGGTTGTTTCCCCGTTCCTCCGCCAGGGCTCCTCGCTCGTTCGTCGCGGCGCAGCGTGGACGTGCCGGACATGCGTCCAGTCGCAGCGCCAGACCCTCCTGCAGCAGCGGAGTGCATTTGCAAGTAGGGCAGAGGCGGCCACACGGCCGGTCGCCAGGGCAGGCAGGAGAAGGCGCGGCGTGCTGGTGGTCGGCGGCGCAGCTGCTCTCGGTGCTGCCGCCGTCGCGCTCAACGACGAGGCAAAGCACGCGTGGTCGGCGGCGCAGCGGACGTACCGGGTGGCGGCGACGCTGGCACTGAACATCAAGGAGTACCGTGTCCTCCTGCGGGGCTGCGATTGAGCGCGACTGACGAGGGCACAGCTACCGCGACACGCTCAAGCGCGACTCGGCGCCCGACTACCAGGACCAACTCAAGGCATGCCACCTGCGCTGTGCAAAGCGCACGCTGCGCACGCTCGAGAGCAACGGCTCCATCTTCATCAAGCTGGGGCAGCACCTCAGCTCCATGAACTACCTGTTGCCCAACGAGTGGTGCGACACCTTCATCCCGCTGCAGGACAAGTGCCCCGTCTCGTCCTTGGAGTCGATCCAGGACATGGTGCTCAAGGACACGGGCCGCCCGCTCTCCGACTACTTCTCTGCCTTTGACGAGACGCCCATCGGCGCGGCGAGCCTGGCCCAGGTGCACCGCGCAACCACCGTCGACGGCCAGAAAGTCGCCGTCAAAGTCCAGCACCCGGCCCTCGACGAGTGGGCCAAGCTCGACCTCGCCCTCACCTCCTTCACCTTCCGCACCCTGAAGCGCTGGTTCCCCGAGTACGACCTCACCTGGCTGTCCGAGGAGATGGAGGCGAGTCTGCCGCAGGAGCTCGACTTTGCCCTCGAGGGCCGCAATGCCACCCGCGCCCGCGCCTACTTCTCCCACGTGCCCAGCTCGCCCGTCGTCATCCCCCAGGTCATGTGGGCGAAGCGCCGCATCCTGGTCATGGACTTTATTTCCGGCGCCCGCCCCGACGACCTCGACTATCTGGACAAGCACGGCATTGACCGCGACGAAGTCTCGGCCGCGCTGGCGCGCATCTTCAACGAGATGATCTTCGGCCGCGACGCGCCGCTGCACTGCGACCCCCACGGTGGAAACATTGCCATCAGACACAACCCGCATCGGTGGGGGAGAGCGAACTTTGACGTTATTCTGTACGATCACGGATTGTACAGAGATATCCCCATGACGCTGCGCCGCGCCTATGCGAAGCTCTGGCTCGCCGTGCTGGATGCCGATGAGCCCAAGATGCGCCGCTACGCTTACGAGACGGCGGGGATCAGAGACGAGCATTTTCCACTGTTCGCGTCGGCAATCACGGGCAGGGACTACACGGTGCTCACGCAGAAGGATGCCGGCGGCGTAGCGTCGAGCCGCACCAACGAGGAGAAGAAGGTCATTGGTGACGCGCTGGGCGAAGGGTTGTTGGAGAACCTCATCCAGCTGCTAGGCCAGGTTCCGAGAGTCATCCTGCTGATCTTGAAGACAAACGATCTGAGTACGTACAACCCCTTCCTCCCACTACTGTACAGCCAGCTAACGGACCGCAACAGCGCGCAGTCTGGACGAAGGTCTGCACACCCGCCAGGGGCCGCTCCGCACCTTCCTCATCCTGGCGCGGTACGCGAGTCGAACCGTGTACGAAGAGAGCCTCGAGCAGCTCCAGGCACGCGGCAGCCTCCTCTGGCCGCGCAACTTCCTCGCCTGGCTACGGGCGTGGAGCAGACATTTCCGTGTCGAACTCCAGCTTACCAGCTATGAGACATGGCTCAAGCTGAGGGCACTGGCGGGGCTGAAGCAGATTGGCGTTGCGAATAGTTTTAGGGAGTAGATGGGGTGATGGCGAAGGAAGGAAGGAAGGAAGGAAGGAAGGAAGGAAGGAAGAAAGAAGAAAGGGAGAGGAAGAGATTGTGATTTGTTGCCGTCACAGTCTTTCCGTGGGGTTGTGAGATGTCATGTGAGGTGCTGTATTGTATACCCTGGTGTACGGCGTTGTAGAGTTGCATGTAGACTAGAAGCGCGTGTGACTAGTGCCATGGTGGAATTTTGTTTCTGCATGTATTGCTCCGGAAAGCTGGGCAATTCTTGGACGAGCCTCATATATGAATCACAATGACAGTGTCGAGACAGAAGTGTGTTCTAGTGACGCTACCCCAGATGTCGAATCTTCAGCGTGTTTGACCAAGTGTTTGCAAAGTGTTTGGAAGCTGCAGGAAGCTGCAGGAGGCGGCAGGAGGCGGCAGAGCAGGGCGCTGAGAGCGAGAACGAGGAGGGTTTTCAGCGTGGGCCTCTGTCTTCTGGTCAAGTCAATGTTTCAGGCAGAGGGCAGAGAAGGGTGAAGGGTGGGCAGCACGCTCAGACGGGGTGGGTGCATCTCCTGCAGGGGATGCCGGAGAGGGCGCGGTTTGACATCATCGACGGTTCGCAGCGCCATGACAGACAGGCGTGTGCGTGGCGGCGCGATTCGTAGAAAGGCGAAGCTGGGCCGCGTTGCGAGGGAGGCTGCTCGCCACGCCTCTCTGCTGCCACTCTCGCCCGTGAGCTGCTTTCGTGTCTCGCACAGCATTCCAGGCCGAGCACCGTCGCTCGAGCCCGCATCGTTCTCGACACCCTCGCACCCTCGCACCCTCGCACCCTCGCACCCTCGCACCCTCGCACCCTCGACACCCTCGACCAGGGCGGGGCACGTCCGGCGCCAAGGCAGAACCTCGAAGCGCAGCGTCCCAGTCCCGACGGCCGTCAGCGTGTTGCCGCGAGCGCAGTCGAAGGGCCTCCCAGCGCGCCTCCGGATTCCCAGCGATTGCACACGGTTGAGTAAGCAGGACGACCGAGGACGACCGGCGTTGGCCCCCTCAGCCCTCAGCACTCAGCATAGCGGTGGCGGCGCCTCGTTAGTCCCGCCCTGTAGCCGCTGCACAGCCTCTGTGGCCTGTACTCACTCGCACGCCCGCCCTCGACCGCCGACCGTCACCGTCGCCCATCGCCCGCAGCAGCCTGTCCTGCCGCCCTGCCGCCCTGCCGCCCTGCCGTCCTGCCGTCCTAGCCAGCCTGCGTGCTGCTGCAACACCAGCTGATCGCAGTCCCGCACCCCGGCGAGCTCTGAGAGCCGCCCCCGTCGCAGAACCCCAACCCTCGACGCCTGCGCATCATCATGGACGGAGCGGGCCAGCCCAACCTGCGCGTCACCAGTGCGTCCCCCAGCACCCGCACCCGCACCCGCACCCACACCCACATCCAGCACCCAGCACCCAGCACCCAGCACCCGTCGAGCTAACAACCTGCAGTCATCGCCGCCGATGGCCTCTACAAGCGCGATGTCTTCCGTACGTACCTGACGAGCAGCCCTCGACTGACACAGCACTCACCCGCGCCCAGGCTTCCCGGACCCCTTCGCCGTCGCCACCATCAACGGCGAGCAGACGCGCACCACGAGCGTCATCAAGAAGACGCTGAACCCCTACTGGAACGAGAGCTTCGACATGTACCCCACCCCACCCCACCCCCGCCTGCACACAAACAATGCTGATACATGTCCCAGGCGCGTCAACGAAGAGAGCGTCCTTGCCGTCCAGATCTTCGACCAGAAGAAGTTCAAGAAGAAGGACCAGGGCTTCCTCGGCGTCATAAACGTCCGCATAGGCTCTGTCATCGACCTTGACGCTGGCGGTGACGGTACCCTTCTTCCCTGTTCCTGCCGTGCTTCCACCCACTAACGCTTCGCAGAAATGCTCACCCGCGACCTGAAGAAGTCGAACGACAACATGGTCGTCCACGGCAAGCTCATCCTGAATCTCTCTACCAACCTGCAGGCGCCCATCAGCAACCAGGCAGGAGCTGCTACACCCCGTCCCGCCCCCTCCACCCACCCCTCCGTGAACGGCGCCACCACTGCAGGAGCTTCGACCCCACAACAGTCGACGTCGAACCTCAACCCCAACATGTACCCCGGCCAGCGACCCACCTCGACCACCCAACCTTCGGCTCAGAGGCTTAGCCAAGCAGGCTCTACAGGCCCGCCCACCACGGCCCCACCGGTTTCAACCAACGGAGCGCCCGCAGCAGGTCAGAGCCAGAATCCCGGATACAGCGCGTTCGAAGATTCGCAAGGCAGGCTTCCCAACGGCTGGGAGCGTCGCGAGGACCATTTGGGCCGCACCTACTACGTTGATCACAACACGAGGCAGACGACCTGGATCAGGCCTGGCGCAGGCTTCAACGAGAGCGACAACCGCAATGCAGTCGCAGCATCCACCCAGCAGGAGCGTGTTCGACACCAGAATCGTATGTTGCCCGAGGATCGAACGGGAGCAAACTCGCCTACCCTCGCCGAACGCCAGCCTTCACCACCAAACACCGGTGCGGGCGCTGCGAATGCTGCGAGCATGATGGCGACCGGCGCTACTACCGCCGGGACGGGAGAGTTGCCTTCAGGTTGGGAGCAGCGACACACCCCAGAAGGGCGACCGTATTTTGTGGACCACAACACGCGCACGACCACCTGGGTGGATCCCCGCCGACAGCAGTACATCCGCATGTACGGCGGACAGGCGGCCAACGGAAGCACCATCCAGCAGCAGCCCGTCTCCCAGCTCGGACCCCTGCCATCCGGATGGGAAATGCGACTCACCAACACGGCGAGAGTGTACTTTGTCGATCACAACACAAAGACCACAACCTGGGACGATCCGCGATTGCCGTCTTCTCTGGACCAGAACGTGCCGCAGTACAAGCGTGATTTCCGTCGCAAGCTGATCTACTTCCGCTCGCAACCCGCGCTTCGCATAGTGAGCGGACAGTGCCACGTCAAGGTCAGGCGAACGCATATCTTCGAGGACTCGTACCATGAGATCATGCGCCAGTCTGCCGCAGACCTGAAGAAGCGATTGATGATCAAATTTGACGGAGAAGATGGTCTGGATTACGGAGGTCTGTCTCGTGAATTCTTCTTCCTGCTGTCCCACGAGATGTTCAACCCCTTCTACTGCCTCTTCGAATATTCCGCCCACGACAACTACACCCTCCAGATCAACCCCCACTCTGGCATCAACCCTGAGCACTTGAACTACTTCAAGTTCATCGGACGTGTAGTCGGTCTGGCCATCTTCCACCGTCGTTTCCTGGATGCCTTCTTCATTGGAGCTTTCTACAAGATGATTCTCAGGAAGAAGGTCGCGCTGCAGGACATGGAGGGTGTCGATGCTGATTTCCATCGCAACCTGGAATGGATGTTGAACAACGACATCACTGACGCGCTCGAGCTTACTTTCGCTACCGATGACGAGAGGTTTGGTGAGACTGTCAGTATTGAGCTGAAGCCGGGTGGTGACAACATCGAGGTCACAAACGAGAACAAGCACGAATACGTCGAGTAAGTGCCCTGTTTGCAGGAGGCGACCAAAATGCTAACATGAACAGATTGATCACAGAATGGCGCATTCAGAAACGAGTCGAGGAACAGTTCAACGCCTTCCTCAGTGGATTTAACGAGCTCATTCCTCCAGATCTAGTCAACGTCTTCGATGAGCGCGAGCTCGAACTGCTCATTGGTGGTATCGCTGACATCGACATCGAAGACTGGAAGAAGCATACCGACTACCGCGGTTACACTGAAAACGATGAGGTTATCCAGAACTTCTGGAAGTGTATCCGCAGCTGGGACGCCGAGCAGAAGTCGCGTCTGCTACAGTTCGCTACTGGTACTTCGCGTATCCCCGTCAACGGTTTCAAGGATTTGCAGGGTAGCGATGGGCCCAGGAGATTTACGATTGAAAAGGCCGGTGAGCCTAATCAGTTGCCCAAGTCACACACATGGTATGTTGGATTTCTCTCAACTTACATTGCAGTTGCTGACTATACTTAGTTTCAACCGTCTCGATTTGCCTGCGTACAAGACATTCGAGGCACTCAACCAGAAGCTCACAATTGCTGTCGAGGAGACTGTTGGCTTTGGACAAGAGTAGACGGCGTCGCAGAAGGAATTGCATTAGTGTATAAAATGAGGAGCGTGACAGAGAGCTCCCCCAGGCCACACATATTCTTACTCATTTGGCATGAGCGTCTCGACGTTGCGACGAGATGCGAGAACAGGGTTTTGGCGTTGGGATCAAGTGGTTAGGATAGCGCTGTTTTGTTAGAGCGCATAGCAATGTGAATGATTGAAAGACGCATAGTACTAGCACTCCGGGGCTTCATCGGAGCCTACTCGGTCGTCGCGGGTACACGTTGACGCTGCGCAATCAACATACAGTGGTTACGCGTCCGCCGCAGGAGCAGTGCATTGACCGTCAAACTCGCATGTGACGTTCATCGTCTTGCCTGCGTTCTTATATCTGCCCTTCTCCGGTGTGTCCCGCATACCGCGAGCCTGCACGATTACGCCATCGTTTTCCCCTTCCTAACCACGCGCCTCGATATCATCATGGCCTCTAGCCTTGCTTTGGAGAAGGACGTAGAGTGTCCTACGGGCCACCCGGCACTTGCGACAGATTCTCAATCCGCGACAGATTCTCAATTCTCGACAGACTCTCAATTCTCGACAGACTCTCAATTCTCGACAGACTCTCAATCCTCGACACCAGTCGAGTCTCCCGCCATTCACATTCAAACACCACCTCTACGCTACTACCAGCAGTTTCCCCCCCACTTGACCAACGCGGCAAAGACCAGTGGTGGTGCCGCATCGGGCACGGATGAATTCGACTTTCGAAGGCAGCGACCAGATCATGTCAAAGTTGAGCCGGGGATTCTGGATAGAGTGAAAGAAGTCCTGCATTTGAACCGGAGGTGTTGAGGGTGCTGTACTACACCACACCACACTACACCACACCACACTGCACGGTATGAGTACGGAGACACTAGCACAAACGGCGTTACAGCATCGACAATGATTCCTATTCCTATTCCTATTCCTATTGCAGTCTCACTTGCAGTTCCACTTGCAGTTCCACTCCAATCCACTTCCACGTCCTGTTCCTCTCGAGTCTTATCAACATCGCCATCCACGGATCAATTACAGATTACGTATCTAACTACCACCGTCCGCGCGCTTAGGGGGGACATTTAAAACAGACCCGCGGCGGCGAAGAGCGCGACAACAGCCGCACCGGCGGGTGTTGTGAGCGACGACGCGGCGCCCGTAGCAAAAGCTGGGGCACTTGCGGAAGCGCCTGTGCCAGTGCCGCTGGCAGTGCTGGAGCCCGTGGCTGATGCAGAGGCCGATGTGGGCGAGGCTGTGGTCGCGGTCTTTGCTACGCTGGCGACAGATGCCATGGATGAGGATGCTGCGGCGCGGAGACTGGGAGTTGTTAATAAAAATAAAAAAGCTCCGTCTTCTTACTTTCTACTTCCATAGCCAGGGCAACTTACGGCTCGGCAGCAGTGCAGAACTGTGTGACCTGGTTCTGCACCGGTGGCTTCTCGTTGCTGTCTGGGCAGTTGTTGTAGCAGGTGAGCACGTCTGTGTACACGTCGCACAGGCAGATCCAGTCGTTGTTGTTCTTCTGGCATGCCTTGATGCGGTCCTGGTAGCCCGACACACATGCGTCGACAATGTTCTGCGCCGCGCAGTCGTCAGAGCTGGCAGCGAAGGCGGTGGAAGCGAGGGCACAGAGGCCGGCGATGAGGGTTGTGGAACGCATGATGATGTGGAGGTTGAAGGGGATCGAGACAGACGTCCAAAAGGTTGTATTAAGAGGTATAAAAGTGTTAAAGTACGAAGGACCCAAAGCGAATGATGGGTGCTAATCAAGAAGAGATACGGACTGTGGTGGAGACGAGGAGTCGAATGATCGGAACGCAAAAAAGGGAGCTTGCCAGAGTCATATATCTCCTCACCCATCCCTTCCCCAGCAATGGTGCCAGTGCCAGTGCCACTCATTGTCGGGCCAAGCCAAAGTAAACATTGAAGCGTTGCACGCGCCTCCGCAGCCACCCTGCGCTGCTGCACCATGTCCAATCCAGCCCCCGCTTGCCCATCCATGGTAAAGCTCGGTAGCACCGGCCCTCTCTTCGAGGCTAGCACACCCGACGCCCCCTAAATTTAGGCGGGAGATGCATTGGATTCGACATGGTCCCCATTCAGCGAGCTTTCTAGACAGCTCTTTGCCTCTGGTGAGGTGGGGAGAGGGCTGGCACTGCAGATGCGTGGCTGCGCAGGCGCACAGCATGCCGCGCTGCCGTATGTGAGGCCACGCCTGCGAGGATCCATAGATCATGCCACCATGTCGGGGTCTTGGAGGTGATGAAATGGAATGGAGTAATAAACGAAGTCTGTTTCCGGTTCGAGTGACGAGGTTCCGTGATTGGCGGAGGGCGGTGATGAGCGCAAGGGGCAGATTTCAAGTGTATGAGTGGTTGTTTATGCGAGGGAAGTGTTGACTGTACCCCTCAACATCATCCAACTTGCAGACAGTGTCGCAGGTAGATGATTGTGAAATTGCTCTGTTGATGTGCTGTTGCCGTGTTCATGACTCTCTACTCGATAGCAACAACCGAGATCGACTTATTGTTGATCAGACTTGTCGGTTGTGTGCATTTCGATGCTGCTTGTTGTCAAAACCACACCGCTGATGGCATTGTTGAGCAAAAGATGTGGGCATCTGCCTCCGGTGAGGATTGCCAACTTGATCGCCTTGCTCGGTCGACAACTTGCAAGCCAACTATCAATGGACGTTCATTTGTTGAACTGCCCTGGGAGTTGAAAGCTTGACGCGCATGTCGGTATGTCAACTTGTCCATACTAGAGTGCATTATTGGATGTCGCTGGGCTTGACTTGGGTACTGCGGCGGTATTGCCCAACCAACTGGTCGTCTCTTGAGGACTTTTTTGTGTCTCCACAACAGATTCTTCTGTCACACAATCGGGTAAATGCAGGGTGAATGTGGCCATGCGTGATGTTGTTACCACTCAGACCGACTTTCGGGCTCGTTACGAGAGACGGTAATTGAGTCAACTCCAGGAGCACTCGACCGTGTTCTGCCCTCTCTACCGCAAGCAGGTATAGTGAGACTGGCGCTAATATCGACTTGCTGCTCCGAAGATTCGGCACAGACAGCCGTCTAGCCTTCTTGCATCTGCGTCCAAACGGCTTGCAGTCAGCCTCGCCCTCGTGCACGTGAGGCTCTGCCGTGCAACACTGCACATGACTTCGTGGGAGATCCACTCTGGTGGTCATTAGCGTTCACCGGATCAGCACCGAGCGAAGTTCGTTGAGCGACAAGCCGCTATCGCCTGCATCTCCCCCGCGATCTGGGGGGGTTTTTTGGGCGCTGAGACGCACACTTGCGTTCTCAAGGACACCAACGCCTAGCCGTGTTGAGTGCCACCAAGCGAGCAAGACAGCGGCAGTTCTCGATGGTCAGAGCGCATCGTCTGGGGAAGCTGGGGTCAGCGCGGCTCTTTGCTCGGGGCGTTGCTCGGTGCTGGGCTGAAGATGGCCATCATGATGAGTTGGACGCATCATGACAGCGACGAAGGGCATCTGCAACACTGGCCAGCCTCTCCAGCCAAGACTGTCCAAGAACAACATTCGAGTCTCGGAACAAGGCGCGATGACTCGGACACAGGCACGGCCAAAGTCAGACCGAGTTATTGACTAGACTTTCGCCTCCGTGACCGGCCGAGTCCTGAGCGTGGCAGGGCGCCTGCCAATGCATGACGGAATGGCGTCCCACCTCCACATCGTTCACTGCCAACCGTCTGCCAATGACCACACCAGATTTGCACCCCGGCACAAGACCGGCCGCACCGCTACCTGCTCTGCCGCAACATGCACTTCTCTCCTCGCCAATCTGCAGCTGAACTGTGCGGTATTTCTGGGGTTGTCAGACCCTTTTACTGCGAGGTCCCTTCCCTCTCTGCAAATCCCCATCATCCCGCACTCGCACTGCCGCCCTCTCAGCGCGTCCTCCGTCACTCCTCAGCCACCACGCACGCCCTGCAACGTCAACTGCCTCGTAGCGTCTCCCTCTACTGTTTACGAGACTGGTGACTGAACATGCTGTGGCCTGAGTTCGCGATTCCACGACGACCGCGACCGAGATAGCACGAATTATCTCCAAAGAATCGTCACTTGGCAGAAAGACCATATTTGGTGGATGGTTACAACGTCACCAGCGCACAGATGGACTCACCCGTCTCCAGAGATGACTATCCGTCGCGAGGGCCTGCAGTTAGGGCTACGTCAGCTGCGACGCTGGTCTTCTGTTCCCTTTTCGTCATTTCCCGGTTGATGTCGAGATTTTTCGTAGTGAAGAAACCAGGATGGGACGATTATACCATGATCGCAGCATGGATGCTAGCATTTGGCGCGTCGTTAGCTATCATCTTCGGCACCACCAAAGGACTCGGGCGACATCAAGACCACATTCCTGATGCCTGGCTGGAACCGATGCATCAATCGGCGTATGCTTTCTCGGTACTTTACAACCCAGCGCTGATGGCAACCAAGACCTCGATCCTCATTTTCTACCTCAGTCTGTCAGAGACACATAAGATCTTTCGATGGGCGACCATTTCGACTCTTGTTGTTGTCAATGCTGGCGGGCTGGCTCTGACCATCCTCAACATCGTTCAGTGCCGACCTGTCAGTGCTGCATGGGCGGTACCTGTGCCTGCAACGGCGCACTGCACCAACATTGTCACCATCTATCTGTCATCTGCACCACTCAACATCATAACCGACCTGGCCATTCTGTTCCTGCCTATGCCCATTTTGACGAGCATGCGACTCCCGAAGAAGCAAAAGATCATCTTGGTCATTACATTTGGATTCGGTATCTTCGTGGCTGCCGTCGATGTTGTGCGTATTGCCTACCTCCAGGACGCGCAAAGAGCCACTCTTGTTGCTGCGCAGGCTGATCGTGCCGAAAGCGGCACGAACCAGAGGAACACGAGTGACTTCTCGTGGTACGCCTCGCTTTCGTTCATGTGGAGTACAGTGGAGATCAACGTGGGTATCATGTGCGGCTGCGTTCCTGCAATGAAACCGCTGGTTCGACGATTCTTACCGAGTTGGGTCATTGACCACACGACATCACGCGGCAACTCGGACACACGCGCAAGCGACGAAGCGCAGTTTCATCCAGACATCGTTGAAGGATCACGCCGCCGTTCTGATCAAGAAACACCACCTGATTCGCCTCTGAGTAAGCCTCCAGCCGCCGCGCCTGCGTTACGAGGCAACGACGAACCGCTTGGTATGATGGATTTTCTTACCTCGCCCGACATGAGCAGTTGTCCAGGGATGGATCGCACAAGCACCGCCTTCACCATAGCGCCAACTACGCGAAGCACACGACGTGGCTCGATGACATTCTTCGATTTTGTCGACACGGGACAGAAGAAAAACATTACGTTAAGGAGCAACCGCGAATCCATCTATCCAGTACTGATGGTCACTGTTCTTTTCTTCGTCTGGGGCTTTGCCTACGGCTTCCTGGACGTACTCAACTCGCGCTTTCAGGAGATTGCAAACATGAGTGATTGGCAGACAGTTGGACAACACAGTGCTTACTACGTCGGCTATATTTTTGGCCCTTTAACCTTCGGACGGATCGTCTTCCAGGTCTGGGGTTTCAAGGTGTGTTATATGGTTGGACTTGTAGTGTACGCCTGTGGGGCTTTGGTGTTCTGGCCGTCTGCTGTTCTCACCAACTTCCCAGCCTTTCTAGTCTCGAACTTCATTGTAGGTGCCGGTCTGTCAACCTTGGAGCTCGCCGCGAACCCTTTTATCGCTCTTTGCGGACCACCCGAATACGCCGAAGTGCGATTGAACCTTTCACAAGGTGTACAGGCAATCGGCACCATCGTCTCACCACTACTCGCCAAGAAAGTCCTGTTCACTGGGAATGCCTCCAGCCTGATTGATGTTCAGTGGACGTATCTCGGCATCTCATTCTTCAGCATTGCCTTAGCCGTGCTATACTTCTACGTACCACTACCGGAAGCTACAAACGAAGAGCTTGAGACCGCCAGCAGACGCTTGCCTGTCCCTAGGGATGCGACTATCAAGATCG
This sequence comes from Sclerotiophoma versabilis, assembly GCA_012274445.1. Classification (NCBI taxonomy): domain Eukaryota; kingdom Fungi; phylum Ascomycota; class Dothideomycetes; order Pleosporales; family Didymellaceae; genus Sclerotiophoma; species Sclerotiophoma versabilis. Next base: position 1,278,045 of record JAAROD010000093.1, read on the forward strand.
GCCCCTGGCCGGTCCGAGTCATCTGGGTCACGCTTGGCTTAGCAGTCTTTTCCCAAGTTTGCTATGTCGGTGGTCAAGAATCGACATCGACTTCTTACGCTGAGTACCTCGCACTGGTCAAACCCTCAGTCAACCCTGTCAACCACCAAGCGGTTGCGCATACCGCGTTTGCGGTCTCTCGTTTCTTGGCAGCCTTCATCGATATATGGATTAAACCACGTTTCAGTCTCTTATTCTTTTACCTAGGAGCTATCGCGTTTTGTGCGGCAGCGATGAACACTACTGGCTCTGCTGGTGCCGCTATGTTGGTGATGGTTATGTTCTTCGAAGGACCTCTATTTCCGCAGATCTTCGCTCAGGGCATTCGTGGGATGGGGAAGCACACCAAGGATGCCTCGGTTCTTCTCACATCAGCGATTGGTGGCGGTGCAATCTTCCCACCAATGATGTTCGCCGCGCTTAAGATCCACAACGCACGATATGCTTTCTGCGTTATTATCGCCGTATATGCTGCTGGAGCGCTCTATCCTATCTGGCTCAATGCTTCACCTGTCGCAAGGGAACTATCAGATCCACGACGAGACGAGCAGACGAGGCGTGAGTCAGAGGTTGAAGAGAAGCGAAGAGAGTCCACGGGCCAGATCAAACCCAGGACATGGAGCAAGGTTAAGAACAGGCTCAGCTTTGGCAGCCGCGAGAAGGACCAAATGCCTTCTGTGGAGCATAGGGAGCGACGCAGCTGGCCAGAAGGCCTGGCACCGATTCCAGGTAGTCTCGACCTTGTACCAGAGCGAAGGGAATCGCAAGCTTTATCGATACAGAGCTCAAGTAGCAGCAGCAGCTCAAGCAGCGATTCACCGACTCCAGCTCGGTAAGTGCGTATGATTTACGATTATGATTGCATTGCGTTACGGCGTTACGGGAGATACCATGGGTGGCTCTTTGGATTTAGGACATTTGCAGCCTTCTGCTTGCTGCTGCACTGTATATAATACCGGAGCTTCGACGCCTTAAGCGAACTTGTATCTTGACTAGTTGTGGCACGAGTACAATCACACATGAACACTGTAAACGTCCCATATGATTGCTGTGCTCGGTTGTACGCCACAGTGACTTTACAACAGCTATCACTCAGGCGCCGCTATTCGTCTTAAGCGAGGCCCGAACGAGGTCGTGAACACTGAGACGAAGCATGTAGGCTATGTGACCGATGATCAGTAATGGACTGCGCTTTCACGTGAGAACGAAGACGGGGACCAATCACGGCGGTTTGCGGTAACTGACTAGAGCTTTGGTTGTCAGCAGCAATGCGATGTTGTCAACAAGCATGCAAACTGGAGTCAGTATCATACACTTTGTCACGAATTCGGACAGATCATAGACTCAAGTTCGGTTGTGCCTCAAACTGGCCAGTCTCAAGGCTGGAAGTGGGCTACCTGGCTGCGTGCCTGTGTCTAGTTGGGCAGAGTGTTGTGGTTCGGCATGGTGTTGCCGCAAGGTGAATGAACCTCGGCATCTCCACCCCCGCGATTCGTCCTTGAAACCTGGGGTTGGTTGGGGCGACTCGGCTTTGACATGACAGGCGAGAGCTTTAAGTGCTGATGCTGCTCGCGCTGAGAATTGCTGTGTTCTTGCTTCGTCTACGTGTTTAGTGTCTCAATTTCAGTCCACTACACCGGCTCGCTGTCTCTCTACCTCTACTCGCTCTCGCTCTCGTTCACAAACAGCCGCCACAATGGTCGGTCAGAAGCAGCCCGTCTACGTGCTCGGCGTGGGCATGACCAAGGTAGAAGCAAACAGTGCAAAAGAGGCCCAACAGCTGCTGACAGCCTGCAGTTCATCAAGCCCCGCGGCAAGGTCGACTACCCCGAGCTCGGCTTCGAGGCTGGCGTCAAGGCCATGCTCGACGCGCACATCAACTACGACGACGTCGACCAGGGCGTTGCATGCTACTGCTACGGCGACTCGACATGCGGCCAGCGCGTCTTCTACCAGTTTGGCATGACCGGCATCCCCGTCTACAACGTCAACAACAACTGCTCCACGGGCTCCACGGGCCTGTACATGGGCAGGAACATGATTGCGCACGGTGCTGCCGACTGCGTGCTGGTTGTTGGGTTTGAGAAGATGTTCCCTGGTTCGCTCCAGACCTTCTTCCAGGACCGCACCAACCCGACGGCGACGACGAACTTGATCATGAAGGAGACGAGGGGAATCACCAAGGCGCCTGGTGCCGCCCAGCTATTCGGAAACGCAGGCCGCGAGCACATGGAGAAGTAAGCTCTCATCTCCAATGCTCAAAGCCTATCCCCATACTAACACCTCTCCCAGATATGGCTCCGAGCTCAAGGACTTTGCAGAAATCGCCCGCGTCAACCACGCCCACTCCAAGAACAACCCATACTCGCAGTTCCAGGACGAATACACGCTGGACCAAGTCATGAAATCGCCCATGATCCACGAGCCGCTCACAAAACTGCAGTGCTGCCCGACCTCGGACGGCGCCGCGGCCACGGTGCTGTGCTCCCAGGCCTTCCTGGACGCGCGCCCGGAGCTCAAGGAGCAGGCCATCCTGATCGCCGGCCAGCGACTCGCAACCGACACCCCGCAGCTGTTCAACCGCTCGGCAATCGACCTGATTGGCTACGGCATGAGCGAGCTGGCGGCGCGCGAGGCGCTGGCCGAAGCGCATACGAGTCCCGATGAGGTCGCCGTGTGCGAGCTGCACGACTGCTTCAGCGCGAACGAGATGGTGACGATTGAAGCGCTGGGGCTCGCGCCAAAGGGCAAAGCGCACGAGCTCATCCGCGCGGGGGGCATCACGTACGGCGGCAAAGTCGTCATCAATCCCTCTGGCGGGCTGATATCCAAGGGCCACCCCCTCGGCGCCACGGGCCTTGCGCAGTGCGCAGAGCTCGTCTGGCATCTGCGCGGGTGGGCGAACAACCGCGCCGTCAAGGACACGCGGGTCGCGCTGCAGCATAATCTCGGCCTTGGCGGCGCGGTCGTGTGCACCGTGTACAAGCGTGCGGATGGGAGTGCGGCGGTGGAAAAGAGCGATGAGCAGGTCGGCAAGATCACGGGGCTGGGGTACAATCCCGCGACGCAGGCAAAGGGGTGGACCAAGGACCAGGTCAACAGTGTGCGGAGTAAGAAGGCGAGGAGCGAGTGGGCGCTGCAGGATGTGGAGCAGAAGGTTGAGGCGAGGTTCTAGTCTCTCCATTGCTTGTTAGCGAGTAAGCTGTAGTTTCATCACATGAAATGTCTTGGATAACGTTCTACTTACGTCTCTATCTGTTGAGTGGGTTTCGTTGCGTGGTTGCTTGAGCCAACTGTTTATATTGTTATACAACACGTTGTGGTACAATGAGACATGAGTGCATGGAACGAGTAGTCGGCGCTACGTCTTGATAAGTCTAAGTTGTAGCATGCAAATCCAACCAATGCTGTCAGAAGACGCCTTCCCAGAACTCCCTGCTGGATCGATATCTCAGCCTCGCGAACGCCAGTTGCCGTTGCATCGTCAATCGTCACGTCACCCATACAATCATCCACTCCTACTTTTTAGGCTTCGGAATCTTCTCATACGCATTCGGGCTCGGCGCTCTCTTCGGCTTCCTCTTCGGCTTGCTGCTCCCCTCGCCCGCGCCGTGGTCATGGTCGCAATTGTCGTGATCGTGCGTGTGTTCTGGCTTCCTTGCGCGCCTCGCACCTCGACTGGGGCGTGCGGTGCTGTTGTCTGGCTCGCTATCTGAAGCATCGGAGCTGGAACTGTCTGAAGAGGACTCGTCGCTGGATTCGCCAGCTTCGCGGGGGGCGTGGTATATGCAACACACTGTACAAAGCGACCCTGTCAGCGTCTGCTTCCTGCTATGAAATCATGGGGATACTGAGGCTCGTGTCCTGTGCCGCGCCTTCTTTGCAGTGGGATGCGTGCGTACCTTTGCTGCTCTTCTTCCCCATGCCCTCGTTATCCACGACGTCTTCCGCCCATTGGATATGTCGCCGCTCCTCCGGCTCGGCACGTAAGCGCAGGACCCCAGAGGGCGCAGACAGACGCAGGACAGGATTTGGGCGCGTCTGTTGGATGGTGTGGCTGCCCGTGTCGCGGGAGGGTGTCGCGGTGCGTGAAGGTACGGCGGACATGGTGTAGCTGGTTGTGGGAGAGTTCGAGGCTAGCAGGTTGCAAGTCGTGGGAGCAGTGCTTGTCGAGAAGTGGTTGAGAGAGTGGCTTGGGATTGGACCCTGGTTGCGATGTGGGGCTTGCGCAGGGTCTCGGTGGGATGTCGTGGACGCTGGTTACAGGCCAAGGTGGCTATGTCGAGCCTCTGCGTTGGGTGAAGCGGTGGTGGGCGGCGTGTGCGGGTGAGGCGGGGTTGCCAGGTCGCCAGCCGGCGGGTGTGCGGTGTCGTGTGCTGCACGTCTTTGTTGGATGTAGGTCGTGGTGATTTGTGTGGAGACAGCGGCTGACGGTGCGTCATTGCCGCTTCCGCATTTGGTGAACTGCACAACACCACGCGCCTATCACCACAATCTGAACCCAATCTCGAGAGGGCTGTTTGGAGTTCTTTGACTGGCACGACGTGAACATGTCACGCTGACACAAAGGCGACTTCCTGAACATGCCGACCACTCAACCATGCCTCGATCGCAGAGGTGACTTTGGCCTCTCATCAGACGTCACACCACCAGAGTTTAACAGTAGAACATGGCTAAGGAGAGGAGGCGGAGTGGCCCTCAACAGAGTAGCGAGCAGCATGGCTGAAGATGGAAAACTTCTCCGATTGCTCCTGGAAGGTCGATGTCCAGAAGAAAAGAGGCCGCTTGTGCCGCAACATGGCCGAGAGTCAAATGTCTCAACGCTTCGATGCGTACTCCGTACCACAACCCCTGAAGGACGTCTTCGGGCGCAGCCGTACACGTATTCCCGGACCATACGCACATGGCACGTTCCACTGGCAGTGTACATAAGAATGTGGCTGAACAGCGTACAAGCTGCACCTGTTAGTCATCGAAAATGCAAAGCTTGAACGGTCCCAAGGAACCAGCAACCAGCAACCACGTGCACGGAACAAAACTCTAGAATTCCATGTCATCACGCTCTCGCCATTGTTGACGTCTTGGAAGAAATGGCGGTAATTTGCGGGTTTGATGAAGGGGATGCCCTTGTCGATCGGCAGCCGCTCAACGAGATTTGCTCTTCCTTGGTGTCTTGCTGGAGCTGACCGCGTGCAAGGCCTTGTGCAAGGCTACCCTGTCGCGTCCCAACAGCAGGCGACAACGAATCGATAAGAACAAGCGTTCCACCGACGGCAGTGGTGGAGAAGTGGTGTCGTCGTCTGCTTGCCCTCGGGTATCGCGTCATGTTCCCCGTGCAGGACGGTCTGCACAGAGTTCCCAACTGGCAGTGTGCTGTGAGGCGTGAACCAAGGCCGGCGAAGCTAACCTAAGAAGAAGCTGGCCAGCGAGATGTGCTTGGCCGCAACGTCCCGCCGTGCAGACCGCAGCCACACCGAAGCAGGGTCGGGGATACTGGATGCAGACGACAAGCCGGCGCTGCAAAGTGCACAACTGGGCGTGAGGCTGTGGCCCGGGGGTTGCGGGAAATGAAGCCACGCAGGCCGGGGGTTCTGGACTGCAGGCAGCCCACTTTGGCGAGATAGGGGAGAATGCGCTTGGCCGGACGGGGAGGGCTAAGGGGACAGCGTGGCCGGGCAACTTGAAGAATCCGTGCTGGGTCGAGGGCACGGCAGCAGCAGCAGCTGGGGCGGACAGTTGACGGTTATCACGTCTTGCTACACGAGCAGCAGCGAGCCTCAGGGGCAGGGCGCTTCAGCACTGCAGAGCGCTGTTGCGAGCTCTGCAGGCGCGACGTGGAACCCTGTCGTTAATCTGCGCTGCTGGGCCGCTGGCCAATCGCCGTCTGTCGCCAGGCCCCGCTGAGACGGCGATGGGTTCCTGCACTAGCGCGCCAAAAGCGCACGGGATCTTCGCTGTCCCCAAGCAACGGCCACAGCGCAGCAGAGCAGCCACTCGGTCATTCAGGAGGTCGAGGTCCGGCTCGCAGACGACTGACGCGCATGTGCAGTCGACGCGATCTGCTCAGGGCGGGCGTAGAGGCGATGCGAGGGCTGCTGTGGTGCCTGCACGCAGCATGCACATGCGGCGGACACAATCCCTTTGTCCTGCTCAATGGCTCAGTGCAGGCGCGGTAAATAGCTCAAGAATGCACCGAGCAGATCAAACACCGTGGCTGGCCCTGCGATTCACGACTCCCGGCAGCCCTGACCCGTGCAACGGCCCACATGTGCCAATAGGAGGCGCCTGTCATCCAGACGCACCGGACTCCAAGCTCCTCACGCACAGTGCGGCGCCTCATCTACTGCTGCCGCCCGGCCTTCGCTCTCTCCTCACCTCACTTCGTGGGCGCCGCTCGTTCGTAATCCTCCACCAGAGTTTATCAGCTCGCAGTCCACATCTTACCCCAGTCATTCTTTTTTGGGCCCGGAGACAGCAGCGTTTGTTTTGACCGACACCGACCGTCTTACTTGCTTGCTTGATTGCTTGCTTACTTGCTTACTTGCTACTTGCTTGCACATACACACCGCACACCTGCACATACACACACTCGCTTGGCCATATACGACCGCATTACGACCTCACGCTGTTAATATCTAACACCACGCCCCTACCTCGACCACTCGCGCAACGAGCATACACTAGGACCGCCTGTAGCACTCCTTGGCTCGCGCCTGCCTCGTATATATTGCTATCGACCCCGGATTGGCCGAGGAGGAGACGCGTCTGGGAAGCAATGCAGCACCGCCAGATGCACCACTTTGCGGGGAGGGCAGCCGCCGCCGGTTCTGCGAGCCGCACAGTCATCGACGAGGTCAGCAACGTCCTCGTCGCCCGCAGCACCTCGACATGTACCAGCGACAGCGAGCCGGGCTGCACGAAGCCGACACAGGTCCCCACCCTAGCGATTGCCCTCGCCATTGCGTAGGTCGTCTGAGGCTGGTGCATGCTCTTCGCTAACCGAGTCTAGTGTTCCGGTTGTCGGCATGGCCATCGTGCTGTTTTTCCTGCATCGCAGGCACCAGAGGAAGCTGGCCGAGGAAGACAAGGACAAATACCGCTCCATGGACTTTGGCCTGGGGGACAAGGGCGGCCGCATTGGCCTGAAGAAGGGGCCTGAGATGTCCGTCACCGACGTGGAGAAGGAGGTGAGCGGCTCACACAGCCGCGCACTTTCGCTGGAACATGGAAGCCCGTACATCCTACCCGTCGGTCTGCACGGCTCCCGCGAGTCGCTCCATTCTCTTTCACGCTCGAACCATGACCCCCATGACCCCTACCGTCCCGTCACCTTCATGACCGACGCTGCGAGCATTCGCAGCTCCAGTCGCGCATACGGAAAAGACAACGGCTCACTCTACACATCCTCAAGCGGAGGAACAAAAGGACGGAACGGCGACGGTCTCGGTCTTCTGCAGAACGCGCAGAGAATGTCTACATCCAACCCCTTCCGCGGTGATTCCCTTTCCCCTGACGGTACAAGGTCGCCCGTCCAGTTCCCCGATCCAGCAGCCCAACCCCTTAGCCCACTGAACCCTCGATCGAAGGACCAACTCCCTACACCACCGCCGCGCGTCGCATCTCCAGAAGCCAAGAGCCCTGGTGGGTCCGAGATCAAGCAGCAGTATGCCGCCTTCAAGCCTACGACAGACGTGCCTAAGATCATGATTCCCGATACCGATGTCAAGAGCAAGTCAGTCACCAAGTCGCCCGTCGAGCAAGCTGCCAGCTTTCCTCCCCGCATCCAGTCCCAGCAGGGCGTTGTCTCCCACGCCCCGTCCAACAGCATTCTCAGCACATCCAGCTACGGCGATGCTTTCCAGGTCACACCACCCTCCCCTCGCCAGTCTCACCCCACGATTATGGAGGCTCCAACACCTGTCGCACCTGCACCTCTGCGCCCTCAGCCCTCAAACGACACTAGACTTAGTGTCAACGAGTTCGGCCAAAACAACAACCGCCTTTCCATGAGCTTGCGTCCCATGCCTCCCATGCACGACGACCCCGAGGAGAATCCCGAGGACCGCGCCAACCGCATTCGATCCTTCTACAAGGAGTACTTTGACGACTCTAAGCCTGAACCCGCAGGTGGACACCAGTACACTGATTACTACGAGGACTATACTTCTGAGTATCTGGATGGCGCTGTCTACGATTCGCAAGCCAAGGGTTTCGTTGCTGCGCAACCCAACGCACCCTTTGCTGAGCCCATTGTCCGCCGAGCCATGACACCTCCCCCACGAGCACCCCCTCGCTTCCGCAGCGGTACTGTTGGCGGTAGCAGCCCACACATGTCCAACGGCTCTATGGCATCATCTCAGTACCCTCCACGCAACATGTCTTCGATGAGCGGACGCCTGCCTGCTCCTGCACCCAGGAAGCCCCTGCCACCGCCATCTGCTCTCTCCTCGTTACCCACACCCGCAAAGCTGACAGAGAGCTCCATGGTCTTCAACGCTGCCGACTTCGCTCCCCCAGTCTCATATCGCGACAGACAGAACGGTATGCGCCCAGACAGCCCACTCGGCGCCCCCAGACCGTTCAGCCCTGCTGTCCGCCCGCACACTCCTCTTGCCAGCTCTTACGACGATCTTGCTGTAATGCCTAGCCCCCATTTGCTCCGCAAGTCTGGCACTTTCACAGCACTCGACTTTGCGCCACCGCCAAAATTCCGTGACCCCGGTGCACCATCTCGCCCCGGTTCGGCAGCGGGTTCCATTCGCTCGAACCGCTCCGGCATGTCCAACAACGCACAGTTCGCCGTCCGCAGCGGCGCCAACCGCGTCAGCAGGATACCAAAGGAGGTCGTCACCACCAAGGATAACATCCTGGATCAGCTGAGGCCGCAGATGAGCTTGGTTACGAAGGGATAGTCACATTTGGATTGATGCATACGCCTTTGACGACAAGTCCGAATACACACCACCAGCTCACTGGCTGAGCTTGTTTTGACCAAACAAAAAGCTCATATCATCGAACCTTGACTTGATTGCACATGACGACTATGGCATAGATAGCGTTCTTCACTTCTGACTCATCCATCTTCCTTTCTTTCTGTGTGCCCAAGTAGTGTACATAGGGCTCTTCTTACAGCAATGCGATTAGCGGCAAGGCACGGCGTTACAATGTCTAATTTCTATTCATCACTACAAACTCATCATCATCATCATCACAACAAACACTTGGAGTGGAGAGCATAGAGAAGAAGATCTGGAGAGCTGTAGATGGACTTGCGAATCTCGTGTTGAGTATAGAGAACAAAAATGAAAATACTATCGACATGTTCTTCTGCAGGCTCGAAATACTTACATGCAAGCAAGATGAAGAGAAGGGAAACCCATCCTACAGCTTTATTTCCACACACACGCACACACATCTATATATATATATACGCGCGAGCTTGTTCGAGATGGCAGATGCGTCACAAGTATGCACAATGCCCAAGGGCAAGAAAGAGGTAACGGTTGATGTGGATGTGATTATATTGGCTATCCTAAGTTTACTACCTACGATGCTGTTTCCCAGAGCTGTAGGAACCAGACGAAGCTAATATGTATTCCCAAACACCAACCATGCAGCATGTATCGCTAAAAAAAGTATTTGACAAAAACAAAAGAAAAATCAAAGGGTGACGCCAGATCATGCTTGTCCGTGTCCTCCCTCTAGCGTGTGCTCAGCAATGCTATCTTGTACATGAAGTGGTATCGTAATAGAAGAGAATGCACCGAAACACCGGTTGCGCTGATGCTAAAACACTCAAGAAAAGAAACCAAGTGCGTAACGTTGTTACTGCGAAGATTCCTCATGGGCAGCATGGGTCTCTTCGTATACTTCTGGCGCCTCGCCAGTCCTCATGTGAGAAGGGACCGACGAATCTGCAGTCTGGGCTGCCAACGTAGATGGGGAGCATGATGCAATTGCGTCGTCCTGTACGTAGGCAATCTTACTCCAAACACGCCAATGCAGGATGATGATGTGAGAGATCCGGTTTGCCATATCCGAAAGCTTGCGAGTATCAGGGTGAAGAAGATAGTAAGAAGAAAACGTATCGGTAGTCGGCTGCGTGTTCTGCACGCTTGGAAGTGTTGTTGATGTTGTGGGCGGGACGAGGTTGTTGAAAAGCTCCATAGGTGATGAGTTGTTGTGTTTGTCAATCGTAGCCAGGATGGTAGGTAGTACGGCAGCTTCGAGGTTGCGTGCCTGGGTTGTGAAGGTGCTGAAGAACAGATGGCGGAGATGTTGGTTCGCGCTTGACAGGTTGTCGTAATCATATACTGTGGTTCTACCAGCCAGGTTGGACGCTTGTCTCAATATCTCCAATGAAAGGGCTTCAGAGTTGGCCATCCATTGATGTGGTCCATAGCCAACGCTCGACTCACCCATGATGGCCGTAAGGGAGGATACCAGATGCTGGCATGTGGTGGACAAGGTTGGCTCCTGGTGACCGAATCGCTTTAGAAGAGTTACGAACATATCCAAGCAGACTTCGAAAAAGACGTGGTCTTCAATCTCTGACTTGATGAGCTGTAGTCGGTCGGCGTCAAGGTACATAGCTTCCGGAAAGTCAGATCGACCGTCCTTTCCGAACAGAGTGGCTATCACACCACGGACGAACACCTCAAGGTTCAGACTAGATGAGTCGCGCTGACTGGCGCAGAGTGAAGCAAACTCGTGAGTAGCAGATTGATACCACTTCTGTGCAGTCTGGATGTTGACTCTTGCTCGGCCGCTGACTAATCTGTCCAGGTGGTAGTGCGTCTCGAAGTTGACTGTGTCCTCGATGAGAAGGGTCTTAAGGTTCCGGATTTGGTGGTTTGCGACGTCCTTGTTGATGTTATTACCATGCTATCTCAGCTCCCAACACAACTTACCAGCTTCATTGACTCCAGTATTCCCAGCAGCTCACACAAGCCTTTGACAATGCTCTCTGGCTTGTTCTGCGTAACGCCTGTCCGAGTGTAGGAGACCATTTTATCAACCCACTCATCCCTCATGGGCGCGCAGTGTTCCTTCAGAAGACATGACATCCACTCAGACAAGCCTACAAGATCACATATTCCCCTCTCAATCTGTTGCATCAACATTGCCACGTCTAGGTGCTCGTCTACCCTCGAGTGATCGCGGTCCGGTACCAAGTTCTTCAACACCTCTCGGATAGTCTGGAAGATCTTTGGAATTCGTCGCTCGGCATGTCGGACGATGGTCGGCCAGTCGCTCGTGTCCATCTCCAGCAGTGGTGGGGACCCCCGGAACAAGCGGTTATAAAGTTCCAACTCCGCCACCAACGCCCTCCAATACCTCTGCGCCGCCTTAACCTTTTCTTGGCCCTTTGCTCCATCCAGGTTTGGTCGGAAGCTGAGATCGCGGTCGAAGTTGACGTCGTGCCGCAACTTGATGTTTGCGATAATGTTCTGGATGTCGAGCTCGCTCAATGACTGCCGGGTAATAGGTGGTAGATCCGATCCTTCACGAAATGCCTCAGCTAGCTCCTCCCCTTCAGAATCAGAAATCATAGCAATGAGCAACTGAGCAAGCTGTTCTGGTATGTCCGGAGTTCGTGGTGGCGAGTTCGACGGTGATCGCGAAGACTGTACAGCGTACTGCTCCCTCCGTCTCTTGTCGTGTCCAGCATGTGGTGCTGCCTCACGACTGGTGAGTGATCCATGCCATGACGATACCGACGCAGTCCTCTTTCTTTCCACAGCTGGTCGCACAGCGTAAGTGTGTTCGGCTGCCCTCAGAGTGGAAGGGTTGCTGCCTGCAGCTTTAGGCGTGTGGGTACCCATGTCTTCCTGCAGACGAAAGCGGTTGTAGTTACTTTGTAATGGACAACGTGCTTTCATGCGTCAAGGACCCTGAGATATGTGCGATATCGGTAAGAGGGCGTGAAGTGGTGGTGATAAGTCTTGGTGGGCGAACGCTCACAAATCGCATGTGTTACTACAAGCGCGCACTGCGACAAGTCAGCGACCAAACCATACAAGACAAGGCGTTCGCAAGACGCAAGCTGAAAACGTGTTCGCAGTATGTTTGACAGAAGCCGCGGGCTCCCGCATAACCAGCGAGACAGATCAGAGTCAGGCTTGCAAGGTGCGGCTGTACGCTTGGTTGAGGTGTACCTTTTCAGCATGTGCCCACGTCGACGGTAGATCTGAAGGATCTTTCGGACGCAAGTCTTAAGGCTTGTGTGATGTTGACATAGTAGAAGGGAGGACAAAGAGGTCAGTTGTGCTGCTCGAACACAATCGACGTTTGCGGAAGCTTGATAAGACGGCTTCGTAACAGTGCAGCTTTGCAGGAAAAGCAAAGCGAAAACGAGACAGAGCCAAAGATGACAGAAGCAGAAAGACAGACAGGCGGATACTACTGAAGGTAGCGGGTATGCTGCGGCAAGGTGTGAGACTGCTGCAAGGTGTGTTGCGGAATTCAAACAGCAGCTGACTCGTTCTTGGGGAGAGTGCTGTTTTGCTGGTTGTGAAAGAGGCTGAAGCCAGAGGGACAGCCCTTGCATTACTTGGAAGAAAGGAGGGAACAAGCAGAACAAGGAGCCGTTCAGTGCTTGCGCCCTGACCGTATCTTAAGATGTGCAACCGCCAATACCAATATCTGATACGGAGCCGATCGCCACAGCACGAGATGGCGCTGGGGCGTTCGCGACCCGTTGCTCGTGTGAAGCTGCGAAACAGGCCTTCCTGGCAACACACCGCTGGTCTGCCACAGCTCTACCACGGTAAGAGTCGCTGCCGTCGTCGCGGAGCCACTGTAGCGCCTGCTCGGCTGCTGTCAAAAGTCATGGTCGCAGCTGCTGAGCGGAGGGCGAGATGCAGGCATTTCATTCCGAGCAGCGCATGCGGTTAGCCGAGAAGGAGAACACAGCCGAGATTGGCTGGCGGCGCCGCAACCGTCACCAGCAGCCTCACTTTTCATAAACCAGGGCGAGCAGTTCGGAGCAATTCCTCGCCAACCATTGCGACTGCGTCTGACAAGAAAACCGACCCCGATCGATGCGTGCAGCAGCTGACCGGTCGGTGGCCTCGTCAATCGTGCCTTCTGATGGTTGTTTACGGACTATGGCACGCATCGTAGTCACATCCAGTACTCCGGCTTCAACACAAGCGTCGACGTCAGTCAAACAAACTCTGTGAGGTTGCGGTGAGTGTGTTCTTGCGTGAACGGAGTGTGAAACGTGATTGTTTCCACCGATTCAGTGATGTACCGACAAACAGCCGCAGGATTGACATTGCCGCTGCTCTGATCATCGTGAGATCTGCCCTACAGACAGTTTTGTGGCGGAGATGGTGTAAGAGACTGCAGTTGTCAAAGATGGAGCAACCTCTCATGTCCGGTGAGACAGGCGTCGTGTAAATAAAAGAGGCTGTAGGTGGGATCATGCCGATACCGAGGGCGAGGCGCGCGGGTCGGTGGCAGGGCCCATCTTTTCCTGAGGCAGTAAGTGTGGTTCGAGGCACGGACGAAGGAGCAAGACGACAGAAGAGGGATTTAGGGCTGAGGAAGTGTTTTGGGTTGACGCACCAGCGGCTGTCTGGACGGAAGGCAAGAAGGCACGACTTCCGCTAGCGCTTGCCTTGTGCCTGGCTAGATGTTCAACACTTGCCTCATTGGCTGCTTCATCTATGTTCGTGGTGGAGTGCATCTTCTTGAATATCCTGCTTTCAAATCAGGCTGTGCATATGGAACGGACCTCTAGATCACTGAGGAAGGTAACAGGGTCCTTGGCCACTGACAGTCACTGATCAGTGCGTCGTTTTATCTCATGGTCCTGGTTCATTGGCGGTACTCTCATGTACCCCCATGGCTCACCATCGAGGCACGCTCTGTCTCAATATCATTTATGTCCCTTAGCTATAGCCCTCTCTTTATCTCCAAACTTATTTGCGTTCTTTGGCAGTTCCATATTTGTCTTCAACCCTATGCTTCTGCTTCCGCCGATTGAGGGAGCAACGGCTTTCTGGACGGCAGTCCGACGTATCTCTGGGCTTCCTTCATTGGCCGCTTCACCTTCACTCATCTCCACCTGCAATTCTTTGATCACAGCAATCGAGGGTCGATGCACTTGTTTCTTTTCTCAGCACTCCACTCGGCCCCCGCTCTTCCTGCATCCTGCCCATCTCCAGTCTACTAACGTTCTGCTTTCCGCGCCTCACATTCCTATCCCTAGCATAGTCTTTGTCTACCTTCTTCTTGTGTGCGAATGCTGATTCCCAACACCAATCACATGCTCGAGCATATCTTGCTATCCTAACTGTACACTTGGCTCTCGGGCAAGCCTGGATTGGGTTGCAAGATCGTGCAAAGGGGCAGAGATGATACAGTCGATCATCCGGCATTGGTAGGCAGGCACAAGTGCCTCGGGCAAAGGTAATGGTACACATGGTCTGTTTCTTTGACTTTGTGATTGGAGTGCGGTCGAATGGCTAATTACAATTCATCAGCTGTACACCACGTATTTGTGAGTTTACTATGGTGATGCTTTTCGATAAGACGTGTTAGTATAATTGTGCTTGACAAGCAGCAATCGCTGCTGTGTTTGGAGGGAAAAAACCGTTTGAAGCAGCAAATGATGTCGTGTATTAGGTATAGTCATGAGAGAAGGAAAGAAACCAATTTGCTTCGCTACGCCGTTGTGTGCAGGTGGTTTGTCAACTTGCAAGATTCCATTTTGGTGTCGTAGCAGAAATTCAGAAAGAATATGGTGGTGTGAGGCCGAGTGCAAGGTTGACCAAAGGAGAGAAATGTGGACAAAACTAATATACTGAGCTGTTGTCCCAATCTGGAGATATTCACATTGCCACGTGCATATTGACGTCGTGCTGGAGTGTCGTTGCTTCCAAATGAGTTGCTGGTGCAGTGTTTGTTGCAGACCGCCTCATTGCGTCCGTAATCCGGCATGTTCGAACGACAGCTGTTCTTCATCGGGAGTCGGCGGAATGATGCCGAGCATATGAGAAGCTATCTAAGCTTCAATGTCCAAATCATCGCTCTTCTTTCCGCTACGTCCACGACGGGGCTCAGCTTGCGGGCTGCGATCTTCGCGCTCGTCTTCGCTGCTGTTCGAAGGGCTTTGAGGTCTGCTGTCGTTGAGGTTACGGCGGCTCCTGGCCATCTGCGCAGCGTAAGTATTTGTTTGGTGGCCATGATGACGAAACACGTACCCATGCCCGTACACCACCGATCAGACCTAAATTGTAACCAGCTGCAAATTCTGTGCTTCCCCTCTCCGCATTGCTCGCACGCGGGATGTCCAAATGACTAAGTCTTGACAACGCCGATGGCGATCGTGCATCGACTGCAGCCTGCTCCATTGCGTTCGAGTGCTCGCGTGTGGGTGTCCTGGCCGGGCTGGCAGGACGGCTCGTTTGCCAAAACTGGCGAAAGTCTTTTGTGAGTTCTTGCCCCGTAGTTGCCCAATTAGCTTTGATGCTGTCACGGAACTCGACCATGTTGCGCTTGAGGTCGAGCTCGTTTTTCTTGAGCCACGACACGTTCAGCTCCTTGCGCGATGTGCCGCGCTTCAGTTGGCGGTCTACGTACTGGTCGTAATCGCGAACAATCCTAAATATTGTCAGTCGCTGCCGTGGTATCTCGAGCATTAGAAACGTACTTGGTAATGATGCCTGTTGTGCTCAGACCCTCGGTTCGCTGAGTGACAAGGAACATGCCCCTCTCCTTGATAGGTCCATAAATGTCATCGCCCTCGTCTGCGCCGTAGGGAAGGTCGTCGTGGGCGACATAGTCGATCTTGTGCTTCTCGAGGAAGTCGGTTGTGACGATCCAGGGGCAGTCTGGGATAACCTCATCAACCCATTTGCAGTGTCGCACACTCTCAGCGCGCTCTCTCGCCGACAAGACTGTAAGACCTTTGCGCTTATGTGTCTCGGTGTCGCCTGTGACGCCGACTACAAGCTCGACTTGCGGGTTGTTGGGCGCCAGGTGAGCGAAGGCGCTTTTGGCCTGCTGCAATGCGCGCATGTGACCAATGTGGAAGAGATCGAAAACGCCGTCTGCGTACACTCGGATGGGACGGTCTAGTGCGGGAGGATTCGTCTTGTAGCCACCAGCGGGGTCGGTCAGACCAGCGCCTGGGGGCGCTTCCATGCGCATTGTGCTTGCTTCGCCGTTCTCGCCATTCTTGATCCTGTCGGCGGACGAGCGCCTGCTTTTCTTGCTGATGCGCTCGTCGTTCTCGTCCTCGTCCTCGTCGTCACTGCCACCGTTGGGGTTTCCGGCGCGTCCGCGTTTGGTCGACTCGGCCTGGCGCTCTTTTTTTGACGTGACTTCCTGCAAGACGGAATCTTCGACGCCCTCGTCAGACGCGTCGCGCGAGGATGGCTGCACAACATCCATGGCGTCTTTCTTGACTGAGCCAACGGTGTTGGACCTCTTGCGCTTAGGTGGCATATGTGCGGTGCTGCAGAACGCGCGTTATAAGGGTGCTGGTGTGTGCTGCAACGTAGATACTAATGGCACGCGTGTGCTGGAAGGCGGCTGTTGAGCGATGGATAGTCGAGCACACCGGATTCTGGGGTTGGGGAGCTTGGGCGCCGATGCGGGTGCTACCGGTAGAGAGTGGAACAATAGAAACTGCAACGAACAAGACGCGATCACTGCGATAAGGCTTGTGGGAGAGAAAGGATACTGAGTCCTAGAACTGCAATGCGGAGGAAAGTTCAGAGATGTTGACACGGTGCACGCGAGATTGCATCAGTCCATAATTCTGAAGCCCGTTCCCTGATCGAGTGCAGATCCTCCAAAGACGGCATGACGTTCGCAGCCGCCATTCGGCCCAAGCACTGCCCCAAGCAAGCAAGGCCACAGACACGCAACCGTGGCCAACCCCCACGTGCAGCCGTTCTCCATGCGAGGTGGATGGAGCCTGCCACCAGTGTGGCTCAAGCTTGGAGGCTTTCATATGAGCATCGAGATTATCACTGTGTCTTGCACGGAAAGTCTTGGTGGAAGAAGGTGCGATGGCAACACAGCAGGAGCCCCTGGACTGAGGCATATATTACCATGTTGTGTACAAAGTTGTGCTCTTGCGCCACCTATGCAATGAAGCCCTAGTTCTCCTGTGCAACTCCCCTACTCCAGCACGAGTAGCAATCGAAAATGTGCTCGTTTGATTGCGTTGCTCGAGGTCCTCGAGCGCCGTTCATCAGTACTGTGCACTGTCTGTCAGTGCCCGGCGACCATGCTACTGTGGTCGCCTTGAATTGGTGGTAGATGAAGTCCATGGCTGGGGTCTAGGAGGCCAAGATGGCTGGTAACATTCGGGTTTGTCTTTGTCCAAATCCCCGGCCTGTCTCACGCCTTCAAGACAGCCTCATCCAGTGTCCACACCCTAACCTCACCCTCATCACCTGTACTGACGATGACCTCTTCGTCATTCCATCTCTTGCCCTTGTCCGCCCTCTTTGTCCATGTAACGTGGTTGATTTCGAAGACCTCGTGCGCAGAAAAGATCTCTGCAACGACGACCCACTCAGTTGGTGACGCCTCGGTCGCCTCCATAGTAGTAGTAGCAGCAGCAACGTCAGCGCCCTCAACATCCACCATCGCTGTACCATTGGTAGTACCGTTGGGCTCCTGACTCCTCCACCTCTCCTTGTATACCACGATCTTTCCGTCACTCCCAGCACTAACAAGAAGGCCGGTTGTGCGACTCCAGCTGACGGAGTAGATCGCGCGATCGTGAGCCCGAGGGAGGATGGCTTCTTGGTACCAGTCTTCGTCGATGGCTGCAGAGCGAATGATTGATGGCATGCCCGAGTTATGGGTATTTGCGCCTTCTCTCGGTTTTCTCCTCCAAATACGTACTGTGCAATCGTCTGAACAGGTTGCGAGCCTTGGTCCACTCTGCTCCAACGCCTCGATGTGCTGTGCTTGCTGCTCCTCCAGTCCGTCTCTTTGCCTCCTGAAGTCAAGCTTCGACATTCCCGACCCTTCGAACTCAGTCCACCAGACCGTCATCCCATGCCCCTCCACAACAGCCACCTGCACCCAGTCATCCTGATCCTCCCTGTAGAACCGCACCGTATCGTCATAACTGCTTGACACGAGCAGATCCTCCTCCGGGTGCCACGCGACACACTTGACATCGCCATCGTGCTCCTGCAGCACCGCGACCGTCTCAAAGTTATCGTCCTCGAGTTCCTCCCATATCCACACGCTCTTGTCGCGGGAGCACGTCGCCAGGTATTGCCCGCTGGGCGACCAGGTGAGCGATTTGATCTCGGACTCGTGGCCGTCGAGGATGCAGGAGAACTGGTATTCCTCCGAGTCCTCGTCTTCCTCGTCTCCAACCTCGCGGCCTACCTCGTGCTCCAACCTGTCGCCGTCCTCCTTGCGCCAGATGCCTGCGCTGCTGTCGAACGAGCCAGTCGCAAGGACAGACTGGCCCTGGGTGTGCGGTTTCCAGCTACACGAGCGTACGGAGCGCTTGTGGCCACCGGTGATGGAGTGGAGGAGCGTGAAAGAAGTCATGCTGTAGACGCGCACGGAGCGATCTGAGCAGGCTGTTGCCACGATCGGCTGATTTGGATGGGGCGCAGTCTGCCATGTTCGCGAGCTCGAAGGCGGCGAGAGGGTTGCGAGGTGGGTAAGCATACGCGTAGGTTCAGACATTGTGGATTTAGGAAGGGCCGCCGCGGGCGGTATTGAAAGGCGTACGACTTATTCGCGCCTCGGTGTGGCCGAGGTGTGTTTTGACTGGAGGTAGGTGTGGCTGAAGCTCAAACCGCGTGTATATAAGCCTCTAGAGAGTGTTGTAAAGGCAATTGACGAACGTTGGTCGTGTCGCGGGGCATGTCTTGAGAAAGTTCGGCAGCGCGTCATTTGCTAATCGCCCCGCGACAAGGGTGCCTGCGTGATCGGCCAAATCATCCATTACTCATGACAGTGCACCATAATTACGGTATCTGTATCCTCCATTCGTACACACATTATGCATCAAATAACTACATTACTTTTCTCTTGTACATCATTCCAGTCCATCCTCATTTGTAGCCGAACCCTCGCATGCGCCGGATAATGCGTGGGTATTCCAAAGTAAAGAAAACGCCGATAATGCTTGTGTAAGGAACCGTTCCTCTGATGTACATTTACCTCCTTCCATAGTACAGGTCCTTGGGCAGCGCTCGTGTCGCGTGCGGGTCTCGGAATGCTGTTGTGATCGACATCAGCCTGTCTGCCAGCGTCTGCTGCTCTGTATCTGCGACACCAGCCTCAGACTTGACGCCCATGTCTCGCAACTCCATTGTAGACCCTCCTTTCTTCGACTCGTCGTGGATAATCTGTTGAGTAGAAGTGACCATAATGCCTCCCCAAGGGTGACTGCTGCTTGCATCGGCGCATGGTGACGTCGGGTTCACTAGGCCCTTCTCTGAGCAGGAATCGGGTTGAAGAGTCATATCAGATGACATTGACCGGTTTGATCGTAACTTGAATGTCCACCTTTTGCTGCGTTTCTCGGGCTCCTTAGTGACAGACGAAGTTCGTGTGAGGGTGGCAAACTCCTTGTGATTTCTGATCGCTAGAATCTGGTGGTCCGGAGATCCAGGGTATGACCTAAGGTAAGTCTGGAAGAAAGACAAAGGGATGCACTTCAAGGTCGAGCTCTGAAGGGACTGGATATAGATCTCCTTGATACCACAGAAGGCGAACACTGTCGCTGGGCTGCGTTCTTTCTGACCAGCAACTCCATGGGCAATGTCTAGTTGCTTTGCAGAGAAGATGGCGCGATGCAGTGCGGACTCGGGTGCATCGTGTAAAAGGTCGAGTATCTTATTGCGGAAGTTCTCCAGGAATGCGTCCTCCTCTTTGGTCTCCAGTCCGGTGCGCTGGCCTGTACGTGCAAGACAGTCATCTAGTGACAAGCCATTGAAGCCGGTCAAGAGCTTCAACTCGCGTAGACTAAGCTCGCCGTTTGCCAGCTTGACCATTGGCAGTTTTTCTGGATTCAATCGGGGCACAATAACGTCAAGCCCTCGCATACCTGGCGCAGGTTGCAGAAGGAACGATGCGAGATAAGTTCCACTTGGCGGGATGGACGACTCCCGTTCGGTAAAAGCATGCCAGCGGTTGACCATGTCATGTAGATCATCCCGAGTTACTTGCAGACTGCGGGCAAGGTTGTCGCCAACCTGGTCCATATTCGCAAAATGGTAACCCAGGTTTTGCAGGCGCTTCACTTCGCTCACATCGGCTTTTTTCGTCAAGACCAGCATTTGTCCTCGGCCAAAGAGGATTGGGCTGGCTAAGCCAGTCTCAACATCTCTATGCGCCACCTCTGCTGCAAGGATTTCCTTCTTGTCGTGTGGATCCCTAAATACAGCTCTTGCCATCGACATAGAAGTGCCCGTAGTCACAACTTCTTCGAACAGATTTCCAAGATTTTGAAGACCGGTATCGAGCGTTTTTGCGATATCGTAAGCGGTGACGCAAAACAGCTCTCGAAACGTGGCAGAGTATGTCGAATCATCCTCCGAGCTGAAAGAACTGCGACTATCTGCTGCTGTGGAGGGCGACGTCGCTTGCAAATAGCCAGTGCTGTGTAGGTGTTCGCGCATCGATGGGATTAGGTCGGCAACACCTCCCCAATGGCGGGATACTCGGAAAATCCACTGGAATACAGGGTGTGCAGTGTTGAACTCGTCGGCGAAAGTCTATCAGAATTAGCGTCGTTCACTCGTACGATAGAGTTTTTAGAAGCCTACCCGCTGGTGGAACTGTCGTGTAATCGTCTGGCAAGGCAGAAGACCACCTTGACTGACCAAGAGTTTACCACTCTCGTCAAATGTGGCGCATGCGAGTACGACCTGTTGGGCGCGGTCTTTGAGCAGTCGACGGTGGCGCTGCTTTAGAAAACCGAGCAAGAAGCAGACGAAGCAGGCACTCAAACACTAAGGATATGTCAGCAAAAGTGTCGTGACTGGAACAAGAATTTCCTACCAAGCAAAGAGCGATGATCAGTGTGATGTTTCGTTCTTCGGCAGATCCATCATGGTAGCCTCGCACTTCGTACCAAGTACCGATAGCACCAGTCCAGTGCATGCCGGAAACAGCCAAAGCCAGGAAACAAGCCACCACAACACGTCTGAAGATGTTGTTCAACCACAATCCACTCCAATGGAAGAAGAGACCGAAAGATAGCAAACTTGCGCCCACTGCGATGCCTGCAGCACCGAAAACGTGGGGCCAGCTAAGATGCAGACGGTAGTTTGTGGTACCGTTATTTCCAAGGTAGTGCATCTCAGTGATGGCTGCACCAGCGCAGAGACCGCAGACCATAAGGGAGATAACTCGAATCGCAGCGTGCTTGCTTCGCCTGTAGAAGCGATCGGCGACCATGAGTCCTAAGAAGATGACCACGACTGGAATGACAGCGGACAGCGCAGTGAACGAGGGGCTGTAGTATAGTTGTATCTCATCCTCACCATCACCCAAAACGATGGCTCGGTTGCCAACAAAATGCATACACCAGATCGCTACTAAGCCGAACGATACTGAACAGCCTGCGATTTGCACCCTGTGTTTGTCAGCAAGTGGTTCCCGGCTAGAGTATATTTGACAAACCATGCTCTCCATCCTGAGCCAGATACCCTTCGATGTAGTAGCTCTACTGTCGTGGCAGATCCGATCAAGCTGACTAAATACGAGCAGAAGATGAGGTATGGTGTAAATGAGATATTTGGCCTGCTCCCAATGGGATATTTAGCCTCAAGTTCAGGACTTGGTCTCATGACGGTCAACCTAGGTGATCGATGTAACCACTTGAGTTGCGACGTCTCAAAGATCCGTCAATGAACTTCTCCGGTCAGTTCATTTGTGCCTGGGGTCCGAAACTGGTAAGCCCGTCCAAATCTGGAATGCCTGGTGGTACGTTTGGTTGTCTCCGTAGATGATGGGTGACTTCGAAAGAAGATGGAACGATGCTTTTTGAAAGGCTTATCCACAAGTAGCAGTCCTTCAGCGAAGGGCCCGGGGAGTGATGCAGAAGATCGTGGCGCGGGAAGCCATCCGTCCGGACGCGGGACATTTCATTTTGTACCGACATGCCAATCCACAAGACCCTCGAGTAAGCGTTCATCACTTTACTAGGCTGGGTACCTTAGTCTGGAGCGACCACTGTAACAGCGTTGACCCCGTCGGACAGGTGAACGCTCAGCTCCGCTGGCGTAGGGAGCCAAAGCCATTGCCACGGCCTATTGGAGTACCCACCCCGAGCGCCACGCGAATTGGAATGCCGCTGACATAGGTGGAGCCCAGAGAGATTGTTGTTAACAAGCGTGAATCGGGTGGCGAGAAGGTTCGAATATTTCCGCCAAGTTATTCAGCGGTCTTGACGGCTCACACATTACTATGCATACTTGGCGTTGAAGTACATGAAGGCAATGCTGTGCGTCTGCGTATTGCACAGTCTTTGGCTCTACCCCGTTGGATCGAGAAGTTCGATCACTTAAAATCCCATTGCGATGAGGTCTGTTCCCATCAGTGAGAGATCCACCCTGAACATGTCAAACGCGTAGGTAAGTAGGTAGCCCGTGTGTCATCGGACGGCTAGAAGTATAGTTGCGATTCGTCGGCAACAAGTGTTTTGGTACTACCGGTAAAACGAAGTCGGCGAGGATGGATTTGCCGACGCGTATCCTCCGCGGATGATGCTGTGCGCTTGACAAGACAGCGGCCCTGCCCACGAAATGTTCGCGTTTTTGTAGAACAAAACCAAGCTTGCGATATGTGAATCGTTTTCGAAGATGTAATGTTTTCCAGGACAAAATGTGAAGACATCGACCGTGATCACGAGCCGCAACGCGGCTGCGGCCATAGGTGTTGGGGCGGCAGACCCACTTCCATCGATTCCTCTCACGGGGTCAACGACCAACCGTAAATTACGTTTCTCGCTTGCTCTTGACTCCTGTCAAGCCACATCACCTGCCGGCTGCTCCGAATGGCTATTCGGGGAGACAATCCTTGCGCAATCTGACAGCTGCAGCGTAAGCCGTCTACATTGAATATTTCTTTTGGCATGCATTTAGCCATGATAACGCCAATGTGGGACACAGAGTTTCAATTGCAACAGTTCTGACGAGCTTGGCCGACCGCTCATGGTCTACTGTCAACATTGCAATATCCCCTGAGTATTCGACATGTGCTCGCCACTCTGGAGCTTCCCATTGTATGATAGTCTCTGTGAGAGTCATGAAGTATTTGTAGATCCAACCGTTGATGGAGGATGGACGAGATCTGGCTGCTGGAGATGGTGTCGATTAGAGCTCTGGTCTGTGCTGGGATGATCTGCGCTAATCTGGGAGATGAGATGATCCTCCCGAGACGATTGGCGGGGTACCGGAATTTGATCAATGATCTTCTTCTGCTCCTGCACGATCTCACATCGCAGGGTAGTTCCTCTCGATGTCAGTCCTGTGAAGACAGCGACTCGTATCATGATATCGTAAGTGCGCTCTTGCGTGCGCCAAGTTCCTGATCGCTTGTTCCTGCATGAAAGTACAGTAATTTTCTTCGGCGTTTGGACTATAAAACAATTTCTCTAAACTAATCCAATCACAGTTCCGCGGTAGACCCCGGAATGAACCAGCCCATTGGATGTCAGCCACGTTGTGTGACAGGAAGCTTTCGACGGCTCTGTCGCTTGCAGTAGTGCTTTTCAGTTTTCAACTCCAAACAGAGGCTCGATGACAACCTCGCCGTCATGCAGTAGCCAGGTGTTAAAACACTCAAACGAACTTTGATTATAGCAAGGCAGGCAATGATGCATCACGACTGAAGGTCCTTCCATGTGACCTCCAAAGTGTCTTCGCGCTGCTCGTTCTTAACATCCACATACAGTGAATCTAATGTCTGTAGTGCGCCGTGATTACCGACAGTATGAACTGCCCAGGTTGTCGCAAACTTCGGGTGCACATTAGTCGACCGACGGTCTCTTTACAAAGACCTTGCGTGCGCGATGACTTTCAGAGCGCGGATGGTCGAGCCGTTTGTGGGCTAAGCGTGGCTTGTCATTTCAAGTCAGTAGTCGCCTCCGTTCAAAAGCTTCTAAAGGTGTTCGTTCGATTGCCTTTTTCCTGTACCGAGGATTTCGTGGAGTTTTCACCATGATTCGAGAGGCTGTATGGTCTTCGTCCCACTCTCGTTCCCATAAAGTGTTAATGGTGCATACGTGTCTGTAAGTATGGAAAGGAGTTGTAATAGGTGTTGAGTGTGATGTGGACTGTCTGAATGAGATGTAGTGGCCGTCCGCGGGGAGGGAGGCCTGCAAATAGCACGTACGAGCTATGTCGCACATTCTGTGGTAGGGAATCTTCCGGAGTAAGCACGCAATTGTCGCCAGGGCGTAAATGCGTGTCTTACTCCAGCAGCGAGTCTCGAATGACTAGCATTAGGTTCACGGAGTTTGAACTCCATCCAATCGTAGTTCTTCTCCGAAAACCACGTTCGCTGGGCCTAGTTTGACCGAGTGCAGATTAGAGACTCGTGACAATTCTGACATGCACTGAGAGGTAAGCTGGTTTGTACCGTGCGCATGTGATGAAATGCAAACTCTGGGGCCCGAAATGATTGGGCTTACGAGATTTCGTTGCCGTGATAGGTCACGATAGTCAGGGGCTCGAAACACTCGTCCCCGAGGAGCAACTCATCATCACCTACCTTCAACGCGTGGTCAGATGCGGTCGCTGCCCCGAGGAGATGCTGCTCTGACGAAACGCCATAACAAGTCCCTGGGATTGCAGGGTGACCTTCGAGAATTTGATCAACGTCGGACGCCCCGCCCCCAGTAGGACCCACTGTGCTTGGCTTAAATCTGTGATTGATTCGACCCTCCTGCCACGACTCTCCTAGCATGCCTTCGGCCTGCAAACCAGATGTAGACGGCAATTCCGTGGTCACGAAAGACTGCAATGGGATCGTTGATTTGCAAGGTGTGTTGTTTTGCAAGTATAGCCAGAGCCGAGGAGCGATATGTGGAGCCAGATGACTTCTATCCAGGATGCCTGTAGGTTTACGATCCAGCATTTGACTCGCACTTTGTAGGGACAGAATGGGTCTCGCCAATGCTGCCAGTTTCTTTCTGAAAGACATTGACATAGGCTTCGTGGTTGCGGCTGGTTGACAAAGAGATCGGCCAATAACAGGTAGTAAGTTCGCTCTCTGAGACAATGACTATTGACCAGTAAGTCTCATCAACAGCTGAAAGGTTTTTTTCTCTCTCACCAACGGATAACCTGTTTTCCATAATGTAGGTGCAATATCTGCAAGACCCGATTCGAATGTGTTTGCTTTGACCTTCACTCCAGGAAACATCTTGCTGTTAATGTTACTGAGGATTGAGAGTCGTATTGCCCCATCGATCAGCATCTGCAAAGTTCCAATGTCGAGGCTTGCCCTTGAATTCTGTGCTTCAACCCCAGCATTAGAAACTCTCGAGGTCAGTCGACAGTCTTGATGCACCCTAATTGATGGTGCAAATGGCAAGCATATTGTTCCTTTTAGGGACGGAGCTGTTGATCGCATTCTCTTGAGGGTCGACGGTGATGCCGGTGAAGGTACCACATTGTCGGCTTCCAACAGTAGCTCATCTGAAGCTTCTTGCTCATAGGTATCAATCGTTCGGCCAAATGCTAATTGCGATACGCTGCTGCTGCTGCTGTCTGTTGAGACTTTCACTCGTTTAGTGGTTGTGACTTTTCTCCGCTCAATGAGCTCGAAGATATCCGCAGATAGGAGCACCGAGTCGAGAAGCAGAACAGGCACTCCCTCAGGCGGTTTTACATGGGCGGCGAAGGTGTTTGATAGGAGTCGATGGCGTTGTTTCACTGCGGGTGCTGCGCGCTCACTCGCATATCTGACTGTGATGCGTAATTTTCCGGGAGCTTGATCAGTATTATGGGGCAACGACGGTTGCAGATTCAACTGGATCCACGACTATACGCGAATCGTTAGCGACATGCGTCACAGAAGCTTTGAGAGCACTTGCCTGTGCATTAAGGATGGCTTCGGAAAGCTGTCGAAGCTGCTCGTCTGGAACAGGTTGGCCTTTGAAGGTAAGATCCAGGTCAATGTACATTCCATTCCCACGACCTATCCATACTTCACCAGAAGATAGCAGGCTAAGCAGAGAAGTTGCGCTCTGCTCGTGGAGGTTAGTACATTGCTGTTGCGGTGAGATTGTGATCAAAGTTCTGAGCCAAAGCTCGAGGTTGGCTGCTGATGTCGAGAGGACTGCTCGTCCAAGCTCAATCGACCTGCGCATGCTTTTAAGCCATCGAGGTACGACACTAGCAACTGCAAAGCACGAACATCTGGCTATTGAGGTGACAGAGATGTGGGAGGAAGCCGTTCGTTGTACGACGCTACCTGGACGCTAGTTCGGCAGAGGTGAGCTCAGACGTCGTTTCCTCCGAAGCTCGAGCTTAACAACAAGCCAACAACACGCCATGAGCCTCTCAAGAGTTGCACTGCAGCGCACCACCCCGATCTTGCGAAGCAATTGCATTCATCCACATGCGCTAACGGCGCAGCGGAGCTTCAGTTGTAGCTCTTCAAGGCGCACAGATGGCGTTTTCCGAGAGCTTACGTCTATGCGGGTTCGCACGCCGTGGGTTGAGGCATTCCGTAAACAGCAGCAGGAAGGCCAGCAGCCCGGTAAATCATCTGGAAAGCCAGAGGTGCCCAAGAATCGCGACTTGAAGCCCAAGCGCATGAGCGATAGCTACCACTCTGTCGTGCTACCCTTAGCTCAAGATCCATGGTTACTTGATACGTATCTGAACTCCTCCGGACACATACGCCTAGGAACCATTTTTATGGATCTTGATGCACTTTCTGGTGTCATTGCGTAAGCCTTTGGAGCTGCATAAGAATGGCAAAAGCCTCTAAATGCTGTTCTAGGTACAAACACACCGGTGAAGACGTAACAACAGTCACCGCTTCTTGCGATCGAATTACCATCCATCATCCTCTAGACGAAATTTGTGACCTTCAACTCTCCGGTCGGGTCACATACGCCACTGGTCGAAGCAGTTTAGAAATAACGATGCAGGTCGCAAAAGCTCCCAGAGAAGGTGAAGAGGTCGAAGACACAGATGTCCTGATCAATTGTACTTTTACAATGGTATCATTGGATCCAGGCACCAAGAAGTATGACGTCTGTTTCGCAGCGCAGAGTCCAAGCTAACAGGGAATCCAGGCCCGTAAATGTCAATGCGTTGTTTGTAGAAACCGAAGAGGAGAAAAGACTCTATGCTTTAGGCGAGCGCAACTCACAGATTCGCAAGGAGAGACGCAATACATCATTGATGAAGCATACACCAAATGATCTCGAGAGCGATCTCATTCACGCATTTTGGCAAAAGCAGCTTCAATACCACGGTCAGTCATCTTGCGACCGTGCTGACCCATACTGGTTCTAACTGCTGTAGATCCTCATGATGAATTGCGCAAACCAGACAACCTTCATTTTATGGACACGACACGCCTTCAAACCGCCACAATCATGCAACCGCAATACCGCAATCGACATCACTTTATGATCTTCGGTGGCTTCCTCCTTAAACAGACATTCGAGCTCGCATTCACCACAGCTGCGGCATTCGCACACGCCCGACCCACCTTCGTATCCCTCGATCCCTCGACGTTTCTCAATCCGGTGCCTGTTGGCAGTATACTATATATGACGGCGCAGGTGGTATACACAGACCCTCCGCTAATCGGTGCTCCTGGAGAGCAATTTGATGAAAACGGCGAATATACAAGGGTACAGATTCGAGTCGACACGAAGGTGAGGGATGTAGAACATGGTCACTCGAAGCCAACAGGCCAGTTCAATTACACGTTCAACGGTCAGTCTCGCACAGCTCGGCAGTCGGCATTACATGCTAATGGTTTCGGTAGTGCCGAAGAATATCAGAGTGATGCCGAGGACATATCAGGAGTTCATGTACTATCTCGAGGCGCGCAGACGAGCAGAGCAAGTCAGGTGCACAATAAAAGAGGGTATTAGTGTCAGCCCGAAGCGAGCGGCAGAGTCTCTCACAGAGTGATAATCATCCGATACAGCACATGTTGATTGATCATGGAGTCTACCATATTCTATTGACTGTAACGTAAAATGACAAAGCTAGTGCAGACCCGTGTCGGCGCTGTATGTCTACACGCTGCCCTAATATCAGTTTTGCTGAGAAGAACCTGGCAGCAAAATTGAAATGGACGAGTACAATCAGAACGCTCAATATGCCAATGGTAAACAGAAGGCACCTGCGCCAACGCACGCACGCAGCTTGAAAAGAAGTGCCTGTACGCCAGCCACCCTCCCATAACGCCACCATATGCAAATAAGCTTGCTCAATGGGAAAGTCGGCTTTCAAGGTACCGTGCAGCGTTGCTCCTTCCTGTTCGAGGGACAAGGCACTGGACTGCCATGTAAGCCCAGCTTCTTCAAAGTGAGGCTGACATGGCGCTGCAGCAAAGACGTGATTCGTCCGGGCCGCTCACTCCTGTGCACAAGTCAGCCACCTGCACCTCGAATGCTGCTTCACACCGTCTTCTTGTCGCCACATAACAAGGATGTTGATCACTTACCAGGCTTCAGTACATTTTATCTAATCCGAGATCCAATACTGTTCTGGACTGCCCCTTCACCACTCGTCGAGCTGCAGCTCGAGATTTACATCCTCAGAGCATTCGCTGCAGTAGTAGTTGGAGAAGCCACCGCACTTGACTGTGGGGTTCTTGCACATGTCGATGCTCCAAGCGTCGTAAGAGTAGCCGGAGAGGAGGCGTGAAGCGCAGATTTCGATTGAGTTGGCCCAGATGTAGTAGTCGTGGTTGCAATAGTACCAGGAATATGTGTAGGAGCACATGTTGACTGTGTTTTTTGAAATATGGAACAAGCGTGTCTCAAGATGAAAATGACCGAATGGATATTTGTGACTATTTATCGTTTAGCTGACCGCTTCTCTTCGCGCATGCAGGAGGTGCTGTGAACGTCTATGCGCTTGGGCGGCTTGCCGCATGCACAACACAAAGTCCAGAACTCTATCCAGATGTCTGGTTGGCTTGAGGACCTCGAAGCTCTTTGCATGAAGGGAACGGTTATGTTTCAAAGAACTCACGTTGGTCTATGTGCCTTTACCGGTGTCGCTCCCTGGTGGCGAGCTGTCCTGGTTACCTTTTGATGGAGAAAGACTAGACTGTATGCGCAAAGCCACGAAGTCGACTTATATTTACGTCTCTTGATCCCTTTGACTCAATCAGCCTTGTCTTCCGAGGACTGACCTTGCCCTCTGAGATTTGACTGCAATCATACCGAGGAGGCTCCGTTATCTTCCCCGGATTAGTTGCTTCAGCTGTTGATAAGATACGAGGGTCGAACGGCTGCACCCCTTGTCCCTGCATGCTTCGTCGACTTTGCGGTGAACGGCCCTTTCCGAACGCTCGGTTTCAGCTAGATCGACTTCCCCCACACGAACACCAATGAAACAGATACTTGACTCTCTCAGACGTCTGATATGGTATCATTGATATGACCAATAACCACCTAGCCTGTGACACCTTCAAAAAGTTTACATTCGAAGGTGGTGCATGTCTATTCTCTTCCAGGCACAGCAAGACCACCCCACATGAGTTAGTGCGATCAGCTTATGCAGGGTCCAGCTTGGCGCATCTCGGGAGTGAAGGCATGCAAAAGCCGAGAATTCCGACTTCTCAACTTTGGCAACTTTCGCACGCACTACAGATAAGATACGGTATCAACGCTTTTACAGTCTTTCTTTACTTGCGCGGGTAACGAGTCAATCTCTGGACATAGCCGAGGCATCGGCAGAGCTGATTTTTGACTCCGGCCAATTACGCATTGTCCGGCGCCGACATTACACAAAGTCGGCCACACGAATCAACGATCGCTCACACGGCGACACGAAGAGTCCGAAAGAATCGGGCAATCCACCCCGCAATGCCGAACGCTTCCAACGGTTTTTGTACGAATTCCCTGTTTGGGTAGGTTGGTGTGGAGGTTCGGGCGCGTGGGGCGGAAGTTCGGTAGGTGGGAGCCCGATGGTTGACGGAAGGAAGTCGGCATACTTGATTGAAGTCGGCATGGACGTTGAAGGACGAAGGAAGGCAGACCCCTACTCTATTCGAGCAAATCTTGTCGTGTTCACGAAAGCAAACCACCCAGGTCATGGATTCCGCCTCGGGCAGGGAAAGGAACGCTGTTCGGACAACACAATCAAATCACCCATACTGTTACGATTTATGTGCAGTCGTTTGACTTGCGTGACTGTACGATCTTTACGCTAATAGAGGCTCGCAAGCCTCTTCGCCCGCCGCATCAGCTTCGTTCTCCTTCGCGTTCCGTATAAACATCAGCACAGCTATTGCTGTTACGAAAAACGCACCAGCAACTAGATATGGTAGACCCAGCCATGCTTCACCCTTCTGTTTCAGTCCAGTGGTATATAGCCACGCGTAGATAGGCCCACTGATGGAACCCCCCATGGCGCGCAGCATAGTGATAGCAGAGTATAACGTGCTTGTCTCACCAGTACGAACCATCTCCGTCGCCATTGATCGCGTCAGCGAGTCCTGACCTGATCCTAGAGCCAGAATGATGACACCAGCAATGGCAATACCCACAACAGGAGCGAGACCTAAGCAAAGCGTACCAACTGCGAGTGCAACAAGACTCCACTGAGCGAAGACCTTGTCTTTGGCGAACGTAGTCCCTCTTTGAAACGAGGCAGGCAAGCTTGATGCTAAGAATGGCAATATGAACGCGAGCGCTAGGAACTCGACGCCCATCTCGAGTGAACTGAGGAAGCTGGCCTTCGTAACAGCTTGTTAGCCTAGAAAGTGTTTTAATCGATGGATCACTACTTACATTCGAGAAACTCCATCCGAATCGCTTCGAGATATAAATGGCCAACATCATGGGGACTGAATCAAAGCCTAGCTGGCATACAAATACAAGCAACAACATTGCTAACACTTGCTTATTACCAATAAGTAATGAAGAAACCTTTCTCACTGCTTCGAGTGAAGATCTCACAGTCCAGCTTTCCGCCGCCCCGTCACCGTCTGACTTGCTGCTTTCTTGGACAGCTGTTTTCGGAATCAACGCCGCAGTAATAGTCCCAAGAATCAAACTTGCGAGTCCAACAGCCCACGGAAGGAAGGGACTCGTCCTCATCAAGAACCCACTAGCGATATAGCCCAGGATGCTAGCGCCGACTCCCGCTGCTCTTGCACGATAAAACATGCTTGTCCTCTCTTCTGCA
Source organism: Sclerotiophoma versabilis (assembly GCA_012274445.1). Classification (NCBI taxonomy): domain Eukaryota; kingdom Fungi; phylum Ascomycota; class Dothideomycetes; order Pleosporales; family Didymellaceae; genus Sclerotiophoma; species Sclerotiophoma versabilis. Next base: position 1,309,433 of record JAAROD010000093.1, read on the forward strand.
CTTACAACATCCGCGATAATGACGTGTAACAAGGTCACCACAACTGTAAACCCTCCACCAACGCAACTGAAGAAAAAGTGCAGCCAGATCAACCGGATAGCAAAAACTTCTGGGAACCAGCAGACGAGGAATGGCCAACCGTCTTCTAAGAATACGCCGGACACTGCAATGGCCAGGATCAAGGAATGACCATACCGATCTGCAAGCGCTGCAAATGGAATAGCCAGAATACTCGGGATGATAATCGAAAGGCGCTCAATACCGCCTAAGAACGCAAGTTCCTGCTGCACAGGTGCAATCTTGCAATCGTGCGGGCCTGGAGATCCATAATATTGCTGGCAGATGATGGATTCGTAGATTGCGATGCGAGGCGCAGGTTGCAGGGTTTCACCGAACAAAAAGAGGAATGATGTCAAATACACGAGAGGGACTGTGTATTTAGTTGTCATCTTGGCTGACCAAGAGACCTTGATAATAAGGATGGTGTTGGTGAGGGCCTATCGAAAAACCTGATGAGATGCCGGCCAGCTTCGGGATGAGCGAATAAGGCTAGTTCTCCGTTGATCTCTTGTGGACATGTTCTCATCCCGTGCTCTCCCTCATCACTACTAATCTTCCAAGTCCAATGTCACTTATGTATGTGAAATAAGTTCCTGATCAATTGGTCAATTCCGGTATGCGCAGAGGATAACACGATGCTGTAGACGATACTTTTGACGTTTCTGTGCTGCCTCGTGAGCTGCGGCGCCTAGCTCTGCCACAGCCTCATCTGCGCTACTTTGCTGACGGCCTCTCATCATATAGTGATTCACCTTCAATCGTCTGCCAGTTCTGGCTGCAACATTGGCAACGCTCTCCTGCATCGTCAAATGGCTTCCGTGACTCGACTCGATCTACTACTAGACTCTCTCAGCCTTGTGTCACCTGAGGTACAGTGACCTTCTAAACCACTCTACGTACCTTTGAAAAACTCTCACCACGAAATTATACTGCTAGAGATTGCATTATGCTGCGAATGCGATCGGTCTTTGAAGTTGTTCATATGCTCGCTTAATAATATACTCCAATACCTAGCTCTATCACACGTTTGGGGCGACCCAAAAGACACCGGAACGATTCCCGTCAACGACCAGGATGTACAAGTCACGAAGAACCTTGCGGAAGCCCTAATCCAAATTACAGAGGACGGCTACGTGCAGTTTCTTTTAGCTGAAGCACTCTGCATTACAGATGCTAGTTACGTACTGCACTTTGTTTGTTGAGTCGCTTGACAATCTACACGACTGGGGCATGAAGCGCCTAAATGGGGTGCTTGATATCCTTCACACTACTTAGTTAGAATTGATTCTCAGTTTGAAACTAAAATTAGCGAACGAACTGCGCCGAGCCTTTTAGTTGTACCAATTGGCTTAACAAAGAGAAATACAAATAGCAATATCTCAAGCTGGGCGCTTACTCAGGGGGACCAGATGGACAACAATGTTGACATCAGCAAGGCTGATACATACCGGCAAGTACGCCATAAGCGGGACGTAGGGACAGGCTCGTTCAGTAAACATAACAATGCTATCGAACGGAGAATCTGCACAAATGCCTAATTTTTCATGTATATCTCCCAGTTTTCAGGCTTTTCCTTTCTTCTGAGATATCCGATATCTGAAAAGAGTCAACTCCAAGCGTATGTGCAGTCTCAATGAAAGGACACTTACAAGAATAATCTTTCCTTGGACCAAATTGGCTTGTCTGGATCGTCATCCACCTCTTGCACATCGAACATCTTGCCTGCGGTCTTCATGAATGTCAAGTCTGCTCTTCTCCTCCTCTTGAAGCAGAAATAGCACACTGTATTGGGGCCGATGATGTCCTTGAGCGTGTACTGTAGCAATGGGAATGCAGGTTCGAAATACACGCAGTCAGCTGCGAGAATGATGTCCGGATGTTGAGGTAAGTTGGACGGTGTCGGTTGACCCCAGTCGTATATGGATGCTGAAACACGGCCAGAAAGATCGTTGAGCCCAATGTTCTTCTTCATGAGTTCGAACATCTCATCCTGATCGGTAATGTGGAGAGTCTCAGTAACGTTGCAGCCGACTGCTACTGCAAGACCGACAAGCCCACCTCCGGCGCCCAATTCAACGCTGGCATAATCAGTCCAAAGTCCGCTTAGAAGCCTGTGTTGCAAGCCTACATAGTTTTTCCCGCAAGATCATCTTTATGCTTCCTCAGCATGTATTTGCCGAGCACCATGCCAGCCGGCCACAGCTGTCCACCGCAACCGTTCTTGAGATCCTCGTGAACTTTTAGTGGGGGCGAAAGTGCACCATCGAAGTCCACTTCTGCTACACCAGCAGACTTGATGGGCGCTGGTGGCACAAAGTCCAGCTGGTGAGTACCAAAAATATCGTTCTCTTCGTCGTCCGAGGCAGTCATGTTTGTGAGGTGTTTTGTGATTAGAAGATGTGAAGGTGCATTTTGTCGAGGTCTATATCGATTCGGCTAGCGCGAGTGGGGCTTGCCTTCGTTCTCCTTCCCCTTCTGGGATCTATCAACGAATATATGCTACGCTCGCCTTGCTCGCATCCAAAGCATGCAACGCGCAATACACGGAGCACAGTGTTCGAAGACGTGAGTATCGGGTAAAGCACTCCTGTAGTCGCCGTAAACGCACCCTATCACGACCGCAGGAGATGTTTCCTTATCTTATCAGCGCGGCTTCCTTTTAGCTCTCCACCAATTGCAACGATGCCTTAATGCATATCATACGCCGCATATCTGGGCATGCTCCAAAGAGGAGAGGAGCTACCCTGGATGCGTTCAACCGAGGGTACCTGGCAACATGCATAGACTCAGCTTGTCCAACTCTTTCTTGACGACGTCTGTTTACCCGCAGTCGTTTGCGTGTTGAAACCTCCTGAGCATCGATTACGTTCTTCATATAGCCTCAGACCAAAAGGACAAGGCATCGCTCGTGCTACATCGATCCACCATGGTGCTGCCTTCGGATGTACTCAAGGCCTGGGAGGCATGCGACCGCACTGATACACTCTTCGTCCTCGTCTGCTGTGTGTTCTGTATGTCGAAATCACTACTTCTCTGTATCGCGCTCAAGATATCCGCCTCCCATATCTGCCGCCGTCTTCCTATTGTCTCACTCGCAGTCAAGAGAAAGTCATTGCCCTCATATCCCGTACTTGTCGCTCACGGCTGTCTCCTTAACCTTCAGAAACATCAATGAAGCGCAACGACTAACACTCGTAGGCTGGGGCATAATCCCTGCCGTCGGAATCGCATACTCCGGATACACCACACGATCAAACTCGCTTGCAGCAATCATCCCCTCAATCCTCGCAGTCATCATCTGCACAATTCAATGGTTTCTCATCGGCTACACATTGACTTACAGTGAAGGAGGTCCAGTCTTTGGCGACTTCACATACGCCTTCCATCGCAACGTGCTCGCGGAACCTGTCGGCACCATCCCAGCAATCCTGTTCAGTTTCTTCCAGCTCGTCTTCCAAGCTACAGTCTGCGCGATCGCCGTTGGCGGGTCATGCGAAAGGGGCCGGATCCTGCCGCTGATCCCTTTCATCTTTGTAAGACGTATGAAGGGATCACGTAGCAGGCATGCTGATCCACAATCTAGCTCTGGTCGACATTCATATACAACCCGCTCGCGCACATGGTTTGGGGCGGCGGCTTCCTGCAAGACCTTGGCGTCCTTGACTTTGCGGGCGGCACCCCCGTGCACATCAACAGCGGCGCCACATGTACGGCGATGAGCGTGTACCTTTCGTACCCGCTCTTCCGCTCACGCAAATCCGCTGTCCGCACTCCGAGCCACCTGGTCATCCACCGCCCTGTCAACTCTTTCTGTCAGCTGTTAGCCATGATAAGCATATGGGGCTCGTGGCTCGCCTTCGACGCTGGGACAACATTAGCATTCAATTTCAAGTCTGTCATGGCCCTCTGCGTCACTAACTTATGCGCTGCTAGTGGTGCGCTGACATGGATGCTGTACACATATATTGAAGTAGGTCGGTGGAGTCTTGATTCGTGCTTCATGGGCGCTATCTCTGGGCTCATCATGATCACACCGTCCGCAGGTTTCATTGACATGCCATCCGCCATGCTCTTTGGAATTGTGGGCGCGCTGTTCTGTCGGCAGACGCTAAGAATCAAGTTCACCAATTTCGCACGACGGTGGAGGTGGGTTGATCACGGGGATACGTTTGCCACGCACTGTCTGGGTGGGTTTCTGGCAACGATCGGGACCGGGTGTTTGGCTAGAAAGGAAGTCGCAGGCTACGATGGGGTGACTGAAATCGTAGGAGGCGTGTTCTTCGATGGCAATGTGAGGCAGCTTGGGATCCAGATTGTGGAAGCAATTGTTGGCTTTACATGGTCATTTGTTGGGAGCTATGTAATATATGCACTGATTGACTGTGTACCAGGGTTCGAGGTATTGGCTGAGGACAAGTGAGTATCCATTTCAACATGGTCAAAGCAGGCTAACACAAAGCAGGGACATCATGGCCGGTTTAGATGCAAGCCAAATGGACGAAGAGACGCTATGGACAGAGACGCAGAAGTACTCCCCATTTGCGGAGCCAAACGGCGAATTGCATCTTGATTAGTGAAAGTGGATAGAAAAGCAGCATGCCAAGCCGGAGTGAGAAATTGAGGTTTGGCTCAAATGCTTTGTGTGGTTGCAAAGAAAGCTGTGTCTATGACTATGCATTCAGTTTTCTTGGTCTATCGTTTTCGTGATGTCGTTGTGCTACCTGTCACCCCATAGAGGGAACCAGTCAAGCAATTTTGTAGGATATCAATTTTCTGGAGTCTAGTAGTCGTCGCCGCGACTGATGACCTCCTTGACATTGGGTCGAAGGATGAGTGTCTGCCTTGCGTCAGCGCTTGCATCTTAGTCCCTTGCGATCAGTGGGATAACTTACGTGTTCACTCTGTGCTGTGTAACTGCCCTTGATATCGCACAGCGGTGGGTATGCCTCGACGATACCGGCAGATACCAAGTTGTTCAAGCCCAACAGATACTTGTCGTGACCCAGACGATCCAAGTAACGCCTACACCATGGCAGAGTACCGAAGTTCTTTGTGATCGAGTTAAGTAGCGTCTTCGCACTCGATACCCTTAGCGCAACCTTCGGCGCATCCGGACGCAGCGCATAGTGACTGGTCTCCATATCATCACGTACGTAACCTTTGCCGGTAGAGCCGAATGTCTCAATAGCGAAAGTTTCGCCCTCCTCCATCTTCGTCTGATCGCCCCCTTTGACAATCGGCACTGTCTTGCCGCCGTGGATAGTGTAATGACCAATGCTATGCCCGTTGAGGTTGCGAATGCACTTAACCGGCAACATCTGGCCCTTGATTTCAACCTCGTAGCTCTCCATGACTTCCTGGATCGCGGCGCCGATGTCGCTCATGCGTACGTCAATACCAGCTTCCTTGACACCGGCATTTGTGGCAGCTTTGCATGCTTCAACAAGGTTGTCGTACACGGGATCGAAAGTCATGGTGAAGGCGCTGTCGACGATGCGACCGTTGATGTGCACACCAAAGTCGACCTTCATGACGTCCTCATAGTTAAGGACCATCTTGTTGCCCGCATTAGGCGTGTAGTGGGCAGCGCAGTGGTTGATGCTGAGGCCGGTGGGGAAACCCATTCCAGCAATCTGAGCGTCTCCCATCTCGAGGCCCATATGTCCTGTGAGATGGCGCACGGAATCTTCGATTCCCTCAGCGATCTCGGTGAGTGACATGCCTGGCTTGATCCACTTCTGCGCCCATTGCCTGACCTGTCGGTGAATTTCTGCGCCCTTGCGGTATTCGTTCAGGAAATCGTTGTTGAGACGGTCGAGGTGGCGCTTCTCCTCGCTGGTCGTGCGATAGCTGTTCTCGTCACGGTATTCGCAGATCTCGCCCTCAGGGTAGACATCGTTGGGGTACAATTCTGAGAGAGGCACACGGGGAGGGGAGGTCTGGGTTTTGGCACCGCCAGCACCGGCCTTCTTCTTCTTCCTGGGCTTTCTCTTCTTCTTCTTTTTGGCTGCGCCCTCACCAGCTCCCTCAGCCCCGCCTTCCTCAGCCTCGTTATCGTCATCCGAGTCTTCGTGGTCTGCGCCCTCCGCTGGCTTCTCGGTGTTCTGCGTTGTGCCGTTTGTGGGCTTGATCTGGGAGTCGTCCACTGGTGATTGTCAGAAACGCCCTCATACTAAAGCGAGTGTGCATACACTTCAAGTCGGCGACGCCATTCTCTACTTGGGCCGCCATGGTATGCTGTGTGGCGGTCGTAGTTGTGCGCGGGGCGGGATTTTATCTGGTTGACCTCGAATTCCGCGCGGGCAGGACGGCGTTCGGTCTCGGTTCCACTTGCCCTGCGTTAGGGCAAATGGTCATGACATCAGACACACCAGTTCAGCTCTTCTCCTCCACACTCTCCTGTCACTCGGAATGGGCAATGCCACCACGCCCTTCCCTCTTCACCCGGCCACTCGTGCGCCCCCAATGGACATGTCAGTCATGTCTCTCGCACACTCGTTTATTGCACGCGACAGCGCCTCGCTTCTTCCATGCGACAGCGTTCCGTCTCTCCGATAGCGCTCCGAACCACTACGAAACGCTACAAGTCGCACCCACAGCGGACGCAAAGGAGATCAAGAAACAGTTCTATGCGTTGTCCAAGAAGAACCATCCAGATCACAACAAAGACGATCCAACAGCATCGACGCGCTTCGTTGCCATTAGTGAAGCATATCACACGCTCTCTGTGCCGGAGAAGCGCACGCAGTATGACGCGCAATTGCATCAAGCTGAGCGGAGGTCCGGATGGGGAAGAGGTGGTGGAGGTGGCCATCCTCCAGGGAGCTATAGTTCGGCGAGTTATGCTGGGTCGAGACCTGCTACTGGGTTGAACAAAAAGAGGGGCACCTTTCGTGGGCCGCCGCCGAGCTTTTACAACAGTGGCGGCTATGGAAGGCATGGTGCGAAGAGAGCAGAGTATGCGCATCACAACCCCAATCCTGATGGCAAAGAGGCAAGCCCAGAGAGCTATGGTGAGCAGGGCGGTTATGGGCCAGGGCAGCAGCGTCAAGGACAAGGAGTGCCCCATTTTGATAACACACGACACAAGCAGGTCCACGAGCAGGTCCACGAACACATACAGAAGGGGCGACGGCGATCGAAACTCTATCGCAGAGACGAAGAGTACGCAAGAGGAGGAAGCCATTTGACTAGGTTCCTGATTGTCTCAGGCATCATAGGCGCCATAGGGGCCTTTGTAAAGATATTTGAAGACAATGGAGCCACAGGAAAGCGGAAGGCTATAACATAGACGTTGTTACAAGACTAATGGCAATTCAAGACGATTTTTCGAAAGTTTGCATTGAGACAATGTTGTACATGCCAAAAAGCCATACTATAGTCGCTCACTGCATCGCAGACTGAGGTGCTTCGCTACAGAACCAAACAGGAATCTAGAACGATCACGATCTTCCCATCCTACTATACACACATCATCAGCTTAGCCCTCAAAGGTGAAGCTGGTGCCGAGCTTGTGGCCAGCCTCGTTGAGCTTCTGGGTATCGAAAGAGCCACCAATGCCGAAGGTCAGACCGCTGTTGACCTTGGTGTTGTAGGCGAGAGAAGCAATGCCGAGGTTGTTGATCTTGGCCTGCAAACAGTTAGTATTGGTGATTATGTGGGAGCCTTTTTGGTACGCACCTTAGCGAAGGAAGCAGGATCAAGCTTGTACTTGGCAGCGAGCTCAAGACCAACGTTGGAGCCAGACTTGGAGTCCCAGGTAGCCTTAGCACCAGCCTCAACAGCAGGGTTGACCTTTTGGTAGTAGGCAGCGGAAAAGACGCTCAACGAGTTGGTGGCAGTGATAGCGGCGTTGTAGAGAGGGGTGGTGTAACCGACAGCGGCGCTGTACTTGGTGATGGTAGCCTTCTGGACATCGTAGCCGACCTCACCACCAACGACGAAGCCCTCGTGGGAAACGACGGCATCGGCGACAGCGCCGATAGCACCAGCGGCGGAGTAGTCAGCGAAGACACGGCCGTGGAAGTTGGGCTGCTTGAAGTGGAAGTTGACCTTCTGGCCCTTGTTGCCGGCAGCAGGGCTGAAGTTGGAGAGAACCTCGGTCTTCAAGCCGCTGGCAAAGGTGTCGTTGAGCTCAACCTTGGTAGCAAGGACGTTGGCGGTGTTCCACGACTGAGTGATGCTGATGCCTGGGCATTTTGTCGTCAGCAAGTTGATGTGATAGCCGGTGACGGCACTTTTGCCGCCCGGAGGTTGAGATATGTGAAAGATACTGGTGTGCAATAATTTCGTCTTGTGGACTTGTATGAATAGAGAGAGCGAACGAAGGGTGAAGGAAGTGGGTGCTGTACCGTTGGAAAGAGCCTTCTTGCCCTCGAGCTGTAGAGTATGTTAGTCCTCTGTAGCTTCCCATAGAATGCGCTTGAGCTTACAGAAGAGGCGACGGGGCCAGAGTGAGGGGAGACACCCTTGGCGGTGAAGTTGACACCGTTGGGGGCCTTGAGCTTGACCTCAAGGGCAGCTAGAGAGAGGTCAGCGCGTGCCGCTGGGGCTCAATTGATTGCTCCGACCTGCGGCAGTGTGGTAGAAGTCCTTGTTGATAAGCTGGACAGGCGCAAGTCAGCAATCGCGTCACTCCGAAGCTCCAGATAGGCAGCCCAAACATACGTCGTTCGATGCCTTGGCGATGTCGCCGAACGCCGGCGGCGGGAACTTGGGGACGATCTTCTCGATTTCGACAAACTCAGTCATGATGGATGATGGCGGAGGTGTATATGGGTGGGTGGAGGATGGGGAGATGTGGTGATAGAGGAAAGTTTGCGACGAAAACACCGCATATGTGAGCTCAGGGTCCGCATAGGCGCTACCGGGTTAGGCCGGGTTTGCTCGCCCAAACAGCCGACAACTCTCGAAACGTGCCCCCATCACGATCTCCTCATTATTCCCCAGACGCAATAGTGCCCTTGTTTGACGATTTTGCAGAAGTCGCACCTTTGCTGTTATTCACGCCTCTCATTTGTCAAAAGCTCTCTCCACCTGTCAGTTCTGCCAGCACTCACTGTTAACCCATGGATGGCACTGACCCCAACTTGTCAGGACCGCTGGTCGTCGTGCATAAGACCGTCCGCCTTCATACTGTAGTTGACAACCGCGTGACCAACTGCGATACTGCAAGAAGGTCCTAGTACTCACCGTCTGTTTCCTTTACCATACCATGGCGCGGCACTCTTGCCTCGAGCTTCGTTAATAGTTGCGTCTTAGTTCACAATGTCGTAGTGTTCCTCATGACCCACCTTTTGTTTTCGACTCAGTCCAACCAATACTCTTGTAGCAGTATTCCATGTCAAGACTACACGTTTCTTATGTCGTGCAGCTGGGCACGCGCAGGATATTCTGTTATGTTGGAACTATTGCAGCTCTGATGCTGTTACTCTGTTACCTGTCCACCTACCATTCACCAATACTGCGCTTCAGAATTTCCAAGCAGAAGCGAAGCAGCGTCGTTGAGTTACGCATCGCCGTCGTGCCTGGATATGCCTTCTTCCAAATGGTGCTGATGATGCATTCAGCCTTGCGCGCTAGGGCGGACTCCGGTAGCGGATCATTATGAACTGAGATCCGCCCCGCCGAATAATTTCACGAAGTGACTCCAACATCGATTACAACAGCACCTTCAATTCAGACTTTTCTTCTCACACGTCATTACCTGGGTTTAAAGACAAACGTAGGACCGCGACTTTTGTCATACCTAGAGAAAGCAATCGAGTATCTCTCTCAAGTACAATAGCATCGCAGAGGGAGCTGAGTAGCAATCTCTCCCACCCCACCACCACAGCCATGTCGACTTTCGGCCAGCACTTTAGGGTAACCACGTAAGTCAAATTGGTCGAGCATCTAGTCGGATCAACTCTAACGTCGTGTTAGCTATGGCGAGTCCCACTGCCTCAGTGTCGGCGCCATCATTGACGGTTGCCCTCCTGGTATGGCCCTCACCGAAGCGGATATCCAGCCCCAGATGACACGACGACGCCCCGGACAGTCCGCGATTACAACACCGCGAAACGAAAAGGACAAGGTCGAGATCCAGTCAGGTACCGAATTTGGCATCACATTGGGCACGCCCATTGGCATCAGGGTCATGAACGAGAACCAGCGCCCGAAGGACTACGGCAACAAGACCATGGACATGTACCCTAGGCCAAGCCACGCAGACTGGACCTACCTCGAAAAGTACGGTGTTAAGGCTAGTTCTGGCGGTGGAAGGAGTAGCGCACGTGAGACCATTGGTAAGTCGCATGTCATACCTAGCTGCCAGTCAAGTTCTAACACAATGAAGGACGAGTCGCCGCCGGCGCAATTGCAGAGAAGTACCTGCGCGAGGCCTATGGTGTCGAGATTGTCGCCTTCACAGCCTCTGTCGGCAACGAGTTCCTCTTCCCTCCCACACCGACTCACCCCACCGCGTCTACTAACCCCGAGTATTTGAAGGTGATCGACACAATCGACCGCAAGACCGTTGACTCATTCTTGCCTGTGCGATGCCCCCACGAGGAGAGCAACCAGCGCATGGAAAAGCTTATCGGCGAGTACAAGGAGAGGGAGGATAGCATTGGTGGGACAGTGACATGTGTTATCCGTAACTGTCCGACCGGATTGGGTGAGCCGTGCTTCGACAAGCTCGAGGCGAAGCTCGCGCATGCCATGCTTTCCATCCCAGCGACCAAGGGTTTCGAGATCGGATCTGGCTTCGGCGGCGCTCAGGTGCCTGGCTCTATCCATAACGACCCCTTCATCAAGGCGCCTGCTGTCCCGGCAGGTGCTAACGGCACATCGAACTACCCACGACCAAGGCTCACCACGAAGACCAACAACTCAGGCGGTATCCAGGGTGGTATCACTAACGGCGCGCCGATCTACTTCAACGTAGCCTTCAAGCCCCCTGCCACAATTGGTCAGGCCCAAGCGACAGCGACTTACGATGAGTCGGAAGGTGTTCTCGAGGCTAAGGGCCGGCACGACCCGTGCGTGGTGCCTCGTGCGGTACCCATTGTTGAAACCATGGCGGCATTGGTGATTATGGATGCGGTCCTGGCACAGCAGGCAAGAGCGGGTGCCAGGAGTTTGTTGCCGGCCCGCGAGGGTGTCATGCCCGTACAGAAGTAGACGTCAGGATCCTCTATAATGCCTTGCGCTCATTTTACATATAAACATGGACCCTGATGTAGTGGAGTCAAATACGCGCCCTTTTCTGTTAGTTGTGCCTGCCCATACATCTAAAACCAGCAATGTGAGAAGCTTCTGCTTGGTGTTCTGCGTTCTAGAAGGCTGAGGGATTCGGCGTTACGGCTGTTGTGATGGTAGATCACATTCTTTTCGGCCCTTCTCATAGAACGATGTGTCTAAGAACTAAGATTTAAATCCAACATTGTCGCACAGACATCAAGATCCCAGGTCAGATCCTAGATGTGTAAAAGTCCACGATGACGTAGCGAACGGATCCTACGAAACGACTACTGCATGTCCTGAGTAAGTATAAAGACTTAGCGTAGGTCTAAAGCAGAGAGGTGTCTTTGCATGCTGCCGCCGCAAACTGGACAAGGCTGCGACGCCAGGAACGACTGACGCCAGGCCGGCGAGCCGCTGAACGGCTTCCACACCCAACATGCCCAGATGCAACTAGTACCACAGCACTGGATAACATCCGAGACCCTACAGGCTGAATTCGGCCCGTCTATCCCCGCAAATCTGGCAGCCAACAGGAGTCCTGAAGGAGATCACTTCCGTCTCAAGAGCCTTCACGCACGCATGGCATTGATGCGCAGGGTCTGTGTGCGCGCCGGTCAGCCTGGTATTCGTAGTATGCGTTCATATCTGTGTTGGCATTACCGATGCATCGAGATCCAGTAAATCGTTACTGTGTAAGGTAGGCAGAAAAGTTGCTCAGCAAAGAGCGTGCCAGATGTTCGCCACCCAAATGCTAACCGCCCTTTGGACTGCCGTGCCCATCACAAAGCCAGATGGAACGCTCTGGGACACCGGCAACAAGCAAGATACTAGGTCGTGTCCCGGCGTTCCCGACAGAGCCTCCACTACACCCTGAGCCATGGAACTGCCTGGGCCCTAATGGGAGGGCTGCAGCTCGGTTAAAAGATGGGATTCCTTGATCTTCGATACGAATTCCCATAACGAAATGTCGTTTTCAGTGCCAAAACCCATCGCTCCTAGCCTGCGCCTTGTCCACGCACGGCACACTTCACCGAGAACCACCCGGAATCGAGCCTGAAGCAGTTTGCCCGCCGACTATTCGAGCCGATTGTGGTCCCCGAGCCATCGTGCATCTGAAGGATAGTTCCGCCACCGGTGCTGAATTTGATCGTTACTTAGACACTTGGGCCTGCGGAACGGATAACTAAGGCAGGCGCGTTTGCTTCGGAGACAGTCTAGTCGCACGTCACATCTACCGAATCCGAGTACACCTGCCGTTGCAGACGGGCAGTGGCTAACCCTTCGTTGCGAAATTTCCAGCTCTAGGCCCAGCATGTCAAGAACTTGAATTCTCCCACCCCGGAGCGCGTGAGCCCCCTTCCCACCTTTTCGCACACTCTAGCTGCTATGGCCCGCGGCGCTGCAGCCACGCAGCCTGAGGATGGGGATTCCCAGCAGGGAGAGTCCAAGGGCACCAAGAGACGATGCGTACAATCAGCGTGCGTGCCATGTCGCAAACGCAAATCCAAGGTGAGTAAGCATCGTGTTTATAATATCGACCTCCAAATTAAGAAGTGGGCTGTCTTGGAGAGTTGCCTCCGCGGACTGCTCCTGCGCTCAATCGCCCCGAACACACGTAGACAACTGATCTGACCCCGTGTCAAATATCGGGTCGGGTAAGTGCTGACAATGCCCACAGTGTGACGGCGCGACGCCATACTGCGCAACATGCACGGCAGTCTACAAGACTCCGTGCCACTATGACGCCGAGAGCGAAAGCCGGCGTTCTAAGTCAACGTCCGCGGCCTCAGCTGGCACCAAGCGTGAAGCCTCTGCCGCCATCTTGTCGCACATCGGAGACGCACTAACTGTCGATTCTTTGATCAACTGCATCAGAACTCTTCCAGAAGAGAATGTGCTCGACCTCATCCAGCAGATTCGGAAAGACCCTAAGGCTGACATCGCGGCTCTTACGACCTCATGGTGCAACACCACGGTCGCTCTACCCCAGCCATCCTCACCGTTCGACGTGCAAAGCCTAGAGTCAGACCTGAGCGTGCTTCTAGGCAAACCAGCAGTCACTTTAACAGGGCAGAGCAGACATTTTGGTCACTCTGCCAGCTTGGGGCTGGTGACTGAAGATGAGGATTATGGTGGTGGCCTTGCTCGAATGTACACGGTCGATGTGCAGAGGCGAGGGACCACCTGGACGACAGTGACTGATGATCTAGCGTTCATCAATCGACTGCTCACCCTCTACTTTACATGGAGTCATCCCTTCTATATCCTCTTCAGCCGCGAGAGCTTCTACAAGGACTTCCATGAAGGGCGAAACAAGTACTGCTCCTCTTTGCTGGTCAACGCCATCTGCGCTTACGCATGCCATCTGACGGACGAGCCTGCTGCACGAACCGACCCTGCCAACTTTCGCACTGCGGGTGATCATTTCTTCGCAGAAGCCAGGAGGCTACTCCAAGAAGATGAATCCCCAAGTCTCACAACTACACAAGCCCTGTGTCTCATGGCCATGCGAGAGCCTAGCACTGGACGAGATAGCTCAGGGTTTGGCTACATTGGGAGATGTATTCGCATGTGTGTCGAGCTGGGTCTTCATTTGAACAACAGTGCCAGCCCTGCCTTGGGCTTGACCCCGAGTGAAATCGAGGTCAGAAAAGTCACGTTCTGGGGCTGTTTCACGGTTGACTCGTAAGTGTGTGTTCTACATCTAACAAATAGAAGCTAACATCCTGCAGAGTATGGTCTATTTGCGCCGGTCGAATTGCTCAGCTGCCCCGAGCAGCCATCACACTAGACAAACCGATTCTTGAAGAATCTAGCGGGCCGCTCGAGGCAAATCACAGCATAGCAAGGGTCATCACTACACGCATGTTCTTACAGGAGTTCACAGCTCTTTCAGAACTGATCAACGACAACAACTACATGTTCTTTGCACCAAAGGAGAGACTCACGAGTACCAGACTGCTGGCTTGTTACAACAGATATCAAGCATGGTACCGAAAGCTGCCATCTATCATGAGATTGGAGGGGCGACAGCCTGAGCCTCATACGATCACGTTGCAGTATGTTCCATTGTCTATTTTTGAGATTGAGGAGCGCTGACTCTCGCCAGCATGCTATACTGGACTGTGATCGTTCACCTCTTCCGTCCCATGCTCAAGGTCGATCTCATACACTCGGACGTCCACCCTCGCGATAAATGTATCGAAGCAGCAAACAAAGTTTCACAGCTCACTAGGCTGTATCGCTCATTGTACGACTTCCGCACTGCGCATCTTGCAATCCCGCATATACTTCTCTCGGTCACAATTGTGCACCTTCTTTACTCGAAAGACAACCCAACTTCGCGTCAGAATCTCGTGGAAGGCCTGCAGGGGTTGGAAGCACTTCACGAATGTCACTACTTCGGAGCGAGAAGTTTCCGGATCATATACACTCTCGCGAAGACGTGGAACTTGCCTTGGCCGGAAGAGCTGAAGAACTCGAATCTAGTGCCTCGAGGTGATCCTAACAAGCCTCGAGGAGCAGTTAGCCCACCAGCTGACCCTCTACTGGTGGCTCCTAACACGGCAACCCTTGTTAATCGTGTGGGGCCAAGTGGGTTTTCTCAAATCCCCGAGCCTCATAGGAGAGGCAGTCTTTCAATGTTCGCAAACAGGAACTTGCAGGCTAACACACATAACACATCGCGACCTGGCTCGGTTGTTCATGGCCAGCATCATGAATTGCCTATAGTGTCGCAGACACCCACTCAGCCAACCTTCAGCGCGGGCATGCCTCTGGGATCATACACTTACTCACAGTCTATGTCCATAACGTCTCCGACAACAAGCACAGCAACATCAGACGCAGCCGACGCCATGTTCTGGACGCCCATCGCAGGCATGCCGGCTCCCATACTTCCCCGTGTCAACTACCAGCAGATCAGCCCCATGGGTTTGGATAGCGTCCTTCACCCAGGGGACATGGGCGATCGATTAGGGCGTGATGGATTCAAGATCAACGAAGATTGGCAACAGACTGGGGTTAACGGCTTCGGAAGCAATGCACCTGGTTACGAACAGAGCCAGGGCGGTGGACCTTATCCGGTATCATACCAACGCGGCAGCCATGATGCACAACACGGACAACCACCCGAGGATTTTGATCCTTCATGGTGGCAGAATGGAACAGGGAACCCAAACCAAATGAGTTGATGGATGCATGATGCACCAACAGTCTCGTCTGTTTTGAGTGTGCTTTTCTCTTATTCGTTCGATACCCTCCTGGTGGCAGCGCTTAGACACAACGGTGGTGTATGTTCTTGTGGTCATCACACGCAGAGCGACATGTTTGTTGATGGCATTTCCTGGCAGTTTCTGGCTGTGGTGCATTCGATGAGTTGTTTGGGTCATCTCTCATTGTTTCTTTTTTATGTCGATGAGAACTAGCAGCGCATGGAAGGCTAGACACATGGACATGGTTGGCGTTGGGCGTTTGCACACAGTAATCCAGTTTAACAGTCCATATTACGAGACCTTTCCATTGTATACGGCCATCATCTCGGCCTATTGAAACTTTCCATCTTGTTGAAGCCTGGTTTGGAGTGTTCCCTGTGACGCCATGCCCTTATTACCGACACGGTCAACATGGTAGCCTTACCTTGTCAAAATGGCATACATTTTGGACTGCCGACGACGCCGTCGAGCAAAGTTACATTTTTGAATCAGACTGTTCAGACCACGTAGGCTGTCTTAGACCAGGATGAACAAGCAATGTAAGGTCGAATCAAACGCAAGCACGAGAGCCACGTCTGAGTGACGAGCGCACAGGCCTCTGGAAAGCGCCGAAGGACGAGAAACTGTGGCTTGCTCCCCCTCTCTTGTTCTCTAGACGAAACGTCATTTGTTTATAGCCTTAGCGCCTCCATTGCTCCCGCTCCTCCTTCAGCCGCATTTGTGTGTGCCAGCGCTTCGCATTTCCACATACATGGTGTGAGCACTATTGCAGTCCTATACGGCGACTTTGTCTCCTTATCCGTCGCCATGAGCGGCATGCGTGCGCATCTCGCAAGCCGTCTTCGCAGTTCGTCGCTTTCCGCTGTCCCTCCACCACGCCAGAGCTCAGAATATTCAGTCGACTTGGCCAGGGCCGCTGCTTCCATTCTCTACCGCAGCCCCATACCCTCCCAGGAAGGGCGGCCCGTGTTCATCCTCAATGCAGCTGCTCTCCCAGACACGCACGACACCGACTTCGACCAGCTTCTCCCCTATGTGCTCGCCCGCCTGCCTGAAGAGGACGACCTGCTGAAAGGTTACGAATACGAGGTTGTCTTCTTCGCAGGAGATGGCGATGGCTCAGTCACCTCCAAGAAGCACAGGCCGGGCTGGGGCTGGTTCCTGCAGGCGTACCACGTGCTGTCTCGGGCTATGCGCAAGCGGCTGCAACGGCTCTACATTGTGCACGAGAAGGCATGGGTGAGAATCCTGACCGAGATCTTCTCCACCATTGTCAGTCCCAAGTTCAGGAGGAAGATCTACCATGGTAAGTTGTGGACACTGTGTGACTAGAGCCCCAACTGACGCAGGCAGCCTCCACCCTGACCCAGCTTGCACTCTACATCCCAATCGAGAATCTTCTGATACCGCCCTCAACGTATCTTACCGACCGCCGCATTTCAGAAGATATTTTTGCACCATATGCCAGCGGCCGTCGTGCGTTTGCGGCGCGCAACCCGTTCCCCTACACCAACAAAGGCACAACGCGCTTCCCACGCGTACTACGGGAGACTACAAGCTTTGTCCTTCTGGAGGAGAATATCACGTCTGAAGGCTTATTCAGAATCCCAGCACACTCCAAGCTGCGCGAGGTCCTAAAGGAAGCGTACGACCGCGGTCAAAAGTACATCATATGGAAGGACAACGGCGTTGCATTGCCGGTACCACCATACCCCGAGGCAGAGCACCAGGATGAGATCATCGAGGAGATCGACCCCAAAGATGCATACTCCGTCTTCATGGCAGCTGCGTTGATCAAGGCGTGGTACTCTGGTCTGCGACAGCCCATCTTCCCTTCAGAATCATACCGAGACTTGAAGCGACTGTTCGGAGACTCCCAGCATGTCCCTGACCTCGATCAACTTCGAGATCTCTTTTCACCTGCCTCTGAGTGGTCTTTCTTACCTGCCATCTCGAGGGAGATTGTGGTGAGGCACCTCCTGCCACTCCTCCATGAGGTAGCGTCGCGGCAGGAGCAGAACAAAATGACAGCCGAAAACCTGGCTGTGTGCTTTGCCCCGGCTCTACTGTGTGGACCGGACCAGATTGAGGACGCTAAGATGTCCTCGATCATTCGAAGAATCTTCACCCATGCTGTTGAAATGTGGGATCACGGTCTGCGAGAAGCGTGCGATCAGGAAGTGAATGCCCTCAGGGAGCAACTGAAACTACCTACCGACATGACCGAATGGGACGACCCAGCTGAAGTCAACAGAGGGGACAGCAGGGACTCTATCGACAAGCAGATGAGCGGCATCACAATGCAAGACAACGAGAAGGCACCTGAAATGTACACAGAGTATTCGGAAGCTACATCGTCAGCGATGAAGCCTCCTCCTCTACCTCCTCGATCACGCGTAGTATCTGCAAAGTCTTCTGGCGATTCCGTTCAGAGGAAACCAGCACCTCCCCTAGCAGTACCTCCGCGGTACTCGACCGTCATCTCCGACGCACCTGACGATGTCGCCGAATCGCCCATAACTTATGCGGCGACCACGGATGGCTTCTCGCCACGACGACAAGAGTTCGATCAAGTGCAACGGGCAACATATCCTGATGAGAAGAAGTCCGGTACGGCAGCTCAAGTTCATATTCCCACTCCTTCGTCTGCTGCAAAGGATGCGAAGCCGGCCACTTCGGCTGCTCCTGCCTCTGCTCCTGCTCCTCAAATTATTCTTCCAAAGAGGAAAGCCCTGACCCCAGCGCAGGTTGACAACGTGGAGAAGTCCGCGGACAAGCAGGATGAGGCACGTAAGATCTCTGAGTATGGCCTCGAGGGCTTCTTCCCGCAGGCTCAGGCCTTACCGGGCCTCACAGATCTGCCTGGCATTGACACAACGAGTGATAAAAAGAGGTGGCAGAGCTCTACCTCATACACACAGAGCGAGACAAGTTCGCCTACTACCACACTCTCTCCTACACAATTAGATCCCAAACCTACATCTGCAACAGAAGCTCGAAGACCTAGTATTCCGTTTGCCAACCGAGCACCCCAGATCACAGGTCTAGCACGACCGGTCTATCCCGCGCCAACTACAAACACCCACATTCACCCCGTGACAGGCCGCCCTCCTTCCAAGTCTACCAGCCTTCCCGTACCTGCGCCGAAGCCCAGAGCAGTGAGCCCGGGACTGCTAAAGCGCATGCCCAGCTTGGAGCAGACCAACAAGCCTGGACCCGAGCGCTTGGCGCCGCGAAAGCTGAACTTGAAGAAGGCGTCTGTGGAGGATCTGAGGAAGCTGTACGAGGAGAGAGCAGGGACGGCGAATGTGCTTGTTGAGGTCAGCAGGCAGAGGAGTCTGAGCGTTAGTCCTAGCATACGGGAGTGAAAGCTGTTTTCATCGTGGTTTGAGCGAGCAGTTTTGTTGGATACCCTTAGTCGAGCATATATTGATGTTTGTAGACTTATCGACTTGTAATCATCTTCTGTCTTTGGAACGGATCTAGGCACCGTTTCTTCGCAGTCATGTTTCATCATCCGACTCTTCGTCTCCGTCGTTTTGCGCGCCATCTCCGCGCCCTTCGCCCTCGAACACGACTTGCACACCCACGTCTTGTAGTCGTGTCCGAACAACCTGGAAGCGCTCGCTGTTTCTCCTGAACTCATCAAGACTGCTTCCACCTGCCTGCAATGCGCGAACAAGGTTCTCCTCAGTCAGTCCGCCGCCCACTAAGCCTTCAATATCGATGCTCTGAAAGTACCGCCGCAAGTCTTCCAGGTCGGAGAGCAGTGCATTGCGATCCCCGGCCGAGCGCTGACCGCGAGGACCGGGTAGGGAAGAAATGTCGTAGGACGGCTGGTTGTTCTCCGGCGGCAGCGGGTCGGAGACGGACGTATATTGCTCTTTGACGCGGGTATCAAGGAGCGAGATGAGGGACTGGTCGTCGGTGAGGATGACGTGACGCGCGAGATCGAGTTCGCTGATTTCCGCAAGCCAGTACGGGGCATCACCTGCGCCTAAGGGTTCGTCGAAGGAGTAGCTGATTTCCACCAGAAGCGAAGTGCCCTCGGTTGTGTTCCAGAGGTCCTTTGCGCGCGGGGCGTATATCCGGGTGAGGAGTTCTTGGTAGTTATTGGTGGGTTCTTTGCCCCAGATGGGCGCGGGGATGGGCGTTATGTCCAGTTCCTTGCATAGCCGGGCGGCGAGCCAGGGGTATTCACGTACCGCGTTTTTCAAGGTGCTGCGTGCCTTGACCGGATCTTTAAGGCGGAGGTGGGCGAGCGAGACGGAGAAGGCAAGGTTCGGCGGGATCTTCCACGAGCGTTCTAGAATGTCTGATTCTACGATGGAGACTAGGGACTCGGGTGATCGGCCGCGCAAAGCGAGTTGGTCGATCAGCAGGCGTATACAATACGGATCTTCTTCTGGCGCGAGGGAGAGCAGTAGACGGCCCCATTCGAGCGCAGTGCGGAAGGTGGCACGGACGCACAATGTGGCAATGTAGCGCCAGACGGCGAGGAAGAACTCTCTGTTTTCTGGGCGGGAGAAGGAAAGCCGGGCTTTGCCAGCAGAGAGTGTGGAGGAGAAGGTAGAGTGGACGCTGCGCCCGAAGGTGAAGAGTGCGCGTTCTAGAAGGTCGGATGCAGATGCGTTGTCGCGCTGTTGCTTTGCGATTTCAGAGACTTGAAGGAGGGTGGAGATGTGGTAGGGATTTGTGTGTAGAAGCTGTACCATGCGCTCTGGATCGTAGCTGGCAACGCAGAGCTGGAATTGGCGCTGTATCTCTTGGTAACTCGTGTTGTGCACGAAGCGGTACTCTACGCTCCCATTGTCGTTCTTGGATACAATTTCCATACCCAGCCCGCCAGAGGTTGCGCGCGGCCACTCTTCTTTGCCTTGGATGAAGATGTTGCGCCGCAGACTGAGGCCAGTGAGACGGGAGCCGGGTTGGTTGCGTCCGGCGACGCGGGCGGCGATGCCCTGGGGACCACGCTGGCGGGGCTCGTCGTCATCAGCGTGCTGTAAGGCAGTCCTTCCAAAGAGCTTCTTCATCTCGTTGGCGGCATGGAGGTGTGTGGTGTCTATGCTGAGGGCGGAGAAGAGCTGCTGGGTTTCTTCGCTGATGGCGGGCGTGAGAGGCTCATCAGTGCCCCTCTTGCCGCTGGAGGTGAGTTTGAGGGCCAGGAGAGCTTGGTCTATTTCATCCAGGCCGGAGTCGGTAGCGTCTTTTTGTGGAGTGGCGGTCTTGCTCTTGCTCTTGCCTTTCTTTTTCTTCTTCTTGCCCTTCTTGGAAGGGGCTGGTGCGGGCGCATTTTCCACAACAGGCTTCGGCGCAGGCTCGTCTGGCTCGTCTCCGTCGTGGTCATCATCGTCGTGGTCATCATCGTCGTGGTCGTGGCCAGCATCTCCTAGCATAGCGAACAAACTCGGTTTTGGTCGCGGCTCAGGCGCAGCTTCCTCTTCTGACTCTCCATCGTCGTGCTCCAGCCGGGCGAGCTTTTCGTGCAGCTCCCGCTCTTCCTGCTCCTTCTGCGCCCGTCGCAGTGCACGGGAGGACATGGCGGCTTCTGTGCTGGGGTCGTGCAGCCACTGTCCTCGCTCGGAGGATTGTTTGTGGCGGGCGAAGATGACGTCGACGCCTCGACGCGGTGGGTTGGCGCGGGCCGCGTCTGATTGGCGGTGCTGCAGTAGCTGCGAACGGTAGCTGCGACGGGCGGCGGCGGTCGACGTCGCTCTGCAGCTCTGCAGCTCTGCGGCAACCGTGCCAACGCGACCCTCCCTTCCCTGCCTGCAATGCGTCGCGCGGCCTTCCAAGCAGCGCGCTCCGTCCGCCGGCCGTGCCTGCGCAAGCTCGCGCGCAGCCGCGTCGCCTTCTCCTTCGCGGGGCCCGGCAGCGGGCTAGCAGCGCGCGGCGTGCACCACAGCGGGCGCTCGCGGGCACCGCCGACCATCCTCACGTCGTCGATGCAGTTCCGCGCCATCACGGGCGCGCTGGTAGCCGCCGCCGTCGCCTCCGGTGCCTTCTACGCTTACAACGGCAACCAGTCATCCACGACGGCCGGCACGCCCCTCGGCCAGCACGCCAGCCTCAGCACGCAGGCCGGCAGCGAGCCGACGCGCAAGGCGCTCGTCGTCGGGCAGGGCGAGCTCTACACGGGCACCATCACGGGATCGGGCCCCATCTCCAAGGAGACGGACGAGTACGGGCGGCGGGTGGTGGAGATGCTGGACCCCGACCAGGCCACGGCGAAGCTGCGCAAGAACGAGGAGTCGTGGCTGGTGGGCCGCGGCCAGGGCGTCGTGCGCTACGACGTCGTCCAGAGTAGGCCGCCCAACACCCACGGCCGACGCCCGTTAACCGTGTGCTAGTACCGAGCAACGACCCCATCGAGGACGACCACGCGGAGAAGATCATCGAGGTGCCCGCCAGCCTGGCCGCCACCGACCATGGCGCCGCCGCGAGCGACTGGATGTTCTGGGGCGTCTTCGACGGACACAGGTGACTGCTCCCCCGACTGCCTCACGCCCGCCCGCCTGCTAACCCCCCCAGCGGCTGGGTCACGTCGGCCAAGCTGCGCCAGACCCTCATCTCCTACGTCGCCCGCGAGCTCAACACGACGTACAAGGCCGCCCTCGCCGACCCGGCCCAGCGCGTGCCCTCGCCCGAGTCCATCGACACGGCCATCAAGAGCGGCTTCGTGCTGCTCGACAACGACATCGTCCACGAGTCGGTCAAGAAGGTCAAGCAGGCCAAGTCCAAGATCGCGGCCGCCGAGCTGCTTGCCCCCGCCCTCTCCGGCTCCTGCGCTCTGCTGTCCTTCTACGACAGCCGCTCGAAGCTCCTCCGCGTCGCCTGCACTGGCGACTCCCGCGCCGTGCTTGGACGCAGGGCCGCCAACGGCAAGTGGACTGCTACTCCCCTCTCCGAAGACCAGACGGGCGGCACCACCAGCGAGGCCGAGCGACTGCGCAAGGAGCACCCCGGCGAGCCCAACGTTGTCAGGAACGGTCGCGTCCTCGGTGGACTGGAGCCCTCCCGTGCCTTTGGCGATGCCTCCTACAAGTGGTCTCTCGAGACCAATGCGGAGCTGAAGAAGTCCTACTTTGCCCGTTCGCCCTCGTCCCTCCTGAAGACCCCTCCCTACGTCACTGCCGAGCCCATCATCACCACCACCAAAGTCGAGCCTGAGAAGGGCGACTTTGTAGTCATGGCCACCGACGGATTGTGGGAGATGCTCACCAATGAAGAGGTCGTTGGCCTGGTGGGTCAGTGGCTTGACACGCAGGCCAGCGTCAATGCCGGAAACGCTCAGACACAGTCCTGGCTGAAGAGCTGGTGGTCATCCGAGAAACAACTGCCCATCGACCAGAAGGATAATGGCGCCGGCGCCGGTCAGCGTGCGCCCATCCGCCAGCAGCAGTGGGGCACCAAGACTAACTTGAACGAGCGCTTTGTCGTTGAAGACAAGAATGCCGCAACTCATCTTGTGCGCAATGCTCTCGGCGGCAAAGATCAGGACCAGCTGAGTGCTCTGCTCACTTTGCCAAGTCCCTTCTCGAGACGCTACAGGTACGTTTCGCACAATTTTAATCCGGGCGGGAAGGAAAGCACTAATTTCTTCTAGGGACGATCTGACGGTCGAGGTCATCTTCTTTGGAGAAGGCACATCGAACGGCACCGTGACACTGAACAAGGAAGCCAGCGCTCCAGCGTCAGAGCCAAAAGCCAAGCTGTAGATGCTAGAATACTTGGTCCCTTCTATCTACAAGATCAGCATATATAGCACGGCGTTTACATGGCGTATGGACGAGGAGCACGCATCGCCCTCATGGTATATATCACTAGACCTCAGCCTCTTGCAATCAACTCACGTCTTCGGGCTATCTGTAACCAACTCGTATGCATCTTGGATGCATTCATTCAAATTATCTGAGCGTTTCTTCCTCCAGTCACCATCGGAGTATTTTCAACATCCCTGCTTTCGACTTGATGCAAAGACCGCACCTCTCCCCGCGCCACAGCTCCTACCTCGTCACAGACGTTTTCGTTTACCTCACAAACGCCAAGAGTGTTTCAACGGCCTGTTAGCTGCTTCCGAAATATCACCGCCAAGCTTCCGTCATCAACATTTGACAGCCTCCCGCGACCAAGAATACGGCATTGTAATGAAATGCCGGGTGCGCACCGTGTGATGATCATGAAGGCGCTTGGCAGGCGCAAGCAATGCCATGGCAGTCCACACTATAAGCTAACCACATCACCTCCCAATGCTCACCATCCACAACCTTCACTACCAGTCTTTCGTTCATCCTTACATTCGTTACTTTCAAAATGGCTAAGGGGCAGGTCCTTTCTCTTCTTCTTGCGCAGTGCGCTTTCCTCGCTTCAGCCGCTCCTCATGCCTGCCCAAAGCGATCTGTCATCCCTTCATTGACCCCATCAACTACCTCCACCACTCCTGTCCTTGCATCCTCTGCCACTGCCACTCCCACCGTCCGCGCCGATGCCGCAGCCCCAGCAGGATACACCGCCAACCCCAGCATCGGTGGCGGCGGCTCCGACTTTGTCGAGTCAGCCCATTTCCGTGTCCTCGGTGCATCTACCTCAACTAAAGCCAACAAGACCCTACAACATCTCGAGGCAGCACACTCATGCTTTGTTGACACCCTCGGGTGGCGTACCCCTGGCCTGTCCTTCAACACTGGCGGCGTTGACAAGGAAGTCGGGCCTTGGTACAAGCTCAATGTGTACAGCAAACAGCAATCCGACATGCCTGGCGCCGCAGGTGTGCAGGGTACGGACATGCAAGCTGGTCTTGCGTATCTGGATGTTGTGGATGAGTATCTTGATGTGCCGGATGTGTTGGTGCATGAGTTCGGGCATAGCATGCATTTGAGCGAGAAGAACTGGATCAATCAGGTGAATACAGGCGCCTGGTGGGAACCGATTGCGAATTTCATTGCGGATACGTATATCTCCACGCCAAGGTGCAATGCTGCGCGTGCCGCACACGGTCTCTCAGGAACCGAAGGCGACTCCATCATTGCTCTCCAAAAGGTGATTGGTGATTCGTACCAAGTCCTTGTCGACGGCACATCAAACTACTACGAGTCTTGGCCTTTCATTGCATACCTCACCAACAATCCCGATAACTACCCCGGACTTGGAAACGACACCCTCCTCCGCATGATCCGCGAATACAAACTCGAGTCCAACGAGACTCCCCTGCACACTTTGTCGCGCCTGCTCGAAGAAGCAACTGGCAATGTCACCGTCCAGCAGGTCGTTGGCCGCTACTGGGCGCACATGGCGTACGTCGACATTGGACACGCAAAGGCACACGAAGCGTTTACTGCTCAGCGTCGCGGTTTGACGTATGATAACTTGGATGGTTCAAATGGCGAGTACACAGTGAAATCTGCCCGCGCACCGAGGTACATGGGTGCTAACATCATCCCTCTCGCTGCTACAGGAAGCTCTGTCGATGTCGCTATTACGTCTGAGGACTCGGGATACACTGCCACTCTGGCGGTGTCGAGCGCATCAGGCGTCAAGTATACTGACATTGTATCCGGCAAGGGCAGCGTTGCCGTGGCAGATGGCGATGAGGTTTCGCTCGTTGTTGCGAAGACCCCTGAGCTCGTTATGTACGATGCATTCAAGATTAGTGATGAGCTGAATCAGGGACTGCAGTATAGTGTTGAGATCACTGGGGCTACTGTCTAGCAGTTTGTCTGAGGAAAGAGGGATGTGGTCGCGAATCTTGAACTTGCAGCGGGTTTGGACTGGACGGCTTTGGGGAATTTGTGTATATCTTCTTGTATTGTGACTTTTTATTCCTCTCAGCTGTTTGCTGGTAATCCATTCTTGACGCAAAGAAGTTCATGTATAGTTCAAATGAAGAGCTAAGCATTCTCATTCTGACGAAAGTACCATGTAAACGGGCGATGGTTGTGGGGAACGCTGGTTCAGCTCGCGTGCTGCCTCCCAACCAAGCTAGAGGCCCGCCAACCGTTGGTGATGTCATGGCGACGCGTGGAATTTCGAAGCTACATAACACGCCTGTCAAGCTTCGACTTTGTAACATACGCTATCGTTCGTCGAATACTCAACAGCCTTCGTGCATATATCTCGAAAACATGTCTGAATCATTGGCCGCATTCCGTACCGGACGCAGCAAGGAGCTTGCCCAGCTCGCCGAGGACCACATCAACCATGAGTACGTACCCTACCAAAGCTCATGATAGTCTGTTCTGACATTATATAGCTTGAGCCAGCAGGATCAGGCACTCCTAAAGAGCGCAGCTAAGAAGGTTGGAACCCACGCAACCGTCGCCTCCCTCGCTGGCCTCGGCCTTGGTGTCTTCGCTGCTATTCGACTGCGCAGCATGCGTGTAGCATATTTCAAAGCCTTCAGGGCGATGGAGAAGCCGGTGGAGCTTCGCTTTGCAGACGGCCGAACTGGTGGGTTAACCTGATGACAAGACAGATTTTGTGATCACGGGCTGACCATTGCGCAGAGCCCATTCCCGACATCTCCGCACAGCTCGCACCCTCGAAATGGGGTGATGCTGCAACGTACTTCTTCTTCTCGGTCGCCGGCCTCTTCCTCGGTGGTGAGCTCGGTTTGATCACCGGCACTGCATCGGCAACAAGGACAATTACAAGCGACCCTGCAGCGAAGGAGCGCATTGAGAAGGCTTTCAAGAACTACCGTGTTGATGTCTTGAAGCGCGAGATCAAGGCCCTTGAAGGCCCGAGCACGTTTGAGCAGATGTTCTCAAGCTCATCGTGACTAGCTGAAGCTACAGGCATGAAAAGAATTATCCATTTCTTGCTCTACTGGAAGCCCCATTGAACACAGTCTGGACAGAGAATACCTTTTTGTACATATATAATAATGACTGAATGAACGATTTTCGATGACATCATTTTGATCATCAGCTTTCAGAACGCAGAGAGCACCTCTGCAATCGACAGACACAGTTTTCACTCCCAGCAACCCTCAAAACATACGACGATCCAGACTTCAATACGTGTTGCGCTAAAGGGACGGTCGGCAATGACTCGTGCGGCTCTGCAAATCAGTGGCTGGGATGATGCGGCCACAAGGCTTAGCTTGCGTGGAAAGGGGGCTAAGACGTCACATCAAGGAGGTCGACGCAGGACAATTCTGGTCTTGAAAAAGCACCGCCGCAGCGCTCTGGCTTAGGTCTCAACAACCGCCTGCTGTCGTTTTATCGCTGCTTTTGCCTGCCGTTTCCTGTCAGGATATCCCACGACTTACTTCGCTACCGGAGTGTTTGTTTGACACTAACGAGTTTTCACGACTTTAAGGTTCCTGCATAATTCACGTCGCTGCAAATACACCACTATATTTACACTCTACCCTGCGCCGATCATGAGAGGTACGACACTGTCTCTACTATGGCTCGCAGGCCTCGCTGCGGGTCAGAGTAGTTCATCCACAGCATCGCCATCCGTCATCACTCTCACAGGTACACAGAGGCAGCTCTCCGGCGCCGAGTTCGGCGGGTCAGTCACAGTACCATCAGACTTCGAAGGCAGCACATTCGCAACCTTGACCAGCTCGCCTTCCGGGAGCACCGCGTCCGCCAATGCAACAGTCTCAGCATCCTCAAGCGATTCCGTCATTAACATCGGCGGTGGAAACAGGACTAGGACACCGACTGGATCTGCCACAGGCTCAGCAGCCCTACCCCAGAACACACAACCATGCAACAACTACCTTGAGTTCTGCAACCGCAAATACTCCAACATCACAGAGGTCGCTGCTCACAACTCACCATTCACTACTGAGCGCAACGTAGGCCGTAACCAGGATTACGATGTAACTCAGCAGCTGAACGATGGTATCCGCATGCTTCAGGGCCAGGCTCACTACGTTAACGGCACCCTTTACTACTGCCACACCTCTTGCGACCTCCTCAACGCCGGCACGGTTGAAGACTACCTAAAGAAGGTGGTGACATGGGTCGAAGCACACCCCTTCGATGTCGTAACAATCATCTTTGGCAACTACGACTACGAACAAAAGGATGCGGACGGCAAACCTCTCGTAACATCCTCCAATTTCGACGTGCCGATCAGGTCTTCAGGGCTGTACCAGTACATCTACCAGCCGCCAAAGACCGCTATGGAGCTTGCAGACTGGCCTACTCTTGGACAGATGCTGCTCCAGCAGAAGCGCGTTGTGACCTTTATCGACTACAATTTCGATACAGATGCCGTGCCTTATCTGCTATGGGAGTTCTACAATATGTGGGAGACACCGTACTCACCAACCGACACCAACTTCCCATGCACGATTGGACGACCCGATGGCGTTAGTGATGAGAAGGCGAGAGACATGCTGTACATGGCCAACCACAACCTGAATGTTGAAATTGCGATCGCTGGATTGAACTTGTTGGTGCCCAACGTTGCTGCCACCAACACAACCAACGGGCTGGAGGGTGACGGCAGTCTCGGACTTATGGCTAACCAGTGTACTTGTAAGCAACCCATCGTTACAGTTCGATTCGACAGATTCTAACCGATTATAGCTGATTGGGGCCGTCCACCGAACTTCCTCCTCGTCGACTTCTACAACCAAGGACCGATCAACGGTTCTGTCTTCGAAGTCGCTGCCCGCGCGAACAACGTCACATACGACCGTGCGTGCTGTGGTAAGGCCACATCTCTCGCGACCGCACTTCTGACCCCATCTGCGACATACTTTGCGCTTGTGATTGCAGTTATTGCTGTTCTGATGATATAAACGCGGGTAAAGACTGCATTGTACGGCGTTTAGCGTGCACTTAGACTAGTGTAGTATTAATGTCCAATGATGACACTGTTTGTTTATTGCTCTTCCGTACAGCTGCCAAGCGATCATATACTTCAGCCTTGCTGACGTCAAGTACTCCATTCATAAGCGCCCAACCTCAGATTCCATCCTTTAACAACATATCCACTCCATGATACAACGATGAGCATCAGTCATATCGAGACTTTTTTCACTTTCAGCAAGCTGAAATAAGAAGCTCGAAAAAGCATGCAGACGTGGACACGCAAAACGATGTAATACGCAAGGCCAAGGGACGCAAGGAAAAGCGAGCCAGTACGAGAAGTACACAATAACGAACGCTTGTCGACCGTTCAACTATAATAATGATGGAACTAGAATCCTCAATATCCTGCCCTCAGATCCTCTGCATTTGGAATTTATTAAGATGCACTTTGAAACGCCACTCCCTAGGATTCCAATCATCTTACACGATAATGCCTTACACGGCATTGTCTTGGATATGTGGTGATCCGAACGAAACGAAACGAAACGAGTTTCTGTCGACGGTCACAATTTGCAGGTAACAGTCAACAAAGCAGATGCGTTGCACCAGATGCATGGACAACGATGCACAGCGAAGCTACTGTGGCCAGATGCAATGTGTATCGACCAGCGGGTCGACAAAGAATAGAACCATCAAGTTTGGACGATAAATACCATCCATAGAAAGGCTTCTATCGTTGTAGCTTGTTTAGGGACCTCAAACATTCCAAGCACCTTGCTCATGCAGAACTTGAACATCGGCTTCACGAATCGCTCAGTCGTCACGCATCACCAGTGTTAGCAAGCTAGATGTCGACGCAATGCTGTGGCACGACCCACGACCCTACAAGGAGATGGGTCATATTAGTTCCTAGGTACAGGCCCAGGAGCGATTCGCACAAGGGCAGTACCAGTAGATTCCATCGTTGGCACAGTACCTTACCCGTGTGAAGGAACAGATATAGACCAAATCTTCACCGAGCTCCACAATCCTCACCGAGCTCCAAAATCTGCACCGAGCACCTGGAAATGGTAAGTCTTTATTGTTTGATGATTTTCTGGACGTTCTGTCAAATCGTGGTTCAGAGATCACTTATCATGTTATACGATTTACTCACCATTCAGTGCAAGTCACAACCAACAACGTAGAACCGGTATTTTAGAGTTTGATTCGACCGGCATATGTGGAAACCATCACTTCTCTGGAGGAAATGACTATCTGCGGTACCAGTCCCTGGCTCAACATCCAGTGCTGCAATAGACAGTAGTCCCATGATGCTGTGTTTATAGAAAAAATTTCCTCAAACAAGACGATTTTGTAAACAAAAAGGTCTTGAGAATTGTGTCCTTCATTCGCCCTGAAGGCACTCTGAGATGTCCAACCACCTTTTGGGTGACGGAAAAGGCCCGACTTGTAATCTTTGTTGCAACAACACTCAACAACAATAATGACCCAATTCTTACAGAACCACAGAACCACTAACTAATGTTTTACTCTATCACTTCGTCCTTTTATTTTTCCTGTAGTAGATGTTGTCGCGCTGAAATTTAGCTTGCAAGAGTGTTATCCTTTTAGAAGTACAGGGGGTTTTGTCACTTGAGTACAACCTCCAACTGAAAAAGCACACACTGACAAATGCACTGTTCCTTTTTTTTTTAATTTGATCCAAGATAGACTAGACAGACAGAAAGCAAGATTTACTACAAGCCAAATCTATATATTTTCTTCTCTTGATACTGTGATGGTTAATTTGTTGGAACAAGTATCAGCTTCGATGTAACAGTCTTACAAGCACTGCAGTAAGATTGTTCTAGAGATCTAAATAGTTGTGCACGAGCTGTATAGGGTGCAAGTTTGTCCGTAGTCAGCCTTGCTTCTAGGTGGGCTAGTGCATGTGTTTCACCCTATCCCTACATAGCCTGCGTCCCAGCAGCCCTGGCGAGATTCGCGGATCGAAGGATGCGCGACCGGGGTCGTAGTGCTATACCGTGCACACCGAGACGGCATGTACTTGCCGATGCCTGCAAGAGTGTAATAAGCAGATGTACTGTGGAGATATAAGGTGTTTGCCAAGTGAAAAATCTCTTGGTGTGCGGTTGGATGTTTCGTGTTTAGAGAAAGGCCTGGCTGGAGGCGTTGCTTTGCATGGACATGATATCGGATTTGCGCGCATCTACTATGCATTCCGTTATTCTGGACGTGGCAGCTGTCCATCACGGTGTGGTCGTTATAAACATCGCTGGATTTGGACTCGTATGATTTTTGAGCGCGCTTTGATTTAGTGCTCACAGCTGATGTGGCGATTAGATCCAGGTCCCGGGAATGACACGTCTGGTTGAAGAATAAATAAAGTGGTGTATTTGAAGAAGCCTGATGTATGTACAAAGAATGAAGATATCTACAAATCCGCCTCAGCGGCCACGACCCACAACCCCCCTAGCCACCACTCGAAACGGGTGAATAGCTTACAAACGTCCGTAACCAGCAGTGTTGACGACGTTCTTGGCACTGGCAGCGGAGCTAGCAGAAGCAACGTTCTTGCCCTTGAAGTTGGAGAAGAAGCTGGTGTCAGAGCCGGAAAGGGTGCCGGAGCTGCCGTAGGCGTTCATCTCGCAGTTGTGGCCGAGGTAAGACTTGCAAGCAGCGTTGTTGGAACCGGAGGCAAAGACCTTGCCAGGAAGACCAGACTGAGCAGGCGCATCAACGTTCTGGAAGACGTTACCCTCAGCAAGGATCTTGGAGCCAGAGTCAGCCTCAAAAGCGTGAGCGATGGCGTAGAAGTAGTTGTTGACGGCGTGGAGGAGGGTGTTGCCAGCAACCTTGGGGGAGCGACCGGATGTGTGGTGGACATAGTTGTTCTTGAAGGTGACGGTGTCGGAGGAACCGGTGAAGTACAAGCCCCAGTAGTGGCGACCGTCGCAGGTAGCAGACCACGAGCTGGCACCGTTGATCTCGTTGTTGGAGATAGTGACACGGTTGGAGGCAGAGTTACCAAGAACGATGTGCTGGCGGGCGATCAGGTCGGTGGTAACGTGGTCGATCCAAACAAGGTCGGCACCGTCGATGGTGATGGCATCACCACCCCAGACGTACTGGGGGTTAATGTCGGTGAAACGAACATTCTGGATAATGATGTTCTTCGCACCGGAGACAATGCGGACACCCTTACCCTTGATGACACCCTTGGAGCCCTGGCCGATGAGGGACTTGTTGGAGCCAATGGTCATACCAAGCACGCCAGCCTTGTCGTACTTGATGCCAGAGACCTTAGGGGCCTTAGGCTGGTAGTTGTCGCACCAGCCGTCCTTGTTGATGGCCTTCTGGCAAGTGGAGCCAGTGCCCCAGGGAGCGCACCCAGCAGAGGTGGCGGTACCCTCAGTCCCGATGAAGTTGAAGGTCTTGGTCAAGACGATGACACGGGGAGTGGAGTCAGCGAGGTAGCTAATGAGCTGAGCAGTGGTGGAAGGGTAGACAGGGGCAGCAGAGCCACCACCAGTGACGCCCTTAGCGAAACCCTCAGCAGCTCCCTTGACGGCGTCAGCACCGAAGGCTGAGCCAGCAAGCGCCGCAACGGCGGCGAAGATCGAGAACTTCATTGTTGTAGTGAAGAGTAGGCGAAGAAATGAATGAACAGCAAACACAGTTTGCTTTGAAAGAAAGACTGAGATGTAAAGGGTGAACGAATGTCAAGGCGAGGCTTGGAAACCAGAAGAGCGGCGAAGCATCCTATGTTTATAACTAGCTATTGTCGGCTTGAAGTTGTACGCACACGCCAGCCTATTTGGCGGACATTTCTTTTATGGAGACATACCCGGGTCATTCATTACTGAGATATCGGCAATTGCATGGTAATCAGACCTGCACCCACAAGTAATGACCCAGGTGGAGGCGTTCCTCCGTTGCTTCCAGATTGCTCTTAGGGAATGGTTGCACTGCAAGAAGAATAGCATCGGAAGGATCGAGCCTGTTGGGATAGCATCGGAGAAAACTGTCTTGGCTTGTTTCATTAGCGCAGGGAGTGTTGCTGGAGCACGTTGCGCAAGACTGCCGCTACAGCTCTCAGCCGCCTTCAGTTCGATTGACCTTACCTGTTGCAGCTTAGCTCACAACGTGTTTCATGAGTTTATGGTGGTTAAAATTGTAAGGATGCGCAAGCAGTAGACCTGGATGCGCCTCATCCACTTCGGGTACTACGGCGAAAAAAGAGTGTGTGCGGTGCGCATGAGGCGACACAAGGTCAAGGTGGTGACCCTCGAAAGTTGTTCGCTCAGTGACGTTCTCCGATCAGTGCCGCAAGCAAACGCACGTTCGATTCTATGAGTTCCTCAATCTTTGGTATCCAGATTTCTGACATGGTCGACTCATGAAGTCTTCGCCAACGGCGCATTCTTGGTGACAAAGAGCGAGTGCGGCTGCCAGGAAATGCCGCTGAAAGTTGCATGACATAACCGCACTCTCGGAAGACAGAAATACCCGTACTTTCGGCCCACGCTCAGGCCCAAACACACATCTGAGAGAGCTTTACAACACGACTAGACGAGGTCAGAACATGTGTATCAAGGCTAAACAAGTAAACACCAATGATCTGCTACAATTTGACCTACTTCGAGTTTTTATATCTGTTGTAGTAGTTGAATTATTGCATCGTAAAGTCAATACCCTAAGCACGGCTTTCTGTCTTCTGAGAGCCGCATGTGGAAGGGTACATGTCATCCGGCCATACTGTGGTAGCCCCTATGATTTTCACACACTCCTTGCTGTGGCGAAACGAAGCTCCTACCGCAGATTCTGAACAACTAACTGTAATTGGCTGCGCTTCTGGACTATTCTACTGGTCTCCAGGGCTCTGGCCGTATACCCTGATGTCTATCTTCACGTAGTGTTCTCAAAAGAGGACTGCGGAAAACTTCCGGAGGCTACCAGTGGGATGTTGCCAGGCGGTCACGGGCTAACGCAAGAGAGGAGGTAGCTATAGATAGGATTTTCTATTCTGTTAAGAGCATGCTTTCAATGCTGGCCTTCTTAGGGTTAGAGTCGGTTAAGGTTAGAGTCTTTAAGATAAGGATTGCACATCTTAAAAGTGCTTGGTATCTGGTGCACACACGCTGCTATTCGGTGCATACGAATGAGCTTATCGATAAGGGTCGACTAATGGCCGAGCGACCACCTTATTTTCACTCTTAACATTACAATATTTAATTTAATAAACAACTACTAGCCTAAGTACCAAACCCTCGTAAGTAGCATAGCAAGATATTCCTAGAGAGGTGCATAGATGCGCGGAAGCTACGTAGGCTATAAGTCTACCAGTAGCAAGCCTCGCTTCTAGGTAGTCCAATCTAAGTTGGGAGAAAAAGACGGTGGAAAGTTATAACAATTGCCGTTAGCTAATACTAGCTAGCGCAGAGTTGAGTGGGCAACAACGACCTTGAGTAATACGCAACTTCTTTCAAAATCACAATGTCAGTAAGAGAAGCGAAGGCAAAAAGCTACTGTCACAGCGGCATGTAAGCTTTTGGTCTGCGCCCGCGCGGTATCGCAGTAAACAAACAACACGCCACTGATTTCATGCTTCCAACTTGACTGCATCCATATTGGGCAAGCACATTCACAGCATGGCATATCAATGCTGTCAAAGCCATACATATGAAAACTCACGGAAAATGCACAGACGACGTTGAGTTTGTTAAATCCAAACGACAGGCACCGCAGCCTTCTTCAAGAGTTACACCTACGAATAATGCACGCTTGTCGCCTGGTCCTGGCGGTCAATGTACCTAACATCGGCATCAACTGCTTCCAGTCAACCCAGCACCACTAGCTACAGCCCGCATGCCACCTCAAATCGCTACGGCAGTCAGTACGCTCCGAGTCAGGGTCGCGCCAACTTTAGCTACTTCAACCATCCCAAAGCACTTTCCATTCGTCAACGCCTCACTCGTAGTCTGATCAGGCATACGGCAAGTCGAACTACCAACCCTCGAAGAGACAAGGCTTCATTGGTCGTAGTGACTTCCAAGACTTTATGGCATCTCACAATCTGAGCATCTAGGCGCATAATATCCAGAAAGCAAAGGGCATTTTGGATGTGTATCGACATGGCGACGCATACTGGGACGGCGTGTCACATATCAGTCCCTGTTGTAATAAGAACTTAGATCCTGTTCATCAGAAACCAGGAGATACGGATAAGAGCAAAAGCACGAGGCACTTGTCTGTTTTTTTTTACTACCATTTGCTTCTCACGCCATGCAAGCCCACCACATCAGGAGCGATCATGTGTACTTTTAGGGACTGACAACAAGTAGAGCGGGGTTTGTAGCAATACCAACACCGATCGCGAAGACACACACGGTAATGATGTATACAGCATCAGCCTCAATCACACTCATACCCACAACGGCTCTGAGCATTACAACACAGGCTTTGGTTTTCACGATAATGGACTCTACGTAGACACAGGTTATCATGAGGGCGGTCATGAATGCAAAATTGCACAGTACGACTTCTGGGATGAGTCTAGCAATGGCTACTGCGATGGAGAAACAATACTGACTCTACGAACAAGATCTTCCTACCTACCTAGCAGATGTACAGCAAGCATTGATCAACATTCTTTCATAAGCTATGGTTTACCGAGATTAGAATAAAAGAAGTGGTAGTATAGCTCGGTACGCAGAACCATTGTCATACAAAAGGCTACCAGCTCCCGAAAACTTGAACTTCTCATCCCGTATGTCAGTGCTAACATTCAACTTCTTGTGGTCCTGCTCTCACTTTTTCTTGTGACTAATGCACATGTGTACATATGCATGAGGTCCGATCCGGTTAGCGCAGGATGCCACGTAGGCATGCGGCTGTGCGAGTATTTGCTCTGCACTTCCGATCAACATATCGAGGTATCACAACATAGGGAGAAGCAACAGAAAGAGACGAATCAAACAAGTCTTTCCTTCTGAAACCGAGCAGCCATTCGGTAGTCCCCTCAACCACGTGTATGGGTCCGCAAGGCTAAAATCTCACCATCGATGTCACACCGCAAGCACTCCCGATACACAAGTCGCAGCAACTATGACCGACGTCTAGAAGCTGATTATGCGCCACAGCATGATGAACATTTAGGCTACCACGAGCATTACTATTCCAGGCACACCAACCCAGAAGAGGAAGTCCGACCAAGACGCAGGCGATGGGCTGCAGGATATATAGACAGACACTCCTGCCCTTCTCATGCCTATATAAACACGCGATCCCGTTCGCCGGATGACGAGGACCCATCAGACATGGAATACATCAAACCACTGAAAAGTCGCGGTGACGACTACATCCAGCCCCGGGAGCACTCTGGAATGATTGTCCCTGAATCCAAAGCACGATATGAGAGAAACCGAGGCCTCCCACTGAAAGTGGATGCACTGGATGGCCGTAGGAGAAGGGATGAGACGGAAGCGCAGTATGGATCTGATGTCGAGCATGTGGACGGGTACCAAGACAATTACCGGCGAGACAAGAGGTCGGCAACATGCGACTTGGAGGTTGAAGAGGGGAGTGATATCGTTAGCGCAAGGAGAAGATCTATGGACTCGGACGTCGCTTCCATCCACAGTAGGCGAAGGTCGAATTCGCGGTCCGGCCGTCGGTCCATCAGGTCGGTGAGCGTGAGGTGTGGTGTAAAAGAAAGGAGACGGACGAGTAGCAGTGAGAGTGAAAGTGAGGGAGGGTATATCTCACTTGATGAGTATATTGTGGGGAGGAGTGACTGTGTCTCAGGTCGTTCGTTTTCGGAGGATGGTGGCGAGGGTAGTGACGCAGTGGGAAGTGATGTTGAAGTAAAGAGCGATGTTGGGGAGGGGAGCGATGTTGCGATGGGAAGTGATGTAGCGTCTTCATCGGACAACGGAGATTATGGTTATGAAGAGGATTGTATTGGAGATACGCATGACGATCATCGCAATACCTATTGGCGGCGTTAGCTGGCATGGCAAATGTTAAGAGGTACGAGATGGATTAAGAAAATCTGCTTGTTTTTGGTTCGAGATTAGTTGTTCGTCACCCACAACATATCTGAAGTTAGTCGCAGAATTGAAGCTTGCTGTGAAGTCCGCTTAAACGCTCTTACATGTTATACACAGATTTATACAACATTTGCACCACTCAATGCATGTTGCCTGTTCGAACAGTCCAACGCCTGGGTATGGCTGTTATATGTTACAAGTCGTCCTTCCATCCCTTCGAGCATTAGAGGGGTCTACGCTGTAGCAGTAGCTACCTCAGCCGGCTCAGCAGCCTCGACAATCGGCGCCAACTCTGCGTTACTCATGGGTCCCTTAGGCCAGGGTTTCGCAAGCGCATCCTGTACCTTCAAAATCTGGTTCTTAGGCCCTGGAACACAGCCAGTGACCAAAATGAGCCCATTCTTCTCGTCGACCTGCAGCACTTTCAAGTTCTTGACTGTAATGCTCTCGTTGCCCATGTTTCCAGCCATGCGCTTTCCTGGCAGCACACGCGAACCAGATCCTTGCGATCCTCCGGCGGAACCCATTGCGCGGTGGGTGAGCGAGTTACCGTGGGATGCGGGCTGACCGCTAAAGCCGTGGCGTTTCATACCCTACATTTGGTTGTTAGCGTCTTCTCCATAACCAAAATCTCACTGTCTCCAGGACAAGAGCTGCGCAGACTCGACTTACACCAGCGAATCCCATACCCCTTGAGATACCCTTAACATCTACCCACTGCCCCGGCGCAAACCAATTCGCACCAACACTCTCGCCCACACTCAGCCCTAATCCGCTTCCATCCTTGACCTTGAATTCCGCCAAATATCTCTTCGGACTCACACCTGCCTGCGCAAAGTGCCCTAACATCGGTCGTGTGACGTTCCTAGGCTCCTTTTGCCCCGCGCCGATCTGTAAAGCCCAGTAGCCGTTCTTTTCCCTCGTCTTGTGTGCAACGACTTCATTGCGATCAACCTGCAGGACGGTGCAGGGCGTGCGCTTCCCTGTTTCTGGGTCGTAAAGCGCGGTCATGCCGCGCTTGAGGGCCAGAAGACCGGTGCGCAAAGGTGTGGAGTGCGCTTTCCGTTCCAATG
Organism: Sclerotiophoma versabilis; assembly: GCA_012274445.1. Lineage (NCBI taxonomy): Eukaryota > Fungi > Ascomycota > Dothideomycetes > Pleosporales > Didymellaceae > Sclerotiophoma > Sclerotiophoma versabilis. Next base: position 1,346,836 of record JAAROD010000093.1, read on the forward strand.
CTGCTGTTGATGTGGAGTTAAGGGCAGGCTTGTCGTGGCGGTGCGCGAAGCGATCTCGTTTGGGGCCGAATGTGGATTTGATGCCGCGGGTGCTTGTGTGGGAGAGCGCCGGTGTGGCGGCATTGTGTTGAGCGAGAGGAACGAACGAGCGTGTTGCCGATGGTAATAGTGGCAATGAGCCCCAATTGAGGGCTGCCCTGGGTGGCATTGTGTGTTGAGGAGTGAGTGGTGATGGGCGATGGTGCTGGTTTCGGCGTTGGATGTCTGGATACTTTTTGGCGCTAGGGAAAGTGCACGTGACGACGTGCTGCTTCCTTCCGAGTGTCACAGACCGTTTCCTTGAAATTGGTACTGAACATTCCGGTCAACAAGTGACAGTTTAAGGAAATGGTCTGCTTGGGTAGATAGTCAAATCTTACAGATTTCCGCCCATGCAACAGCTACTGAATCTGACACCTACAACACGCGTACGACCACCGTCGGACCACAATCTGATACTGCGCATCTTTGCGCATCTTCTGCTCAATACATGGCACCATGCCTTTTCCGTATCCAGTTTCAACCTCTTGAATACCGCCGGGCCAGAGTGAACCCAAATTAAGTACAAAGATCAGGGTATCCTCCAAAGGCAATGCTCAACGCCATACAACGCCGGCGCTAAACAGTAGCGCTCAAAAAATACAAACGATCGAGCCGTTTACTCGATGTCAAAACTCCAGGCCACGCCTGAAGTTTGTTTCATATGTCTGTTCACCTCCGCTGATACACGGCAACTTGTGTACATGCTCATCATATATCTGTCCGCATGACATTTAGTCTTTCCAGTTGACTTGTCGCACTTCAGCCGGATTGCCAAGAGCAACACAGTCTGCTGGAATATCCTGAATCAGTTAGCTTCAGTCCCACACTGCTCTGAACTGGACAGGGTGGTTGGACTTACTCGAACAACAACGGATCCGGCTCGAACGATTGCGTTGTTACCAATGCGGACGCCAGCTTCGATGATGCATCCATCGCCGATGTAGACATTTTCGCCGATATAAACCTCACGGGCGATTTCAGTGCCCTTGCTGCCCTTCAAAGTCTTAGTATCACCGGGCGCCTTGATAGTTGAGATGGTTACACGGGCACCAATCTTTGTGTTCCTGCCAATTGCAATTCTCCCAGAGTCAAGCAGCTGGGAGTTGGGCCCAATGACAACGTTGTCTCCAATAGATATGTTGTAGCCATAGTCGCAGTGGAAGGGTATGGCAACATTAATGCCACCACCGAGATGGCCGGTAACTCGGCGTTCGCCAGGACGAGAGTAAATCCACCTAGCTGCTATGATATACTCGAATTGTCGCTCGCGCTCACTTGCAGCAATCTGCACGGCCGCGTTGCTGAGACTGTTGAAGCGGTACACTGCTCCTGAGCATAGCGTACGCTCGTCAACAAGCTGCTCAGTATATGGCAGAAATGGCTCTCCGGACAGCATCTTGTCCTTTTCGCTTTTAGGCGGTAACGAGGGATGCGAGTAGCGTGACGGTGAGGGAGCCGGAGGCGCAGCTGCCATTGGAGCCATTGCTGATGGAGGGGGTGGCGGAGGACGAGACGCATGATGATCATGGACCGGAGGTCTCTCGTGGGCTGGAGCAGGCGGTGGAGGTTGTGCGTACTGCGCAGGCTGCGCAGCTACTGCAGGATGACTGGGTGGTGCTTGGCTCATGGTCTGGGGTGTGTGATGGTACACACGGGGATTGTGCTGTCGTTGCGGAGGTGGAGGTGGAGGTGGATGCTCTGACTTGTAATGTGGTGATTCAGCCCATGTCTTGGTCCAACTGTTTGGTGTTCTGGTAGTTTGCACGTCAGTGGCCGTCTTGGGTTGATTTGACGCAAATTCGGACTTACGGTGGCTTGCGTTCCTGTTCGTCTACGCTGACGGGTCTACATCGAGCACCATCGCTGCCGTTGGACTCGGGATATGGCTTCTGAGTTGGTTCGCAATGTGGAATGTGTACCTGGTTGCAGACGCCACACCTTGCATAGTGAGCAGGTATCTCGGCCGAAGACACACGCTCTTTTGCCTGCAGTGTTGGTGGAGCCTTTGAAGCCCCGTCTTTTGACCATGGAATCTTGTTGGCATATCCTGCGCATTCAAAGTTGCCGCGTAAGCAGTTGTTGCACTTTGGTTTCGCTTCATCACACTTCTTCTTGCGTCTTCGACAAGTACCACAACCTGTCTTGGTTCTGTTGGCAAACTGCCGTTTTCGCCCAACCTTCTTCTGGTCAGGATATTGGTCTATCCTGTTCTGGTCACTGGTACCTTCTTCATACTCGTTGGGATCACTCATGTGCGATGGTGGCATGTGGTGGGGTGGTTCCAAGGGGCGAGGGTCGTGATGATGGTGTTCCTGGTATTCAGTGGGATCGGCAGTCCAGCGACATTCAGGTTGGAGTCGATCAATTGGAGGCAGTGTGCGTTGATGTGGCTCTAGGCTTGGTCTGTGCTCTGGGTAGGGCACAGTTGGAGAAGGACCAGCAGGTGTAGGCCACTCCTTGGAAGATGCACGTGGTCGTTGATCTTCTTGCGAACGCGAGCGTTTCCTCTTGAAAGGACTGTCTGGAGATCTATCACCGTTGGTCATGGTGGGTGAGATGGAGTGGCTGGCTGGACGAGAGCTAGGGTCCCGTGGTACAGAGGCCCAGGCTGCGATGCCGTGTGGACCAGTGGATACAGGTGGCGAAGAGGGCGAAGGTCGTCCATTGACTGCGGTAAAGGCAGGTGCAAATGGATCCCCAAGCTTTTCTTTCAGCATGAATGGAGCAGTGTTGATGGCGGGCATGTGCAGCACAGCAGACATAGTACCTGGATTTGGGCTGCTATGCAGAGGTAGTCCAAGTTGATCTGGCCGGGCAGCTTGCTAGCAGGGTGTTTGGAGGTCTGAGAGACCGGGGGGTTTCAGAGAAGCGATTGCTGCGTGTTGTTGGTGGTCTTGATGTGGAGGTGGTGGACGTTGTTCTTCACTGCCCAGTCATCCAGCACTCCAATTTCGTCTGCGACCAAGAAGACGGGACAGGCGGTGACACGATGAGCTGATGTCCAGCGGTTCCACGACACAAGAGGCGGCTTTCGCGCTTACAGCTGGCGTCGAGGGGCCTGCCGGAGGAAATGGCGAGCCGGATAGCTGAGCACGCTCTTGGGTTGTGTTGGTGGCTCCTTGGGCGGCGAAGACGGGCAATGCGCAAATTGGAGTTGGCAGGCAGTCGAGTAGTCAGGCAGTGTGTAGTCCGGGAGGCATGGGTGGTCAAGTCAAAGCGGGGTGTGGGTTTGGTGATGCCAATCGGGAGCAGAGCCACCCGCAGCGGCGAGAGCAGTGTATAAGACAGCAGAGTCGGAGGAGTTCTGCCCTGGAGAGAGGGGCGTCCCGGCGTAGGCGCAGCTGCCAGCGGATGGGGCAGCAGAGATCACGAAGGCGGCTGTTCTCTGGCTCTGGCTTGCTGGAGCACAGATGTCTTACCCCGGTCGCACGTTGTGATTGGGCGTGTTGGCCCGTCCCTGCGCGCTTGTCCCACATGCGATCTCCAGCGAACGACGACAGAACGCAGCGTAGACGAGCTAAAAGCGCGGTTCCTTCGACTAACACACAACCGACCCTGCATTGGAGCTCCAAACCACGTTTTTTGGCGAAAAAATCGCGTCTACAGCCCTAAAGCTCATCGCTGGGTGTAGTGGAGGGGTGGTACCTCGAGCAGCGCGCAAGGATGGCACAGGACAGCAGACTCTCCAAGCGTCTCCCGGCGTCACGGCATGCGAGGTTGATCGGCCAGACAGCGTTAGCCCGGCAGCCGTCGCGGAACGCTTTCACACTGCGCACGCTGTGAGGCGCACGCTGGCCGTGATTGGGCGGTGCATGCAGGCGACGAACATGGACGAGCCCGCTGTGGTGTGCGCTGCAGCGACTCGCAGCGACTCGCAGCGCCCAAGGCTGTGTAGTGGGCGCTTTCCTGTTTTTTGCGTCAACCGCGCATCGCAGGTAGGCGCGCCCTGCTGCTCCTGCCAGCTGCAGCTGCTACCTACTCAGGGACCACACACGCTGCCTCGCACCCCGCCCAGCGCCCACGGCCCAGCGCCCGGCGCTCAGCGCTCAGCACCGCCGTCGTGCCTCACCACGCAGCGGCCACCCTCACCACGCAGCGGCCACCCTCCGCGCTCTCCCACCTCGCCGCCGCAGCACCACCGCGCCCCGCCGGCTCACCACATTGGACGTCATCGCTGTTCCTGCGTATCGCCGCCTTCTCGCGCGCGTCGGCCAGGAGCAGACTCGGCACTGCCTCATGCTAACCGCCTGTCGCATGCCTGCATGCCTGTCCGCGTTTCACCACCATGACCAAACAAGAAGGCACCCTGCGGCCTCGCTCAACTTTCATTAACCAGTGCCACGCCGCACTCCGAGCTCCCTCCCACGGCCTGCTCATGGCCCGGCAATCGCCCTGCCTCCTCGGCCCTTTGGCTTGATCTTCGCCTCAATACGCCCAGATGCCGCGCTGCCACTCTACCCGCCTACTACTGTCCGCTCTGCACCCTGCCCACCTGTCCAATCCTGCTCCCATCAGGTTGCAGCATTTATAGTGCTCTGCAGCGGACATTTCGCTGCTGGCTGCTCGGCCCGCTTGTCAACCCGCACACTCTGCGCCCAGGACCCTGCTGCTGCACCTGCGCCCACCCAACATGCCGCCGGCGAGCCGCAGTCATTGTCGGTTAAAGTGACGACTCCAGCATCATAGCCGTGCTCTGCTGGAATCCGGCTTTTGCTCATCATCAGGCCCTCCCTGATCGGTCACACTTCTGTGCATTCCCGCCCAAAAGACCACTGGTCCTTTTGACCCCTTTCGTCGCCATGCATCGGCTGACGAGCGATCTGATGCCATGATATCCGCGGCTGCACCTCGGCGACATTGCGTTGTCAGTAATTTTTCTAGCTATCCCACCGACTTTGAACACTGACACATGTCGTCTCAGTATATCCAGCAGTTTGTTTCCTGAACGTGCGCCCCGTTCCGCTCCCGTTAGCGATCAAACAAACCACTGGTACGCGTTGGCACCGCGCCCCCGCTGGGCCGGTATTCATCGAGTGCAACTTCATCCCTTGCTGAACAGCAAGTATCAACCATGCCACACTGAGCATCGTCTGGCCACGGGATTCGTGCGCTTACGCTCGCTTTGAATCCTACCGCTTCCGATTCGGCTAGCGACATTGAGTGGCTGCCGTTGGCTTATAAACGCGGACCCACGCGTTTATTATTCTCAACGCTCCTTTCCGCTTATTGTGTCCAAATCGGGCCTGAAGCCGCCCCGAGGATTTTTTAATCATCAGGCGTCCACCACTGGTCCACGACCTTGGTACGTGACAACTCCGTCAGCGAAATGAACCAAAAGCAATGCTTGCTGCTGTCTTCTGCGGCAGAGGAGGAGAAGCAGCAACTTCTTTCTCCCCGTCTTCCAGTTTAGAATTGAGTCTTGATGCTTCCCACTTTTCAGCCCTCCTAGAACACGAGAAGCTCCCAGCTCTTGTTCTACGTTTTTTTGTTAAACTTGGAAGCAATCAAGCCAGGGGCTACGGCTTCTTCAACCTTCATCCGGACTTTTGTTTTTCACAGCTATTCTTCCAAAAGTCTAATGCGGCAACAGCGGATAGACAAACGACCATCCTCTTGTCGGAGCAATGGCTCCGATCTCCGATGGACAGAGGCACAGTTTGTGTGAGCCACAGCACGATTGCCCCAGGTGGGCATCTTCGCACCGCACATCAGGATCAACGATAGTAACGTTTGGCTCCTGCGTGCAAGGGGTTCGTTAGAACGCTTTTAAATCTCGGAGCTTACCGAAAATCAACAACTATTGCTCGCAACATGACTGCGACCAGTTAATAAACGCATCAAATTCCATCAGTGCCAACTGCTTGTCACAGTTGATTATCCGACTACGATCTGCATGTTCACGACATGATTGCACATGTACAATGAAGCATAGCCCACCCGCCCTGTCTCTACAAATTCATGACCTCGCCGACCATCCATCTCTTGGCTTGACTATTTTGAGGTTCAGGATTCGTCAAAAGGTATTCCCCCGCGATGGCTGTGGCACAGCTACGATGCTATCATTATGCAGCAAAAAGACTCATTGTTTATGGTTATTGCGCAGCCGTAGGCTTCATCATACCGATGGTTTCGCGCCACTTTCATACAGTTTAATCAAAACTCTAGACATTGTTGAGCTGTGCCAACTCGATCCATATAGACTCGCACACCTGGTGTCAAACCCAGCCGAGTAGCAACGTCACAGACTTGTCTCAAAGCGGCAAGCTAAGTGCCAGTGTTTGTGCGGATATCCACTTAAATCTGCATTGCATAGGCGCCCTTGTGTACGACATATGTACGGTGCCGAAACTTGCGCACACCTCCATCGTTGTTTCGCGCTTCTCCGCAGTGAACTTCTGGGTTAGACATTTGGGTAGTCGACTGTCACGTGTTTCCTTCCAGTTTTTCCATAATACAGGTTCTGCGCAACAACATAACGTTTGCTGCAAATGTATTCTTGCAGACGCGCTTCAAATCGTCTGTCCAACACGGGCGTCCATCGGTATCGCCCGTACCGAGTGAAGACTTGAGCTGGATGCAACCTACAGCGTCTATCTGAGACGAATCGAAACTGACACCAACACCAACTTATCGAAGCGCTGACGATCGGGGGCCTGCATAACCTGTGCATCTCCCGCTCTGCGACCTCTCGCGCAAGACAACTGTCCGTTATCCCACATGCTGGAAAAAGTTCCGCCCAATTGTATCAATGTCGTCGCAGTGACGAGCCATGAGTGCGGTCTTTGCTCCTTTTCGGGCTTGAGAAGAATAAGAAATATCTTCTAACAAACGTGGATCTAAGATTGACAATCTTGGTTGCTTTGAGTGATACAGCGCCCGGTCAAGATCGGTCAGTTTCGCAAGCCCACAGGAACTTCACACTTCCTTGATCCTGATCTCTAATCACACCCCCAAAACCACTCAACGTGCGCGCCTTCACCGCACAAGTATGCACACACCGTACTGCAGAAGCAAGCACAAGGTGACAGTTAGGACGGCAGAGAATGGTGTTGCGTATACGCACGTGGCGCAAGTCCACAGCGGCAAAGTCAAGTAACACCGACATAAGGCCTTCCCGTGTGTGCCTTGCGGTCAAGCGATCAAGCCTCGAACCCCCTTAGTGTTGCGACTGACAGCAGAGCGCGCGTCTATCCCCACGCGTGGAGCTAGTGTTCCACATCAACATATGCGCTCCCGTTGAGGCACGTTCATGTTTGCTGGTGGGAATGTATGTGAGGGAAGCACACCGATGAGAGAGTGTGAGGCGAACGTAGGGTGGGCAAGGCTGATGCTGCTTCATGGCAGCGCTTATAGACTTGACGCAACACCGTGTTGCTATTCCCAGACGGTAAGCCTTGTCCTGCACAACAAAACGACTATTGACGACAGTGGTAACGACGATAATGACAAGAGTTCGTATTGCTCGGAACATGGACCTTGGCTCGTCAGCGCCTCAGCTATGCGTGGTCCCCGTAATGGAGCCCTGAATAAGCGCTTTAAGGCTGTTACCATTGCCATTGCCGTTGCTCGTCTTAATATGAAGGACGGCCTCACAGATAAGACAGACCATCCTGACTCATGGAGAAGAATACGGTGTGTGCTATCAGATAGTGCGCTGCTCGCCTGTCGAAGCATCAAGTCTACATCACCGCTTATGGAACTAGAGTGAGCTATAAGCCATGAGCTTCTACAATACATGTTCGACCATAGAAATCACAATCACCCTCAAAATCTTTAGACTCTTTGTCAGCCGCGCATCTATACGTACCCTCGCCACATAATGACAACTCATCTCTCCAAGCAGGACTCCATTACTAGATATGTAGTAACCCGTTCACAGCCAGATCAAACGCACAACAGGACAACACACACATTACATCAGCTTCATCCGATATTTATGCGAAATACCCTGCCGAGTAGAGTTCTCAAACTCCAAACAAGATGTATTCGCCTGTAGTATGCATCAGTGCCATTAAGTCTTTAAATTTGTAAGCTAAACAGGCGGCAGGCAGGACATCGAACTGGGGCAGGGGGTCAAGCCTTCTAGTATGAAGATCAAAGACACGCAGGGAACGGAAGGTACGCGGATGTATTCAGGCATTCTTTTCAAATATAATAATACACCTAATGAGTCAAAGAAGCCAAAAACACCAGTTCTAGTTTGGTTCACCTAAGCATAGAAGTCCATACATGATTCGTAGAATATGGCTTCCAGGATGCAGCATAGCCGGCGGAGCATGCACCGTGCTGATGGGGTTTTCGGGAGCACTTGACAGAGGCAAGTTGTTCCTTGTGACATCTACAAAAGTTCTGGCAAAACCATAGTTCTCTTCATCGTTATCTTTAGGATTCTGGAAGAGACAGGTGTTTGTATCTCTTAGGCACAGTTTTGGACCGAGTGAATAGCAGGTTCATGTAACTCGGTCTTCGTAGTGTGTATATGCGTTGAATGGAGAGCACAGTCGCCACATTGGTCACCTTGAAGTACATCCCAATCTGGAGTACCGAAGTGTGTTGTGTAGGAAAGGTGATCAAATAGTAGAGCGAACTTATATGACCAAATCTTGATTGCACTACATAGCTAAAAAGAACAAAGGATGAAAGCGGCCATTCTTTTTCGAGCCCGGCACGAGAGTAGCAAAGATAATGTATTTGGTAGAGGCGAAGGCAGTTGCTCAAAAGAGAAAAGATGAGAGCAATCTTTGGAAGAAATTAGAGTAGAATGGTCCGTAAAATAGGAAGATATGATCGGTTGCACTGCAGGTCTTGAATGCAGAGACAATAGCCTAAGATAGAAAACCGATAGGAAATTACTTCTATCGCAGGTCGTTTGTTTAACGTGTGTGGATACGATGCAGAACAAGTAGATCTCGTGAATTTGTTGTTTATATATCTTGAAGCCTGACGATGCTGAACGGACACGACTCTCTTCTTCCATGCCAAGCTTCATCTACACAGTTTGTTTCGTTACAATACCGTTGTTAGTGTGTGATAAGTAGAATTCTATGATCCCGCGTTGTAGATCTCCCAGGCAGAGCGCCAAAGAATCATTCTTCTGTAATGAAGAACACTCTAGTAGAAGCAAGATATGGCAACGGCGACAAGTAGGTAGTCCCGCTTACGTTTGAAGGAACATGACTCTGCTATCCCCAAATATTGCCCTGGTCCTAGGAAAACATGGTCCATGGAAATACAACAGAACAAAGTTCGACACGGTCTGAAATTGTGTATCTCATCTGCAGCTGTTCCCAAATATCAAAAGTTGGTGGTAAGAAGTACATGGCTACGTTTTCACATTCTTGTTTTCGAACATAATGAAGACTGTATGTCCTATATTCGTGCTTTAAACTTTAAGCTGTCGTTTACAAAAGCCAATCCAGGATTTCTTGTACCTGATATGATGTTCCCATAACTTCGACAATAACAGTTGCACCAATGTCGTTAATCTACCGACGACGAGACATAAAGATACTCCGGCGTCATGCCATTCATATTACCTTGAAACTCCAAGGACATTTGGCTCACATTACTACGCACTGCATCATCTTCATGTGCTTGGCCTTCAACCGTTTTAACTCGTCTTTAACTTGTTGTCCAACATCCAGCGCATGCTTAGCTTCCTGCTCCTGGATCAGCTGTTCGAAACGTTTCTTCTCGTCGGCTACAATTTGTTCGTGACTCGCTTGGAGCTTGATTTTGTCTTCGTGTTGCTGAACAAGTTTTTGCTCGAGCTCCTTCGTCTTCATCTCGATAGCCTCTTGCGCGTCATGCCAGTGTTTACGAGCTTCTTCTAGCCGTATTTCCAAAGCCGCGAGTCTCTTTTCGTATTGCTCACGCTGCCGATCCATCTCTGTTATCAGGGCGTGACCAGCTCCCGTGTCGTTGAGCGGCTTGTTCTGATCGACTAGCTCCGTCTGTATGTCGAGTGTCACCTTCGTCCTACGACTAATCAGATATCTGAGGATCTCGAGCCCGGACACTTTTCCATTGTCCTGTCGGAGTACTTTGCTACCATGACTAATCATAGACGCCCATAGATTGGGGTCCTGCTCCAACTTTTCTTCGCGACTCTCGCCAGTTTTCATGTCAACTTGATCCCACATCGTGGTGGCGAGTACCACACTCTTCAAGTTCGTGTCACCGCAAAGGCCACGAAACATTTTTAAATTGGCCACACCGGAGCCTCCAATGCGCACATCTGGAATGCGATGCAAGTATATGATGCCGGCAAGTTTGAGTTTCGAAGTGTACGCCGTTGAGAGCCATGCCGAGATCTCCAATAAGATCTCAGTATCCGAGCGTTCCGAATCATCGAAGCCTGGAGTGTCGACTAGATAGATAATCTCGCCGTCTCCTAGACTACACGGTACAACCTCAACTACCTGAGTACCTTCCAGAGATCTGTCAGCGGTACTCAGCTGCTCAAGTCGGGGCATGACTCACAGGAATCTAGTTCGTGTCCAACAAGTAGCTGGCGGTCAGAAAACATATTAATAAAACTGGTTTTTCCACACCCAGTAATTCCCATTACAGCAATAATGACATCTTCGGGGCTTATGTGAAGCATTAGCGGTGACATGCGACTTTACAAAAGCTGGTAATGGTCGGATACTCACACCAAGAAGAGTGGGTCTGGGATAGGTGACAGAACACTGTCAGTCCGGGGCCGGAAAGCAAAGTTTGAATGCGTCATTCCGGATATCCCCTCCATAGGCTCACACAGTGAAGGTTCGGCGAACTGTTCTCAATGGTCGGAGCAGATTTGCCTATAGGACTGTGAAAACCGCTGAGACCGACCGTGATGATTGTGCGGAGTCAAGGCTGCAATGCAAGATGCTTATCAAGTGCACGTTTAGAGAAGAATGACAAGGCTGGAGGGTGCTGCATGCTGCCACACGGCCCCACTTTGGCTTGCATGAACATGTGAGCAACTAAATGTTGTCATTGGTCCAGCACATCCTACATGAAGGAGCTGATGTTGCAGAACGCTTCAATTGCTCCAGGCTCGCAGAAACATCGTGTGCGCGTTCACCGGAAATCCGCCACTCTTCTCATCATGTTGCAGCATAGACGGCTGTGAACCACTGGGATGACATCTGGCACAGCAGAGCGACTATGCCTTGCTGAATACTTGCACCGATTGTATAAGCCGTCATTGTCATGACGCAACCGTTCAGTCGCCTATGAATTACTCTGTGGTAGCCATTGTATGTATAGAGCTCATTGAAGCCGCAGATCCTACTCAGCAGACGCATTGTATCTCTAGGTCTAGTGAGGAACCTCTAGACATGCTCTCCCAACATAATTAATGTGGCTATTCAATGCTATACTCATTCCGAGGCACTGAACCAATGGTCGTCGTATATTCCGGAGGCTTCCTAATATATGGCAGGCCACGTGCGTATGACCGCCTAAAAGGAGTTGGGTCTACCATTACGGCTGAACTGTAGCCACTGTGGATGGGAGGAGCTGTAGGAAGATACATTGACGATCCACTTGAGAGGAACTGTTGGGTTTGACATGTCATGTAACTTTCAGAGAGTGTCCTTTGTTCGTCGTTATAAGCGGTATGCTGTTCGTCATAATCGTCGAACTGCTGCAAACTGCTGCTATCATTATCACGATCTGCAGTCTGTCGTGAGTCTTGAAGGCTGGGCTTTCTAGCTCTTCTCCGTTCTCGAGACTGGGGCGCTCGCTTCTGTCGATTGGACTTGTCGTCGCGATGTCTCGATTCTCTCATTTCTAGAGGAACAGAACTTGATCGACGTTTCTCGTGAATCAAGGTGTCATCGGAGGCCCCAAACAGGGCGTGTAGAAAATCCATCCATGGAGACGGAGATGATTCTTTTTTTTGCCTATCCTTGAAGGTCCTTTCTCGAACTGGTGACTCTTCAGGCTTCTTCGTAGTTCTATGACGGAGGAAAACCTCGCGGTCTCTCGTTGGCTCTTGTGACGTAATTCGTCGCCTCTCGGTAACATGGGCTCCCAACGAAAGCTTCGTCTCGCTGTTGTCAATATCGCAAGCAGACGTACCCTCTTCAATAATTTTCGCCTCCCGTTCTCTTCGCATCTCTTCGTACGTAACGGACAAATAGTCTATGCTGAGCTGAGTGTCTTTGATGAGCTCATTTTGGTAGTTCAGCTCGACAGTCATATCGTCTTCCCCTTCGTCGAGATTTTTGCTGAGAGCCTCCATCTGTTTCATCTTGATCTCATACTTCCTACGCGTGTCCCTAAGATCACCTTCAAGGTAGCGTCCCACTGTTGTGTCTGCCAACATTGATCGCCCGTTCTGTCCTAATTCAATCTGTACCGCGAGATACACTTCCCTCTCTCTATTGGCTATGTCTTCGATGATCTTGAGACTACTTGACCGCTTATTTTCATGTCGCTCATAACCTGCACCTCCCACACGCAAGCGTCCAAAAAAATTCTCCCGCTTTCGAAGTACGACTTCACGTGCTTCGGCCGCTCGGATGGCTTCTTCTGTTTGTAGCATATCCCACATCGTTGTGACTATAGTTACGTCGCTGAAGGAAGCCTCTCCACATAGCTGCTCGAATATTCTTAGGCTTTTGAGAGAGGAACTGGACATTCGAATGTCAGTGATCCTATGAATGTACAGTAAACCCCCGATACACAGTCTGTGGTGGTTGCAGTCTGTACACAAGAACGAAACGATCTCTCGAACTATCTTGGCATGAGCTTTGTTGGTGTCGTCAAATCCTGGAGTGTCGATGAGCCAGAGGATGTCACCACTGGAAGATTGGAAGGGGTAGCCATATACGTCGACAGTACCTAGACACTGGTATGAGCATGATCTTGAGAGTACATAATCCACCTACAAGATCCTAGTGAGTGGCCAATTGGTACACTATGTTGAGTGAGCTGGGAGATGAAAGTGCTCTTGCCCGCTCCCGTAAGTCCCATGACCAGAATGCATGTTCCCCTATCTTAGTATTAACACGCAGCAAGCGGGTGAGATAAACAGTCATACTTGACAGATGGAGAACGAAGTGGACTTTTGATGTAACGGGACATTGACGATGGACCTTCGATACCAGGTGGATCTTCCTCAGACACTCGGGCAAGATCTGTTGTGTTGTGGCTTCCCTGTCTGACCAAGCGTCCTTTACGGAAATCCATAGTTGCTTTGTGCTTTGGAGGATCGAAATACTGACCGGCGACGAGTCGCAGATATGAAACAGTGAAGAACGACACAAGCATCGATATGCAGAGATGATGGGCCGCTTCTTGGCGTTGGAGAGCCACAATCTTTCCCTCGGATTTGGACGAAGAGAGCTGGCATTCAGTCTGCATGCATGCATCTAGTATGGGCCTGTGAACATAATTCGGGGACGTGTGCGCGTCTGATTGGACGCATGAGCGTAGCGAGCTGGGCTGACATGCTGGTGAGTGCCTCAAGGCTGAAGTCATGCATAAGGCCCTGCTCGACCCCAATCACATGGGTAAGTTTCTCTCGCTCATACCACGCTACTTCTTAATGTCCGTAATGTAGAACGATGAGAACATATTTGCCTTTGCGAAAGGTATCCCATCTTCAACCAGGAGAAGTGTCTTCGAAATGACGGTTGGAAGAATTGAGAGCAAGCCTAGGCTTGAAGACCTACAATTGATAAGGTAAGTAATAAGGAAGCAAACAGAGAATGGTCACTTACACAATTTCAAAGTGCAGAAGATGTTACCATTGTCGTAATGGGAACAACAGGTGCAGGGAAGTCGTCTTTTGTCGCACAATCTACGCAAGATCGAACACCCAAGATCGGTCACGACTTAGCTTCATGTAAGTGGCTGAGAATGTACAGCAGCTAGAAAATGACGAATAGTAAAGCACAGGCACCACTCGAGTCTCTGTACATACCACGCAGATGCATGGACGCACAGTGCATTTGATAGATACTCCAGGCTTCGACGACACCCTCAGGTCTGACAGAGAGACATTGCAGGAGTTCGCATACTGGCTCATAGCAGCCTCCGAACATGGGTTCCGTCTGAGTGGCGTCGTGTTCCTTCATCGAATTACCGATACGCGCTTTCATGGCTCAGCGCAGCGATCTCTTGAATTGTTCAAGGCTATATGCGGAGAAGATGCCTTCTGTGGCGCCGTTGTGGCAACAACGATGTGGGACCAAATCGCAACTGGAGAAATGGAAGCTGCACTAAGTCGGCAATCACAGTTGAGAAAGAAGATTCAAGAGGATATGATATCCTGTGGGGCAAAGATACTCCCTTTGTCGGCAGGGGGAATCGATGCGCGGAAGGTGATCCGGCACATTATTGAAAAAGACATGCGATTGACTCTGGCGCTTCAGGTAGAAATTGTCGACAGAGGATGCTCGCTGCAAGAGACGGGGGCCGGCAAGATCCTATGTGGTGACATTCTTCGGTCATTCGAATCAGTCGGAGCCTCAATAGAGAACTGCAAAAGAGAGGGGACTGCGGTGCTCGAATCCCTGAATGCGACGTGCGACGAGTTACGCACTATGTGGGAGGAACGCATCAAAGAGGAAGATGAATCCTTCAAGCAGGTCGAGCGAGAATACAAGGACTCCCTGCAATTGTGCAGTCGCAGTGACGGAATCTCAGCCCCGATACAGCCAGGAGGTACGGCCGACAAAAAGTTGGAAACAGAGAATCAGCCACCGTCACTATCATCCACTATCAGTTTAGCTTCGTATGCGGATTTAGAGTCGGAACTAGCAGATCTAAGACGACAATATGAAGGCACATTAGCCAGACAGTGTCACAAATTGGACCGGAGAAGGTACTTAGTGCATGGTCGGGGAACAACGACCTTCGGTGTCGTCGGAACTGGCTTGGCTGTCGGGCAACTCGTCGCTGCCATGGCCTGTAACGTCATGTAGAATTCTTCAGAGCGGTCTTATCAGAATGAAGACGATGTTCTAATGCGGTTCTGGTGATGCACAAATTGTGAGGAGCAACATTAGGAATGAGTAGGAGCTAGATGAATAAGCCAAAGCTAGGAAACAACGAATCACGTCACAAGCCTCTAGGCTTCACTGGTGTTTTGACGGATATTGCGACGAGCATGTTTTCTGAGGGCATTTTGTGTGAGAACAGGGTGCATATGCTGTTATATACCATGGTGATGTTGCTTATGCATCGCTGAAATCCTCGTGGTTTGAACAAAACTGAAAGCAACGATTGAACACCGTACCAACGCCAAACGCTAATCCATGAACATCATAAAGTGACCGTCCAAGCTACAAGCCCCCAATCTATAACACACACAATGTAAAAAGTAATTGTAAGCGTTTAGCGCTCGAGCCCCTCCTGCTCAATGTAGGTTCATTCCTCGACGATGTTGTCCTTAGCCTGGAGTTCTGGCAAAAGTCTTGTCAGACTGCCCTGCCATGTGGCTTGCTTGCTTAATGATGCAGAACTTCTTTTCGCCCGAATCTTCATGCTCTTAACACTGGGCGAGGGACTTGGTACCGGACTGGCTCTGGGTGTCATTCGTGGAGATGAGGCCTTCGAAGCCGACATCTGCTCAAATCTGCCGGCGAGATCCTTTACTCGACTGGGTGAACCACTTGCATCTCCCTTCAGGAAATCTTCGCCCTCGTTCGAGTTCTCATGAGGTAACGAGAGGATGCTGGACCCATCAGGATCGGCGTTGACGACGCGAAGCTTCGACTTTGGCACCGTGAACATGACCTGAACAACGCGGCGTTCAACCGCAGCTTCGACGTCCCAGTCGCCTTCATCGGCGGGAGTACATGGCCGTTGATCAACGCTTATTATGCCCAGTTCGTTCGGTGCTATCGGTGTGCGTGGTGTGGGTAACTCATCGTCAGACGTCAGGTTGACAAGCAAGTTGCCTCTTTCTCGCCACTCCTGTCGCAGACGGTCCTTCTCCGCAAGAGCAATGTCTTCTGGTGCACCCCAATCGTCGCCACTGTTGCGTACCCATCTGCTTTCCAGTTCTTCATCCCAATCGTGTTTGCCTCTTTTGCTCTTCCAGAATGTGGCATCTGACGCCGCCCTCCGAGGTGGTTGGTTTGATTGGAGAGTCTTTCGATTGCCATTCGCCGAAGCCTCAACTGATAAGACAGGGTTGTCCGTATACGGCTCGTGGTAAGAGATGGTGTTGGTGAGAGATCGAGTTCGATCACTGCCTGAGGCCGACCTGCGCAGCACTCTCCGTACACTGCCTAACCAACTCTTCCTCACATCTCGACTCCCTGGGCGCGACCTATCCAATGCATAGGAAGTCGCTGGCGTGGCTGTTGCAGCGCGACTGTTGCTTGCCTCTGTGTCCCCGAATGTATGCGAGTTCGACCCATTCGAAGTCGATGAAGTACCAGGGCGAATTTGCTCCGGGTTGCCGCCCAGCAATGCCTCACCTTCGGCTTGGAGGTGTGCGAAAGAAGAGTGCGCAGTCCTGAACAAATCAATATCTGGATGGCCGTTGCTACGCACGCTGCTGAAAGACTGAGTCCGTGGATTTGCTTGTGTCTTTTTACTGCTTTCGCTATATCTGCGTGGTCGATCGTGGGTTGGGCTAGCATCTGGAGACCGGAATGGGTTGGCTTGAGCGGTATTAGTAACGTTGGCGGCGCGTAAGGATGCACATCTGGCAAGACTGCCATGCGACGACGTCCATGACAGGTTTGATCCCGTACTCCTTTCGCTAAGATTGGAATTGGTACGTTCATCTGACGACGCTTTGTCAGGAGAGATACGGCCAGTAGAAACTGTGTTCGAACGACGGTTTCCAGCTGCGATAGGTCCAGGCCATTCAGTCATCAGTTGTTCATTATCTTTGACATCTTCGAGTACAGGAGAAGAAGAAGCAGAGCGCAACATAGCCTTCTTGGTTCCACTTTGGCGCTGAGCATCGTAGAAAGGATCAAGCTGCGGCGCATTGTCAAACACTGACAGGGTTGGATCGACCCTTTGCTCACTTATTCCATGTCGTTCGGTCAGCGGAGTCTTGTCAGTGGTCTTCTCAGCTTCATCTTCGTCTTCCTCCAGCTCGTCAATTGGATGAATTTGGCCTGGGCCTCGAGTCGCACCCATTGAATATGCGGGTTTACCGCTAAGGCTGCGTCGCAGCCCACGAGTGGGACTCGGAATCTCAAGAAGAAGACCCGTTCTCTCAGCATCTTGCCCATGTGCGCTCTTCCAACCTTGGCCGCCTTGGGTACCCGGCGGAAAATAGTAAGATCCGTTCTGGCCGGCAAGATAATCCATCGCATCTCCGTGGCCTCCTCGGCCGTCGAATCCGGGAGAGTAGTCATCAATGTTGTATCTATGGGCTGCAAAGGAGAGATCCTGCAGCTGCTTTTCTCGCAGTTCACGCTGCTTTTGCAGACGTCTCGTGTACCATACATAAAAGGCGAACAAACCACATACAGCAGCTATCCCAATTCCTATTCCAATACCCAGCCCAGCCTTTTGGCCGGAGCTGGACAACGGACCTGTTTGTGCTGGCTTGGAGTCCGACGGATCGGGTGGTGGGGTGTACTCATCGATCCAAGTATTGGAGGTGATATTCAAGAAGTACGCTTTAGTGTTTGTAGTCGGTGTGGCTCTTCGTCGTCGCGAACCGGATGTCGAGATTGAGTAGCCGCCGCTTATCATCATTACGCCACCAGGAAGCATGACTGCGCCGTGTCCGTAGAGGCTGGAACCACCTGATGGACCTTTGCCTGATGAACTGTCCGGAATGACCCATTCCCATTTGCCATTGCCGCCATAACCGTCCGCGATGTTCAGGATTGCTAGTTGAGGCTCCGCTGGTGAGCTGATATCCCCAACCCAGCCGCCGTAAACGATAATTTGTTGCCCGTCTGAGGAGAGAACGGCGGTGTGGCCTGAGCGTGGATCGACGGTGACAACGTCACGGGTTGCCAGATCGGTGTGCGACGTGTCAGGCTGTTGGACGCTGGTGAAAGTCCATCCTTGCTCTGGTAGAGAGAACAGGGCAACCTGAGACATGTTGATGAAGGCAGTGCTTGTATGCCCGCCTATCAGAACAAAATTCTGCTGTTGTATTTGCGATCCATCGCTGCGATTTGAGTATGTGGGTGATAATCCGGTCATCGTGAAGCCAGCTTCTGGTATTGGTGGGCCTCGACTTGATGACACGTCCATCTGGTACGTGATGGCGCTTTCACTGTTGCTAGACGGCGTCAGGGTGACCATGAGGTTCGAATAGTTCGCCGCTGACTGCCAGTTGTTGGAGCTGCTTCCACCGAGTGGGCACATCCCACCGAAGAAATAGGCTCCGGTATTTGCAGCGTTTCCCCCAACGATGCTAGAGAACGAGATGCCGTTGCTAAGATAATTTGCCCCTATCGCAGAGGCGTGCTTGTCACTTACAACGGACACATCTTGTTGAAGCCAACTGCTCTGCTCGTCTCCATAAGCTGGAGTGAAACTCCAGATTTCGCCTCCAGTCGCACCCTGGGAGCAGTTCCCAGTGTATACGGTCAGGTTTCCACCATCGTCGAGGACTGGCGTAAATGCGCGTAAGCTTTTGTCGTCCAGAAATGGCAGAGTTGGGTATAGCGTAGTGTAAGGCAGATTGGCGGTATTGATCTTTGTTGAGACATCGATAGAACCTAGCTGGAATTGGGTGGGCGACCGGGACGACGGCTGGAATACGTAGATATGATTGTCATTGTGGAGAAGTCGAGTTGGATTGTATGGCGTTTGAGCGACAGCGACAGACAACATGAGTGGTATCTGCAGTAGAACGGGCCACTGGGGCCGGATCGTAGACCGCGTCATGGTCGAGCGCACGGCGTGGTGTTGACTCGAGTGATGCCTTGCCTTGCTGAGGACGTTCACCTCGACTGCTGTTTGCGGCGCCCCATGGACAACAGTGTGGGGTAGGGCGAGATGCGTAGTACAGAATGTTTGACGATAGTACTGGAACCGTTGTAGCAGGTGGAAGTTGAGGGGTCTGCTCGGATCTACGGTTCATGCACGAGTCCGTCAGAGATGGCTGGCAACGGATGAGCCGTTCGTAAACAGAGATGGCCCGGGGGTCTCCCAGCCTGCCCGCCCGCCTGCTTGCGCAACGCGCTACCGTGGCGCCTGATTTTCGCTCAACGGTCATCAAGCCGCCCAATCAATACATATCCTGATGCCGGAGTGGGAAAGCCCTGGAATGCAGGTTGAGGGCTAGGCAATCTCGGCGCGGGCGATACCTTGAACAAACAACATCACCCCAGCAACCGCTGCGTGGCTCGCACACTCAGCAACATGTGAAGCAGAGGGAAGGCCGAATAAACGGTCCAGACTCGAGCTTGTTATCTCGGTCGTATATCTCAAGATCTGTCGTCGGGGATTAGTGATGTGCGCTACCCTTGCGTATTATGAATTTGGGATGAAAGGGAGGTGGCTGGGACGGTCTTCGGTGGGCATGACAGCATCAAATGCACGTGCGCAACAGCCGCCCTACGAGAACGGCCAAGAACCATGCATCCACGCGACGTTCACATAATGTCTTGGTTGTGTAAGATGTATTGTAAATATTTGTTCTAGCTTGACTCTTGAACCATGTCTCGGTTTGTCCCACGCTTGGGCGCTGCAGAGAGGCAATACTTTGGTGTTGCTTTCGTCGACCGCTGCGGAACGACCTGAGCTCATCGTCCAACGAGTATGGTTGATGACAACGATCATGGGGGATGGTCATGGGTCCTGAGTTTTGTGTCTGGAAGCCATCTACGAAGTTCAGACGCTGAATTTCATGCCGCCGTTCGCGCAGATAACACTACCAGTGGTCCATCCAGCCTCGGGCAAACACAGCATACCAACTACACCCGCGACTTCCTCACTGTATGCCGGTCGTCCTCCAGCACCTTGCGACGCTTCGTAGATCCTCTCTTCATCAATCCCTTTTCTCGGTGCCGCAAGAGGGGTGGTCTCGATAAAGGGCTTGTTCTGAGCAATGAACTTCTCGTCGTTACCCCAGTACATGTCTGTTGCAACTGGGCCAGGGTTGATGGCGTTCACAGTCGCGCGCTCAGCCAACTCGCGGGCCCAAGTCCTTGTCATGGCCTCAAGGGCAGCCTTTGTTCCTCCATAGATGGACTGGCCCTTATAACCTAACGAAGCACTGACCGACGACAGGTTGACAATACGGCCAGAGCGGTCATTTGGCAGGTAAGGTATAGCGGCCTGCAAGAGCAGCAAAGGTCCACGAACGTTCACATTGTACTGTCTCGCGAAGTCCGCGACGTCCACATTTTCCACAAAGTTGTTCCCGGCCACGCCAGCGTTGTTGATGATAATATCAAGCTGAAACTTGCCCGTCTTCGGGTGCTTGAAGTTGTTGACTGCTACCTCCACAGCATGTTTGGGCCCGGTTTCTGAGCCCATGTTGGCTTGTACGGTAATGGCTTTGATACCATACTCGGCTTGTAGCTCGCTCGCGAGGTCTTCGGCAGCCTGTGCGGATGAGTCGGAGGTGTAGTTGAGGACAAGGTTGGCACCCTTGCTGGCCAGGTTGCGTGCAATCTCGACACCAATACCTGAAACTGTTAGCCAAAACTTCAGGGCTCTCCGCGAAACAGTACTCGTCTCACCTCTTGATGCTCCGGTCACAAGCGCAACCTTTCCCTCAAGAACACGCTGGCTGGAGCTGCTGCCCAGGTTAGTAGAGGCGGCTCGAGTATGCTGGGGCCTAGACATCTTGGTAGTTTTCTTGGTGTTCCGTGGAATGGGCGACGTTTCCACGTCGAAGGCGGGGCTGATATCGAGCTCTTATATACAATGCGGGGGAGCTACTGTGGAGCATCTCGAAGCTTTCCGGACGGAATTTCGCCGTTGCATGTCGCTCTCGCCGCCGAGTTTCTCGACACGAGACTCGAAAATTTGTTTGAACCAACGTAAGGAGTAATGCACAAGAGCAACTTGACTGTCAGGCTAGGAAGGTTGGCGTTCAGCCTCACGATGCCCTGCTAGTGCCTCAACGTCGTTCGTCATGATCAACAGGGTCCACTGCAAGGTGGCGGAACATCAAGTAAATCATGTGCAAGCCCAAGTGTCGAATTTGGATAGCTAAGCTGCTGACTGCTTTTGTCTTTCACCGAGTAATTGACCTTATGTCGCCGACCGAGCACGTTGCAAGGATCCTCGGAGGCATTCGATGAGTCTCGACGAGCACAAAAAGATCAATGCGCTATTCCTCCGGTGTTCGGCCTACGTGGGGAGCTGGAGTGGCAGAAAGTCAGAGGGATCCTCGAAAAGAGCTTACAACAACTTCCAAAAGACAACGTCACGACAAATTACAGTTGTCACAGCGCTTCACGGTGCTCCACAGTAAGTGGACTCAAGATGATACCGCGCAAAACGAGAATGATTCGGTTGGTAAACGCCCAGGAGGATCATCACGTCTTCTATCACTTAGCGCAACGCGGGCGGTGAGAGCAAGTAGACTAGATCGACCCCGCCATGCAGGAGCCAGAGAAGAATTCAAAAGCACACCATCGCGCCCTCTCTCATTGTTCCTCACCCCTCTCATACTCTCTCATTCTTCCTTGTAGTCTGAGAGTTCCTGTCTTCTTTTTCTCTATACTCTTTTGTTCAATTGCTTAAGAGCCACACATCATAATGGCTCACTCTTCAGTTCTCGGTTTCCCCCGCATGGGTGCGGACCGTGAGCTTAAGAAGGCCAACGAGGCCTACTGGGCTGGCAAGCTCTCACAGGAGGACCTCGTCAAGGAGGCCAGCCGCCTGAGGTTGGAGCACTGGAAGATCCAGAAGGATGCCGGTGTCGACATCATCCCCAGCAACGATTTCGCTTTCTACGACCACCTCCTCGACCACATCCAGATGTTCAACGTGAGCAGCAGCTATCAGATGCATCGATGACTACAGCTAACAACAACAGGCTATCCCTGAGCGTTACTCCAGCGCCAAGCTGTCTACTCTCGATGAGTACTTTGCCATGGGCCGTGGTCACCAGAAGGATGGTGTCGACGTTCCCAGTCTGGTAAGTGGAGCGAAACCTCGAGCACCCGGAATCTTATCACTAACTCACTGCAGGAAATGGTCAAGTGGTTTGACTCCAACTACCACTACGTCAAGCCCACCTTCCAGGATGGCCAGACCTTCAAGCTTTCTTCCGACCCCAAGCCCGTCCGCGAGTTTAAGGAGGCCAAGGAGGCTGGCATCACCACCCGCCCTGTCCTCGTTGGTCCTGTTTCTTTCCTTGCTCTTGGTAAGGCCGACCGCAACCAGACCGTCGACCCTATCTCTCTGCTTGAGAAGCTCTTGCCCGCATACGTTGAGCTCCTCCAGCAGCTGAAGGAGGCTGGTGCCGAGTACGTCCAGATCGACGAGCCCGTCCTCGTCTTCGACCTCGAGCAGAAGATCAAGGATGCCTTCAAGCCTGCCTACGAGAAGCTCACCGGCAGCGGTCTGCCCAAGCTCGTCCTTGCCACCTACTTCGGTGACATCGTCCACAACCTTGACGTTTTCTCCAGCATCCAAAACGTTGCTGCTGTCCACATCGACCTTGTCAGGAACCCTGAGCAGCTCGACACTGTTGCCAGCAAGCTTGGCTCCAACCAAACTCTCTCCGTTGGTGTCGTTGACGGCCGCAACATCTGGAAGACCAACTTCAAGAACGCTATCGAGATCGTCGAATCGGCTGTTCAGAAGCTCGGCAAGGACCGCGTCATCGTTGCTACATCCAG
Source organism: Sclerotiophoma versabilis (assembly GCA_012274445.1). Taxonomy (NCBI): domain Eukaryota; kingdom Fungi; phylum Ascomycota; class Dothideomycetes; order Pleosporales; family Didymellaceae; genus Sclerotiophoma; species Sclerotiophoma versabilis. Next base: position 1,369,653 of record JAAROD010000093.1, read on the forward strand.
CTCCCTCCTCCACACCCCTCACTCTCTTGACAGTGAGAAGAAGCTCGACGATGAGGTCCGCGATTGGTTCTCTTTCGCCGTCCAGAAGGTCGCTGAGGTCGTTGTCATTGCCAAGGCTGTCACCGAGGGTCCTGCTTCCGTTCGTGAGGCCCTTGAGGCCAACGCCAAGTCCATGCAGTCCCGTGCTACCTCCAAGCGTACCAACGTTCAGGCCGTCAAGGACCGCCAGGCCAGCGTCACCCCCGAGCAGCACGAGCGCAAGTCTGAGTTCCCTGCGCGTTACGCTCAGCAGAAGGAGCACCTCTCCCTACCTCTTTTCCCCACAACCACCATTGGTTCTTTCCCTCAGACTAAGGAGATCCGCATCTCGCGCAACAAGTTCACCAAGGGTGAGATCACTGCCGAGGAGTACGAGAGGTTCATCGAGAAGGAGATCGAGGAGACCGTCAAGATCCAGGATGAGCTTGGCCTTGACGTTTACGTCCATGGTGAGCCTGAGCGTAACGATATGGTCCAGTACTTCGGCGAGCGCCTTGACGGCTATGCCTTCACCACCAAGGGCTGGGTCCAATCCTATGGATCCCGCTGCGTCCGTCCTCCGATCATTGTCGGTGACATCTCCCGCCCCGCCCCTATGACCGTCAAGGAGTCGAAGTATGCTGCTTCCGTCTCGAAGAAGCCCATGAAGGGTATGCTCACAGGCCCTATCACCTGCTTGCGATGGTCCTTCCCTCGTGACGACGTTCACCAGTCTGTCCAGGCTCAGCAGCTTGCTCTCGCCCTCCGTGACGAGGTTATTGACCTCGAGGCTGCCGGCATCTACGTCATCCAGGTCGATGAGCCTGCTCTTCGTGAGGGACTTCCCCTCCGCAAGGGTACCGAGCGCGAGAAGTACCTTTCTTGGGCCGTCGACTCCTTCAAGCTCGCTTGCGCCGGTGTTAAGGACTCTACTCAGATCCACTCCCACTTCTGCTACTCCGAGTTCCAGGACTTCTTCCACGCCATTGCTGCCCTTGACGCCGATGTCCTCTCCATCGAGAACAGCAAGAGCGACGCCAAGCTCCTCAAGGTCTTCGAGGACAAGGAGTATCCCCGTCACATCGGTCCCGGTGTCTACGACATCCACTCTCCCCGTGTTCCCTCTGAGCAGGAGATCAAGGACCGCATCGCCGACATGCTCAAGTACTTGAAGCCTGAGCAGCTCTGGATCAACCCTGACTGTGGTCTCAAGACACGTCAGTGGAAGGAGACCAAGGCTGCCTTGATCAACATGGTCAACGCCGCCAAGTACAACCGTGAGAAGTACTCTTCTTAATTTCCATGCCATTTGGCAACCTAGGCTGCGTTTCATCAACGCAGTCGTTTCGAGTAGCATATCAACATGCTACTGTGTAATGTGTGTAATGACGTTTTTATGATACCCAAAAGTTCAACCTGCATTCTGGGTCGTTACGGTAGTTTAAAACGGGGATCTGGGGAGATGAACGATCTCAACATCGGCGTTCATCGATAGCAGCAGGCTCGGTGCATGCTGACTGGCGTTTTGGTTTAATCTTGGGGAACATTTTGCGCGGTCTTTGAGGCCAGCAAATGCTTGCAGGTAGATAGATTGCCCATCTCGTGTGAGAAGCAAGCATACGGAGGTTTAAGAATGTAAATCCATTCAGCTTCCAACACATATCTTTTCAGCGTGACTGGTCTTAGGGGTAGACCATATTGCACGATGCCCCGAGAGGGAATTGTCGTATGAATCTGGAGTTTCCAATCGAGCGTGCAAGGTGGATGAGATGATGAAAGCACCTTGCTGAGACAGTTTAAGCGGAAACGCGACGTTGCCTCTGCCCCTTGACATACACGTCGACCACTTCGCACTCTTCAAAGACCATCGCGCGCACAACCACCGACAACGCCCATGACATCTGCACGGCCAAGATGTTCAACGTGCGCTCGATTATCCTGCTGGTCATATCCTATGTCGTAATTCCACGCCTTACATTTCTCCCACAGAATGTGCATTCACTGCTCATACTGTTTGGGCCCTTTGTCCTCCCGCGCATCGTGGACTGGTTCAATGTCGCCCGCGCAACCTCTCGAAGCGTCCCTATACGACCGACCCCCCGGCGGGTGCAGAATGCACTCAATTTACTCTTCGTCGCCGCCATCGCCTGCCTCACTTTGTCGCTATCGCGCTTCGCGCCCGAGAACATATTCCTCACAACGCAGAGCCACATCCGTACCGAGACCAGCGTATTGTTCGCTCGACTGCGGCATCTCAGACCGCTTACGGAAATCGACAATGCGTTGCGATCGAAGTTCGAAGTTAACGGGCGCAACAAGCTCTATTATCTGGCGTACGGTCCGGACACTTTGCTGAATTGTTTGTGGTGTGTTACGGTGGACGGCAACGACGCCAACAACTACTTCCTATACAGCCTACCGAAGATGGTCATGCCACACATCTTCCAATTTGCCATACTCGGTTTGGCTACCTCTTCATTAGTTGGGACCGAAGGCTCGAGGTTTCGCACGCACGCGACCATACTGGGGCTTGCGACTCTGATTGTGGAGATATGGTTCATGGCGACTTACGACGTCACGGCTAACAAGCGGGCGAAGTTCGTGCAAGACATTGATTCGATACACTGGCGCGTAAGATTTCTGCGGTACATCATCTTCGCAGTACAGGATATCGGTATGGCGTTCGTGCTCTGGGCCACGAGTACGAACCGATGGCTTGCAAAGCCCGTCTCGATCGCAGAACGACTGGAGATGGCAACACGAGCTTCCGAGGAAACCTTGAACAAGATGCGTGGTCTTGGTCTCATCACAAATTCCGTTAACCGCGATCCAGCGCTTCGAGGCGTTAGAGAAGAGTACTGGAGGACAGAAGGCCAGGTCATGTCGGAGACAGTGCAGGAGGAAGCGGTCATGGAGCAGATCAACGCTGCAATCAGCAAGATGGACTTCAATGCATTACAAGGACGAGTGGGAGAAGTTGCAGATGGCATTCTGAAGGGCATTGACGGTCTTCGACAACCCGGTCAGATGGCTGAGGCATTGTCGTAGAGCATACTCTCGTATTGAGACATCGGCGAAGCGGATATAGATGGATAGGCTAATAGCGGTATCTTCAGCACGAAGCTGTGGACGTTTCGGTACTTAGACTTATCTCAAGATCTGACTTGCCTGTGCAATCTTGCAAAAATGGATCCCCACCTGCCGCTCAAGTTTGCTTGCATCACTAGTCACTTGATCCTTCTGTGTCGTTGTGCCGTTGCCTCCACCAGACGGCTTTGTTGAACCGCACCTTAAGCCGAGCGTCCTCTCCATCCAACTCACCTCTCCTTCGAGTATCTTTGAAGGATGTGGACGCCAGCTCCGATATCGCTGCTTGCTGTACAACAATAAGCGTGTCAATTATCAGCCATGTCCAACCGGAGTGTGACTCGTGGGGCTGAATGTGAGTTGTTTGTGCATCATGCGCGGATACTCCAGGGCTAGTGGTGCTGGATACTGCAGGCCTAAGCGTGACCGCGCGCCCTACCGCAATACGCCTTGCACACCCTGCAGGAACGTTCTCCGACCTACTTGGCATCTAGATAAAATTTCGTCATGGTTGTGAAGAAATTCATAGGCTACATGGCAACTGTTGACGAATTTTAACGCGAGAGACCGCCAATTGGCTGTACTGATCCATCTCGAACCGCATAAAATTCTTAAAGCCGTGTCCAGGGTCCACACAGAATTTCGTAAACGTCTTTCTTTATCTAACACCGCCATGGTGCAAGGGAGACTAGTCTTCTAGGTCCCGCGGTACTCCGTCTTCCGCCCTGTTAAGTCTGGACTTCTCCGCGTGATGAGACGTGTGACGCTTGAGAAAACTTCCTGTCCTTATAAGAACCATTGCCCGGCTCTTGCCTTCCACCTCAGACCAGATTTGCACCTACCATTGTTAGCCCAGGACATATCCTAGCAGTTTCTTCCGCCACAATGTCCCCCATTGCTCTTACACCTCCTAACGACGGCGAGACCATCACTGATCTTACAAGCTCTGGCATCCAGCATGCCCTCGAGAAGTCAGCCCCTTCGCAATTGAAGTCGGCATCCCTTACAAACACCATCACCGCTACACCACCACCGGAGCGGGAGACAAAGGCACAGATTGACGAGTCGCCTCTTGCTGAGCTCGATGCCTCCAAAGTAAAATGTACATACACCGATGCCCCACGAGCTGTCCCCGCTCTGGGCTCAGCCGAGATGGCTTCCCAGAAAATCTGCACCGACCACATGATCCAGGCCAAGTGGACTGTTAAGGAGGGTTGGGCTGCGCCGACTCTACAACCTTACGGACCCATTTCTCTGGCACCTACTGCATCATGCCTGCACTACGCGACCGAGTGTTTCGAGGGAATGAAGCTCTACCGCGGCCATGATGGCAAGCTTCGCCTGTTCCGCCCGGATCTGAATTGCAACCGCATGCTCATGTCGACGAACCGTATCGCACTTCCTGCTTTCCCGCCCAAGGAGCTTCTTAAGCTTATCGTCAAGCTGTGTGAGACCGATGGTGCCAAGTGGCTCCCCAAGGACCGCCCCGGCAGCTTCCTGTACATTCGTCCCACAATGATTGCCTCAGACCCAGCTCTCGGTGTTGAGCGACCAAAGGAGGCCCTTCTCTTTGTCATCCTGTGCTGCTTTGCGCCCATGGGCGACATGTCTGGTGGAATAAAGCTCCTCGCATCTCAGGACGACATGTGCCGTGCCTGGCCAGGAGGTTTCGGATATGCCAAGGTCGGTGCCAACTACGGACCTTCTCTCGTTGCCCAAGGCGAGGCAAGAGCGAGAGGATACCACCAGATCCTCTGGCTTTTCGGCGAGGACTGCACTGTCACTGAGGCTGGTGCTAGCAACTTCTTCGTCGTCTGGCGCACAAGAGAGGGCAAGCTCCAGCTCATCACTGCTGACCTGAAAGAGCGTATTGTTCTTGACGGTGTGACACGTCGGTCTATCCTCGAGCTCGCGCGCACCAAATTGGCCCCCGGTCATGAGGACCTCGAGCCCGTTGAGGTTGTTGAGCGCAAGTTCAACATCTTCGAGCTTCAGGAGGCTGCGAAGGAGGGTCGTCTCGTTGAAGCTTTCGCTGCTGGCACAGCCTGGTTTGTTACTCCTATCAGCCAGATCCACTTCCGCGGCAATGATATCACCGTTCCTATGGCGAAGGGCCAAGTTGGCGCCTACGCTGATGTTGTCAGGACATGGCTGAAGGGCATCATGTGGGGAAGCGATGGCATGGAGAGCCACGAGTGGGGCTACGTTATCAACGAGCAGTAGACAGCTCGTCAGACAGGCTGCATCGTGTTTTGCGATGTTGAACAGACCAAAATGGCGCGGATGTCTCAAGTTATGGGTGGATCAAAATAGCTTTGAGTAATGTTTTCTTGCATATAGCATGGCGTTTGTGTTTCACGTCATGAAAGTTGACGAATGAATTAGTTCGCATCTCCTGCACAACGTTGTGTGCTCCTTATTGTGTTTGCTAAGTGTGTCCTCGCAAGTGAGAGTCGGAAAACGGCTCGCTTTTCATATGATGATAGAAGATCGTTTTCAATTTCCAGCAATATTACTCGAATCAGTCGCATGATAGACTGATGCCCTCGGTTGATGGCATAGTCCAAAGTCCAATGCTGTCTGACCCTTACAGTCCGTCTGGCAGATGTTATACTTATATTTGTACTCGAGTAGTATTTCAAAACCCCTTTCGAATCCTTCTGCTGCAGCATAATGAAGAGGCAGGCTTCCATAGGCTGTCGTCGATCCGGGCTCCGCGCCATGCCGTTGTAAGCACGCGCGAACTGCTGTCTCCCAGCTATTTCGCGTAGCGATACTTAAGGCTGAGCAGCCAAGAATCTCTTGCTTGTTGACATAGTTTTTGAGGTCTTCCGGTTTTTGGAGAAGACTAAGTGCTGTTTCTGCAGAAGATCTAGTGCCATTAGGGAATACTGGTGCAATATCGTTTGTCCGAGAGAGTAGACGCAAATTTTAGAATATTGAGGCTTGCTACTGATCTTCTGGAGACGCCCCATGTCAAGGGAAGACGATGATGTTGAGTGGATTCGAGGTACAGCCTGCATGGCCGCCAACACTTGCTTCTGCCGTGCACACCAGCTGGAGTGGTCGTGATTTGTTTAGGTCATCGCAGCATTTCGATATTACTGCTGAGACATTACGACATGATCGATAGATGCCGGGTATCAGTAAATGTTCCTGCCTTAACCAAGCTCAGCCTTGCTCTGACGCAGGCTATATGATAGGGTTCTGAATACATCAATGAATGCTCGTTTCACGTAGGCTCTCGAATAAGCAATCACTGTTAGTTGCTTAGAAGTTATCGTTTCAGCTCAGCATGTTCATTATGATCTCACAATTGCCATCCTTGGACAAGCCGAGTCTTGTAGAATATATTATCACGTCGGAAGACACGAATACAACAGTGGTTTTCGGGGCTCTTGAGTTTGGGTTGCACTCATCAATACTGGTCTCGCTGCTCCTCAGCTCCGACATGCGCCAGAGGGAAAAGGTACATGAGCTGTATGAGCTTGCATAGCAGGTCAGTGTCACAAGAACAACAACAAATTGAGCAATAGTTGTTTACTGCTTCACACACAGTATCGTTCTGACACGAGCTAACAAAAAAAGAAGCCAATTGACTGAAACAAAAGACGAAAGAAAGAGTACGAGTAGGTGATGGGAAGAGGAGCTTTCACACATCTATGTTGTGTCAACTTTCATCTGGCGAGGGCGTTACCTAGAACACATGACTCGAAATGATCTACTTTTCATCTCCTGCATTCGATCGCTGTACAATTTTTTACATTCTGGTAAATCGTAAGTGTTGAACGAATAGGCGTTTAGTGATATGAGGGTTGTTAGCTCCACTTTGCGGGATTACCTCATCCATGAATTTGCGGCGAATAGCCTCGGAGGTTCCGTCATCAATTACCAACACACCCATACAGCTCATGATGTTCTCAAGACGTGCTATTCCTCAGGTATGCACCCAATACAGCTTCGTATATCACACAATCAGCACCTAACAACGACAGGCCTTTCGCGCCGCCACCCGCGCAACCTCTGCACGCGCCGCCCCAAGTGCACGCTTCCTTACACCGTTTCAAATTCGATGCCTTTCCGATGAAGTTCGCAGTGCAATCGACCGCGCAGTCGCATCCTCGCCCGTTGTATTGTTCATGAAGGGTACCCCAGAGACACCTCAGTGTGGGTTCTCGAGGGCGAGCATACAGATTCTGGGAATGCAGGGTGTGGATCCGGACAAGTTCACAGCATTCAATGTACTCGAAGATCAGGAGTTGAGGGCCGGTACGTTATTCCTAGAGCCGAGCTTTAGCTCCAGAGCTTGCGGCCTGAATATGTGGGTGAGCAATGAAAGCTGACAATTGCAACAGGAATCAAGGAATATTCGGAGTGGCCCACGATACCCCAGCTCTACGTCGACAAGGAGTTTATCGGTGGCTGTGACATTCTTATGACCATGCACCAGGATGGTTCGCTGGCCAAGATGCTCGAGGAGAAGGGTGTTGTTGTGCCTGCCGAGGGCGAGCAGAAGTAAGAGCTCATATATGACGAGTGTAGGACCCCGAAAAGAGGGCGAGCATGGGGAACATAATGATTGTAAAATAGAGCTTAGAAGCACTGTTTAGCCGCCCAGCAACTTGAGCGGTGCATTGTGAATGTACAAATACTTCGACACCAGCAGCAAACGCGTGCGCACTTTGGCATCGTGAGTACTGCAGTTTCACATTCTTGTTTGATTCGCAGTCACCTCTGTCCATACTTGCTTTAGTGGTGGTTCCTTAGCATTTGATCGTACCTTCCTTATTACATCCGGCTTGGTCAACTCGCTCTGCCACAAAGCACCTCACCATCACCACCTCACTCCGCCTCTACACAACAACAATGGAATGCAAAGGTACAAACTCTGGCATGCAGCTACGCAATCTAGATGCAACTAAAACGCTATGTCAGAGTAAGCCTCCGGCGAAGGCAGTGACCGTCTCTGCGGCTGCGGTCTTCAAGAAACGAAAGCTTGACGTTCCACAGCTACAATCCAGCTCCCGCAGTCTACAGAGGTCGACCGTGAAACAGATTGATGGTAGGAAGAGACGAGAAGACGAGGTGCATCCACTCGCTTTGGCCTTCAAAGGTATAGCAATGGCTTCACTGGTCAGGAGAGCTTACCTAACCGTGTGCTCCAGAAACGAGTAAAGAGTACCGCCGTCACCTCTACTCGATCGCTGTGGCCAAGATCAACAAAGACCTCGAAGCACTGCTGAATAGACTCTACAATAGCAACCTCGAAGTCGCTTCCCCAGATCCTGCTAATGACGGCTCTCAAGCTTCACCGCTCAAACTCACTGTGCCCGCCAAGTACCAGCGCATTGTCCAGAAGCTGTACAAACCTCTCTCTGGATGCCGCTACAGCTTGCAGAGAACAACCATCTCGGGCGAGATCGAGCGTGTTCAGACGACTTTGCGCAACCGCTTTCAGTCCTTCGAAGAGCACATGCAAGCCGAGACGCAGCAGATCAAGGAGTTGCAGCGGCAGTGGGAGAGCGTGGTGGCCGAGATCTTCCAGCTAGGCGTTGTTTGTCTGGGCGAGAACGATATAGCCGCTCTGTTGTCCACTGCTGATGCAGATATAAATGCCCCCCCGCCTGAATCAAAGGCTGAATCAACCCTCTTCGTCCCCGAGCATGGCAGCTCGGTCAAGAAAGGGAAGAGGAAGTGTGTGTCATCCGCCGGCCCGGATATGGTGAGCCTGTTTCCCGACTTTCTGTTTCATACGCCTGAGCGCCAGAGGAAGCCGATCCCTGCCACTCCTGACGTGCCGTCAGAAGAGGTCCAGCAGTTCAAAACGGAAATCTCAGCTCTGGGAAGACAGCATGTCGCGGACTTGCAAAGACTGGAGAAGGAGCACAAGGCCTGGTGGGAGAGGAAGCAGAAACAGCTTGCACACACTTTCATGCAAGATTGAGTGGCTGGACGCTTCCTGTGGCACCGCGTGCTGACGTTGTAAAATACTCCGTGGGCGACAAGTATAGGAACTTGTATGACTAGTTGAATGTGTAATGGGACGATCTAAAGCCCATCTTACACCATGTGTGAGTTATTCGAAGGGCCAGGGCTGCAACCGATATATCAAAACAGTCATCAGTACTGAAGTCGATATGTAATGCATGTGTTATGGAACTTTCTTTTTCGATTTCGTACTGGTACAGTCTAAACAACCTTCAATCGAATTGTCCTCCTTAGCCCGTAAAAAACAGCGGTCTAGTTGATCTAGCTGGTATCTCGACATGAAATGAAATCCTCCACGACCTATTCTTCTCATCTTACGCCCGCACATACTTAGTCGAACGAGCTCTTGAAGACCCACCTTTGGTCCTCAGGGTGCTCGAACGGCACACCAAGCTCAAACAGCGTAACAACAGCGTTCGAGAAGTCCTTGAAGAAGGCGTCGTTGTCCTTGGCGTACAGCTCAGCGTACTTCCTGAAGCTCTTGTCCTTGACAATTTCCATGTCGGTGGGCAGCATCATCAGCGTCTTGGTCTTGACATCCTCGAACTGCTTAGGGCCATTCCACTTCTTGTACTGCCACTTCTCCTCCATCAGGAGCTTGAAGTAGTCGTTTGTCAGCGTCGTCGGGCTGAATGTCCACGGGCCCGAGTATCCGGAGCGGTCGGTGTGGCAGCGGCCCAGAGCGTGGGCGCCGGACAGAGCGACCATGGCGCGGTCGTCGAAGCCCATACGCCCGAAGATGGCGCGGATGTGGCTGCGGTCCTTGGACGCGTCGGGCAGGCGGCCGTCGGGTGTGCAGAAGGCGACGTCACGGTCGCTGCGGCCGGCGCGGTAAGGAATCTTAGGACCCTGCATCTCTTGAATGGCGGCAACGCCGGCGAGGATCCAGAGATCCGAGTAGGTGATCCAGGGGAAGGCCTCCTTGACGGGCTCGAGGAAGTCGCGGGCAGCCTTCAGACCAGCGTTGGCGCCGTGGTCGCCTTCAGGGGCAAAGCGCATAGTGGCACCGTTGGAACCGCCGGTACCGGTCTCCTTGTCGTAGCTATGTGCTGTCAGAATGTGTGCCATCTCAGTGGATACATGCAGATACTCACGTTCCAGAAGCGTGCCAGGCCAGACGCAGCAGGACGGGGCCGTAGCTGCCATCATCGTAGTCGTCGTGCTCCTCAAGCAGCTTCGCAATATGGTTGTAGACCTCCTGGTAGTTCTCGAAACGAGGGACGAAGGGGGCCTTGGGCTTGCCCTCAAGGCCTAGCAACTCAGGCTTGTAGGTGTAGGCAGCATAGCCAGCGACACCGAGCAGCAGGGCACCAGCACCGACGAACATGCCAGTGGGGTTGCCCTCGTACTTGTCTGCGGGCTCCTCGTTGCCCGTAGCGTAGCCGCGTTGCCACTGCTTGCCACGGAAAGCATTCTGAGCTGGTGCAGCGAAGCGGGCAGAGCGTGCGGTGGTGGAGCGGAAGGAAGGAGCGGCGGTACGCAGAGCGCGGGAGAAAGTTCGCGAGGCAGAGGCCATTGTGGGGATGTGTTACTCGGGTTCTGCACCGATGATGCTACTGTGCTGAAGGTGAAGTAGTAAGTAGGCTGTAGTGCTCAATGGCAGCCAAATGAAAAGCTTGGGTATCAGAGAAAGTGAGGATGAGGAAGATCAACCAGCGAGGGCGCAGAAGCTTATAAGGGACAAGTTATCCGAAGCAGCAAAGATGGCAACATCTTCTAGAAAACGCGATAAAGAAGTGGAGCTGTAGTGCCGACCAGCCAATCAGCAGCTCTGCAATTGCCCATCGTCTGGACTGCAGTGATTACGGGATCCGAGGTTCTGAGATATGTCAGGGAGAAAGATGCCATGTTTGGCCGGTCAAAGACTGTGATTCCACATCACGCAGACGCGCAAGAGGTTTTATTTCGCCAGGACTTGCGAGGGATGCTGGTAGTTTTGTAGCTCTCAAACCCCCTCCCACTCATCCGCACTCCTGGCCGTCTCATTGGCTGGACGCCCTCTGGATCAACGCAGGGCTGGTTCTCGATGAGGGGTAACGAGGCTCTGCGGACATACCAATCCAATGTGCGTCTTACATGAGGGGCGAAGATCTTCATTGCTCCAGGCATGCTGTTGTATCTACACGTCTTCCAGATTCCTCTCTGTTGTCGCCAACTTGAAGCACGATGGTACCCACCTGATCCACCCTCGGCAACAAATCGGCTCTCACTGTTTGTAATCTTCTATTGCCGAGACCCATAGCCGTGTCCACATGCCGTCGACTCCCCGGTGCGGCAAAGAGTGGGATGGACATGGTTCTCCAGGATTCATGCATACCCGCATATATCGTGAGAGCAGTCTTGCAGAGCTGTAGATATGGCTGTTCTTGACTTTGCCTACCAAGTTTCGGCTGGTACGATGCCGATTATGCCGCAGGTTTGCCGAAAAATCTCGAGTGGCAAACATGAGCCCGAATTTGGAGCAATATTGTGTAAAAGATTGTGTATCGATACAGCCTAGCAACCGGTTTGTATAAGCCATTCCATCCAATTATCAAGCCAGAGTATCCCAAAGAATTTGTCAATATTGACCCTATCAGCGCCATGCATGCAATGCCCCGTCTGGTTACGCCAAAGCTATGAATCACCAACTCCATGCCTGATTATGCGACTTGAATCCCTGAAAACAATTGATAAGAAGATAAAAATAAAAGTAATGATCAGACCCAGAAATCAATAAGGTGGTGGATGCGGATGATGATAGTGCTGATGGTGCTGAAGAGGCAGCGGCAGGTGGATGATCGGCATCCCCGAGATTGGGTGCACGTAGGGTTGAGGGGTCTGCATGCCGATCGGCGTCGACGTCCCAGAAGCTGATGCCGACATGGTGCCTAGTCGTGTCTCCGGGGTTGATCGTCCAAGCCTTAGCTCTGCGGCTTCCTTCTCGAGCTTGGGTTTGAGTTGCTGCCAAGATGTGTTGTTGGGATCTTTTGGGATAGCGATGGCACGACGGTATGAAGGGCAGGCTTCCATCTCCTTCAAGCTGATGGGCGGGTCGAGTTGCAATGCTTTGTGTTCAAAGTAGGCCTTGCGCGCCGCTTTCTTTGCCTGGTAGTCGCTGGCCTTGTTGCTGCGTGTTGCTTCCTCCCAGAGTTCCATTTTGCGTGCGAAAGCGCGGCGCTCGTCGACACGGACAAACTTCTGCGCCATACGTGATCGTACCTCGGCGGACCACGTTTCAGGAAAGAGCGCGGCAGCATCGCGAACCTCGTCCCCAAGCTTCTGCACTTCTGACAGTAGGTAGATCGTCTTAAGCGAATGTGTACTGGCCGGTCCAACCCCGACAAAATTTCCCCAGGAATCGAAGACGCCGGAAGGAAGAGACTTGCGAAGGAAACTGACGTCGTCAACACCTGCATCGCGCATGGTGATCAAGGCGTCGTGCTCTTTGACGGTCTTGGACTGCAGGCAGGTCTTACACCATCGTCGAAGAAAGGCCCAGTACGTCTTACGTGTACTCGGCGCACCGCAGCTCATGCAGCCGTGACCATGGCGAAGATGCGCATACTGAAACTCGTCCAAATCGGAAGGCGGCTCCGGCATGTCATCCCCGTAATGGTTGTTCCGGCTGTGGACCCAAAGCATAGGATTGTCTCTCAAAAAGCGGTAACATGACGGGATTTTCTGGCGCATATCCAGTAGTTGTGCAGGGTCGGAAAACGTGAGTATGGTGAACCAAATGTCGAGGTCAAATCCTTTCTCCAATATTTTGCCCTTCCTGAGCCTGGTAGGCTTGACCTGTTTCAACTTCTCGGTGATGAGGGGCTGACCATGCTGCCGCAACGCCGCTAGTGCCGCCTGTGCGTTTGCTGGTGACGACGTGGTGAATGCAACCTGACTTTGGAGTTCCTCGCTCTTTTGCCCGTCCCGTTTGCGCTTTCTGGTTCCAGAAATGTTGGTCAACGGAACAGAGTGCGACCGCACTTCCTTCGCCTCCCTAAATGCCCGCTTTCCGCCTGGTTTTCGACAGTTGATGACGGTGCCGTACGCCTGAGGTGGTGTCTGGGAGACAGGTGTCTGCTTGTTGACTTTGAAGGCGACATTCTTCACATTCACCATGGCTGATAAGCCTGCCCGCCACTGAGAATGAGAGGAAGGGTTGCCGGCGCACTGTGGTATCCAGAGGCTGTGCTGTGTGGCATGAAGATGCGCAAATTCCCGGGGTTGAGGCTGAAAAAGTGAGTGTAGAGAAGGTGACGGCAGGTCGGCCGAAAAGTCGACGTTGAGGGATCGCAGCGTCGCCCAGGCTTCTGGAGTGCCAGCTTCGGAACCATGGCCAGACTCCGCCGAGCAGCCCGGATCCAGCCCTACCCAGCGTGACCCTACCGTCCTTTCACTTGACGCGACACACGCGCCTCACCATAGAAGGAGCGTTTGGGGAGGCGCAAGGTCGGGCCTTTGCGAATCCCTGCATAACTCTTTGCAAAATATATGCGCACGCATCGATTCACAATCTGCGCCGATGCCGTTCCAAACAAAGCCGCCTAACCTTCTTTCAGTGCGCCACAGCCGTCGATCCTCTCGTACCATCCGACAGAACGCCAAGCGCATCCTTGGTCGTCATACCGACGGCAGCGGCAAGCTGCTGTTTTTGCCTCTGGCCTCGGCGCTTCGGCTCTAGCACGGAGTTTGACAAAGATGCAGAATCGAGGTGAGGGCGTCGGCACAGCTCTCTGCATGTGCGCATGTGCGGCCTTCTTCGCCAGCCACATCGTCGTAACTTGGGGAAGAGCATAAGCAGCTGCCGTTTTGGGCCATTTGTGGACACCCTTTGTGTAAATTGCCCCACAAAATCGCGGGGTTAGCGAGGTGACCTTGATGTCAATCCAGCGACCTCGGCCATAGTAAGCGAACAGGATGACTGGTAGTTGTTTAAACTTCTTGCCTGCAACAAGCTTCCTCCCTCCTCATCTCACAAGCGCGGCTGTGAAAGTGGTACGGCAGTGATTGCTGCAGCTTGCCGGTAGTGCAACCGATCGCGTGGTCCTAGGAGCCAGAACCGCAAGAGATCGACACAACGAGTTCACAACACCTTGTTTTCACATCGACGATATCTGCACCGTCCCAAGATGTTTTCCAAGAAAGAGAGTGAGTAGAGCCTCCATATCTTAGCAAACACACGCTCTACAGGTGCAATTGATGCTTGTATCGTCTGGTAGGCCACAAGCCTCGCCGAGCCCTCTGCTAGTGTACCCGGCATCTAGCGGCAGAACGAGTCAAACGCTACAATGCTCGAGCACGCCAGCTAACGAGGCACAGAGGACATTCAGGCGTCTCCCGATCTCAATGATCAGAAAGCAATGCCATCGTACGATGGCGATTATCAGGAAGCCCCCGACATCGTCCAGTGCCCGCCGCACACGACCGAGGCCAAGTTAGTCCGCAGAATCGACCTTCATGTCATCCCATTTCTCTGCATCATGTACCTGCTAGCCTTCTTGGATCGGTATGTTTGCAGAGCTAATATAGAATTTCACAAGCTGACAGTGCCAGTGTCAACATTGCGAACGCGAATGTCTTTGGGCTTTCAAAGGAACTCAATTTGACCGGCAATCGCTACAACGTTGCTTTGGTTATTTTCTTCGTCCCGTATATTCTCTTTGAGATACCGTCAAACGTCATACTCAAGAAGCTCAAGCCCAGGGTCTGGCTCTCCATCTGCATGTTTGGTTTCGGACTCGTCACCATGCTGCAAGGCTTCGTGCAGAATTACTCTGGTCTTCTGGCTACACGTTTCTTCCTCGGCGTGTTCGAGACAGGCATGTTCCCAGGAGCGTTCTATCTTATTGGCATGTGGTACCGCCGCCACGAAGCCCAGAAACGCTACTCATTCTTCTTCTCCTCGACTACCCTCGCAGGCGCTTTCGGAGGTCTGCTTGCTAGTGCTATTGGCAAGATGGATGGTGTGCGAGGCTATATGGGCTGGAGGTAAGGAGTTCATCCGCATCTCAAGTCTGGACTCACAGCTGACCTGGCGTAGATGGATCTTCATACTCGAGGGCCTTCTCACCGTCGTCGTCTCCATTTTCTTCTTTTTCATGCTGCCCAACTTTCCCGAGGAGTCAAAGTGGCTCTCCGAGGACGAGCGCGCATTCGTCACAGCACGTCTGCAAATCGACCAGGGCAAGTCTGCCCGTGAACGAAAGATCACAATGGGCGACGTGGGCCGCGTGTTCAAGGATCCGAAGATCATGATCGGCGGCTTCATGTACTTTGGCCTGATCGTTCCCGCGTATTCCTACGCCTACTTTTCTCCTGCCATCATCCAGTCCTACGGCTACAGCCCTATCCAGACTCAGCTGCACTCGGTTCCTCCATGGGCCGCGGCGTTTGGCTTCTCCATGATGATTGCATGGTTCTCAGACAGACTGAAGCACCGCTTCTTGTTCACCATCATCCCAATCTGTGTGTGCATCACGGGTTTTGCAATCCTCATTTCGGTGCACAACAACCCAGATCTTCAGTACGCAGCGCTATTTCTGGTTGCCATGGGCGCATACACTGCTATGCCTGTAATTGTCTGTTGGGTAAGTGGTCGAATCTTCCTTCCATCTATCTTGAGGCCCAAAGCTTACATTTTTTTTCTTCTTCCTCTAGTTCAACATGAATCTCGGAGGCCATCACCGTCGTTCCGTCGGATCGGCATGGCAGGTCGGATTTGGCAATATCGGCGGCATCATCGCTGTGTTTGCGTTCTTGAAGAAGGATGCGCCCAAGTACATTCCCGGATACTCGATCTCTATCGCCTTTGTGTGCTTGAGTGCGCTTAGCTGCTGTTTGTACTTTGTCGCGTGCTCGTGGCAGAACCGTTCGCGGGAGAAGAGTGTCAGGGACGTCGGGCTGACCGAGTATGAGAAGATGGAATTAGGGGATATGAGTCCGGATTACAGGTATCAGTTGTAGACGGAGGCGGAGGGGAGTAACGATTGGGGAACGAGGGATTGTTGTGAGGGTAGAACGAGCAAGTCAACGAGGTCAAGATGTGTAAACCAGCGACTCGTGATGCAACTCGTGTAGAATGCATAAAGCCTGACAAGACTCGGCTGATATTCACTGGGTATCTCCTAACCAACGCCGAACAAAGCATGTTACTTCCCGCTCAGCGCAGCGTATGCTCTCTGCTCAAGTCACACCAGTATCCCACAGTACTCGGCTCGCCCAGCATACCCTTCGAGCTCCTCCCACTGCACCAGAAACCGGTCCACGACCCTGACGAGCAGCTTCCCGCTTAGACTCAGCGTTTTGACCCGCGCGAAGCTCTCGACATACACGGTCCGACACAGCCCCCCCGACTCTGCGCCGCGAATGTTGAAGAAGCGCAGAACAAAGGCTGCAAGGACGATAATCACAGCTGTGGCGGGGCCATTGGTGACGATGAGCGTAGGCAGACGGGCGTCAGACGAGGATGAAGATGGGACAGAAAGCAGGGGCGAGAAAGCAGCTCGGAGAGTTTGAAGCGCGGTAAACGGCGTGGTGTAGAGGGGTTGATGTACGCGCCTCGCCCTGGGTATGGTAGCAATGGTGTAGTACTCTGGGCCCACGCGATACGGTCGCACTTGTCCCTCCCTCCCTGTAGTCCCGTCCAGACGCACCGGAAGCACGCCCTCGTCTCCTCGTGCGCTGCGCTTGCTGCGCTCCTCCAGCGCCGTCTCGAACGCCGCGGCCCGCTGCGCGCTAAACGCGTCTCCGCTGCTCACGACATACGTCCTATGTGTGTATTTGCGCGCATCCAGGTCTCGGAGGAGGGCGAACATTTCGTGGGTATGCCCTCCGGAACCGAGGACGACTAGGATGCGGGCGCTGGTGGGTCGGGCGCGCAATTGCGCTTTCCGCAGGCGCGCATTGGGGAGGATAGCGAGGAGGCGGAGGGATGCGGCGAGGAGGACGGTGGCCAGGAGCGCGAGGAGGAAGGAGAGTGTGTAGAGAGAGGAAGGTGGGGGAGCCATTGCGGGCTCTCGATGGGTTGGTTGGTGAGTGCGTGTTTTGGTGTGTAGGGAGAGTGCTATGGTACGAGACTTTTCAAATCTCTTGAATCCAGGCGAGACATTATGGGGTGTTTGGTGGTGGTGTTGTTGTTCGTAGCGTGGTCGTTGACCAATGGGTAAGTCAGTGCCAAAACGCGGTGTCACATGTCGAGTGGGTATTCAGCCCCAACATTTCATGGGACGTGTGTAGGATGCTCAATCTCCGATTTGTTCCTACAACCTCATGCTGCCGCCTTACTGTACAGAAGAATCCAACGTCTTATATCTACAATATGCTACAAGTGACGAACCTCACCCATGCAGATGCAAACAAGTCATCCTCGCATATCTCATCTAGTCAAGCTCCGCAGGCTGACTGGCTGCCCTCCTCTTGTCGCTCAACTTGACGCCGTTGGCCAACATGTGCTGGCCCAGGGCGGCAAGCAGCGTATCAGTGTCGACAGCAGGGCCTTCCTTCTTGGCGAGCTTCTTCTTCGCCTGCTCCTGCTCCCATCTTAGCTGCATGGGCGTCTTCATGCGCTCGGCAGCCCTGGCCTTCTTCTGGGCAAACTCTTGCGCTGCTTGCGCCTTGGGGCTCATGTACCTGGCGCGAACAGGCTTGTGCGGGGCCTCGGTATCGCTGCGGGCGTTCTGTGTCAGCTCGAAGATGTCGCCGCGCAGCTCCTGGCTCAGGGTGTCGGGGAAGGGAGGGGCGACGAGGGTGTAGCTCATCGAGTCGGAGCCCTCAACGATGTTACGTGTTGTGTCGACTGCGTCGTGGGCGTCCTTGTGCTTGGGGTCTTCGCTGCGGAGGACGGCGCGACGCTGCTTTCTCAGCTCGCTGGCTTCGATGTTCTCGACCTGAGCGGAGAGAGGAAGGGTGGAAGGTGCGCGCTTGGCCGGCCTCTTGCTTGTGGGGTTTCGCCAGCTCTGGAGGGTGGTGATGGGGTGGCGGAGGGTGCCTAGTGTCTTTGAGAGCCAGCCCTGGGCTGCCTTCTTGTTGGGCGAGGGAAGGGTGCTGTCTGCAGCCTTTGTCTCTGTTTCCCATGGCCAGGCAATTCGGTAGCGGGTGCCGGCGATGTAGCGATGGAAGATGGGGAGGCCAGATTCAGGGTCGTACTGGTGCTGCTTGGGGATTTCGGCGTTGCCATAGTCAGTGCCGGTGAAGGGGTCGATGCCGGTGGTGTGGCGCTCCATGAGGACGTTGTCGACGACGACATCCTCGTAGATGCTCTGGCCACTGGGGCTGAAGGAGGTGGAGGCGTAGGGGATGACCAGACGGATGTCTTCCATTGCGACGGGCATCTCGCTCTCGCGCCTGGGCCCGATGTCCTGGTCGCCGGCGTTGAAGATCTTGGAGTCGTAGTATGCCTGGGGGGTCAGTCTAAGGTGCAATGCAGGGCGAGATGCCAAGGGTACGCACCATGTTGACGCCCTGGACGATGAACTCGTGTGTGCGCGGAACAGCGGTCAGGACAGTGCCAATCTTGCCCTTGTCCCTGCCCTTGATGACCACCACACGGTCGCCCTTGACGATGGGGAAGTACTTGTTGTCGTCGACGACCAGCGGGTATGCGGGCACGAGGCCCTTCTTCTCCCGGCCCTCGTTCTCCAGCTTCCAGACCTTGGCGGGGATCTCGGGCTTCTGGACCTGTGTGGGGGTGACGACGGCGTATTTGCCGTCAGCGACGTTGACGGCGCGGTTGGGGCGCAGGGGACCCAGGGTCCAGTCCTCGGCAGCGTTGCGTAGTGCCTTGCGCTTGAGCTGGGTGACCTGCTCGTGCTCCCACTTCTTGCGCTGCATCTTGGTCTGCTTCTCGTCCCACTGCTCCCTCATCTTCTCCTTGCGCGCCAGTCGCTGCTTCTCGTGCCAGACGATGGCGCCCTTGACGTGCTGCATCTCCTTGGCTTTTTTTGCGTGGCGGGCGGCATTGCGCCCCGGCCGGGCAATCAATGGGGCCATGGTGGGTGTGGTGGTGGTGGTGGTGGTGTGGTGAGCGCTGCGGACTACCGAGCCATCGACGGGCGGCAGGCGGCCGTGGACGAGAGGGTGTACCGGGCCGGGGGCGCGGGCGGCGGTGTGGGCGATGGACGATGGCAGCCGGGTCGTGGGCGGATGCACGTCGAGGCGTCGGGGCGTCGAGGCGTCGCAGCGTCGCAGTCCCAAAACTTTCGTGGTCCGTGTCTGGCGGCTCGGAGCTAGAGGCCACAAGGCGGTGGCAGAACGGGCGGGTGTCTCGCGGCCACACCATGCAACCCCAATGACGCGCCTCCAGGCACAAGACACTGCGAGCCGCGAGACTCGAGCCGCGAGACTCGCGCCCCTCTCGCCATGCCGCTGCTACGGCGCAGGATCCGCTGCCACTTCTGCAACCAGCAGTCGCGCCACGCCGTTGCGCACATCCCCCCAACCTACCTGTGCCCGCAATGCGACGCCGTGAACTACTTCGACGAGGTACTGCCCCCCCCCCCCCCGCCGCCGCTGCCTGCAAGCACCCGGCTGCCTGCCCCGACTGACTGACTGACTGGCGACGCAGCGCGGGAACGTCGCCGACCCGCCGACCGACGACATCGCAACGCCGCCCTCGGCCGCCCTCCACTTCGCCAACCCCATCCCACGCTCCTCCTCGCCCGTCGTGCCCGCCGACCCCGAGCCGCTGTTCTGCCACACGTGCCAGCGCAACCAGCTGCTGCTGAACAAGACGCTCGCCGAATACCTGCCCGACGAGGACGACCCCGACTACGCCAAGTTCGCCGCCTCGCTCGACGCATACCGCCGCGAACTCGAGGACCGCTACCCGCAGGTCTGCCCGCACTGTCTGCCTCGCGTCCAGGACCAGATCCGCGCCGCCGGCTACGCGGCCAAGGCAGACAACCTGCGCCGCATCATCGACCGGAGCAGGGAGCACAGCAGGACCGCGCACACCTCGCGCCAGACATGGACGCTGAGACTCATTGCCCTGGCCAGGTGCATCTACCTCTGCGCTGTCGTTGTGGGGCTGCTGTGGCACACGATGGGCCTGGCTATGGCCGCCGCCGACAACGACGACGACGACGCCGACGCTGGCGAGGTCCCCGGCTGGAGCACCTGTCTCGCACACGCTTTCTCCGTGCGTCGCGCCCGCCAAAACTGCGTCATGTCGCCGCTCGCCCTGCAGTGCCTCCAGGGCTCGCTGCTCGCCGACTGGCTGACCATCTGGTGGAACCCCAAGCTGGCGAGCAAGACGAACAGCATCACGGGCCGGATGCGGGGTCTCAAGTCGCTGTGGTCTATCCGCGCCATCGTGCTCATGCTGCGGACGGCCAGCTTCTTCTACTGGAAACACACTCCACTGTACTCCGCAAACCTGTCCTTGTTCCACACCACAAACATCGCTCTCCTCTTCGCCATGGCCCTCTCGTTTGCTCTGACCTGGAAGACCGTCCGCATCGTCTACACCCCCGTCGCCCTCCCCGAGCACGCCTACCTCCCCAGCGCGCCCAACACCCCCCAGCGCCCCAAGTCCAGCTACAAACCCGTACACCCTCAGACCTCCACCTTTGACACCATGGCACAGGGCTTCACATCAAGCTTCCAGCTCGACTCGGCCTCCGCCCTCCCACCATCTCCCACCCTCACCGAAGCCTCCACAGCGAGCCACTACACCGACTTCACCACCCCAGCCCGAGATTCCGTCTACCAAGACGACAGCATGGACTGGACGCCCACAACGCGCCGCTTCGCTCCGTCCGCACCAGACATCCTGCCTCCGCAATTCGGCACCCGAAGCCCTGTCCCACCCATCTCACCAGCCCTCGAACGACGACAAGAACCCGTGTCCTTGTTTGCGAAGCCCGACCCCAATCCCTTCCGACACAAGGTACCCGCCGCGCCCAAGGCACCCGCCCAGGCGCGCGCAGATCCGTGGAAACGAGCGCCCTGGGCTCCGCCGCTGAAAGAAACAACGCCCAATTTCTTCCGCACCGACCGCCAGACAAGGAGCCAGTCGAAGCAAGCAGCCAACAGCACGAGCGCAGAGGGGAGAGCTCCCAGCCCTGGCAAAGAATGGACCGACGAAGCGGGAGACGCTGGCAAAGGCTTGCAAGGCTTCGGCGTCCCCAAGAACGTCAAGCGCGACGCCGAGCTGTTTGCGAGCCCCAAGCTCAAGTATGATTATTACGGCACTATGAAGGATACCGGCCTGGAAGAGACGTTCAATGGCCTGTTTTCCAACTGAGGCATCATGTTGGAGAGGCCGAGTGTGCTAGGGGTAAAAGTTGGATATGATTGATAAACAAGGCATGGCATGGCATAGGGACGGGTGTTTTGATTGATTGATTGATTGATTGATTGGCTAAAGATACCCTGCACGTTAGGGCTGGTGCATCTATTTGCATTACTGGCGTTTTGTCGGTTTCGTAGCGGCTGGAAAGCAGTGTGGCGAATGGTGTAGCATCGTCTTGTTCTGCTTTGCATGGTGGCATGGTAGCATGGTAGCATGGTAGCATGGTAGAAAGTTATGCTCCCTGTACTACACCCCTGGAGACTGAATGCTGAACAACAGTTCCATCCACAAACGCTTCGCTTCGCTTGACTTCACTTGACTTGACTTGACTTGACTTGACTTGACTTGACTTGATAGTGAGCACCAACTGGACATGACTTGACTACTACCATGCCAAGTCGTACAGTGAGCACTAACTGGACATGATTGAGTTGCTCCAGGTAATCAACCCACACCATATCATGTCGACGACAAGGTGAGTTCAGAAGCACCCTCATGCTAGTGGTGCATCGTCCATTACATCCGTCAACGCACATCACGTCATGCAAGCCATGTTTGGGCGCTTGAATCAGTCAGATTCTCTAACTAACCGACAAGCCTGTCATGACTTTTCATATGCCGTGTCGGCACATTGAATATCCCCAATGTAAAGACTCCGGTAACCTCCCAAATGATCCGCTGGGTTCCATCATTCCTTCATGGCGGGCTTCGCTTGACGTTCGTACTCTCGGCTGCGGTAGTCGAGCGCTTTACGACCTGGGCTTCTCCTTCTTCTCCTTCCACAGAGCGGACAGACCGACACCGGAAACCTTGACGACCTTGAAACGGACACCGGGAATATCACCCTTGGCCTTGCCCTTGCGACCGAAACCAGCGAGGAGGACTTCGTCGTTCTCGTCGACAAAGTTCAAGCAACCGTCGTTGGGAACTGTGGGTGCCGTTAGCCAATGTTCGATTATGCCATGTTGCCACCGCGGCTCGTCTTCATCCGTCATCCATCGTCTCATCTCCCCGCAGTGTTCTGCCTGTGTACGTACCGAAAGCAGTGACCTTCTTGCCGTTCTTGATCAACTGGACACGGACACACTTTCGGATAGCCGAGTTGGGCTGCTTGGCCTCAACACCGACCTTCTCGAGGACGATACCCTTGGCGTGGGAGGATCCACCGAACGGCGAGGACTTGAAGGCGGTTCCCAAAAGGCGCTTCTTGAAGGACAGATCGGCCCAGCGCTCCTCACGGCGGTGGTTGCGCAGCTTGCGCGCGGCGTTGAGACCTCTTGGCTTTCCTGCAGTACATTGTGAGCATGCGTCCTGTGTGGGGAGTGTGTGTGGGCGAGCGTCGAGAGTGTCGTTATCGAGGGGATTTCGAGGCCATCGGGAGGGCGAGCTGCGTACCTTTACCCATGTTTGCGGTGTTGACGTGGGATTGCTGGGGGCGTGAAGTTAGTAGCTGACGAACGAAGAGTTGAAATTCAGTCCTAAGCGACGCTGGTCGAGTGTGCGTCGCCAAGCACTAGCCGCGAGGCGGATTAGCGCAGTGCAGGGGCCACCCGTCGCAACATCATCGGCGGGAGCATTCGACGTGCGAACACCAACATGCATTGCGGACTTGCGCCCTGAAGCAAGTGTTTTGCGTGCATCGATGTGATCAGTAGTTCTTGTGTCCGGTTGCTGAAGTAGCAGCTTGACACCCGCAACGCGAACTGCCTACGCAATATTGTACTACACACCACCATGGCTACAAGCAGCAGCAAGGCCACCAAGGTGCAGGCCAACCGTCTCCCAGCACCTGCACTCTTCGTTGGACCTCCATCACACAATGCCTCCACCACCTCCCTTTTGTCGCCCAGCACTGAGACCAGGAGTCCAACCAAGACGCCTCTCGTCCGCCAGCGGTCCCTCCTGTCACCAGATGCAAAGCGGCCGCTGCCACCCACGACCGACACGTACGATGGCGACCACCTCAGCCTCATCAACTCGAACTCGACGGGCACTGCACCCTTCGTCCGGCGCCAGCGTCAGCAAAGCCAGGCCGCAGACGCCGAGGCGTCATCTCGTGCTGAAGCGATATGGGCCGAGATGCAGAACACGCTCGAGGAGGTCGAGTTGAGTGCGATGAAAGGGCCTGGGATGACAGTCTTTGGATCTGAACATTCGCGCGCGCTGGATGAGTTGCGCAGGGCTCAGATCGAACTTGCGAAAGCCTGGGCGCGCTCAGAAGATGATGGAGCCGCGTCTGAGCAGCAGCCGAAGCTGTCTGATGCTGCGTCTTTGGCACCCCCTGGCAAGAACATGAGACCGCGAGGTGGATCTAGTCCTGGTAAGAGCAACAAGCTGTTCGATAGGATCAAGCTGGAAGAGGAGACGGAGAAGGACCTCGAGCTGAGCAGGAAGCGACGAGAAGAGAACGACCGGTATTTTGAAAAGGTCAACAAGGGTGTCCAGGAGGTGGTTGCTCGACTGGAGGAAGTCGCAAAGGCGATGAGAGGTGTGGAGAACGAGAGCAATGAGATCTGGGGCCATAGCGAAGACGGCACTGTGGAGACAGCAAGTGTGCACTCTACCGCGAGCCTCGCATGAGCGCCACACACAACGATACCCTGGAGCATTCCCAGTAGACTCCAAATTAATTCATTCGTATCATGTCAGCATTTCGGGATAGCATTGACAACGTAAACACCATGTAGTATGACAATGTAACACCATGTAGTTGAGCAGACCATCTGCAAGGAACAACATCTTTGGGTATCTCCTCTCAGTCCAACTGCTGGGTGCAGCCAGTGTCTATTATACAATATTAAAAGCGTGGTACATGAACGCTCAGTCGTGTATGCAGCTTTCTTATCACGCCGACGACGGCATCCCTTGTCGAAGGGCAAGCAGCGCGCGCACATCAGTTACGTATTGCAGACCCTCCAGTAAGGGAATGAGGTGCAGCAGCTCGTAGTCTGTAGGGTCGCTAATCCAGCCTTCAATAGGTATGGCATTGTCTTAGAGATCGTCAGTGTCAATTCGAGTGATTGCGAGTGAATGTCAAGCCTACCTTCGTGGAAGATGTAGCTCATGGGACTGTTGTCCAGAATCATAACTTTACTGAGGTCAGGCTCCACGTGAGCGAGATCCTTGATGTATGCACCGTTGCGGAAAGTGCAGTGCTGGCGGTAGTATCGGCCGGCAAAATACTTGCGCTCAACTTCCAGCCAGTCGATGACTGGATCGGCGTATTCTTGAACGGAGGCCGTGAAAATAATTAGGTTGTACCATTTTGAGATCTGGCAATTGCTGTCAATGAATGCTGGTGAGATGACAACTTCTTTAACGTACCTTCTTCAGGAACTCATCACAGAATGGTCGCTTATGAACGTAATATAGAATAGGCACCTGAGGGCCGATAATTTGCCCACCTGCGCCGACTGAGGCCTGGAGTTTTACCTCCACCATGTGGCCCGTCTGGAAGCGACCACCTTTCGCCATGCTGTGGATCAAAGTCTCGTCAAGGTCAAGGATAAGTGTCTTTTGATGCGGCCCAACAGCAGATGCTCCTTTAGCAGAGTAAGACGGCTGTCGCCGTGGTACCAGTGGGCGTGGCGGTTGCGGCGCTCGTGGGAACTTGTGCTTTGCAGCTGCGGTCATGGGCCCAGTTGGTGACTTGAGCGCATTGGCTGCCTCAGGCGACACCTGACTGTTCGACTGCGCCTTCTTTGCCGCTTTGCGCTGTCTCAGTGCGTCTTCATTGTGCAGCTTGATTCGAATGGATCGCTTCGCCGGAGCGATCTCCTCGCCAGCTGATGAGGCATTTGAGTTCGAGCGGGTGTGGCGTGATGGGAAGTCAGTGTCTTCGTCGCGCGTGCGTGGTCGTTCACCTTCAATCTCGGAATCAGATGTAATGGCAGTGGAGGTCGAAGCTACTGAGGGGGAGCGTCGTGTCAACTTTTGTGTTTGAGACTGTGTGACACTCAGCCGCCTGCTTCCACGCTTCCCTTTTTCATTGCTGCCAGAAACATCGGATGCGCGCATTGGCTTCGAGCTTGATTTCTTTCGTCGCGGACCTCTGACGACTCGGGACATGTGGTACAGAGGTGCGGCCAAGGAGAAGCGCCCGTCCTCTTCGTAGTAGAAGCATGCGACCAGGTACTGGCCCGTGTACACAAGTGGGCTTAGCAGCACGGCAACACCCCCAACGACACCCTCATAAATGCGCTTGGGGAACAGCCAACGCTTGCGAGGCGCTGTCTGTTCGAATGGGCCGTTTGAGTGGTCGAGTAGCGGCGTCTTCTCGTCATGTCCGTATGCAGGCGCATTGGTGGAGGTACCAGGTCCATCTACTGTTTCCGAAGCCATGGCGCCCTCCAACTTCTCGTCGAGTGATGCTATGTTTGCGCTCGCATTATCGGGAGACTGCGACAAGCCGGACCGAGGTTGTGCGTGGAGGACGTTGCTTTGAGAACCGCTCCGGGACCGAGCTGGGCTTGCTGGGGGTGTGCCAATGTTTGCAAGAGCACTCAGAGAGTTCATACTCCGGCCTGAGCCATGCACGAATGGTATGTGTATGACCGAAGACGTTGGTGTACGACGTACAGGGAGACCGGAGTGTGGGGTAGTCGGGACGTTTGCTTGCTGGGAGGCTGGTGCTTATGTTGTGGTTGGCAGGAACGCAGCTTGCAACGCAAACAGGAGGGGCACAGACGAAAGGGGTCCTACGGCCGATGCAGTGAACGTCACGTCAAAGAGAGGAAGACCCTGAGGGCCAGCGACAGGGCGAGGTGTTCTGAACGATGGCGGAGCTGTCCAGTGGTTCGCACGTTGCAGGGGATGACGTTCAGCGAAACTAGCGCGTTTTCGGCTCCAAAAGTTAGCATGCCGTGACAGTCATACACACTTACAGCTCCAAATCTGGCACGACGCGCAACGCCCTTGTCTCAATCGCAAAAAGCGCTCGGCCTAGCTGCACGCTTGTACACAACATCTCAAACGACGCAGACTTCGAGGGACTTTGCTCCAGAACCCACCAAGACGAGGAGGAAAGGCTGCCCCTCCACCCCACGCAACAGATAGCCGCACTCTATTGTAGTCTTCAAAATCGCTCAAGCTAGACGAGCGCACCCGAACCTCACAGGATGGCGCAGTCGACCGTGATACAGGCTCCCGGCCTGTCGACGTTCCTCAAATCACTCAAGACCACCCCAGTAGATCCCTCTGTGGAGCACCTCATTTCGTACAGTCACCACCGAACAATGTGCGCGCACGTCATACTAATACGTCTAGGCTACTCAAACGACGACAAATCCGAAACTCGAGACCATGCGCCATTGCGACAACCGCCCTTCTTCTGCGTGTGGTGGGCGAGTTCAAGGGAAGGGATGCCGCAAAGCTCGTCGAGCGCATCCGACAGGTTGGCAGGCGCTTGACTTCAGCGCAGCCGCGCGAGGTCGTAGTTGGCAACATCGTCAGGCGTGTACTGGGCCTGGTGCGCGAGGTCGTTGACGAGAATGCAGACGGACAGACGCCCACAGGGAGCGAGGCACCTACGCCAGTACCGCAGAAAGATTCACTACAGCGACCGACCCTTGCCTCGAGCATGTCAACCTTCAGCCCGCTCAAGCATGCCGTAGCTGAGCCTATGCACGTAGGCGTGTACGATGGGAACATGTCCAATTCTGGCGAGCTCTCACGGCGGCCGCCACTGCTCACCTCGCACACCTCTTATGCGCCAACATCCAGTGGACCGCTGGTAAACTCATTATTCGGCCTCTTTTCGCAGCCCATAGACACTCCTTCGGCGACGAGTACCCCGTCAGGCGCTCAGTCGCCAAACGGCAAGACTACCTTCACACAACAAAACCTGGAGCGTTTAGGAGAGCTGAGCAGGGGCCAGACTAGCCTTGACTTGAAAGGCGAAGTCATGGAGGGCATAAGAGAGCTACAAGATGAGTTGGAGACATCAGATAAGCAGATTGCTGAAGTCGCGCTCGAGCACATCCACGCGAACGAGATTATCCTTACTCACACAGCCTCAACAACAGTCCAGAAGTTCCTGATGTACGCTGCCAGGAAACGAAAGTTCACGGTCGTACATGCTGAGACATATCCACACGACAACACAGCAACACACGGAGTTCTCCTTACAGGCAAGAAGCGCGAGTCGCACGCAGACGAAGACGACGAGGATGACAAGTGGAAGCCACTTACCGAGGCCGGTATCCAGGTCTACGTTATTCCTGATTCCCACGTATTTGCCATCATGTCTCGTGTCAACAAGGTCATCTTGGCTACACACACGGTTCTGGCAAACGGCAGTCTTGTTGCAGCAGCTGGAGCGCACATGATTGCAAAGGCAGCGAAGGAGCATCAGACCCCTGTCGTCGTTCTTAGCGGCGTCTACAAGCTCAGTCCAGTATACCCATTCGACATAGACGAGCTTATCGAGCACGGCGATGCTGGAGCTGTTGTACCGTACGAGGATGGCGACTTTGTCGACAAGGTCGATGTTGAGAACCCGCTGTACGACTATGTTCCGGCGGATCTTGTGGATCTCTACATCACCAATCTGTGAGTCTGCTTATATTGATGAACCATTAACAGTGTACTAATCAAAGTAGTGGCGGTCATGCACCATCGTATCTGTATCGTATCGTGGCAGACCACTACCGGTCGGAGGATATTTCCCTGTAGAAGTGCCTTGTGCGCTAACCTGGAACAATACAAGATGCTAACAGTATATGAACTTGATCTTCTGTTTTACGTGTCCTTTACCACGTACCACTCTATCCTTTGTCATTGGCAACAGGCAGGTACTTGTAAGAAGAGGCAGCCAGCGGAAAACAGACCAGGAAACCGCTAGTTACCCACAAGAGAAAAACATGGCCTATCAGCGCAGGGAAGTTCTTAGCATTGATGCTGTACGCGTGACCGATTGAGTGGTTGAGAGTATCTACGATGAAACTATAAAGAGGTCTGAAAGCCAGCGAGCGAGAGACAAAGTTCCCACACCATGGTAATAGTACTAAGGGTCATGCTGCTCATCCTGGTGAAGCTTATCGGAGAGCGAAGTGATCTTCATATCATCACTTTAATTTGATATATACTTGTCATCACCTATCTTGCTTTCTACGACTACAAATTTCATCGACCTAAATTCTCCCGATATATCCAAGACGTAAAACCAGAACGAGTCCAAACTCAAAGTCCCCGGGTGAGAATACACAACTCCGGTCCATAAGCTTGGAAATCCCCAGCCAGAAGATCAAGCCCGTCGCCTAAAATACAGCGATGGTGTCCTGCCGACTATCTCAGTCAATCCACAATTCCAAGCCGCAATGGAAAGACTTGCCCTCGCCAGTACAATGCGGTGACAAATCACATCAACTTATAGACATGTCCCGAGCAGTTGCCGAGCCCTCAAGCCCCGTTGTCCAAGTCAAAAAGAAACCACGAGCTAGATTAAATATGGTCAGGTGTACTCGATATTGATTTGGCAGGGTCAATTGTAACACCCAAAGTTCGCATCTGGCCAGCCAAAACATTTAACAGATGCACTCGATACGGTCCTCCTTACTCTAAGCGTACGGACATGCAATGCGAGAGCAAGTACGATGAAACGGCATAATTGAGGGTTGGTTCAGCGATTCTATTTCTCTACTCTTCCATGTTGATTGTCATACCCAACTGTATCGCTAGCTTAATTGATTGCATCTTGCAAAAGCAGGATGAAGTTCGCGATATGTACCAGATCCTTGTTTATCCAGAGTTCTTTGAACTCAAAGCCCAACACACCCTGCGATGGAGTTCATTTCATGTCGCATGCCAGAGAGACTGGAGGACTGGTGTCCTTTTGATGTCGGATATCAAATCAGATTTGCGCAGCTCGAATTTCTACGGGAGCTTGCCTCTTCACTATGCAGCCGCCTAATGATTACCGGACGTATGCACGCTGCTCTTCGATCATCGAGAGTAAGTCGACCTAGACAAGCAGGGCTGCAATGTAGAACAGCAGATCATCATGCAGGCATGGATGGCCATGAGGAGATTTCAGATCTACTTGCCCTCGTGTCTGCGTTCCAACATCAGCACCCGGAGATGTTGCACAAAAAAGTATCCCAACAGGCCCAGATGGCAGTCTGCAAGTGGGCGCATGCTTTAAACACTTAAATTCTGACCCTCACTGAGAGCAACTCTCGTTACCATCCTCTTTTCGCTCCTTCAACACCCCACTGCCTATCTAGCAGTAAGCCTAACCAGGTACCTCCGGCTTAATAACACCCTGCTTGATCAAGCCGGTATAGCTCCAGTACTCCCTCTGTATTCCCTCACCATCGATAGCAGCCGTAGCGTAGGAAATGGCGGTCCAGAACGCTAAAAGCTGTCAATACCATCTAACGCAAGCTTATGGTCTGTACTTACTTCCACCGCTCAGATACTCATTCCAAGCGTATCTCTGGGTGTTGAAGATCTCCGCGCGTCCTGCGAAGGTGTTGTTGTACATAGTCTGCAGCGATCACTTGCCCACAAAGTTGGGGAACTTGGTTTGGTTAGCGATGATTTGCGCCTGGCCACAGAATACGGAACTGACGTAATTGGCGTAGATACCAGCAGCGGCAAAGTAGTAGACGTGAGGACTGAGGACCACATTGTCGGTGGCCTTGTAATAAGGCGCCCAGGATTCTGTGACCTTGAAGCTATCTCGTATGACCGTGGGGATACGGGAATCGACCCTCTTAATGCGATCCAGGACGCCAAAAAGGTACTCGTTGACCCAGTCAGCACCCTTGACGGTGAGACCGGCAGATTTGCCAAAGCCAACAAGGTTTTTGTCCGAGGCCTCGTTCAGAGGAGAAATTGAAAACTTGTTGAGGCTCAGATGTGAGCCCTTGACATAATCGAGGATACGATCCACAGCGAGCCAGGAATACGCCAAGTTGGTCTGGTTGAAAACCCATGCATCGTGTCTGAAGGTCTCGCCGATGTCGAGAGAGTTCACGCCACCAGGCAAATTATGCAGGCCGATGATGACGTGCATATTGTAGCGTTTGACGGCATAGGTAGCAATGCGGTCCAGAAACTGCACTTGATTGCCAGAGTACAGTTCGGAGCCAGGCACCTTGACCCATGCTACATATTTTGTAGTGATGCGCAACGTGTTGACGCCAACGCTAGCAAGCAAGTTGATGGTGGTCAAGTTCAGGAAGCTAGCGTAACTTGCCTCGAGGACGGGTCCGCACTGTTTGCCTAGAACTGGGCAGAGAGACTTTGATCCGTCAATATTGGAGTCTTTCATTTGAAGATATTCGGATACTTTCCCACTCATCCAATACACTTCATCACCAACTTGTGACCACCAAATGGGATCGTGAGTGCGCTCTTTCTGGAGCTAGCTCCGAGGTCCACACCACTGGACTTGTATGTCCTCCAGTCAATGAACTGGCCAACAGTGCTGTATGAGTTGGGTGGCGGCTTGTAGTCAGACGGATAACCTTTCGTGTCCCCTTCTCGACCCGGATACATCTGGGGCAGACCAAAAGTAAGGCCAACCAGAAGAGCGGCAGCAAGCATATTGCGAACCATAGCGAGGACAGAAAGAATGGCAGGAGCCCACAGATAGGGACCTCAGATAGAAGGGTACAGATGGATGGTCCATACTTAAGGACTCCACCATGTTAAATGCCGATAGCCAAGATAAACATCGCAACACCCTTACCACTCGATACTCACTAGGGGAGATACCGACATCTCTTGATACGTCTCGCGTTCTTCGTTCTTTGGAACGCAAATTTTGGGTATTGTTGTAGTTGGTCAGTAGCAGTCATACCCTTCATGAACCCTGCCGGTTCTTGGTCATCAATAACCTGTCAACGCGGATTGAACCAAACACTATTGCTCAGTCTCTTCACGAATACCTCATGGACATACATATGCTGTTACAAGAAGCAGAGACTGCGCGGGGTCCAAATTGCTTGCCTTTATTGTCACGGTGCACTTGCCAGTAACGCGCAGCACTGTGAGCCAGTCGGCCTTTCTATCTCATGCTATTCAATTACGACCAGTAACGCGCGAGCTGGAAAGTCAATAATCAGGCTTTTTAGACGTCTTGGTAAGGCTGGCAGCGCGTGTATTACTGTGCGGACCTGGCTAGCCTCCAACAGCTCAAGAAGGGCAAAAGTCAGGAACAACACGTTTGAAGAACATTGTAGATGTCGAAACACCCAAGTATACGTGTCCCGCGGAGATGCGTCTAAACATACTCCAGCGATTGATGATCTCGTCCAGACTTCCTTGACCAACGGCAGGAATGTAACCATGACATGCATGATGATGTCGCCTTTGATGCAGGCTCAACGCTTAATGTTGACTACGAACACACATCTCGTTAAAAATCTGCTGGAAGGGAAAATCAAAAGTTGCTGAGACTAGAATGGTGGGCAGAGAATTTGAAGTAGTGCAAGCGACGTGGTACATGCAAAATGAAACACGTGAACGGGCGAAAGGAAACGATGCAGCTGTTGGACTTAAACGTACAACTGACAGAATCAATGAAGAGGTGCAAGAACCGTGCTTGACGGCCAAAGCACTTTACATAACCTCGAGTGGTCAGCAGTACAAAGCACAGAGTGTCTGATTGTCATAGGTAGCAACCAGCAGGTCTCGTGGCCCCAAATAGTCTCATATGCTGGTGTGGACCCCGAACTTGGTGTCTTGCTTTGACAAGTGAGTGGAGGCGTTTCTGGCTGCCAAGTCCTGTCGACACTGCTAATGTTGTTCTACCACACCTGTTGATTAGGCCCCGTAGTATACCACCATGTACGACCATTATGGTTGTATTGTAAGCAAGTAAGATACCCAAGGTAAATTGCGATGTTGTGTACACGGGCACTTCCTGGTGACTCGCTTGAGACCGAGATCTGGCTTTGATCGACAGAGGAGCCACATGCTGGTGGCAGATCTAATCTGCGTCGAACTTCACATGGCCTCACAGTTGCGATGTGCCACAAGCCAAATGTGCGATGGAATCTGCACACTGAGGAGCGACTTAGGTGAGGTGACGTTCGCCATAGCCACAACGTGTTCGTGGTCGAGATTTCGGCCAACCCACGAGCCGAGAGGTATATGGCTGGGCATGGCAATTTGACAGATGTCTTGCGAGTGTATGCCTCGGCAGGTTTCGGGGAGGTTGAAGTGGAGTGCAAGATGACTGGCAGAACGGGCTGTCGCTGCCAGGCCCAAACCATGGTACAGGTTGAGTCCAGCGATTGAACGTCTAGAACTGTGTTCCACAACTTTATCCTTTCTCGCCGGCGAGGAGGATCCGGTCAAGTGCACTCCATGGCTGCTTTTATGCTGGCGTACAGTAATGTTGACGCGCTCTAGTCGGCAGCACAATATCCTAGCTCCACAGTGAGGGAGTGGGCGGTCTTGAGGCGGCAGGTGAGCACATCAGAACATGCACGACGACGCAACAAAGAAATCTCTGTCTCTGCCTAGAACAACGGCAGAATGGCCATCTGCAGCGACGATAGGCCCAACGTGCCGGGTGTGGAGATGGGTAGCTATCGGTATCGATAAGTGGATAAGCAGCGAGCGCAAACTCTGAGCGTCCCTGCCGCGCGGAAGCCTGCCGCGCCCAGTAGGAAAAGGCACAACGTGCAGCAGGCCCACAAGTAATTTCCTGCACATGTTGAGAGCATTTTTGGTGATGCGATGAAGAGAGCCCAGAGAGCTGTGGGGGTGCGGACCAGTGGGTTCGAGTGGACAAGCGAACGAGTCGCAGTGAGACGGCCGGTCACAGTGTTGTCACATTGACGCTCCGGTCGATGCCCTACAGGCGCTACGTCGCAAATCGGCGCACAGCAGGTTTTGGCAGTCGCTGGCCAGCAAGCAGTGGAGCGATGAGAGGACCAATTATGCGCCTGCTAGAGCAGACTTTGAGTGCCCACGGCTCCACGCAGCCTGAGTGGCGGACCAAGCTTTCGCAGTGCGCTGCTCTGGTCTGGCAGCATCACTCACCCGCCCTCTGGAGTGACGCTGCCATTTCCACGTGTTTCGTGGTTGACGTGTGGTGACATTTGGTGCCTGTGCCTGAGGTGATTGAGGATGAGGCGCAGAGCTGTTGTTTCTGACGTGTTTCGTTGTGCGTTTCGCTCAGCTCGCAGCCATCCCCTGGCAGGGCAAGACGCAAAATCGAGCGTTCCTGACGATCAGTGCAGCGCCGTGCCGCGATTCGTCGGTTCTCGGCCGGCAGCCTGCCCCTTGCGGAAGCGTGAGACAGGTCAGCTTGCGTGGTGCCTGAGAGCTTGACCACATCGAGGGGCGGGCTTGAACACCTCTTGCAGCACCGTGGAAAGCAACTGGGCTCTGGTCGCAGTCCTCGCCGTCGCGCCCAAGAATGGCCCAAAGGGCTCAAAGGGTTCAAAGCGCTCAAAGCGCTCAAAGGGCACAATTTGAGATGTGCCCCAGGTCCTTTCACATGTGCCATCTACTGGGGGTAAAGCAGCGTGGGTGCGCAGGCAGTCTCGAGCGCGACGGTGGATGACGGCGCCAGGCTGCTGTCGAGTCTGACCAACGCAGCGCCGTTCCCTCAAAGGCAGCCGGGCCGAAGGCGTGGACGTGCAGCGCGGCCACGTTGGACGGGGCGCCTGTGCTGCTGCTAGGCGACAAGGATGCAAACGGGCGTGAAAGCGAGCGGAGGATGCGAGCGCGGCGCTGTGCGTTGCCAGGGGTCGGAGGCGCTAGGCACGCAGCCCACAAGTTACTCTGCGCTGCGCTGCGTAGCTCTTCTCTTTCTCCACCACCACCCAACACTCTCACTCACTCTTTATAACCCGCCGCTCCTCCTGCCCTGTTCACTCTCTACAGGCTTGAGGTCTAGCACTTACTCACTTTCATTTTCCCACACATTCCTTCACGGAGATCCAGCATCTCCATCAGTCTTTACGACACAAACACCGCCAGTCTCTACACGCTGAACTGCTAGCCGGTTCACCAACAGACTCTCTCTCTACCAACATCTGCTATCCAGCCAAACAAGCTTAACCAGCAAATTCTACTACCGACAACATGAAGTCCTCTCAGGTTCTCGCTTCCGTCCTTTTCGGCTCCATCGCCGCTGCATTCCCCTTCAAGCGCGACCTCATCACCAAGACCGAGGTCGAGGTCGAGACAGTCGTTGTCTACACCACCGTCTGGGAAGACGACCTCCCCGTAGCTGAGGCCACCACCACCGCTGGAGGCTACTTCTACGAGCAGCCCACCACGGTCGAGACCACCCCTGCTGCTACCTCCACTCCCGCCTACACTCCCTCTCCTGTCCAGGAGCCCTCAAGCGTCTACACTCCTCCTGTTCAGACCTCCGCCGCGCCTTCCTCCACTGCGGTCGTTGTCTCCTCTGCTGCGCCTGCTCCTAAGCCTATTGAGACCTCGTCCGCACCTGCCCCGGCTGCGCCAACCACTACCGAGGCTGCCTACACTCCCGCCCCTGCCCCAGCTGCGCCAACCACCACTGAGGCTGCCTACACTCCTGCTCCTGTCTCCTCTGCTGCCCCAGCTGCTGCTGATTCCGGCGCCACTGGCTCCACAAGCACTGGCGAGTCCTTCACTGGCGTCGACCTGACCATCAACCCCCTCACCGGTGCTCTCGGCGCTTGCGGTGAGCCCATGCACGCCACTGACATGTACGTTGCTATCGCCCAGTCTGCATGGGGAGCCTCGACCTACGACACAATGACCGGCAAGGCCACCAACAAGTGGTGCGGACAGAAGATCAGGATTGAGTACAACGGCAAGTCCGTCGATGCTAAGGTCATGGACATGTGCCCTGGTTGCGCCGGCCACGACATTGACCTCTCTGACGCTGCTTGGGCTGCCATTGGCATGACTGAGTGGACTCGCGTCAAGGGTAGCTGGTCCATGATTAACTAAGCGCCCAGTCCACTACCTCTCCTTCGCCAGCCTTTGGCACAGCTAGCTGAAGCGTAGCAAGACTACGCTATGATCAATATACCCCAAGATTTCGCTAGCGCAGGCTGGTCAGCGCTTTGCACGACACGTTACGATATGCCTTCCCATATTTTGCATAAGCGGATCAATCATCCGGAGTCAAGGAAAAACAACCATCAGGTTTTGGTTTGGTTCGCTCAGAACGTGACTTCTACCACTTAGATCTCATGATGTATATGGGGATTTGCTGGTCGTTAGAAGTCGACTGTTCTTTTCACACTTTCTTGTCTCTCCTTGACAAACATTTTCTTCTTCTTCGTGTACACACATTTATCTAGGGTTGGTGTATGGATTGGATACCCATATACTTTGGACATTGAGATGTGAAGCTCAATCAGCAATCGTTTGGTCTACCAAAAATGACAATCATTTAAACAAACACATCTTTTCTTGCCCCTTTCATAACCATCCTTGTGTTGCCACGAGTCGCACTTACCCAAACCAGCACGAGGACAGTTATTTTCGCAATTACGGATTGCGATCGTCGAGGTCACCTCCGAGTGTGCCTCCGACTTTGTGGCAGTGCTCGCACGTTCCTGCGATCCACATTCCTGAACAAGTTCAGCCGCAACAGCGCATCCAAGCGCTGGTTGACGGGGCACCGACTCACGGTCTTTCTTTCAACAGCTGAACCTGGGACATCACGTCATGCTCTCCACTACGTTACGCAGGCTCAATGAGCAGAGAGGAAAACCAATGAATCACAATTCACCGGTTGCACTATTTCACCCAACGCTGCGCCCCGTTAATATTCGCAGATTCCAGGTCGTTGGTTTTGCTCTGTTGTTGGGTCTCACGAGTCGGCACGGGGCAGCGAGGATTGCAAGCACAGAACTATTGGTTTGTGGTTTCAGGTGCTGCACCGGTGACAAGCCCGGCAGGGGTCCTGACTCTCAAAGTCTGGACGTGCGGTTTCTTGTTTGTCAACTCCACGATGTTTCGGAAGGCCTGTCCTGCAATAGTTTGAGTTTGCCAGGGTCTGGATGGCCACGTTCGTGGCGCTGCACATGGCTGTGCGACTGTAAGTGTGGTGAACTGTCACGTGAGCTTTGGCCCGAGATCTCTAGGTGGGTGCGATTGTTTGGATTGAAGACCAGAGCAGAGCTGGAGGTTTAATTCAAGGACTTGGAATAATGATGATATCGGGCCGCTTAGTCTGGTGGCCATATATCAAAACCTACAAGCAGTCCCATGGAGCCACGCACTGTTGCGGTTAGTAGAAGCTGTGCCAAATTAGACTCTGGAATATGTAGGCATGATATAGAGTCCTTTTACAGTTTCTGGCAGAGCACCTTGTGTTATTTGGCGGATTTGTCTCTCGAAAAGCAGGTGAGATCGCATACAACCTCGAATATATAAAATTTAGTCGGTATCAATCTGCCGGTCATTTGCAATAAGGCAAGGTCTTTTGAAGATGGGCTTGCCGAACCGGCAAACTGCCTCTCCAGGTGGTGCTGCGCTCAAAACGTGAAGAGATATTAGTCGTACCTTCCGAATACATGACTGACTGTTGCGTCGAGATCCCGCAAGGTATGTCGCACTCCTGGGCCACTCAGCAGACCCAGCATACTCTTCTTGTGTATAGTCCAGCGCAGAATCGCCCCTGAAAAGAAAACTTACGGTCACCCTTTTAGTATCTGACTGCCCCAGGCTATCAATGTACCGATATTGCTGAAGACCTCATCGCCTCGGGGCCACTTGGACCTTACAATATAACTCGTTATGCCTCGATAGAGTAGACCGCGGGTTGGTCCGCAGGTGTTCGCGCGTTCGTAGGATACAGACTTTTGATTGGCAGGAGATTGAAGTTATACAATTTAATCACAAAGCAAAGTGCTTCATCTGCGCGTTGATAGCAGTACAAACACACTGTCTTCTTTCGATAGTTGATTGTATGTATACTTCCGGCTCTTAAACACATACACTATACTGGAAACAAAACTCTCAATCATCGTCATCTCCAGCTTCAGTGCTACTGTCCTTGCGGTAACGATGCCTGTCGGGGGTAAGTGTTCTCGGAGGAGATGAGGGAGGTTGAATAAGAGCTGACGACCTCGTAATTGAAGAAGCTGCTATCGCTCCATGCCAGCTTTGTGAGGCGAACCAAACCGTCGCGTCGAAATTGCTTTTAGCGGAGGGATCAACCATGGCCTATGGGAGGCCGAGCTACTCAAGATTTGTATGGAATAGAGCTGGAAGAGACGATGTATAATAAAGAATTGATAGTGCCAGATGACGCGACGTACTCCTGGAGCAATGCACCTCTTACTCACGTAAACCCACTTTATCTTCCTTTGAAGGCCTTTGTCATAGGTGCCTGTGGTATCGAGAGGATTGGAAATCTTGTTCGAGAGTGACGATACGTCGATCGTTGTTCGAATTTCCGTCAAAGAATGAGTAGGTTAAGGTGGATGGCAGGTGCTCACTACGGAGTCGTGCCAAGTTCGACTCCGTGATGCGCGAGACTGATATCACGAGCTTACCTGATCGCCAGGCTGTTGCGTGGACAAGTTGTAGAGAAGCTATATCCGTGTGGTTGAAGACGCGCACTGAGTCATTATTGACTCGTGCTAAGATGGATGTTGATATCCTGAGAACATGAGTATGTAGTTGCCTGGAGGGATTCTGGGTGCAACGACATTCATTTAGTAATCCCTAAACTTCCATCGCTCTTGTCTCTACCTCCATAGCTGCTGCACTGGCAGCTCCTGTGCGCAGTTTCGATTCCAAGATCACGCCTGAAGCTCGATGGGGCCACGCCAGCTCTAACGATGAGCGGGATCTTGACAAATTGATGGTTAGATGGGATTCCAGCAGTACTGAGGATAAGAGGCATATCATTGATAAAGACTGAGAGCGTGGCAAGAAAAAGGTTGGATCGTTCCTTCCTGTGTTGTACGGTTGATTGATTGATGGACTTGCCTCATAGCTTGCTGGGATTGTGGCAGCACCGAGGACAAGCGCAATATTGTCGATACTGGCTGAGATTATGGGAAAATCAGTACAGTAAAAGGGAGAAGAATGTGACTATGGGAGTACTGAGGACAAGTGAGAAACTGTGGATTGTGGAGTGACATGCACACTGAACATCAGCGTTTATCGACTCTAGGAGACGATGACGCAAGAACAAGGTCGTCGAATAGATGCAAGGAAATATTCGAAGGGCAGCAGTCTTTCTGCATTTCCCATACCTACCGTGCATCTCATTCACGACAACTTGAACGATCAGTGCATCGTATAGCATCGTACAGCAGCGTCCACGGTGGAGCTCCTGCATCAACCTGACTCACAGAGCACATTGCACCGTCGACAAAACAAGTCAGACCGGCCTTTACTGATCCATCTGACTTTCATCTGCCGACCGTTCTCGAACATCAGGTTGAGCTCAACAACAGTACATCGAAAGACACTACTCCACACTTCTAGCCTCCTTCAATTGCTCACAGCACCTGCCTAATGCGGCAAGTTGTTCACTCCACTTTCAAGCCCACGACAACAAATTTTATGGCGTGCCAGATGCCCAATTGTGGGCGTCAATATGCACCAGGTGTAGCGTAGTTGTGGGAGTGCTAGCAGAGCAGAGCCGAGGCGGGCGCATGTGAAATGGCGTTGACTGATGAGAATTGGGCGTGTGGTGGCGGGAAGCGCCCGCCGAGCACGTGGGGTCGTGTCGGTGCTTTTACCGGGTGAGTGGGCGGAGAACGGAGAACTGGAGACTGGTGGACGCGTCCGTCCGAGCGTGCCTTTGTCCGATGTCGTTGGAAATGTCGTGTGGTCTGTCGTGATTGATCGCCATGGTGTTGCAGTGGTGATGAGATGTCAATGACGTCTACAATTGGTGTCGTGGCGCTTGCATGTGGTTATGCTGGAAACTCGGGTGTGATACCAAGATCACACATTCGTGTGGCAACATGTGAGGAAGTTGATAGATTAACAGTGTGAATAAATATCTGTGTTGATGTTGAAATTTCATAGATAGTGTTGAGTGTGGCAGCCTAATTCGCCGTGTGATGCTCCCAAAATCTCAGCCCAAAGCTTTTCCTAGCAGTTCCTCATCCCAGATGTCGGTCTTGAAGGGTATAATACGCAAGCAGTTGCAATGTATATCGCTTTTGTGTTCAAGTCGTTCGTCCAAGTCCCGCCGCGCCAAAGCGCTTGCCTCCTCTCGTGATCAATCGTCAATATCCTGACGCGTGTTACGTATGTACGGTACTGACACGTCCTGGCGTGTCGTTCTCGTCGCTCATCATGCTGGTTCATCTATGCAAACATGCTAGCACCGCCCGACTCGATGGCCTCAATCTCAGCTTGAGACCAAGTCATCTGCTGAAAGCGTGCGGGAAGCTCGGAACGGTCGAAGTAGAAGCCCTTGCCTGCCTCAACAGGGCCAAGGGAAGAACCGGGTGTGCTGCCAACGCCGCTGGAGTAGTCCCTCGACTGGTTCAGCGGACCGTGTTGCTGTGCCTTTTGGCGGTAGCTGGCGAAGGACTCAGGAAGCGAATGAGTTGGGGAGGCTGGGTGAGCCTGAGGGGTGTGGTCGACGTCTGCACACATTTGTTAGTCATTAGCTAGATATGACAGACAATCAGCACGTACGGGTGGGAGTGGTGCGCTTGCCCAGGAAGCGGATCATGGGCTGGCGGCCAGCCTGGAGGACCTTGGTTGCGTTCATTGTGGATGGATGAGGTGAGGATGGTATGAGCCGAGGTCGACAATTGCAGTGCGCAGAGGACAAGAAGGTGTGATTACAAAGTGGTAGCAGTGGACGAGGGCACGTAGGCTGATGGCAGCGAGCTGATTGAGAGAGTGAAGGGAGCGTAGGCAGTGGTGGTGATGGAGGGGGGCCGGACGTGACGACGAAGCATTAATGTTATCCACGTTCGCGGCGCGAGCTGCGATGCGCTAAACGCCGAAGACGCCATTTTTCCCACTTTCCGGCCCTCTCCACACATGCCTACGCCCGGAGAAGATCGTCTCATAATCGACTGACATGTGTTGTCGTGCTCATGCGTATTTCTAAGCGATTTCGCACGGCACTGCGCAAAATAGACATCCCGTTGTGCGGAGAGCTCCACAATCTCTCTGCAGTCGCGTTACCTTGCCATTTCTGGTTTCACTGGATTTCTGCAAGCGTACCGCTCCCCGCCAATTGCGTGCCGACATTCCTTATCGACCCCACGATTTACAACGGGAATTGCATATCGATTGTGTTGGGCCCAGGTCTGGCTCTCCCTTCCCTGCTCCTCCAGAATACACTCAATGCACGAGTTGCTCCTCTATGGCCAAGTGTCGGCCGCACGCCATGATCAAGTCTTGAAGATTCTTGCGGGGGTTGCTGCTATGCAGCCCCGCCGTGTACTCCAGCGGCGCATCATCTACAAGCCTGAGCGCGAGCCGGAGGAGCCTGGCTCTCACTTGCGGCGCGGCGGTACTCAGGCCGTTGCTGTCAAGCAGAAGCAGCAGGCTACTACACCTACACAGCTCTACTACACGCACTTGGTACAGAACCTATCAGAGAAGGACTTTGGGAACGGTGACAATGAAGCAAGTGACACTTTGTCTGCCGACGTGGACTTTGAGGGCAGCGAAGAACCAAAATGGTCGACTTTGTTCGAGGACATACCAGACACTGGGGATAGAGGGGTATCAATACGCTTCACCAACAGCACTGATCTTATTGGGGGTAACCCTCACACCTTCATGACTACTTCAGGACCGAATCGGTAATATTGTCCCTTGTACCCTGCTGCCATGTCTGACCAGGTTGTAGCTTTGTCACTGAGTACTACATCGAGGGACATCGCTTTGTCCACGGCAACGTTGTCATCTTCCTCCACCGCATACTCCACGAGCCCGGCGTCCGGAACCTGCAAACAGAACCGAAGGTCAACCCCCCCGCATTCGAAGCCCTCCAGTTACTGGATCAGAGCGGCACATACATACTTGAGGCAAAGGTGCGCGTGCAAGACTTCAAAGATGCGTCCGTGTTAGAGTCTGGCGTCAACGAGCTCAAGGCGTTCCAGACGTCAATGAGGGGCTGCGTAGAATTATCACTACCTGATCGTCTCGCGATGGACACACGAGTGAAATACAAGCCGCCACCGGGTGTTGTTACGAAGGCCCAGGTACAACAAGCGCAGGCGCAGGCGCAAGGTCAAACGCAGAATCGCTGAAGTATTCTTTTTGCAGCTTTGTCAGCTTTAATGAGTCGGCTTAAGAGCTTATGCCTGAAGGCATTATTGATGACGACTATGCCTGCATAAAGGTCAAAACGTACAGACGGAGCCTAAATCACACAGAGCTACATGTGCGTTCCCAGTGCTTGCTCAACATACCACTACATCCACGAAGCAGGTCTAGCAAGTATCGATTCGTTTATGCAAGGCTAGTCACAAAATCGGGATATGGTTTTGTAGCTCTTCACAACGAAAGCAAGCCCATGCAGGTAGAAGACTCTAAACCTTATATAAATCATAGCCCAGAGCCGCACAAGCTCAAGATAGGGTTTTCTAGTAAAAATCTCAAAGCTTGTGCATTACACGGCGTGCCTCGCTGATACAGTTTGCGATTTCGCTGTCGTCCCAGATTCTGTGTGCAGTGCATTTAACCAATAAAAAAATCGAACTATTTCAACAGTCAAGCGACTGTTAGAGTATGCGAGCCCTGAATAGAAAGACATAGTATGGTCTGTGATAACAGCACGTTGCAAGTGAAGCACGTGCTAGCGCGAAAGCGCGTCTCGCGTCTGATTTGCACATGCTGAATGGCAGCCTTGTCTAACCCAACAACCTACAATCACACATCAACAACATATCGACTTGCGCGGCCAATTTTGGAGACTATTGCAGTGACTGAGGTGTAGATATGGCTGAAAGGCCCAAGGTCAGGAAGCGACCGAGCGCCGGCGAAAAAGAGGTTTCTCCTCCTTCAGCGAAGAGGCGGCAGCAGTCGCACACGACAAGTGAGCTGCAACATCAAGACCACGGTGAATGCTATTGACACGCAACTCAGACAAGGCAGTCGCTAGTTTCTTTACTCCTACGTCAAAGAAGGAACCGGAAAAGATGACATGGCGGGTTGTGAAAGACAGCCTTCTTGTTGGGAGATACAAAACCTCAGCTGCAGCTCACGCGGCCAAGAAAGCAAGATGGAGAATAGCAGCTTTTGACTTCGTAAGTCTGCTGGGAACCACATCCAGCTCGAGTTTTTGAGTGCGCCTCATGACTAATGTTGTCATGCAGGACTCAACTTTAGTTACACCTGCATCTGGGAAGAAATTTGGCCGCGATGCTAGCGATTGGAAATGGTGGCACAGCAGCGTTCCAGGGAAACTCAAGGAACTTCATGAGGAAGGGTGAGACACGACATGAAGCGTCTGCACGTCACGATATCTGTACTGACCCGGGTGTGTCGAACAGATACCTTCTTGCTGTAGTGAGCAATCAAGGTGGTATCAGCCTCAAGCCAGATCCGAAGACGGTCAAGTCTGACCAGAAACGATTGGCGGATTTCAAGGGCAAAGTCTCGGCAGTGCTTAACCAGCTTGATCTACCTGTTACCGTATACGCAGCTACGGGTCGCGACGGGTACCGCA
The DNA here is from genome assembly GCA_012274445.1 of Sclerotiophoma versabilis. Lineage (NCBI taxonomy): Eukaryota > Fungi > Ascomycota > Dothideomycetes > Pleosporales > Didymellaceae > Sclerotiophoma > Sclerotiophoma versabilis. Next base: position 1,412,594 of record JAAROD010000093.1, read on the forward strand.
AACCGCGAGTGGGAATGTGGCAAGAACTGTTGGAAGACCACGACCTCGAAGGTGTAGATTCTGTTGACTTTGAGAACTCCTTTTTTGTTGGAGATGCCGGTGGTCGTGAGGCAGTCACTGACATATCTATGAAGGACCACTCATGTGTCGACAGGTACGCTGCAGCCTCTAAAACTTGCATCGCGACAAGGAATTACATTGTACTAAACTCAATCCAGGGATTTCGCGGCCAACGTGGGCATACCGTTTCATACGCCAGAGGAGTACTTCCTGCAACAAACTCCTCAGCCATTTGTAAGGGACTTTGATCCAACCGCTTTCGTAAACAAACTGGCCGGGAGCTCAACACCTGCAAGTACGTTGAGGGATCAGCAGCCACACGGAACATAGTGCTTTAAACAGAGCAGTCCAGACACTGACTTGAGTGTAGATCCGATAATTACGAAGACTGACGTCTTGGATATTCTTCTTCTTGTCGGTAGCCCTGGTGCTGGCAAGTCATCTTTCTATTGGAGGCATTTGCAGCCACTGGGATATGGTCGTGTAAACCAAGACATCCTCAAGACTGTACGTGCTTAGGCATCCTTTACGTGCATGGCGGCACGTGCTGTACCACCCACCTCTCGGCACGTTGAGTAACATTTTGAAACAGCGCGAGAAATGCGTGAAAGCCGCCACGGCGCTCATCGAAGAGGGGACGAGTGTAGTGGTTGGTACGTTATTTCGGCACCCCGCCTTGTCGACATAACTTTGCATACCAGCATGTATACTAAAGGCTTCTAGACAATACCAATGCCGATCAAGACGTACGCACCGTATGGGTGAATCTGGCAAAGAAACACTCAATCCCTATTCGCTGCGTACTTTTTACAGCACCGGCTAAGCTGTGCGAACACAATGACAGTGTTCGCGCGTTGAATCGTAGTTCAGAAGTAGGTTTCTCAACACTAGCCGCTAGCCCAGGTACCGGTTCAATGTGCCTGCCAGATGAAGTTACTCTGGCACGCGACAGAATGCTGGCTAGCGTCAACCGCATTGCGGAGAATCGTCCCCGGGCTTCCATCGGTGCTCGCTTGCAAACTATTGACATTGTTAGCTAACTGCCTTCAGACCAATCCCGAGAACAGGATAATGTTGCCGAAGCTTGCGTTTACGAGCTTCGCGTCAAGATACCGCGCCCCAACACTGGAGGAGGGGTTCAAAGACATTATCAAAGTAGATTTCGAGGTAAGTGTTGTACAACCGCGAACTAGATATCCTTTGTGGCAGTGTGGTGTACAGAACCAGATGCTAACCGAGCGAAGTTCACTGGCTCTAATGTCCATATGGAAACATGGAGCAAGTACTGGATATGACTGGGGAAGGAAGGCTCCACGTCGAAGTCAACTGCCAGGATAATCCTGATGTTAGAAGATTTTCTGGCGCGAACGCTTACGACGACTCGCTGCGCCCAGTGTGATTACAGCAGTCCTGCCCGGCATCACGGTGCAGCAAACGATATGGTAGGGCTTATTCGAAGCGAGATCACGCTCGCAGCTCCAGTATCTCCGAGGCACTCAGTAGCGAAGTTAGCATCTACCACATGTTCCACACTCAATGTTCCGCAGTACATGCAATGCAGTAATGCTGCAGCCCATGCTCAAGTATATGTACATGACAGACGATCAAACATAAGTAGATTGCGTAAGCCGGCATGCAGATGGGGACATCCACGGAAGTCTATGCGACAAATCATCGTGAACATGGGAAATACCAGACCGATGACATAAAGGGTACCTTGTGCGATTGTGCAAATACTCGGAGTGCCGTTGGCCGGCGGTACTTCCGTTATCGATAGCAGAGCGATAATACTCCACTTGTGCCTTTTCCGGATAGTCAACCTTTGCAGAAAGATCGGCGAGAGCTAAGTCAGAGAGGTCCACGTTGCATGTTCGAGACCGCCAGACGCAACGAGCCGTCTGTTCCATCTTCAGGAAGTTCTCAATCGGCATTGGCGTCACTGACAGCTCGCATTGCTGTTGACCGGTGGTCAATCGCGTGAAAGCACGTGGTTGCAAAGTCACGAAGTACCTAGGTGGCCAAAAAGTTTGCCGAGTTCCATCGTTGGTAAAGGAGCAGTGCGGGCGAGCACATGCTCAGGAACCGAACTTCATGCAAGTTGAGCGTTGCAGACCTGGGCAAACGGTGTTCTCCCGCCCGTCTCTGCATGTTGGTGCAGGCAGTTGCCGTGCCGCGGTCGCTCGCTCCCTCCAGAGTCCGTAGGAGTGCTGTGAAAGCGCCGGACGACAGCCGGTTTGAGACCGGTCCGACACGGCGAGCTGTCTGTCGTCATGATCTGAGCTGCGAGCATGGTGGAGGCAGCCTACTGTTCCCAAGCACCTGTTACCGAGTTTGAAATCGCGCACTAATATCTCGATACGGCATGGTGGTCGCCCAGCATCAGAGATTTTGGTGAACTGCGATTCCAGACACGGCACGGATTTCCACTGCACACGAATCAACAGCCCCGTCTAATGTGGTTTGAATTGAAACTCCTTGCAACCTTTACAAAAAAGTGTGAGCACTATCGCAGGAACCCGCTTCTGTAGAGTGAAAAAGGAAAGGTTCAAACGTTTTCGTAAGCGATGCGTTGGCCGCTGAGGTCAGTGAGGCTTGCAGCTTGGAAGATTCAGAAGTCTTCCAAAAACCACACCAAGCCATGGCCAGTAAGCGCGGTAAGGAACAATACCAATCAGGCACCGTTCAACGATTAGCGTTCCAACAAATCCTTCCGATTTGTCTGGACACTCCTGGCTTATACGCTGGGCTGAAAGGCTCTCCCAGCCTCCCCCAGGCACACCCGCACGATGTCAGAGTCAGGTGCCAGAGGGCTTGCAAAAAGGGAGTCAATGATGGTGGACTGCGCAAATGGGAGCACCCGGTGTTTGATTGTTTTGTAGCTCTGACAACGGGATGGTTGGCTTGTTTTCTCAGAGTTTTGGCGCCTCCGCGGCCCAATCCGCCAGTGTGTCTCGACCAAGCGGGAAGACGACGGGAGGAAAGCCGACGTCGACACCCGCAGCCAAACACTGCCTGTCGATGTCATCGCCGGAACACGGACAAGGGCGAGCAGAAAGCGCCCCAGTCAAGAAGAGGAATACAACCGCGGGCACCTGTGAACCACTCCTCATCCTTGCGCTGCCCCGGTAATCTGTCAAGTTGAGCCACGGTTGCACGCACATGGGAAAACTGTCAGAGACCACAGCGCTGGTAACACAGGGACATCAGGTCGGCAAAGCAGTGAGAAAGCGCAGACTCAACACCTGCAAATGGACGGCAAAGTTTGCGAAAAATAGAAAATGCAATGACTGTGTTGTGGGAACCGTTGTGCCTGCATGGCCTTACCCACCCGCAAAAGCTTTTTCGAAACTCGTCAACAGCAGAGGATAGAGTTCGCATGGGACCGGGGTATTTTCAACGCCTCCACCAACGACAGGCCTCGCATTTAGATTCGGGATGTTGAAAACTCAGAATGTCCAGACCAGAGAATGTGTGGAGCAGGTGGACGTCAAGTGTCTGCTACTACAGCAACAAGTGCACGGCGATCTTGCTGATGCCCAAAACAACGGCGCAAATGCTGCGAGCAAGCACAAAGCAGCGGCGTCGATGCGTGGACTTTGCGAGGGAGCCCTGGAACAGCTTGCACAGGGCGGTGGCAGGGCATCACCAGTGCTGTGTACCGGCGAGACGACTCATGACGGCCCGCGCGAGACCGGGGAGGCAGAGTGAATGTGCCGCCAGGTCGCTAGACAAAGACAGGAATAGCTGCGGTTGAGGGTGGTGAGGGCTTGGCCTGCAGTCCCAATGGAAGGAGCTACCCTAGCTACCGCCGTGCGCCGCTGCCCACACACAAATCGTGCCCCATCCCCCGACTTTGGTTGCTGTCCTGTTTGCCCACGTCAGTCGTCACTCTTTGCCAACTTGCACTCGCGTTGTCGCTGCGCTGTCTCTCCCTCGAATCAATTGTGCGCTGGATTCTTAGATCACGAGCATACAAAAGGCCAATCGTGAGTAGCCTCTCACGTGCCTTCCGCTTTGGGTGCGCCAGCCGACGGGCGCTGACTTTGCTAGGTCTCTTTTGTAGGATAAACAGGCCAAAGAGTACATACGTGGTCCTGCTTCGTGGCACCCTCCAAGGCTTTCTTCCAAACAATCCGCGACCGCCATTCTCTGGAAGTCTGCAGTCGGCCACCAGCCATACGGCGCGAGGATTACTCTTAAGCTGGTGATGGGACCCCAGCACCCATTGTCAACACTCACGTCACGCTTCGGCAATCAAACATCAACATGCACGACCTCAAACCACTGATTCTTCCCAAGCTTGTTGCTGCGCGCAAATCATCCAAAAGCTCCCTCGATATGACGACAGAGCCAACGTCCTCGGTCTACTCCTGTGCTGATTCTGGTTTCTATTCGGCTTCTGAATGCTCCACACCACCCACGCCAAGTCTCTACGCCCGAGGCCACTTTCGCTTTCCCAGCTCAGCTTCTTCGCTCTCATCAAGTCCGCCAACTCATGAGATTGCTGAAGCTCCCAATGCCTCTGGCAAGCTTCCCAAGCTGACTGAGGAGCCTGTCGAGCAGGAGTACCACTATGGTCCTGAAGACACCCACCGTTGCTCATGTAGGTTATATCACTGCTCTAACATGGTCGCAAGTACTCATGCATTGTTAGGCGATACCGAGAACGGCCATGAGACCAACTGTGAGATTGCCAGAGCCTATGAATTTCAAGATGAGTACTTCCGGTCCGTGGATGCAGAGATCCGTATGGCCAAGCGTCGACGTTCCCTGGAGTCTTCAGCCAACAGCATTACCAACAAGATCGAACGCCGCTTTCCCTCTCTCTCGCGCAAAGTCAAAGAGCGCAAGAGGGCCTCGTCGAGCTTCACCAGGGTCTCTAGGAGTGAGACACCATCCCGTGTTCCGTCCACACGATCATCGTCAATCACCAGCTCCATTCGCCATGTCGCCTCCTTTGATGTATCTCAACAGTACTCTCATGTTTCTACCCCTGCTCACAGCATTGAGCATCTCAGCGAAAGCCCGGCACCCATGGAGATCGATGTTGCCAAAGCTAATACCGCGGACATCGACATCGACCCTGAGCAGGTCGACGCTGAACGTTATGCAAGCACTCCTCTTCTGCCTCCTCTGCTGATGTGCCGGGACGACTTGCCAACATCGTCGCCCCTTCAGTCGCCCACAATTGCCAATACATCACACTCCAGTGTCCCAACGCCCCTGGGTACTCCACCCGTTCGCGCTTATCCTACGCCTACACTGTCAGCTAAGCCATCAATGGCGTCCATCAAGACATCACGCCCTGGATACACAATTTCCTCAGCCGATATTCCACCCATGATGTTGGCCGACCCTGACGACAAGTGGACTAATCTCCTTGGCCACGCGAACTTTACCATCCAGCCGGAACCCTACATTCCCCACCGCTGTGACGCAGCATCATTGCGCCAGCTTTTCGCTGACTGGGAGTCTGCTCGTTGCAACTACGCGAAGCATCAAGTTCGAACCGCTGAGCACTATGGCGTGACTTCCAAACACTTCACGCTCACTGAGCAGAAGTGGGCGGAAATTGACGCTGAGTGGAAGAAGAACCACGAACTAGCCACTTCGTATGTGGCCGCCCGAGGTGGGCTTTCGCCTGTCGAGCCTCTGTCGCCTGTCGAGCCGGCCCCTCTCAGCAAGATGCCTACGCTCAGCGATCCCAAGAGCGAGGGTAAATTTCCTAAGCTCGGCGACGAAGATGTTGTCGGCCCAATGGTCCAGATTGCATCACCGATGATGCTCAAGACCCCTTCCCGGAAGCGCGCATTTTTCAAATTCCTTAGCGACCTGCTCCCCGGTTCGCTGCTCGGCCGCTCTTCGGCCGGCGTTCGAGGCCACTAGACCCCGAAGTCGCAACCATTCTATCTTGTTTATATTGTCGTGCGATTATAACCCATTGCGAGGCGTTTGCAGCATCAACTGCTGCTAGGGTTTAACGATGTACGACTTGTATGACCATTTCACGGCCGAAACCATTCGCGCCACGACCGATCCTTATCACGAATTTCCTTTGTCATTTTACGAATTTAGAGAGGTCAACTCGTTCACAGTACAACGTTTGGTATCTGTGTACCCCTTCAGTGGGATCTTTGCGTAGTTGCAAGCGGGATTGGAGGCAATCAGTCTTGTTAAAAAAGCATATCACGACATGTTACACGCAGCGAGGCTCTTCAGCCGTTTGTTCTGCTCTTTTTGTTTCTTTCTGTTAATTCAAGAGACAGCTCTCTTGTCGACGGCTATACCCCATCTTCCTTAGTCTGGACCTGATGGTGGCAAGCGCAGTCGTGGGTCATACGGCGGTTGTGCTAATACCCAAATGAGCATCATGCTCCTTTCGAATATTTCAATGTATAACTCTAATGGGTGGACATGGGGCGGAGTCTGGCCATGGGATCTAATGAGTGGCAGGTGGGACGACTGGCTTTGTGTAGCTCAAGTATACAGGTGCAACGCAACGCACCTGGTCAAGTTGGTCGAGAGGCGACAACTCAGCCACCTCCAATTGAAATGTTTACCATCATCACAACCTGTACCTGTCCCGCCTTCATACCCTTGACATCGTAGTTCTCGAGCATTACTTCGATCCTGACTGTGGTGAGCACATCTGCAATTGACGACGCTTGCATCATATGATGCACCTGTTACCTTTACCCTTACAGTACATCCGCAAAGTCTGTACTCACCACCTGTACGCCCTCATCCTGCATGCAAACCTCCACGCCCCAACACTCTACCCGCAACATCTTCTTGCGGCAACAACATATCACACTCACACCACCGCAGCCAGCCTGACAGGCTCCAGAAGCTTGCTTGAGGGTGCCATGTCTCTCCACATCTCCACTCTCGATCCCCACACATACATTTCAACCTCGAAAATCATCCCTGACAATCTCACGTCATGTGTCGAATCGACAAGGCTGGACTGAAAAAAGCGGGGCTGGTGAGATGGTACAAGGGCCTCGCTTGGCCAGTGACCAGCTTTTGGTGCTACGATGCTGTACTGCATTGGGTTGATGGCAGGCAAGCGTGACACAGGTGTTGCCTTGCTGTGCACTGAAGCGATTTGCGGCGCAACGGTTCAAAGCGGGAAGATCGTCATTACGGGAAGACTGCAGATGGCCTTTGCCGGGGCTGTGTGGAATGTGACTTGAAGGTGTAATACCGCTAGGCATGTGGCTAGAATTGTATGTCGAGGTGCTAAGCTTGGTGCTGTCGGAGAGAAGGCCCTTTGTTTGATGGACTGTATTCGCTCAGTTCCTTCCAATACTTCGTTGCAGCCCTTGCACGCGTCACGCTCTGAAGTGAAAGGAGCAAGGCCAGTCATCGCATCTTACGGTGCATCGATCTCGGTAACATCTTGCATGTAGATGCGCCGGGATGCGTGACATGCTATTTCAGTCGCTAATCACGAATAGTGTGGAGCAGTGGAGTTTCCAAACTGCCCGTAGTGTCAGATGTATTCGGCACTGCGCTCTCGGGTTGTGCAGGTATGTCGTCTTCTAGCTCGTGCTGCCCTCCTATCAGCCTTCTAGTTCTTCACCGAAGCCACAGAAAGGCTGCTGCAGAAAACACTCGTATAAGCGTATGCGTTTTCTAGCCGCATATGGGGATGGCACTTCTGACACCTGTCCAGTCGTTCCAGGTATACACTTCTTAATCCACTGCTCCACCGGTCCACCTCATCCACACCTTAGACTCTGCGAGCTGTTCTGCCGCTTCTTACCCGCTGTGCCACAACATAAATTTATACATCCTGTTACAACCACCACATTAGCCCAGCCCTCCGCCAGACTTAGCGCCTATATCTTCTTCTGGGCGGCAAAATTATGTGCCATCCTTCGGCTCCACTGACCTGGATCGTGGTCAGCTGCGGGTGCAGACAAGGGCAGCTCAACCCCCCTCACTACTCGGCAGACTGCATGATGCTGTGTCACCATTCTGAAACGCTGGAGCTGTAGGTAATCTGTAGGGCGGCAAGCGAGGTGGAGAAGCATGTGATAGTTGTGGCGTTTGCTTTTTTGCACTTCGGAGAGAGAGTGTGTGTGGGCTTGTGGGTGCCGAGCGGATGGAGAGTGAACGTGGGTCATGGGTTGGCGCGGTGGCTGACGCATACGGAAGAATCAGGAAGGAATAACGTCTGAAAGGATTACTCGCGGGGTGGCTTGCAGGTCCTTCTAAAAAAGAGTTTTCAGTTTCAAATCGAAGGCATGGGGTAAGATGATACTATACGGATCCCGATGGGTAGGCAGTACATCGTGATCGTGACGGTGGTTTCTTTCGCTTCAAATTCGTCGTTAAACGGTCTCCGCCTGAGGAACCTATAAATGACTAGGTTTATGAAGGGGGGGGGGCTCCCTATTACTTCGCTAATTCCTCAAGTATCAAATACTTTAGACGCTCAACGCTTTCTGTAGACCGAAAAGCAGAAGGCACAGAGACCATGATGGTTCGTATCTCTTTCTTGTTGCGGTGATTCTGACAAGGTGTGAGAGAACCGACATCTTCTGGGCATTACTGCATCGTAGGTGTAGTTGTGATGTGGTGTTCGAACCCTCATTGACAGCCTCTTCAATCGTCTTCTTAGATGATCATGTAACGCGGCGGCAGTATATAATGTGGCAAAATAGTAGGCTTCTTCATTAAACTATATTAATTGGTCGATAGCAGAATCTCAGACCGAGCCTTGTTTGAAAGGCAAGATTGCCGCGGTGATGGTGATGCGCAGTGAGAACGACAGTGGTGGAGGAAGTAAAACTACCGACGTCATCGGTTCCATCAAACTGAGTATTCAGCTCGACGAGCAATTCCTGTCGAACATACCAACATCAAATTTCGAGCCATGAATCCTTTGAGAAGTTCTCCAACGGTGTTGATCCTCCTCGAAATCGCAGCACCCTTTTACCCCGCTCGCTGCACTTTCCGCGTCTCGTCACTTTCAGGGCAGGCGCCTTCCCCAAGCTAGTAATCCGGCCATTGCTGTTTCCGCTTTGTAACCTCACCACCGCTCCTGGCTATCCTTCTCCTCTTCCTCATGCAACCTGATCGCTTATCCAGCCATTTCAGAGCTTATGATGTGGGCCGCGAGACCTTGGCTCTTGGATAGACGAATGAAGACGGCCAGGGTGGGTCAAAGTGCGATAAAAAAGACCTGGGGTATGGGGGATGTGACTCGAAATCCGGGGAAAGTTGCATGCTCGTAACGATGGAGCTCAGAACCGTCGGCTATCATGCCGGTTAACAGACGACGTTTACTCTGCGAGCCCCTCCTCCGTACCTTACAAAAGGTGTCGATCTCGCTGTACCGGACTCTAGATAACTCTAAACGTTCCTTGCGCTCTAATTTCAAATTTGTCTGCTTATCATAACGCCTACGAAAATTCTCAAACCACTGCAGCCGTTGGGACTGATAGGCCTCTTCAAAGGCCAGCATCTAGCAACCCTTACCAGCCATGCCTCGCAAGTACCTCGGAGGGTCTGGCGAAAGACTTACAGTATGGATTTCAATCGCAGCCTCAACTGTGCTGATGTATGTATGCAAAGTACAAGTAACAAGATAGCAATCATTGAAACTGACACGCAACAGCTTCTATGGATACGATCAGGTATACGATCCACTAGATAGAACTCAATGAAGCTGATAGGCGACAGGGCGTATTTGGGAACGTGATTATAGATGAGAATTTCCTCCACACGTTCAGCTATCCGTCCGCGAATATGCAGGGTTTGTACACCTGAGACTCTTGCAAGCACATGTTCGCTGACAGCGTCACAGGAGTCATGACCTCGATATATAACATTGGCTGTTTCATTGGTGCCATGAGTACAGTTTGGACGGGTGACATACTCGGCCGTCCTCGTCAGATCTTGCTTGGTTCTACTGTTATTGGTATCGGCGCAATCATACAGACGTGCAGCTGGACTGTAGCAAGCATGATGGTGGGACGAATTGTTGCTGGACTTGGAACGGGCATGAATACTGCGACCGCCGGAGTCTGGCAGGCCGAGACAAGTAAGATGAATAGCAGAGGAAAGCTAGTCATTATACAAATGGGTAAGAGTGACATCCTAATCACTCCAAGCATACCACTGACATAGTCTGCTAGCCAACTGCATCACTGGGTTCAGCATTTCGAACTGGCTTACCCTCGGATTCTCGTTCGCGCCACGAGACATAGCATGGCGATTCCCACTTGCATTCCAACTGTTCTTTACTTTCTGTATTTACGCCCTGTGCCCGTTCTTGCCAGACTCGCCTCGACTTCTCATACGCAAGGGCAAGCACAATGAAGCCCTAGAAGTCATAGCTGCTCTGGAGGGTCACGGCGCAACTCCTGAGTCTCCGACAGTGATCACACAGTACAACATCATCAAGGATATCCTGGATCGTGAACATATGAACACGTACACTTGGTGGCAGTTGCTGAGTGGCAAGGGGCCAAATGGAGTTCTGAGACGCATGATCCTTGGTGCGTGGATGCAAGCCATGAATCAAGTGTCAGGCATCAACGTTACTAGCTATTTCATGTCCTACATCTTTATCAACTCGTTGGGTATATCTGAGCTGTTGTCGAGGATCTTAGCTGCCGCTGGGTCTTTGGATTACCTTCTGTTCGCCTGCCTGGCGTACTTTGTTATCGAGCGTTATGGAAGGCGCAAGGTGAGTATTTCTTTACAAGCTGCTGGACTGTGCTCAATTTATACAGGTCATGATGTGCTCTGCTGCTGCTTGTTCAATATGCTGGATCGTTATTGCAGCAGCTCAGGGTCAAACCGAAGCTGGCGGAGACTCCTATAAGCTTGGCATAGTGGCGGTCGCTTTCTTCTTTGTATTTTTTGCCAGCTTCGGCATGGGTGTTCTTGGTGTACCATGGCTATACCCTACGGAGTGAGTCTTTAATTCTGAGACTACCTACTATACCAGCTGACACTGCTCCAGGATTAACGCACTCGAGATGCGAACAAAAGGCGCATCATTGGCAATGAGCACGAACTGTGAGTATCAGTCACGCTGATTGTGGCAAGACAGCTGACCTTGGAAGGGATTTGCAACTATGCTGTCGTCCAAGCTACACTGCCTGGTATTGAGAACCTTGGCTACAAGTTCTGGATTATCTGGGCTGTCATCTGCTTTGCTTTCGTTCCGATTACGTACTTCCTGTATCCAGAAACGGCAAACCGAACTTTGGAGGACATCGACCGCTTCTTCGAAACTCAGCCTGGCATCTTCATCCACAAGAACCGACTGGCAGTACAGTTGCACCGACCGGCCGAGTTCATCGAAGCGGACGCACGTATCGCAAGAGGAGAAGTTGGCAATATGGACGAAAAGAAGCGGCGCAGCGTCAGCACTGAGCGCGTTCAGACGAAGGAAGCTGTGTAGTCCAACTTGGTGCCACTGGTGGATGCTGCCCTCGGTGCGGTATTGTTGCACTTAAGTACTCGATAGCTGAAGTTCATTGTTGCTATTCATGGATTGAAGCCGCAGCTCGAATCCGGCCTTGAGGTTGAACGGACTGTCGTAGGACGCTTCGACAGATTTCGAACTTGTTTTCTTTCAAAAGAGAGCAGATCTCATTGCCACGTCTGGCATACCTTCAGGCTGTGTGTGAAAAAATTGTGTACATCAACCTCATCGTAGCAACTTGCAGCCATGTACACTGACACTCTAAGTGGTAGATCTCTAATATGCTTGACGTCGTGGAGACCACAGCTACAATCTGCAAGGATGATACCGGCGCACGGACATTTTAATTTGTTTCGTGTTTCCGTCGGCATCTCCACCTCGTCTCCACTTCACACATCCACTGCGCTCCTGGCCTCATCAACAACAACGCAACTACAAGAACGCCGCAATGCCGCATCCATGTCGGTGTTACCTAAGCCAAGTCTGTGCAAAGAGCACAATTCTTGTCTTTGCAACTTGTCTCCCATGGTTGATGACTTTAGGTATCCCCACATACCAGTCGAAGGCTTGGCATAGATGACTGTTCTTTCCTGTCCATCTCACAGATAGACGGCAGCATGTACTGCCGCTCTCGTATCCCTTGAGCGCGAAATCAGAATTACCAGCTAAGAGTAGTTCAGACTATTACATCACATCGCGTTCTTTCAGTAACTTCTCCATAACGATATTTAGAAGAAGCAACAACGAGAGTACGCCGCCGCTGTGGCTCATATTCAAAGTGTTTATCTCGGGTAGCTCTGCCGTTGATCCCGGCGTCCCCACTGGGCCGACACCGTCAGAGTGGAGACTACAATGTCTCAGATATCTGGGCAGGAACCAATACGACTTGATGCTGGTTAGGAAGGATCAAATCGGCGGAGTTGACAAGTCGTCAGCGTTCGACAAGACTTGGCCTATTTGCCCTGTGGAACCAGCGAAATTTCGGCGTCGCTATGCTTTGCTCATAAGGTCAACGATGCAGCTGTGATGCCCTCAGGATCTTGACAAGCCCGTCTCTTCTTCTGTCCATTTTCATCTTTCTTTGCAGCTGTGCTGCGTCCTCTCCTTACCATGACTTTCAATTCAAGCAGCAATGCGCTAGCCGCACGAGCTCACATTCAGAGTGGAGAAGGCACCGCAATCCATTACTGGGGTTATGCGACTCGATATCTTCCATGCACCAACGATGCTGGGTCCTGCGAGTACCTCGATTCGGTATATGGGGATCATGAAAAATCGATGGTCTACACATTCATCATGTGGGCAGTATTGGGTGTGGCATTACTCACGACAGTGCTCTCAAGACTCCTTCGGCCAAGCAAGAGAAACGGAGAAAGTTCTAGACAGGGCTCCTGTTATCGCCTTGTCCGGTTTGCGTCTGCAACCATAAGACGATATCTTGTACCCGAATGCTCAAAAGTGTTTAGATATACAACTAGGTTGCAAGTTCTCATTTTTGTCATTCTTTGCGCCTACCTCACCGTATTCTCGTAAGTCAACATTACTGTCACTGCTCTCGATTCAGCAGCTCATGAACACCAAGTCTGGTAGGAATCACATACAAGAGCTGGAAAACGCCCGTCAAAGGCACCGATCTGTACAACATCCGCAGCGGCATCGGTGGCTTTGCCGATCGCCTTGGTGCATTTGCGTTTGCCCTTACACCATTGACGATTGCGCTGTGTGCCCGCGACTCAGTACTGAGTTTGCTCACTGGTATTCCTTACCAGAGCTTCAACTTCCTGCACCGCTGGACGGGCAGAATCATTCTTATTCAGTCATTCATTCATTGCATCATTTGGACTATCGTCGAGGGACGCCTTTACCAGCCCCAGCCAACCGTTTATGTCGAGTGGATCAAACAAGAGTACATGATCTGGGGTATCATTGCGCAAAGCTTCATTACCTTCCTCTTCGTCTTCAGCCTGAGGCCTGTAATCCGCTGGACAGGCTATGAGTTTTTTCGCAGATCTCATTTCATAGTAGCGGTACTGTACATTGGCGGTAAGTCTTACAAAACGCAATAATACTACTGTTACACTGGCTGACAAACACAAAGCTTGCTGGGGCCATTGGAAGCAACTCTCTTGCTGGATGATAGCGTCGTTCGCCATCATGGGTTTAGACCTTGTCGCGCGTACAGTCCGCACCTTCCTCATACACTTCGGATACAAAGACGGAAGCAGTGGCTTTGGCTTTCGCTCCATTCCTGCCAAGATGGAGGTTCTCAAGGACCCAACAGGGACAATCATCCGCATGACGTTCGCCCACAGTCATCAATCATGGGAACTTGGCCAGCATTTCTACCTCACTTTTCCGGCGCTTAGCATCTGGCAATCGCACCCCTTTACTCCAGCCTCAAATCCGAACGCTACCTCTTCAGTGCAATGCCACACCTACATCATCCGCGTCTGCAACGGCGAGACAAAAAAGCTGGCTGAACTTGCGGAAGCAGCTGCAAACCGCTACCCGCATGGAGACGACACGACGCCAGTCATTCTGCAAGGTTCATACGGCGGCTCAATCGTCAACGAGGAGGTTACAAACATTCTCGCCATATCTGGCGGCACAGGCATCACATACACACTCCCCGTCATCACGGCCGCACTAGCAGACACATCGTCTGCGCGCAATATCGAGCTTGTCTGGACAATCCGCCACCTCGAGAACCTGACCTGGATCAGCCGCGAACTCGCGTACCTGAAGTCCCAATTTGACCAAGTCCCCTCAAGAACACATTCCAGCGACGACGAAGCCAGGCTCGAGAAAGCCCCCATCGTGTCGGTGGAAACGAAGAAGCGCTTTCGAATTCGCATTTTTGTCACTAGACCGGATGCTAGCATGGTTGCAAGACAGCAACGCCCTTCCCGCCCCCAGAGGCCAGAGGAGAAGAGCGAGGACGTTGGGTTTGACGACAAGCTGTCGCCTGTGTCATCGATTGAGAGCTGTGACTATGACACGCAACTCGAGGACCTGATACAACAGGTTCCTAACTTCAGCATCACGTATCTAGACAACACGCGGCCAGATGTCAAGGGGTTGGTAGATGGGTTCATGGATGGGACGGTGGAGAGAGGCAGGACACAGGTCATTGGTTCGGGGCCGCCAGAGCTAGGGACGCAAATCAGGGCTGCTGTTGCGGCGAAGAACGTGCCTGGCAATGTGTGGCGCGGGGATGAGAAAGGGGATGTGGAGTGCGTGTGGGACGATAGGATGGGTTGAGACGATGTACGTCTGGCGCGAGCTGTTCTAGTGCCCCCCAAAGAAGTATGTATAGTGTTATACATATAGCGCAAGACTACCTAACAAGGAGTCTACAAATGCTCTCATATGCCATGTACATCATGAATACTCCAATCCATGCTCACGTGAAGATTCGAACGCTGTTCCAACAGTGCGCCAAAGGCTCATAAACGCCATACCCAATAATCAACAATAAAAGCCACACTCCTATTCCTATTCTTTTCATGGGTGCTCGTGCTCCGCCAAGCCCGTCGCCTCTTCCACTCGCTCCTGAATAAGATCAACCTGCTTGACTGGATGCAGAAGCACGGCAGGCAGACACATGCGGCCCTCGCCCGCAACTTCTTCCTCCTCACCACCGTCGTTGTCGACTTTATAACCCATCCACCTCTTCCACAGGTTCGGCGCGAAACCGGCGTGGTAGTACCATGTCGTACCGAGGAAGTTGTGCTGGCGCTCATCTGAGAAGACGGATAGCCTGGCACCGCCAGATGCGCCGTTTCGTCCGTTATTGAATATGGCAGCGAGATATTGCGTGGGCCACTTGCGGTCGATGAAGACGGGGTGGGGTGCGTAGACGGCTTTCAAGCCATGATGCAGAGCGCAGGATCCGGGCCACATCTCGCTGAACATGGTGTGGCGGAAGTGAGACTGTTCGCGGTGCATGGTCTCGAGCAAGCGGCGTGAGAGACGACCAGACGTGTTGATGGCAGTTCGGCGTGGTGGGAGGCCGTTCTTCCGATCGTAGCCAGTGACGTCTTCATTCAGGATCCAGTTGGTCCGATCGGGATCAAACAGTGGGTTGAACACAATGAGGTCAGCTGGCTCGCCTACACCCCATTCATGCTTGTCCTCCATCAAGGTATGTGGTGGTATCACGTCCTCATCAATCTCGATGTCAGGATAGTCCTGGGGTTTTTCTGGACCCCAGATGTGCTTTTCTGGCTTCTGCAACTCAGGCTGAGCGACATGTGGGTTTGGTGGCAGGTGCGACGACCAGGTGTTGGCTTTGCTGTTGGTGCCGTGTTCGGTCTGCACGCGCACCATGTGGGTGAAGTCTTCCCAGGAGCCATGCACAGACGGAACGTAGAAGCGAGCATTGCGCTCCCATAAACCTTTACGGGGTTGCGCCTCTGTCCACTTTGAAACTTGGTCGAATAGGTGGTAGTAGTGACCTGTGTACCGGACGTCCATTTCCCAATGCCAAAAGTACTCAAACTCGGGGTGTTGGTGTGCGAAGTAGGTGACAGGCATGAAGGTCGAGCGATAAGCACCGTGAACAGGGAGACCGCGGTACATGGACTCTTCTACACCGCCATAGATGAGACCCATCTGCCGTTCAGACCACAGCGTACCCATACCAGCGAATTCTGCGGGGAGAGACTTGCTCAGCACTTCTTTGTAAACACTCTCGTCTGCCCAGATTTGCTTGTTGTCGTCCTTGACATGGATGAGGAAGTGCACCTGATATTCACCACCTGATGCAAGGGTGAGCTCAGAAATCATGGATCGCAAGTACATAAGATCTTCGTCATCGTACTCGTAGTCCCACCACGTGCGGATGAGTACGGCAGTTCGTGGAATGAGCTTGTTGTGCGAAGGCTTTGATTGTTGGCGAACCGTCTCGGGAAGTGACCGGTCTGTTTCGGTCTGATTGTCGGTCTTCAAGTCGAGGTCAAGCTGTCGCTTCTGGATTGCCATCGCCTGGAATGCATCTTCACGGGTCCTCGGCTGCTTCTTGAAGCGTGCTTTGTTCTTCTCCAAGCACCGGCTCACAGCCTCGCCCCATTTGACGTTTCGGTAGTCAACTTCAGGTGTGGCCTCCCAGACCTTCTCAATGCCCTCGCGGTCGCCTTCCATGCCAGCACCAGTGCCTCCCCTCCTCTTGCTGTAGCCCAACCCGTAGGGCCCCAAGCGCCCGAAACGCTCGAAACAGACGTCGTCCCGCAGGCCCAGCAAGCCGTAGCTTCCCATGACGTTGTCAGGCATGCCCTTGGTCACACCGTTGTATGCTCGCAGCCCCGGGACCGCGATTGTGTCTTGATCGTCCAGATAGCATGTCTCGACAGGACCGTACTCATCCACGTATTTGAGGCTGCTGTAATCCGGGTACGGGCTGAAGGGCACCGAGTCAGGAATCTTTGCACCATCTACCCTCTTCTCCTTGGGCGTCTCCTTGGTCTCTGCCGGCGGAAGCTCGGGGTCGACATCTTCCTTGGTAGGGTATTCGGGCACGTTGTCCTTGCGGCTGACCAGGGTCCGTATGCCGCCGTGGTAGCGCTTCAAGAAGGGAAAGCTCTCCCACACTGGCGGCGGCGGCGGCGACTTGTACAGCTTGAGCTCGGCATTCCGTATCGAGTCCCAGCTGCTGTGCAGAAGGAACCAAATGAACAAGACCAGGGTGCTTGCTATGGCCAAGCCAAAGTAGCGTGTGAATGCGCGAGGGTTGCGGTAGCTGTATGCGCTCACCGATGGCTTGGACGGCGTCCTTCGGTGTGTGCGTGAGGATTTGCGGGTCGATGTGAGAGGTCGGGTCTCGTGTGGGTTGTTCGGGTTCACGTCGTAGGCGCCAGAGGAGGCGCGTGACGAGTACGGACTGGATGCAGCGGAGGATGTGTAGCTGTCGTCATCGTCGCTCTCGTAGCGCTTTTCGTTGCATTCGCCGTCCTCGAGGTCGCGCTCGAGCTGATTGTAGGCCTGCGGTTTCCGCTTTGCGACCGAGAGCTGCGGCCTGAAGCCCAGCATTCTGTGTGACTGCACGTGATGCACGCCCTATTGCATCCGAACGCACCGGCGTCTGTCGAGGGGCTACGTGCGCGCGATGAAGGGCGGCCAGGAATGCGGAGAATGACGTCGAGCTGTTGCGACACCAGGCAGAACCGCCAAACAGGCGTCTCGCTGCCAAGAAGCAGTGCGGATTGCTAGCAATGCGTAAAACACAAGGTCGTAGCGTCGTGAATTCGTACAGGACCGCCGCCCAAATGTGGGAGAGTCGATGAGTTGAGCCGCAGCGGGCCAAGGAACCAAACAAATCGCGTTGCTGGGGTTCCCAGTTGCGGCTGCGGCGACGGCGACGGCGACGGCGACGGCAGCACGGCAGCTGTGGCTCATGTCAATGCTTCCCCACCCCACCCCACATTCCACCGCTACCACATCCTCGCATCAACGATTGGTAGTAAGCTCGATGCACACTGAGGATTCGGTAGTGGCCCGAGAAGTGCCTGACGTTCCATCAACCCATGAACCAGACATCGCCCAACAACCCAATACCTCCCCTCCGCACTGCATCTTAACAATGCGGCATATGCGTATCCCAACAGCACACATACTCTGTCTCCCACCCTCATCTTATCCGGTCCACAGCCAATGTGGCCATTACTGGCCTGAGCACACGACTTCTTTCCTTCAGTTTGTCACATCACCGAAATCGCCTAGTCTTATCAGACTAGGTACTTGGTTCTCGCACCTACTCTACGGCAAAGCAGAAAGTTTGACGAGCCCTGGACGTGAACGATCTCAAACGTGTGCAAGGCTGACAAATATCCTTGGTGTCGGAATAGGACAGGTGTAGGTGCGAAGGCTTATTGCACACAAGAAGGAGAAGAAGGAATTCCCTCCCTATTCTCATGTGAATACTCTTCTTAGCACCAATCTCTCTGAAGTTCCGTTCAATTGTTGGAGTTGGCGACTACTATTTCGCCCTTGATTCTGTGGCAACATGCTGTGTCGGACAGAAGTGTTCCAGCTTACCCACTGCATCCTGCCACGCTGTAGTGGACATCGACGGCTGACATGCTCCACACATGTCATCAACATGCTGCAATGCCATGCAAATATGGCGTGCTTTGACAACGAACATGTAGACACATTGTGTGCCACGTTCTCAAGATAGTCATGAGCTTCCTTCCCTACGACCTCGGCGGCATGTTCAATTTGATACCACAATATGATTGACGACCATAAAAACCATCATCTTG
The DNA here is from genome assembly GCA_012274445.1 of Sclerotiophoma versabilis. Lineage (NCBI taxonomy): Eukaryota > Fungi > Ascomycota > Dothideomycetes > Pleosporales > Didymellaceae > Sclerotiophoma > Sclerotiophoma versabilis. The sequence continues at coordinate 1,431,362 of JAAROD010000093.1, forward strand.
AACCCGCTCTGTGGAATATCATCGACGAAGAAATGGCTCACCATCCGATCAGTAGCTTGCAAGTTCCTTAGGACATCCCACCAAGACACCCTTCCGGCGCTTCTTGCGCAGCGAAGCACATAGAGTGCGATGAATGGCCCGGGAGTACGCGGTTCGCAACGACCAAACCAAATTAACGTACTGGGGCTCCATTACCACACAGTATCTGGGCTTTTCCCTAGCTCTTTTGCACTCGAATCCGGAGAAGGTCGTCCGTGACAATGAGATGATGATCAAATCAAGAGGCATAAATCGAAAAGTCAGAGAACAAGAGATGTGGATACTGCTGACAAGCCGCCTAATCTTGTTGCTGATACCGCTGTTCAGATGTTTCGGCTGGAACCAAGCGAATCGAGGAGCCTTCCTCGCCACATGTTCCACCGCGCACTCGCAAGCTATGGGAGCCTTCATGCCAGCCGTAGTAGGCACGTTTGCTGCGTGGCTTGGAGCTTCTATGCAAGACCTCTCCTGATACCCGATCAGGCAGGCCAGAGCGGTTACATCTCTGAATTCTGCGACCTAGATATCGACACCTTGTCCCGAGCAAACATCGTCGAATGCGATCAATATTTGATTGGGATGATCGGAAGTCTTGCGGTCGAGGCTGTGGCGTATACGAGTTCGAGCGCAGCAGCTTGGGTATGGTCAAGAACTACGTCATTTGGTGTGTTGGCATTCTGTCCGTTTCCATGGGGATCACATCCGATACAGCTCCTTCTTACGAGGCATCGAGAAGGCCGGCGTTGTAGACGAATTTGGGTGCACGCAGTCCTAGAGACGCTTATTGGGACAGCGAGCACCAACTGCGGCTTATGGTTCTTTGCGCTGTGGATGAGCCATCACGCGACGAGACAGGTGGTGGCGAAGATCAACAAGCTAGAACGAGAGTTGACAGGCCGAGCCTGGGCAGCTTACATTCAGTGTAACACAGCCGCGATTGGCGTGAATAGGAGGTGAGCACTTGCTTCGTTTATGGTACGATACACCGGTGTGTGCGGGGCGGGAGCGTCCGAGTCGGCATGGACAACCGAGCGGGCTAGACATTCAGCTCTGGAGGCCGGCAACCTAACCTGCCCTGTCATCCGCTAGACGTGGTAAAAAGCTCACTACCTCCTCTACATCAATTCAGCTTCTCCCCGACATTACACCGACATTGTAAATCCCAGCCAACACTTCAAGATGACAGACTCAAACCCCCTCGTCTTCTACGACATCTCCTCACCCATCGAACCACGCTCCTATGCGCCAAACCCCTCGAAAAGCCGCTTAGCGCTGTCCTTCAAAGGCGTGCCATTCAAGACGACCTTTGTCGAGATTGTTGACATCGCCAAGGTCCGCCAGGGACTTCACTGCCCGGCCACTCGCAAATTCGACGATGGTGCGACTTGTCTTTCCACACACAAGTACATCAACGTGCTAATTCCTGCCCACAGGGTCCGACTTTTTTACACTACCAATGCTACAAGACCCCTCCGGCAAAACGATTGGGGACTCCTTCGACATTGCCAACTATCTCGAAGACACGTTTCCCAAGTCTGGTGGCCGACTCTTTCCTCCAGATTCGACCCGCACCGGACTTGACTATGAGAGTCCTCAGAAGGACCAGACGATCCTCATTCCCTTGACTACCAACGAGGGTGCGAAGAACGAGGCCTATGCTCGATTCAATTGGCATGTTGATGCGACCTTCACCGCCCATGTGGTACTTGTTGCATACTATATGCCCTTCAACCCCGACACGGCCGAGGCCACGAGAGCGCACTTTCTCAAGCGCGCAAACATGCAATCTTGGGAGCAGTTCTCCGTCCAGGGCGAGGCAAGAGAGCAGATCAAGGCATCATTCAAACAATCGCTCGCCTCGCTGGCTCAACTATTTACCGTCCACGAAGATGGCCCATATCTTGAGGGCAAGGAGGCCAACTATGCTGATCTGATCGTGGGAGGATGGCTGAACATGTTCTCTGAATGCATGCCTGCAGAGGAGTGGAAGGATTTCAGAACGTGGCATGGCGGCGTCTTTGCCCGGCTGCACGATGCATTACATAAAAACTACTACGTGTGCAAGTGATGTATCTCGGCAATACTCACAAGCTTGCAGGGTTTGAGCACTGAGGTCTGTTGCAAGGTTCCCAATATGAGGTCTCGAAAATACGGTGACTGTGATAGTAGAGATAGTAGAAAAAGGCAGTAAGCAACCGTGTTGATATTAGGACCAAACAGTCATCTTCCATGATGAAGGCACCTCCAGAATTGCAGGAACCAACAATATCCTCATCTATCTTCTACGCGTTCAGGAGCTTCTCTATCAACACCGCCCGCCTTGCCGCATCCTCGACACTCACCCAGCCATCCCCTTCCGGTCGTCCATCAGCAAACGCAAACAGGGTTGCCGACACGGAGCGAGCCTTCAGAGGAAGCGCCGCCTGCTCTGGCCTCCAACTCCATTCAATCTCTTCAATACTATCGTCATCATAACGATGGACATGGATCGTAGTAGGCTTGTCGTCCGGCCCAGCTTCGAAGAAGCCAGCTGTAGGTGAGTCGACTCTGATTTCGCCATGTTCCAAGTTGATTATCCATGTCACAGACGATGTGCCAGGGAAAGCCTGGCCTCGGCGGAAGAAGAATGAGAGTGTTGCATCATCTGCCGTGTGCGTAGAAGGCTGGAGTTGAGCGTTGAATGAGAGAAGATCAGGGACGTCAGTTCTGATCGTTTCGACGACTTGGTTTGTAGAAGGATCTCGGATGCGGACCTCTTGACGCTGGATCTGAGCCTTGGCCTGGACTGTAGAGTAATCCACATCTCCGATGGCAGATAGCAGGGTGTCAAGAGCTATTGCTTGTTAGCTAAATCTAGGGTTGAGACGAAAGATTGATCTCACCATGCCCGACACCAATAACGATAGCATTGCCGCCGATATCTTTCTGAGCGAAGTATTTGAGCCCAACCGGCAAGACCTCCCGATCGTTTGTGGCTCCGAATTGACGCATTTCTGCACTCAGCAGTTTGCCCAGCTTCGCGTCACCACCATTCACGAGCTCCCTTACTCTCGAAACTATTGGATTCCATCGCCTCTGCAAGCCTACTGCGATACGAGAACCACTCTGCTTCGCCGTTTCTACTATCTCTTCAATGTGCTCTTCCTTACCCGCGATCGGCCATTCTACGAACACATCTTTGCCTGCTCGGATGCTTGGAATGATTGTCTCGTAGTGCTTGTCAACCCTCGTGTTGCATATCACCAGGTCAATGTCTGGGTCCGCAGCAAGATCTTCTGGCGAGCCGTAGGCTTTGGTGTCAGCCGGGAGCTTATACGTCTCGATGGCTGACTTTGCTGCATCGGTGCTGCTGTTCAGAAGTGCTTTAATGGCAAATTTGGACTGCCCTGTTTCCGACAGCAGTCCTGGGAGGTGAGCTACGGCGGCCCACGAAGTAGCTGCTGAAGATGACAATCCGATAAGCGCTGTGCGCAAGGGGAGGGCTTTGGCGGTCATGGTTGCAAAATCCGTGTCAAGTTCCTGATAGTCGAGCGATGGTGAGCGTGCAACTGAACGCCTTTGTAGCTGAAGTGGATGTAGAGTTTTGCTTGGTAAACAGCTACATTTGTAAGCTCCTTCTGGGTGAATGCAAGCTTATGCATACGCTGTGACATCGCGTGAGCTTCAGCCTCGTCCCTTTTGTCAGCAATCTTACCCTGGGGAAATGCAAGACCGCAATCCCCATGCGCTGTACACAACAGCCTACAATTGGCCTTGTACTGCCACAATGTCCCGGCGCATATACGCGACATGCTGCTACACGTATGACATTACGACAAGTTCAAGGAACTCATGCAGAAGTGCAGGACTCGCGACCATTGTCTGATTTCGTGTGTTTTGCTGGAACTCAAACGTCTTGCGGTTTGCAATATCATGCAATAATTGCTCAGTGCGAGGAGCTGAGTACCTAGTTATAGTTAGACTTCGAAACCCTTCGGGGCCATGCAGGCGGGCGAAGGACTGATGAGCTGATATGGTGGGGGTGGGGATGCAGCTAGCGTGGCGCTAGCGATTTGTTCGCAGCTTCTTTTGTATCTCCTTTGTAGCTTCACAGCAGTGATGATCAGTATTGTATTTGGTCACAAGAAGCCAATTTGGAAGGTGATATCAGTCGTAAAATATTAGGATGCAATTTGTTTTACGCAATGGCGCTGAACGAAGGGATATCTATCAAAAGTGAATGCTAAAGCTTTTCAGAACGGTCTAAATCTTGGGCTCGTCATCGCTACCACGCTCAACGCTCTTGTTGGTCATGGGAGCGCCGGTGATACTTTCATCACCCATATCCCAGTCCATGGCGAGGTCCTCGAGAGTCCTCCTCTTCGTCTCAGGGATGAGCAATGTGGTGAAAATACCAGCGAACATGAAAGCAGAGAAGATTTGCATGACGTGGTTGAGCCAAGGGTTGGCCTGCTTTGCGGTAGCACCGCGGGTACGGAGAGGAGAAATGGCACCCTGCGCGATGATGGAACCGATCTTTCCTGAGCCGGCAGAGATACCGTGGGAAGTCGAACGGTAGCGGGTAGGGAAGCACTCGCCAGGAACGATAAAGGTGGTGGTGTTGGGACCCCAGTTGAAGAAGAGCTGGATAAGAACGTAGATCCCCAACATGGCGTGACCGCTGAGGTGATGGTAGGCGAAACCCCAGATGATGAACAGAATGGTGAGCATGACGAAACCGACGAGCTGGAGGATCTTGCGGCCGACAGTGTCGATGGTCGCAACAGCCAACCAGTATCCGGGAATCGCACCAGCGCAGATGAGAATACAGTTACCAGCAGCCAAGTTGAAGAGCTTGTGGTAAACGGTAGCACCACCGCCGTAGCCGATAGCCTGGAGGACGGTGGAAGAGTTCAGACCAAGACCGTAGAAGGCGACATCGAGCAACAGCCATGACATAGCAGTTCCGAAGAGGATCTTGCCATTCTTGAGCTTTCCGTAGAAGCGGAAGAAGTCAGAGAACGAAGCCTTAGGGACTTCGAGCTGAGCAACAGAAGCCTGGCGGGTGGTAGCGGCAGTGATCTCGTCGACCTCACCCTCACCCCTCTTGCCGGAAACGTAGTGGGCAACGTCAGCGTTGGCCTTCTCGATGTCACGGGCGACATCAAAGGTGTAACGAGGAGTCTCGGGAATGGTGAGGCGGAAGTAGAGAGCGCAGACGGCAGGAACGATACCGATACCAATCAAAGCGCGCCACATCTGGTCAACAGCGATGCGACATTCGCCAGTGCAAGTGCCGTAGGAGGTAGCCTTGTTGAGCTTGGACTTGAAACCAGTGGTCAAGCAAACCATGACGATGGCACCACCGAGCTGACCGAAACCCTGCATGGCGAAGACAGCACCCATCATAGCACCTCTCCACTTGGTGGTAGCGAACTCAGATGTAATGATGGAAGAGAGGGGGTAGTCGCCACCGATACCTATCATGTGTTAGATCAGTTCGTACTGTTCGCAGATCTAGCAACTTACCGATGCCCATGAGAACACGCCAGAAGATGATCAGACCGATGACTGAGATTCCAGGACCGCCACCAACGAGAGATTGAGCAAGAGTTGCAACAATGATGAGAATCAGCTCGAGACCGTACATCTTCTTACGGCCGACGATGTCAGCGAGGGCACCGAAGCCGACCTGACCGATAACGGTACCGGCCGAGGTCGAGAGCTTGATAGCAGTATCCTGGGGAGTGAGGAGGACACCCTTGTTGTCCTGCTTGTAGACGATACCAAGCATGATGGTTAACAGGGAGACACAGAAGATGTCGTAACTGTCTGTGAAGAAACCAGTTCCGGCGACGAGAATGGCGCGAACATGGTACCAGCCAAAGGGCGCCTTGTCGATTTCTGCGAGGGCGAGACGACGACGCTCGTTCGGCTGCCTGTTGTTAGCTGGATTTTTGCGAACGCCTGTCAGAATCTGCTTACGTCTTCGATGTGAGCGAAGTCATTAACGGTGTTGTGGAACGCGCTGTTCCCTCCTGCTGTCTTGACGGCCATTGTGAATGAGTGAAGCGTTGCCGAGCCTGTACCAAGAAAGTCAAGGAATTAAACGAGGCTTGACTGCGGAAGCGGCTGTGAACCTGGGTTGGATTCAGAAAGCTGGGCATAAGCACAAGCTATATACAAACAGCTCAAGCATCTGCAATGGTTTGGTGTGTTACTTGGCTGGTGAAGGAGCATATATCTGCAGCCAATGAGAGGTCGTCACACGAGCACGCAGTCAGATTTGCACTACGGGAGACGGGCTGGCCGATTGTCTGGAGGCCTGCTTTACGAACGACCACATCCTGCCACAAGTCTAGGGGCGCCACAATGCTCGTTAGTCGCGGTAGCTGTCAACCTTGAGCGTCTGAAAACGATGTTGGGCAAGCGTGGAGCAAGAGCGTCCGTGTGCAGCATCAGCGCAGGAGGCGCGTCCGGCCAATGAGCACCCCGCGTGGAGAAACGTGGGGCTTGGCAGCACCTCCAACTCCGCCGCTGATACGACACGAAGCTTTTCGATCCTCCGTCAGTTGCTTGTGAATGCTTGTCAGAGCGCGGCATCACCGTGACTGTGTGGCGTGTATGTCGTGGGTGCCATCTCACACTACCAAAAATGGTCCTTGGTGAAGTCGATGCACGAGGTTCGTGATCTTTGCTGATCTGATTCACAGGTTCGTAACGGACCCTGATGTGCGCCGCGGGCACACTCCATGCATGGATGAAAACAAACTCAGACGGCTTGGCACTTGATAGTGATTTGCCATCAAGGCATGGCTGCGAATCAAGCCGTGTGGAGGAGGGTTCGTACCGGCGCTCGAGACCCAACGGTGATAGTACACTCCACATTCGTCTTTCTTCTGCGTGGGATCTCGCTATAGCCGGCTACGGTTATTGAACCACATTTGGATTCGGAACTCATTTTACTCTCCTCTGGATCCACTCGGAAGGATGAGGGTCTTGTTACATTCAAGGACTGCCCAATACAACACTGGACGACAGATCTGCAGTACGCCTTATTTTCAGAGCAGTGTTCAGCACCCAAACTCGAATCGCTGACACTGTTTGTCAAGCGTACGTTCTTTCTGCACGCGCTCCATACCGGGGGGCTCCGGTGGAATGGGTCGTCTGGACACGATAGGCTAGCTTGGTGCAAAGGCCCGTCTGCAGGTTCGGTAGTAGCGTGGATAGATCCAGGCAGGGGACTCGATCTTGCGACTTCCGTTGGCGCCAGCCCAGACCTTAGAAAGGGCCCACTAATGTCGCCTTCTCGAATGCCTGGTAGCCGGGCCATGGCCAACGAAGGACTGAGGATTTGCTTTTCGAGAAGCTGTTGAAGATCAATCAATATTGCATATGTGGACTGACGTGAAGTCATTACAGTTCAGTGCGGCGTGTTGGGCTGTACCACTCATATGTCGAGGTTCCTGCACGTTCACTTCCAACTTTGTACTACATCCTCAGATCCACGCAGAAAGTATTACGCCTAAAGACGCAGAGTGCAATACTGCCACGAGGCCTACGCATCACGGCACATACGGCGATCCACGCTGCATATCCGGACCCATTCTGCACCCATGTCATACCTCGCCCCTGGACCCGATCATGATATGGTCTGCATATGTTCACACGGCGCCGGGCAAAACGCGGGCATTAAGTCTGGTCTCGCGCATACCCCCACAACATCTTGTACCGCACCCGGGTTGTAAATTGTGACGTTGAAGACATGCGGTATCACTTCTAGCATGTAAGGTCCAAACACTATGCTCCAACAGCACGTCACAGAATGGAGGCATATGGTTTTGACAGTCTGCGATCCCTTTCGAAATCCAACAGGTGAATGTGTGGCGGCACGTCGGGCTATTATATGATCTTATATGTACTGGACGGTCTGAGATCGCCATGTATCGTATCACACGAGTCTGAGCGAAGAAATATTGGTCGGGCCTGATCAAGACGAGCTTCAGACTCTGAGGCCTTGAGGTAGGTTTAGGAAGCTCCAAGTACTCATGGCTGCTCTTGGAGGTACTTCCCGGAGGCTACTACTACTTCCACGGAGGAGGTGGTTGAACCGGAAGACAAGAGCGTTACACTTCTATTGAAGTAACAAAGAGATCTCTACCACACTCTATGGATCAACCCTTTCACACAAGCATCAGATATACGAGATCTAAGCCTTCTTGTAAGTCGGCTCCAGAGGTGGATCCGCGTTCTTGACCAACATCTGCACGTACTCATCGAACCACGCTCCCGCCGCCGGCGCACCCTCCAGCCCGCACCTGCCATCACTCTCACCACCCGGCTTGATCCACACAAGACTATCAACGTGCGTGTTGTTGGTCTTGGTAGTTGGTGGTGTACCAAATCCACTGGGCTCGACGTTGCACCATTCGCCCCACTCTGGCCTCGCCCCAGGCAGCGCAATACGACCCTGGTCAATGATAAACTTGGACGGCAGACCCTCGGCCTCGAGATACGGTGCAAGAGCAGACGCGTAGTGTGACTCGTCCCAAGAGGGCGAGTACTCGGTGTAGTTCTCGCGGACCTTTGCGTTGAAAGAGTTGTAGTTGCTCACATTGGTTGCATAGCCACGAATTTTGGCCTTGGAGTTAAGTTTCTTCGCCATGGCGACGACCTTCGCAAACACCTCCGCGGTCGGCTTGAGGTTGTCGGCCCATCCAAGCCAGCCGCCGTGCGCGGCGTCGATGTACAAGTGTATGTTCGACGCCTGCAGCTTGGAGATGGCGTACGCGATGCCCTGTTCGTAAAAGGGCGTGGCCTTTGCGCATGCCTCGTTGCCCTGGTTAGTCACTGCGTTGCCCAGGCTATCTGGCTCGAGGACGATGGCAAAGGTCAGGTCTTTGGCTTCCTTGACCAGCTTGGCGTACTTGTCGACAAACTGGGACTTGTAGATCCTGTACCCGTCCTTGTCGAGACTCAGCTCACCAGCGGATTCGCCGGCTGAGCAGTCGCGGTCAGGGAGGTTGTATAGAACGAGCCCAACGATCATATCCTTGCCCTTTTTCTTTTGCTGGCGGGCCTCGGCGATGGTGGTCGTGATGTTTGAAAGGTGGGCCCTCGAAGTCACCCACGTGAAGGTGGAGATCTTCTGTGCGACGGTACGGGTGCGGGCCGCGTTGAGGGTATCGTTTTTAGCCTCGAACGCCGCAATGGTTTGGTCGAGTTTCTTGCCGTAGCTCTTGACAACATGGCGGTCTTTGCCTTCGAAGGGGTTGGGCTCGGGCTTTGGCGCAGCAGAGACGCTGCCCACAACGGCAGCCGTAGCCAGGAGGAGAGAGGTGAGGTGGACCATTTTGGTTGATTGTCGAGTCTTGATCGACTTGAAGCTTGCGGTGTGAAGTGGCAGGCTGGTGAGTGAGCACCCAGTCGAGATACTTGGACCTTATATAGACTCCGTGCCGTGATCCTCTCTGTATTTCCCTCAGTGTTGTTATACCTAACAGCCGCTCAGGGCTTACCGTCTCGAGAAAACTTGACGGTGCTGGCGGCCCGTTGCAGAGTGCGGAATACAACCCAAGACCAAGTTGCCGAGATGAGGCTCAGCATTCGCCAGGATTGTTCAGTATGTGAGGTGAATATAGCCAATGGGATGTGTTGCCTCTCAAGAGACCCTCACCAGCTCCCCCAAACGCCACGATATCTCTCATCTTGAACAACAGCGTACATGCTGCACATGCAACTCGATACCTCCTTTCGCGTTGGTGCATCAAAGTTCGGAAGCATCTCGACGAGTAGGTTGTGGCAAGGATGTATGCTTTCCAAGTAGGATGGGAAAACATTATCGTGAGGACGTCTGTTTTCCGGTAGCACTCCAAAGACGATCCTTCCGCCTAGTGCTCCTTGCATATGTCGTTTGCATTTAGATTAAGCCAAGCCAAGTCGAGCAGGTAAGCGAAGACAGCTAGGTACATCTCAAATTGTAGCAGCTATTTAGCCGCCTTGTACTCCGGAGAAGTAGAGCCTCAACTCCGCTGAGACCCCACACGCAACGGGCAGGTAGGTGTAGGTTCCAACTATTGTTTCAGCCTGGGTTTTGTTCTCGTGATTGCACGATTTGTTCGTGCATCTCAACACGCTTTCAGGATGTTGCCGAGCGCGAGGAGGTTCTGGATGATGCAATCGATCCTCCAAGATGTTGGTTACTTGTGGCAATCCCTCCAACGGCCATGATAGCTGTCCAGTAGTACCTGGATGCATGCAATATACAGCGTATTCTATGCATGTTCTAGCGCCATCTTGGAAGGCATGCACCCTGAGGTCAGGTCAGGCTCAGATTGTACCTGCATTACTAGTGCCTACGCGGGAACATGTGATACTCGCACGAGTGGCATTAGCGCAACGCATTTGGGAGTGTCAATGGCAAGTGGGGAGGATTGAGGTGATGGTGTGTAGGAAGAGCGGTGCACGTTTTGCAGCGTCAAAAGAACGACTCTCGATGGCTGTACACATCACGGTGCGGATATCAAAGGGAAAATTGGTGGATATTGGCCGGCCTGTAGCCAGTAGTGATGTGGATATATCTACACAAACATACAATATCAGTACATGTATTCGACACGTCTCCCTCAGGCGTGCGCAGGAACACCGCCTCTCGGGGCGGCGGGCGACGGAGTGTTTGGTGTCGCGGGGGCCAGGTCTGTGATGGCGTTGTCGTACTCGGCGTCGGTCAGGTCGCTGACTCCTGCGTCCTCGTTCTGCGGGCCGGAGAACATCTGGGCGCGCATGCTCTGCTCCTCCTCAATCTGCTGGTTGGCCCAGGCCTTCCAGTTCTCCCAGGCCTTGTCCTCGAGCTCCATGCCGACCTCGAGCGGACCCTTGCCGAAGTAGGCGCCGACGTGCAGGGCCTCTTCCCTGGCAATGCGTGTGCGGATCTCGGCGAGGTGGCGGTGGTGGTAGAATTCGCGGCGGGCGTGGTCGTATGCGGCGGCCTTGGACATGCGGCGGGCCTTCATGAGCCACATCTGGCGCTGGACGACGCTGCTGTGCGTTAGGACGTGCTGGTCACCAGGCGCACGGAGAACCGTACCTCTCGCCGTCCAGCTGCTTCCCCCTCTGCTGGATCGAGGACCAGTCGTAGGCCTTGGCGTCGTTGCCCGCGTCCTCGACGACTAGCCGCGGTCGCGCCAGCTCCCACGGGTGGTCTCCAAAGAACTCTGAGCGCAGCTTGTCCTCCGGGTACACGATGGGCAGCGGCTTGAACAGCTTGCTGGCCTTGTTGGCGCCCTTGACTCGCGGCGCGCGCAGCACCGGGCGGGCCAGCGTCTCGCTGGTGGGGATGTCGCCGACGACGTTGTACCACTGGGGCAGGCTGGCGGTGCGCTTCGCGTCGTAGAGCGCTTTGGCGGTGGAGCGCACGCGCAGGGCAGCGAAGTTGTAGCGGCCCATGGCGGGCGGGCGGTGTCGTGCGGGGGCTGTCGTGCGGGGGCTGTCGATGCGCCGGTCGTGCCTACTGCATGCGAACGGTGGCGGGCGGGCGCGGGGAGGAGCGACGGGCCGGGCGAAGGCGCAATGGTCTGGCTGGCGGTGATGCTCGAGCCGTGGTCGTGGCCGTGGTCGTGGCCGTCTCGAAAAGCTCCGACCGCGCGTGCGAGTGTGCCAAGGCCCGCGAAATCTTTCGGCGACGCGCTGCACCTGGCGCGCGCTGCACCCTCCCGCCGTCACGCCCGCCCTCTGTCGACCCAGTGCTCCAATGGGGCTGCCGTAGTCCACTGACCCCATGGAACCTGTCCGAAGCCGCTGCCACTAAACACGATGCTCGAACTCTCATGTCCCTCCTTCGCACCCTCGACCGGACCTCCGCAGTCTCGCAGCCCCAAGCCCCATTGCTCGCCTTCCTGTGTCCCGTCCTGCAGCACACCAGCACGGCGCGCCGCAGCTTCAGCCACACCGCAATAAAACATGTCTCGCCTGCAGGCGCAGCCAAGGGCGGCCTGGTCGAGGCCGTCTTCATTCGAGCCCTCGTGCGTGCCGGCTCCTGCCAAGCGCACACAAGGCAGATGCATACACAGCAGCAGCGAACGCGCCGGAAGAACGCCTCCGGCCGCGGCCAACATCACGACCAGCGAGACTTCCGCACCAGGGCGGAGCACAACGGGCCTTTGAACAAGGCAGGAGAGTTCGCCAAGAAAGAGCTAAAGGCCATGGTTGATTATTATGGCATTGAGCTGGACACACGGCCTGAGGACGACAACATGGTCGCCGATGACGGGCCGTTGATATGGAACGTGGGCGACAATCACGAGCCGTGGCCTCTCCGCGAGGCCACAGACTACTTCCACATCAGACGGCTCAAGAAGCTGCTCAAAGACGACGAGTCGCCCCACGAAGACGTCTTCGACACATACAAGAAACTGCCCTCGCCAGGCGTTGTCTACCTCGAAACGGATACCATTCGAAGCCTGCTACACCACCTCTCCATCGTCGAACGCCCTTCTCCCCCAGCAATGCAGCGTTTCATGTCTGTACTCGACGACATGAAGAGCGCGCACATACACATCAACCAGTCAGAATGGACTACAGCCATCTATTTCGCCGGTCGCTGCATGGGCTCCGTCTCTGGCGAGGAGATGGCGTCCGCCTTGAATGTCTGGCACGACATGGAGCATCGTGCTGGTGTCAAGGGCGGCTTCGTCACCCTGAACGTCCTCTTCGACGTGGCAGTCAAGGCAGGCAAATACACAATGGCCGAGACCTTCCTCAAGGAGTTGCAAGCCCGCAAGCTCAAGCTGCATCGCCATTTCCGAGTCTCATTGCTGTATTACTATGGTGTCCTGCAAAACGGCAATGGTGTCAGGCAGACCTACCAAGATCTCGTCGAAGCCGGCGACATTGTCGACACCGTCGTTATGAACGCTGTAATTGCTGCTCTCTTCCGTGCTGGCGAGCCTGCAGCCGCAGAGCACGTCTTCAAGCGAATGAAGAGACTACATGCTGCCAAGGATCCACCCGCGCCAGGCCACAGGTTCTTTATGAACAACTGGCGAGATCGCCGAGCAGTGGGTCTGCATTTTACTCATCAAGCTCGACAACTCAAGCGCGAGGCAAAAAATGAGGAACTGAAAGATCTGCAAGACTACGCGCCGATTGCTCCAAACTCGCGCACGTACGCGCTGCTTATACGACATCACTCCACCGTGACTGGAGACATCGATCGCGTCAACGAACTGCTTCAGGAGATGCAAATGAACTCCATTCACGTCGAAGGCACTACCTTCCTCGTCATGTTCCATGGTTTCGGATCCTTTGGCGGTGTTCGCTACTCTTCCTGGACTGCCGACAAACTTGAAAGAGTGTGGACGCAGTTTCTTGCCGCTGTAGCGAACAAATCAGACCGCACGTGGCTGTCAAGTTTAGCTGTGATTACAGCATTGAAAGCGTTCAAGCGTTGCACGAACCCAGATCGGACTTTGAGTGCATGGGAAGAGATTCGGCCCAGCTGGCGTCCTAACGAACAAGAGCTGGAGAGCGTCATGCAAGAGCTGCGGAGAACCGATGTAAAGCCTGGCTTCTTCAGCAAAAATCTCAGGGGGCGAATACGATGACTGTACTATTGTGTAACATATGATTAGATTTGCGTCAAGTGTTGTATATACATACGCGCTTTGGAGAATACAATGACTATCACATCAGATCTTTGCCTTTAGCTTCTCCGCCTGCCTATGCAACTTCAATGCCTCTCTTACTCCAAGATCAATCAGCACGTCTTCGGAGCCACCAGGTACTGTGTAGCTGGGTACTGCACGGTAGAAGGCCTCAATTCTCGCGCCTTGACCTGTCTTCGTCAAGCCTAGTCCACCCATGATTTTCCTTCAACGTCCGTTAGCAAATGTCCAAGGGAGTCAGTCGCAATCACTTACAAACACTCCTCCGCCACGTACTTGCACACCATCCCACTCTCGACCTTCAACAGCGCCGTAGTCCCACCAAGCAGCCTCGCCCCATCATCATCGTCCAAATTTTCGAGCTCATAGATAATCTGCTCAGTCCACGCCTGCAGACTCTCCACCATCCTCCCACAATTCCCAAACTTGTTCCTCACCACCGGCTGCTCGATCAACGTCTTATCAAACGCCTCGCGCTTAATCGCCCAGCTGAACGCATCTTCCAGCGCAACCCTACACCCACGAATCGCCTGAAACGCGATCCAAAGCCGCTCATGGTTGAAGTTGACCATGGTCTGCTTGAAACCCTGGCCTTCGGTGCCGATGAGGTATTCTGCAGGGACTTTGACGTCTTCGAAGGTTACGTAGGTTGTCGCACTCAGTGGCCCGGCGACGACTTCTAGTTTCCTTGTTCGTAGCCCCTCGGAGCGGGGAATGAGCAGCATGGAGAGACCGCCTGCGCCGGGCCCGCCGGTGCGCACCAACGTCATGAAGTAGTCGCTGAACATGCCGTTGGTGATCCACTTCTTGCTTCCGTTGACCATGTAGTGTTTCCCATCTGCCGTCTTCTCGGCTGTGGTTTTTACATTGCGTACGTCAGACCCGGCATCTGGCTCTGTCACAGCAAGGCAGATTCTCTTCTCGCCTGACAGAATCTCGGGGAAGATCTTCTCCTGTAAGGATTGGGAGGCGAACTTCTGCAGAGGTGGTGCACCGACGACCAGTCCGATGAAGATGCTAGCGATGGGGCCAGCGCGAATCAGCTCGTCCCACAGGATGAAGTCGTGGAAGCCATCCCAGTCTTGCGGCTTGATGCCTGCTGCGATGGGATAGTTTGAGTACTGAGGGGGGATTGCCTTGCCAAAAGCGATGGGGACCAGCAAGCCGGCGGATGCGCATTTGGCGTAAATCGCTGGGTCAACAGCGCCCGTTTGGACCCAGTCGTCGCTAAAGGGAGCGATGTTCTGGAGCTGTCAGTTAACTGAGGTCATGTTATGAGTTGGTGATTTGTTTGTACTTCATCACACCAGGCTCGAACGTAGTCGCGCAGCTTTCGGTGGCTTTCTTTGTAGTAGGGTGATGGCCGACCGGTATACCTGTTTGCATTAATATAATGATCTAGTTGGATCGGAGATCTTGTAGTTGTTCATACCAGCTTGGTTCGGCCCAGGGCAAGCTGCTTCCGTATGCTTCAGAGAGTGAGCTTGCTGGTTTATCGTCTACAATCCTGGTAGTACTGTGCGCCATTGTGTCTGTTGAAACCACGATATATAATCAGAGGGGTATGCGAATAAGATTGGAGGAATTGTTTGATATATTTCGAGGCTATATGCTTGGTGTACAAGTAGCCGAAGCTGCGTTTCGAGTCGCTCGTTGGAGTGCAGGTGACGAGCCGAGGCAGGATGGGGCCCCGCAAGTGCGTCTTTGTGCTTTCGCATCCCAGGCGGCAATTCTCGGTAACGTGAATCTCTGAATAAAACATCAAAACTAACACTAAGAACCTCAAAGTAAGGTACTACACTGCATCGTTTCAGGGCAACATGTCGAAGGGGCCACCACTGGCAGAAAGCGTGACTGTGCCACATATAGACGTGCCAACCTTCATGACGGTCGGATAGCACTTCGCTCGTCCATTACCGCTGACACAGCGTCATGAGTGTGCTCACTCGAGGGCTGCGCGTTCCGCCCAGTGCTTCTACATGTCAAAGGTCGATCTTTGTCTCCGCAGTCGTTAGCCACTGTACCTGTGGCCATCCTCACTCTTGGGGACCCCCCATCGCTGTATGCTCAAAAGCGTACGGGCTCGCAACAATGTATCCCCAAAAGAAGGAACAGAGAAATCTCGATGCGACCATTCGCATCAGTTTGGGAAACTGCTGGAGTCTGACTTCAGATATCCTTACCTGAGTGCGCCCTTGACCTAGCTGCAGAAGAAGCTGGTCTCCATGTACAAACAATGAGTGCCATGACGACAACTTGGTAGTAGTGTGCTGACTCTTCTAGTGATCTAAGATACATAATTGTTGCCCCAGGGTTGTCCCTTGTTGCGAAGGAAGCGCTCGGGAATGCGTATCTCAATCTGACCGAAAAGAAGAGTGGTGTAGTAGACGCCGCAACAACCTCGCTGGACCCGATAGCATCGAACAAGATACCATGACTTGGGATGGAGATGTTCAACATTTGCCTTCCAAGCAGGATATACACACTGTTCAGCGTGCCTGCTGTGCACTGCGTCACTTTAAGAGGAACCATCGGACTGACTCTTACCTCGCAGGTCAGGGAGACAAAAGGATCTACAGGGAACAGTTCTTGTAGGCCCATCGTTGTGTCATGAACAAGGAAGCGTTTTTCGTAACTCTGCAGTTACTCGCAGAGAAGCAATCCAATCAGCTTGGACAAGCTGAGCATGACGAGACTGCCCAGTCTACTCACCACGATTTTGCAATCCTTGCAATCCAATTAGTCCTTCGGTGCATCAACTTGCTAGCCGCGACGTGCCTCGTCAAGGCCTGTATAAGCGACTACAGCTTAATCTATCTTCTTAGGGCAAGCTATGGTCTTGCATGGGGCAGTGTATGTTGAGGCCGAAAGTTGAATATGGAAGTTACCATCGATTGCAAAGTAGACATTTTTTCAGCATATCCCCTACTTCAGTCTGTCCGAGAAGATGCAGGCAAACTCTATTGCAATAGCCAAAAATATCCGCAAAGGCCCGATCAAAGACAAGCTACTTCAGGCGCTAGAAAGGGAGAAGTGTAAAGTACAAAGCATCAGGCGTCGGAATCTCAGAAAATACAGTCCTCATTCACGTATTGGAAAAGTCAGACTGATGAAAAGAAATAGCACACAATGAGACGTTAGGTGACTATTAAGTCTACACTCCGTAGAAGGACGAACTTTACTGCATATTGAGAACTTCCTCGCACGATTATTCGGCGCTTTCTTATCATCTGAAACCCTAGTACCTGTTGCACGCGGGAATGAAGACCATCGATGCACAACATCTCGGGACTTCTATCCTTGATCTACGGGTAAGCTTCCTGTATCCCTTCGCGGAGGCTCTCGGTGCATTGTGAGTACCCCTACAAGTACCTTATCAATGGATCAGTTTTGGAAATATAGCGGGACTCACTCAAGGCGGCAAACACTACAGGAATACAGTCTGGTGCAGGATTTGATACTGCAGTACCACATCTTACAAGAATGAGCTTTCGTAACAGTCAAGAAGCTGCTCCTATTGATGAAGTCGTGTTGAAGGCGTAAGTTGCTAATTCGCTCAGTTGCGGGTTATCGTGGTCAAGGGCACGGGTGGAGACGAATTTTACATCCTTCAGACTAACGCATGCATCCCCCCCGGTTCTCGGCTCATCTTGTCCATTCTGAAACAACCTGGTAAAGACGCAAGATATGTCAGATCAATATTGTGCATGGGGGACAGAACCTGCGAGATGAGGATTGGCAAAGCAACTTCTTCGTCCAACACAGTAACAGTTCCTTCAGATCTCGAAGGTTTTCTCTGCGATCCCCGGGGCTTGTGCCGCTTCCCAGTCCAGAACCTGACATGACTCCTGCCTTGTGCAGACGATACCATGATCCCTGTTCTATCAAGCTAGAGACTCCTGATATCGTGAGGCTGATTCTGTGATTGGTTCGGCTGGCAATGCAGTTCCGCCGCAACGCATGGACGATCTCGCAGGATTCCTTTTAGAGTACGACCGCAAAAATCATGAAATCACGGCCGCGTCCTTCGAACACCTGTGGTCCGCCCAGGCTGTAAATCGGCGAAGTGCAACAGCAGGTTGGCATCCCTTGTCTCAACGCCCTGGGTCAAGGTCTTCGCGGTTCCGGTTACCCGTGTACCGTGGACCCTTCCGTAGTTTGCTCGAGAGACTTGTGCAGACTGCACATGCGGTTAATGATGCTGCCACGTTGATGTACTGTAGGAGATGAGTCTCAGGCCTTCTAATAGGAAGAGCACGGACATACATCATGAGTGTCCAAACAGGAAGGTGCCCCAGCGATTCTAACTCGTGCGGCGACATGTGTTGACTGTGCCTGCAGCATACACCAACAACTTTCATGGAGAAGGACCACACGATCGGAGATGGAATCGCAGATTTGGATCCACATCAAGCACCTTTTGCATTGTCGCAGGTCGCGCTAGCATCTTGTCAAGCTTGGTTCCGCTGTCATCAACCTCGCGTGTTTACAGTTGACATGGGTGCACGCAACGGTTCAACTGTCCGGTGCCTCGTCCCTGGCAGACATGCGGGACGACGTGACAAAGTGGATAGAATGGGTCCGTCACGAATCGCAAACTAACTGGACGGATGAAGGGTTCCCCTGCCAGCCTTAAGAAGCGCGCTTCGAAGCTGCAGCTGGACAGTGGGCCAAAAAGCTGTCACCTTCTTACCGTACAGACGGTCGCTACTCCGCGCACAGCAATATTGTTTGCCAGATGTCGTCGGCACCGGCATTGTCGACTTGGGATGCGTTACTTGTCGAGGCAATAAAGAAGGCTCCAAACCCGAACGAGCCTTTGCCCATCTCAAACCGCCCAGAAACCATTTACGGGTCGACAATTCCGTTCTTAGTACGTTTTGCTTTGGGTCTCTGCTGCTTTTGTGCTGACTAAAGCGGCAGGTCGTAACCTGGGTTGCGGTCTTCTTTCGACTATGGGTGCGTTTGAGGGTTGTACGAGAGCCTGGCTGGGATGATGTGTTAGTGGTTTTAGCAGCGGTACGAGCATACTCTTCATTGCCATAAACTCTACACTGGATACTAATACTTCTTTGAAGATTCTCAACACAGTAGCCACAGTTGCTGTCTGCATTTGTAAGTTCCAGCCTACATGTCTTTGCCTGTTGCAACCTAACGATCGACCTCAGCTCTTCGATACGGATTCGGAAAACACATGCTGTATGTTGGTATAGAGAATATCGAAAAATACCTTCTAGTACGTATTCCTGTTTGCTTTGGTCTTGTACTTTGTTAATCGAAGTAGGCCTTCTACATTGAGCACAACATCTACCTAACCGAAACTACTATCATCAAGATCTCGTTGCTACTACAATACCTCCGCATCTTCAAAGCTGGTCGCATGAGATGGCTTTGCTTGGTCTTGTTGGTTGTTATTAGTCTTTGGGGCCTCGCTTTCAGTATTACGGGCTGGTTCTCCTGCGCTCCTGTTCACGCGTACTGGCGGCGCACAATAGATGCAAAGTGCTATGGTTTCGGTTTCGGAGACCGCGAAAGCTTTATCGCCATGTTCCAGGCTCAGTCCGCCACAAACATGTTCTTCGACCTTGCTGTCTTTGCAACACCCTTGGTACTGTTCCGCACACCGAACCTAAAGTCCAAGAACGTACTGGCTCTGGCTGGTGTGTTCGCCTTTGGAGCTGTGTAAGCATTCTACCAATTTCTTTTAAAGGAGTCAGCTACTTACTAAGAACAGAGTCGTCTTGATATCAGTATGGCGCTTGCAATCCATTGTAGAACATAGTGCTGGCCTGTCACCCTACCCTGACTTCACTTGGTGGACGCCAATCAGCATTGTCCTATCCTGTCTCGAAATCGACTTGGCCATCATATGCGCATCAATGCCAATCTTCTGGCCTGTCATTCAGAAGTCGTTCTCCGCCATCTTCGTAAGTCACGAGATTGAGGTGGTAGAGACCCGAGTCGAGAACCACGGCCTAGCATATGAGCTGGAGCACACGAACAGTCGTGGGCATCATAGCCTAAGAAGCAGCAGCGGGACTTCAACACACGAGCTGACGGATG
The DNA here is from genome assembly GCA_012274445.1 of Sclerotiophoma versabilis. NCBI lineage: Eukaryota > Fungi > Ascomycota > Dothideomycetes > Pleosporales > Didymellaceae > Sclerotiophoma > Sclerotiophoma versabilis. The sequence goes on from JAAROD010000093.1 coordinate 1,451,104, forward strand.
ACCCGGAAGAGGGCTACAAGGAACAGTACTCTGTCGGTATTGACCCGCTTAGCGCCGAAGCACAGAGTGGTCAAGGCCTCCAGACCAACATCAACAGCGACGGGAAGAAGAAATGGGAAATTTAATGCGCTCATTCAATACATTTCGTTTCATACGACAACGTGCGACTGCGCACGGACAATACGTTGTGAGCATGCTGTGACATGTCCCATATCCTTCGCGACGGCGATCGAATGGCAGTACGAAATCTATCGTCAAGAACGCACCCATAAACGCAAATCGGCAACTGATCGTGAAATCTAACATCCTAGACCGTAACATAGTTGATGTGGATATGATACAACAATGCTTTATGACTCTGTAGACCTCGCCAGACCTCTTGCCGGCTGCCCTAGAAGTTGCGTATATCTGATGTCTACGTCAGGACGCATCGACTTCGAGCATAGCTCGAGTGCAGAGAACGAAGGCAGGCAGATTGGGGTCGTTCGCGACGGAAAAGTGTGGTTCTGGATATTGGCCCCCATCCCGTTCACAATCCCGAGGTCATTCGCACCGCCTCACGCACAGTAACACATCCGGACTCCGGGAACTGCTTATGTAGACCACTTTCCTGGTTCCAAGTCGAACAGGCATATACATCTGTCGCGGCTGATGCACATGATGTACGGACTGCGCCTGCCGCCAAAGACCACAAGGCGGGCAAGGAAGTCCGGGCCGCACCTTCCTCTTGTACCTTGTAAAGAGTGCTGTCTCGTTTCAAACCGACTTTTTTATGTTGACTGAGACTGAGCCCGGCTGAGGACACAAAGTTGTGGTGCTAGGAGGTTGGTCTCCCGGGTAGCCAAAAACTGTTCAGCGCCCCTTATCTTTGGCTGTCAAAAGTGTCCTCAGCTTTTGCAACTATTAGTTTCTCCAAATTTCATCCTCTAGCTCGTAATCATGTCGCAATTGATCCCAGAAGGCCTCTTGATTCCACCTGGTGTGGATGCTAGACAGTTCTTGCTTTCCCTACCTGCGCTAGGTCCTGATCAGATACCCAAGGGAGCAGACACCACAATGACTACCGATGGCCCTGATCAGATCTGGTTCTTGGTTGTTGCAACAATCTGCATTGCGGTCCCGGGACTCTTCCTGATATTACGAGTCTATACCAGACTCGCGATTATGCGGTGCTTGGAGCCAGCGGATTGTGAGTATGAATCCAGTGGGTTGAGTGCTGCTGCTGACTTTCAGCAGACTTCCTATTCTTAGCCTTTGTATGTCGAAATCACGCTTCGTAGACTTACCGTACTGACCACGGAGCAGCCACTGATTGTAGTAGAGATTGCTATGGGATACCAGATGGTAAAGTGGGGAGCAGGAGTGCATCAATGGCAGATCACTCTGGGCCAACTGTTCAACCAGCTTTATGTGAGTTTACATACTGTCATGCTCATTGAATGTGCTAACAGGTGTTACAGTGGGCGAATATTGCTCAGATCATATACTGCCCACTCAGCTTTGTAGTCAAGATGGCCATTCTCATGCAATACCTCCGCCTCTTTGCGCCCTCGCGGAGCGGCAACAAGTTTATGTGGTATGGAGCCTGGGGAACTATCGTAGCAACGTTCATTGTCTACACCTTCTTTACATTCTGGACGATGTTCTACTGCAAGCCCCGACGCATGATTTGGGACAAGCTCACACCTGGGGGCAAGTGCTACGATGTGAACGACATTATTCTCAGTCAGGGAGCTTTCAACATGGCATCCGATGTTGTCATCCTTTTCCTCCCAACTTTTTCGCTGTGGCAACTCAATGTACCACTGGCACGCAAACTGTTTATAACGTTGCTGTTCGCGACTGGATTGATGTGAGTGAAATTGGGATCCAGAGACGTCCAGATACTAACAGGAAACGCAGAGCATGCATTGCCTCAGCCATGCGCATCTGGTTCACCCTCAACATCTCCGCAATCATCTCCGAGGCTGATGTATCCTGGAATAGTCTCTTTATTGGTATCTGGACGACACTGGAAGTCTCCCTCGTCTTCGTTGTAGCATGCACACTATGTCTGCCCAAGTTGATTCAAGCAAAGGGTCAGAAGTTTAGGGTCGCGTTGTCGTATGCATCGACCCCTTTCTCTGCCATCCCAGGCATCGTTCGCAGGAGGACAGACGAACAGGAGGAATGCGAACTGAGCGCTTCGCAGAATGCCCAGAGGAATATGCAAACCTCGACTTGGGAGAACATCGAGCTAGACGACAAGGAGCCCAAGTATTTCGAGGAGCGCGAGTATACGCATTGGCAAGAGGAAGCCGATTCTGGCACGAGGAAACCATTGGGGACGTTACACCGACTGTCTAACGTTACAGGCAGCAGCGAGTACTTGCAACGCAACAGGTCAAGGCATTCGAGTTACCACCAGGATGGGTTCCAGCAGCAATCGCTTCATACTCCAGAGTTCTCAAGGCAGCAGCAGCGGTGGAAATCTGCCTTTGGCCCATAGAGCAAAGGATCGTTTTTTAGGCACGGTTTACTCGCGTTTTACTTGCACCTTCTTGATGTAAGCCAACACTTCACCTAATTCGGGGAAAGTACCGTAACGAAATGTTTGTTTGCAGAAGCGTGTCCAACACGCCTATCTTCTCAATCAAAATATGCCCTCTAAAGCAACAGAGAGTGAATCAGCGTACTCCTTGATAGTCATTGTACCCATGACTCTCAAATTGAGTCTTCGCTACACTTATCGGTAGACAACAGAGGATAGATGTTGCGGTCAACTCCGATCTCAGCGTTTTCACGTTTACGCATTGTCGACGCCAGTCTTTGCCACAGGGCGATACATATCCAGCAGGAAGACAAAAACATTGGGACGACGGAGAGTACAAGAGGAGCGGAGTGGAGCGTCGTGTCAAGGCAGACGCGCTCACGGAACGGTCGAAATTGATTGGACCCCCCGAAGACAGTCAGTCGAAGAAGGGACGAAGATATCCCTCCATTACTCTTAGTAATTTCGGTTTTTGTGTCAGAACGTCCAATAAACATGAAAACCTCCTGCCCTTTCCCGTGTTCATCAACCGCATCTGCTTTCACCATAACAACTTATCGTTATAACAACAACTATTTGCACTTCATTGTAGAGTTTGCGAGCTGCTCGATCTGATCTTGACACAGTGAATGTCTTGCGCCAACGTAAGCGTGCGTTCGTTGCACTACCCTCAATCCCTTTGGTGATGTGTGAAGTTCACCTCATATAATCTTTTTTTCCGATCTCTGAGTCGGCCCAGCCTTTCCCAAAGTCTGGCTTCTGGAAACGTATTTTGGCGAAGTGATGTCGATCATTGTGTGCGTAGTCCCATGACATGCTACCGTGGCCGCAATCAACTATTCTATCGAGCCTGTGCACAATCCAGTCAGCTTTTCTGCGTAAAAGGCAATGTAGACAGGGAGACGTACGGAATGCGTATCGCATGGGCCTTACTTCCCATTGTTTGCTCAGCCATACATGCCATCCTTTCGCGTCGTTGATATGTCTGTTCTTTCGGTGTCGAGTAGTATTGTAGATCTCTGACCTCTTCGAATGTCACCTCTACCGTGCTAATCAAGACGGGATCGTAAAGTCTAGGCGGTTCGTCCAGGTTGGAGTTGCACAAATCCTGGATTGAGAGTGGCATAGACTGAACCTTGGCAACATATGGAGGATGTGGGTTTTTTCTGAAGTCTTTTTCCTCATATTTGGCAAAGACAGTGTGTCCTTCGACATTGTGTATGCGGCTGTTTTCGATGAGCCTCTCTCCACAAATTCGTCCATCCATTGTGATCTTTATGCGAACGTCGAATTTGGAGACATAACTTGGCGCGAAAGTGACTCGTATTCCTAAGCTTCTCTCACCCTTGTCATCGTTACGCTTTATGCCTCGATCCTGCTCTTTTGTCTTTGCTTCCAATTCTCTGCCATCACTCGTCATCACCATTTCGATGTCGTTGTCATCTCGATTTGTAGCATGCAACGGGTGATATACCATGTCTAGGATTTCGACTTTGAGATGATCTTGAGTAAAATCTGCCATTGTGTATTGTGGAGTGGAGCGAAACGTCATAAGCCGGCGGAAGAGTGTATGGATGTACTTGCAACCTCAAGGAGGTGCAACAAGACACATTTCTCGAACAACGCGTTGTGTTGGGAGTGTGCCTTTTCATTGTTGCCCAACTCAGACTCCTTACGGCAAGTGCGCATGAACGGAATGGCCAAGCTTCTAAGCTTGTTAGAAAAATCCTACAATGTTCTCATGTCATCGATGGTTTTGAAATGAATGAACCTTTACTCCTGATGCCCATTGGACGGACATTCTGTCGTACACTGATTGTGGAGCTCGTTGGGTCAAAATACTCTGTGTCTCATACGCTAAGGTCGGGGTAATGTACTATGTACCACCTCCAAGCGCCCTCAAAAGGCATGTGCGCTGAGCACCTAAACACAAACAACCTTTGTAGAGTTTGGTAGGACCTATTTAGAAAAGCAGAGCGCCCTGTACTTACAACTAAAAGAAGCACATACGCAGACAATGTGCTACACTGGGAAATTGTGAATACTAGCCTTGCTCGTTCCCAAGTACCGTGCACGTTGTTGAGCGATGTGCGAGCTGGCCATCACAGGGCATGTGCATCCAATTCTCAGCTACGATGAACCAGATACCGCGTCGGTATGAGTGAGCCGAGTGCAGATTACAGAGACGCTATTACGCAGGAGTTGGTACCAGTGCCTTGTCCTGGAGCCAATTTCAATACAATGCAACAGAAGTGTGAGCTATGTTATGTCTTAGCTTTGAGAGTCTTGTAGATAAGATTGCTCAAATCCAGTGTTGGATGGAAACAGAGGAAAGGATTGCATGAGACGAAAAAGATCTGCTCAAGCCCTTAATTTGATTTCCCTGTTCACTCTGAAAAGGAAGGACCCTACATGTTATACACAATCAGCCTTTCTTTCCTACATCGGCTCGACGCTTGGAACTTGTAGACAACACCTATCAGCGACTGCCAAATCATGCATCCTCACTAGTTGTTGTGGCTAGGTTTTGCATTAATGACCCATAGATCTTAGTCCTCTCGTAGGATCGATCGCTTCGTAACCGAATATCCAATGTGACTGTACCCCTCGTGTCTCTTCACCATGGATCTGGTACTCTCACAATCCGGCTACGGGTTGACAGGAGTTCTCTACGATCGTCTATTCCATAGCACACGACATCAGCAAACCCAATTCCATTTGTTAGTGATTCGCAGTCTTTTTCGTTGGCCGACAGATGGTAAGCATATCTGATTAGCGATGTTTGAAGTGGTAATCTACAAAAGGCATCAGCTCTTCGTATGAAAGATCGTAGTGCAACTAGGTTTCTCTGGCCTGATCTCTACGCGGTCGGTGAGCATGAATGTGCGCAAGCTTTGGCACAAAACTGGAATCCCACGCTCTTACGTGACCTGATGTAAGCGAACATCCTTTTTATGGACTTGTCAACCACACATTCGATCTTCTTGATGCACCACGATTTATTCTTCGTGCCGCCGGTCGGAAATACCCGTTATCAATCTTGTCAAAAGACACAAAGATAGTGCCGTCAAATCTAAGGTTCCCGATAACATCCAGAGGAAGAGCGTCATCTAAGCTTAGAAGAAATGCGGTGATACGCCACGCCATATTACTGTGTGCAGGAAAATGTGTTGCGCAGTTATCGTTGCTCTCAATGTGGAGAGAGAAGGCTAGAGGTGAAATGCGAACCACACACGTGATGTTATCGATAACGAAAGCGCGTCGGACGCGCCTGCCATATTCAAGTCGCGGCTGCATCATCACTTTCGTCTCAATCTCTCAGCACTCCAACACGACACCAATACGCGCACCCTTTTCTCAATCAAAAATCCCGTAGTAACTTCGGTCGACCACAATGATGCTCACGAGCACATACTATTCACAGATGCCGAATCAGCACCACGCCACCCACGCGCCGATTCTATCGTCACCACTTCGCGAGCGCCTCGCAAATGCTGGTGCAGGCTTATTCGACTTCAGCATGGCATCACAGAATACCGAGAAGCAAATGCCGCAAGAGCAACGCGTGTATAAAGCCAACCCTGTTATGCAAACGCGCGACGCAGCCACGAAGAGGCGGAGAGACATGTTCTTCAGGCGCGTGCAAAACAACCGAGAAGATAGGAGATGGGAGTCACGAGGTGAACAGGTAACTGAAAAAAGGTACATAGTACTCTTGCATGTTTACTGACACAATGCAGCTTCAGCAATTGGATTTTGTCTCGGAGCGTAAGCGTTGGGAAAGCAGGAAGGCACGAGAAGCACCACCACAGGAAGACGAAATCGACGATGATCTTTTGAGCGATGCAGCGCTACCGCAGTTGTCGAGCAGCGCACTGCAACCTGAGCCAGAAATGACTGAAGCGGATTATCTCCTCGCACAGGAGGAGTATGAACTGCAACAGCTAATTGCGTCAGTGGAGCAAGAGCAAAGCCAGGATACAACACCACAGCAGCACTACGCAAGTGACGATGAGGATTACGATCAGATCTTCATGGAGTGTGCGACGGATATTGATACAGGATACCAGCACCAACCACAAGACCAAGACAGCGGCTACAGAGACGTGGAGGACATGGATATGACGGATGGCTAAAGACCAAGACGGCTCTGAGGGGCGCGCTCAAGCCGAAGCAGGAAGAGGTGCGCCAGCTGGGAAGCACATTGAGGCAGTCTAGCATGAATGCTGTGATGAGACTGAGCACATGTGTTGTGCTCATGTATACTGTTCGGATATCTGTCGTAGGCGATACACTATTGCGTCGGACACCCTTCGTCCATGCCTGCCAGCGCTTCTTGCGCAGCATTCATATCGCCGACAAGATCGGGCGGCGGCGAGCCAGCAGCTTGCATCTGTAGGCCAGTCAGTAACATGAATGGGAACCATCAGAGGGTTGGCATACCTTCTGCATTCTTTCCACAATGTACTCCCTGTCCTTTGCGTTGTCGTCACTATACCCTTTCCTCTCGAATCGTGCTGTGATCTCCTTGACCAGCACCTGCTGCTCCTCATACCTCTTCAGATCCTCCTTCGGCACCTTGTCCTTGTTCTTCTCCATCCACGCTGGGAACTTGTCATCAAGCTCCTTCATGGGCTCGTACAGGATCTCCTTGTTTGTCAACTGCTCCATCATGCCCATCAGTATCTTACTGAAATCCTCATCGCTACCCTCCCCACTAAACCCACCACTCTCCATCTCCTTGAGCATCTGGGCAAGAATATCATCCTGGTTGGCGGACGAGGCGGCGGCGGAAGAGGCAGCGTCGCCAGACTCTTGCATGCGGTCCATTGTCTTTCTAATTGTGTCTTGGAAGCTTTTGTCTGCTTTGCTGGTAGATCCGCCAGCTTTGGGGGGTGTGCCATCTTTCAGTGACGAGGAGGCTGTTGCGGCTGCTTCTGAGGCTGTGGAGGCAGGAAGGTGGTCGCCGCCCATTTCGCTGTTCATTTCTTTCATAATGTCCTCGAATTGCTTCTGGAAGTCGCCTTGCCCAAGCAGCTGCGCCATTTCTTCTTGCAGCTTCTTCGCGAACTCATCTTCATCTTGTAGGAGGAGCTCGGCGGGTGAGACGTCCTCCGGTCTCCCAGGGCCTGATGCGGACGGTGGGGCGTGCTGTGGTGCAGCTTTGGGTGCAGGTGCTGCAGGCGCTACAGGTGCTGCAGGTGCTTTCGAGTCGAGCTTTGTGTTTGCAAATTCGTCCAGCACGTCGTCCAGGTCCGAGAGATCGTCTTCTTCGGGGTCTGACGCCATGTCGGCTGGTGGAGGGGCAGCTTTCACATGCTCCCTCTCTTGCTTTGCTGGCGCGTCCGCCATTGCTGTGTGCTTCAATGTGTCTCTTACTAGTGAAGTTGCAACGCGCTGGAGTTTCTGGGTTCACGCGAATGGCAGACGTTAGATGTGCGAATGCAGGTCCCTCACGCGCCGCTCGTCGGCGCTGATAGCCGTCGACATTCAGCCTCGGCCGCTGCTGGGTGGGGCAGTCGCAACCGGCGCGGCGGGGCAGGGATTGCCTGCTGGGCTCGCCTGCTGGGTTGGATTCACGCTTAATTGTTGTACGTCACGTGGGCTCTTGTGGTCGCTGCAGGTGCTGAGCAAGTCGAGCTCACGTCTGCCCAAGCTCTTGACGCCGCTCATTCACTTTCACCACGCTCGCCACCGCATAAAACGCAACGTCTTGCTTGTGTTCGAGTCGCCGAACTCTCCACTCGCTTCAACACAAACCACAGCATCAGCGACGAACCGAAAACTCACCGACGCTTGACACTAGCCCTGCGACTTCACCATGTCTCTGTGCATGAACCGCCTCTCTGAGGAGAGGTAAGCAGACGCTGGCCATGGAATTTGTGCCTTGCGCTAACACGGTACCAAGGAAGCAATGGAGACGCGATCACCCGTTCGGCTTCTTCGCAAAACCCATGCGCGGCGCGAACGGCATGATGGACCTTAAGAAGTGGGATTGCGGTGTGCCGGGCAAGGAGAAGACCATCTGGGAGGGTGGCCTGTTCAAGCTCGAGGTCACATTCCCAGACGAGTACCCGACAAAGCCACCCAAGTGTACGTCCTCAACCGCCTCCAAGCCGAGTCGCAGTGAAGCCTTGGCCCGGCTCTGACCACCCACGCATTCTAACGCACTGCAGGCAAGTTTGTACCTCCACTATTCCACCCCAACGTCTACCCATCTGGCACAGTATGCCTGTCCATTCTCAACGAAGAAGAAGGCTGGAAGCCCGCCATCACAATCAAGGAGATCCTGCTCGGCATCCAGTCACTGCTCGACGAGCCGAACCCAGAATCGCCGGCGCAAGCAGACGCATTCAACCTCTTCAAGAAGGACCGAGCAGCGTACGAGAAGAAAGTGCGCGCAGTCGTCAAGGAGAATCCGGCGCCCTAGGCTTGCAGAGGTATGCATACCGACTCGGGTTCGTGAGTGGTAAAGGGCCTGTGTTTTCGAGGTCAGAACTAAGGAAGAGTTTGGAACTAGGGGGCGAAGTGACGCGTCTGCTGGTCACATTTGCATCTTTGATGGGGCTTTGACTCGCATTTAACATGAGAGCGATATATCCACGGCTTCTGGCGTTAAGGGAGTGATGGACATGATGACGGCTCACCTGAACTCTACACAGGTAGTTTTGGGCCGAAACATCTGCTTCGCGAATTATTCGCAACTACGTAAAACGATATAACTGCAACTACCACATGCATCGCAATGAGTATCCCCAAGACATTGTGCATACTTCACTGTTACCATCTCTCAAGACACTGCGACGAGACTAAATGTCTGACTTTGTCCTTCATTCCAGCATAGTGAGGCAATCGCGCAAACCCCGGTTCATCTGTTTTAGCGCGATTCTTGGAAGCTCCGACCAACGGCATCGTCACTCCCTCGAAGCTACACTCCAATCACCTTCACTCAGGTGCCATTCCTTCTTTCACCAGAGTACTGTTGCTGTCGCATCAGCTGCACATATCGAGCAACTGACTTGTGTAATCATCGATTATTGCTGTCTCGCATATCTTCCTTGGAACCAGGACAACTCAGTAGCCTCTGTCACCCACCGACGCTTCCTCTAACGAGCACCAACGCAAACAACAGCCCAAAAGAAGCTCCACGCCATGTCTGACATTGATGCCGATATCAAGCGCGAGGAAGAGCTCAAGCGCGAAGAAGATGAGCGTCTTGACACCGCGGAAGATGAGCGTCTTGATACCGCACAAGACGAGCGCCGCGGAGACGATGCCACCGAAGAGGTACGACGCGCTTTCCTACCGTTTCACGCTCGCTTGAACACTCGGTCATGTGCGATAGATGCGCCCCCTACCCTGAACACGATCCTCCATCTGACGGCGAGGCTGACAATGCTCAACAGGAAGAGATCTCAGCTATGAGGCGTCGCGTTCAGGAGATGGAAGAAGAAGCTCAGAAGCTGCGCGAAATGCAGCAGTCGCTCGACCACGAACGCCACGAGATGCGCGAAAGCAAGGAGGACGTCGACTCGCGGAGTGTCTTCGTTGGCAATGTCGACTACGGCGCCAGCCCAGAAGAGATTCAGGCACATTTCCAGAGCGTTGGCAGCATCAATCGTGTCACAATCCTGCTCGACAAGTTCACAGGGCATCCTAAAGGGTCAGTACCAAGAGGAGGTTTTCTTTGCGCCTTTGGTTGAGAGTGACATGTTTTATCCATCCACGAAGCCGTTATGCGCCGGCTGATGCGCTTCATGAGGTGGCGCGCGTCTGGCGCACATATCGCTCCGACATCATCTTTCACAACCTGGCAAGAGTTTGGCAGAAAGATTGGAACGCTAATGGGCGTATGCAGGTATGCGTATGTAGAGTTCACAGAACCTAGTCTGGTCAATGAGGCTCTTGTCCTCGATAATAGCCAGTTCCGTAACAGGAACTTGAAGGTACGTTATGATAGTTCTATTTACTCGAAAGGAAACTGTTTGCTGACAGCCTGCAGGTCGTACCCAAGCGAACGAACTTGCCCGGCATGTCAAGAGGCGGCCGAGGCGGCCCCAGAGGAGGCCGTGGAGGATTTGGCGGTCGGGGAGGGCCATACGGTGGTCGCGGTGGCTACGGTGGCGGTGGTGGTGGTGGCGGCGGCGGCGGCTTCGCTCCTCGCGGTGGCGGTTACCGTGGTGGATATCGTGGCCGTGGCGGCTCTGGCTATCGTCCATACTAGTTGCACACTATCGATTTGGAAGAAGACTCTGGTCGTTTGGACTGCGAGTTGTAGTTACTGGAATTGATATCAGGAGCACAGAATTGAGCTGAGATCCTCAACAGGGGAGGACAGAGCTTGTAACATATTACTATGTGTATGCGGGAAGCTGGAGGGGTCAACGTCAACAGCAGGAACATCCATCGTATTTGGGGTTACTGCTGACGCCCAACAACTATTAGGAATTATCTTTGGTTATATTGCGTTTGTTTAAAGGCTGCGTCAGAGTTCCCAACATCTGTTACTGATCTACTGATCCTCTTCACACCGAAGCTTTACAGGTCAGTTGCAATGAGTATCCCATAGTCATGTCCATCTGCGATCGCCTCAGCTCATTATTTGGACAGAAGACATGCACATTGCACGGCAGCTCATAGAGCTCGTCGGTAACTGGCCCCGCCCTCCAAGCTCCCCGCGCGACACCACTGCCCTTATCTCTAACGAGCTCCTTCGCGCTCGCCTCAACCCAATCTTTGAACGCAGCAGCAACATCACAATCCGCCGAGATAAAGATACAATCCACATGCCTAAACCGACCAAGCCACTCCCACCGCCACTCAGCTGGCCGCTTCCTCAGGCCTCCGCAATGTCGCCCATCCCACCTCATTTTCAAACGCGACTCCGTTGGATCCACGAAAGGCTCCATGAGTCTCAGAAACCTTGCTAGTGGCCAAGTTTTCCGCATTTCCTTCCGCTTTGGATCATGATAACATACCGAAGAGAGACCCGGACAGGACTCTTCGCTAGCAGGGACGTCAAGGGCAATATTCCTCACGGCGCCTGCCTTGAACAAGAGAGTCTGATGCTTCTGATCATACGCGCGCGTGTGGTCCTGCTGCAGCAACATATGCTCTCTTTCCACTGTCCATGAGGCTCGTTGCTCCCCGGCCCCACTTTTTTGTTCTGGCAGACGTAGTGACGGAGAGCTTTTGGGGCAGTGTGGAAGCAATGGACCACGACAACATGGGCTGAACCAGCGAGTAGAGAGGAGGAATTCAGTGGCTTCTGAGCATATCGCGCGGCTTGTCAGGAGCCAAAGCGGAAGGCCGGCGATGGCGTTTTTGCTGAGATTGGGAAAGGATGGAGAGAGTAGGATGACGACGCCGTCATAGGTGGCGCTGTAATGTCGAGAGGCGCTGCTAAGTTCGAATGAACGCTGGGAAGGACCGAAGGCGTGGTCGTAGATAGTGTTGCGGATTTCGAGGGGAAGGTCGAAGAGGGTGAGGTCGTGGACTGTCTTGCGCATGGCAGACCCTCCTGTGCTCTTTCTTTGATTCGGGTAATCGTTCCTATATATGTATTACAATCAACTGATCCATGACTCATAAAGCTAATCAGTGGAGTTTGGAGGAAAGCTGGCTGTTTCATTGGCGGCCTAACGCCTTTGTGTCTGGATGGGAGTGAGTCATCTACACAGGTACCCTAGGTATAGACTCTCCCATCTTTAGGCCAGTTGATGTATGGCATTGAGCGGTCAAGGCTTTCTGCATCAAACATCATGTTTAGGTGCAAGCGCGAGTGAGACACAAAGGGGTGTATGACTTCCAAAAATTCGGTCCAGGGTTGGTTGTAGTTTGCCGGTATTGGGTCATTGTAGAGCAATGAGGAACTGAAAAAGCTCAGCCTAGTCGGGAAGCTGAGCGCAATGTTCCGGATACTGTGTTTACAAAGGAGAAGGGACTGTCGTACTGGACTGCAGGTTGCGACTCTAGCTCGATCTGAGAAAAGGGTGTACCGTGCGGTCTGGGTATGGTCGGATGGCTGCTGTGGATGCTGTTCCTGCTGTTGCTGCTGCTGCTGCACTTGTCGCATTTGATGTCGTTGCCGCCACGTCAGCACTGGAGGATGCCATCCTGGCATTGTTCGATAATCTGACGATGGACTGCGTTTATCGGACGGAAAGTGTGGGCAGATCCACCTCGTGCACAGCAGAAGATTAACGGCTTCTTCACGAATTTTTCGATTTGTTAGGAGCCATAGCGGCAGATCGTTGACTCTGTCCGTGCTGCATTCAAGAGAGCGTAAGGAAGCTATGAAGGTGAAATGGCCGTAAGTGAAGGAGCCCTGTACTTGTCCAAAAGCATAGTTGTAGACAAGATCTCGAAGTTCGCGAGGCAGGTGGAAGAAGGTGACCTTACTCTCCGTCGTTGTCATGATGGGGGTCTCTTGAGGATGATTTCCATGTGAGCAGAGACATCTCATATATATGCATCGCAGTAACTAAAGTCAAATGTACACAAAGATCAGAAGTAGTGTATTTCAACGAGGTACGATTAACTAGAGTACGAGTCATGTGGGCTGAGAATTGTAGCTGAGAGGGGATAGTGAGAACGTGTGATGTTGTTGGGTGGCCTGAAGTCCACAAATTGACGATGTAGAAGTGAGTCATCCCCACATGTATGGTAGTGGTCTTGTCAAAACGGGTGAACGTATTGCAAGGGCCGGTTGTAAGGTAGGAGTAGATGACAGAGCTAGTCGTGATATTCTGTGATGCTGGCATCTGCCAATCCGAATGGCTTCGAGAAAGCTATACGTATGGTCCCTTCCAGCCGCTTGCTCGATCCTCAGTCTTTACTTGTACCTACACCTTGGTACTCCGGGGCCCACTCTGGGTCTTCTTTACTTTTGATTAACTCATGCACATCTAGCCTTGAGTCCATAATTTCTTGTCCATTTACTAGATCGTTTTCATCAGCTCTCTTAGCTGCCTCTTCCTCATTCTGTGCGATTCCTGCCTTGACGTGTCTGTGTATCAGACGCTTGCGCGCAACCTGGAAGTCCACATCGACGAACCAAAGCTCGTCCATAAGATCTGCTGCTTCTCTCCAAGGACCATGATTCAGGGAGCAGTAGTTGCCTTCGAAGATGACAATGCGCACAGAGGGCGCGATTGGTATGTCATCCGCGACAGGGTCCTTCTTCGCGTGATCGAAGCTAGGGGCATATAACGTCCGTGTCTCCGGCAGAATTGGCTCTCGTAACTTCTTAACCAATGCCAGAAAATTTTCAGCGTCAAAAGTAAATGCTGCTCCTCTTCGCGCATGTGCGTTCTGCGGGTCAGGCATGGCATCAAGTTGCGCACGTGATAAATGGTAGCCGTCCATTGGTATGAATGCTGCGACTGGATTTCCATTGTACGTGCCAGGGGAGCTTTGGGCATGCTTGTTATTGAGACCGTTGGAAACTTTAGCCGCGAGTGTGGTTTTGCCTAAGTTCAATCAGTCCTGCAGTCTGGACATATGGCCTCAGTCACCAAGCAAGGTACGTACCTGAACCTGGTATGCCAGATACTGCAACCATCAATCGCCTCGAGCCACTGATACCTTGAAACTTCTCTACATGCTCCCGTCAGTATGTAATCAGGTCAACAAAAAGGTTGACTTCACACCCCATGTCTTCTCGACCAAGCGATCGACTTGTTCCTGCATGCTTGTGTGGATCCCAAGCTTCTTGGAAGCAATTAGTTCTTCTTTGCTGCTGTTGGCCTTGAACAATCGATAGCTCGGCGACAATCAGGGTCAGCCGTGAACTGAAAGAATGCTGCTTTTGTTTCGGCGCAATCTCTGTAGGCTGTGGGGGATTGAGCTCTCAATCAGAGGCCAAGCTACCGCTGACGTCGTTTTGTGGGGGGAATTGGTGCACGTGATGAACATAGTGTTGATGTGTCAATATCTTGGAGATAGTGAGACATGACAGGCGACTAGGGCTGCGCTTTCGCTATCTCTACTATAGGTCCTCTGAGGTTCGTGGTGTTGCGTCGCTGGTAAAGGTTGCTGCTTGAAGCAAACGCGACAGCCAATCGGTGCGCAATACGACAGCGGAAGTGCATAGTAATCGGGGGTGCATGGCGCCTGACGCCGAGAAGGATGCACAGATCGCAGCTGCCAACAAACTTCTTGGGCTGTGTTACGCTTGTATGCGTCGACGACAATCATCATGGTTGAGCACTCACCGTAGTCAATCTTTGCATTTACCAGTTGATCAGTTGGTGCGTTACGGACGCGTCATAGCTTGCTTCCAGGAACCATGCAGCTTTCAGCGATTTTGGTAGCGTTCGCCCATGCTGCACCTGCACTCTCAAAGACAGTCGACTCCTCGCTCTATTCCAACGAAGCGCCGCTGCTATGGGGGCCGTACCGACCCAATCTCTACCTGGGCATCCGCCCTCGAGTGCCCGAGAGTCTTGTTGCGGGGTTGATGTGGGGAAAGTTGAATGAACAGGACAAGAGTGGGTGGTTGATTGAGCTTGGGGAGGAAATATCTGGAAAGCGCTGACCGGCATCGCAGAATTGCGACACACAGTCGAGCAGAATGATGGCATGGCCATGTATGGCTGGACCACCTACGATGCGCGCGCTGGTGGTACCCAGATCATTCAGGACGTCGGGAATCAAATCGATATCACGACCGAATTCGTAAAGAAGTCTGAGGGCCAGAGTGCAGGCAACTGGGCGTTGCGAATCAGAGGCAAACCGCGCAATGGCGCACCCGCAGACATGAAGACGTCAGTCGTTTTCTACGTGGGTATGGAGGCCAAAGAAGGTTGCGCAGACTGCCAACTTGACGCTTTCGAACAACTTGGTACTGGCGAGGACAAAACCGTCGAGGCAGTGAACTTCGCCATCAAACACCCGCGACTGGGCTCTGCGGGTATCCACGTTCCGACATCAGTGGGCGAGGACGGGCGGCATGAGGGCACAATTGCGCATAGTCTGAACGTCACCGAGGAGAAGCTGTGGCAGGCAAAGTGTGAGTGCAACCTGTCTTACAACATGCTGGTGTTAGGAGCTCAGTCAATAAGCTGACACTCCTGTGGGCAAGAAGCCACTTTCCTAGATGCATTGAAAGCTCAATCGAAGGATCAAACAAAGGCCGGAAAGATGGACTTGGTACTTCGCAACGTCCCTGGATCAGGCAACATGCACTTTGTGCAGATGATCGTTCACGGCAGCTTCCATTTTGACGTGCTCTACTCAAGTCGGGCAGCAACGCGTGCCATGACCGCATCGGAGATGGGGAGCAGCATTCAAGATTCAGTGGTTGCATACCGAAAAGCCTACTCTCGCGTCTTCAACCACAAGGCTCCGTTCAACACAGACAAACACACTACGTTCGGTGAGATGATGCTCGCAGACTTGTTGGGCGGCATTGGATACTTCCATGGTAAAGCAAAGATTGACACGTCGAAGAAAGCCATCTACGCTGAAACCACGGCCAAGTTCTGGGAAAAGACGGAAGATGCCAAGAAACACTCCATACCCGAGACGATAGGGCCGTATGAACTGTTAACGCACACTCCAGCTCGAGCTGTTTTTCCACGTGGCTTCTTATGGGATGAAGGTTTCCACCTGCTTCTTGTACTCGACTGGGACGTCGATCTGGCCTTGGAGGTTGTGCGAAGCTGGCTCAAAACTATGGATGAAGACGGTTGGATAGCCAGAGAGCAGGCTGTCGGCGCTGAAGCTGAGGATGGCGCCCCCGGCGGCTCCGTTACGCAGTATCCACACATTGCCAGTCCGCCGACGCTGTTCCTTGTAGTATCAAGGTTTATCGACATGCTACAGGGGAAAGTGAAGTACTATGGCCATGAGTCAACGCTCCTGAAGCCGGAAGCAGGCAAGAAGTTTGTCGCAAAGCTATACCCGCTCTTGAAGAAGCACTACGAATGGTGGCGCAAATCTCAGTCTGGAGACATCGAGTCTCACTCCATTCCATCAGCCAATCTCAACGAAGGATACAGGTGGCGAGGTCGTACGCCAGAGACGACGTACGCCAGCGGACTTGACGACTACCCACGAGCAGAGCCTCCAGACATCACCGAGCTCCATCTGGACGCTCTCTGCTGGGTGGGGTCAATGTCCCGTACTCTCGAAAAGGTCGCCTTCTTCACCGAGACCACGCACGATGCATTCACCTACCAAAACCACATCCGCGGCGTCAAGGTCAACCTCGAGACCCTGCACTGGGAAGACAAGCAAAACGTATATTGCGACACGGTTGTTCGCGACAACAGACACACACACGTCTGTCACAAAGGCTACGTCTCTCTTTTCCCCTTCGTGACCGGCTTCATTGACGCCAATCATCCCCATCTCGACGCAACGCTGCGCCTGCTGCGCGACCCAAACCAGCTCTGGACCGACCACGGCATCAAGTCCCTCTCGCAAGAAAGCAAGAAGTACGGCGTCGGCGACAACTACTGGCGCAGTCCGATTTGGATAAATTTCAACTACATGATCCTCGCGCAGCTCCTGTCCCTCGCTAACACGCCAGGCCCGCAACAAGAGCGCTGTAAGGATATCTACATCGAGCTACGTCGTAACATTGTGCACACCGTCTTCAGCTCTTGGCTGCAGACGGGGTATGTGTGGGAGCAATACGATCCCGTTGGTGGGCATGGGCAGCGCACACAGCACTTTACAGGCTGGAGCACGTTGGTGGTGAATATTATGGCGATGCCGGATTTGGAACAGCGAGAGGGCGTCAAGGAGAAAGTAAAGGAGATGTACGAGGAGGCGAAAAAACAGGCGGTACAGAACCAGGGCTATAGCGCGGGGACAGTGATGTTGTTGGTTATGCTTGTCGTCTTTGTCTATGTTACGAGAAGGAGGTTTGCAGGGACGTGGAGGGGTTGGAGGAGAGTGAAGAAGGGTGGAGATCGTAATGTTTAGTTTGTAGAGAAGGTGGTTAGATGGGAATGAGTTGTGTTTGGGCAGAAGCTGCGAGTGCATTACAATGTCAGTGATGCTGTATTATTGACCGAAAGCATTGTTGGGGATGCGCTGTTAAATGTTGATTCGAGTATTTTCATACCTGTAAAAGGTATCCTACGCGTGTAACAGAAGATGCAGACGTGTCGTCCAAGAAACTTAGTCATAAGTCATTCCATGCGCCAACCATGCCCAACCCTCATCCTCACCAAGCGTATTGCACACGAAGCGAAAGTTTCCGTGAGGCTGGTAAGCCTGCATCACGGTGATGTCGGTCGTTGGTCAGCAAACAGCTGCCGTAAGACATGAAACGCGTCCGAACGCCATGGGTGACGCCATAATCCGGTGTAATTGATACAGGCCAGCGGGTAAGAAAATGTAACGTTGAAACGTTTTGGTATCCTCTCTTCGCATGTGCCGGGAACGGGGAGTCCGAGCACACAGCCAGCTTGACGATGTGGGAGTCCCTTTAGACCTGGGCCGCCTGCTGGGGCTGAGGCTCGGCGTTCTCGACAAAGTCGGAAGCTGAAGTCTCGCGGTTCAGGCTCGTCTCGCGGTGGAGGAAAGTGGCGCCTTCCTTGGATGGGCTGCCGGCCTTGAGGTCTCCAGTTGTGGGGGCTTGCCCGTTGTTGCCTGGTGTGGAGGGGGCCATGTGCGGAATCTTCTCGGGGTTGGGGTGCTCGCGGCCAACCTGGGTGACGCCGACGTCTGAGGCTTTGCCGGCCTTGGAGAGGGCATAGTCGCCGCTGTCGAAGTACTTGCGCTCCTGTGCAGTCGTGTCAGCTCACCGGGCCTCGCACCGGCCCATGCTGGCGTAAGCTTACCTTGAGCTTGTTCTGCAGCAGGTCCTTCTTGTTCGGCAGCTTTCCGTACAGGCGGAAGAGCTTGGCCTCCTCCGGCGACATTTTCTATGCGCTGTCAGATCTGGGGTTGGCACGGGCTACGGCGTTGCCAGAGGGGCAGCAATGCGAGCAGCAACGGCGCTGCGCAGGGGCCGCGAATGACGTACGCTAATGTCCACTTTGTTCTGCTGGTGGGGGTTCATGTTTGCGGTGGATGGTGTGTTGCAGTGGATGCGGGTGGCGTTGGCGAGAGGGGCAGGTGGTGGTGAGAAAAGAGGATCTCGTTATTTATCCTTTGTCTTCGCCAATGCTGTCACCAGAATCAGGGTCAAGGGTCCAGCACGTCCGAGCGGGCTGTTTGGGCAGCAGGGTCGTGACAGGGAACAGATCAGTTGTGTGTCTGGTTGCCGGCTTTCCACCGCGGGCGATTGGGCGTTGACGAAGCTTGGGCGTGTCTTGCGACGGCTGCCTGGCAACTCACGACAACAGCACCCGGTGGCTAAGGGAGCTTCGTATTGTGCGCGGTTGAAGCTCTGGGTGCAGTGTAAATGCCCCTCACTCTCACGACGCGATAAGCCTTTATCGTCCGAGGTAGCACCTGTCTTGGGAACAACGCTCTGCAAGAGGAGCAGTGCAGCACCACAGAACAAGTTGCACCTGTCGAGCAGACGTGTCTCGTGTGCGATTGGAAGAAGGAGGAACGGGTTGAAGAATTTACAGAGGTGGTCGAGGTTGAGCTGTGTAGGAAATGGAAGAGCACTGCAAGACTGGCAGAGAGGGGTATGCAGCAAGATATGCAGCAGACCCCAAGTGGACCGATAGCAGCACCACCACCAAGCCTCCTCCCATCCTGCAGCTTGATTTGCCCGGGGAGCACAAGGCAGCATGCACCGTACCGCTGCCGCGAGAGGCAGGGCAAGCTCGACGCTTGACGACCGCTGGGTGGACGACTAGGGGTGGATTGCCGTATGCTTTGCCAGTCACAGAACTCCTACAACGTCACGCGTGCCTACTAGCGTGCCGGATCGTCAGGACCACTGCAATTCAGTCCCAGAGCTGCACTTGCTCAACATGATGTCGTTTGCTATTCACCTTCTCCCACGCTCGAGAGCCCTCGCTGCTGCCTGCCATTGGCCTGAGGCAGACAGCTCTTCGCGTCCGGGAGCTGCAGAACATCAACCCCCCACTTGCACTTCCTTTAGTTACGTCTGCCCTTACACGTAATAGGCTGTTTGCTAGCTCCGTTCTCTTAGTGCGCTCGCCAAATCCTTGTCGGCCGCCTTCAGACCACATGCTCCGCTTAGGCAAATCACTACTGCAAGGCTCGCACCATCAACGACCTTTTCCAAGCCCGTTCTGGGACGTAGTCGAATCTCTCAGGGTCCGAGTGAAGAGCATCTAGAAAGTCACGAGAAGCTACCACCAATCGCTGCGCGGACCCCCTACAACCAGAAAGAAAATCTTCTCGTCAGTCACCAAAATGGCCAGCGCGGGGAAGACTTTTGTCGTCGAGCACTTGGACCCAGAGTTGGAGCAGTGGTCCTCGCTGGAGTACGCTTGCATTGCTCAAGAATGCCACGATACCGGATCTCAGTTTCTCCTGTCATCAGTGCCGACCTCGTTGAAGTTGCCAGAGAACCTTCAGCAAGCCAAGGGACTAAACGTTGAGACAAGAGGGATTGAAGACATCTACGCAGACCGAAAGAACCGAGTGTGTCTGCTCGATCCCGCTGCTGCCAAAGACCTCAGCCCAGAAGATGGTGACAACTTCGACATCTTTCTGTTCGGCGGCATCCTCGGTGAGTCGTAGTGTTGAAATTGCCATTTGATTGTTGACTGACGAGGATGCAGGCGACGACCCACCCAGAGGTATGCAACATCAGACTCGGCACCATGTTTCAGTCGACTGACTATTTCCTACCTTAGACAGAACCTCTGAGCTGCGCAAGAAAGGCTATGAAGGCCGTCGCCTTGGCCCTGTTCAGATGACGACCGACACCGCTGTGCGTGTTACGAGAATCTGCGTTCAGGACAGGAGTAGGTTCCCTGCATAGGCTCGAAAGCCGAAACTAACAGTGCGCAGTTCCGGTCGAGAAGATCCCATACATCGACCACCCAGAGATTAGGACAAACGCGAATGAGAGCACCGAGATGCCATTCCGTTATGTAGTGGGCAAGGATGGGGAGCCTATCATGCCACCGGTAAGCCGGTGTCGGCAGCATACGTATCTACATACTAACAGTCAGTAGGGCATGGTGGAATTGATCAAGAAAGACTCTGAGAAGAGTCTTGAGGATCTCTTTTAGAGCTCCTCAAGCCGGTTACGGCGATTGGGTTCGGGGGGAGATAGCCAAGTCAGAAGCATAATGAAAGTTTATCTACGCCACTGTGGCACGCAGTCTTCGACATGGACCCAAAAGATGCCGTTTCCAGCAATGCAGGCGGAAGTGGTGCACAAAGAGGGCTGCTGTACGTATTACGTCGTGGGGACCGGGGCCCAAATCCGTGGCGAAGGGCCGGGCCGACTGGGCGATGTGGTGCGGTGAGTGGCGGTCGATAGTGCGAGAGGGGATTGAAAGCAGGATGCGAATGGAAGTCAGAGTTAGCCCTGCATGGTTTGCTGGCTAGTTGTCTCCCAAAAGCAGATGCAGGTGGCAGGGCATGTCCAGCAATGTTGTGAAGCGTGATGCAAGCGACGGGTGGAGGCGGAGGCGGAGGCGGAGGCGGAGGCGGAGAGGGCCCGTGGCTTAAGCGTCCTCGCAGGGCGCCTCTGCCGCACGCTTGGGTCAAGTGTCACTCCAACGGTGTCAGGGCCGCACATGGGACGAGGAGTGCAGAGGAGAAAGCAGATGCGAAACGCGGCGGGCGACGAGGTCGGGGAAAGGACGGGCTGGCTGCATCCCTTGGGCGGGCATGGGCCGGTCGAGGGATGGGGCTTGGCGCAACGGGGGGCCAGGGCAGCGGGGGCCAGGGCAGCAGGGACGGCGTTGCATGGGAGGCTGAGGCTCTGTGGACGTGGTGTGGTGTGTGCGAAGGAATGAGCAGAGAGACCAAAACTGGCCTCCGCGCGCGCATGGCACGGCTGCACGCTGCAGTGCAGTCTGCAGCCGGACCTGCATTGACAAACCCCCCGGGGCCCTGTGGAGCGCCGGCGCCGTCCTCGCGCTCCGGCCGCCCCTGCCCAGCTCGGGGCCTCGTCAGCTGCGGCCAGATCATCGCCAGGCCCAGAGGCGGCCGTGGACAGCGACGCGCTGAGCGGCTAGCACGTGTGAGGCAGCTAAAAGCAGGCTAGGTTTCTGTCTGCGCTGCTCGATATCCTCCTGCGCGCACGACACCGGACAGGAGATGCATCGACGCCATCGATGCGATAGCCACACAGGCCCGACGTCGGCACCCACCATGTCCTCTGCAGCTTCGCCGTCGCGGCCGCGGTGGCACGTCGCGCTCGTCGGCGGGTTGCTGGCCACTCTGGCGCTGCTGCCCGGCAGCGCCGCGCAGGCAAAGACGCAGGCCGACTACTTTGTGCATGAGCTCCCGGGCGCGCCGCAGCCGCTGCTGAAGATGCACGCCGGGTAAGGCAGAGGCGGGCACGACGAGCACTCCCCCAGGCGCTGACTGCAGACCGTAGGCACATCGAAGTCGACGCCGCCCACAACGCCAACCTCTTCTTCTGGCACTACCAGAACCGCCACATCGCCGACAAGCAGCGCACCGTCCTGTGGCTCAATGGCGGGCCCGGCTGCTCCTCGCTCGACGGCGCCATGATGGAGGTCGGCCCCTACCGCGTCACCGACGACGGCAAGCTCAGGTACAACAACGGCTCCTGGGACGAGTTCGCCAACCTGCTCTTCGTCGACCAGCCCGTCGGCACCGGCTTCAGCTACGTCAACACGGACAGCTACTTGACCGAGCTGGACCAGATGGCCGAGCACATGGTCATCTTCCTGGAGAAGTGGTTTGCCCTGTTCCCCGAGTACGAGCACGACGACGTGAGCCCCCCCTTGCACCCCCTTGCACCCCGCCCGCCACTGACAGCAGCCAGTTCTACATTGCAGGAGAATCCTACGCCGGCCAGCACATCCCCCACATCGCCCGCGCAATCCTCAAGCGCAACAAGCAGCAGAACAACCGCCCGTGGCCGCTCAAGGGCCTGCTCATTGGCAACGGCTGGATCTCGCCCGTCGACCAGTACCTTGCCTACCTTCCTTTTGCATACCAGACTGGCCTGATCGAGGCCGGCTCCGAGTCGGCGAGACGCGTCGAGCAGCAGCAGTCTGTCTGCGTCAAGGCGCTCAACGACGGCGGCAAGGACCGCGTCGACACCCCCGTCTGCGAGGCCATCATGACCACCATCTTGGAGGAGACAAAGGACAAGACAGCCAGTCCCATGGAACAGTGTGTCAACATGTACGACATCCGTCTGCGAGACGACTCTTCCTGTGGCATGAACTGGCCGCCGGACCTGAAGCAGGTCACGCCTTACCTCCGCCGCCAGGATGTCATCAACGCTCTGCACATCAACCCGGACAAGAAGACCGGATGGCAAGAGTGCAACGGAGCCGTCACCGGCCACTTCCGCGCAAAGAACAGCGAGCCCGCCATCAGATTCCTCCCTGACTTGCTGGCTGAGCTGCCCGTTACTCTCTTCTCTGGCGACCAGGACATGATTTGCAACCATGTTGGTACCGAGAACATGATCGACAGGATGACGTGGAACGGAGGCAAGGGCTTTGAAATTTCCCCCGGTCTTGTTGCCGCAAAGCAGGACTGGGCCTTTGAAGGCCAGCCAGCTGGAACCTACCAAGAAGCCCGCAACCTGACCTATGTCGTCTTTTACAACTCCAGCCATATGGTACCTTTCGATTACCCTAGGCGAACCCGCGACATGCTTGATCGATTCCTGGCTGTCGATATTGGCGAGATTGGTGGAACCCCGGCCGACAGTGTCATCGACGGCGAAAAGGGCCCCTTGACCAGTGTGGCTGGTCATCCCAACTCTACCAAGGCTGAGCAAGACAAGGCACAGCAACTGAAGGAAGCCGAGTGGAAGGCATATTACCGCTCTGGCGAGGTTGCCCTTGTTGTCGTTATAATTGTTGCGATTCTGTGGGCCACTTTCCTCTGGCGCAGTCGCCGCAGCAGTGGCTACGAGGGGACAGACGGCTACGACGGTCGCGAGTCTCTTCTCACCGGTATGGGACTGGACAACTTCAGACGCAAGGAGCAAAGAGCAGACTTGGAGGCTGCAGACTTTGACGAGCGAGAACTGGATGACTTGCAATATGTCCCTAAGAAGCCATCCAATGGCTACTCAGACAAGTCACTGCGGGGACCGCACAACGATTCCACGTTTAGTCTGGGAGCCGACAGCGACGAAGAGGCAGGTAGCAGCGAGCAGGGCCGCAGGAAGGAGTAGTCAGGACATTTCGGCGATTTCATAGGCTGTTGTACTATCACGACTGGAGTATTGAATACCTAGTATAAGCACTACACGCGTTGTTCGTCTGGCGCACGAATAGGATCACTCGCCAGAATCATAGCAACCAAGCCGTTCACTTCCATTTGCTCATACACAGTCTTGCAGCATTCATGGAGACTTCCAAGCCCTATGGGGCTTTGCGGGGCAGCCACCGATTACGCCCACTCGTAGACAGGGGTGCCCGTAGCGTAGACTTACAGTTATCCTTGACCATAACCTTGACGATTATCGTGCGGAGAAGGCACGGAAGCGCTCCATCCTTAACGACCAAGCACACCATGGTAGTCTCCTCATTGGACGCCCCAGGAGGTACAATTCTATCGGTTGCATCCTTTCTGACCGGGCGCCATTCCTTAACATGTGTTGTCAACCCAACGTTCCGTCTGATGTATTGCATACTAGATTGAAGCGACTCTTTACTATCCTCGCAGGCCTCTAACCCTCTGAACTTCAGAAAGCTGATCGTCTCACACGAACCATGGGTTTCCTCGGCATTCTAGAGGATAGAAAGCTCTCACATGTCCCTGCTACAGTAATCCTCAGTGAGGAGCAAGATCAGACAAATGAAGCAACAGCGGGCCTAAAGCGCGGAACTGGCAAAGACGCAAAAATCATTTTGATACCACAACCGTAGGTACCTGACTAAATAAAACTCTTAACAATCTTATTGCTACTTAACGTGCTACCCATGAGGTGTTCAGTGTTCTCGACTAACAAGATGCCAGCTCGGAAGATCCAAACGACCCGCTGAATTGGTCTACAACAAAGAAATGGGTTGTCATGTCCATCGTCGCTTACGGCTCAGTACTATATGCCGCCGTCCTTGCACCCCTTCTCTCGCCTGCTCTGGTAGTCATTGCTCGGGACTTCAACGTCAGCATCGCCGACATCACGGTCATATCTGGCTACATGTTGCTCGTCACCGCTAGTGTTGGCCCTCTCGTGAGCGCATGCGCTCGCAAATATGGCAAGCGGCCGATGCTCCTCCTCGCGTCGCTTTTCGGTGTTGTTGGTACGATTGTCGGAAGTGCCGTATACAGCTACAATGGTTTATTGGCTGGCCGGATTATCCAAGGAGGCTCCATGTAAGTCTCTCGTACGGTGCCTTAGATAAGCTGACGCAGTCATAGCTCGGCTTTCGAATCTCTCGTTGTCTCTATGATCGGTGACCTCTTCTTTGTCCACCAGCGCGGTGCTTTCATGACGTTGATTCAATTCATTATCGCAGCGGCCTCGAACTTCTCTGCGATAATCGTTGGACCCATTGCAACGCAGCTTGGCTGGAGGTACTTGTTCCATATCCTCATACCCTTCACGGCTTTGGAAGTTGTGCTGTTGTTCTTTTTCGTCCCGGAAACGGCTTACAATAGAGACCGCCGTTGTGACATTGATGAGCTATCCGAGGTGACTTCGCACGACCTTGGCACCATTGAGCAGAGACACGCCAGCGTGACAGAGAAGGGCGAAGATGAGATGGTCAAGGTCGAAACAACGACCAGCTCTCCATCAGCGCTGCGGGCAAAGCAGACATTCGTGCAGGAGCTGGCCATTTTCACAGGAACTTACACCTCCGACAACCTTCTCCAGCTGACCATAGCACCGTTCGCCGTATGTACCAATCTTGCTGTCCTCTGGATGGTCATCCTTACCGGCGGTCTCTTCGCCTTCTTTGTTGCACAATCCTATGACATGGCGCAAATCTTCATGGCGCCTCCATATCTGCTCAGTGCTGCCGGCGTCGGCTACTTGTCCGTGGGTCCATTCCTTGGCGGCCTACTTGGTTCCATTGTTTGTGGCCTGTCACTCGATCCTCTGATCAAATGGTGCGCGAAGAAGAACCATGGTGTGTACGAGCCCGAGTACCGTCTCCTGGGGATGATCCCTGCGATCACCGTTGTCATCGGTCTCTGCCTCTTTGGCTATCTTGCTGAACAAGGATCCTCGTATTATCTCACCGCCTTCTTCCATGGCATGGATCTCTTCGGTATTGTGTGTGCGGCCGTCGCAGCGTCTACGTACGTTCTTGATGCTTTCCGCGATATTAGTGCCGAGGTTTTCATCATAAACATGGTTGTCAAGAATTTCCTGTTCTATGGATTCTCCTATTTTGTAAATGACTGGACAAAAGCGGCAGGTCCAGCAGAGGTCTTCTATGTGTTTGCGGGAGTAGCTGGGGCTCTGATCTTTGCCACCCCTTTCTTCTTCTTCTGGGGGAAAAGATACAGGAGCTTTTGGGCCCGGCATAACTTGCTGAGGAAGTGGAAGATCGTTACACATGCAGAGATGTGAGGGGTTGACAATCTAGTGCTAAAACGGCTGTCATCGGTATTCCAGAGCTAATCGTGCTTGGAGCAGGCGGACAATGATCTTAAAGATAAGCTTAAGCCACAATTGCCATGAGTAAGATATTAGTGATCTCCAAGTGCGCTCAAGAGTAACAGAAGCCTGTAAACATAGTCGTAGGATTTACCCCGGGCTCTCTCGTGATCCGGTTATGAATTGAGCAATGCTCTTACAATCATCAAGGTCACATAGACACCCTCATCGTCCCGGGGGGCATATACTAGTGTGTAATTGACAGGCACGGAGAAGCCTGCAATCAATCGCATTGCATCGACTCCTGAGAAAGCATGGCGTCGTCCCCAACCGCTCTGAATGACCTTGACGCGACCGATCGGGTGCAAAACGACATGTAGGCTGTCATCCTTCCCAGCGTGAACATGTGCTTTCTTACCCAGTCACACGAGGCAGCAGCAGCTGAGGCATTGTGTCGCTGGATGCCCCCAAAAGCCTACTTTGAGTGATGTTTGTACGTCATGGAAATCGCGTCGAGACTGTTATCTGTATTCTAGAATTCCAGTGCCTGCAATGTTGAAGGAGGCTGCGAAGTCGGACTTCGCAGAGGCGTGAACAATTGAAGCAGGGGCGTAACGGCGATGATCGCCTGACTATCTTTCGAGATGATGAGCATCAGTGATCTAGTGACATAGCATTAAAACATTTACTAGGCAACACGAGCTAAATGCTCAACTCAACGCTGAGGCCTGAAGAGAGCGGGGAAGGATGTGGCCAAAAAGATAGCACGTGAGTGGGCGCGGCGCTAGCGCGTGTCTGCCTGCCGTGAGCGCGTCGCCTTTAGCCACCCTTCAACATCAACGCGTCGCCGCTCAATGCACAATTCTTCGTAAGTGCACAGACAATGCCTGCGTAAGTCACAAGAAATGCGCATACGCCGCAATCAAGCTTGTTACCTCAATATGTATGTGCTAACAATGATGCAGGCCAGGCGACCAATATAGCGGCGGCGACGTCAAGAACCCATTTGAGGAGCGCGTCGTACCCAACTTCACCGCGCAGGAGATTGCGACACTCCAGAGCCGCTTGAACAAGCAACTCGGGCCTGAGTACATATCGCAAAGACCTGGCCAAGGTGGCGGTCGGGTCGCATATCTGGAGGGGAACAAGGCCATAGCTCTTGCAAATGAGGTATTCGGGTTCAATGGCTGGTCGAGTTCCCTGGGGCAGGTACAGATCGACTACGTGTGTATAAGCAATTGGAGATGGAAGAAGGGCGACTGACAGTAATAGGTCGACGAGCATCAGAATGGCAAGGTCAGCCTTGGCCTGTCGATAGTCGTGAGGATCACATTGAAGGACGGCACCTACCATGAGGTAAATTGCTCCATCATATTACCGCTCCTCGTCTGACCCTGTGCTAGGACATCGGCTATGGGTCAATAGAGAATGGCAAAGGCAAAGCAGCATCTTTCGAGAAGGCAAAGAAAGAAGCAGCAACAGACGGCTTGAAGCGCTCATTGCGCACGTTTGGCAACGTTCTTGGAAATTGCCTGTACGACAAGGAGTATCTCAAGAAGGTTCAGTCCATGAAGGTCAAGCCGAGGAAGTTCGAAGAACGCGACCTTTACCGACATGCCGACTATGCACTTCCACCACAGGAAGAGCAAGCACTCGTCAAGTCAGAGCTACAGAGGACGCCTAGCAGGCCAAATCAGATTCTGAGAACACGAACAGACCATCTTACGCATTCCACCACTGCGGAATCCGCCGACTTCGACGATGAGTTCGACGGAAATCTATTCGATGGCGTCGAGGTCTCTGAAGATCACGGTGAAACCACATTCGATTCGACATCTTCAGACACTATGGTATCACGAGCAATCGAAGTACCAAGACCAGGAAGCGGCATCAATGGCACAAACCCTGGTCGCAACACACCTGGCCCCAACAACGGCCAGCTGCAGCCTCACCCACGGAAGCAGTCGGCACCGATAGGGCGCGGGCAAGGGCCTCCTCCACAACAGCACCACCCAAACCAGGGACCTGGACGGCCACAACCTAACGAACCAAACCAGCGTGGTCCACAAACACCCCAGCAGTCTCGTCCTGACGAGGCGCGACGGATGCCTCCGCCAACTACCGACGCCCATAAGGCACCTGGACCTCAGCAACAAAACGCGCAACAGCCGCAACAACCACCACCTCGACTGACACCTCCACAAGCACAGCAAGCTAATCAGCCACGGCCCGGTCCCCTAGCTCAAGGCAATGCAGCCCCTCCAAACAACGCTCTCAATTCTAATGTTCCGCCGTCTGTAGGTTTTGTTACATCTCGGGCTGCCGAACAGATACAGAATGCAAACTCGGCCACCGCCATTAATTCTCTCGCCTTCAACCCTCACGTTGAGTCACCTGTTCCTAAAGAGAAGAGAACACCGGGTCTAGATCATACTCGCAGTGTTCCTGTCAAGCGCAAGGAAGATGGCAATGCCCCAATCCCGCAGCCACAAGGCTTGGGACGTCCAGCAAACGGCGGTACAGCTAGTTTCAATCGACCAAGCAACTTTGTCAACCCACAACAAGACGCCAACCGACGGATTGGTATGCCCGGAGGCCCTAGCTACGCCATGAGTCCTAGTGCGAACCGTGGGACTAGCGCGTACAAGCCTCCTTCATTTGCAAACTCAGCGGCGCCCAACGGATTGAAGAGGGAGAGAGTCGTGCTGCAGGATGTCAGTAATGCAGGTCCGAACGGTGCAGGTGCGGAAGGAGGCGATACGAAGAGGCAGCGGGTCGAGGTACCTGGAGTGGAGAATGCAGGCGCTACGTCTGCCCAGATCACGGGATGAGGACATTGTGCTTTACGGGATATGTCGGATGCAAGCGGCATGCGTACAAGCATAGCTATGAGGCGTTTTTAGTTGTGCATTGGAACGGCGTTTTGGTGTTAGACGGACGAGCGGTCATGTTCTGTGAGCCAGCGTCTTCAAGGGGCGTATAGTCAATAGTCATGGGCATGGACAGCGCTCTGGACCGAACTGAGGTGATGATATTCAACGTTCTCTCAAACATCACGTATTGGCAGTGGCAAGCTCGATGAGTGAGTTGATTACAGCATTTAGTGCATTGTGGTAATTCTGTTCCTTAATCATCACGCAGTTCGTCGCGCAAGGCTCGATGCGCATGACAGCCGAGCTTGGGCTCGACATCTGGCATGTATTTGAGCAACTTGCCGTGCGCCGAAGTCTTCTGGAGATTCCGACGAGCATACCTTCGGGCAGCGCTTTGACGAATCACCTGGTTACATCTCGCTTCGATCTCCATCATCTTTTCAACCAGCAGCTTCCCTGTAGAAGCTGATGGAATTGTTCCCACCGCCCAGCGCAAACATCTCGCTCTTCGTTGGCGCCTTTGGCAGCCACTTCGCCGTCCACAGCGGCTTGTCGCCGTGCGAATGTGTAGCAACGCAGGTCCGCGTCTCGATGCGCCAGACCTTTGCTTTGGAGTCGTGAGAGCCCGATAGCAGGTACTCGCCCGTATCGCTCCAGTCGAGGGTCAGCACCCATCCGCCGTGGCCTGTGAGGTTGGCAACCTGCTCGCCAGATGTCACATCGTACAGGGCAATGACCCTCGCATCGCCTCCGGCCGCGAGCAGCTTCGATGCCGGCGAGAATGCGACGCTGCGGACGGGATGCACAAGGCCGGCGAGAGAGTGCACAAGGCGGCCTGTATCGTTGCTGAAGACGTACATGCTCCCGTTCTCATGTCCAGACGCAGTGAAGCTTCCGTTGTCGCTCAGGCTGACGCAAAGTCCAAAGCTGCCTTTCGTCTCATACTCGCGTATTCGTGGGAAGTTTTGCGCCTTATCCAAGCTCCACACGTTGATCT
Organism: Sclerotiophoma versabilis; assembly: GCA_012274445.1. NCBI lineage: Eukaryota > Fungi > Ascomycota > Dothideomycetes > Pleosporales > Didymellaceae > Sclerotiophoma > Sclerotiophoma versabilis. The sequence continues at coordinate 1,481,115 of JAAROD010000093.1, forward strand.
TGCCGTTGATGCTGCTGCTCGCCAGATACTGGCCATCTGCGCTGAGGGCAATGGCCCATATGTCGCCGGGCTTGTTCTGGTCGACGATCTCGCCGTCTTCGACCCAGAGGCCGTCTTCGCCTTGGCTCCATACCTTGACCTTGCCCTCGAAGCCGGCGCTTGCTGCGCGGCGTGCGCTGGGTTCTCTCGCGGTGACGAGGTGGTGGATTCCCAGGGGGTGGGCTCTGTCGAGGGTTTGCACGAGGGGGAAGTCGGGCTGTGTTGTGTCGTAGACGTTGATTGATGACGAGCCGGAGGCGGAGAGGAGCTGTGTGGATGTGGGCGCTACGGCAAAGACGTCAGACGCGTTTGGGTGCGCATTGTCAAGCGTGTGGAGAGTGAGGTATTGCTTGGACTGAGGTCGTGAGCATCGCAATCGCTGTGCGCCAGGGGCGGTCGTGGCATTGCGCTTACCATGGCGTCTGGTCTGGAGCACTGCAGCTCCCGGGGATGTGTGAGAGGCTAGCGGCCCATATATGAGGCGTAGTGGAGGTGGAACAAAAAGGCAGCACAGACGACAGGAGAGGCTCGGTGATGTCAGCACAAGCGCGAGAGCGCGCCATGACTTGTCCCACCAAGCTCCCCGCAGTGCAAACGCAGCAAACACAAGACCCTAGCTTCACCTCCACCGCCAATCACACGCGAGCCCTATCAGCGGCATCCCACATTGTGGCCGCCGTTGTGTTGATGCACGCCCGAAGCTCAGCAGCGCTCGTCCGAAGCTTGAGACAGTCATACTGCACAGCCATAAGTCCAGGCTACAGCCGCTTGGCCTCACCGCTCGCCCCCGCCGCTCCCGCCGCATCCCCAACCCCATCCTTCCCTCGTGCCTACACCACCTCCGCAATGGCGCCCACGACCTCGACCCGCCCCATCGTCATATCCGGCCCCTCGGGCGCCGGCAAGTCGACCATCCTCAAGCGGCTCTTCGAAGAGTACCCTGACCGCTTCGGCTTCAGCGTGTCCCACACCACACGCAACCCCCGCGGCGGAGAGAAGGACGGCGTCGACTACCATTTCGTCACCAAGGACCAGTTCAACGACCTCGTGGAGAAGAAGGGATTCGTCGAGCATGCCACTTTTGGAAGCAACAGCTATGGCACCAGCATTGCCGCGATAGAGGAGATTGAGAACAAGGGGAGGACGTGCATTCTGGATATCGAGATGGAGGCAAGTCCGCCGTAGCATTACTTGGTGTATCCTGTGCTTGCTAATGGCTGTCCAGGGTGTCAAGCAGGTCGCCAACCACCCCACCTTCCCTCGCCCAAGGTTCCTGTTCCTCTCGCCGCCGAGCATGGACATACTCGAGCAGCGCCTGAGGGGCCGCGCTACAGACAAGGAGGCAGACATCCTCAAGAGGCTCAACCAGGCTAAGGTCGAGATGGAGTTCGCGAAGAGCCCCGAGGCGCCGCACGACAAGATTGTCGTCAACGATGACCTTGAGAAGGCGTACCAGGAGGCCAAGGCCTTCATCGTCGGCGAAGATGCATAGACGACATCGAGGACACCGAGGAGAGCATGATATAGAGCAATGATACCACAACACGAGAGCAAGGCAACGTCCATCAAGACATGTCATTCGTGAAGAGAGACTACATAACTAGCTAAGCCTCAAGGTCTGTCAGAATACAGTTGAAATACTCAGCATCGGCGTCCTACCACTTTGGGATTCAGACAACCTCAGTGCTTGACTCTATTTCGTGTATCTCATCATACGACCCTGTGGCTGAATGGAATCCGGCCTGTTCGACCAAGCGTGCAAGCAAATGCACCTACTCGAGCGGATCCGAAAAATGGTGTGTGAACGTTCCTCGCGTCAAGAATAAGCCCCATTGAGTTACTCCTGCCGCCGCCCCGTGTGACCGGAAGGCGCAAGAGCAATCGCATAACCATAAACTGGACGAGAAGACCCTCCGTACCCGACACACCTCGGCACGTCTTTCCTCCTCTTGACCCTCGCCAATCCGTCGGCGGCGGGCAAGGTGGCCAGCGGACTCATGTCATCGCCCAGATGCTGGCTCCTCCACCCGTAGCGTCAGGGAAGGTTGGGGAAAGAGTGCAGACGGAAGAGAGAGCAAGGGTTGCTGTGGTGGCAGGAGGCCGCGCTTCTATGGCGGTTCGTTGCTGAAAGTGCGATCCAGAGGACCGGCGTCCGGGGACTTTCTCCCAAAGCGCTGCGAGATGCCCGAGGGCACTCTGTGCGTGTGCTTCGTTGCGATTCTTTGAGCGAGGAGCGTTGCAGAGCGCAGGTGGAGCTCGTCAGAGATTATTTAGGGCAGAGCGGAGGCCGGCGCTGGAATGTCCGGGCTTGGCACGGCCCACTGGCCACTAGGCAGCATTAGGCGGCGGCGCCAGCCATCAGGCACTACGGACATGGGTGCCTGTGCAGCTCGGACGTCTTTCTTCGCGCTGGGTGCAGAGACATAAAGGCGGCCGACAGAGCTTCGCGCAGCACCTGCATTTCTGCGACCCCACAACACACGCGCCATTGAGTCGCGACTGCCCTGCCCTCCTCGACGCGCCGAAGAAGCTTCTTTTCCGCCGCGACCAGAGCTCGCGCAAGCTCCCCAACCGCACATCACCCACCCTGCGCAACACTACTGAACATAACCGCATACCCCGACAAACTCAGAAAAACAAAATCAAAGACCAAAAATGGCGCTTTTCGGATCGGCTGCGTCTGCGCCGGCAAGCACCACCACGGGCGACACCAGCAAGGACGTCGAGGTGCAGCAGAGCCAGCTCCCGTCAGACAGCATCCAGGACCTCCAGTTCTCGCCCACAAACGACTTCCTCGCGGTAGGAAGCTGGGACAAGAAGGTGTACATCTATGAGGTTGCAGGAAATGGCGCCAACGGCAAGTGGCTGTTTGAGTGCCAGGGCCACGTTCTGGGTCTCGGCTGGTCAAAGGTCAGCTACAGCGCAGTGCAAAACATGGGCGCAGCAGCTAACAGGCATCCAGGACGGCACACGAGTAGCAGCCGGCGACTCGACCGGCCACCTCAACATCGTCGACTTCCGCAACGTCGCCGCCAGCGGCCAGGTGCAAGCACAACAGGCCAAGGCCCACGAAGAGGCCATCAAGTGCGTGCGCTGGTTCCAGACCGGCGGCCAGGACTACGTCGCGACAGGCTCCTGGGACAAGACAGTCAAGTTCTGGGATCTGAAGGGCGCCCAGCCAGTCGGCACCCTGACCTGCCAGGACCGCGTCTACAGCATGGACATCAAGGATCAGCTGCTCGTTGTTGCCACCGCCGAGCGACACATCAACATGATCAACCTGAACGAGCCCACTAAGATCTACAAGACTATTGTCAGCCCCCTCAAGTGGCAGACGCGCGTTGTCAGCTGCTTCACCGACGCCTCGGGTTTCGCTGTCGGCAGTATCGAGGGGCGCTGTGCGATTCAGTACGTCGAAGACAAGGACACCAGGTACCCAACTCCTCCAAACACGTCACATTCCTCGCTAACCATTTCCACAGCCTCAACTTCTCGTTCAAGTGCCACCGCCAACAAGACCCTACCCAGCGCGATGTTGCAAAGGTCTACTCCGTCAACGCCATCTCCTTCCACCCTCAGCACGGTACATTCAGCACCGCCGGCTCGGATGGTACTTTCCACTTCTGGGACAAGGACGCCAAGCACCGTCTCAAGGGCTACCCAGAAGTTGGCGGCTCCATTACAGCAACTGCCTTCTCGAGAAACGGAGACATCTTCGCCTACGCCGTTAGCTACGACTGGAGCAAGGGTTTCAGCGGGAACACCCCACAGTATCCGATCAAGATAAAGCTGCACCCTGTCACCGGGGACGAGTGCAAGCCCAGGCCGGGGACGAAGAAGAGGTAAACCTGAGTCCTGGACTTGGGTTCCTCATCTTCCATTGTACATCTCTGTGCAATCTGATGCTCACCCAGATCTGTGAAGTCATGATCCGAACATCGCACCAAGAGCGCCTGTTTCAGTACGCGCCCTTCTCTCGATGCCGCCTCGTGGTACCACTTGGAGAAGGGCACAAGCATCGCAGCTTCCTGGACAGAGCTAGGCAGGGGTGATGAAATGTTTGATTATATTGCATTAGCGTTCTATGGCGGACTGGCGTATATGGATCGCCTGCGGGCGACGGGATAGGAAGAAAATACCAAAGTCACATGCATCATAATTCCCAACCTAAACGTTGTACTCACCCGCAATAGTCTAGCTCGCATCGCAACCTCGTCGAACTCCTGGATCTTCGGAGAACTACTCCTTCCATTGTTGTCCCTGAATGCCTGCCCATTGGCCCGCCAGTCGTTCTGCGCCCTTTCTGATCCATGGTTCGAGACCACTGTTAGTCGACACCAACCAGAAATTCACACGTACCGCCCACCGTAAGGCTCCTAATCATCCTCACTTCACTAACCTTACGTTCAAACATTCACCAATAAGCACACTGCGCACGTCACATTTCAAGATGCATATCCGCACCATCTCGTACGCGTTTGTCACAGCCGACTACCACCAAGTTAAGCACCTCCAAGATATTTCGTACCCAACCTCACGCTCCCAGCGCTTCAACACCGCGCGCCACACACGTTTGGAAATCCTCCCCGTCGTCCCCGAGTCCACCGCGTTCACCCACGAGCAGCCACTCTGCACAGCGTATGGTTTCGTGCTATGGCAACCATTGATTTCGCGAAGTCAGAACATGAAAGAGAGCTATGTGTTCAGCCTCCCTTCTTTTTTGCACCAGGACCTGATGCGGTGCCATGCTGCATGGGTGGCTACGAATCGGTTGCCGTCGGACCTGGTGAAGGAGACGGTGAATACATGGCAGAGCACGAGGAAAGGGAAGGATATCATGAAAGTGCTTGATAGAAACAAGAAATGGTTCATTCGTCTCGATCGAATGTCGCCTAAAGACTCACCTTTTGGCGGCAAACTACCGACAACCACTTTGGAAGATGTGGTGATCAAAATCTGCTCGAGCATGCGCGCGTGGAAGTGCCTACAAAATGAGCGAGAAAGCGCGGAAAAAGAGAACAGAAAAACCAAGGTTGAGATGGTCCTGAACTTGTGGGATGAGGATATGGATGCCGGAAGGGAATTTAGGGTGTTTGTGCCCCCACCCGCCGCCAGAGGTGCAGGAGAAGAAGTGGCAGAACTCAAGTTTAGCGCGATCAGTCAATATAGTTGGCATCTCCCTTTCACATATCCTTTTGGTTGGAGTGTGGTGCAGACAGCGGAGGCGGTGTGCGCCGGTGCGCAAACGGTGTTGGGCGACATCAAAGTGTTCATGCAGGAGCATATGAGTTACGAGGTCAGGCGACTACTCCTGCAGTACGGGTTTAGCTTCGACGTGGCGCTGCAACAAGACGGGACGGTGCAATTAGTCGAAGTTAACCCGTTTGGCGCGTTGAGTGGATGTGGAGCTTGCTTGTTCAATTGGATGGCGAATGGGAGGATGCTGTATGGCTTGGAGGAGAGCATGGAGTTTGTTGTCACCCTGGATGAGAGTAACGACAAGGACGAGGAAGGCACCATGGATGAGTGGGGCACGAAAAGCAAAGAAGATACCGGGTTCAGCGAAAGATGAGTGTTCTGTCCTTGAAAGGCAGAACGAAATTGCTTATGAGAGCACGACTCAGTATGTATAGCAAGTAATTATGCAATGCTGTAACGAAGTGTGAATTGATACTATTGATCCATTCGGCCTTCAAAACTGGTCCACGAATGTTGGTTAATGATCGATTCTGACAATGCTATTCGCTAACGTAGTGATATCATAATATAATGCACGATTCCTCGTCTATACACACTCATACATTGTAGTTACTCAGACGCTCTCGCGGCGCTCAGCATCCTTGGCTTTCTCCTCAAACAAGCCACCCTCACGAACTGCATCCATCTCCTGAAGGCGCTCGAGCATGACACCGTGGGCCTTGTGTGTGGGCTTGATCTCGAACAGCTCGTCCATGCGCTCAAGAGGGATACCCTTGGTCTCGGGGATGAGGAAGTAGACGAAAGGAACGGACAGTATCATCAAGGATGCGAAGAAAAAGTACACTCCGTAGCTCATGGTCAAGAACATCTGGGGTGTAAAGCGGGAGATGATGAAGTTCCAGAACCAATTGTTGGCGGCTGCCGATGCCTGACCGAGCGAACGGGTCTGTTGGGAGAACATCTCAGAGTTGATGACCCAGGGCGTTCCATTCCACGACGGGGTGTAGAAAACGGTCCAGAGGTAGAAGAAGAAGATAGCTGCGATCCCGCCAGGGGGTAGCTTGTCGCTTCCGCTGGTCGAAGTTCCATGGAGCTTGATGTATGCGCCGATAATCCACATGCATACTGAGCCACCAGCAGCGCCGATCATGAGGAGCTTGGTGCGGCCGAGCTGGTCGATCAGGTACATAAGCCAGATGACCGTGACCACGGTCTTGACAACACCGAAGAGCCCAGTAGTAAAGAAACCAGTGTTGGTACCGGTGATACCGATAGACTTGAAGACAGTGGGTGAGTAGTAGTTCTGCAAGTGAAGTCAGCACATATTGTCGAAACTTGAAATCGACCAGTACTTACAATAGCGTTGATGCCGGATCCGTTCTGCCAGAGGAAGAGCATTCCACCAAGGAAGAGACGGTACTGGACCTTGCGCTGCTTGACAGCCTTGAAGGGAGCCCAGAAACCAGGACCAACAACCATACGGTCGTGCTCGATTTCAGCATCGATAGCAGCAATCTCTTCGACCATGTAAGGGTGAGTGGGATCAAGGTTGCGAATCCAGCACAGATCCTTGACAGCCTTCTCGCGGTCACCACGAGCAAACTGCCAGCGAGGAGACTCCCTCAACCAGAGGGTACCGACGAGAAGCAGGCCGGCAGGGATGAGCTGAACAGCGAACGGAATCTGCCACTGGCGGGTAGAAGAAGCCATGGTCTCAACAAGACCATAGTTGATCCAGAAACCGACAAGACCACCAATCTGCCATCCCAGCTCGTAGATGCCGACAAGACGTCCACGGACCGCAGGGGGCGACAATTCAGAGATGTAGATCGGAACCATGTTACTGGCAGCACCGACACCCAGACCGGCCAAAACCCGGCCACCAATGATGAGGCCAAGTCCACGATCGCCGTTCGCACCCAACATGAGTCCCGCACCAAGAATAAAAATCATAGTCCAAATAAGGAGAGTCACCCTGCGTCCAAGGTAGTAGGAGGTGACATAGGCACCGAAAGCACCAAAGAAAGCACCAGCCTGGTAAACGGAGACGATGTTCGCCTTCTGAAGGGCAAGCTTCTCAGCCGAAATCTGCTTGGGTGCCGAGAGTCTAAATTCCGACACAAAGGATGGGAGCGCGAGGGTTGTTCCGATGAAAGCAGAGTCATATCCGATCTGTGATCTCAATGTCAGATGAGGCCCTCAACATGTGAGATGCAATGGTAGAACTGACCATGCATGATGCAAAAGACGCGACTGATGCAGCAGCGTAAACGCGCCAATTGTATACCTCCTTAGGCGTCGGCCTATCTTCGACAAGAGTGAGGAGGCCCATAATGAGAGATGCAAACTTCCCGTCCACTCGCTGATGGGAGGATGAGGCAGGAGAGTTCTGAAGGTCTGACGATCCTCTAAGGAAGGAGCGAGGTGAATGTTTAAGGAAGCTGTGATTCTGAAGATTCTTCGTCTCCGAGCCCGGACTCTAATAGCTGAGCAGGGCTAATTGTTACCCCGGAATCTCGCCCTCGTGGGGAAGCTAGTCTCTTGCGATGATGTGCGGCGGCGTGCAGGCGAGACCCCAGACAATGCCCAGACACTCGGAGCTCTCCAGGTCTTATCCGCACACAACCCTGTGGAGGCGCCACGATGATGAAGCTGGGGATGCACCCCGCAATGAATAAAGATCGCCAATGGTGTTCCAGGACCAAGGTTGTGGTCATTCTGGATAAAGGTTTGCCATCTGTTCGACGAATAGGTGCTGGGAGCCTCTTAGTGCGGAGATGGATTACGATTCGAGCATGGTCATTGGCTGCGGCTCGCTTCCGTCGGGCTTTACGAGTCAACAGCTTTTGGTGTGGATAAATCCTCCCGATCTCGGAAGATGTCTCTACCCACTTGGCTGGGGGACATTGCAGAACCATGTGAAGCACCAAGGACGCGACAGCTGCGTTGACCATCTTGGTATATATGCAGGAAGATTCTTTACCCGCCGTTGCAAGTGGTCTGCCAAACCTCTCCACAACACTCCACAAAGCGTGCGTATCCGTTGGAAAAGGAATTCATTAGAACGTAGAGCAAAGCCTTAACACATCCGGGTTCCAACCAAAGCTTGGCCCGTCACTCTGTTATTCTCTCGCCGAGAAGTGCTCTTTTACCACTCAAACTACGCCAGCCCTTGCAAGCACCGTAATTACTGAGACCACCACGATGTCCTCTACAACGACCGCGCAACAAACTGTAGTGCCAGATACCTCCGGTGTCGAGCGCCATGGCTATCTGTTTGGCTATCCAATCGCACATTCGATGTCGCCGCTGTTCCACAACACAGTCTACGCGGACCTTGGCTTGAATTGGAATCAATTTTACCTCGAGTCAACAGATATGGAGCTATTTTTGAAGGTCAGACAAGATCCAAAGTTCTACGGTGAGTGTCAAGATCGTGTTGACCCCTCGAGCCACAAGGCTGATAACTCTCAAGGTGCATCAGTGACCATGCCACACAAGATGGCTATCCTTCCATACCTCGACGAGATCACAGAAGAGGGTAGGGAGGTTGGAGCTGTCAATACACTCTTTCTCAAGGAGGACCCCACAACAGGAAAGCGGATATTCTGCGGCACCAACACTGATGTCGTTGGCGTAAGAGATGCGTTCGTCTACAACGTCAAGGATCCTGCAGCAATTTACGAAAACCGGCCGGCCATGGTTGTAGGAGGAGGTGGTGCGGCCCGCAGCGCAGTTTACGCGCTAAGAAAGTGGATGAAGGCCAGCAAGATCTATCTCGTCAACCGAGATCGCAATGAAGTCAAGGCAGTTATCGACGAGTGCGTAGCGAGAGGATTTGGCGACTCCCTCATCGACGTCTCGACCGTTGGGCAAGCCGAACAGCTCGAGGGCGTGGGTGCGATCGTAGCATGTGTACCTGACTTCCCGCCTAAGACACCAGAAGAGAAGGAGGCAAGGTCTGTGCTTGAGGTCTTCTTGAACAAGCCACATAAGGGAGCTATTTTGGAGATGTGCTACCACCCTTCGCCATGGACGGAGATTGCCAACATCAGCGAGAAGGCTGGATGGCAGCTCGTTTTGGGCACAGAGGCTATGATCTACCAAGGTCTCGAGCAAGACAGGTATTGGACAGGAAAGCCGGTGTCTGAGCTGCCAAAGGCGAAGGTCCAGGCGATTATCGCGGCTAAGCTGGCCGAGGCACGACACTAAGTAATAGTGTATGAAAGCATCTTCGATCAACTTATATCCAATACGCTGTAACGCTAAGTATTACAAAATGGTCTTAGGCACCTTCTCCAGCGATTCATTGAAGCTTGAACCTTGATTTTCGCTACGACTTTCCTATCACTCAAGGCAATCGCCATTCGGCCTCAAGGTCAGACTCGTCTGTGTGCAACACATGCCTCATTCAGCTGCGTGAGTGCTTGACGCATCTATCTGAACCAATGCCGTCTTGGCTCTAGTCCTCTTCCGCATATGAACGGAGCGTTGGGTTCGACATCAGAGGCAATGAGCCGCATCCAGCGAGAACAGTACTCGAACTAGGTAGAAAGCGCATGTTGGACGGAATGCCTTCCGCCACGCCACATCCTGCCGCCTGAAGCCGCTTTTGCGGACTGCAGAGGGGGCCCAGCACCACCTCCACCACAGAAGATCCGGAAACACCGGACAGAGCGCGCCTACTTAGGTCAAATTGTCAAAATGCCCTAAGCCCATGACACTAATTTCAAAAGGCGATAGCCACTTGCTATGAATCGCGGCATTCATGTCCAGCGGCAGAGGCGGTCTAGACTTGTTCCGTCCCGAACAGTTCGTAGAGGGCGGCGGGGGCAAAAACAATTGCAGATTGCCAGGCGGCAACTTCACACAGCTGCTCAACAGTCTCGACACCCTCCTGTCCCCATGAGTCTGGTGCCGTCTCCTGCAGAGCATGGAGCGTGAGGAGGTTGTTTGTTCCACCCCACGTTCGTCGGCCTAGAGCTGTTATCCGATATGACTTGCCCGCCGCCGGCATTGCGCATCAAGCCCACCTCGGAGAAGAAGAGAGAGCGCGAGGTTCTCCAGTATGCCGCCGCCTACCGTGACCTGCCACACATTGAGGGGTTGGACTCTGGGCCAGAGTCGTCCCACCTGCCCACCGACTATCATGCGCGGCCCTCGACAGACTCGACCCTGACTGCGCTGTGTCAGCTGGCAGCTTTGCGCATGAATGCGCAACGTGCCTTAGTCTCGCTGATAGACGACAAATGCCAGCATATTCTGGCAGAGGCAACACCTCGAATCTCACCCCGCGGTGAGGCCCCACCTGGCGATGGGTCTAAATCGTTGTGGTTGGGCAGTGTCAGCATCCCTCGAAGTTGGGGTATCTGTGAGCAGGTTCTTGGACTGGACATGGCCAACGCTGCTGCGGGCGAAGGGACCTCGGTCGTTGTCAACAAGGATCTGCGTGACAGCGATCAATACATACAACGTACCTATGTTCGGGACGGCCCACGAGTTCGATTCTATGCTGGTGCAGCACTTGTGAGCCCGCACGGCGCCATTGTAGGCGCCTTGTGTGTTTTCGACGATGCGCCCAGACCAGTAGGGATTCCTGACGAGGATGTGTCTTATCTCGAAGATCTATCAGCCACTATCATAGAATACCTAGGCAACTATACAGTCAGGGACCGGTACAAGCGCGGCGAGAAACTCACTCGAGGTCTCATCTCCTTTGCCGAAGGTGCATCAGCGCTGCTGCCTCTCGACAATATTGACCAGCTCGACTCAGAACCACGCTCGCCTACGACCACATCATCGACCCTAGGGTCCGATGCAGATTCGGGATTTCTGGACGATGCGCCCACGGAGAAGCAAACCTTGTCGCGCGCACCCGACGCAGACGAAACTGCTTCGCAAGTGTCGCAAGCGGGCTCCCCGGGGTCAGGAAAGAACTCATCAGGACAGAAGCAACAACAGTTTTCCACTGGCTCGGATACCATACGAGCCGACTCCACGCGCAATACATCATTACAGGCCCTACAAGAGACTATTCTACCAATGAACTCAAGATCAATGTTCACACGAGCCGCCAATGTCATGCTTGCGTCTAGTGATCTAGATGGAGTTATGATCTTTGACGCATCTATTGCAGCAACCGGGCATCGCCAGCACCCGGCAGCTCCTGAGCGTGAACGCATGAGCGACGGCCTTTCGGATTCTGCAGGACCATACTCAAAATCAGAGTCGAGCGAAGATAGTAGTTCGCAAAGCAGCAACGCCAACAAGAGCCCAAAGAGCTCTCCGTCAAAGAGGTGTCAAGTTCTCGGGGCTGCACCGTCCAGACCAGCCGTGAACGCAGATGGCACCCCAGGGGTCGGGTCTCTTTCTGAGACCAACTTGGCCCGTTTGCTTCGAGAACATCCTCACGGAAAGGTGTTCAATTATACTGCCAAGGGTATCTCCATGTCCTCAACAGACGATTCGTCCTCGAACAAGAGTTCACACAGGGAATCGTTGCCTGGCGATGGCGGTTCGCGCCCTATACCCGAACAAAGACACGGGCGCGTCTCTAGAAGTTCAAAGGCCATCTCTGAATTACTTCCAGGAGCACGAAGTGTAGCATTCGTGCCATTTTGGGATTATGAAAGGTCAAGATGGTTTGCGGGCTGTCTCTGTTGGACCAACAACATAGACCGATTGCTCTCAGTCTCCGTGGATCTGGCCTATTTCAACATATTCAGCCACTCTATCATGCGGGAGCTGTCTCGGTTAGACGCCGTTGCCTTGAACCAACAGAAAACTACTTTCGTTGCTTCTATTTCACACGAATTACGTTCGCCGTTACATGGTATTTTGGGAACATTGGAGTTCATCAAAGATACTCCACTGGACGCATTCCAGACCAGCATGCTAAATTCGTTGAACAGTTGCGGACAAACTCTTCTTGACACAATAAATCACGTTATGGACCACTCCAAGATGAGTTCGACGACAAAAAACGTCTCTACAAGACGGCTCAAGGACACGAAGACAGTACGGCTATCGTCCAAGCCCCTCAAGACCCGGCGGTTACGAGATCCAGCCTTCGATCTAGGCATAGCTACTGAAGAGGTTGTGGAGGCTGTCTTTGCTGGATCCTCTTTCCTCCCGATTATGAGTTCGAAAAATGCATCTCTGTCTCCAACAGAATCCACATCTACGTCACTTCACACTGAGATTTCTGATCCCACAACGAAACGTAAAACCTGCTATATCATACTGAACATTGCAGATGGACAGGACTGGACTTACTGTTTTCCTGTAGGGTCTTGGAAGAGAACTGTTATGAAGTATGGGTATCTTTTGCGGCTATTTGTTATAGGCACGCTAACGACCTTACAGCATCTTCGGTAATGCCATTAAATACACGCCGACAGGCCATATCACCGTCTCCCTCCACGCTACAGATGTTGCCAGAACGACAGGCGCTGCCACCACAGTCACTCTTACTGTCACCGACACGGGAACCGGCATGAGCCCTGCGTTCCTCGCCAACAAGGCATTCCAGCCGTTCTCGCAGGAAAACCCACACAACTCGGGAGTGGGTTTGGGACTTAGTATTGTCCGGCAGATCATTGAGACAAATGGCGGCAAAGTCGAAGTTAGCAGCGACCATTCTTCTGGTACCAGAATCACCGTTAAGCTCTCTTTGATCAGACCAGGCAAGACGCAAACTGCCTTGCCTCAGCAAATCGAGTACCTTTCCGTTTTACCGCGCTTGAAAGGTCGCAAGGTGTGCATACTACAAAGGGCGGAATCCGACCAGAACGTACTGGATGAGCCCCAAAACGCTGAAGGTTTTGCAAAGTTCACTCGTGCCTTGAGCATGACATTAACCAATCATTTGAAGATGGATGTTGTGCAAACAACGAAGTGGGAAGATACTAATGCTGACATTGTCATCTGTCCGGAACCGTCCTTCGATTACCTCGCCTCTACCAGGCATCGAAGAGTCGACACTAAAGCCTCAAAAGCACCAGTGACTATATTTGTTGCGTTGGACGCACTCGAAGCCGCGACTCTACTTTCAGATGTTCGTGTAAAAAACAAGGAATCTGTAGTCGAGGTTATGACCCAGCCGTTAGTAGTACCGCAATGGCTCCAGCGGATCTTTGCTGACCATTGCTTAGACTCGGACCCCAAAAAGTAGCTTATGTGTTGAACAAATGTCTCGATCGGTTCGAACATCCGGACGAGAACGTACAGCCAACCTCTAGCCTTATTCACGCTTCCACACCTAATCTCTCACAGCCAACACCATATGACCAGGCGGCAACACTATCTGTGTCATCGACCCTTTCTCCCCCGCCGGTTGAGACAACCGCTTCTCCCCCGCCGGTTGATATGCCACCACTGTTGAACCAGCCTCATTGGCATTATACAGACAAGCCAGAGGCTTTAAGATCCTCTTTATTGGAGTTCTCAGACACATCAATGCCGACTCGTGGGGCACCTTTTGTTGAAGAGCGTAAAGTTCCGATTCGCCCGAAACTAAGAATACCTAGCAAGTTACTGCCCACCACATCCAACGTTCTTATCACAGACGACAATGCGATCAACCGTAAGGTCAGTTCATCACTACCTAAGCTAACTTCTCACACTATGCTAACGAATTGCAGCTCCTCGTAGCCTTCACGAAGAAATACGATCTCCAGTGTACGGAAACTGAGAATGGTCTCGAGGCACTTCGTGCATATCAGTCGGCCCAGGTACCATTCAACATCATCCTTATGGGTAAGTTGCGGTCTGAACCATCGCTGGATCATGGTGTCTGATTGTCTCTCACAGATATGTCGATGCCCGTCATGGACGGCATGTCGGCAACTCGAGCGATTCGGCAGTACGAACAAGAGTACAACATTCCACGGTGCTGCATTATTGCTTTGACCGGTCTTGCATCTGCAAGCGCGAAGCTCGAGGCATGGAACTCTGGGATAGACCATTTCATGACCAAGCCGGTGAATTTCAAAGCGCTCGAGAAGTTTCTTAAAAAAGAGGAAACGAGACGCGATGAAGATGCAAATAAGGACCAAGGTCTGGCCTCAGCTCCAGCTTCGAACGCTGAAGGTACATACAAGAACAAGGATTCAACTTCCGCTTTAGCTCCAACGGCTTCGAACGGGAGATGAGTCCATTCGTCTGGAGTAAATAAGCCCACCTCAATATCTCCACACAGGCCCTGTCTGGGGTAGTGTCCTCTCTCGGTCCCAGGACAGACCACAAAGGAAAGAATGGCGCGCCGCGGAGTAGCGGTGACGACTGCCTGATCGGTGGGCTAACATGCGCCGCCATCGGCAGCTCTGCGAGGCCATCAACGGCGGTGCAAGAGCATAGCTTGCGCCTGACGTGGACATTGCTAGCAGCTTGCTAACCTTGTCCGCCGTACTTAGTTTCATATAACACTTCAGTACACGGGAGAGTGTTTGATCAAACCTACCACTCACTTGAACTCCTGTCTAATTATTGTGACTGTCTTTACAAACGCCAACTTGACCCTGAATACCACACTCTCCTCAACCGCGCTTGCCTCAACCGCACCCCCACTCATACCAATTTCTCTCAACGACCCATCGACACCCTGTCTAGTCTACTTCAAAAACTACCCTGCGATCTCCCCTCCTTTCTCGCCAATGATTCGTACTCTCGATCAACCCCCCACACCCCTTCACAAGCCAACCCCATTTCTTCAAGAAAGGTACTGTAGCCTCCCATGCCCTGGGATCAGTAGCATCACCCCAGACAACTAAGTTTGGCTTTAGTCCATCAGCCTCCTCTACATCGAGCAGGTCTGTACTGATATCGCCTTCCAGGTCCGTCCAACTTAATCCTAAGATAGCATCACGAAGCTCGGGAAGAGGAAAGAGGTCGATCCATGGCCTATGCCGGGTAGAAGTTTGCAGGGATGTTGGACGAAGCGAGGGTGGGAGGTTGTAGGTTGGTTTGCTAGGCCCGGTGTGGTTGAACGGGGAGAGAGCGTCGTAAATGCAAAGTGACGAGGGTCTAATGTTCAAGATTGAAGCGTTTTGCATTAGTGCATGCAACACATTAAGCTGGACGACTATGTGCAAAGCTGCTGGCCTGGGCGCATGCAGCATGTACTCCGTGTAAGCTCGACGTGCGTAAAAATCTAGCCGTGCTTGGGCGCCGGGGAGCATATTGTTGCATACGCGGCCTGGAACGTAGTTCGCCGCCTGGTCGCGGGTTATATGAATCACCTCGTGGTCGGAAGCGAGTCTACGGTGCTCATTGTAAATGTTTGTGGGCGATATAGACGAAACTTGCTGTTGTCGCAACTTTCTCTTTCCTACATTGAGGCCAGATCAGTAATTGCAGAACACAAGGACTGATGAGGCTAACTCCATATCCTTTGGGCATGGCGATTCTGCAGTCTCCTCCGAGTCGCAGCATCAGTCACCCCGGTCCAGTCGTCTTTGCGGCTGGTGGCTTCTAACTGCTGGGGCATTCGTTGCAAAATGATTGCGGACAAGGTAGTACTAGTAGATTGATCCATGTTGTAGGGAGGGACAGGCTTTGAATTGTCGACCTATTGAATCCTACAAGAGTGTACTCTGGAACGCTGAAGCCTTGGACATGCAGCTTGCTTATATGCATCGACTAGGGGCTCTGTTGGGAACCGTCAAGAAAACCGTGGTGAAGTCAAGCCTTTATCTGTCCAATGACGTATGGCGAACGAGGACCCATAACGGGCGCTATAAGCAGTCTGCATTAGCGCACGACACTAAACATCGTTTATCGAACCCTTTCCGATCTCCATCTTCATTAGCTCCACTTCAAGCAGGACAGGTTTTGTCCACAATTTGCGATTCAAGAAAGCTGTTCAATTTGATGCTGTTCGTAGCCCTAGCAACGTATAGACTCCCAGCGAGAACCGTTAGAGCGACCGAAGCAATGCCCCATATCTTGCTGTGAGCAGCATCCGGGATCGATGATTTCATCTGACCTGATGGTAGTCTGTATACGGGTGCTACCCTAGCCCATGAATATCAGTACTGTTCCCCTCATCGGCTCCATCGGCTTCTCTTTTGTCTCTGATATTCTCTCCACTTCTGCCCTAGCTTCGTCTACCCCACCTGCCCCATTGATTCATGGCCCTAAGTCTCGGGTGCTCATAAGATGTCGATAGTGTTGCTACTTGTGCAATGGGAAGACTAAACCAATCTTTCTACTGGATATACTCTTCCAACCTCGCCACAAGCCCTTCGGCTGCTATATCCTTTAGGTTTACCGTATACGTGTGCCCACCTTTATATCCCAAGTCCCTGAGCATCTGCCAGGTTTGAGGGATATGTATCCTATGGCTCTCCTTATCACCAACCATTTCCTTATATTCAAGCTCCGATACCTATTTAATTCCTTCGTCGCCTGCCAGTGTGGAGTCTAGCACTTTTGCCGAAATTGCTGTGATCTCACGGTAAGTAATCATCTGCCTGAAAACTAACAGCCGAGTGCTAAGTTGTACGTCTTCGATGAGCTTCTTGACCCAAGGGTAGGTGGCTCATCGCGTCCATGCAATAGAAACAGGCTTGCGGCCGTGGTCGATTTTGATGTGCCAGTATCCTCCACTCACAGAATCTTTCTGGATGTTGGGAGCCATAGGCTTCCAGTTGTATGCGCTTAGCTTGACATGAATGAAGCGGGGCTTTGGGTCGTCGTATGTACCGCTCGACAGCGGCCTTGCTCTCGCAGTAGCAGGTTTATGTGCTTCCCGCCTGACAGCTTCAAGTAGTTCCCGAGATTGTAATAGACATGGCTTTCCAGCGTCTTCAGCACTGCTTAGGATCAAGCTGCCAGCGCAAGGTGTTTGCTTCACTGGACTTCGATCCAAGCGCATCGCTCCTCGGGGCTGGTGTCTTGTTTTTTTAGCTTCTGCAAGCATCCATGGGTAAGAGAAAGGGGGCCAGTAGTCTGTCATTGCGAAGATGCCGTGTGCGCTGGCGAATGCAGCAGTCAAGGACTCCATGTCGTCAATTCTTGTCAGCTTAAGGCGTCCGGAACGCTGCCACCTTTTTGGCCTGTAATGCATGTAACCACGACAGGCGTCGACCTTCTAACTGATGGATCCAGCGAATGAATAGGTAGGAATGAGATGGCATGTATTTTGGGCTTAGTCCTATGGTATAAAGTTCACTGTGCTCATACTTATTTGTACGCATCTGCAAGAGCGACAGAATCACCATGCGATGACCAAGTTGAAGGGATGGTACTGGAGGGCTTGCAATAACCTGTCAGATGAGGTAAGCAGCCATGCAAAACAAGAGCCCCGACAATGTGTTCTCCAATTAACATCCCGACAAAGACAACCATGTGGAAGTTCGCTAATTACGGATACGGCTGCTGCTCCACTAAGCCTTGTCACTATCAATCTTGGCTGCTGTGTCGGCAACTTCAGCAGCAGTCTCTGCAGCCTTGGTATCAGGAACCTTGACATCGCCACTAGCGGCTACGAGTCCCTGAACAACTTTGTGTGTTCCAGCAGGGCTGCCAGGCTCAGAAGCCAATACCTTACCCTCCTTGTTTACCACAAAGACGCCGCGAGTAGTGCCCTTGGGTGCCTTCTTCAGGCCAATTGCCGAGATGAGTGTTTGCGAGGGATCGCACAGCAGACTGTAAGGGAGGTTCTGCTTGGTCTTGAAAGTGGTGTTCGCCTTGGGGCTGTCGTTCGAAAGACCGAAGATGCTGAAGCCGGTCGCGGTGAGGGGTGCGTACGAGTCGCGGAAGAGGCAGACTTGTGTAGTGCCTGCCCGGATGTTAGTAACGGTTCTGATAGGTGAGATGCGTCCACGTACATCCTGGTGTGGAGGCTTTAGGGTACGTAAAGAGTACAACTCCACCCTTGCTCTCCTCTACAAGTTTCGCCAGCGTTGTGGTCATTCCGTCGTGTGTTTCGATCTCGCCACCGAAGTTGGTGAGGTCAATTGTGTCGCCGACCTTGGGTGGCCCAGTGGCTGAAGCAGCAGCCGCTGGCTTGTTCTCGCCGTTACTGGCTTCAGCAATGGTTTCCTTAACGGTCCCAATAACGTCAGTCACAGAATCAGTAACGAGTGTTACGGCTTCGGTGACAGCTTCAGTTGCCTGCTCAGCGACTGTCTTCTCCTTGGCAGTTTTCCTGCCCTTGGGCGCAGACGCCTTCTTAGCTGGGCGCACAGGCGCTGGAGGGGGCGTCTTGCGTTTGCGTAGCTCAACCATGGTAGTTTTGTGGTCGCGTAGCTGATGCCTGGTCGTGTCAGTGTGGTGATCTGCTATCAATCTCTAGTAGAAAGTGTTGATGGGCAAAGGTGTGAAGGAGCTGAAATGCGCGTCGATATAAGCGGTGCGACTGGCGCTTACCTATGTGTGTATATTGTTCACGAGTCCTTGCGTATCACCTGAAGGATCTACGGATAGTAAGACGCCAGTTGCAACGCGTTGTGGGAGTAAATGGGCAAAGCAGATGAGCGCGATGTTGAGCTTCGGGCCAGAAAGACCGAGAGATTGTCAGCCATATCTCGGCCCTCCAGCCTCCCCCTTGGCAAGCTGTACGTCCATATCGATATTAGGCGGATTACATGAGCTTGCGCCTTTTTTGGAACACTCAGCTGCGGACCTGGGGGTTGCGTGCCGTCTTTGATTGGTTGCTGATGGTGAGGAGCGTGAACGCTGCAACGCAACTTCCCGTTCGGCTGCTTACGCATACGTCGTAGCTCCCGCTCACGCTAGCCCCACTCATTTGCCGTCTCCTTCGTCCGAGCGACGTTGAGCGTTGCCATCTGTCGATACATTCAATAGGGACCTCTGAACCCCAGATGGGTAAACAATGTTTCCGGATTTCTCATTCAAAGCGGCCAGGATGTATAGGCCCAAGCACCAATATCGCGAAGGAGATGCAACATGTAGATGTCAAACCTGAAGCTGTACCCTGGAGCTCTTCACAATGTGTAATTTGTCGAGCCCAGAGGTTTTGTCCAAGAGTAATACCCCGCGACAGCAAGCAAGCAAGTCTACTCATAACGGATATCGCTGTACTTTGAACCATGGGTCACTTTATACCCCACACTCGACCCAGGCCAGCAAGCGTCAGCTTCAATAGTCATTGGATATGATATGTTCATCAACCAGTGTTACTCTTCCGCATGTGTTCCAAGGTTACTCCGTTTTGTCGTCATTAACGTCTTAAAATCGGCACAACATGATATTACTTGTACCTGGTCCCGCGCCATTGCTCTCCCTGTATTTCGAGTGCGAAGCCAACTCACTTCCTTTCGGCGTAGAAACCTGCAACGTTTCGACACACCTCAACTCAAACAAAAGAGTCTCTCGACAAACTTTCGTGATGTTTCGTCTCTTGTCAGATATAAATTTTTTGAAGCGCGGCAGTGCCTTTACGAGATCGGCCGAAACGGAACAGGGGGCAGGGAAGACGGGGCGGTCGAACGAGCTTGAACTGCAGCCATTCAACACGTTGTCGGATACCGAAGGACAAGTCTCCTCATCTGCCAATGACGTTGCTTTTGGTGATGAAGAAGGAGCTGAGATCCAATACAGAACATGCGCATGGTGGTAAGTAATGCTCCAGCCCAACCATCTTGGCTTCATGATCTCAAGGCTGCAGTATGCTGATGTCTTGGAAAGGCACACGGGAGCTTGTAGGGCCCTTTTCCAGCTAATTGTATGGTGCACACCTAACATAGCACAGTGATGCTCGCCGCAAATGTTTCTCTAGGCGTTCTTGCGCTCCCACAAGCTCTTGCGATCCTCGGTATCATTCCGGGTCTCTTGTGTATCTGCTTCCTAGGTATAATTGCGACCTATACCGGATGGCTTATTGGCGAGTTCAAGCTTGCTTATCCGAAAGTGCAGTCATTTCCCGATTGTGGAGAACTTATTGCGGGGCCTATAGGAAGAGAAGTCATGGCTATCGGCTCAGTCCTTATCTTGGTTTTTATCAGCGGTGCGCATGTGTTGACGTTCGCTGTCGCCATGAATGCTCTGACAGGTCACGGGGCTTGCACGATCATCTTCAGTGTCGCTGGTATGGGTATTTGCTTTTTCCTCGGCCTGCCAAGGACGTTCAAGAACGTCAGTAAATTGTCGGTCCTTTGTAAGTGCATTTTCCCAGGAAGAGGAGTACATCCTGACTTTGAAAGCTTGTGCAAGTATCATCCTTGCAGTGCTCATTGGCATGATTGGCATTGGAATCACCAGGCCAGATGCGGGTAACATTCTTGCAGTGCGCCCTGGCATCCCTTTCGTAAAAGGCCTGGGTCCAGTGCTGAACATCGTTCTGGCTTACAGTAAGTGGTTTATCGCAAAGAGTTGCTAGTGTCGACATAAGCTGACTGAAAATAGCCGGTCATGTCGCGTTCCTGTCCTTTCAATCCGAATTAAAGGACCCACGAGACTTCAAGAAAGCACTTTTCTTCGAGCAAGGCATTGCGGTCACGTTCTATATGACCATATCAGCCGTCATCTACTACTATGCCAGTCCTCTCGTTACATCCCCCGCCCTTGGCTCGGCAAGCCCGATTATCACTAAACTCGCTTTTGGCTTCGCCATTCCCACGATCATCATTGCGGGTGTGGTTAACGGATCGGTGGCTTGCAAGTATATCTACATCCGAATGTGGAAGGGAACCAACGTTGTCCACCAAAAAGGTTTCAGGAGCCTAGGAAGCTGGGCCGGTATCTGTGCGGCATTTTGGGTCGTTGCATGGTTGCTTGCTTCTGCGATCCCAAACTTCAACCTCTTGCTCGGTCTTATTGCTGCCCTTTTTGGCTCTTGGTTCAGCTGTAGGTTTGAACGAAAGTTCGTACAAAAAGTAGAAGACTAACATTGTTTAGATGCGCTGCCTATGGTCATGTGGTTCTATCAGCATAGTGGAGCCTGGTTTGAAAGTAAGCGCATGACTATGTGGTCGATCTGCAATGCTTCCTTTTTCTGCATCGGTGTTGCAATTGCAAGTCTGAAAACATTCTCCTCTCGTTGTACCTGCTTGCTGACACATTTATAGTTCGCCCTCGGCATGTGGGCTTCGAGAAATGAGCTCCATAATGGCTCTGGAGGTAAGACGTTCTCTTGCGTTAACAACTGGTCGCCAGCCAGCGTAGCTTTCGGAAACGGAGAGTGAAAGACGAATGGTCCTGCGTGCTTACACATAGAGTTGCACGTATCGAAACAGAATCCCCAGGGGGTGAAGTGTGCTAGATATTGTAGTAACAACAATATTCAGTCGCTCCGAGTTGTGTAGTGTTTAAACCATTTGTGCGGATGTATATACAGCTCACGTGCTAGCGCGCTTGTGAGAACGCGCTTCGCAAGCTGCTTGCTGTTATCGATATTCATTGTCGTCATCGCCACCTTTGCTCTCCACAACGCAACCGAACTTTTGGGAACATCGTGATTGCTTCTAAATATACGTTCCATCCAATCGCAATCGCTCTTCTTCTACGTGCACTGTTCCCAGTAACATGGAGCCCACGTCTTTGCCACCCTTACGGCTAACACGCAAACGCAAGGCAGCTGTAAGCTATGTCGAGTACTGTGAGGACGACTTTCGAACAGAACATCTGTCGCCTGTAAAGAGACCGAAGAAGGTAGAAACAGCACCGGAGGTTGGAGCTGTTGAAGATGCTCCCAACAAGACTAGCAAGAAGAGGGCCAAGGGTGGCAGGAATGCACCATCCGAAGAGAAGCGTCTCCGCCGACACCGCGCACGAGCACCTGGCAGCTACCTCGAGATCAGAAACCGTGCACTTACACAACGCCTTACTGTCCTTTCGCGCGAACGATGCGGGAGCGACAAGCTTCCAGAGGAGAAGGTGACCATTGCTGGCTCGACAGGCAACGTTTACACTGTCAATGTGGGCCTCGTACTTAGCTGCGACTGCCCTCACGCCATGAAGGGGAATCAGTGCAAGCATATTGTCTACATCATGTTGCGTGTACTGAAGGCCAGGGAAGAGGTTGCATATCAGCTAGCGCTCACCAGCAGCGAGTTGCGCGAGCTGATCACAAACGCGCCGCTCATTCCAGGTGTCGAGACAGACTGCAACGACAAGCCTGGCGAAGCGCAGGACGGAAATCGCCAACCCATCGAGGGCGAATGCCCCATATGCTACGACGAACTTGATCAGAAGAACGATCACATTGTATACTGCAAGGCTAGCTGCGGGAACAACGTGCACAAGACTTGTATGCAGTCATGGATCCAGATGGCTGTGAGAGGCAAGGCCACTTGCCCGTATTGTCGAGCAATCTGGGACACGGAAGAAGCTTTTGATGATGATATGAGTAGCGTGGATACGGGGGGGTTGCGGCGGAATGAGGATGGGTATCTCAACGTTGCAGGTCAGCTTGGTCTGAGCGGCGAAAGAGATAACTCCACCTACCACCAGTTTTGGGTAAGGCGACAGTTCGGCCGCAGATGGTAAGTGCCTATTGACAGTTATTTAAGGGCCTTACTCTCTGATTAGAGTTGATGGTGTTAAAAGACTCAGTAGATGCCCAACGACGATCTTGGAGGGCTCATAATGCAGGAAGAATGATAGAGTTTGCTTTTCGTTCCAAGTGCCTAACGTTGCCATGACACAGAGATGAATAGACGTCGTTGTCCTCCACGGTACAGCACAAGAGTCTGCAGGCATGAGCCTGCAGTAGAATTTACTTTAAGTACAGTACAAGGGCAGTCATATTACTGGCAAAAATGCTGCAAGCTTACATGCACTTGCTAGCAAAGCCACTGCCTGTAGGCGCTTCAGTTATTGACCATCAAAGCGCTCAGCGTTGTTGTGCAAAACTTTTGTACATATGCCATTCAATCGCTTATCAAATCCTTCACTGTTGCTCTATGCCGAACTGGAGCCTGTCTTCCACTTGTTCCCTCCTTAATCTAATGCGAGACTTGTCCGGAGTTGCCAGCGGCATTGCTGTTATATCTTTAGCTAAGCAGCTTCTTCTGACTGTCAATACTATCAAATCCTTGCGCCGTAACATCCAGGACGCGTCGCCGGAGCTAAGTCGCATTACCACTCTGTTTGAGAGGCTTGCCACCTTATTTCAAGGTGTCCGCAGCATCCCTGAGAAGAAGATACTTTTACAGCTCACCACTTCCCTACAGTTACTACAAAAACAAAAAATGTCTCAAAGCCTGCGAAGAAGCCATAAAGCCGCTCCAAACGACGACAAAGACAGTAAGATTGAACCTCAACCGTTCTCCAGGTGCAGTTGTGCCTAAGTATGGAGCTGGTATATAACATCGAACAACCCAAATGATTTTCGCATCTGACCAGCCGAGTCATCGATACTGTCTTGTATTGCGCCGACCAATTTTCCATTCTTGCCGACGAGAGCTGGGGCCTTCTTGTCGTTCTCAAGTACTTGAATCTGTAGGTTCCCCTCAACCTTAATGGAACAAAGCCTGCAGATATTCATATTGCATCTATCGCCGTTGTGAACGGCTTCACCATGATGGTAGTTGCGTCAGCAACTGACCAGCTTAGAGTTGCGGAGAGAGGTCAGCTTTGGGACCATGGAGGCAGTTGTATTTTCTGTTCACTGGACCCTTTTTGCCCCTATACCATTCTTGAGCAGTTTTGTGTATCGAAGCGAACATTTCTTGCGGTCTCTGCCGTTTCGCCTCAGTTTTCGTACAGAGTGATCAGGTTGGTTGCACGAATCGTTGTTGCAGAGATAAGAGCGTTCGAGACCGTTAGGGATTGAGTGCCTGCATCCCTTACGGCAGGACAGAAGCTTGAACGAGAGACACGCAAACTGACTCCAATGCTAGCAAGCTTCTTATGCTTTTGACACCATACACTCTGTAAACTCACTTTGGTCTTCCCTCTCTAAGGAAGATGCATAACAGCCTTTTGATGCTTTGTATGAGATCAAGCGGGGTCTAGTTAGTATACATGCATGGCTCTGTCGTCGGTATGTAAAGTAGTACCAGTTGGTAGAGTAACGGAACGACTCGTCCTCGATTAAAGAAAATCTCAGAGGTTCTTCCGCACCCAGAACTTCTGGTCTTTGGAGAGCATCCGTTGCTACATCACCTTCCGTTATAGCCCATCCTCACTGAGAGGAGAACGCTGTGTACGCATGTTGGTGACAAATGTGCGCACGTTTCATCTCAGTACCAATTGAGTCTGAGAATGCGTCCAGGAAGATGCGAACAAGGCGTTCCCATTCACGTTCGTAGTCAACAAAGAGGTCTATGAGGCGGCTTTGCGCGATATCCAGCTGACACAACTGCTTTGCTGGGGCATCGCTATTGCTCCATAGCCATCGTGATTGCCCTTGAGTAGGGGGTGACAACAGAATTTCGCATGAGCTGTGAGGTGGATCCTCAGCCTGCTTGCTATTTTCGAAGCGCTGTAGGCACATTATTCCGCATATCATCATGCATGGCGCCTGTTGTCATCAAGAATTGATCCCTAATCTCCTTGTTTGCAACTTGCACAGAGTGATTGGCTTGTTGATAGTACGCAGCCGAGTGTCCGGAAAGACTAGGAAATTCAGGCCGCAAGCGCCACGCTAGTGTCATGCGCCACACAGCCACGCCAGCTCATTCAAAGTTTCCAACCTCGTGTTACATCTTCATCCTTATGTATCGGCGCGGCGTTAAATGGGATCGGATGCTCTATCGAAATTGACCAAGGCCGGTGAGACCGCCTGGAGGTCGTTCCAGCAAAGATGGTATGCTGCGCGCCAACTGTTGAGGTCACGTGTACTATACTGACTGAACATGCTATAGGTTAGAGAGAAAGAGAGGCCCACCTGATGCGCAGTTGGCAGAAGCAATTCGTCTGAAGAATCTCCACCTCCGACAAATCGCAGCAAAGATTACAGGCAACTCCGAATCCGAAGTGCCTCCGCTAATATGCACACCCCAAGCACCTGGCCGTGCAGTCTTCTTGATCACCACACCGATCGCTTTCGGCAGGCTTGAACTATCCAGGAAAACCTACGAGCTTCTCGCAAAACATGTTGGTATGAGCATGAACAGCATCTCTCACTGGGCCGTGGTAGTTGTTGACCGCGCGCTTGGGCCAACCTATGCATACGACCTTATGAGCGATCAACTGAAAGTCCAGATGCTCATGAACAACTACTTTCGCGTATATGAGGTTACTGAAAACTTTATCGCTACATGGAGCTCTTGCTATTATGTGGGTGAGACGACAAAAAGACATGAAGAAATACAGGCTCTCGGTAAGCCTTGCTGCACAACAAGCGCAAGTAGACCGTATGCTGATATTTTGTAGGCGAACATTTCATCGCCACGAACAAGCGATACAACCTTCTCTCGAACAACTGCCAACATCTCACAGAGAACCTCATCAGAGAGCTTTGCAATGGTAAGATGATCAGCCAAGCCAAGCTTGAAGAGGAGATACATCTTATCTCGCCAAAGATGGCGCGCGACTTGATGGTGGCCAGGCTGAGGTCAAAGCTTGAGAAGGAGGATCAGAGAGAGGACAGTGAATCTGTGCAAAATGACGTCTTCACCATCAAAGAGCTGTGGGGCAGAATCAAACATTAGAAGTGAAGGATGGTACCCTTCCCAGCGCCTTGAACTTGTAAGGAACCTTTCCTTTGATTTGAAATCTTGCACATAGACTATCATTGTTTCAAATCCAGTCATGTCAGCTCTTAGCCACCATTCCACTGTTTTGTATGGCGACAGTGTTAATATGATGCAGGCTCGGCCGATGCCCTATTGCGGAGCGTCTTCTGAATACAAGCACGGAGCTCGGGTATCCTGAAAGGTTTCGAAATGACATCATCCATGCCAGCTTGCAAGGCGGTCTTGACCTGCTCTGGCCTGACGTTTGCTGTCACCGCTATGACAGGAATGTGTCCATTCACAATGCCTTTTTCTTGCATTTGCCTGATATTTGCCACGCATTCGAGCCCATTCATTACCGGCATCTAGTATAGTCAGTAAATTCTCACATGAAGTCAAGCTTCGAACGTGCCTCCCAGTCAAGAAGGATCAGGGTCAACTCGTTACCGGACCCATGCCCTTTGCAGTATTTCGTTGATTTTAGGTACTCCAAGGCTTCGCCACCATGATTGGCCACTGCGACATGCATGCCAACGTCGCGCAGTTGCTTTGCTAGAACGCGTTGATTTACCAGATTATCCTCGACGATGAGGATGTATAGGTCACTATCAGAGATAGTTCTTTCTGGGTTGCTTGTACGCGACGGATAGGGGATGTCTTCTTCTGCATATGAGTTGCTGCGCAGAACTGTTCTATGAATCTGGATGCTTTGATCGATCATTTCCGAGCTCTCTTTGATGCTTCCTCTTTTGAGTGAGATCGGATCGCTCTTGCGGCTTTGTATGTAGAAGAAGAAAGTGCTACCCACACCTTTCTTTGAGGTGAAACCAATGGCACCTCCGTGCATCTCGGTGAGTCTCCTCGAGATGAAAAGTCCCAGTCCTGAGCCGCCTGGAATGAAGTTAGTTTACACTGGAAATTCGGAAATGCTGATTCAGACTGTCTTTGCGGAGTGCGACGGGGATCGCACCTTAGCCTTTGGCACTGGTGGAAGGACAACATACCATAATCGATGTGCGTTCTCGGTGATGCTTGTGAAAAACGTGTGAAGAGGAGATGATGCTCTAAACCTGTGATTAGTATCTACGAACGAGTATCTGTCCTTAAACTTACGCGCATCAGTCATTCCAGTGCCGGTGTCTTGTACTGAGAAGCGCACAAAGACCTGCATTATATTAGAATAGACATAAACCCAACATCGATCAAGAGACTGACATTCTGGCCTCGTTCCCAGTCCGCCAATAATGTCTTGGCATCTGAGCCTCCTGTCCGCGGCATGTACGCAACCTGACCATCGGCATTGTGTGTAGGTCGTTCAAGTGATATGCTTAAGCTGACCACAATGTGCCTTTTGGCCTCAAAACGTGTAAACTTGATGGCGTTGGTGATAAGATTAATGAGTATCTGCAAAACTCTCGTTGGATCGAGGGAGACGCTGACGATACCGAGTTGTCTGCACGAGTCATCAACATGGAACTGGAGATTCACACCAGCTACCTTGGCCTCCCCTTTAAATATCTTCACTGCGTCTCGCGCTGTTGACTCAAGTTGGACGTCGATTGGTGTCATGACAAACAGACCCGAGTCCAACTTGGAGATGGTCAAGATATCTGAGCGTATCAATGCTGGCTTCAAAATTTGTTTTGCAAATCACTTACCATCAACTATGGTTTTCATGTGCTTAGAGCAATGTATAATCGTCTCAGCGGACTCAACTGTAGCAAGTAATGTCTTTTGATAGCTTCCGTCATAACGAGTTGACTGTTCCAAGGTCTTGTGTAAGGATACGATGCTATCCGCACACTGAACAATTGCGGACAGCGGGTTCCTCATCTCATGAGATGTTGTATCAATGAAGCTCTCTAGTTGGCGTTTTGATTCCTTTGCTCTTGTAGCTTGTGCTGTTTGCAACTGCTCGCCCCACTTCTGCCGGGAGATCTCTGTTATGCAACCAATGACCTCCAAGATAACCCCTTCATCAGAAAGTTCCGGGAAAATCGAACAAAGAACCCACTTGGGTTGTTGTTCAGGTAGTGAATCGTCTACACCGCTGCTGGATATGCAGCAGGTACTTTTAAGACGCAGTTCGAAAGACCTATATCAAGTCAGCTCAAGTCTACTGGACATGCACACGTCTTACTGTGGCTCTTTCGTAATTTCAAGACCCTCAAACTTGGCTTTACCAAACAGTATATACTCATCGTCAACGAGGGCATCCCAAAAGTCTTCCAGGGCAAGGTTTCGGTCATCGGTACCACAGATACTGAACCAAGCTTCATTGCGGTAGGAGTAGACACCTTCCATTCTCATGTCTATAATGAAAATTCCAATATTGCTTCGCTCTGCGAAACGCTGTTGTCAAGATGAAATTAACTCAATTAGGCAAATATGCTGCAAGACACAGTGTGAACTTACCTGGAACTTCGAACGTCCACGGTCCGCTTCCTTCTGAGATTCTGCTAGCTGTTGTCTTAGCTCTGATTTGATGAGCTCCGCCGTGGTGATGGCACGTTCTCGGCGCCCAATATCTTCTTCGTGTAACACCATCGAAGTGATCGATGTGGAAACCAGACGGGTCGCTACGTGAACAAATTGGGAATATTCTTGGTCATAAGGCCGTCGAGGACCTACAAATATGTCAGCAAGATCTCGATCACAGTACATTTGGGGTTACCCACTAAGTCCAAGCATCATGAAACCAAGCATAGTATCTTTAGAAGACAACGGGTGCAGAGGACAAATAGCAGCGATCTTGCACTGTTCGCCTGAGCTTTGCAACCGGAGCGTTTCCGTCAGCCATAAAACCTCATTATCTTCAGTGATATCTATAATGATCGGCTTATGCGCAATCGCGGCCTGTTTGAAGAACTTGGTGATACCCTCTTCTTGCCGCAGGTCGAGTTTTTCGAAGCCAACAGATAGAGTTTCGAGTATTCCGATGGATCGTCGAAGCGTGAATCGACACTGGCTATCAGCCGCTTCGCTCGCGTCACTCGTGTCCTCTGTCCTCTTGCCATAAGTGTCCGTAGAATAGAAAAGTGCAAATGGGACATCTTTGTTGTTGCGAGAGAAAACTTGGACCGCCTGATCCCAATAACCATCAGAATCGCGGGCTCGAGGTAGCTCCTGACTCAGCTCAAGAAGAGTCCGCGAACGTCTCTCCAAAATCACTTCTTTGGTCTGTTCAAAAGTCAGTCTAGCGTACAAATGTTGCGATACCAGGCTACAATAGGGAAGCCGCTCTCAATGTTCCATTAGACATCTCACACGCTTTCAGGAGTTTCTCTCCGATCGAGAGCGCTGATGTCAAGAAAATCTAAATAAAATCGCTCAACACTCACAGTCTCAACAACGGGCTCGTAGTGACCGATCGTTGCGCCTTCAGAGTTGAAGATCGGTATGAATCGAGTCGAAAAGTATGTTTCTTCCACATAGCCATTCCGAGTCAAAGGAATTTCGGTGTTGGAATTGTCCACGGTCTCGCCAGCTATGTTCCGTTCTATGATTGGCTCGAAGTAGTCATGCCAGATTGGAGCCAAGACTTCCCGAGCACTACGACCCATACACGGGTGAAGATCGCCGAGAAGCTCAATGTACGGCTCATTGTAGAGCATAATAAGTTCAGACCCATAGAATCCAACGGCCGGTCGTGGGTCCTGCATGATCAAGCTCGCATTGCTGCGAAGCTGGGGAGACCATCCTCTCATGGGTCCCAAAGGAGTGTTTGTCCAATCAATACTGCGTGCCCAAGCAACATGAGAAGATAATTTTATCGGGGGAGGGTCATTGGTCCAGTCGAACGTTGTGTATGTTGATCTCGCGTTGCTCTTGGATAGTGATGTCCCATGTTCCTTCGCTTCTGGATTGACACATGAGGCGTTCAGGTGTGCTCCACTTATGACGATCCAGCGATCTGCGATCTTAGATCTCCTCCAGCTGATACCGCAGCAAGATAAGGATTCACGTGAGGTTAAATCATGATGATGTGCCCAATGTCGAAATTGTGAGAGCGATGCGGCGTCTTCTCCATCAATCCCGTTCGTATTGTTTCCACTTATGGCGTCCGGTAATGCTCCTGACCTCGCTGTTGCTAGCGCGGTATTGCAGAAGACGAATTTGATCTTAATGTCTACGTTTTCTGCGTTTCTAGCATTCAGTACGAATGTTGGTCGAGGATCGTGTTCCAATAAATCGAGTAGTCCCAGGTCACGAAGGCAATCTGCGTCGTTTGAGCTCAGATGAACTGGTAACTGTGAGGGTAGAGATGTGTCCAAATCCATGGTCTAGAGGGTCGTTATTGCTTGGCGCAGGTCGCTCCTTCTCTGACTGCGCAACCAGGCGGTGTGAAGGACTTTGGGCGGGATGTTTGTCATGCTCGTATGTCTGCGAGTGAAGAGTGTGATGCTGGTACAAGAGCGGCTAGGTGTCTGAAACTGCACGCTACAGTGGTCTAGACTTGCGTTTAAAGACACTAGCAGTAACGTCAATGTCGCACTCTCCGCAATTCACGTCAAAGCATCTCTGACAGCAGCTGCAATTTCGCGAGCGACTGGAGCCATTCTGAAACACCGTCTTTACCTCCTGGCCGAATTGTATTATGTTCAAAAGATTCCAGGTTACTAGATTCTTGTGGTCATGGATGGTTGCTCGGCCGACGTAATAGTTCGAGCTCGCCACACCTCCTTAGCTCCTCGGGACCTTCAGTGCGACTTCGACGCTACGCATTATCTACGTGCGCTACTGAGCTGACCAATGAAGAAGAAACAAAGTTCTTGCCCATGAGTGTTTGTAGAAAGATGGAAGAAGTAAACTGAAACCCCTTTCTCAACCGCATTACTTCGTAGACGTTAATATCGGTTTGAACAGTACAGATGATCATAGGACGTCGAAAAAATGCTCTCCTGCCCAATCCGCTGTCTGTTGTAGTGCTGTGTCAAGAAGGCCGTTATACGCCTTTCCGTTGTCGGTAATCACGCCTGCTACTCGTAGGCTTGATTCAGACTTTGTACACCCTCACCTCGCCGAATCAACAACAAACTGGAGACAATGTTCCAGTGCGTAGCCTTAACGGCATAAGACCCCCAAGGAAGCCATAATCTTAACAATGATTTTCTGCTCACCTACCCGCACTCGACGTTTCCTGCCTCTTGCGCTCTCCCTTCCGACAAGCAGAGCTTAAACCTTCTTCCCAAACAGACTGAACTAAAGAAATGAGTAAAGCAGGTAAACTTGTTAACCTCAAGGATTCTACGAAGCGCCCTTGGCAAGATGTTATGCTACTACCTATTGGCTCTAAAGACACTTAGCAAGCTATAATCAAATCTTGCTGCAATTTCTCCTGTTTTATTGGTTGTACACAAAACAACCTATAATAAACACTATTCGTTTACTACTTGTCTGCTTTCTGAAGTCTATCAGAACTATACCTTAAACTATAGAGAGAACAGAGGCAACTAAATTAAGTAAGTTTAGACACATACGCGTGTCTCTACATTGCTAGGTAAATTGGGTAAGATGTATGGTGCATATCTGGCTCTTTTGTAAGGCACAGCGGATCTTCTCCAATCACTCGTTCCGAATAGACGCGTGTTCCACTATTCTGATGAGGGTTTCTACCTCTCGTTGCACCCACTGCGGGATATGTTGTAGTGAAAGGGAAGGCGGAGTGGGCTACTTCTTTTGCAATCTAATGTTAACTTTGCGCAACGGCCGGCTGCACAAAAGCGATGGCGTTGGTGGGGAGAGTTGCACAACCGCAGGCTTCGAAGAAAGCGCCGGCGTGCGTAATCATGTGAAAGGTATTATCAACATTTATTCCTTTCCAAGTGATTAGTTGCACACAAGTAAGATTACGATATCTTTAATTTGAGGGATACACATAATCTCTGACCAACTGTCGTACACATCGTCTAAGCTATTTTTAGTTGTCTCCATAAAATACAATTGTTGCACAACACTTTCAGCCGCAAGTCAACCGTCGCACGTAACAGACGTCCCTGCATCCATCTCACCTGCGTGCCTACAGCATGCACGTATTTACAACCACTAGCATCCTGCATTGCATGTTATGTATTGTGTATCGTCACACAACGGAACGGGGTCCAGCAGACCGTACCACTGATACTAATATTTACCGTGATGCAAGCACTGATAAAGTTATTGTTTCATGCCGAATGCCACTCACAACATCTCGCGAGATCATTCACGAGCAACGAGCACATTGTTGACCCCATCGATATCGACTGGTCAACGTCTCCTATACAAGCGCACATGAGTGAGTACCGAACGCCTTCCGACCGCGCTATAGAACACGATAATGCCTTGTGCAACCTCGTTCCAGTCGCGCATGGCGTAACGCACCATGGATACTGGTGGCAGCCGCGTAATCTCAAATCTCAACATCAGCGCGTCCTCAAACAACCCAGCTCGGATGATAGCTTTTGATAGTGATGTGAAGACAATTCTTTAAGTGGAGTCAGCGTACGCGGAGTGACACATCGTTGACTATTTATGGGTGATTTGCTCCAGGTTTGAGAGCAGTTTCATGACGACAACGCTGCACCGCTTGAAGATCAGTATTCTCTGTGGCGAGATTGCAACCTTGATTGTCAGCATGGTCGTTAGGGGAAGTGGCGGAGCAGTGTTAGCAATTTGGTACATGTGTGGATGTGCGGCAGTGGGCTTTTTTGTTGATAATGCGGCAAGTCTGAAACAAGGCTCGAGTGGCCTGTCCTGATGGAGGGTATGCTCCGTCTTATAGACTGGGATAGCGGATGAGATGGAAGGGTCGCGAAATTTGTTGGCTTGTGCATCGGCAGATGATACGTTGTACGAAGTCGTTTCACTTTGTAGATTGACGGGAGCTCTGGTAAAATAGTAAAGAAAAATTCAAATATGCTATATTGACTCCACGCAATGCCTGAGAGCTTGGCTCGCAGATGATGACATAGGAAATAGGAAAATCGACTGTAAAGCTAGTTCAGGAAACATCATGAATCCATCTTCATATACCACTGCCTGTCAGCCTACCACGCGCGAAGTAACAATGTGTAAAGCAAGACAGTTTTGTATTGTCGGCTGTCTGAAGCTCCTGTGAGAATACCTACAATCGACAATACATCCTCCCAAACACTTCGAGACTCTGCCCGAGGAGACATCAGGACGGCGGAACGCAGACAAGATATGTATGAAAGGGATCAAGTGACCCATGAGAGTTTGTACATAATGGATATCGCATCAACTAGGACTACATGCTAAATACGCGTTTAGTAAGTGCCGTAGCCGGAGCCGTAGCCTGAACCGTAGCCAGAGCCAGCGGTGGGGGTGGCAGCAGGGGTGGAAGAGGCCTCCTCACCAGCGGGGGTGGAGGAAGGGTACTCGGCGGCAGGAGTAGAGGTGGTCTCTACGGCAGCGGGGGTGGAGGAAGTCTCACCGCCAGCGGGGCCAGTAGGGTAGGCTGGGTACTCGACAGCGCTGGATGTAGCCTCCTCACCGGCAGGGGTGGAGGAGCTGGGAACCTGAGTCTCGACAGAAGGAGTCGACGAGGTGGGGTAGGCAGACGAGGCGGGAGCAGAAGCGGAGGGAACCTCAGAGACGAAAGAGAAGCTTGGGAGGCTGGACGTCTCGCTGGGGACAGCGCCGGCACCGGTAGGGTAGGCAGGCTTGGTCAGAGTAGAGAAGCCAGTGGGGCCGGCAGGGTAGGGAGCGGTGCCGTTGCCAGTAGGGTAGGGGGCAGAGACGCCGCCAGCAGGGCCGGTAGGGTAGGACTGCTCGCCAGCGGGGGTTGAAGCAGGAGTGGAGATAGGGTACTCGCCCTCGCCGCCAGCGGGAGCAGTGGGCTTCTCAGAGTCGGGGGTAGCGGTAGCGGACTCCTGGCCAGCGGTGACGGTAACGGTCTCCTTGGCAGTGACGGTAACGGTGACGGGAACAGCGCAGTCCTCACCCTCACCACCAGCAGGGGCGGTAGGAGTGCTCTGCTCACCAGCAGGAGTGGAGGCGCTGTTGCCACCGACAGGGCCAGTAGGGTAAGAGCCCTCACCACCAGCAGGGCCGGTAGGGTAGCTGTCCTCACCGACGGGGACGTCAGAAGGACCAGCAGGAGTGGGCTTGACAGTAACGTAGCGGGTCTGGGTCTGGGTGGACTTCAGGGTGGTGGTGCCAGTCTGCTCATCGCCAACAGGGCCAGTGGGGTAAGAGCCCTCGCCACCAGCAGGGGCGGTGGGAGTGCTCTGCTCACCAGCAGGAGTGGAGGCGCTGTTGCCACCGACAGGGCCGGTGGGGTAAGAGCCCTCACCACCGGCAGGACCAGTAGGGTAGGAGCCAGCGGGCTGAGTCTCAGAGGCCTTCTCCTTGGTGACAACGACGGT
The DNA here is from genome assembly GCA_012274445.1 of Sclerotiophoma versabilis. Lineage (NCBI taxonomy): Eukaryota > Fungi > Ascomycota > Dothideomycetes > Pleosporales > Didymellaceae > Sclerotiophoma > Sclerotiophoma versabilis. The sequence continues at coordinate 1,515,304 of JAAROD010000093.1, forward strand.
GGAGTAGATGGTCTGGGTGGAGGTGGAGGTGACCTCAGTGGTGACTGGGTGAGCAGTCGAGCCAACACCAATGGTGTAGACGAGGGTCTCGGTGACCTCGTGGGGAACCTCGGAGACGGGGTAAGAGCTGGTCATGACGTTGTCCTTGGAGGCGGGAGCCGAGGGAGCGGGGGTGGCCTTGGTGAGGTCAGACTCAGGGCAGACGGTGGTGCCGACAGCGACGACGCTGGTGACCAGCGAGGTCGAGCGAGCCGGGCAGTCAGAGACGGTCGAGGGGCACGCAGTGACGGTGAAAATCTGGGTGCTGTAGATGACCGAAGTGACGTAGTCGCTCATAGGAGTGGTCTCTGGGTGAGAGCCAGAGCCAGTGCCAGTGGGGTAGGCAGTGAGGCCAGTAGGGCGAGCACCGGTGCCAGTGGGGTAACCGCTGGGGTAGTAGGTCTTGGAAGCCTCAGATGCGAGAGGAACGGAAGAAGAGGCACCAGTGCCAGCGGGGTAGCTGGAAGAGCCGACAACGCCGGTAGGGGTGTAGATCGAGCTGGGAGGGTAGACACCGGTAGCAGGGCTGCTCTCAGCGGCAGCGGGGGTGGAGGAGCTGGCAGGGACCGCGACGGAGCTGGAGACACCACCGGCGGCAGAGGGAACGGGGTAGCCGTTGCCGTAGTCGATCACGCTGGAAGAGGCAGCAGGAGCCGAAGGGGCAGGGGAAGAAGACTCAGCAGCAGCGGGGGTCGACGAGCTGGCAGCCGGGGTGGAGGAGACACCACCACCGACAGGGTAGCTGGTGGTCTCAGCGGCGGGAGTGCTGCTGGCAGGAACCTCAACGGAGCTGGAGGGAACCTCACCGGCGTAGGAGCTCTCAGCAGCGGCAGGGGTGGAGGAGCTGGCGGGGACCGCAACGGAGCTGGAGGGAACCTCGCCGGCGTAGGAGGAGCTCTCAGCAGCGGCGGGGGTGGAGGAGCTGGCGGGGACCGCGACAGAGCTGGAGGCACCGCCGGCAGGGGCAGAGGGGACGGGGTAGCCGTTGCCGTAGTCAATCACGCTGGACGAGGCGGCGGGAGCAGAGGAGGCGGGGACCTCGGGAGCGTACGAAGAGCTCTCGGCGGCGAGAGGAGTGGAAGAGCTGGCAACAGCAACGGGAGTGGAAGAAGCACCTCCGCCGATGGGGTAGGCGGTGGTCTCTGCGAGGGGAGTGCTGCTGGGAGCGGGCACTGAGGAGACAATGGGGGCGGAAGAGACAGCAGGGGCCGAGGGGACCTCAGGTGTGCCGTAGCCAGAGCCGTAGCCAGTGTCGTAGCCGGAGCCGTACTGGCGACGCTGCTGGCGGGTGGAGCGAGCCTCGGCGGCATCAGCGGCGGCGAGGGCGGCCAGGAAGGCAACGGTAAGCTTCATCATCTTGGCTGGTCAAATAGGTTCCTTGGTGTTGATGAAGTTGTAGTGTTGTTGTCGAAGGTAGTCCCGTCTGGGAGTCTAAAGGCCCAGGAAAGAGTGACTGGGCTTGTTCAAAGAATGGCGTGTCCGAAGACTGACGGGAAAGCGAATGTGTGGAAAGGAAAGCGAGCCTTGTCGTGGTGAGAGAGGCAACGAGGCAGAGGAGAGCCGATATATGAATGAGTGGGCGGTCTGCAGTGGAGAGGCCAAGGAAACAGCTGCACGCACAGATGGCCTGCCCCTGGCGGCTCTTAATTTCGGTCAGGGACAGACGCAGACAGGAACCAGTGAACGGCAAGGTTGCGTCGATGCGGGTGGGCCATGGTGTTGCTAGCCAGGCACCGCGACCGGGGGGCTGCTAGGGTGTTGCATGCGGCAGCCAGTCAGGAGGGCCCGGCAGCAGCGTCGCCATGGTGGAGGCGCTGACGCAGGTGCAGCGCAGCACGACGCCGGGCGTGGGTGGTGAGGCTGCTTGTCGCCCATGTTGACGCCATGGGAGGCAGAGGGCGGTGGTGAGGCGGGCGGCACCTCCTGTCGTGGCCGCCTGCTCGCGCCGGCAGTCTCACTACAGTGACTGGTCGCCGCGACTCAAGCCGCCCACCGCTGCCCTCTCTGGCCGCTTTGGTGACTCGTCCGGACGGGCCCAAATTGCGTTTCATGGCGCTTGGCTGACAATAGAAGCCTACCCTGCGTTGATCCTCCCTGCTGGAGCAGATACGGAGGCAAGCGGGCTCCTAGTGGCAGTGTGGCAGTGCTGGGAGATGGCGAGCACAATGCCGTGCTTCGTGGGTCTCCAAGTGTGCTCGCAGGAGCGCCGGCCCCCAGCACACCGAGCATCCCGAGCACCGCGCTCTGGGTGCACCCCTCGCGCTCAGCTCCTGCGCGCCGTGGGAGAGGAGCAGTACGACTGCCACCCTTCTCGTATTCTTCGTAAAACGGCCCGCGCTCGATTGGCGTGATAAGAGCGCAGCCCGGGTGTTTGGCGAGACGAGCGAGCCACCGCCGAAGCTGCTGGTCGTGGCCAAGCTTTCGAGCCTTCCCAAAGCATCCAGGTGCGACAGACCTCTCCACCACCCGTGGCAGCCGCCCCTGCTCGCAGGCACAATCTGCGCAACTGCACCGCTTCTCAGTTCATCGGTGCACGCTGCATCGCAGCTGACATCATTGTCGCGCTGGCAACCCACAGACGCTTCATGCGCTGTGTTCGAGGCCTTGAGCAGCAGGCCAGGCATGCCTTCGGGCCATGGCCGTTGCCAGACGGTGATCCTTCGTGAGCGCCGGCCCACGTCTCCCCATGTCACCCTTCAAACGGCCGCCACAAACGACGCCACAGCCTTCTCTCTTCAGCTGCCCTCTCGCACGCCTCAACCGCGGCCTCCCCGCCCTGAAGCACCTCTGACACTTGACACACGTCAAAGAGCAGATGGCATAATGCACAGCCGCTGTCGCTTCAACGGTACACTCAGCAAGGTCAGCCTCGTGAGACAGTGCCATGACTCTCACCATCGACTCCATACCAGGAACCCAGTCGACGATGCACCTCTCGACAGGACGTGCCGTTGGGTGTCATTCGTGGAGCTTCTGTTTTGACAAGGCATGCCTTTTTGTCCATGTCGTCATGCAATAGATTGTGCGCAACAACAACGGCAGTATCGATATGGCAAGCCACAAACACTGGCTCAGCAAGAAGAACTCGTCCAACGCGTTGCAGCCACAGCATCGCTGCTTTTCATGGCCCCGCTGTTCGATTCATCTCAGCTCACCTGTTCGTATTCCTCATTACCATTCAATTACTCCGACAATCCATCCATGATCCAGACTCTTAGGACTGTGCTTGACTTCAAGCTGACAAAAGTGCATCAACAGCGTTGTAGGAAAGCGCTTGAGCCTCACCTTGATATACACTGATTGTTGAGCAATGCAGCACCTGATCAACGTAGTGTGTACACTCTACACAACCTCAGGCCCACACATCCGGCACACGACCAATCAGCGCATAGACACCTGTCGCTCGAAACATGAGCCCTGCCGCGCGTTCGCCTAAACGTCAAACTCTGTGCTGGATGCCCGTTCCTGTACTGACTTTCCAGAATCCCATCGGCATTCATTGTCTATTTTCCACTATCAGGCGCGCATCGCAATCCTGTGCCAAGACAACCCTTCTCATTATACCTCTTACAGAAGCTCCCTCGGTATTCACTTTGCGAGCAAACGGGTCATCCCGCACACGAAACAGTCGTTTGTTCGAAACGAAACGAGCCCAACAGGTCCACCTTGCGCCATCTCCAACGTTCATGCTGTCCATACAGTAACGACAAGGCCGATGTGCCAAGACAGACCCCAAATGCCGAAGGGGTAGCCTCCCCCACAACGCATGGCAACGCTGCAGACATCTCGAAACAAAATGAACGCGATTGCCAGATCGCCAGCTAGGAATGTGCATGTCGACGACAAATCTCAAGTGTCTAGATCGATGCAACTCGGGCCCGTTTCCACGGCAGTGGATCTATGTTCCAGAAGTCAAATTGAAGTGGCAGCAGTGTTGCAAATGTCGTCGCATCCCGTGGAAACAGCAGCGCATGCAAAGACTGATGATTAGCGATTATTGATCGATATGGTGACTTGTCTCGATTTAACGGTTCGACGTGCTCATTCTAGAAACGACATGTATGTGGAATAGTCGCAGATCTCACCCCCACCGTCTGCTGCTACCTGTTTGAGCAGTCGCTGTTCCGTTCACATCGAGCTCTGCTTTGCTATGAGCTCCTGAAGCTCCCACTGGGACGATCCCGTCTGGCTCTGCTTTACGACTGCGATGCTATTTACACTTCAGCAATAAAGCTCGGCGAGTACTGGCATGATTCCTCGGCATTTACACAGATTCCAAAACCGATGTTACAGCGGTGCTTTCCTTGATGATCAAGCATAGCGTGTCAACAGCGATGACATCCTGCCATTGCACTCATGGCCCCAAACATTCTCCATAATGTTGCTGCACGAGCTGACAGATGCAGAGCTGTGCTCTAGCCTCAAAGAGTGACATCACGTCTTGGTCGTCAACGTTGTTGTTCTTTCCGTCCTCTTCTGCAACGTCGTTGCTCGAAGTGCCCAGGCAGGAGGCGTTCTCTACTAACTCACTCCGCCCTTAGCCTCGGCTTCAACACTTTCGTCCACACGCCAATTAGATAGACCTTAGGGAGTAGTTTATAGGTAAGGATATGAAGCACGGCGTCTGCTGCGAATACACTGCTTTTAGAAACCACGTTCTACCTTGATGGTCTCGGTTAGCATCCGTCACCTCTATTAGTATGCTTTCGAAAGCTCTTGAGCAAAACGCACCAATGTCAGTTGAACCGCTATTTAAAGTGGCCTAATTACCCGTTATGCTTAGCTACCGAATGGCGAGGCTTAGGGAGGCACTTGACTTGGCCCGCCTGGGCAAGATGTTCGACCGGCGTTTACAATGCCTAACTCCGGACGCGTCAGCGCGACTCCTGAAGTTTATTACTATTGAACATCCGGACTGCGCCGAACACATGTGATTGGAAGTCGCGACTTGGTTTGATTGTGTAAGAGCGGCTTAAACAGCATTCAGTCGTTCGAGGTAGAAACGCTCGAGTGCCTTCGCCTAATCAGGCTATAGCGCACTGCCACACTTCGCTTATTGCACGTAACACAGATGTATGTGACCCTCTGAGTGTTCAGTTCCTGGAAGATTTCGTGTCACGAAAATATGACGGTAGGCTCATGTACAATTGTAGAACAACGTGAAGCCTCAGGATGCTCCTCTGTTTCTGGCAACGTGCCTTCAAACCACTGCCCCGCTACAGCATGTATGCATACTGGACAAATTCCTTTTGATAGCGTTAGTACCGCAATTAGTCGTCGACGATGTGCCAAATAAAGGACAAATTGAATGGTTCTATCTTCCAGATCTGTTTTGGGATAGAAAATGACGTCCTTTCAACGTCCTCTCAAGAATATTCCCTACTTTTTCAGGCTTACGACCAGTGGAACATCAAGCTTGTTCCATCAGCGAAGCTACGACTTGATGTTGGGAGACCACTGGCACGGCCAATGTTGGCTTACTGTAAGTGGGCAAATATGTTAAACATTAACCCATCAACTATTGATATACGACACTGTCTGCCAATCGAAGTCACACTCGGGAAAGCAATTTGACAGACCGTAAGTGGGAAGTTCTCCTGAAATGACTCTCCAGGCATTTATTTTCGGGCTTTGGTTGAGCCCTCATAATGATTTCGGGCGCCAAGAAGGTGGTCATCAAGTCCCGCGCCTACCGTCCAATCATTGTTATGCCAGGACGTATAATCTGATGTTAAGTTAGCAACGACAATGCTAACGTTAGTCTCCGCTGTGTAGAATATACTAAACAAATCTGGCATCAAAGATCTAGGTTCTGGCCGCATCAACCTGTGTGGTGGGCGTTCCTAAGCTGGCATATCAAATTTTGATCAACGTCACGCCGTCCTATCTAGATTTTACGTCAATCGCTTTGTATGTTTTCTGATGTTGGAAGACTTGCGACGTGGATTTTATCTTTGAAGATACTTGTACCGGACTCCATCAAACTAACGTGACTTCTGCATTTCGTTCGAGTTCAAATAACGGGTGTGATACACAAAGTCAAACTTTATGTTTTTCGTCGGCTCTAGCGGGTCAACATGCAAACCGCGGTACGACACGCTCGCGAAATTATAGCAACCTCCGATACCCTTAGTGAGACAGCTTTGATCGTATCGTTTGAGGTTTTTATCGTCCTTGCTACTCGGGCAGGCTTGCATAACCGTGACTCCGTAAGCTATTGATGTCTACACAGCTTTCACCAAGCATGGAGGACCGGTCTGTGACACGCCATATGCTGCCCGTCAACGAGCCGGGAAGTGAGGCACGAGGAGTCGTTCGCTCAGGTAAAGTGAGCCGCAGTAGAGCCACGTTAGCATCACTGTCATTTTCAATTACGAACACTATCCATGGTCGCGAACCATACGATCTGGCTCGCTAGGTGCTTTTCTTCAAACGTGCAAGAGTTGAGCTTTCAAGACGAGTAGCTTCACAAAGATCAACGTTGAATTTTCTTGAATTGAAACTACCGTGCTGAACATGGTTGAAAGTATTACAAGCTTGGGCATCTGGGATTTTTTAGGAATGAGATAGTAACTCAAATCGGTCGACATTGACGAGAACGAAGCAGATAAAATTCGATGCCAGTCAGCTGCCACTCATAGGCCACTCATCGGCAGACATGCATCTTGGTTTGCAATGTCTTGATAGCAGAAAAAGAGTAGGCATTGGGCAATGAACTGAAAGTTGAGACTACCAAAATTTCGGATCGAAATGTTGATAGCTCAAACGGCAGAGACTGTAGAAGGTTAGTTTAGTAATCGTGTTCCACCAAGTGCGACGCGTACAATACTGTACGCTAATAGTGCACTTGCATCGCCCATATGTCGACTTGAAGTTACAAAACGCACTCTCAAAACCTCGAGAGAAAGACGGTCATAGGAGCAGCTATGTCTTGTGATGGTGTAAGCTTGGAAGATAATGGTGGAAATATGAACGTGCAGTACTGATCACCCCCGCTCTGTGGCCTGTTGGACAGGCAGAGCGTGTAGCTGGAAAGGAGCGTCAAAGACTCAGAAAGAAAAGCTATACACGTGTGGAGCAGGTGGTGTTGGAAAAGCTACACAAACGGCACAGAGACTGCATTTATAGGTTTAAGATTCAGGCGTATACGAGGAAATAGGGAAAGGCTGTGACTACGTGTTCTTTCGGAACTTGGTCTACTCACGTAAAAGCACATGAGCCTGACTAGTCTTGGTTTTGAGATGATCCAGCGAAAAGATGGTTCTCTGAGCAATTAGCCAAGGCAACCTCTGTTCCCTGTTTCGACTCTGAGAAGATGTCGGAGACTAAGAAAAAAAGATTGAATGAAGGCTACAAAATCCACAGGCAGACACTTCCGCGAAATAAAAATAATATGTTAGTAATTTGCGCGTTACATGCCAAGGTTACAGGACAGTTACATAGTGGAAAGCACTGTAAAGTTCGAAAGATGGTTGCAGAGAACGAAGAGCCATTGCTTGTTCTAGGGATTTAGACGGTACGGCATAGGATAAAACATGGGTGTCTTCAGATGTCTGGTGAAGCAGCAATGGAGTGAAAGCGCGGAACCACATCAGTCAGGCGAACATATCACAAGCAGCTCAGACGTGATTGCTGTTTACCCGGGATGTTGATGTGCAGAATGAGTAGCGCAGGAAGGGACGCTGATGCCGCCTTGCATAGGATTTCCTTAATTAGCACAAGACACTTGGATTCGCCCTTATGGTTTAGGCAAATGCTGTGAACTACATGCAGCATAAAGATTGTAGTAAGAGAGGTCCAAGACATGTGGCTCATGGAGAGAACACACGGGGCCGAATTGTCGTATTGTAGTAGGCTCGCGTGCAGGTAGCAAAAAGGCAAGAAAACTGATATTTCAACGCCGCGCGAGGACAGCCAAAGAAAGGTATTGACGTCTTCTTAGTTGCAGACGCAGAGCGCGCAGACTGACCTCACTGAAACGGCACGTGCTTTCTAGCGCAGACAGGGTGCAGCGAATGAAGAGTAAGGTGTATATGACTACTCTACCAACAAAATGCGTGTATCTAATATACCATGTCTATCATGTCTGTACGCTTTCCCAAACGCCCAGAGAAAAGGGTATAGACGCCGTTCCGATGCTTTCGTAACGCCAATAAAATGGACTTTTGATCATAGACAAGTAACGTAATCAATCGCTAAAATGCACGAAGAAGCAGGCGCAGAGGTATCGTTAAGGAGAGGTGAGTGTCGATGGAGTGTCGGTGTCTCGTGGGCGTGTGAGCGGGATATGAGCACACAGATGCTTCAGATCTTCGCCTCTCTCAAGATGCGACTGTTCTGCTGCAGGGCGAGTATTTCCCTCTGCTCCTGGAACACCTGTCGAGCGCGTTCGAGAACCATCTCAAACCCCTCCTTACCTGCCTGTGCGTTCTGCTGGAAGCGCTCGACAGTGAACTGCTCGATGCTGTTCTTGATCTTCTGCCATCCTCCACAGAATGCTGTGATCTCGGCGCGCTGAGAGAAGCTTGTCTTGTTTGACGGCGATGCCGAATGGGGTGTGTAGATGCATGTTTCGCGGACTTGGAGCAGGTCGGCCCAGGTGATGTTCATCGAGCACATGGTGAGCTTCTTGGCGTCGAGGTCAACGTAGGATGTCTCGTAGACCATGGAGGTGTCGACACCGCCGAGAATGGCGGTCACCCATTTCGGCGCGGATTGTTGGCATGTGATGAGTCGTTCTGTGCGCAACTGCAGTAGTCGTGTTAGCAAATTGTCCAGGGTGATGATTTGACACGTAGAAGTGTTGGCGACAGATGGTGGAAGCCGCGCTCGGCATGTGATTAAGTCACTCACAATTCCTGTACTGGGATCCACGGAACGGCTCAGCGTGTCGACAGCAATAACATGTGGTGTCTTTTCATTCCATGGCCCATACTTTTGCCAGTTGCTTGTCGACACTTCCTCCCACGAGTATTCGAAATCGACCGACTGCTGAAAGTACTTCATCGCGAGGTCGTGTGTGTGATCGTGTGCCGTTGGGCCGGTATCGTATGAGGTATTGTTTCCGGATGCTTCGATGCGTATTAGACGTTCAGGTCAATGAGTCACACGCGATGAGTCTCGATGGCACGAGTGTGGAGGAACTGGAGGGTAAGGGCGATTGCTGGCTTGTGAAAGGGGAGCCTTGATGAAATTCTTGAGCGCGGGCCGTGGAGCGTCTGAGCGAAAAACGGCTTCGTCGGGGACGTGCGGGTCGATGATAAGCCGAGACTCTCGTTGGTTGCGGGATTGCCTTATGTTTGCAAAAAACAAGTAGAGAGGCGAGGTATTGTACGATGGCTACTTGAGGAGGCAGGAAAAGAAGAGAGGTGTACTTCGCAGGAGAATCTTCCAGCTGTTGAGGAATCACATCCTCTTGTGTTCCCATCTCCACAGATCATCGGCTTTAACATGCAAGTGCATTCGCGCCACACAACCCCTCGCCCAACGACGTGCCGCGGGTGCGGACAATCAGGGCTTGGAGGCTGACAGCCCAGCGAATGAGCAGCAATGCACGTGATACCAGACAGTCCGAGTCCACCCGGTGACATTCTGTAATGATAGGCCGACGCAATATGTTGGTTGGTTGTCGGTGATCTTGCCGTGCATGTGGCCTGGGAAATCTGGAATGTCGCCCTTCGGTCCGGGGAGAGCTGTTTGTTTGGTTCCCAGTGTCTCGCGCGCAGTCCTGCACGACGTCGGCCGCTGTCGGTTAATTGAGGTTCTGGTGTCTAGCTGTTCGCACGTCGGTTGCTTGGCCACTGATCAGGAAGGGTGACTTAGCAGCAAGCTTGCACTAGAGGAAGTAAAACATTGTGATATCGGCTATCTAATGCTTGTCTCATGTTGATGTTGACATCTATGTAACCATGGGTGTATAGTTAGTGTCATAACTTTTGTATGAAGCGCCTGAACGCCAGCCATGCAAATGCAGGTAGGTAGCAGCTTTAGATGCTCTCCCTTTCGAATATCATCTCATTTATCATCAGTCATACCTCCTCCGTCCTATTGTCCCTCTACAATTCCAGAGCCCTCTTGGCCATGGCAAGGGTGCCATCGAAGGTCTTGTTGCCTCCAATGAAGCCAGCGGCGTGGACGAAAACACAACCCTCAATACCCGAAACCTTGTCAAGCTCTGCATCGCGAACGCCCTTCCAGGCGTCAGGAAGGTCCTTTCGGTTTTGGAAGCCGCCGTTCTCCTTGCTAACGGCACGGATGCGCCACTTGCCCTCTGGCTTGTCCTCAGGGAAGAGAACGTACAGAACCTGCGGCGCAACACCCTGGGGAATCTGCGACTCCTTCTCGAGCGTGTACAGGTGGTCAGCCCAGGGCATGCCCTCAGACAGGACCAAGATACGGCCCTGAGGGTCGTATTGCAGACGGTTATCGTAGGCCGCCTTAACATTGTGGCGGGCTGGAAGCCATGACTGTGCGCGGTCGGTGACCTCGATCGTGAACTGCTCGCCAACGAACTGCGACGCCTTCAGGAAGCGTTGGTCTTCTCGTGCCTGCTTCTCCTCCTCTGTACTAGCGTCGCCGGTGGAGGGACCGTAGTTGTAGCGGTTGACAACACTGGCGATGCTGAAGCCGCGGTCCTCGAACTGCTTCTGGATCCCTGCCTTCTCGACGTCCTTGGGCGAGAACACGTTCACGCCATTATCGTTGGCATCGAACGCCTCGATGAAGTCGGTGTAGATTTTCTCGAAGAGGAGGTCACGGTCGGCGCCGTCTGACAGTCCAGTAATGGCTGAGATGATGTCCTTGCCGAAGTGAAGGTAGACAAGACCGGCAGAGGAGAGCTTCGTCTTGTGGCCTGGGAAGACGGTGTCGAAGCCACGCTGGTGATGGTCGTAGCGCTTTGAGTTGTCATCGTATTCACCACCAACATCGACGACAGTGTGGCATTCGGCGAGCTTGGCTGGGTCGCGGGTGCGCACGAGTTCAGCGTCAGAGTAGGTGGGGACGTTCTTCAGCATGGCAACAGCCAGAGATTCGTCGGCGTGGAAGTGGCCACTACAATATGTCAGCATGCAAAACGCGTGCGGTTGAGCGTAAGTACATGTACCTACTTGTGCGTTCCAATCTTGACGGCGGACATGTTGATCTTTTTGGTGGGGTGCTGCTCGGACATGAATCTGTGTTGTGCTAGAGTAATCCGGCTAGTTGATGGCTTGCAAATGGTTGGTGTAGTTCTAGTAGTGCGCGCAAAAGAAGATCTGAACAACGATGTCATCCAAACTAGCTGAAATGTGATTTGAGAAAGTTTCCTTACGGTGGATACAATGGTTTATCCGCAGCGAGGCTGACCTTAGCGGATCCCACGATGCGGGCGCTACGCAAATCCGGCTTGGCCTAAATCTCAGAGATCTTCACCGCACCGCAACTTGTCCTTTACCTTCTTCGCGAGAACCCGTGCGGCCGCCCTCCTGGTGCTGGCAAAGTGGGTGACGGTTCACAGCCTGGTTTTTGGAGCCCCAATTCCCTGCTTTCAGCCTCTCCGGCTTGCCCAGAATCATCCCGTGTCCTCATTGCAACATAATTATCGTGCAGCCAGCACGCGACAGTACGCACCAATAGCCAACTTCTGTGCCTGATTCCACCAACACATCCACGTAACTGCCTGCACTCTACCAGCAGCCCGCCGGCACACTTCAGCGCCTCTTCTCCTCCACCTCCTTGCGCTCTCAAAAGTTCCTCCGCCTCCCTACGTGTGCGAGCGAGCCTGCAGTGTAGCACCGCCCTATTTGCACGTGAAGATACGTCGTCCCCGCCAAGAGCTTTGGCTGCTGTAAGCACGCAGTCACACAACGTCATAACCAACAACGCGCGACAGTAGCAGCGCTCGCTGGTCAAGCTCGTCGCTGCACGAGCTTGGCAACAACGGCGCCTGCAGATGTGGTTCACACGCGTTCTCTCGTCAACATTCTTCCTCGGCGCCATCGTCTTCACGATTCCATTAGCCTTCGATATCGGCGGTCGGACATGCGGACTGGCCTTCTCGCTGTCACTTAGCGTCTACTACTTCCTCTACTCGTGTCTGCGACTAGCAACGCCGGATCGCTCACGGTTCAGATGGCTCCTCTGTAACCTGATAGCTTGGGCACAATGGCTGGCCATACCGACACTGCTCATCTGGAGCTTAAACAAGTTTTCCATTGACGCCACGAACAACGCAGGCTGGGTTGAGCGAACATTTGGTGGCAGAAGGTCAGACTATAAGTCGATACAGGACTGGATCTTCGGATCTAAGGGGCTGTTGCAAAGCTTTTCAATTGGCGCATGGGACAAGACGCTGAGGTACAGCACACCGGCGTTCCAGATCGCCGAGGGCTTTTGTAGTCTTTTGGTCATACAGGCTGCAGGTCAGATTACCAGATGGGTCGTGAACAGGGAGCGCGGCGACAGTTGGATGGTAAGATGCACATGGTCTTGAACCTTTACAAATGCTAAAAAAGGTACAGATCGGCCTTCTTGTCGCATCCGCCTCGGTCATCTCCACCTCGGTTTATTTCCTTTGGCGCATCACCACCTTCCCTGAGATTAGCAACGTCGATGCTATCCTCATCGGCGCTGCCATCACCACGGCTATCTTCTTAGGTGGATGGGGCATTGCAAGTGCGCGCGGCAATCCTGTGGAGTCAGCTCTATTGGTACGTTTGGGCGCCATTGTGCATGTAGCCTGTCGCTTACATTCAAACAGTTCGCCTATGTGACCCTCTGCATCTACCAGATTTTCACCGATTACCAGCCCACGCCAGGCTCGACAGCAGCAGAGACCGCCGCACCTGAGCCAGCTCTGCCGCCTCTACCGCCCATCATCATGGCGTCATACACGACCCTCCTTCACGCCCTGGGCTCCCTGCCCTCCATCATCCACACCGGTTTCAACTTGATGGTCGGCGCCGTTATGACCATCACGCCTTCTGTCATCATCTCACTTGCATACCGTGTTTTCGTCATGTATGCAGCAGCGCGTATCATTCCGGCCATAAGGGAAAGCGGAGCAAGAGCGTTGTCGCAAGAGCCCAGCCTAGATGACGAGGATGAGACGTCCAAGATACTTGGCTTCTTGACGTGGTTTAGTCCCAGTATCATCATCGCGGTTTACACTAGTTTGCTGATGCAGCACTTCGCAAGTGGAAATGGAACAGATGGCAGCGCGGTTACTGGCGAGTGGTGGACAAACCAAGGTGGAGACGCAGGTGGGAACATGTGGAGGTGGATCAATCTCGCTATCACTATGGGTCTCTACGCGATCGAGCTTCAAATCTCGAAAGCAGACGACGACGGCAGGCTCACCAGCCATTGGAAGACCGATTGAGAATAAGAGACTGCACAACACTAAGGACCGATGTCAAACCAAAAAGGTTGAGATGAACAATAACCGACGACGAATGTAGGACACTACATAAGAGAGAATGATAGCAACAGAAATCGAAGGGTGAACTGAGAGATAGGAAGACAATCGGGCACAAGGTTGGAAAATGCCATAAGGAGGGTCGCGGGCGTAAGAGTTAAGGCGAAACGTAACGTCCTTGGACCAAGTATAAGAGAATAAGAACGGGTTGAGTAGCCGCCACAAAAGTCCCTATAGGGAAAGAGGAAATAGCGTTTACTTGCTATTAGCATCACCACGTTGGAGCGCGCATTATCACTTTGCAGATACCTAATTCAAGATCCTAAATTAAACACAGATATTCTGCAATCTTCTTATTTACTAAATAGCATAGCTTCTATAATATTATAACAAAGTATTAAAGTTGTACTTTAGTTAAAGACTATAAGTACTAGTTCTATTAGTTCTTAGGTATAAACAGCGCGCAGTAGATTAGGTAGAGTTATTACCTAGTAAAACACTATAATAATAGAAGGTAATAATTATTAGGCCCTAAGGCTAGGGGCACTAAAGAAGAAGATTATAATATAGGATAGAATAATATAGACAGCTATAGAGTTAATTAGTAGACTATAAACTATTTACTAGAGGCTAGTAAATAGGTAGGAAGAGACTATATATATAGAGAGGTTATCCTACCTAGAGAACCTTCTAGTTCTTCTAGGCTAGAGAGCCTAAGGAGCCTAATATTATCCTCTTTCTATAGTTAAATATTCTAGGTAATAGTAGACAGCCCTCTGCTAACTAGTACAGAAGCCTTATAGCCTATAATAGAATAACCTATAGTATTATAGCTCTATCTTACCTGCCTTATACTAGCTAGCTTAGAGCCTAAATATTCTCTTTTACTAGCAGAGTTATACCTGCCTTTACCTTTACTTTTACTATAGTAGTCTGCGTATAGTAGTAGTATAGGCTAGAGGTAAGGTAGTATATAAAGAGTTTCTCCCTACTATTCTAGTCTACTACTTCTATACTCTACTTCTTCTTCTAGTAAGTTTTTTAAGATTTTAAGTTTTCTTTCTAATTTCTAATAGGCTTATATTTAGGCTATTATATACTATTATAGTGTATATTAGGCTATATAGGTATATTAAGGTCTAGAAAGCCTCTTTTAGATTATTTTAGTACTAACTAGGCTGTAGTAAGCTATTTTATGCTAAAATAAACTATTATAGCTAGTCTTATCTCTATTTATACTACTCTTATTTATTATAAACTTTACTAATACCTCTAACTATATATATAACTACTATAGATACTTCTACTATATATATATTTATTATATTACCTTTTTTAGTAGTAGGTAGTATAGGATGGCTAGTAAGGTAGGCTGCTGTTTTCTAGATATTACTAAGAAGAATAAGAACTTATTTAAGGCCTAGCTTTTTATAGTAAGCTCTAGAGATAATATTTAGGTAATAAGATACTAAAAATACTTCCTTACTAACTCTAACTACTTTATAGTAAGTTAGGTTACTTTAGGCTATAGTAGGCTATATTAGTGCCTTCTAATATATTCTAGCTTTCTACTAACTATTATAAGTACCTTAACACTATTTAGAACTATCTTAATAATCTTATATCTAACTTTACTACTAATAATAAGAAAGAGCTTAGTACTGCCTAACTTACTAAGGTTTATTATCTTCTAGCTAAGAAGTTAGTAAGGTAGGTTATTCTACTCTAGTTTAGCCTCTTTTAGGTTATTATAGCATAATACTAATTACTCTAATAGTAATTTTAAGCCTTTTACTAAGAAGCTGTATCTCTATTCTAGCGCTATTCTCCTATCTAATAAGCCTGTTACTAATATTTAGCCTAACAGCTAGAGGCGTAATAAGGCTAGCTAGTAGGCTAAGGTTAAGTCTTAGAAGTATAAGCTAGAGGCTTAGGTTGCTGCTAAGGTTGCTTCTTCTGTAAAGAAGGTTAGTTTATTCTTTTTTTAGCTATTATAGGCTATTATAGCACACTCTAATATATTATAGGCTAAAGGCGTAGTTATTAATATTAGAAAGCGTAATCTAGAAGCTAGAGCTATAAATTTAGTAATAGAAATAGAGTAGCTAACTACTAAGAGAGATACTACTTCTAAGAGTTATAAAGGTAGGCTTATAAAGCAGATTAATACTAAGAAGAAGAAGTATTAGAATATTCTAGCTAAGGTTACTAAATTATAGTTAAGTAGTAGATAGTTTAGGTAGTTTTATATAGTTTTTAGGTATAGTAAGGTATTTTAGGCTATAGTAGTATATATAGGGTGTTTTAAGATACCTACTACCTCTATAGCCTCTAAATAGTTATATTCTCTCTTTCTTAGCTATAGTATTCTATTTAGTAATATTTTAGGCTACTATAGGCTATAATAGGGTATACTAATACTAATATTTAAGTGCTATTAAATACCTAAAACCTAGTAGAAAAAAATAGTAAAGGTAACTCTAGACTTTAGTTATTAGACTTAGTAATTTTAGACTTTCTAGCTATATAGCCTAACTATCCCTCTTCTTTTTTAGAGGCTAGCCTAGCTGCCTTTTAGCTTTCTATAGGCCTTACTATCTCTTTAGAAGAATCTTTTTTCTTTTCTAGAACTATTTAAGAGTATTAAAAGAGATATTTACTCTAGGCTTCTATAAGTTCTTCTTTTCTAGGTATTAATTCTATTTAATATAATATAGCTATTATCTAGTCTTATTCTTTACTCTTTTAAGAATTTTTTCTATATTCTATATATTATTACTAAAAGTATAAAGTATATCTATAATTAGAGTATTTAGGTATAGTATTAATTCTATTAAGTTAAACAGCTCTAGAAGTAATATATAAGAAACTAGGTAGATACTCTTTAGGCTAGAAAGGTTTACTTTAAATATTATTAGGCCTATTTAAGCTACTATACGCTCTAGGCCTATATATTTCTAGTCTAATTTCTGCTTTAGCCTAGTTAACTTAATATATTAGTTTAAGACTATAACTTAGTCTCCTACTCTAAAGGAGATTAGTAGCCTACTCTTATTTTAGTATACTTCTTAATATATATTAGCTATAATTATTTTATTCTTATACTTCTTTTATAATACTAGTACTTTTATAGCTATATACTTTCTTAGAAGAGATTCTCTCTAACTAAGAGGTATACTAGGCTAGTCTATACCTCTAGAGGTTAGACTATAGTTTACTTAGAATAGTATAGTCTTAATAGTTATATAGAGGCTATTATTATATATAAACTCTATAATAGAGATCTATAGTACCTAATTATTTTATTCTAGAAAGTAGTAGTACCTTAGATACTATTTAAGTATTTAGTTTTACCTCTTAGTTTACCTATCTATTTTAGAATAGTAGGTAGAGGTAAGTACTCTTCTAGAATTAAGGTAGTATTAGAAGGTATTCTAGTATTTAGCATTTATTAAGAGACTTTAATCTAAGATAATATATTTTAGTACTCTATATAGTTAGATTATTTCTCTTATCTAAGCCTAAGTAAGGTTAATACTATCTTAGTTATTTTATACTAGAATATAGTAGGCTATCTTTATTAATTAGTATACTACTACTAGTATTATATTATATACTATACTACTTAGTTTACTTAGAGAAAGCTCTATAATAAAGTCTATTATAGCTTTCTTCTATAGCCTATTAGGTAGTAGTAGTAGTTAAAGTAACTTATATAGCTTATATTAGGTAGAAGTTAATCTTCTATAGAGTATATATTCCTAGTAGTACTACTTAATATTATCTTTTATACCTTTCTACTTATATTAGTACTAAAGCTTCTTAAGTATTCTTTTTATACTAAAGTAGCCTACTAGTAGGTTATTATAGTACTTTTAGAGTACTACTACCTTTTTCTTAGGTGTTAAGGAGTGTTTTATCTCTAACTAGGCTAGACTATCTCTCTATAGGTTGCTTTAACTCTTTTTAAAGTTAGAAAGTAATAGCTATACCTTTATATATACTTTCTTACTATCTTCTTCTTAAATTACCTATTATTTCTTAGAAAGTTATAAGTTAGCCTTCTAGAACTTTTAGAGAGCCTTACTTATTTTAGTTAGTAGCTTCTTAATACTAGCTAACCTTATAAGTATAGCTACTATCTAAATACTTAGGTTTCTTTTTTCTAATAGAAGGTTTTTAAAGAGTTATATAAAAGCCTTATTATACTTCTATAAGAGCTTATATACCTTAGCTATATAGTCTAGCTACTAGAATAGCCTATCTACTAGGTTTATAGTTTCTAGTCTATAGGTTAGAATAAAGTTATATTAGCTTAATACTAAATATAATCTTACCTACTAGTAGTTTAATACCTTAGTCTCTATAAACTACTTTAGGTTTATATAGTCTATTAGGATTTTAAAATAGATTTCTTAGAGGTAATAGCACTAATACTTTAAGCTTTTTACTATTACTAGTAGTTTCTAGTTATATACCTTATAATTATACTCTACTTAGATAAGCTTATGTAAGTAGAAGTTAACTAGCCTCTATTAAGCCTTCTTATTTAGTTCTAGGCTATACTAGCTTAGTATACCTGCAATTACTCTACTAGAGGTATCTACCTTAACTCTTATTAGCTTACCTCTTTTAAAATAGGTAAGTATTAGCACTTCTAGAAAGGCGTTCTTTAGAATTCTAAAGGCTTTCTTTACCTTTTTTAGTAGCTTTATATATTAGCTCTCCTCTTTCTTTATAGCTAAGCTACTTCTAGCCTACTCTAGCTCTTTCTTTATTAGAGTTATTAAGAAGAGAATAATTTAGCTAAAACTATAGATAAACTATATATAATAGTTTATAAAGCTAATAAATATATAAATATTATATATAGTTATAGGTAGTAGCTAATCTTATATTATTTTAATATATTCTAGGTTAATACTAACTCTATTAGGTAATACTATATACTCTAGGTATTTAGTATATTATATATACTATTTATACTTTAAAAGCTTTATATATAGCTTTACTTAGTATAGTCTCTCTAGAACTTTTCTAATATAGAAAATATATTTCTTTTTAGTATTAGAGAAGATTAGAATATTATCTAGGTATATGATATAGGTAATATTAACTAACTCTACTAGAGCTTTATTTATATAAGCCTAGAATTAAGTAGGTATATTAGTAAGCCTAAATAGTATTACTATATACTTAAAATAGCTATACCTATTTCTAAATATAGTTTTCTACTTATTCTCTTCCTTAATTCTAATTCTATAGTAGGTGTTTCTAATATCTAGCTTAGTATAGACCTTTACTTAGAATAGATACTCTAGAGATTTAGTTATTAAAGGTAAAGAGTAGAAGTTCTTTACTATAACTTTATTAAAGCCTTAGTAGTTTATATATAGCCTAAGGCTACTATCTTTCTTCTTTATAAAGAGTATAGAGGTACTTACTAGAGACTTTAAGTAGTAAATCTATTTTCTAGCTATATAATTAGTAAGGTATTTCTATAAGACTACTAATTCTGCCTTAAACAACCTATATAGAGGTTAGAAAGGTAGTATACTATTTTCTACTAGAGTAATTACTAGATTATTTAAGCTATACTTAGGTAGCTTTCTAGAGTTATCTTCTAATACTATATTAGTATAATTAGAGTACTATAGAAAAAGGTTAGCTATTTTATCTTTTTTTAGCCTACTCTAGCCTATAAAGTTAATAAGGTATATATATATATCTACTTTAGAATCTTATATAGTATATTTAACCTCTTTAGTATCTTCTATAGCTATTTTCTAGAACTTAGCTATATCTTTAGTTTTTATTCTTCTAAATTATATATATGCCTACTAGCGTAGTTAATTCTAGGCTAATATATATTAATTTAGAGTAGACTAAGGTATATCTTATACTTCTTAAGGTAAGTTATAATAAATAGTAAATTATAGGTTTCTTTTTTACTTTATAAATTTATAATAGTTATTCTTATAGTTATAGTACTATAAACTAGTATACTACTACTATTTACCTCTTTAGCTAATAGCTAAGGTAATAGGTTAACTTAAAGATCTTACTTCTTTACTACTATTATAAATAGTAGGTTTAATTAAGAACCTCTATTTATTAGTACCTCTATTAGGCCTAATAACTCTATAAAAGCCTATATAATAAGTAGGTATATTAGTTATAGGAATAGTATAGTATAAAGAGTTCTAAGATTCTTACTCTTTTTAAAGTAGAAAATATAAGTAAGAAGGTATAAATCTACTTCTTTTACTCTCTACCTTTTCTTAAGTTTAATTTTTCTTTAGGTTTCTTAGACTTATTAGAGTTTAGGTAGTTAGGTTAAATCTATTTTTAGCTATTATAGGTTAGACTTCTCTTACTTATATACTTTAGAGCTCTTAGTTTTTCTTTACTCTTTAAGCTCTTTTATATTTCTTTTAATCTCTTATAGGCCTTTTTTTCTATAGGTTCTTAGAGTAGCTTCTTTAGTAGTAAAAAATATTTATAACATCTTCTATTTATATAAGTATTCTATAATATTTCTTAGAGTATATAAAGAGTTACCTTTAAATATTTATAGATAATAAATAAATATACTCTATTACTTAGAGGTTAAGTCTATATATATTACCTAACTCTTTTTAATAAGGCCTTATATAGTTTAATAAATATATTAGGTTTTAATAAGAGAGTATATAGGCCTAAATTAGAGCTTTATATACTTATTACCTTCTTTTTAAGACTAGTTCTAGAAAGCTTAGTATTATAGCTTTTATAGCCTTCTAAGTTAGTTAGTATAATAGGTATTTTAGAAGCTCTTTATAGTCTCTAAGAAGTACTATATACTAAAATCTACCTTCTATAACTTCTATAGAAAGTTAGTAGGTATTCTATTAAAAAAATACTTATAATTATATTTTTAGAAGTTATATTCTACTTAGTTATATTTTATAAACTTATATAGTAGTTAAGAGTATAGTAAGCCTACTATTAAGTCTACTAAGGCTGTTATAGTTACTTAGAAAATAGTATAGGTAGATTATAGTATATTATAGTCTCTAGTAAAGTATTTAGCCTAGGCTTCTAAAAGTATAGCTACTTTCTACTACTTAGTAGCTCTTTTATACTAGGCTTCTAACTCTTATAGTTCTTAGTTTATATTATTCTCTACTAGTATACTCTAAGCCTTTATAGGCTGTTATAACTTACTTAACTAAGTCTTAGCTTATAAAGGTAGATTTTAAGTTTTATTTACTATATTACTAGAGTTAAAATATTAGGTATTATCTAGTATAGTAGCTAAAGCCTCTATTATTCTTAGAATAAAGAATTCCTCTGCAGATATAGAGAGTAAAGCTCTTTATAGTAGTAGAGTTAACTCTTCTACTAAGAGACTAGATTTAGTACTTATTATATAGTTCTATATCTTACTTCTATAAAGTAAGAGTAAATAGAATATTAGGCTCTAAGGCTAAAGGTACTAAAAGAGAAAATTATAATATAGAATAGAATTATATAGATAGCTATAGAGTTAATTAGTAGACTATAAACTATTTACTAGAAACTAGAAAATAGGTAGAAAGAGACTATATATATAAAGAAGTTACTCTACCTAAAGAACCTTTTAGTTCTTCTAGGCTAAAGAGCCTAAGAGGCCTAATAATATTTTTTATTTTATTATAGTATTCTACTAGGAAATTAGAAGAGGTAGAGTTATAAATTATTAGTTTTAGTTTTACTAATCTTCTTAAAAACTATAAGGTTATATTTAAGTATTATTAATTCTTTCTTCTCTTATCTTCTACTATACTACCTCTTAAAGTTTATAATACTATTCTTTTCTTTTAATCTTTATATTCTTATAAACTAACTCTATAGTTTTTAGAAGTACTATATATTATTACTCTATTAGTAACTATATTAATTATATTAGGTAACTTATAATAGTATTTTATTAATATTATATACAGAAGAGTTTAGAGTGCTAAATATTATTATTAAAGAAGAAGTATAGAAATTACTATTATATTAGTAGGTAGAAGTATATTTTAGTTAAAGTTCTAATTCTAAACTTTAAGTAAATTAATTAAGAGTTAAATTACTTAAAATAATAAGAAGTAGAAGTAGATAATACTAAGTCTACTACTTTATAAGCTATTCTAGCTATATATATAAAGAAAGATTAAAT
The DNA here is from genome assembly GCA_012274445.1 of Sclerotiophoma versabilis. Lineage (NCBI taxonomy): Eukaryota > Fungi > Ascomycota > Dothideomycetes > Pleosporales > Didymellaceae > Sclerotiophoma > Sclerotiophoma versabilis. The sequence goes on from JAAROD010000093.1 coordinate 1,536,924, forward strand.
TTATTAATAAAGAAAAATATTATAGTATTAGAAATAATAGTAGGTAGATAAAGCTAGGTAGTATATTAAAGATCTTAAGGTGCTTAAAGCTATTAAGAGTATTAACTAAGATATTATTTAGCTAGAGAAAGGCCTAATACCTAGGTCTCTAGCTCTTAATTAAAGTACCTTTATACTATCTATTCTAGAAGGTAATCTAAACTTTTTCTTTTTTAATAATACTAAGATAGAAGCTATTAGTAGTTATTACAGTAAAGGTTAATAATTACGTAATTATTAATAGTAATATAGGCAGATTAGGGAGATTAGATTAATAAATAAGGATAATTAATTAGCCCTACTCTAATTAAGAACTAGCCTAGAAGTAAAACATGTATATAGTTGTACTGTTTTACTATAGAAGTAAAATAAGAAACTTAATTAACTCTTTTATACCTAGATTAATCTTATCTAGTTATTTTAGCTCTAATAGTTATAAGCCAAGTGTTATAAAGACTATATAGTAGATTTCTCTGCGTACTCTGCATAGCTAAAAAGCTAAACAGAATTAATTATATACTTTTAAATACAACCCTTCTTAATAGTTAGATAATAGAATCTAATTCCTAACTCTTAACTAGCTAGGTTCTACTTAAAAGCTAATTAGATTAGCTCTACTAGTTTGCTTAGCTTAAACTCTATATAAGAGATAAAGCAGTATAGAATTAGATTAATCTAGATAGTAAAATAGTTACAGTAATTAATAAATAAGAGCTAGAGTATTTAACTCTCCTTCTAAAGCTAGTCTCTAGGAACCTCTTAGAAAATAGTAATAAAAATAAGCTAAGTATTACTGCTAATTAAGAATAGTATATTCTTAGAATAGAGGTATATAAATTAGTAATTAAGAATTACCCTATAGAAGTCTAAAAATATAAGGTTATAACCTTAAGGTAGATAAGATTAGCTGTAAAGCTTAGTAATATTTAAGATTAGATTAATAAAATAGTATTAGCTAATCTTATAGCTCTAGTATTAATAAAGATACTTAATTCCTAAGAATTAACTCTGCAGGCTCTAATCTAAATTCTAAAGAATAACCTAGTACTAACTAATAGCAATACTATATATCTAGTTAGGTAGTAATACTGTGCTTACCTTAAAAAAGCCTAATTAGGCTAGATCTTACTAGATAAGTAGTTTAATAAGTAGTAAGTACTCTATAGAAAAGCTTAGGTATTTAAGATTACTAAGATTAAAGGATAACTTACTCTTACTAACTTTCTTAACGTAATTACTCCTAGGCTTACTCTAGAATAGTCTTACTTAATAAGGTAGTAAATAATTATAGACGCAGCTTTTAGTTATTAATTAATAGATATAAATAATCTATCTAAGGTCTTTATATTAATACTCTAAGAATAAGCTATTAGCTTAGCTAGAGGCAAAGAAAACATAGCTTTTGCAACTCTAGGTAGAAGCTCTAATTAGGATAAAACTAAAGAAAAAATAGGATTAAACTAGAAAAGCTGTTTATATAAACCTAAAGAACTCTATACTTAAGACCTTATTAATTACTATAGACTTTAAACTGCAATTACTAGATCTTTTCTCTCTAGATTACTAAAGATATCTCTATTAAACTTTAATAAATCTAAGATTAAGGAGAGACTTAATAACTTAGAATAGAGCAAGCTTAAGAAATAAATTAAAGAAGCTAGATAGAAGACTAGATTGTTAGAGGATATATTATCTTTAGCTAAATATCCTAGCTTAATTTTAGCAGCAGTTATTAATCTATCCTAATTTTAACTTGAATTAGGTAGCGTCTATTCTATAATAGATTATAAACATCTCTTATTAATAAGCACTATCCTTAATAGTAGAAGAGCAGTCTACTTAGTAAATAATTAATTAGTTCTAATACTAGGGACTTTTAAACAGTCTAATCTAAGCAAAACTATTAATATAGGTACTTAATTACTGCCTATCTTAGGATTAGGAAATTATATCCTTAAAGAAATCCTAAATAGAAAAAATAGACTAAAGACTAAAGATCTTATACTTAAGAATATTGAAGTTATTAAAGAATTCTATATAAATATTATATCTAAAGCTTACCTTAAATAAGCAGGTATATAGTATCTTAGATTAGATAATACTCTTAGGTATAGAATAATTAAAGATAATATTATTATAGCTAAGCTATATACTACTTATAATCTTACCTTTATTAAATATAATAAGATTACCTTTTACTCTTTCTCTAGTATATATACTATATTAAGATTATCTAAACCTATAGAAAGATTAAACAGTAAAGACCTATAGTATTAGTAATTAGGTTACCTAGAATAGTAAGTACTATAATTATTAGTATAAGCTGCTTAGAACGTTTATATTAATAGAATAAAGAGGATTAAGTACTAAGAGTATATAACTACCTACTCTACCTAAGTTATATTAAGGTAGCCTAGAGAGTAATTACTAAGGCTATTCAATAGAATATTATAGAATCTATTTAATATACTAACAGGAAGGCTTAATAAAGAATAAACTATAATTATTAAGAAAGACTGCTTAGAAAAGCTTTTTAATTATAACCTATAGTCTAAGACTTTAGATAAGATTATAAGAGTTATTTAACTATTTAAGAAATAGGTTAGAAGAAAGTATTAACTAAGTATTATTAAAATCTATTAGAAGAATAATACAGCTACTAGACTATAGAGAGGTTAATTACGCTATAAAGAATAGGTAGATTAGAAGAGGATAAAGATACTTACTTCTCCTTCTTTTACGCATAAACTAAATAGATTAGTAGAGAGAGTAGAAAAAGAGCTAATTACTAAATCTATTAAGATAAGGATAGGTACTAATCTTCTCTCTTAGCTATAGCCTAAGATTATAGATACTGCTATATATCTACACAGGATAAGTTCTATAGTAATCTATAGTTTTAGATTACCTAATAAGGTACTAGATAACTAGTTTAGATAGTACTTTAGATAGTATAAACCAGCCTAGATTAGGTACTAAATAGCTAATCTATAACTAGACTAGAGTAGTATATATACCTATAGCTGCAGAGTATATTCTCTTAAAAGAGATTAAGTAGTAGAGTAAGATGAATATAGATATAAAGTTAATCTATAGAGATATATTAGATATCTAGTTAGCTATTAGGCCTTTAATATCTATAAAATATAGGTCCTATTTATTAATTAAGTAATAATTACTAGAAATATTAATTTTAATAAATCTCTATTCTATAAAAGGAAGAAGGACAAAGAAATACCTAAAGATTAAGTAACTAAACTTGCTAATATTCTTTATAATAGAGAACTAGCTAATCTAGGCTAGGATATTAATATACCTAACCTTAGAAATTAAACACAATCTAAGACAGATAGATTAGCTACTAAGTAATAGCTTAGGGGTAATATACCTCTATTAAATAATATAGAGACTAGCCTAGTTCTAGATTATAATATATTAGATATAGATACTGCGTAGAGTGCTTATAAGGCTAGTAATTACCTAGAAATCTATACAGACTAATCTAAAAATATTAGACTTATAACTCTAGAATAAATACCTAAACTAACTAATCTAGAAACAGGTATACTAGGTAGAGGTAATTAAAGTTATTATATAAGAATAGATAGTTAATAGGATATAAACATACCTATAAGAGCTAGCTTATCTTATTCTAGTAATTAGATAGGATTATATAAGTTAAGGCAGAAGCACCTAACTAATCCTAATACTAGCTCTGCTAGTGCTACTTCTATTACTCTAGATATAGTAAGAGATATACTAATATAAAGGTTAAGTTAAAGAATTAGAAGTACAGCACCTAAAATAGATTAACTAATAAATATATATATACTACTCTGTAGAAGAAAGAATTATAATAATTAACTAGGAGGTAGTAGCTAAGAAAGTATTAATATATTAATTATAGATCTATAAGAAAATAATTAGATAGATAACTTTAAACACATATATCTTCTAGGAACTAACTAGTTCTAGGATAAATAATTTAGCTATAAAATACTAAACATAGTAGTTATAGCAGCTACGCTAAATAATAAATCTAATTAATTAGATTATACTTTACGCCCTTATTAAGATAATCTTCTACTACTACTAAATATATAGAAGCAGCTCCTATAACACCCTCTAAAGACTCTGTTTATAGACTCTTTAACTAAAGAAATTAATTAGATAATTAAGAAGAGTACCTAGTTAGAGATTCTAGTATCTAAAGTAAAGAATTAACTATTACTATTAAAGTAGGTATAGACTTATAAATTTAATTAAGATAGCTACTTTATTAAGTATAAGGCTTAGATTATTATAAGAGGAGATTTATAAGAAATAAATTCTCTTTAATCTACCTACGCTATAACTCTAGCAGCTAAATTATTTAGAGCAGTAATGTTAATTACAGCTTAATTTAATCTAGAAGTAAGATAGTATAATATTGTTAGAGCGTTCCTTAATACTATTATTATAGTAGATAATCTAGTACTCTATAAAATACTAGAAGGACTTAAGAAGAGTAGATACTATATTAGGCTTAATTAAGTACTATATAGATTAAGAGAATTACTACTTCTTTAGTATAAAGAGTTCTTAAGGTTACTTTAATTAATTAGACTATAATTAAGTAAAGAAGAGCTCTACCTATTCTATAATAAGAGTAAGAAGATTATTATACTCTTCTATATAGATAATATTCTCTTAATCTATTCTAAAACCTATAAGATAGATACTAAGCTCTTATAGAATAAGATTATAGAAAAATATAAGATCTAAGACTAGAGACTAGTAAAATAGTTTCTAGACATTAGAGTAATCTATAATAGAGAGCTTAGAACTATTACTCTTATATATAACATGTATATTAATAAGATTACTAAGAAGTTTAGATTAGTAAATAGTATATTTCTACTAATACTACTTCTCTTAGAAGAACTAATTAAAAACACTAGAAAAGTAACTAAAAAGAAAATTAAAATATATTAAGAGAAGGTTAGATCTATATTATATATAGTAATTATACTATAACCTAATATTATATTTATAGTATCTAAGCTATTATATTTTCTAACTAATCCTAGTAATAAATATTAAAAAGTAGTAGATAGAGTAATTATATACCTATACAGAATAAGATTAGAAGAAATCTAATATAGTAATTATAATAGAGCTAAGCTAATAATCTACAGAGATGCATCTTTTATAAATAATCTAGAAACTTAATAATTATTCTATAGATACCTAGTTATACTCTTTAGAGGTCTAATCCTATAGAAAGCTACTAGATAAAGTATAGTAACTACTTCTATAACTAAGGCAGAGCTTCTTGCTCTTAAGCATGTTACTAAGGAAATAATTGCGCTTAGGCAGTTCTTTAATAAGCTTAATCTTAAGATAAGTAACTTATAGAATATATAGTATAATAACCTTTAAATAATTAGACTAGTAGTAGAGGCTAATTAATAGATTACTACTTATCTTAGGTATGTAGATATACAAAACATATAGCTTAGGCAAGAATATACTAAGAGATTAATCTAGATTAGTTATCTAGAAACTAATAATATACTAGCTAATAGATTAACCAAGTTACTTACTTATTAATAGTTTAAGAAGTTTAAGTAACTAATTAACCTATATAAGGTTATTAATAAAAATAAAGTAATTAAGAAAGGTAGAGTTAATAAAGTAAATTAATCTATAAATATAATATTATATATACTAATATACTAAGCAGAATCTATATCTATAAAGAACTAAATAATTAATATAGATAATTAGTTAAGAAAGGCTAAGAAAGTAACTAATTAATATATAGTTAATTAATTAAGTAACTTTATAAGAAGAAGATTAATTACTACTATATAAGTAGTAATTAGGTTATAGATATTAGTATTAGATTAATAACTCTAACTAGAAGCTTAAGCCTAAGTACTAGCTTAATTATAAGTAAACCTATAGTTATAAGCTTAAGTAGCTAGATAATAGAGATAATTAGTAATCTAAGAATTATTAGGAAAGGCTTAACTATAACTAATCTAAGCAGGACTAGCTTAACTAGAAAACTAACTACTCTAATTATAAGACTAACTAGAAGACAGAGCTAGTAAAGCCTAATCTATAGTTAATCTAAGACTCTGCTTAGACAGAGCAGAAGTAGGAGATAAAGCAGCCTAATTAATCTAATCTATAGCTAAACCCTAGAGAGTACTAGTTATATTTTACTAATTATTCTTACTACTCTTAAAGTTATTAATATTAGAATTAATTATAACCTTATTCTTATTAACTAGATTAGAATTAGCCTCTTTAGACCCCTGCATATATGCCTTAAATAAGGCGTTTATAAGTAGAAAAATAACTTTAACCTAAAATATATTAGAAAGATTAATAGATTAAGATAGATCTTTTACTCCATTAGCCTTATTATTAATAGCAGTAATTACAGCCTAAGCTAGAGAATAAAGAGAACTATAGCTAATTAAAGAATTAGTAATTAGATAAAAAGAACTAAGACTAATAATTACTTATAGAGGCCTATAAGTATAAGTATTATACTTAATATACTAGCTACTCCTCTTATATAATTAATAGTTAATATAATTATAATAATAACTATTACTAATACTATCTATAAACTGCTTTAAGTAGTAGGTATATAGATAATTATAATAAGGACTAATCTTAATCCTGCTTATAAGTAAGTAATTAGTAGAGGTAGTAGCAGATTACTTTATAGAAGTAGCAGTCTAAAACTAGAACTTCTAGAATATTAACTTTAGATTAATCTTATTATTATCTTTATCTTCTAATCTAGAAGAAACTATTATTAGATAGTTAGAATTAGTTAAAATCCTACTAGATTAAGTAGATTAGCGTAGATTAAGAGTAGGTAATAGAGTAAGCTTAGTCTTAATCTTCTTAGAAGGAGTATAACCTTTAAGCAGGCTTAGATTACTAATTAGATGCTTAGAAGAAGTTTTTAGAAGCTTAAGAGGTATATTAATTAGGATTACACTAAAGGTATAGTAATTAAGAGCCTAATACTAAACGTTAATAGTATACTAAAAGAGAAGGATTAGATTACTTATATTAATAATAGTAGTGTTAGGAGATTAGCTTATAGATTATTAGTAGAAGGATAATAATTATAAGAATAAGAATTAGAAGAAGTAAAGATTAGATATATTATTATTTATTATTATATATAAGCATTTACCTACTAACTAAATTAGAGAATCTTCTCTAAACTTTAATTATAAAGACGCAGCGTATAGAGTAATTAAAAAAACCTTTATAATAGAATTAATAGGGCGTAATAACAAACCTGCTAATATAGAAATACTAGTTAAAGACTAGAATCTCTAGAGAGTGTATTATAGTAAAGGTTAATAATTATATAATTATTAATAGTAATATAAGCAGATTAGAGAGATTAGATTAATAGATAAGAAAAATTAATTAGCCCTACTCTAATTAAGAACTAGCCTAGGGGTAAAATATATATATAGTTACACTCTTTTACTATAGAAGTAAAATAAGGAACTTAATTAACTCTTTTATACTTATATTAATCTTATCTAGTTATCTTAGCTCTAATAGTAGTTTATAAGGTCTATTACTAGTTTCTATATATTTTCTAAGTCTAGAAAGTCTAACTACTTAACTAGGTATTAAGTACCTTTTTTAGTTTTTTAATATATTATTATTTTTTTAACTTTCTACTTATTATTACTATTAGCTTAGTAGTAGAAATTCTTCTAGATTAGAATTCTTAGGTTAGTAGGTTCTAATAGTAAAATATAGAATACTAGATATATCTTTATATTCTTAGGTAGCTTAAGTTAATAGTTAACTAGGCTAATTTACTTAGAATTAAAAAAAGTCTTACTTTAACCTTTTTTAGTTTTTTTATTACTCTTAATATTCTAAGATTCTTTTTAAGAAGATAGGCTTTATTTCTTTTTTTAAGTTAAGATACTTTTTTTATTTCTAGTTAATATATAAAATAGCTTATTCTTAAGCTTATATAATATTTCTAAGTAATTTATAATATACTTTTTTTAGCCTAACTACTAAAGCTAATACTAATTCTATCTAAATAGAAAAATTAAGTACTTTAGTAAAGAGATTTAGGTATCTTCTATAGTTTATAAAGAATAGTATTAATATAATCTACTATTAAGTTAGCTACTCTATTAAGTTAGCTCCCTAATATACTCTTCTATTACTCTACCTCTAATATCTTAATACTACTATAACTAATTTTAATAAAAAGTTAATAGAATTAATTACCTAATATAGCTATATCTTTTATATAGGTTCTTCTATTATACTCTAGCTTACTATATATACTATAGTAGAGAATACTCTAGCTACTACTACTAGCTATATACCTCTCTTTATACCTTACCTCTTCTACTAGTACTACTATATCTTTCTAAGCTACTATATTCTCTACTTTCTTTTATATAAGAGTATTTCCATTCTATATATACTTTCTTTTTTAGCTTCTATACTTAGCTATAGCAGTATTAGTAGCTTAAAGTTTAATAATCTTACTAGCTAAACTAGTTCTAGTATATACTAGTATTTCTATACCTTTTTATATCTACTATACTATTATTATAAGTACTATTAGAAAGGACCTAGTATAGATTTAAATATAGTTCTTAATTAGTATAGATTAAACCTATAATTTAAGAGTATTACTAGAGGTTCTAGAGTTCTAAAGAGTAGTAGGTAGTAGTAGTAATAGTATTTAAGGCTTAATCTCTAGCTTTAATAGCACTGCTTCTAGGTCTAGAGGCACTAAACTAGTAGCTCTAAATCTAGCTTTAATATTATCTAATAAGAAAACACCTTAGTATACTACTAGAAATACTACTAGAAATACTAGCTTATTAATATAGTTAATATAGCTATTTACTAGAGCTTCTACTTTCTTCTTATATATATACTTTAGAGAAGAAAAGTACCTAAGATCTAGAGGTTATAGAATATAGAAGGTATACGTAGATATATAGAAGGTAATAATATTATTCTTTTTATAGATATTCTAGAATCTAATTAAGTTATAGAACTTATAGCTATTAAGAATAAGTAGCTAGTAACTACTAACTATATACTAAGTATTATACTTAAAAAAGTACTAAAGCTAGGTAATCTCTACTTTATTAGTAGTCTAGCTATTATTAGATATAGTAATCCTCTAGTTCTTAGAATTATTATAATACTAGGCTTAGTTATAGTTCTTTCTTTTAAAGATAAAGAAAGGTAGAATAAGCTAGCTACCTATACTAATAGTAGTAATTAGGGTAACCTACTTATAATTAATATACCTTATAGGTAAGCTGCGTATATAGATAAGCTATGCACTTTTACTAAGACTATACTAAAACCTACTCTATTATAGCCTATAATAACCTACTCTAACACTGCATAGAGTAGAACAACCTTTAATATTACTAGAGACCTTTTCTACTTTATTCTTATATATTTACGTATTATACCTAGTCTCTCTATACTGTCTATAGTGTTATTAGGAGAACTAAGCTCTTTTAGTGCGTACTTTCTTCTTCTACTTCTTACTATTACTACATACTCTAAACTTCTTAAGAGTAGTTATCTACTAGCCCTTTTTAACTATAAGAGTCTCTTCTACCTTAATTTACTTCCTCTTATATAATTTCTAGTATAAGGTAGCCTTATTTACTACTTAAAGCTTAGTAATCTTCTATTATACTAATACTAGCTTATACGCAATTATTACTACTTTCTTTAAGACCTTCTTAAACGCCTTAACTATAAAGGTAGGTAAGCTATCTATATACCTCTAAATTCTTATCTTTATAAGCATTAATTATAACCTAAGTTCTAAAGTATTACTAGAGGTCTATAACTACTAGAGTATATTATTAATAAGAAGTTATAGTAATAAAGTGCGCAGCTTTATATTAAGAGTTAATATAACCTATTCTAGGTTAAATAAAACTAGTCTAGCCTCTTAGAACTCTTCTTAGATATTACTAGAAGTAAATAAAGCCTTAAAGGCTGCTATAAAGTATAGTAGAAACTTAACCTTTATAATATAGTTAATCTAGTTATAGATAAGGTTTTTAGCTTAGCACTTATATACCTTCTTTAAAGAAGTAAAACAACCTATATTAAGAGGCTATAAGAGGTATAATAAGTAAAGAGGTATATAGGTAGTAATAATCTTATTATTCTTATAGTATTACTAGAATATAAGTAAGTTATAGCTCTTATAGCTATTAATAACTAGTATATAGTAGGCACTAATAGTACGCTCCTTTATATACGCATTAAAGTACTTTAGCTAGTCTAAACTAAGTGTTGAAGTTGTACTTTCAAGCAAAGCTCGTAAGCACTATTCGTATTGGTTCTCAGGGATGAGCGCTGGTACAGGAAGGTCCGTAAGGGTTGGGGTTATTGCCTAGTGAAACACCGTGGCAATAGAGGGTAACAATGAGTAGTATAGAGTAGACTATCTAGCTCGAGAGTTGGGGTCGAGATTCCAAAGACAAACTTGATTGACTAAGTTGAACACGAACCATAAGGGTTGTGTTCCTACTGACTATATACTTGCTATGGGGTAATGCTCGTTGACGAGCGACTAGGGTCAGTCCAATGAAATACATAGCGTTGCTCGTTGACGAGCGATAACATACGATGCTCGTTGACGAGCATGTCACGTGACCGTACAAAGGGAGATCCTTCCTGACTCCGCCCCTGGTTCATGGGTGAGGGCTGTGGTTGGCTACTTAATCACTGTGCCGCTTCGTCCGCACAGGATCGTAACACTATCCTCCTCCTCCTTTGGGTTTGTCCTCAAACCACGTGACTGGAATCCGGGCTTACATAAAACCGAGCTTGTCCCCGCATCTGGTGACCGGTATGTCGAGATGTCTTCTCACACCCGCAACCTTCGACTTGGTCTAGAAATTCGTCGAGCTAATACTCCCGCCGAAGTCCCCTGCAACCGTTGTTTCTTCGAAGGCCACGAGTGCTACATCATGCCGAACGCTACAAAGCGTCTGAAGTGTGCTGAGTGCACAAAGGCTGGGAAGCCTTGTGTCAACATGTCGTGGGAGTCGCTGGATCGTACTCGCGAAGAGTATGAAAAGAAGGTGGAAGAAGATGAAACCTTGTTGGCAACCGTTATTGCGCGGTTGTTGCGAAATAAGAAGATTCTGAAACAAGCTGAGAATCGCGCGCGGCAAAAGGCGCTGTGTATGGCGAATGAAATGGCCGAATCGGGAGAACTGGATTTTGCCGAGGAGATGGATTGTCCGGCGGCGTCGATAGGCATGTGTGCCTCGCATGCGACCTGGGCTGCTCTCGGGCTTATCGAGGAGTCTGTTGCGAACCATGGTACTTCTGTACCAATTGGTGGCAGTTCGTGAGGTGCGTTGGAGGTTCCCATGTGTTTTCTGATTCCGGGTAACCTAACCATTTGACTAGGTATCGAATACCCTTCTTGGTTCTCCGATGTGTTACTATTTTTTCGACTTCCCATTCATCGTTGCCGTCGGCTTGGTAGTGGAAGTCTTTCTGGATTGGCGTTCTTGGGTCGGCAGGTTCCAACAGCGAGATGTGGAACACTGGATGGATCTTTGCATCCTTGGGTAGCTCAAGTCGATAGTTGACTGGGCTGATTTGCTTAGAAATGAAAAATGGTCCGACCTTGACCTTGTCCAGCTTTTTCGTTGCTCTTCGTGTTCTGAGATTTTTTGTGAGGAGATAGACTTTATCCCCCTCCTTTAGCTGAGGTGCTATTTTTCGTTTCTGATTGACATATGAAATGGCTCGTCCCTGAGCTCGTGCGATGTTTTCGAGTGATTTCCGGTGTACTTCCTTCAGTCTAACTGCTGAGGCTATTGCTGATTCCGTCTGAATAGGGCAATCGTGAGATCGAGTAAAGAGATTTGGGTGTCTCCCGTGGTTCGCGAAGAACGGCGTCGTGCCCGTTGCTTCCGATAACTTGTTGTTGTATGCAATCTGTGCCATGGGTAATAGCGAAACCCAGTTGTCTTGTTCCTGGTTGCTGTAGATCCGAAGGTATGTTTCCATGGTCTGATTCGTTCTTTCTGTCTGTCCATCCGTCTGCGGATGATAGGCTGTAGATAGCTTTTTCTTGGTACCCAATGCGGCAAGCATCGTGGTCCAATAGTTTGACGTGAAAAGCTTATCTCTGTCGCTGATGATTGACTCGGGCATTCCGTGGTAGCGAATGATCCGATCGATGAATACCGTAGCTAGCTGTTGCGCAGTGTAGCTGTGTCTGAATGGTATCATTTCAGCGTACTTGGTGAATCTATCTACTACGACGAAGATTGAGTCGTAGGTGTATCCTGTGACAGGGTCCTTGGAGGGTGGTAGCTGTGTGACGAAATCCATTGTGATGTTCGTCCATGGTGCCGTTGGTGGTTCCATTGCTTGTGCTTCCCCATACTTGGCGTGTGTGCTATGTTTGTTCTGTTGGCACTGCACGCAGTTCCTGATGAACTTGGTGACCTTGTCCTTCATGTTGGAAAACTCATAGTGTCGCTTGATGAGTTCCATGGTGCGAGTAATACCAGGGTGTCCGTGTAGCGCATCGTCATGATGTCTTGAGATAACTTCCTCCTGAAGTTCTTCTGGTACTTGCTCCGGGATGCGTTGTTCCTGCTGAACTTGCATCACTAAATTGAGCTGCTGAGATGGTCCCAATGTCCCGTCCTTGTTAACCCCGAGAATGGCGAACTTGTTGATTGTTTTTTCGCCTGCGAGATCGTGGCGTCGGCTGAGCGCGTCTGCTCTACCGTTTTCTTTTCCTGGCGTATACAGGATCTTGAACTTGTACTGACCAAGCATTTCTGACCAGCGCACTTGTCGTCGGTTCAGAACCTTAGTAGTGGTGAAGTGTACCAAGTTCTTGTGATCTGTGTAGATGGTGAGTTCTGAGCAGCTTTCTGCGTATACTCTCCAATGCTGTAGTGCATCGACAATGGCCATGAGCTCTTTGTCGTGTACGTCATATCGTTCTTCCGGTGCCGTGAACTTCCTTGAGTGGTAGGCAATCGGGTGCCATTGACCGTCTCGTTCTTGAGTAATGCATGCTCCTAATGCTAAATCCGAGGCATCCGTTTCAAGGCGTGCGGGTTCGCCGCTCCTGAATGCGATTAGTGTGGGGGGCTCTACGCATGCTTGCTTGAGCGCTTGGAAAGCGTCCTCTTGCGCTTGTTCCCACTTGAAGGGTGTATCCTTCCGCGTAAGTCTCGTGAGCGGTAAGGCCTTCATGGAGTAGTCCTTGATAAAGCGTCGGTTGAAGTTGACGAACCCAAGGAATTCTTGAATTCCCTTGACTGTAGTGGGTGTCGGCCAATCCTTTACAACCTGGATTTTCTTTTCGCTCATCTTGACTCCATATCTTCCTACGACATAGCCAAGGAACTCCACTTCTTCCTTGTGCCATTCGCACTTTTCTGGCTTTAGCCTAAGGTCTGCGGTTGCTAAGCATTCTAACACTTGTCGCACATGGACCTTGTGTTCTTCTAGTGTCTTGCTGTACACTAGGATGTCATCGAGATATGCTACCACTGTAATGTCCAGGTGTGCTCGCAGCACATTGTTGATTAGTGCCTGACATACTGCTGGTGCATTGGTTAGCCCAAATGGCATGACCGTATACTCGTAGTGACCATAACGGGTTCTAAACGCCGTCTTCCATTCTTCGCCTTTCTTCATGCGTATGAGGTTGTACGCTCCGCGTAAGTCGAGTGCGGTGAAGAACTTCGCTCCTGATAGCCGGTCCTGTAACTCGGATATGTTGGGTAGCGGATAACGATTCTTGATGGTGATATCGTTCAACTTCCGGTAGTCGACGCAAAGCCTCAGCTTGCCGTCTTTCTTTGGTACGAATAGAATGGGGAATCCCGCCGGGGATTCGGATTTCCTAATGAATCCTTTCGCGAGGTTCTCCTTGATGTACTCGCGTAGTATCTCGAGCTCCTTCTCGGATAACTGGTATATGGGCCCGAAGGGTGGTTCTTTCCCTTCCTCGAGTTTAATCTCACAATCCCAAGGTTGATGCTTGGGTAGCGCTTTTGCGGATAACTCTTCTTCAAACATCCAGGCGTACTGTCTATACACATCTGGTATGCCAGGAGGTGCACTCTTGTTCTCCTTAACCGTCGTGGAGGGGCTTTCTTTGTCCACACGGTCGACCGCTCTATCTTGGCGCGTCTTATGTGTCGAAGAGACGTTGTTAATCTCCTTCTCATCCACCAGTCGCGGCGCGCGCTGCGTGGGCTTCGATGCATTGGTGCCGCATTTGCATCGTCTCAACGAAAGTCTTTCCCATGTCCAGTCTATCTCTGGATTGTGCTTCCGTAACCAGGGAAGTCCTAGTATGACGTCGTGCGTGGCCTTTGCGAAGACGTCTAGGGTTAGTTCCTCGTGGTGTCCCTGTATCTCTAGAGGGGCCGCTATCACTTCGTACATGATATACGGCTCTTCCGGCATTGATTCTCCGTTGGCTACTCGGAGCGAATAGGCGTGTTCCTTTGTGCGTGGTACGAGACCTGCTCGGTACATTGCTGTCTGGGATATGTAGTTCGCCTGTGCTCCCGAGTCCAAGAGTGCCGATAATACTACTCCATTTAACTTGATGGGCAGTCTGATGAGCGAGCCGTCCCCGATAGCGTTAAGGGATCGCTCGGCGGAGCACTCTTTTGGCGCTTGCCTAAAAAAGTCTCCTCATCACCGAATCCATGGATGATCTTGCTACCTTCGTGCAGCTTGCAGTTTGGGTTGAGGCAACGCTGCCAATGTAGATTGTAGCAGGAGCCGTTAATAACCAATTGCATGCATACGATTGCTTGATGATCATCTGTGCCCGGGAAATGTAGCTCGGAACGCTTGTCCCAGAGGTGCATCTCGCACATGTCGTTCTTGCAATCGTACCATTGTCTCCTGCATGTGGTGCTAGGAGTCGGGAACCATCCCTTTCCTAGTTTTTCTGATTCATGTATGCGACAGGCGTTGTATACGCACGCTGTCCATGATAGTTTTCCATGATTTGGATTCCGGTGGTCCAAGGCGTACTCTGGTCGTGGGTTCAGAAGCAACGCTGGCTTCCTGTCGAAGTCAGGCTCGTTCCTGCTTCGGTCGTTTTTCACTTGTCGCTCGAGCTCCCGTTGTGTGGCGTGGTTGCCAGCACTGAGTTTGTCGAAATCGTGTTTCCACCAATCCTGTTGGGATTTACTTAGGTTGTTGACCTGTCGTTGCCCCGCGCGAGTTTGAAGTGCCATCTGTTGTAGTCTCTTGTCGATACTTTTGGTAATCCGATCACAGTTTTCTTGAAAGGTAGCGTTGCTGTCTCGGAATTCTTGACGTGCTAATTCCGCTTCTGTACGTTCGTTGAATTCACGCATGTCTGTGTCGTACCAACTTTCTTCGGTGTCGGAGGCGTAGATAATGCCTCCATCCGCTTCTTGTCTGGCAGTGTCGCGTAGTCGCTGAGACATAGTGGGCTGCTTGTGCTTGCACACTTTTAGTCCTCGTTCGTATGCCTGTCCCATCTGTGTTGATGGTCGTCCCTTCAGGTCCTGTAGATGCTTCTGCTGTTCATCCACCTCTTGGTATGGTGTAGGTGCTCGGCTTCGGACATTCCGTATGTCCTCATCGGATGGTGCGATATAATCGTCATCGGATCCGGTCTCGGGGTCTTCCATAAGACGTCCCATGTCGTCGGTGAGAACTTCCCATTCATCACCGGCATCCGCGTCCTCGCGGGTGAGTACGTTGAGTTGTCGAACCACCTTGTTCTTGGATCGACAGTCCTTGGCATAGTGGCCTTGCTTGCCACATCCGTAACAAGTCACACCGGACTTGTTCTTCCTATCACTACCCTTGTTTTTCTGATTCCATCGCGGTTCTGGTCCCTTGTTGATGTTGGACAGGTCCATGGCCTCTGGTCCGTAGTAACCGCTGCTAGTGCTGTTGTGCACCCGGCGTCCAGTGTTTGGCTGGTAGCGATTTCCTCCGCGGGTTCCTCGGTTGAGGTTGTTGCGCCATGGATTGCGTGGGGGTGGGCGCGTAGTGTGGGATGCCGCTCGCGCACGTGGGTCCTCCCGCAGTTCCTGTTGTAGTTCATACAGCTTGACATCAATGTCAATTGCCGTATTGACCAGGGAGTCAAAGTCGTCGGTAGACGCGGCGGTCCGCATCAGTTCCTCCTTGACTCGCGGTTTCAATCCTTGTCGGAACATCGTTGTCAACGCGGTGTCGTCCCAGCCGGTGTACGTGGCTAGCTGCTGAAACTTGGCAGCATAGTCGGCGGCTGACGTGGTTTGCTTAATGCGTTGGATGTCGCGACGTGCGATGGTTGGTTCGTTGTGTACTCCAAATACTCGGCGTATCTGTTCCTTGAACAGGTCGAAGTCTTCGATCCATGCGTCGATGTCGGTGGACGTTCCTTCTCCATGGTAACGCTGGATAAAGGGTTTGATCCACGTGAACGCGCGGTCCTTCATGAACGTGGAGACAAGCGTCACACGTTTCTCCTCAGGGATGCGTTCTCCCTGGAACATGAAGAAGAGGTCGAACTTGATAAGCCAGTCTTCCAGTTTCTCACGAGTACCATCGAAGGTCTCGGGCTTAGCTACTGGGTATACACTCGTGGACGTAGAGGCTGTCGTGTCTCCGTTCGATCCTTCGTCCATATCGAGGTCGTCGTCGACGCGGTTGCGTGACGCGTTGGAGTTGCTAGGGGTAGCACGGGATCCTGAGGTAGTACTCATCTTTGGGGGTGTTCAAAGTGTTGAAGTTGTACTTTCAAGCAAAGCTCGTAAGCACTATTCGTATTGGTTCTCAGGGATGAGCGCTGGTACAGGAAGGTCCGTAAGGGTTGGGGTTATTGCCTAGTGAAACACCGTGGCAATAGAGGGTAACAATGAGTAGTATAGAGTAGACTATCTAGCTCGAGAGTTGGGGTCGAGATTCCAAAGACAAACTTGATTGACTAAGTTGAACACGAACCATAAGGGTTGTGTTCCTACTGACTATATACTTGCTATGGGGTAATGCTCGTTGACGAGCGACTAGGGTCAGTCCAATGAAATACATAGCGTTGCTCGTTGACGAGCGATAACATACGATGCTCGTTGACGAGCATGTCACGTGACCGTACAAAGGGAGATCCTTCCTGACTCCGCCCCTGGTTCATGGGTGAGGGCTGTGGTTGGCTACTTAATCACTGTGCCGCTTCGTCCGCACAGGATCGTAACACTAAGCTTATTAGTAGTTTAGCTATTATTGCGCAATTAAGCTGCTTAGTTGGTTGTGTAGAGATTAATTAGCCTAGAGAATTAGCTACAAGCCGCTCTAGAGCTAACTAAAAGCTTATTATGTTAGCATAACGGTAATAAGCAACCCTAACAGTAAGCAGGAGCTTACTTTAGATAAGTTACGTAACCTACACAGATTTTCTATGTACATAACAGACTGCTTTCGTCTAATCTTAGATAGGCACTAATTAAATACTATTAATTAACTAAGTATAGTCCTTTAAGCTTAATTACAGTTATAAGCCCAGCTTTCTAAGAACAGTAGATCTCTCTGCACACTTAGCTAAATAGAGCTTATTAGACGCAGCTTAACTACTCTAATTAAACCTAAATTCTTAGTAACTACAAATTACTACTATAAGTAAGCTAGTTAACTATAGCTTATAAGCTTAATCTACCATCCCTACAGGCACCTTCTAACTAAAGTCTTAAACTAACTAGCCTAATTAGTACATACAGCTTACATAGCACGCTAAGCTGCGTAATGTATAGGATCTAGTTAACCTAGATGCTCTAAATACTCCTAGTATGCACAAGGAAGCTCCTTAGCTACTGCTAGGTAGCTTAGAAGATTCTTTTAGAGCTTCTAAACAACTAGCAGGAAGCTTAACATTTAATAAAAGGCCTCTAGCGCACTTAACCTAAAGTTAATTAACACAGCTAATTAACACACGCACGCCTTATAGCACTCTAACTCTATTAAGTACTAAAGTGTATAACTAGGAGCTCGCTAAGTACAAGATTAAATTAAGCAAGTAGGCAGCTAGGGCTAAGCGCCTTTAGAAGCTATAGAACTAGGTTAACACTACTATGTCTCTATTAATTATATTACTAGTAATAGTACAGCTTGTTTTAGGTAACAGTATAACCCTATAATTGCTTATCTAGGCCCTAAGGGAGGAGCTTACTCCTACCTTACTTAGTACTAAGAACTAAGTATAAGCTAAGTATAGGGCTTACCTTAGAGCTACTAAGCAGAGACAAGCTACTCTATAAGACTAGTACTAGAAGTAGTTATACCTCTATATAAGAGCTAAGGCTTATAAGCTTACAGAGGTTAATAGAGAGCTTACTGTCTAAGACTTCTTAGATGTATTAAGCTATAAGATTGCCCCTAAATAGGCCTATACTATACACTAAAGGATTATCTTAGATACTATCCTAGGGCTTAAAACGCTTACTTTAGACTAAGTAAGTAGGGTCTTTAGTAGCCTAATGCATAAGCATATAATAAGAGCAGGGAAGAATACCTCTAGTGTGTTTGCTACCTTTAGCAACCGCTTAGACGTTGCCTAAAGCGCTCCTGCTAGTAACTCTAACTACTTAGCTATAGGCAACAGCTATAAATGCCCCTGTAAGAAGAAAAAGAACACCTATAGGTAGAAGGCAACTAAATACTAAGCACTAGAGACAGTAGTAAGGGGCTTGTCTACGCCTTCTTACTATCTTAAGGAATTACGCTGCTAGAATATACTTTAGAAGCTTAACTCTAATAACTTTAAGGACCTAAAGAAGTTAATTAAGTAACTTAGCTAGTACGCATAAGCTCCCTGCGCTATTGCAGCAGGCAGCATGCCTTAACCTATAAGCAGAGTGCCTAAAGCTAAGTTCCTAGGCAACGTCTAAGTAGCTCTTATTAACCTAAAGACAATAATAAGACTCCTAATAAACTTAGAGGTAGAGGAGAAGCTAAGGGTCTATAACCTTATAGACTTTAACGCCTATCCTCTATTAGAGAGCATGATTTTAGACAATAGAGCTGCTACTTACCTAGTTAACAGCGCAGATAAGCTTATACCTAGCACCTTTATGCTAGCTACCTTAACAGACATAGTAGAAGTAGGTACCTAAGCGTTCTCTATTGCAGGCTAAGGAGCTTATTTATTTAAGAACGCCCTCTATAGAAGGCGCAGCCTAAATACAGAGAACCTGCTCCTTTAGGACGTTATTATAGTAGAAGAATTCTATATTAACATAATCTTAGAAGCTTAATTACAAGAAAAAGAAGTATAGTACCTAGGCCTTAACAGTACTCTCTAAGTTAGTTATATTAAAGATCTAAATAGGAGTATTGTGTGTGCTACTCTGCAGCACGCTTACAACCTTACTTTCTTTAAATATAAGCTACTGTTATACTACTTTCTAAGCCTATTAAACACAGTAATAAAAAAACGCTTATATAACTTATATTCTAGGAGCTTAATAGAGCAGCTGTAGCATACCTAAGCAGGACATCTAGGCCTAGAAGCTCTTTAAGCACTTATATAGCGCACGCGCAGTATACATATAAGTAGGACACTCTAAAAGAACTGTAAGGTGTGTGCAACTATATATACTAAGTAGGTTATTTTACGCAGACCTTATAAGAAGCCTGCTCAGCTGTTCTAGAGAATTAGATAGGACCTATTTAATATGCCTCTAGGCAGAGGTAGTAAACTATAGATACTTTTAATTAAGGAGTACTATAGTAGGAAGCTCTTTATGTACACACTGTAAGAAAAGACTTAGATTGAGATTTTATATGTCCTAACCAATTTCTTAAGCTAGGTAGCTACCTAGTATAAGCTCTGTATCTGTAAAATAAGCTAGAATAATAATACTGCTACCTTACTATAGTAAGGGAGCTCCCTATACGAACACTAGGCGCTTAAAGCAGAAATTAATATTAAATAGGTCCTACTATATACACATAAGCTAAATAGAGCTGCTAAAAGAGAAGGCTAAGAGATTATTACTAAGTCTATTAAGATAAGAAGTAGCTTAAACTTACCTAAGAAGCTCTAGCCTAAGGTAGTTATAGTAGTAGCCTAGCTCTATAACATAAGCCTGTTGCACATAAATAAGCTTTAGAGTCTAAATAAGCAGCTTAACTAGTAGTTTACACAATACTTCTACTAGTACCAACCTAAGCAGGTAAGAGTAGTTATAGCTAATCTAAGACTTAATTAGAGTAGGATATACGCATACAGCTGCTGTGCATACCCTTTAAATAGAGAACAAGCAGCTAAGTATAATTAGAAAGGCTTTAAGGTTACTCTAAGAGGCTATATTAGGTATTTAGTAGGCTACTAAGCTACTAATATCTATAGGATATAGGTACCCTAACTTAACTAGGTAATTATAACGCGTAATATAACCTTTAATAAAGAGCTCTTTTATAGTAGAGATAAGTTAGATACTATCCTAGTATTAGAAGCAACTACTATAATTAAGATACTCTATAAAACTAGTAAAATTATGCATGTAGAAGACGTAATTAAGCTCCCTATTACAAAGAGAGAAGATCTATTACTTAACTTACCTACTAAGCAACAGCTTAGGGGTAAACCTCTAGAGGGAAGTTAGTTACTAGAAGGCTAGTCTAGTACTAATTAAGCTCCTAAAGATAAGACTACGCAATTAGTTAGCTTAGCTAGTAAACCAATAGAGATTCGCGCAGAGTAATAAGATATAGGTCTACTCTTACCTAATTCTACGCCTAAGCCTAATAATAAGCAGCTTAGTAATAATCTAGAGGCTCCTTATATAGAGACCCTGTCTAGTAACTTATAGAAAGTGCACTCTACTATTAAAGAAGAGAGCTTACTAGCAGCTATTAAGGATTGCAATAATCTACCTATTAGACCTAGCTCCCTAATTGTCCTTATACTATCTTAGAGGGTAATAGAAGCAGGTTAACTAAGCATAAGAAGCGCAGAAAGGTACAGGGGCACAGGCACAGCTATTAGGTTAAGCTGTTAGCTCTGCAACTAACAGCGCAACAAGCTTAGAGAAGATAATAGAGGGGCTAATAGAGCAGGCCTGTATACTATAATTAGCTTAATTCAATTAGTAGAGTATTTATAGATGCTTAAACCTCTATTTAAGTATGCAGAAAGGTATAAGGAGCTTAAAAGAGACCTAATTACTATACATGCAGTTATTAATACCTTAGCCCTATAGGCTAAGAGATTAGTCACTTAAATTAAGCAGCGCACACACTATAACAAGCTCCCTCTGCTCCCTAATAAATAAAAGGAGCTTACACACTACCTGCTAGGTGCTCTATTTTACTAGGTATGTAAGAAAGAAATATTAACACTTATTAAAAAGTATATATAGGAAGAAATTAACCAACTAAGCAGCTTAGACAGGCCTTTACCGCTTAAATAGGTCTTTATATATAAGTTTAACTAAGATAGATACTTTATAAAATATAAAGCTAGAATTTATATACGCAGAGACCTATAGGCTAAGAATTTAATTAAGTTAACCTATGCTATAACGCTTACTGCGCGATCTTTTTGCACTATAGTAGCAATAGCTGCACAGTTTAACCTTAAACTATATTAGTATAATATAGCAGGCACGTTCCTTAATACAAGCTGCTAGGACTAGCCTTAGGTACTCTGCAAGCTGCCTAATAGGTTTAGGAAACCTAATTAGGTAGTCTACTTACTATAAGCTCTATATAAACTACGTAATTTACTAGTCTTATAGTATAAGGAGCTATCTAGCACGCTCTAGGCGCTTAGTTTAAAGTTATTAAAGAAAGAGCCTTACCTCTTCTTTAATAATAAGCAGAGAATAGTCCTACTTTTCTATATAGACAATATCCTCCTAGCATATTATAGAGATAATTAAGCTGCTGCAGAGCAGCTAATAAGCTTGCTTATAGGCAAATATTAGATTAAAGATTATAGAGCTGCTGAATAGTTCCTTAGAGTTTAAATTATCTAGAATTAAGCTGCTTATACTATTACACTTGCGCACAACTCCTATATTAAGAAGCTTGCTTCTAAATTTAAGGTTATAGACAAGAGGTTGCTTCTAAGTACCCCCTTTCTAATAACTAAGCTCCTTAGGCACAAGGGAGAAGCTTTAAAACAGGAGATTAAAGCCTATTAGAAGCGCGTTAGGTCTATTCTATATACAGCTATTATAATCTGTCTGGATGTAGCTTACGCTATATCTTAACTATTCTATTATCTAACTAACCTAGGAGCTGCTTACTTTAAGGTAGCAGCTTAGGTTCTTAGCTACTTATATAGGACTAAGCACCTAGGTATAAGGTATAGAGCTTATTCTAGGAGCTAGTTACTTATATGCAGTAACGCCTTATTTACTAATAATAGTTTAACCTATTAATCTTCTTAGAGCTATATTATACAGCTCTTTAGAGGTCTAATTATATAGAAGGCAGCCTAATAAGCTATAGTAACTACTTTAACTACAGAGGCAGAATTACTAGCTTTAGAGCATGTAGCCAAGGAGAGCGTAGCTCTAAAACAATTCCTCTATAAACTATAACTTAACTTAGGTATAGCATAGAAGATCTTTTATAATAACTAGCAGACTATTTAGCTAGTAGTTAAAGAGAGTAAGTAACTTACTACCTAGCTGCGCTATATAGACATATAAAATATATAGTTAAAATAAGAGTATGCTAAGAGTACCTTTATTATTACCTATATAAAGACTAATAAAATACTAGCAGACAGGCTTATAAAAGCGCTGCCCAGGCAAGCCTACAAGTGCTTTTTAGACTATCTTAACCTATTTAACATCTACCTAGATATAGATAGAGGGCAGTATATTAATTAGACAATAGGATTAAACTAAGAAAATAAGGCAACTAACAGTAATGTTTTACAGCTAAATAAGTAGCTTAATAGGTAATAACAAGCTTATTATAGGTTAGAATAAGTTACGCAAGTTATAGTTCTATAAATAAAAGCTTATTAATAAAGAAATAAAAGATTAATTTCTTAACTAACTAGAGAGGACACCCCCCTCCCTAGGGAAAAACCTAGGCTAAGCTTACTAATCTACTAGAGGCAGCTTATTAGAGCGCACTACTAGTAGCTAACAAGCTTAACCTCTAAACTACCCCTACTAGGGAATTTAGGGCCTCTACGCATTAATCTTGCTATTATTAAGAAGCCTCTTTATTACCTAGTAGGTAACGCGCAGCTTAGTTACACGCTATAAGCTTATTAGCTACTAAAGATAAATTATAAGTAGGAATAAGTTACTTACGCTAGTAGTAACCCTACTGTTAAGCCTAAGCTTGTTGTGCAGCTTAACCCTAATAGGCTTAAGAGGGGCAGGACTAAAAATAAGCTATTAGACTGCTATTTACAAGCTTATTTTTAGGGATTACCTACAGCTTATAGTATAAGTGCCTAGCAGCACAGCAAAAACACCTCTTAGCCTGTTAGCTGCCTAGCTAATTATAGCAAAGAGCAGCTGCGCTGCTTATTAGCAGTACAGCTATACAACCTCTATAGGGGGTAGCGCAGAGGGCGCCCTTCTAGTAGGGGACAGAGACAGCAGAGTTGTTGTTATTATTGCTACTGCTAGTGCTAGTGCTAGTAGTAGTTATAGTAGTAGGGATAGAGTTAGAGACCCTAACAGAGCCTCTAGGGCTAGCAGAAGAAGCTTAGTTAGCTAAAGCTAAGCTAGCTAGGCAAGTAAGCTGCTTATAGGCAGTAGCAGCAGCACAGATAGAAGCAAGGCAGGCAGCAATAGTAGTAGCAGTACGCGCTTTATGCTAGGCTTTTAATTGCTTCTATATAAAAGTTAGCTAAAAGTTTAAAAAGAGCTATAGAAAAGACAAAGAGAAGCTTGTTTAAACGCTGCCTAACTACTAAAAGACTAATAAATAAGCAAACAAGGCACTAATAAGTTACTTAAAACGCAATTTAGGTATACTTACAGCTATTTTAGATGCGGACTTAGAGATTGTTAAAATAGAGGGGGGTACCTACTTATATAGCTAATAGAGCTAGTAAAGGTTAAGCCTGTAGCGCGCAACCTTTACTGCAGACACTAGCCTCTAGCTGCTACCTAGTTAGCTATCTAAATTATTTACTATAACCCTTACTACGCTAGAAACAAGCTTAAGACTAACTGTTTAGACGCTTGTTTAGCTCTGCTACTAAAGGAGGTACTACTAACTAAGCCTAGAAGCAACCTACACGCAATTAAGCAGCTTAGATAGGGCAAAGAACCTATAAACAAGCTACCTGCTAAACTATAAGAAGCTCTTTTAGCTATAGTACTATAGTACTAAGGTATAGGAGGATATAAAATAGGATTAAAGGACTAGAGATATTTAAAAAGATTAACTAAGAGGTAACTTAGGCGCTTAGACTCCTGTTTAACCCTATATTTTAGACCTACACTACAGGAAAACCACTAAACAAGCTACTTAACTATAATTTAGCTACTCTCTTATTAAATTAGAGAACAACTAAGAGGTGTGTTGCGTAATTAAGCTGCTTAGTTGGTTGTATAGGGATTAATTAGCCTAGAGAATTAGCTACAAGCTGCTCTAGAGCTAACTAAAAGCTTATTATGTTAGCATAATAGCAACAAGCAACCCTAATAGCAAGCAGAAGCTTGCTTTAGATAAGTTACGTAACCTACACAGATTTTCTATGTATATAACAGACCACTTTTATCTAATCTTAGATAGGCACTAATTAAATACTATTAATTAACTAAGTATAGTCCTTTAAGCTCAATTATAGCTATTATTAGAGACTTTAATTTTCTAATTCTATAGTAGGTCCTCTTCTTTATACTAGAAAGAGAGGTAGTAGCACACCTTAAAGATAATAAAGAGTAGAATAGCTTAACCTTTAGTATTAACGCTCTATATAACTATTATCTACTCTCTATTACTTAGCTAGACTACCTTTAGCTATTCTTATTACTCTAAAGCTATAATAACTACTTCTTTTAATATAACACCTATTATAAAGCTAGCCTTATTAAAGTTATAGGTGTTATTATTCTAGATACTATACTTAGCTTTAATATTAGCTACTAGGCTAAACTAGCTCTAGATTACCTTAGAATTCTTGCAGAAGGCTCTCTTATAGTTGTATTTTTAATTAAACTTTACTATAAGCTCTAGTTAGTACTTAATAAATATACTAGGCTAGTTTATACTAATATAGCCTAGATTATACTTAGCGCGTAAAGAATTAGCTATATTAGCTATAGCTATAAGCCTTAGGGGAAATCCTTACGCAACTAGCTTAAGTATATACTTAATAATTACCTACTTCTTAGTATTAGTTAGATTCTATAAGTTAGCTATAGTATTAGCGTGTAAAGGTTATTTAGCGTGTTAGTTATATAGTATAGTTTTAGAGACCTTATAGATAGCTATAGCATATTATAGAAAGAGCTTTACGTCTCTTTTAAGAGCTTAAACTATAAGCTATATCTAAGCTTCTTTTAACACGTTTAGCTAGCGCTATTATTAAGGTATTAGTAGAGTAGTAGTATTTTAGTATAGTCTTAGTAAAAGTATATAGCTTACCTGTATATATAGCTTACCTATAAGGTACGTTACTAAGTTAGTATCTAATAGAGTTAAGATAAATCTCTACTATTATAACTACCTTAATAAACCTCTCTATACCTATTTAGAACCTAGTTTTATTAAAGTTATAGGTATCTTTATTAAAGATACTATACTTAGCTTTTATACTAGCTACTAGCTTAAACTATAGCTTAATAATTATAGAGTTACTATATAGAACTCTATAGTAGTCTCTAGGTTATAATAGCTAAGATTTAATCTATAGTTAATATAAGATAAAGTATTCTACCTAGTTAATACTAATATAAGTGCTAGTATATATAGCTAATAATTAATTAGCTATACTATAGACTTTAGTATAAGAAGAGGTAAATATATATAGAAATAGGTTCTTTATATATATAATAAGACTATTCTCTTTACTCTTAGTTAGATTTAATTAGTTAGAGTAGGTAATATATTAGAACTATATTCTAATATATTAGTTTATTAGAGTACTCTAGAATAATCTATATACTAAAGTGTAATCGAGCTTAAAGAACTATACTTAGTTAATTAATAGTATTTAATTAGTGCCTATCTAAGATTAGACAAAAGCAGTCTGTTATATACATAGAAAATCTGTGTAGGTCACGTAACTTATCTAAAGCAAGCTTCTGCTTACTATTAGAGTTGCTTATTACTATTATACTAACATAACAAGCTTTTAGTTAGCTCTAGAGCGGCTTACAGCCAATTCTCTAGGCTAATTAATCTCTACACAACTAACTAAGCAGCTTAATTATATAACACACCCCCTAGTTATTCTCTAATTTAATAAGAGAGTAGCTGAATCACAGTTAAGTAGCTTATTTAGTAGTTTTCCTGTAGTGTAGGTCTAAAATATAGAGTTAAACAGAAGTCTAAGCGCCTAAGTTGCCTCTTAGTTAATCTTTTTAAATATCTCCAGTCCTTTAATCCTATCTTATATCCTTCTATACCTTAGTACTATAGTACTATAGCTAAAAGAGCTCCTTATAGTCTAGCAGGCAGCTTATTTATAGGTCCTTTACTCTATCTAAGCTGCTTAATTGCGTATAGGTTGCTCCTAGGCTTAGTTAGTAGTACCTCCTTTAGTAGCAGAGCTAAACAAGCGTCTAAACAGTTAGTCTTAAGCTAGTTTCCAGCGTAGTAAGGGTTATAGTAAATAATTTAGATAGCTAACTAGGTAGCAGCCAGAGGCTAGTATCTGCAGTAAAGGTTGCGCGCTATAGGCTTAACCTTTACTAGCTCTATTAGCTATACAAGCAGGTGCCCCCCTCTATTTTAACAATCTCTAAGTCCGCATCTAAAATAGCTGTAAGTATACCTAAATTACGTTTTAAGCAACTTATTAGTGCCTTATTTGCTTATTTATTAGTCTTTTAGTAGTTAGGCAGCGTCTAAACAAGCTTCCCTTTGTCTTTTCTATAGCTCTTTTTAAACTTTTAGCTAACTTTTATATAGAAGTAATTAAAAGCCTAGCGCAAAGCGCGCACTGCTACTACTATTACTGCCTGCCTTACCCCTATCTATGCTGCTGCTACTGCCTGTAAGCAGCTTACTTACCTAGCTAGCTTAGCTTTAGCTAACTAAGCTTCTTCTGCTGGCCCTAAGGGCTCTGTTAGGGTCTCTAACCCTATCCCTACTACTACAACTACTACTAGCACTAGCACTAGCAGTAGTAACAACAATAATAACCCTGCTATCTCTATCCTCTGCTAGAAGGGCGCTCTCTGCGCTACCCCCTGCAGAGGTTGTATAGCTATACTACTAATAAGCAGCGCAGCTGCTCTTTGCTATAATTAGCTAGGCAGCTAATAGGCTAAGAGGTGTTTTTACTGCGCTACTAGGCACTTATGCTATAAGCTGTAGGTAATCTCTAAAAATAAGCTTATAAATAGTAGTCTAATAGCTTATTTTTAGTTCTGCCCCCCTTAAGCCTATTAGGGTCAAGCTGCACAACAAGCTTAGGCTTAACAGTAGAGTTACTACTAGCGTAAGTGACTTATTCCTACTTATAATTTATCTTTAGTAGCTAACAAGCTTATAGCGCATAACTAAGCTGCGCATTACCTACTAGGTAATAAAGAGGCTTCTTAATAATAGCAAGATTAATACATAGAGGCCCTAGATTCCCTAGTAGGGGTAGTTTAGAGGTTAAGCTTATTAGCTACTAGTAGTACGCTCTAACAAGCTGCCTCTAGTAGATTAGCAAGCTTAGCCTAGGTTTTTCTCTAGAGAGGGGAGTGTCCTCCCTAGTTAGTTAAGAAATTAATCTTTTATTTCTCTATTAATAAGCTTTTATTTATAGGACTATAACTTACATAACTTATTCTAACCTATAATAAGCTTGTTATTACCTATTAAGCTGCTTATTTAGCTGTAAAACGTTACTGTTAGTTACCTTATTTTCTTAGTTTAATCCTATTATCTAATTAACATACTGCTCTCTATCTATATCTAAGCAGATATTAAATAGGTTAAGATAGTCTAAAAAGTACTTATAGGCTTACCTAGGCAGCGCTTTTATAAGCCTGTCTACTAGCATTTTATTAGTCTTTATATAGGTAATAATAAAGGTACTCTTAGCATACTCTTGTTTTAACTATATATTTTGTATGTCTATATAGCGCAGCTAGGTAGTAAGTTACTTACTCTCTTTAACTACTAGCTAAATAGTCTGCTAGTTATTATAAAAGATCTCCTATACTATACCTAAGTTAAGTTATAGTTTATAGAGGAATTGTTTTAGAGCTACGCTCTCCTTGGCTATATACTCTAAAGCTAGTAATTCTGCCTCTGTAGTTAAAGTAGTTACTATAGCTTATTAGGCTGCCTTCTATATAATTAGACCTCTAAAGAGCTGCACAATATAGCCCTAAGAAGATTAATAGGTTAAACTATTATTAGCAAATAAGGTATTACTGTATATAAGTAACTAGCTCCTAGAATAAGCTCTATACCTTATACCTAGGTGCTTAGTCCTATATAGGTAGCTAAGAACCTAAGCTACTGCCTTAAAGTAAGCAGCTCCTAGGTTAGTTAGATAATAGGATAGTTAAGATGCAGCGTAAGCTACATCTAGACAGATTATAATAGCTATATATAGAATAGACCTAACGCGCTCCTAATAGGCTTTAATCTTCTGTTTTAAAGCTTCTCCCTTGTGCCTAGGGAGCTTAGTTGTTAGAAAGGGGGTACTTAGAAGCAACCCCTTGTCTATAACCTTAAATTTAGAAGCAAGCTTCTTAATATAGGAGTTATGCGCAAGTATAATAGTATAAGTAGCTTAATTCTAGATAATTTAAACTCTAAGGAACTATTTAGTAGCTCTATAATCTTTAATTTAATATTTGCCTATAAGTAAGCTTATTAGCTACTCTGCAGTAGCTTAATTATCCCTATAATATACTAGGAGAATGTTATCTATATAGAAAAGTAGAACTATTCTCTGCTTATTATTAAAGAAGAGGCAAGGCTCTTCCTTTAATAACTTTAAACTAAGCGCCTAGAGCATACTAGACAGCTTCTTATACTATAAGACTAGTAAATTATATAGTCTATATAGAGCTTATAGTAAGCAGACTACCTAATTAGGTTTCCTAAACCTGTTAGGCAGCTTACAGAGCACCTAAGGCTAGTCCTAGCAGCTTATATTAAGGAACGCGCCTGCTACATTATACTAATATAGTTTAAGGTTAAACTGTGCAGCTATTACTACTATAGTGCAAAAAGATCGCGCAGTAAGTGTTATAGCATAGGTTAACTTAATTAAATTCTTAGCCTATAGGTCTCTACACATACAAATTCTAGCTTTATATTTTATAAAGTATCTATCTTGGTTAAACTTATATATAAAGACCTATTTAAGTAGTAAAGGCCTATCTAAGCTGCTTAGTTAGTTAATTTCTTCCTATATATGCTTTTTAATAAGTGTTAATATCTCTTTCTTATACGCCTAGCAAAATAGAGCGCCTAGTAGGTAGTATACAAGCTCCTTCTATTTATTAGGGAGCAGAGGGAGCTTATTACAGTATATACGCTGCTTAATTTAAGCAACTAATCTCTTAGCCTATAGGGCTAAGGCATTAATAACTATATATATAGTAATTAGGTCTCTTCTAAGCTCCCTATACCTTTCTGCATACTTAAATAGAGGTTTAAGCATCTATAAATACTTTACTAATTAAATTAAGCTAATTATAGTGTACAGGCCTACTCTATTAGCCCCTCTATTATCTTCTCTAAGCTTATTACGCTGTTAGTTACAAAGCTAACAGCTTAACCTAATAGCTGTGCCTATACCCCTGCGCCTTTCTGCACTTCTTATACTTAGTTAACCTACTTCTATTACTCTCTAAGATAGTATAAGGACAATTAAGAAGCTAGGTCTAATAGGTAGATTATTACAATCCTTAATAGCTGCTAGCAAGCTCCCTTCTTTAACAGTAGAGTGCACTTTCTATAAGTTACTAGACAGAGTCTCTATATAAGGAGCCTCTAGATTATTACTAAGCTACTTATTATTAGGCTTAGGCGTAGGATTAGGTAAAAGTAGACCTATATCTTATTACTCTACGCAAATCTCTATTGGTTTGCTAGCTAAGCTAACTAATTACGTAGTCTTATCTTTAGAAGCTTAATTAGTACTAGACTAGCCTTCTAGTAACTAACTTCTCTCTAGAAGTTTACCCCTAAGCTATTACTTAGCAGGTAAGTTAAGTAATAGATCTTCTCCCTCTGTAATAGGGAGCTTAATTACGTCTTCTATATGCATAATTTTACTAGTTTTATAGAGTATCTTAATTATAGCAGTTACTTCTAATACTAGAATAGCATCTAACTTATCTCTGCTATAAAAGAGCTCCTTATTAAAGGTTACATTGCGCATTATAATTACCTAGTTAAGTTAGAGTACCTATATCCTATAGATATTAGTAGCTTAGTAGCCTACTAAATACCTAATATAGCCCCTTAAAGTAACCTTAAAGCCTTTCTAATTATGCCTAGCTGCTTATTCCCTGTTTAAGAGGTATGCACAGCAGCTATATGCATATATCCTACTCTAATTAGGTCTTAGATTAGCTGTAACTGCCCTTACCTACTTAGGTTAGTACTAGTAGAAGTATTGTGTAAACTACTAGTTAAGCTGCTTATTTAGACTCTAAAGCTTATTTATGTGCAATAGGCTTATGTTATAAAGCTAGGCTACTGCTGCAACTACCTTAGGCCAGAGCTTCTTAGGTAAGTTTAAGCTACTTCTTATCTTAATAGACTTAGTAATAATCTCTTAGCCCTCTCTTTTAGTAGCTCTATTTAGCTTATATATATATAGCAGGACCTATTCAATATTAATTCCTGCTTTAAGTACCTAGTGTTTATATAGAGAGCTCCCTTACTATAGTAAGGTAGTAGTATTATTATCCTAGCTTATTTTGCAGATACAGAGCTTATACTAGGTAGCTACCCAGCTTAAGAAATTAGTTAGAACACGTAAAATCTTAATCTAAGTCTTTTCTTACAGTGTGTACATAAAGAGCTTCCTACTATAGTACTCCTTAATTAAAAGCATCTATAGTTTACTACCTCTGCCTAGAGGCATATTAAATAGGTCCTATCTAATTCTCTAGAACAGCTAAGCAGGCTTCTTACAAGGTCTGCGTAAAATAACCTACTTAGCATGTATAGTTGCACACACCTTATAGTTCTTTTAGAGCATTCTACTTATATATACACTACACGCGCGCTGTATAAGTGCTTAAAGAGCTTCTAGGCCTAGATATCCTACTTAGGCGTACTACAGCTACTCTGTTAAGCTTCTAGGATATAAGTTATATAAGCGTTTTATTATTACTGTATTTAATAGGCTTAGAAAGTAGTATAATAGTAGCTTATATTTAAAGAAAGTAAGGTTGTAAGCACGCTGCAGAGTAGCACACATAATACTCCTATTTAGATCTTTAATATAACCAACTTAGAGAGTACTATTAAGGCCTAGGTACTATACCCCTTTTTCCTGTAATTAAGCTTCTAAGATTATATTAACATAGAATCCTTCTACTATAACAACGTCCTAAAGGAGCAGGTTCTCTATATTTAGGCTGCGCCTTCTATAGAAGGTGTTCTTAAACAAATAAGCTCCTTAGCCTGCAATAGGGAACGCTTAGGTACCTGCTTCTACTGTATCTATTAAGGTAGCTAGCACAAAGGTGCTAGGTATAAGCTTATCCGCGCTGTTAACTAGGTAAGTAGCAGCTCTATTATCTAAAATCATGCTTTCTAACAGGAGATAGGCGTTAAAGTCTATAAGGTTATAGACCTCTAGCTTCTCCTCTACCCCTAAGTTTATTAGGAGTCTTATTATTATCTTTAGGTTAATAAGAGCTACTTAGACGTTGCCTAGGAACTTAGCTTTAGGCACTCTGCTTATAGGTTAAGGCATGCTGCCTGCTGCAATAGCGCAGGGAGCTTATGCGTACTAGCTAAGTTACTTAATTAACTTCTTTAGGTCCTTAAAGTTATTAGAGTTAAGCTTCTAAAGTATATTCTAGCAGCGTAATTCCTTAAGATAGTAAGAAGGCGTAGACAAGCCCCTTACTACTGTCTCTAGTGCTTAGTATTTAGTTGCCTTCTACCTATAGGTGTTCTTTTTCTTCTTACAGGGGCATTTATAGCTGTTGCCTATAGCTAAGTAGTTAGAGTTACTAGCAGGAGCGCTTTAGGCAACGTCTAAGCGGTTGCTAAAGGTAGCAAACACACTAGAGGTATTCTTCCCTGCTCTTATTATATGCTTATGCATTAGGCTACTAAAGACCCTACTTACTTAGTCTAAAGTAAGCGTTTTAAGCCCTAGAATAGTATCTAAGATAATCCTTTAGTGCATGGTGTAGGCCTATTTAGGGCCAATCTTATAGCTTAATATATCTAAGAAGTCTTAGACAGTAAGCTCCCTATTAACCTCTGTAAGCTTATAAGCCTTAGCTCTTATATAGAGGTATAACTACTTCTAGTACCAGTCTTATAGAGCAGCTTATCCCTACTTAGCAGCTCTAAGGTAAGCCCTATACTTAGCTTATACTTAGTTCTTAGTGCTAAGTAAGGTAGAAGTAAGCTTCTCCCTTAGGGCCTAGATAAGCGATTATAGGGTTGTACTATTACCTAAAACAAGCTGCACTATTACTAGTAACATAATTAATAGGGACACAGTAGCGTTAACCTAGTTCTATAGCTTCTAAAGGTGCTTAGCCCTAGCTGCCTACTTACTTAATTTAATCTTATACTTAGTAAGCTCCTAGTTATATACTTTAGTGCTTAACAGAGTTAGAGTGCTATAAGGCGTGCGCGTGTTAATTAGCTATATTAATTAACTTTAGGTTAAGTATGCTAGGGGCCTCTTATTAAACATTAAGCTTCCTGCTAGTTGTTTAGAAGCTCTAAAGAAATCCTCTAAGCTACCTAGCAGTAGCTAAAAAGCTCCCTTATATATACTAGGAGCATCTAAGGCATCTAGGTTAACTAGATCCTATATATTGCGCAGCTTAGCATACTATATAAGCTGTATGTACTAATTAGGCTAATTAGTTTAAGACTTTAGTTAGAAGGTGCCTGCAGGGATAGTAGATTAAGCTTATAAGCTATAGTTAACTAGCTTACTTATAGTAGTAATTTGTAGTTACTAAGAATTTAGGTTTAATTAGAGTAGTTAAGCTGCGTCTAATAAGCTCTATTTAGCTAAGTGTGCAGAGAGATCTACTGTTCTTAGAAAGCTGGGCTTATAACTATAATTAAGCTTAAAGAACTATACTTAGTTAATTAATAGTATTTAATTAGTGCCTATCTAAGATTAGACGAAAGCGGTCTGTTATATACATAGAAAATCTGTGTAGGTTACGTAACTTATCTAAAGCAAGCTCCTGCTTACTATTAGAGTTGCTTATTACTGTTATGCTAATATAACAAGCTTTTAGTTAGCTCTAGAGCGGCTTATAGCCGATTCTCTAGGCTAATTAATCCCTACACAACTAACTAAGCAGCTTAATTGCGCGATATAAAGTAATATACTTAAGGCTTAGTAACACATTAGATTTAAGTAATTAGATAATAAGAATTACTTTTTCTTTATAGAAAAGTAATCCTATATCTAGTTATAGTTATATTATAGATAGTTAAGAAGTTTAATAAGCCTTAGTATTAAGTAGCTAACTTAATAGAGTAGTTAACTTAATAGTAGATTATATTATTCCTATTACTTCTAATAACTTATTATTATATATAATTTATACTATAAATAATAGTAAAACCTAGTTATTCTATTTCTAGTTACTATAGATTTATAGGTATATTTCTATAGTTTAATTTATTCTTTCTATTTATATGTTTATCTATATATAATAGGCTATAAATAGCTTTTTCTTAGTACCTAATATAGCAAGTATTATAGTTTAATAGTTTAATATAAAAAGCTTATCTCTATTACTAATAATTAACTTAGGTATTCTATAGTAGTAAATAATTTAATTAATAAATACTATAGCTAGCTGCTATATAGTATAGTTATAATTAAATAGTGTTATTTTAGTATACTTTATTATAATAGGGCTTATAGAACTTTACTTAGGTAATTAATAGCATTTAATTAGTACTATTTAATCTATATCTAAAATATTAATTATATATAAAGAGAATTTAGAGGCTATATAATTTTACCTAGTAAGCTTATAGGCTTTTTAAGACCTACTTAGTCTTCTAACCTTATTAAGTAAGCCTTTAAGCTTCTATAAAGCTGCTTAGTAGTTTAGTACTAGAGTAACTTAATTAGAGTATAGAAGTAAGAAAAAAGCTCTATAGTAGTAATCTATATACTTTATTATATAATATACTCTCTTAGGTATTTATACCTAGATATACCTGCTTATAGAGTACTTATTTCTTTATTCTAAGGCTTAATTTAAGAGAATATCTTTTAAGAGCTCTTTTAACTTTTCTTAAGTATTTAGCTCTTATTCTAGATACTCTAGAAGTAAAAATAGGCTTTAATATAACCTAATTCTAATTAGTAGGTACTATTTAAGCGTTTTATTACGTAATAAATTACTTATTTATACTTTTACTTTCTCTTTAAGTACTTAGTAGCCTACCTAAACGCTTATATAGCTACTATAAGTAGATATCTAGGCTAGGTACCTCTAATTAGCTCTAGGTATTATTTATAATAGTAAGAGTAAGTATTTAATACTTTACTATACTACTCTATTACCTAATCTTAGTAATATTAGAATACTTATAGTAGGTAGAGCCTCTTACTATTACTTTTACTATACTAGTTAGTACTCTATATAAGCTGTCTATCTACTTAATTTCTATAATTTTCTAGTTATCTTTATTAGTATAGCTATAAGTATACTAATTTAGCTTTTGTATATTTTCTATATCTCTTAGGTACTTTTTTTAATCTATTTAGTCTTCTTTTTAGTTAGGTATATTTTTTAGCCTAAGTTTTTATTAGATAGTATTTAATTAATTCTACTATTACTATTTTCTAGCTCTTTTTAGGTTTTACTAACTTCTATATAGAGAGAATTTAAAGCTAAGTAACTTATATATACTACTACTACCTTCTATACTTATACTACCTACTATAGTACTACTAGCTTACTTATACCTATACCTATACCTATACCTATAACTATAACTATAACTATATTTATATCTATAGTTATAGCTTTAGCTACTTCTTTAGCTATTACTACTACTACTACTACTACTACTACTACTATTACTACTACTACTACTACTACCTATGCTACTGCACTGCTACTGCTACCTCTACTACTACTACTACTACCTGCCTCTATACTCTCTATCTCTATTCTAGGTACTTCTATACTAGGTATATATAGAGTAATTCTCTACGTATACTATATAGATATACTACTAGTAAGTAGCTATTATAATTCTATATAGATAAAGTAGTATAGTAATTAAGTAGCTAACTAGAGCTCTTACCTATAAGCTAGAGTAGAGTTAGAAAGAATCTCTCTTTATATAGTTATATAATATACTTATTAATAAGTATAATATATATAATCTACTTATTAATAAGTATTATATATTATAACTTATTTATAAGCAATACTATATATCTTATTAGAAAGTATATAGTTAGTAGGAATATAACTCTTATAGTTTATATTTAACTTAGTTAATTAAGTTTATCTCTAGAATCTTAACCTAACTCTTAAGCTAGATAGTCTATTCTATACTACTTATTATTATCTCTATTATAATAGTGTTTTACTAGGTAATAACCTTAACTCTTATAGACTATTCTATACTAGCGCTTATTCCTAAGAACTAATATAAATAGTGCTTATAAGCTTTACTTAAAAGTATAACTTTAATACTTTAAATACCTTTAAAGATAAGTACTACTTTAGGATTCTATACTACCTCTAGTAATTCTAATATATTATATAACTATATTAATAATAACCTTAATATAGATAAAGAATTAAATAAAGGTATAATAGCCTCTACGTCTATAAGTATATACCTAGTAGCTAAGCCTAAGACCTTTAATAGTACTTATAAGAAACTAGAAGACTAGCTTACTAAATTTAACTTCTTCTTTATATTCTAGAGAGAATATATCTATAAAAAGAAATATATAATACTAGTCTCTATATTTATAAAGAATTATATATTTATATAGATTAAACCTTTATTTAATATTACTATAGAGAAGAAATTTCTACTAATATTAATATATAGATTAAAGACTTTAACCTATTTAAAGAATAGATATACTAAGTATTTAGAGTATATAATAAACTAACTATTATATATTATAATATCTAATATATTAAGTAAACTACGTTAGCTACTAACTACACTGCTAAGTTTTAACAGCTAGCTACGTAAACTAGCTAGAATAATACTATATTAATAATAATATTCTAATAAGAATTAAAACTATAAGTTAAAGAGAAATTAATATAGACTACTATATCTACTAATAACTTTTACTCTCTAGTTAATATAGTAACTAATAGTAATATTAAGCTATATAAACTATAATAGAAATTGCAGAAGAACTTATAAGTATAAATAATAGCTTATACTACTTATCTACCTCTATACAACCTATAGTATAATAACCTTAACTAAGAAAACTATAGAGGTAACTACTACTAGCTAAATACTAAACACTATATATATAATAGTACTAGTAGTAGTTACTATAAACTAAAGGCTATAAACCTGTCTAATATTAATAAAGAACTAGAACCTAAATAGAATTAGAAAAATAAGAGTAGTAATAGAAAGAATAAGTCTAGTATAACTTATTATAGTTATAGTAAGCAGAGCTACTATACTAAGAATTATTAATTAAAGAATAAAGTAGTTTAATAACTTAATATACTTACCTGTATAGATATAGATACTAGTAATAAATAGAAGATTTTTACTAGTAATATAGAACGTCTTATAGAAGACTCTAAGACTAAATCTAATACTAATTATATTGTACTATCTAATAAGAATATATAAAATACCTAAAGCTAAGTACCTATATAATACTAGAAGTTAGATAAAAAGTAGAAGTATCTATAGAACCTAATAGGATAACTATTAGTATAGATAGAATAAGTATATAAATAAGAACTAAAAGTGCGTAGGTATAAGTAGCCTATAATATTCTAGTAACTACGTAATACTACTAGATAAGAAGTAGATAAAGGTATTATTTACACCTCTAATACTAAAGAAAATTAGTATAATTTAGATATATATAAGTTTAATAGGCGTATAGACGCAGAACTAGCATATTAAGAAATCTAAGATAATAATATTACCTTTTAAGAGAACTATAATTAAATTACTAAAGGTTTTAATAAGAAACTATAATAAATAGCACTTTAAACTTACGTAGGATAATAATAGGTTAACAACCTAAGTAAAACCTAATATAATTAGTAGAAATATAATTTTACTAAACTTAGTACTAGTAACTATACTATATAATAGAAGCTTAAGCAATAAGTAAAAAATAACTAAAGTAGAAATAAGCCTAACTTTAATAGAAAGCTATTATTACTTCTAAACCTATAACTAGAGTATACCTTAGACTACTAGAATCTAAATTATAGAAAACTATTATAGATAGTATATATGTATAACACCTATTGCATATATAAATTAGAAAAACTAAAAAAGAAATAGTTTCTAACTTCTAGTACTATATATAGAATATAATAGTATAATTATAAGAATAATATATATAAAATATATCTATAGAATAAGTACTCTAAGCTATATTTTCTAGGTAAAGATAATTACTAGGTAATTAAATATATATAACTAGTTATTAATAGCTTCTACTATAACCTATATAAGTAGTATTATCTTAACCTAAACTATAAGCTATATAAAGGTAGTAAGATTATTTATAAGTTTAGTAATAAGAAGACTTTTTTAGGTAAGTACTAAAAGACTACTCTGCTAAGTAATTTCTTAATACTATTAAAGATAGCTTACTTATTATACTACCTACTAAGGTTAAATAGAGTAATATTATTAGTACTCTTAGACTTAGAAGTATAGGTAAACTATATATTCTAGATAGTAATATACTTAGTAGGCCTTATACTGTATATAAAGAAATATACCTATTTACTCTAAGTAGCTAATAGAGAATTAATACTAGAAGAGCTATATATTATATAAAAGGTAATAGTAGCCTTTTTAGAGATATAGAAGTACTATAAGAAACTAATATTAGATATTTTTATAAAGGCTGTATATAATATTATACTAGAACTTCTTTAGTTATAAAAGTATAATTTAGAGATTAATAAAATATAGAAAAGACTTTTATTAAAATAATATAAATATAGTACTAATATTTTAAAGCCTATATAGCGCACGTTATAACTAGTAAATAAGAAGAAGATTAATAATATCTCTTTAATATATAAGATATACTAAGGTAGAGTAGTTAACTATATAGATAAAGAAAGCCCCTCTATAATAGCTAAGAAGAAAAAGAGTATACCTTCTAGTATACTAGATGTATATAAATATTATACTTAGATATTTAAAGAAAAGTTATCTATAAAAGTACTACCTAAGTATTAACCTTAGAATTATAAGATTAAACTTAAGAAAGAGAAATAACTCTACTCTTTAAGCCTATATATTAGCTATCTAAGAAAGAGCTTAAAATACTATATAAGTATATTAAGAAGAACCTTATAAAAGAATTTATTAGAAAATTTAAATTTCTAGTAAGATTCTATTAATTAGTATTAATAAGCTTATAGTATAATACTTAGGTAATTAAATAATAAATTAGTGCCTATCTATCTATATATAATAACTATTTATATATAAAGAAAATATTATTAGTTATATAATTCTAGAATAAAGCTTATAGGTAGTAGTAGGTCTACTTAACTATAGTTAGCTTAACTACTAAGCTTCTTAAGAGTTAGCTATAAGCTTAGGCATATAGGCTTATACTTTAGGTAATACCTAGCTCTAATATACTAACACCTTACTTAGTCTAGTAGTAAGCTAGTAGCTTACTTATATAATATACTCTTTAGATAGTCTTCTATAAATAAAAAAGTATCTAATAAACTACTATATAGCTTATTACTTTATTTAGTAGTAATTATTATACTTTCTATATAAGGCGCTGTTTTAAGCTTCTAATTATTATTAAAGAAGCTTGTTTTACTAGTATAAACTTTTTATATTAGTTTATACTTCTACTTTAACTTTATAATATTAAGTAGCTCTGTATATTACTAGATACTTAACTTAAAATATATAGCTTAATTACGTACTATCTACTTAATTTTAACTTCTCTATTACCTAGTTTATTTATAGTTAGAGTTTTTATATAATATTTTATAGTAATAAGTAGTATAAGTATAGAGTAAGCAGCTTACTTTACCTTTACTAGGGCTAATTATTATATAATTAGCTCTCTCTACTAATTTTAACTATCTCTAAGTCTATTACTATAGCTATAAGTACTTTCTTATTTTACTCTTAATTTAAGCTTCTTCTACTTATTTAGCTGCTTACTATAAGCTTCTTAAGCTTTTTATACCTCTTAAGTTACTTATAACTTATTATTTAAGCTTAAGTTATAGCTAGAAGGTAGCTACTCTTTTCTTACTAGCTTAGACAGCTTCTAATTAAGCTTCTTATATAGCTTTTCTAGGCTCTTTTTAACTATTTAGCTAACTTTAGATAGAAAGAACCTAAGTTTAAGTACCTTACGCGTACTACTACTACTACTACTACTAATACTAAGTACTACTATACTACTACTACTACTACTACTACTAACTATACTACTACTATCTATACTCTACTCCTTACACCTTATATACCTACTACCTACCTTTACTACTTAGTCTTACCTTTAGGTATTAGTAGTTTAGCTTTAGCTAATTAAGCTTCTTTTACTAGGCCTCTAGGCTCTATTAGAGACTCTAGCTCTCTCCTCTCTTACCTGCTGCTACTACCCCCCCTTTAGCTACCTTCTCTGCTACTACTACTACCTCTGCCTCTACTTCTACTAGCTTCTACCTCTACTACTACTACTACTACTACTACTATTATACCTATTATAGGCACTATGCAGAGTAAGTATAGAACTATACTCTACTTAGGCTATATATATACTCTGCTAGTTAATAGCTTAGCTATATAGTGCTATAATATAGCTAATACTAGCTTCTATACCTACTACTACTTCTAGTACTCTTTAGAGTACTCTTATTACCTTATATAAGTTCTAGAGCTTCTTAAGCTTATAGTATATAAACTAATAGCTTTTATAGCTCTAGCCTCTTTAAGGTAGTTAGTATTACTTTTACTAATAAGCTATAGGTGTTTAGAGGTATAACTACTTCTATAGGTTACTATTCTTTCTTTATAATATAGTTTAGTACTAATAAGCTTATAGAGGTTTATAGACTTATATATTACTTAGTATATAATAAAGAAGCTTCTAGTAGAAAGTTATAGTTTAAATAGAGACTAAGAAAAGAGATCTAGATTTAGAAGTTTGTAGTAGACACCTAAAAGAAGAGAGTTATTCTCTCTAGTAGTTAAATTAATTATTTACTCTTTCTTTTAACTACTCTTTTTATAACTCTATAACCTATTATACCTTACTATTTATATTATAAAGGTTTAGGTAGGTTAAAAAGCGCTTATAAGCCTGCTTAGAAAGTACTTTTATTAACTTATTAGTAGGTATCTTACTTATTTTTATATAGGTTACTATAAAGGTACCTTTTATATACTCTTATTTAAGCTATATATTCTATATATCTATATAGCATAGCTAGGTAGTAAGCTACTTACTCTCTTCTACTACTAACTATATAGTTTACTAATTATTACAGAATATCTTCTAAGTAACCTCTAAGTTAAGGCAGAGCTTATAGAGAAATTACTTTAGAGCAGTACTCTTCTTAGCTATATACTTAAGAGCTAGCAGTTTAGCTTTAGTTATTAAGGTAGTTACTATAGACTGCCTAGCTATCTTTTATATAATTAGGCTGCTAAAGAGCTGCATAATATACCCCTAAGATAATTAATATAATTTACTATTATTAGTAAATAAAGCATCTCTGTATATAAGAAGCTAGCTGCCTAAATAAGCTCTATACTATATACCTAGGTACTTAGTTCTATATAGGTAACTAATAACTTAAGCAGCTACTTAGAAGTAAGTAGCTCTAGAATTTATAAGATAGTAAGATAGCTAAGAAGCTATATACGTAATATCTAGCTGTATTATAATTATAGTATATAATATTAACCTAAACTACTTCTAATAAGCCTTAACTTCTTACTAAAAAGCTTCTTCTATATACTTCTAAAGCTTAATTATAGAGAAGAGAATGCTTAGAAGTAACCTCTTCTCTAAAACCTTAAACTTAGTAGTAAGCTTCTTAATATAGAAGTTATAAGTAAGTATTATTACTTAAGCTACTTAATCTTATATAATATAAACTTCTAAGAACTATTTAGCAGCTTTATAATCTATAATCTAATATTTAGCTATTAATAAGCTTATTAACTACTTTATAGCTACTTAATTATTCTTTTAATAGGTAAGAAGAATATTATTAATATAGAAGAGTAAGATAATTTTTTACTTATTATTAAAGAATAAGTATAGCTCTTCTTTTAACACTATTAAACTAAGCTTCTAGAGGGTGCTAGACAGCTTCTTATACTATAGAATAGAGAAGTTCTAGAAACTATATAGAGCCTATAGTAGTAGTACTACCTACTTAGGCTTCTTAAATCTATTAGGCAGCTTATATAGTACTAGTAGCTAGTCTTAGCAGCTTATATTAAGAAATACACTGCTTATATTATACTATAGTAGCTTTAAATTAAACTAAGCTACTATAGTACCTATTATATAAAAGGACCTTATAGTAAGTATTATAGTATAGGTTAACTTAATTAAATTCTTTACCTAGAAGTCTCTATATATATATATTCTAGCTTTATATTTTATAAAGTAGCTGTCTAAATTAAGCTTATAAGTAAATACCTATTTAAGTAGTAGAGCTCTAGCCTAGAAGCTTATTTTATTTCTTTCTTTCTAGGTATTTTTCTTAGTAAGCGTTATAATCTCTTTTATACAGGCCTAGTAGAATAGAGTACCTAAGAAGTAATTAGTAAGCTCTTTTTATATATTAGAAACTAG
Organism: Sclerotiophoma versabilis; assembly: GCA_012274445.1. Classification (NCBI taxonomy): domain Eukaryota; kingdom Fungi; phylum Ascomycota; class Dothideomycetes; order Pleosporales; family Didymellaceae; genus Sclerotiophoma; species Sclerotiophoma versabilis. The sequence continues at coordinate 1,579,391 of JAAROD010000093.1, forward strand.
AGAAAGCTAGTTATAGTATACCTACTACTTATTTTTAGCTAATAGTTTCTTTAACTTTATTACTAAGGCTGTAATAACTGCGTAGATTATAATAAGGTCTTTTTTCTAGTTTCTATACTTATTTATATAATTAAATAAGCTTCTAAGTAGCTAAAGGTAACTATCTTACTCTATTAAGCTTATTATAGTATATATGCCTACTCTATTATCTTCTCTAAGCTTATTACGCTCTTAGTTACATAGCCTATAGCTTAATTATATTAGTAGGCTAATTATTCTATACTAATTAGTATAGCTTATAGTTAGTTTACCTACTCTTATTAATCTCTAAGAAGGTATAAGAATAATTAGAGAGTTAGGTCTTCTTATAAGTAGATTATTATAATTCTTATTACTTACTAGAGAGCTTTCTTCTTTAATAGTAGAGTATACTTTCTATAAGCTTCTAGATAGATACTCCTCTATAGAAGCTTCTCTGCCTACTACTAGCTGCTTAGGTTCTAGTATTAGGTTAGAGAAGAGAAGGCCTAGTTCTTAGCACCCTACGCAGATTTCTATTAGTTTACTAGCTAAGCTAACTAATTATATAGTCTCTATCTTAGAAGCTTACTTATTACTAGACTAGCCTTCTACTAATTAAGCTTCTTCTAAGGGCTTACCCCTAAGCAATTATATAAAGAGTAATTTAAGTAATAGATCTTCTCTTTTAGTAATAGAAAGCTTAATTACTTCTTTTATATCTACTATCTTACTAGGCTTATAGAGAATATCTATAACCTCTACTACTTCTATAACTAGAAGTATAGTTAACTTATTAACCTAGTTATAAAAGAGCTTTTTATTAAAGGTTATATTATGCGTTATAATTACCTAGTAAAGTTAGAGTACCTATATATAGTATATATTAGAAGCTTAATAACTAATAAGGTAACTAATACAACTTCTTAGAGTAACTTTAAAGCTTCTTCTATTATAGCTAGCTGCTTATTCTCTATTTAAGAGATACGCTTAGCAGCTATATGTATATATTCTACTCTAATTAGGTCTAAGATTAGCTATAAGTACTCTTACCTACTTAGGTTAGTACAATTAAAAGTACTGCGTAAACTACTAATTAAGCTTCTTATTTAGGCTATATAGCTTATTTAAGTATATAGAACTTATATTATAGAGCTATATAGTAGCTATAATAACCTCTAGCTAGAGCTTTTTAGGTAGATTTACACCACTTCTTATTTTTATTAACTTAATAATTATCTTCTATCTACCTCTCTCTACTATACTATTTAGCTTATATATATAGAGAGATATATACTTAATATTAATCTCTATATTAAGCGCCTAGTACTTATATATAGAGCTCTCTTACTATAGCAGTATAGCTATATTATTATCTTAGCTAATTTTATAAATTTTAAGCTTATACTAAGTAGCTACCTAGCTTAAAAAATTAGTAAAGACTTACAGAATTTTAATTTAAGTCTTTCTCTATAGTAGGTATATAAAGAGCTTTCTACTATAGTACTTCTTAATTAAAAGTATCTATAACTTACTTTTATAGCCTAGAGGTATATTAAATAGGTTCTAGCTAATTTACTAGAAGGGGCAAGCTAGTTTCTTATACTTTCTTTATAATACTACCTACTTAGTATAGGTTATTATATATATCTTATAATTCTTTTAAAGTACTTTAGCTATATATATACTATACGTATACTTTACTAGTACTTATAGAGCTTCTAGGCTAAGGTAGCTAGCTTTAGTATACTAAAGGCGCTTACTTAAGCTATAGAGATAGAAGTTATATAATTATTTTATTATTACTATATTTAGAAGGCTTATAGAATAGTAAGAAAGAGGTTTATATTTAAGAAAAGTAAGGTTATAAGTATACTATAAAGTAGTATATATAATACTTATATTAAAGTCTTTAATATATTCTACCTGCAGAGTACTATTAAGCCCTAGGTACTATACCTTTTTTTCTTATAATTAAGCTTCTAAGATAATATTAATATAGAAACCTTTAACTATAATAATATTCTAAAGAAGTAGGTTCTTAGTATATAGGCTGCGCTTTCTATAAAGAGTATTCTTTAGTAAATAAGCTTCTTAGCCTACTATAGAAAACGCTTAGGTACCTACCTCTATAGTATTACTAGAATTAGATAGGTAAAAAAACCTAGGTATAAAGTACTTAGCACTATTAAATAGGTGTATAGCAGCTCTATTATCTAGAATTATACTTTTAGAAAGTAGATAAGTATTAAAATCTATAAGGTTATATACTTCTAGAGTTTCTCTTATTAGCTAGGTATTACTAAAAGTACTTATTATTCTTAGGTTAATTAGAGCTGCTTATATATTACCTAGAAACTTAACTTATAGTATCCTAGCTACTAGTTAAGGACCTCTTAAGGCCTAGATTAAGTAGTAAGTTTTTAAGTACTAGCTAAGTTACTTAATCTTCTTCTTAAGGTCTTTAAACTTTCTATAATTAAGCTTCTAGAGTATTTACTAATAAGCTTAGTCTCTTAGTCTATATAAAGATAAAGATAAGCCTATTACTATAGTCTTAAGTACTTAGTACTATATTAGTTTCTATAAGTAGGTATAACTCTTAGTCTTATAAAGGTAACTATAGCTTATTTATTTTAAACTTAAGCTATTAGGCTTTTCTGCAGAAGCTTCTTAGGTATCTAATTAATTACTAAAGGTTATAAATACTTCTAGGTTATTTTTACTTAACCTAATTATATGTTTATATATTAAGCTACTAAAGACTCTACTTACTTAGTCTAAATTAAGCGTTTTAAGCCCTAGAATAGTATTTTAGATAATTCTTTAGTATATAGTATAAGCCTATTCTAGAGTAATTCTATACTCTAATATATTAAGAAAATCTTAAACAGTAAGCTCTCTATTAACTTCTATAAGCTTATAAGACTTAGCTCTTATATATAGGTATAACTACTTCTAGTACTAGTCTTATAGAGTAGCTTATTCTTACCTAGCTACTCTAAAGTAGGCTCTATACTCTACTCTAACTTAGTTCTTAGTACTTAGTATAGTAGAAGTAAGCTTCTAGCGTAGTGCTTATATAAGTAATTATAGTATAGTCTTATTATTAGTAATAAGCTATACTATTACTAGTAAGATAATTAATAGAGCTACTATAGTATTAACCTAGTTCTATAGTTTCTAAAGATACTCTACCTTAGTAGCCTACTTACTTATTTATATTTTATATTTTATAAGCTTATAGTTATATACCTTAGAGCTTAATTATACTTTAGTAGGTTAGGTAGACTAGCTATAGGTAGCTTATGCATATAGATAGTTATTATAGGTTAAGCTAGTTAATAGATACCTAGTAGCTTCTAGCTCTATAATTAAGCTAATAGTAGAAAGCTTAGAGGCTTCTTTATGCATACCTAGCGTATTAGAGGTATTTAGGTTAATAAGATTCTATATATTACGTAGCTTAGCATGCTAGGTAAGCTAAATATACTAATTAGGCTAGTTATTTCTAGAGTATAGCTAGTAGGCACTAGCTAGTATTACTAATAAAGCTTATAAGCTGTAGTTAACTAGCTTACTTATTATTTAGTTTAGTAGTAGAGTAAAAGAGAGTTTTAATTAGAGTAGTTAAGTAGTGTCTAAAAGGCTTTATTAGCTAAGTACGCAGAGAAATCTACTACTCTTTAGAAGCTAGGCTTATAACTATTAATAAGCTTATAGTATAATACTTAGGTAATTAAATAATGAATTAGTACCTATCTATCTAGATATAACAAATATTTATATATAAAGAAAATATTATTAGTTATATAACTCTAGAATTAAGCTTATAGGTAGTAGTAGGTCTGCTTAACTATAGTTAGCTTAACTACTAAGCTTTTTAAGAGTTAGCTATAAGCTTAGGCGCATAGGCTTATACTTTAGGTAATACCTAGCTCTAATTTACTAACACCTTACTTAGCCTAGTAGTAAGCTAGTAGCTTACTTATATAATAACTTTATATTTATTTTTTATTTTACTTTACTACTTAATTTCTCTTAAGAAAATATACTCTGTAGCTATAGGTATATATACTACTCTAGTCTAGTTATAGATTAGCTGTTTAGTACCTAATCTAGGCTAGTTTTTACTATTTAAAGTACTGTCTAAAATAGTTATTTAGTACTTTATTAGGTAATCTAAAACTATATATTACTATAGAACTCATTCTATATAAATACATAGTAGTATTTATAATATTAGGCTATAGCTAAGAAAGAAAATTAGCACCTATTTTTATTTTAATAGATTTAGTAATTAGCTCTTTTTCTACTTTCTCTACTAATCTATTTAGTTTATGCGTATAAGAGAGAATAGTAAGTATCTTTATTTTCTTCTATTCTGTCTATTCTTTATAGCATAAGTAATCTCTCTATAGTCTAGTAGCTGTATTAATATTCTAATAGATTTTAATAATACTTACTTAATACTTTCTTCTAACTTATTTCTTAAATAGTTAAATAACTCTTATAATATTATCTAAAGTCTTGGACTATAGGTTATAATTAAAGAGCTTTTCTAAGTAGTCTTTTTTAATAATTATAGTCTATTCTTTATTAAGCCTTTCTATTAGTATATTAAATAGATTCTATAATATTTTAAAGAATAGCCTTAGTAAATACTTTCTAAGCTACCTTAATATAACTTAGGTAGAGTAGGTAGTTATATACTCTTAGTACTTAATTCTCTTTATTCTATTAATGTAAATATTCTAAGTAGCTTATACTAGTAATTATAGTGCTTACTATTCTAGGTAACCTAATTATTAATACTATAGGTTCTTACTATTTAATCTTTCTATAGGTTTAGATAATCTTAATATAGTATATATACTAAAAGAAGAATAAAAGGTAATTCTATTATATTTAATAAAGGTAAGATTATAAGCAGTATCTAGCTTAGCTATAATAATATTATCTTTAATTATTCTATACCTAAGAGTATTATCTAATCTAAGATACTATACACCTACTTATTTAAGGTAAGCTTTAGATATAATATTTATATAGAATTCTTTAATAACTTTAATACTCTTAAGTATAAGATTTTTAGTTTTTAGTCTGTTTTTTCTATTTAGAATTTCTTTAAGAATATAATTTTCTAATTCTAAGACAGGCAGTAATTAAGTACCTATATTAACAGTTGTATTTAGATTAGACTATTAAAAAGTCTCTAGTATTAGAAGTAATTAGTTATTTACTAAGTAGACTACTTTTCTACTATTAAGAATACTGCTTATTAATAAGGAATGTTTATAATCTATTATAGAATAGACTCTACCTAATTTAAGTTAAAATTAGAATAGATTAATAACTACTACTAAAATTAAGCTAGAATATTTAGCTAAAGATAATATATTCTCTAATAATCTAGACTTCTATCTAGCTTCTTTAATTTATTTCTTAAGCTTACTCTATTCTAAGTTATTAAGTCTCTCTTTAATCTTAGATTTATTAAAGTTTAATAGAGATATCTTTAGTAATCTAGAAGAGAAAGGTATAGTAATTATAGTTTAAAGTTTATAGTAATTAATAGAATTCTAAGTATAGAGTTCTTTAGCTTTATATAGATAGCTTTTTTAGTTTAATTTCGTTTTTCTCTTAGTATTATATAATTAGAGCTTCTCTCTAGAGTTAAAAAAGCTATGTTTTATTTACCTTTAGCTAAGCTACTAGCTTATTCTTAGAGGATTAATATAAAAACCTTAGATAGATTATTTATATCTATTAATTAATAACTAAAAGCTATATCTATAATTATTTACTACCTTATTAAGTAAGACTATTCTAGAGTAAGCCTAGGAGTAATTACGTTAAGAAAGTTAGTAAAAGTAAGTTAATCTTTAATCTTAGTAATCTTAAACGCCTAAGCTTTTCTATAGAGTATTTACTACTTATTAAACTACTTATCTAGTAAGATCTAGCCTAATTAGGCTTTTTTAAGGTAAGTATAGTATTACTGCCTAACTAGATATATAGTATTACTATTAGTTAGTGCTAGATTATTCTTTAGAATTTAGATTAGAGCCTGCAGAGTTAATTCTTAGGAATTAAGTATCTTTATTAATACTAGAGCTATAAGATTAGCTAATACTATTTTATTAATTTAATCTTAAATATTACTAACCTTTATAACTAATCTTATCTATCTTAAGGTTATAACCTTATATTTCTAGACTTCTTTAGAGTAATCTCTAATTACTAGTTTACATACCTTTATTCTAAGAATATACTATTCTTAATTAGTAGTAATACTTAGCTTATTTTTATTACTATTTTCTAAGAAGTTTCTAGAGACTAGCTTTAGAAAGAGAGTTAGATACTCTAGCTTTTATTTCTTAATTACTATAACTGTTTTACTATCTAGATTAATCTAATTCTATACTACCTTATCTCTTATATAGAGTTTAAGCTTAGTAAACTAGTAGAGCTAATCTAATTAGCTTTTAAGTAGAACCTAGCTAGTTAAGAGTTAGAAATTAGATTCTATTATCTAACTATTAAGAAGAGTTATATTTAAAAGTATATAATTAATTCTATTTAGCTTTCTAGCTATATAGAGTACGTAGGGAAATCTACTATATAGTCTTTATAATACTAGGCTTTTAACTATTAAAGCTAAGATAACTAGAAAAGATTAATTAGGTTATAAAAAAGTTAATTAAGTTTCTTATTTTATTTCTATAGTAAAAGAGCGTAACTATATATATATTTTACCTCTAGGCTAGTTCTAGATTAGAGTTAAGCTAATTAATTATTCTTATTTATTAATCTAATCTCTCTAATCTACTTATATTACTATTAATAACTACGTAACTATTATTTTTTACTATAATAGCTTTTATATATCTTTTATATCTTTTAGTTTTTAGTTACTTTTTTAGTATTTTTAGTACTTTTTAACTACCTTTTTTAACTACTCTAGTCTTCTTTTTAGTTAAGTATATACTTTAGGCTTAGTTTTATAAAATAGTATTTAATTAACTCTACTATTACTATTTTCTAGTTTTTTTTTTTTTTTTACTAACTTTTATATAAAGAGAATTTAAAGCTAAGTACCTTATATATACTACTACTACCTTTTATACTTATACTTCTTACTATAGTACTATTAGCTTACTTATACCTATACCTATACCTAAACCTATAGTTATAGCTTTAGCTACTTCTTTAGCTATTACTACTACTACTAATACTACTACTACTACTACTACTACTACTACTACTACTACTACTACTACTACTACTACTACTACTACTACTACTACTACTACTACTACTACTACTACTACTACTACTACTACTACTACTACTACTACTACTACTACTACTACTACTACTACTACTACTACTACTACTACTATTTCTACCTACTTCTACGCCTTTTATCTCTATTCTAGGTACTTCTATACTAGGTATATATAGAGTAATTCTCTATATATACTATATAAATATACTACTAGTAAGTAGCTTAGTTATACTATATATAGATAATACTACTACTAGCTACTATAGTAAGTACTACTAGTATTATATCTTTAGGTACTCTTACTATTTTCTATAGGTTTTCTTTTAAATAGAGTATATAAATAGTAGACTAATTACTTATAGGCTACTTACTCTTAAGCTACTTAGAATAGTACTAGTAGAGAAGGTTATTACCTCTAGTAAAGTAATAACTTTAGTAAGTAACTTTATTTTTATTTATAATAGTAGCTAATAAGTATATAGTAGAGTACTAACCTATATACTTCTATTTAGGTAGTAAAAAGCCTACTTATAGAAAGGTACCTATTTTAAGTACTCTTTATAAGTAGTTTCTTTAAGCTACTAAAACTTATAAAGAAAGAGTTATCTTCTTTATTTATAGCTAATTTATATTTATAAGCTTCTTAGCTACTAGGTATATACTTAAAAGAGCTACTAGTAGTAGTTTAAAGAGGCTTATACCTATTTAGAGAGAAGGTTATCCTCTTTAGTAATTCTAGAGCTTTTCTTTCTCTATTAATATACTCTTTTTTCTATAACTAATTCCTTCTTCTTTTAACTAATACTATATAAGTTTAAATATAATAAAAAGTACTTATAAGCTAATTTAGAAAGTACTTTTAAAGCCTATTAGCTAAAATCTTACTAGCTTTAAAGTAGGTTACTTAGAGATTTCTCTTAGTATATTCTTATTTTAACTATATATTTTAGATATCTATATAGCGCAGCTAGGTAGTAAGCTACTTACTTTCTTTAACTACTAATTAGATAGTTTATTAGTTATTATAGAAAATCTTCTATAGCACTTCTAAGTCTAGCTAAAGTTCTATTAGAAATTTTCTTAGAGCTACTAACTTCTTAGCTATATTCTCTAAAGTAAGTAATTTAGCTTTAGTAGTAGAATTTATTACTATTAATTAATATATAATATACCTTATAGGTAAGCTATATATATAAGTAAGCTATACACTTTTACTAAGACTATACTAAAACACTACTCCCCTACTAATACCTTAATAATAGCGCTAGCTAGATATATTAAAAGAAGCTTAGATATAGCTTATAGTTTAAGCGCTTAAAAGAAATATAAAGCTTCTTTTATAATATACTACAGCTATCTATAAGGTTTCTAAAACTATACTATATAACTAACACACTAGACAACCTTTACATACTAATACTATAGCTAACTTATAGAATCTAACTAATACTAAGAAGTAGGTAATTATTAAGTATATACTTAAGCTAGTTACGTAATAATTTCCCCTAAGGCTTATAGCTATAGCTAATATAGCTAATTCTTTACGCGCTAAGTGTAATCTAGGCTAAATTAGCATAAACTAGCCTAGTATATTTATTAAGCGCTAACTAGAGCTTATAGTAAAGTTTAATTAAAAATACAACTATAAGAGAGCCTTCTGCAAGAATTCTAAGGTAATCTAGAGCTAGTTTAGCCTAGTAGCTAATATTAAAGCTAAGTATAGTATTTAGAATAATATAACTTATAACTTTAATAAGGCTAGCTTTATAATAGGTATTATATTAATAGAGGTAGTTATTATAGCTTTAGAGTAATAAGAATAGCTAAAGGTAGTCTAGCTAAGTAATAGGGAGTATATAACAGTTATATAGGGCGTTAATGCTAAAGGTTAAGCTATTCTACCTTTTATTATCTTTAAGGTATACTACTACCTCTCTATTAAAGTTATACTTTTAAGTAAAGCTTATAAGTACTATTTATATTAGTTCTTAGAGACAAGCGCTAGTATAGAAAGGTCTATAAGAGTTAGAGTTATTACCTAGTAAAATACTATAATAATAGAAAGTAATAATAAGTAGTATAGAGTAAACTATCTAGCTTAAGAGTTAAGGTTAAGATTCTAAAGATAAACTTAATTAACTAAGTTAAATATAAACTATAAAGGTTATATTTCTACTAACTATATACTTACTAGGAGATAATACTTATTAATAAGTAACTAGAGTTAGTCTAATAAGATATATAGCGTTACTTATTAATTAGTAATAATATATAATACTTATTAATAAGCAGGTTATATATATTATACTTATTAATAAGTATATTACGTAACTATATAAAAGAAGATTCTTCTAGGCTCTACTCTAGCTTATAGGTAAGAGCTCTAGTTAGCTACTTAATTACTGTACTACTTTGTCCGCATAGGATTATAATACTATTCTTCTTCTTCTTTAGGTTTGTTCTTAAACTACGTAACTAAGATCTAGGCCTATATAAAACTAAGCTTATTTCTATATCTAGTAACTAGTATATTAAGATATCTTCTTACACCTATAACCTTTAACTTAGTCTAGAAATTTATTAAGCTAACACTCCTACTAAAGTCCTTAATAACTATTATTTCTTTAAAGGCTATAAGTACTATATTATACTAAATACTATAAAGTGTCTAAAGTATACTAAGTATATAAAGGCTAAAAAGCCTTATATTAATATATTATAGAAGTTACTAGATTATACTTATAAAGAGTATAAAAAGAAGGTAGAAGAAGATAAGACTCTGTTAGTAACTATTATTACGCAGTTATTGCATAATAAAAAGATTCTAAAATAAGCTAAGAATTATATACAGTAAAAGGTGCTATGTATAGTAAATAAGATAGCTAAATTAGGTAAACTAGATCTTACTAAGAAGATAGATTATCTAGTAGTATTAATAGGCATATATGCCTTATCTATAACCTAGGCTACTCTTAGGCTTATTAAGAAGTTTATTATAAACTATAGTACCTTTATACTAATTAGTAGTAGTTTATAAGGTATATTAGAGGTTTTAATATATTTTCTAATTTTAGGTAACCTAACTATTTAACTAGGTATTAAATACCTTTCTTAGTTCTCTAATATATTATTATTTTTTTAACTTCCTACTTATTATTACTATTAGCTTAGTAGTAGAAGTCTTTCTAGATTAGCATTCTTAGATTAGTAGGTTCTAGTAGTAAAATATAGAACACTAGGTAAATCTTTAAATTCTTAGGTAGCTTAAGTTAATAGTTAACTAGGCTAATTTATTTAGAAATAAAAAATAGTCTAACCTTTACCTTATCTAGTTTTTTTATAACTTTTTATATTCTAAGATTTTTTATAAGAAGATAGACCTTATCTCTCTTCTTTAGCTAAGGTACTGTTTTTTATTTCTAGTTAATATATAAAATAGCTTATTTCTAAGCTTATATAATGTTTTAAAGTAATTTCTAGTATACTTTCTTTAGTCTAACTACTAAAGCTATTACTAATTCTGTTTAAATAGAGTAATTAATAGATTATATAAAGAGATTTAGGTATCTTCTATAGTTTATAAAGAATAGTATTATACCTATTACTTCTAATAACTTATTATTATATATAATTTATACTATAGGTAATAGCAAGACCTAGTTATCTTGTTTCTAGTTACTATAAATCTAAAGGTATATTTCTATAGTCTAGATTATTCTTTCTATCTATCTATCTGTCTGTAGATAATATGCTATAAATAGCTTTTTCTTAGTACCTAATATAGTTAGTATTATAGTTTAGTAGTTTAATATAAAAAGCTTTTCTCTATTACTAATAATTAACTTAGATATTCTATAGTAGTAAATAATCTAATTAATAAATACTATAGCTAGCTGCTATACAGTATAGCTATGTTTAAATAGTATTATTTTAGTATACTTAGTAAATTAATCTACTATAATAAAGACTAAGTTATAAGTATATTCTATAATAGGGTCCTTAGAGGGTAGTAGCTGTATAATAAAATCTATTATAATATTTATCTATAGCACTGTTAGTAGTTCTATTACTTATACTTCTCTATACTTAGTATATATACTATACCTATTCTATTAGTACTATATATAGTTCTTAATAAACTTAGTAACCTTATTCTTTATATTAGAAAACTTATTATATTACTTAATAAGTTCTATAGTACAGGTAATACTAGAGTATCTATGTAGTATATTATTAGAAAAATCTTAAGATAACTTTCTTTTAAAGTTCCTCTAGTACTTGCTCTAGAATGTATTATTCCTGCTAAACTTATATTACTAGGTTAAGCTGCTGTGTTAGTTCTAATAACCTATCCTTATTAACTCTAAGAATAGTAAACTTATTAATTATCTTTTTACCTATAAGGTTATAGCATTAGCTAAGCACGTTTACTCTGCTATTTTCTTTTCCTAGCATATATAGAATCTTAAACTTATACTAACTAAGCATTTCTAACTAGCGTACTTACTATTAGTTTAGAACCTTAGTAGTAGTAAAATATACTAAGTTCTTATAATCTATATAAATAGTAAGTTCTAAGCAGCTTTCTATATACACTCTCTAATATTATAATATATTAATAATAGCTATAAGCTTCTTATTATATATATTATAATATTCTTCTAGTACTATAAACTTTCTTAAGTAGTAGGTAATTAGGTGCTATTAGCTGTTTTATTCTTAAGTAATGCATACTCCTAATACTAAATCTAAGGCATCTATCTTAAGGTGTATAGGTTTACTACTTCTAAATATAATTAGTATAGAAGGCTCTATATATGCTTACTTAAGTAATTAGAAAGTATTCTCTTATACTTATTTCTACTTAAAGAGTATATTCTTCTATATAAGTTTTATAAGTAGTAAGGCCTTTATAGAGTAGTTCTTAATAAAGTATTAGTTAAAGTTAATAAACCTAAGAAATTCTTAAATTCTCTTAACTATAGTAGGTGTTAGCCAATTCTTTATAACCTAGATTTTCTTTTTACTTATCTTAACTCTATATCTTCCTATAATATAGCTAAGAAACTCTACTTCTTCCTTATACTATTTATACTTCTCTAGCTTTAGCCTAAGGTCTACTATTACTAAGTATTCTAATACTTATTATATATAAACCTTATATTCTTCTTATATCTTAGTATATACTAGAATATTATTAAGGTATACTACTACTATAATATCTAGGTATGCTTATAGTATATTATTACTTAATACCTAATATACTGCTAGTGTATTAGTTAGCCTAAATAGTATAATGTTAATAAGCTTGCAGTACGATACTTAGGTAATTAAATAATTAATTAGTGCCTATCTATCTAGACGTAACAACTGTTTATATACAAAGGAGATATTGTTAGTTACATAACCCTAGAATCGAGCTTGTAGGTAGTAGCAGGTCTGCTCAACTGTAGTTAGCTTAACTACTAAGCTTCTTAAGGGTTGGCTATAAGCTTAGGCGCACAGGCTTATACTTTAGGTAATACCTAGCTCTAATGCGCTAACGCCTTACTTAGCCTAGCAGCAAGCTAGCAGCTTGCTTGTGCAACATATAACTATATACTTATAATAACTATAATAGGTTCTAAATACTATTTTCTATTCTTTACCTTTCTTTATATATATAAGGTTATACACTCTATATAAGTTAAGTATAGTAAAGAACTTTACTTCTAATAACTAGTTCTATAACTTAGATATACTAGGTAGTAGATAATAATTCTTAATAGTAATATTATTTAACTTCTAGTAGTTAATGTGGGGTCTTAGCTTACTATCTTTCTTTAGTATAAACAGAATAGAGAATTCTGCTAGGAATTTAGATTTTCTAATAAATCCTTTTATAAGGTTCTTCTTAATATACTTATATAATATCTTAAGCTCTTTCTTAGATAACTAGTATACAGGCCTAAAGAGTAGTTCTTTTCCTTTCTTAAGTTTAATTTTATAATTCTAAGGTTAATGCTTAGGTAGCACTTTTATAGATAACTCTTCTTTAAATATCTAGGTATACTATTTATATATATCTAGTATACTAGAAGGTGTACTCTTATTCTTCTTAACTTTTATAGAAGGGCTATCTTTATCTATATATTTAACTACTCTATTTTAGTATATCTTATATATTAAAGAAATATTATTAATCTTCTTCTTATCTACTAGTTATAGCATATACTATATAGGCTTTAATATATTAGTGCTTATTAGAGCTAAGATAACTAGACAAAATTAGTCTAGGTGTAAAAGAGTTAATTAAGTTCTTTATTTTATTCCTATAGTAAAAGGGTGCAACTATATACATATTTTACCCCAAGGCTAGTCCTTAATTAGAGTAGGGCTAATTAATTTTTCTTATCTATTAATCTAATCTCTCTAATCTGCCTATATTACTGTTAATAATTACGTAATTATTAACCTTTACTATAACACACCCCCTAGAGATCCTAGTCTTTAACTAGTATTCCTATATTAGTAGCTTTGTTATTACGCCCTATTAATTCTATTATAAAGGTTTTTTTAATTGCCCTGTGCGCTACATCTTTATATTTAGAGTCTAGAGAGAATTCTCTAATCTAGTTAGTAGGTAAATACTTATGTATAATAATAAATAATAATATATCTAATCTTTACTTTTCCCAATTCTTATTCTTATAATTCTTATCCTTTTACTTATAATCTATAAGCTAATCTTCTAATACTACTATTATTAACGTAAGTAATCTAATTCTCTTCTTTTAGTATACTATTAACGTTTAGTATTAGGCTCTTAATTACTATACCTTTAGTATAATTCTAATTAATATGCCTTCTAAGCTCCTAAAAACTCCCTCTAAGCATCTAATTAGTAATCTAAGCCTGCTTAAAGGTTATACTCCTTCTAAGAAGATTAAGACTAAGCTTACTCTATTACCTACTCTTAATCTACGCTAATCTACTTAATCTAGTAGGATTTTAACTAATTCTAACTATCTAATAATAGTTTCTTCTAGATTAGAAGATAAAGATAATAATAAGATTAATCTAAAGTTAATATTCTAGAAGTTCTAGTCTTAGACTGCTACTCCTATAAAGCAATCTACTACTACCCCTGCTAATTACTTACCTATAAGCAGAATTAAGATTAGTTCTTATTATAATTATTTATATACCTACTACTTAAAGCAGTTTATAGATAGTATTAGTAATAGTTATTATTATAATTATATTAACTATTAATTATATAAAGAGAGTAGCTAGTATATTAAGTATAATACTTATACTTATAGGCCTCTATAAGTAATTATAAGTCTTAGTTCTTTTTATCTAATTACTAATTCTTTAATTAGCTATAGTTCTCTCTATTCTCTAGCTTAGGCTGTAATTACTGCTATTAATAATAAGGCTAACAGAGTAAGAAATCTATCTTAATCTATTAATTTTTCTAATATATTTTAGGTTAAAGTTGTTTTTCTACTTATAGACACCTTGTTTAAGGCATATATATAGGTGTCTAAGAAGGCTAATCCTAATCTAGTTAATAAGAATAAGGTTATAATTAATTCTAATATTAATAACTTTAAGAGTAGTAAGAATAATTAGCAAAACATAACTAGTACTCTCTAGGGTTTAGCTATAGATTAGATTAATTAGGCTGCTTTATCTCCTGCTCCTGCTCTATCTAAGCAGAGTCTTAGATTAACTATAGATTAGGCTTTACTAGCTCTGTCTCCTAGTTAGTCTTATAATTAGAGTAGTTAGTTCTCTAGTTAAGCTAGTCCTACTTAGATTAGTTATAGTTAAGCCTCTTCTAATAATTCTTAGATTACTAATTATCTCTATTATTTAGCTGCTTAAGCTTAAAACTACAGGTTTGCTTATAATTAAGCTAGTACTTAGGCTTAAGCTCCTAGTTAGAGTTATTAATCTAAAACTAATATCTATAACCTAATTACTACTTATATAGTAGTAATTAATCTTCTTCTTATAGAGTTACTTAATTAATTAACTATATATTAATTAGTTACTCTCTTAGCCTTTCTTAACTAATTATCTATATTAATTATTTAGTCTCTTATAGATATAGATTCTGCTTAGTATATTAGTATATATAATATTATATTTATAAATTAATCTACTTTATTAACTCTATCTTCCTTAATTACTTTATCTTTATTAATAACCTTATATAGGTTAATTAGTTACTTAAACTTCTTGAACTATTAATAAGTAAGTAACTTAGTTAATCTATTAGCTAGCATGTTATTAGTTTCTAGATAACTAATCTAGATTAATCTCTTAGTATATTCTTACCTAAGCTATATGTTTTATATATCTACATACCTAAGATAAGTAGTAATCTATTAATTAGCCTCTACTACTAGTCTAATTGTTTAAAGGTTATTATACTATATATTCTATAAGTTGCTTATCTTAAGATTAAGCTTATTAAAGAACTGCCTAAGCGCAATTATTTTCTTAGTAACATACTTAAGAGTAAGAAGCTCTACCTTAGTTATAGAAGTAGTTACTATACTTTATCTAGTAGCTTTCTATAGAATTAGACCTTTAAAAAGTATAACTAGGTATCTATAAGATAATTATTTAGTTTCTAGATTATCTATAAAAGATATATCTCTATAGATTATTAGCTTAGCTCTGTTATAATTACTATATTAGATTTCTTCTAATCTTATTCTATATAGGTATATAATTACTCTATCTACTACTTTTTAATATTTATTACTAGAATTAGTTAGGAAATATAATAGCTTAGATACTATAAACGCAATATTAGGTTACAGTATAATTACTATATATAATATAGATCTAACCTTTTCTTACTATATTTTAATTTTCTTTTTAGTTACTTCTCTAGTGTTTTTAATTAGTTCTTCTAAGAGAAGTAGTGTTAGTAGAAATATACTATTTACTAATCTAAACTTCTTAGTAATCTTATTAATATATATATTATATATAAGAGTAATAGTCCTAAGCTCTCTATTATAGATTACTCTAATTTCTAGAAACTATTTGACTAGTCTCTAGTCTTAGATTTTATATTTTTCTATAATCTTATTTTATAAGAGCTTTATATCTATCTTATAGGTTTTAGAATAAATTAAGAGAATATTATCTATATAAAAGAGTATAATAATCTTCTTACTCTTATTATAGAATAGGTAGGGCTCTTCTTTACTTAATTATAGTTTAATTAATTAAAGTAACCTTAAGAGCTCTTTATACTAAAGAAGTAGTAATTCCTTTAATTTATATAGTGCTTAATTAAGCCTAATACAGTATCTACTCTTCTTAAATCCTTCTAGTATTTTATAGAGTACTAGATTATCTACTATAATTATAGCGTTAAGGAACACTCTAATAATATTATACTATCTTACTTCTAGATTAAATTAAGCTGTAATTAACATTACTGCTCTAAATAATTTAGCTGCTAGAGTTATAGCATAGGTAGATTAAAGAGAATTTATTTCTTATAAATCTCCTCTTATAATAATCTAAGCCTTACACTTAATAAAGTAGCTATCTTAATTAAATTTATAAGTCTATACCTACTTTAATAGTAATAGTTAATTCTTTACTTTAGATACTAGGATCTCTAACTAGGTACTCTTCTTAATTATCTAATTAATTTCTTTAGTTAAAGAGTCTATAAACAGAGTCTTTAGAGGGTGTTATAGAAGCTACTTCTATATATTTAGTAGTAGTAGGAGATTATCTTAATAAGAGCATAAAGTATAATCTAATTAATTAGATTTATTATTTAGCATAGCTGCTATAACTACTAGGTTTAGTATTTTGTAGCTAGATTATTTATTTTAGAACTAGTTAGTTTCTAGAAGATATATATATTTAAAGTTATCTATCTATTAATTTTCTTATAGATCTATAATTAATATATTAATACTTTCTTAGCTACTACTCTCTGGTTAATTATTATAATTCTTTCTTCTGCAGAGTAGTATATATATATTTATTAGTTAATCTATCTTAGATGCTATACCTCTAATTCTTTAACTTAACCTTTATATTAGTATATCCCTTACTATATCTAGAGTAATAGAAGTAGTGCTAGCAGAGCTAGTATTAGAATTAGTTAGGCACTCCTGCCTTAACTTATATAATCCTATCTAATTACTAGAATAAGATAAGCTAGCTCTTATAGGTATGTTTATATCCTATTAACTATCTATCTCTATATAATAACTTTAATTACCCCTACCTAGTGCACCTATCTCTAAATTAGTTAGTTTAGGTGTTTATTTTAGAGTTATAAGTCTAATATTTTTAGATTAGTCTATATAGATTTCTAGGTAATTACTAGCCTTATAAGCACTCTACGCAGTATCTATATCTAATATATTATAATCTAGAACTAGGCTAGTCTCTATATTATTTAATAGAGGCATATTACCCCTAAGCTATTACTTAGTAGCTAATCTATCTGTCTTAGATTGTGTTTAATTTCTAAGGTTAGGTATATTAATATCCTAGCCTAGATTAGCTAGTTCTCTGTTATAAAGGATATTAGCAAGTTTAGTTACTTAATCTTTAGGTATTTCTTTGTCCTTCTTCCTTTTATAGAATAGAGATTTGTTAAAATTAATATTTCTAGTAATTATTACTTAATTAATTAATAGGACCTATATTTTATAGATATTAGAGGCCTAATAGCTAACTAGATATCTAATATATCTCTATAGATTAACTTTATATCTATATTTATCTTACTCTACTACTTAATCTCTTTTAAGGGGATATACTCTGCAGCTATAGGTATATATACTACTCTAGTCTAGTTATAGATTAGCTATTTAGTACCTAATCTAGGCTGGTTTATACTATCTAAAGTACTATCTAAACTAGTTATCTAGTACCTTATTAGGTAATCTAAAACTATAGATTACTATAGAACTTATCCTGTGTAGATATATAGCAGTATCTATAATCTTAGGCTATAGCTAAGAGAGAAGATTAGCACCTATTCTTATCTTAATAGATTTAGTAATTAGCTCTTTTTCTACTCTCTCTACTAATCTATTTAGTTTATACGTATAAGAAGGAGAAGTAAGTATCTTTATCCTCTTCTAATCTGCCTATTCTTTATAGCGTAATTAACCTCTCTATAGTCTAGTAGCTACATTATTATTCTAATAGATTTTAATAATACTTAGTTAATACTTTCTTCTAACCTATTTCTTAAATAGTTAAATAACTCTTATAATCTTATCTAAAGTCTTAGACTACAGGTTATAATTAAAGAGCTTTCCTAAGTAGTTTTTCTTAATAATTATAGTCTATTCTTTATTAAGCCTTTCTATTAGTATATTAAATAGATTCTATAATATTCTATAAAATAGCCTTAGTAATTACTTTCTAGGCTGCCTTAATATAACTTAGATAGAGTAGGTAGTTATATACTCTTAGCACTTAATCCTCTTTATTCTATTAATATAAACGTTCTAAGCAGCTTATACTAATAATTATAGTGCTTACTATTCTAGGTAACCTAATTATTAATGCTATAGGTTCTTACTGTTTAACCTTTCTGCAGGTTTAGATAATCTTAATATAGCATACACACTAAAGAAAAAGTAAAAGTTAATCTTATTATATTTAATAAAGGTAAGATTATAAGTAGTATATAGCTTAGCTATAATAATATTATCTTTAATTATTCTATGCCTAAGAGTATTATCTAATTTAAGATACTATATGCCTGCTTATTTAAGGTAAGCTTTAGATATAATATTTATATAGAATTCTTTAATAACTTTAATATTCTTAAGTATAAGATCTTTAGTCTTTAGTCTGTTTTTTCTATTTAGGATTTCTTTAAGAATATAATTTCCTAATTCTAAGATAGGCAGTAATTAAGTACCTGTATTAATAGTTTTCCTTAGATTAGACTGTTTAAAAGTCTCTAGTATTAGAAGTAATTAATTATTTACTAAGTAGACTGCTTTTTTACTATTAAGAATAGTGCTTATTAATAAGGGATGTTTGTAGTCTATTATAGAATAGACTCTGCCTAATTTAGGTTAAAATTAGGATAGATTAATAACTACTACTAAAATTAAGCTAGGATATTTAGCTAAAGATAATATATCCCCTAATAATCTAGTCTTCTATTTAGCTTCTTTAATTTATTTCTTAAGCTTACTTTATTCTAAGTTATTAAGTCTCTTTTTAATTTTAGATTTATTAAAGTTAAATAGAGATATCTTTAGTAATCTAGAAAGAGAAGATCTAGTAATTATAGTTTAAAGTCTATAGTAATTAATAGAGTCCTAAGTATAGAGTCCTTTAGGTTTGCATAGACAGCATTTCTAGTTTAATTCTGTTTTTTCTTTAGTTTTATCCTAATTAGAGCTTCTACCTAGAGTTGTAAGAGCTGTGTTTCCTTTACTTCTAGCTAAGCTAATAGCTTATTCTTAGAGTATTAATATAAAGACCTTAGATAGATTATTTATATCTATTAATTAATAACTAAAAGCTATATCTATAATTATTTACTGCCTTATTAAGTAAGACTATTCTAGAGTAAGCCTAGGAGTAATTATATTAAGAAAGTTAGTAAGAGTAAGTTATTCTTTAATCTTAGTAATCTTAAATGCCTAAGCTTTTCTATAGAGTACTTACTACTTATTAAACTACTTATCTAGTAAGATCTAGCCTAATTAGGCTTTTTTAAGGTAAGTATAGTATTACTGCCTAACTAGATATATAGTATTGCTATTAGTTAGTACTAGGTTATTCTTTAGAATTTAGATTAGAGCCTGCAGAGTTAATTCTTAGGAATTAAGTATCTTTATTAATACTAGAGCTATAAGATTAGCTAATACTGTTTTATAAATCTAATCTTAAATATTACTAAGCTTTATAGCTAATCTTATCTACCTTAAGGTTATAACCTTGTATTTTTAGACTTCTTTAGAGTAATCTCTAATTACTAATTTATATACCTCTATTCTAAGGATGTACTGTTCTTAATTAGTAGTAACGCTTAGCTTATCTTTATTACTATTTTCTAAGAGGTTTCTAGAGACTAGCTTTAGAAGGAGAGTTAGATACTCTAGCTTTTATTTATTAATTACTATAACTGTTTTACTATCTAGACTAATCTAATTCTATACTGCCTTGTCTCTTATATAGAGTTTAAGCTAAGCAAACTAGTAGAGCTAATCTAATTAGCTTTTAAGTAGGACCTAGCTAGTTAAGAGTTAGGAATTAGATTCTATTATCTAACTATTAAGAAGGGTTGTATTTAAAAGTATATAATTAATTCTATTTAGCTTTTTAGCTATGCAGAGTACGCAGAGAAATCCACTATATAGTCTTTATAATGCTAGGCTTATAACTATTAGAGCTAAGATAACTAGATAAGATTAGTCTAGGTATAAAAGAGTTAATTAAGTTCCTTATTTTATTTCTATAGTAAAAGAGTGTAACTATATATATATTTTACCCTTAGGCTAGTTCTTAATTAGAGTAGAGCTAATTAATTATCCTTATCTATTAATCTAATCTCTCTAATCCGCCTATATTACTATTAATAATTACGTAATTATTAACCTTTACTACAACAGTACTATATTTATATTATCTTAATAAAAGTCTTTTCTATATCTAGTCTATCTCTCGATTATACTTTTATAACTAGAGAAGTTCTAGTATAATATTATATATAGCCTTTATAAAGATATCTAGAGTTAGTTTCTTATAGTGCCTCTATATTTCTAAAAGAGCTACTATTACTTTATTTATAAAATATAGCTCTTTTAGTATTAATTCTCTATTAGCTACTTAGAGTAAATAGGCGTGTTTCTTTATACGTAGTATAAGACCTGCTTAGTATATTACCATCTAGAATATATAGTTTACTTATACTTCTAAGTCTAAGAGCGCTAATAATACTACTCTATTTAACTTAATAAGTAGTCTAATAAGTAAGCTATCTCTAATAGTATTAAGAGATTACTTAGTAGAGCACTCTTTTAGCACTTACTTAAAAAAGTCTTCTTATTACTAAATTTATAGATAATCTTACTGCCTTTATATAGCTTATAGTTTAGGTAAAGATAATACTACTAATATAGGTTATAGTAGGAGCTGTTAATAACTAATTATATATATATAATTTTCTAATAGTTATCTATACCTAGAAAGTATAACTTAGAATACTTATTCTAGAGGTATATTTTATATATATTATTCTTATAATTATACTATTATTTTCTATATATAGTACTAGAAGTTAGAAACTATTTCTTCTTAAGTTTTTCTAATTTATATATATAATAGGCGTTATATACACATAATATCTATAATAGCTTTCTATAATTTAGATTTTAGTAGTCTAAGGTATACTCTAGTTATAGGTTTAGAAGTAACACTAGCTTC
Organism: Sclerotiophoma versabilis; assembly: GCA_012274445.1. Taxonomy (NCBI): domain Eukaryota; kingdom Fungi; phylum Ascomycota; class Dothideomycetes; order Pleosporales; family Didymellaceae; genus Sclerotiophoma; species Sclerotiophoma versabilis. The sequence goes on from JAAROD010000093.1 coordinate 1,601,139, forward strand.
TTATTAAAGTTAGGCTTATTTCTACTTTAGTTGTTTTTTACTTATTACTTAAGCTCCTATTATATAGCATAGTTACTAGTACTAAGTTTATTAAAGTTATACTTCTACTAATTCTATTAGAATTTACTTAGGTTATTAACCTGTTATTATCCTGCGTAAGTTTAGAGTGCTATTTATTATAGTTTCTTATTAATACTCTTAGTAATCTAATTACAGTTCTTCTAGAAGGTAGTATTATTATCTTGGAACTCTTAATATACTAATTCTATTTCTATATACTTATTAAACTTACGCATATCTATATTATACTAACTTTCTTTAGTATTAAAGGCGTAGATAATACCTCTATTTACTTCTTATCCAGTAGTATTACGTAGTTACTAAGATACAGTAGGCTACTTATACCTGTACACTTTTAGTTCTTATTTATATATCTCTCCTATTTATTCTAATAGTTATCCTGCTAGGTTCTGTAAGTGTTTCTATTATTTATCTAACTTTTAGTATAGTATAGGTGCTTAGCTTTAGACATTCTATATATTCTTATTAGATAGTTTAATATAATTATTATTAAATCTAGTCTTAGAGTCTTCTATAAGACGTTCTATATTATTAGTAAGAACTTCTTATTTATTACTAGTATCTATATTCTTATAGGTAAGTATATTAAGTTATTAAACTACTTTGTTTTTTAATTAATAATTCTTAGTATAATAGCCTTACTTACTATATCTATTACAAGTTATACTAGACTTATTCTTTCTATTACTACTCTTGTTTTTCTAATTCTATTATAGTTCTAGTCTCTTATTAATATTAGACAGGTCTATAGCTTCTAGTCTATAGTAACTACTACTAGTACTACTATATATACAGTATCTAGTATTTAACTAATAGTAGTTATTTTCTTAGTTTCCTTAATTAAGGTTATTACGCTATAGGTTACGTAGTAGTAGGCGTTATTCTATAGGTATAATATATATTTATAGATTATTTCTAAGTTCCTACTAAAGCTTATAAACCTTAATATTAATACTAAAAGTCTTATTAACTAGGTTATTAAAGTTATTAGTACTTAAAGTAGTATATATAAGTTCTTTCTTAACTTTAGGCTTTAGTTCTTATTAGAATATAGTTATTAATGCTATATTATCCTATCTAGTAAACGCAGCTAGCTGCTAGAAATTAGTAGCATAGTTAGCAGCAGATTATTCCTAATAAATATATTAGATATTATAATATATAATTACTAGTTTATTTAAGACTCTAAATACAGGTTATATCTATTCCTTAAACAGGTTAAAGTCTTTAAACTAAGAGTTAATTACTATTAAGTCTTTATTAGCGTAGTAGTGTTAGAGAAAGAGTTTAATTTAGGTAAAAGCCTTATCTTGTATAAAACTAGTAATAAGAGTAACTTATTTTTCCTTAGTAATATCTTCTCTTTAAAATATAAAGAAGAGGTCTTACTATATAAGCTAGTTCTCTAGTTTATATTATTTACTATAGTAGAGGTTAGGTTTAGTATTACTAACTCTAGGGCGTATAGCTAGTATTTATTCTATCTTAATATTATTATTAGATTATTAAGTTTAAAAGCTACTAGAGGTAGTATAGGTTCCTAAAGTAGTACTTATCTTTAGAGGTATTTAAAGTATTAAAGTTATACTTTTAAGTAAAGCTTATAAGCACTATTTATATTAGTTCTTAGAGATAAGCGCTAGTATAGAAAGGTCTATAAGGGTTTAGGTTATTACCTAGTAAAATACTATAATAATAGAGGGTAATAATAAGTAGTATAGAGTAAACTATCTAGCTTAAGAGTAAGAGTTAAGATTCTAAAGATAAACTTAATTAACTAAGTTAAATACAAACTATAAAGGTTATATTTCTACTAACTATATACTTGCTAGAAGATAATACTTATTAATAAGTAACTAGAGTTAGTCTAATAAGATATATAGCGTTGCTTATTAATAAGTAATAATATATAATACTTATTAATAAGTAGGTTATATATATTATACTTATTAATAAGCATGTTATATAACTATATAAAGAGAGATTCTTCTAGGCTCTGCCCTAGCTTATAGGTAAAAGCTCTAGTTAGCTACTTAATTACTGTGCTGCTTTATCTATATAGAATTATAACACTCTCTTTCTAGTATAAAGAGAGAGACCTACTATAGAATTAGAAAATTAGAGTCTCTAATAATAGCTAGACTACTAATAAGCTTAGTCTAGACTAGCTAAAGTACTTTAATATATATATAAAGAAGTATACTATTAGCACCTACTATCTACTAGTTATTAATAGCTATAAGAGCTATAACTTACTTATATTCTAGTAATACTATAAGAATAATAAGATTATTACTACCTATATACCTTCTTACTTATTATACCTTCTATAGCCTCTTAATATAGATTGTTTTACCTCTTTAAAGAAGGCGTATAGGTACTAAGCTAAAAACCTTATCTATAACTAGATTAACTATATTATAAAGGTTAAGTTTCTACTATACTTTATAGCAGCCTTTAAGGCTTTATTTACCTCTAGTAATATCTAAGAAGAGTTCTAAGAGGCTAGACTAGTCCTATTTAACCTAGAATAGGTTATATTAACTCTTAATATAAAGCTGCGCACTCTATTACTATAACTCTCTATTAATAATATACTCTAGTAGTTATAGACCTCTAGTAATACTTTAGAACTTAGGTTATAATTAATGCTTATAAAGATAAGAATTTAGAGGTATATAGATAGCTTACCTACCTTTATAGTTAAGGCGTTTAAGAAGGTCTTAAAGAAAGTAGTAATAATTGCGTATAAGCTAGTATTAGTATAATAGAAGATTACTAAGCTTTAAGTAGTAAATAAGGCTACCTTATACTAGAAATTATATAAGAGGAAGTAAATTAAGGTAGAAGAGACTCTTATAGTTAAAAAGGGCTAGTAGATAACTACTCTTAAGAAGTTTAGAGCGCGTAGTAATAGTAAGAAGTAGAAGAAGAGAGTACGCGCTAAAGAGGCTAAGTTCTTCTAATAATACTATAGATAGTGCAGAGAGACTAGGCATAATATATAAATATATAAGAATAAAGTAAAAGAGGTTTCTAAGTAATATTAGAAGTTATTCTACTCTATGCAGCGTTAAAGTAGGTTATTATAGGCTATAATAGAGTAGGTTTTAGTATAGTCTTAGTAAAAGTGTATAGCTTACCTATATGCGTAGCTTACCTATAAGGTATATTAGCTTTTTAGATATATAGACTACTAAAAAGCTATATAATATAGCTCTAGAATAATTATTATATCTTATAATTATTAGTAAATAACGCATTACTATATATAAGTAGTTAACTACCTTTATAAGTACTATACCTTATACCTAGGTACTTAATTTAATATAGATAAGTAATAACCTAAGTAGCTGCTTTAAAGTAAGCTACTTTTAGACTTATTAAATAATTAAATAGTTAAGAGGTAGTAAATACTATATCTAGTTAGATTATAATTACTATATAGAGTATAGATTTAATATATTTTTAAAATACTTTAATTTCTTACTTTAAAGCTTCTCTATTATATTTAAGTAGCTCTTCTACTAGAAATATAATACTTAAACAGAACCTATTCTCTAAAATATTAAATTTAGTAGTAAGCTTATTGATATAGGTAATATATATAAGAGTTATTATATAGGCCTCTTAGTCTCTAATTATTTAAACGCCTAGGAACTATTTAGCTACTCTATAATTATTAATTTAATATTTACTTATTAATAAGCTTATTAGCTATTTAGTAGCTACTTAGTTATTATAATAGTAGGTAAGAAGTATATTATTAATATAAAAGAGTAGTTCTATCTTCTACTTAGTATTATAGAAGAGGTAAGGCTTCTTTTTTAATACTATAAGACTAAGTATCTAAAGTATACTAAAGAGCTTTTTATACTATAGAACTAGTAAATTATATAGCCTATATAGAGCTTATAATAGTAAGATAACCTACTTAGGTTTCTTAAATCTATCTAGTAATTTATAGAGAGCTTAAGGTTAGTTCTAGTAGCTTATATTAAGAAACACGCTAACTATATTATACTAATAGAGCTTTAGGTTAAATTAGGCTATAATTACTACTATAGTCTAAAATAATTTAGAAGTAAGTATTATAGAATAGATTAAGATAACTAAATCTTTAGCTTAAAGGTCTCTTTATATATAGATCTAAGCCTTATACTTAATAAAGTATTTATTTTAGTCTAGTTTATAAGCAAAGACCTATTTAAGTAGTAGCGGCCTTATTAAGGTACTTAATTAGTTTACTTCTACTTATATCTTCTTTTCTATAAGTATTACTATTTCTTTCTTATAAGCCTAATAGAAAAAAGTACTTAATAGGTAGTAAGTAAGATTCTTCTACTTTTCTAGTAGTAAAGAAAGCTTATTACTATATACTAGAGGCTCTATTTAGGTAACTTACTTTTCTTTTTATAAAGTAAAGGTAATAATTACTATATATATAGTAATAAGCTCTTTTTTTAACTTCTATATTTATTTATATAATTAAATAAAGGTTAGATTTACTATAAGTACCTATATTACTATATTAAGCTTATTCTAAAGTACTAGCCTAATTTATTATTATTAGTAAGCTTATTATACTTATAGTCTAGTACTTTATAGCTTTACCTTATTAGTAGGCTTTAGGTTCTCTACTAATATATATATCTTCTACTTACTTTATTTACTTATATTATTTTTTAAGAAGGTATTAGAATATTTTAGTAAAATAGGTTTTAGGAAATCTTTAGAATTCTTAATATCTACTAGCTTACTCTCTTCTTTAATAGTTAAGTATACTTTCTATAAGCTACTAGTTAGCTTCTTTATATTAAGAGCTTCTCTACCTATACTTAACTAATCTAGTTTAGGTATTTAGTTAGAGAATAGTAAACCTATTTCTTAGTTTTATTCTATATAAATTTCTAGTAGCTTACTAGCTAAGCTTACTATATATATAGTATTTATTTTAAAGAATCCCTTACTACTAAACTAGCCTTCTAGTAATTAAAGTTCTCTTTAAGTACTACCTCTAAGCTATTACTTAGTAGATAAGCTAATTAATAGGTCTAATTTAATAGAAAGCTTAATTACTTCTTTTATATTTATTATCTTACTAGCTTTATAGATTATATCTATAACTACTTCTACTTTTTTAACTAAAAAGGCTATTAACTTATTTAATTTATTATAAAAGAGCTCTTTATTAAAGACTATATTATATATTATAATTACCTAGTTAAGTTTAGAGACCTATATTAAGTATAGATTAGAAGCTTAGTAACTAACTAGGTATCTAATATAGCCTCTTAGAGTAACTTTAGAGTAGTTCTCTTAATATACCTAGCTACTTAATTTCTATTAAAGAGATATACTTAGTAGCTATACATGTATATTCTACTCTAATTAGGTCTTAGATTAGCTATAAGTACTCTTATCTACTTAGGTTTATACTAGTAGAAATATTAGGTAAACTAGAAATTAAGCTTTTTATTTAGGCTATATAGCTAATTTAAGTAAGTTAAATTTATATTATAGAGCTATATTACTATAGTAATAACTTCTAGCTAGAGATTCTTAAGTAGATTTATACTACTTCTTATCTTAATAGATTTAGTAATTATTTTCTATTTTACTTTTTCTACTACTTTATTTAGCTTATATATATATAAGAGATTATACTTAATATCTATCTTCTTATTAAGTACCTAGTATTATATTTAGAGCTTTCTTACTATAAAAGAGTAGCTATATTATTATCTTAGCTTATTCTATAGATATAGAGCTTATACTAGGTTTATACCTAGTTTAAGAAGCTTATAAGTATATATAGAATTTTAATTTAAGTTTTTTTTTACAATATATATAAAAAGAGCTTTCTACTATAGTAGTTCTTAATTAAAAGTATCTATAATTTATTACTTCTCTCTATAGGTATATTAAATAGATCTTAGCTAATTCTTTAAAAGAGTTTAGTAGGCTTTTTTTACTTCTAGTAGAAAACTACTTACTTAGTATAAGTTATTATATAAATCTTATAATCTTTTTAGAGTAAACTATTAATATATATACTGCACACTTATTATATAAGAGTTTAGAAAGCCTTTAGGCCTAAATAACCTACTTTAGTATACTAAAGATACTTAGTAGAGCTTTATAGGTAGAATTTATATAATTATTTTATTACTATATTAAGAATTAGAGAGTAGTAAGAAAGTAGCTTATATTTAAACAAAGTAAGGTTATAAGTATAATTAAGACTAGTATATATAATACTTCTATTTAAATTATTAATATTATCTACTCTAAGTAAGCTATTTAGCTTTAAGTACTAAACTTCTTTTATCTAGAAGTATACTTTAGAAATACTATTAATATAGAAACCTTCTACTACTATAATACTTTTAAAGAGTAAATCTTCTATATATAGGCTGCGCTTTCTATATAATATATTTTTAAATAAATAAGCTTTTTATTCTATTATAAAGAATACCTAGGTACTTACCTTTACTATTATAGTAGAATTAGCTAGGTAGAAGAATCTATGTATAAACTAATCTGCGCTATTAACTAAATACATAGCTATTTTATTATTAAAAACTATACTATTTAAGAGTAGATAAGTATTAAAATCTATAAGGTTATAAACCTTAAGTTTCTTAGCTAGATTACTTAATTATATTATTTTTAGATTAATTAGAGTAGCCTATATATTACTTAGAAACTAATTCTTAAGTAGTATACTATTTACTAGTAGAGCTATTATTACTAATAGAGTATTTAAGGTCTAATTAAACTGCTTAAATACTCTTCTAGTATCTATATACTTTCTATTTTTAAGCCTTTAGAAAGTATTCTTATATTAATCTTTACTTATAAAGATAGGTAGTAAAGAGCTCTCTTTAACTACTATTTTTATAAATTAGTAAATAGTTAGTTTCTACTTATAAGTTCTTCTATTTTATCTATAAGAGTAGGTATACCTTCTTAAGCTTTTAGAGTTACTTATAGGTACTTCTTAAGAAGAATCTATTTAATTTCTTAATATTATAAATACTTCTAGATTATTCTTTTCTACTCTTATAGTATACTTATAGTTTAAACTACTAAAGACTTTACTTACCTAGTCTAAATTAAGCGTTTTAAGCTCTAGAATACTATTCTAGATAATCCTTTAGTTTATAGTATAAGCTTACTCTAAAGTAATTCTATAGCTTAAGGTATCTAAGAAATTCTATATAGTAAGTAGCTTTTTTACTTTAGTAACCTTATATAACTTAGCTCTTATATAGAGGTAAGACTACTTCTAATACTAGTTCTATAAAGTAGCTTAACTTTATTTAGCTACTCTAAGGTATTATTTATACTTAGCTCTTACCTAGTTCTAGGTACTAATATCTATTAGAGTAAGCTCTTTCTTAAGTACTTAGATAAGTACTTAGAGTATTATTATATTATTAGTAATAAGCTTTACTATTACTAGTAAGAGAATTACTAGTAATACTATAGTATTAACTAAGTTTTAGAGCTTTTATAAGTACTCTGCCTTAGCTACCTACTTACTTAATCTAACTTTATATATAGTAAGCTTTTAGTTATATATTTCTAGGCTTAATATACCTCTAGAAGTATTATAATTAATTAGTTAAGTACTTAAACTTTAGGTAAAGTAAGCTAGTAGATAATTAAGAGTAATTAAGCTTATAGTAGGCAGCTAAGAAGCTTTATTATATATACCTAGAGTATCTAGAGTATCTAAAGTATCTAGAGTATCTAAAGTATCTAGAGTATATATCTAGAGTATCTAAAGTATATTTACTTCTATACTTTAATTAGGTTACTTTAGTACTTAACTACTAAGTAGCTTTATAAAAGCTTAAAGGCTTACTTAATAAAGCTATATAACTAAGCTACTTCTTAGAAGCCTATAAGCTTATTAAGTAAAATTATATAACTTCTAAATTTTCTTTATATATAATTAATATTTTAGATATAAATCAAATAGAACTAATTAAATACTATTAATTACCTAAGTATAGTTCTATAAGCTTAATTATAGTTTCTAAGGTAGTACTTATCTTAAAAGTATTTAATATATTAAAGGTATAGTTTTAAGTAAAGCTTTTAAGTACTATTTATATTAGTTTTTAAAGATAAGTATAGGTATAGAAGAGTCTATAAGAGGTTAGGTTATTACCTAGTAAAATACTATAATAATAGAAAGTAATAATAAGTAATATTAAGTAGACTATCTAGCTTAAAAGTTAGGTTAAGATTTTAAAGATAAACTTAATTAACTAAGTTAAATATAATACTATAAAAGTAGTATTTCTACTTACTATATACTTACTAAGAGATAGTACTTATTAATAAGTAACTAGAGTTAGTCTAATAAAATATATAACATTGCTTACTAATAAGTAATAATATATAACGCTTGTTAATAAGCATGTTACGTGACTATATAAATAGAGATCCTTCCTAACTCTGCCTCTGGTTCTTGAGTAAGGGCTCTGGTTGGCTACTTAATCACTGTGCCGCTTCGCCCGCACAGGATCGTAACAGGTGCGTAACTTGCTTGTATGCGCGACTTGCTTATAAAACACGTTAAGGGAAACAGCGACACTTGTAATCCACACTATGTACTGTATCACGTCTTAGAGGCTACTAGTCTTGAGGCCTGATGTATGCAGTGTTACTGCGAAGTTACTGCGAAGTCACAATGCCGAATTCGAGGTGCTTGCACCAGCCCTGTTTGCAATGGTGACAGTAAACAACAGCGAAATTATGCAACATCGCAATGAAAGCTGAACGGCATTTGGTCTCACTGCGTACTGTGGACATCACTGGCAGTAATGATGATAGAACAAGCTGAGAATGATGCACATATATATGTGACAGCACCTTCAGATCCATCATTCTTGAAGCGGCACTTGTTGTGTTAAGGTTGATTCGAATCTATTATCAGGGATCCTCGCACACTTACTCCGCCCCTCCAGCTCACAAAAAAGCTGAGACGCGCCCTATATCCCGCAATTAAAACAGTGATTTTTGAACCCAGTGATGCAGACAACGTGGTGATGATGACCCGTGCTACCGGTAGGTTTTGGGGGGGGGGGGGGGGGGGGGCTGCAGGCTAACGGACGCAAGTCCTTGCTAGCCATGGAGCAGGAGGTCGTACGCGCTTGGGCTTTTGTTGTGGCAGAAGATATTGTGAAAACTGCTATGAGCCTGCCGCGTCTGTCAAGGCAAGGAGTCCCTCAACTCGTTCTTGGCGTTAACCGCAGATTTGATACCCGAGTCTGACGTTGAAATCTATTCCTGGAGGCTCTTGGCGTAATCGATGTGCTTTATCCAAGTCACAGGAAGCACAAATACTGGCGCCGTAGGAGTCTCGGAGTCTCGAACGTGGTTCACAGACTGCGAGCTGAACGTCAGCAACAGTTACACGGTGGTTCACTATTGTCCGAAGTCCTTTTTAGACTGATAACATCGTCTTCTAGGATACACTTTACGCATCGTTTACTTTTCCGAACATGAGTGCCTACTCAGGAAGTAAGCTCGCACTCATGCAGCTGATTGAATACCTGGACATCAAGAAGCCAGACCTCCGTGTCTTCACTGTGCATCCTGGAATTGTGGCTGAGACTGAAACGAACCGGTAGCCGACGTCTCAATGCCATTTGCAAAGTACAAGAGCATACAGATCGGGGGGCTATCTATCTTGCCCAGGAGAAGTTTGACTACCTCTGAGATGGTTTGTCAGCGTCGATATCAAGTCTGCATGTAGTCATTCGAGACTCGGGTTGACAGCGATGCAAGGGACGTAACAAAGATGGAAATTAAAAAAACACAGGCCACTCAAAACTGCTTTTCTTAGTACAAAGCTTGGATCAGATGGTCACCCATGGTCGCACTGAGGATATTCTGTGTGGGTAGGATTGGCTTCCGGGAATTGTGTCATGGCTGGATGCACTGGCTACGTAGTGAGATACTGCTGTAGTTTGTCCATTTTGACAAAACTTTAGTCATGCTTCGGTTGGCGAGAGGTCGAGTGAGCCTTCTAAGCGTGCTGTACAAGACCCTGAGCAAGTGACATCAAGTCAACAAGGTGCAGGTCTTCAACAGCGATCTGCGCACAGACTCTTACTCGAAACCTTCCATTGTCAAGGTGTTCTCGCAAATCTTCCGAGTTGGTTTAAGCTGCCGCTCAACACCGCTACTGCCCAACTTAGCGCAAAAATTAAGAACTTGAGAGGAACAACTTTGACGCGCTTATGTCTCGTAGCCTCCTTTATCTGCTCACCTGAGAATGCGTTCAGCGCGTCCGGTGTCTCTGCAGCAGTCTGCGTCGGAGTTTTCGCTTGACAACGGGCGCAGTGTGGCTCGTCCGTGCCGCCGACGGTGCCGCGCGCGGATCCGGGGCTCGTTTCAAATTCGAAACTTTCGCGACCAATCACTACGCGACTGCCACATCTTCAGCAAGCGAGGCTCAACTATCTGGATGTCGGTAGCCAAACAGTCAAGGGCCCTTGTCGCCAACTGTGTTCCTCAAGCTCAATTGCCAAGATGCAATGACTGGACCTGCGTGGCCGCCCATGTCCAGCATGGGGCTGTTTCACTTTGATCTCGAAAGCAGTGCAAGGTCGTAGCATGCAATTTGGGCCACTCGATCGCCACGTCGAGCTGATGCCAGCGCGATGCACCTTGATCCGTGCTGATTTGAGGTTCGTGACATGGGGCGACAATGGTTGCACAGTAGATTTTCGTTAGCGTGAGTTTTGTCCTGAGGTTCCCCTTCACCTTGAGTTCTTCCAGATTCCTCTCCAACTCCTCCCATTGTTCGTTATTGATATTATTGTCGAGCGAGAAGACTCGGAGCCTTACGGCAATCGGGATTGTTCCCTTCTTCATTCCCTACTTTCTACCTCTTATTAACTCTTACAACCAGCCGCTTGACGCGTGCTTCTCGACTGCTGGACAGCTCAAAACAGACAAGTTCTATCTACCAAAACAACATACAGATATCACATATCCCTACGAAAACGGAATGGCACTCCTTTCAGCAGAGCACCTGGCCGGTCCAGGGTACATCATTCTCAATGTCCAAAGGGGTCTCAACATCATTGCGCTTGCTTCAGTGGTCGCTAGCAGCATTGTCATGCTTGTCAAGACCTTCATTATTTCCAAGGTATGTTGAACATGGATTCCCGGGGAACTGAATCTGATCTGCTACAGTTCTTCTTCTTCGATGCCACAAGTCATGTGATCACCGCCATCGTTGGCCTGTTCCTCATCGTCTCTGAGTGCTCGCTCTTTCGCAACTTTTTCGCTCGCAACTGGCCTCTTCTCAGTCCTACTCATGGATTTGTGACTCTGGGCTGCGCCATGATGGTTCTCGGACTCAATATGTTGGGCAACATGAACAAAGAGGCTACAAGCCAGAAGTCGTTGACTCTGCCCTTCTGGAGGCTTTTGGTGGCGTCTGGTATCCTCGCTATCATCATTGGCTTTTTCAATGTGGTCGCTGTAAGTTCACCATCTACCCTCATAGTACCCAAAACACTGATAGTCCACAGAGTTATGTCTTCTGTGACCGTTCGCGAGGAATCACAGCCCGTCGTGTCCGCTCTCGTGGTGCTATGACACTGTCCGAAGTCGACGCTGAGTCTCAGCACTACGACTTCGACCCCAAGCATAAGGCCTTTACCATCAGCACGCACCACACCGGCAGCACTTCATCCCGCACACATATCGGACAGTCACCGCCAATGCGAAATGGCACACCACCTATGCGCATGGGAACACCACCAGCAATGGGCGCCCCTACACCGCGTGTTGACTGCGGCTCGCCTCAGATTGAGCCTCAGCAGCAATCGACTAACCGCCTTTCAACCTTTGCATTCAGTCCTATCTCGGCCTTCAAGAGCGTTAGAGGTTCCTTCTTGCCCTCATACCACAGCACTTCACCGCCCAAGCCAGGCTTCTTTGGCCATCGTCCCTCGTCTTCCATCTACTCGCGCACAACATACGGTGGCGAGCCCGCGAAGAAGAAGTTCTGGCAGCGCATGGCGAGGGAACAGGAGCCCGAGGTTCCTCGTGTGCCAGCTGAGATCTCGGGGCCGCTGAACATCAACCCTCAATTTGCGCACTTGGTCAAGCCTAACCTAGCACATCACCCTAGTGTTAGGAGGCCGGAGGTGGACTTTGATAAGATTTAAGAGCATCATGGGACTGGGGACGAGAAGCGCGAAGACCGTATATGATTGTTTATGATACCATTTTCTTTCTTGTCAAAATTGACCTCAAATATTGCATATTATAGCAAAGGCGTCAGTGGAATTACTTTTGCATAATGATAACTTGAATATCTTCAACATTGATCCAATTTCTCCCAGTGATGCCGTCTGGAGGAAAGTCAAGATTCAGTCATTCTGTCCTCGGAGAAATCCGTCCAATATTACTGTTGTACAAGATGCGGTGATTTACAGCTATATACACACCGGTTACACGGCGAATCGCCGAAACACCGTAACCGAGCCCACTTCTAGCGGCTTTGTCCATCCACCTCCAACCTCACACCCAGCGCTTAGTCCTCGTCTACAGGCATTTGGAAAGGATCAATCGCGTCTCCCTTAGGATCATACAGCTCCAGTTTCCTCCCATCATCCATAGTTAGACTCCATTCTTGCGTACTGTACAACCCTCCCCTGCCCTTCCTCTTACATCTGAGCCTCACATTGCCCTGCCTTTTCGTCCCCTTTACATTGAAGCTAATGTCGATTCTACCATGGACCTGATTTATCTCGCCGCTAATCCATGGATATTTGGACGCAAAATATATTTCGTCGCCAAGTTCTTCGCGCACGAGCGGGTTTGTGCGGAGCGCGTAAAGCGTCGAGGTCACGACAGAAGATTCTTGCTTTTGGTAGTTGAAGAAGACCAGGACGGAAACGGTCATGGCGATTGCGAAGATTGGGAAGGTTTTGAGGACCTGTGGGGAGATGAAAGGTGGAATGCTGTTGTAGCTTGTTAGTCGTAGTCTTAAAAGATGTGCATAGGGTTTGAGCATACGGAGGTAGCGCACGATTGGGCTTGCGCTCTAGCAAGATCTCGCCATCCTTTGGAGGCGGTATCATGTACGCTGGCGGCCACGCTTCGATGCTGTGAGGTGTCTTCCAAGGAACCGTCGGCTGCTCAGGTTGTGAAGGCCGCGTCGACTCGAACGAGGCATATCGCGCAGCCAAGGCTGCCTGGCGCAGATGTTGCAGATGCGGCCGTGGTCGCGTGTGAATGCGCAATAATGCGGTGGCAAGTCGTGGAGGAGACATTGTGTGTGGGGTGAGGTGGGATGGCTGCTGCTCGAATGGCGGCTTCTCAAGATCAGTTGGAGCTCGGCGTCGGCGGCCGGAGGTTTGCTCGTTTCGGCGTAGCTTCATGGCTTGTTCATCGCCTTTAACAAAACACCTTTAGCAAAACACCTTTAGCAAAACATCTTTAACAAAACACCTTCAATTCATCGTCCATATAGCCGTGCGCATAAATTCGTAGTCACGGATTATCATCAATTTCATTATATGGAAAGTCTTATCTATGTATACACTCGTGAAGTCATATATGTGCACCTGGCACAGAATATTGCAAGATTCCTCAACCGCTTACTACAGTTCCACCGTTAGGATGGGCCATTAACGGCCACCTTCTCCCCTGCCTCGCTTCGTTTGAGCTCATGTGTCATCGGCGGTGTCCTTTGGAGCGTCGCGCTTCTTCGCAGCAGACGACGCGGTGTCTCAGAGGAAGTTTTTGGTGGGTGCAGTGGTGGTCTTCGGCGTGGAAGTACTTTTGGATGCGGTGGTGGACTTCGATGTGGATGCGGCCGTCGGTTCCGGAGGCGGGACGGTTCGTCCGCGAAGCGGAATGTCGAGCGTTCCAGACGCCTCCTCTTGCTCATCCCCGAGCTTGAGAGTACTCATTCTCCCCATCGCCCTCGTCGCTGCCGACTTCAGACGCTCCAGAACCCCAAAAGATGCTTTCCTTCTCGGATGGCGGCGTAGATGGCAGGTCCGTGCGCTCTTCTTCCAAGAATCCCTCGAGCTCCTCCGCAAAAAGCTCATCAAGCTCATCCAACTGCTTGCGAGCCTCCCTGATCGCCTAAAAAGGATCAGTCTATGCTTGCTTAAATGTCTACAATCTTACATACCTCCAGCGTAGCTGTGTTACCTTCACGTGAAGCCTTAGTGTAGAACGTCTGATAAGCCTGCCTTGCAGCCTTTCTCCAGACGTCCGCATCTGCCCACATGTCACAAGCGCTTGCGATCAGAATGCAGTTCTGAATATCATAGTAGGGAGGAAGAAGGGGATCACTAAAGGTAACATGTTAGTGTTGTCTCGTAGCTGTCTATCTTAATACCTACGTCAAGTTATGCTTGGCTAGTCGGATGCACTCCTCTGAGTTTACATGAAAATGCTTCTCTGCAACACAAAGAGCCTCTTCATACTTGTTAGCTGACATCGTTCTCGGCTTGCTTGCGATGAGAAGTGTTAATAGGTGCGAGGGGTTGATGTGGTGTAGGTGATGGCGAAGAGCGTCAGAACATAGCAAGCTTGCGCCGAGCCAAGATCGTTTGCTGTCTACTCAGCGCGCCTTTCACTTCATCAAATGTCGTTTGCCTCGAAAAAATTTCGAATGACACATGTTTGCGTGTCTCTCTGCCTGCACCTGTATAGTTGCCTCCCAGTTTTCCTCGTGTTAGCTCCCACTCTCGCCCTTACACTCTCGCCCTTACACTCTCGCCCTTACACTCTCGCCCTTACACCTGCCCACCATCTCCCACAGCACATCGAGCTAGTCTGCGCAGCTCGCTCAGGCCGCGAGCCCACTTCAAGATGTCTGGTCAAGATCCCGAGTTCGAGATGTCTGATCAAGATCTCAAACCAGGAAGTCAAGAATCATCCCACCATGAAGCCTCCAACGACGACGGACTTGTTGCTGAGGAGGTTCCGTCTGGCTCGAAGCGACGCGTGGGTTGGCAGGACGCCCGAAGAAGGCGGAAGAAGCGTTTGTTGGAGAGGAAATACGTCTCGTCGCCGCCACTGCCGCCCACAGCTGGCACAGAACTACGATCGCAGCCACTTCGGCTGGCTGCCTCTACGGATACGCCCAACGTCAACGTGTGGCGCAAAGCCATTCGTGAACTCTCTGTCAATCTCGAGGATGAAGTACGGCCAACTGAGATCACCTTCGCACACGCTGAGCTACGACCTCTTGCTGAACTCCGAAACGTAGCTGGACGCGACTTCAAGTACTCAATTACTTTGGTTCCTGTGAATGTCAACTGGGATCCTCATCCTGGCGACGAGAGGGGTCAAGCCAAGTTCACACCAAAGCAACAGCGATTACTGTCTGAAAACTACCGCAAAACTATCAAAACCTGGCAGATTCACGTTTGGGATGCCGGAGTACCTCAAAAGGATCGCGTCCGTCTTCGGCTGTTCCCCGAGATACAGCTTATGGATTCTAGGGCGCAGCAAGACCATGCTCGCAAGCTCAGACAAGAGAAGACGTCGGTCGAGCCTGAACTTAAGTTTATCGTCGTTGGCGCGCCTTTGGATATCGATGTGTGCCCGACACAGGAGGACGCTGACAGGATCGCTGCTACCGCTTGTCGTCTTTTAAACAAATTCCCTAACCCTATCGACCCCCCAAGGAGTTCCCTGATGAGCTCAGCTACCGGAGTAAATTTTCGGGATTCTGTACACTCATCGAGATGACAACTCTCATCCAGGCGATTCCACAGTTTGACTTTCGCAAACTGCGCCACGTTTTTCAACATGACGACATGGTGAGTGGTTGCTACTGTCTGTCACCCACACCCGGTGTCACTCTCGACGCCGGGGGCAATACAATGTGGGCAGTAAAGTTGCCGGTATTTGTACTAGACCCGGTTGGCGAAAAGAACTTTTGGGTTAAAGCACAGATCAACGAGGGAGCTTTTACCGAAGCAGACGTTGACGCTCTTCCTGACCCCCCTAACTGGTTTAAGTTCACTCCCGCGGACCCACCAGAGGACAGTCTCCCGAAGAGTTCCAAGTTGTCCATCACCAGCATGATGAAGTTGGTTAGATGGGTCTCATGGAAAGTTTTTGGTAGCGTTGGAAACAGAAATGCTCTCCATCTGGCCGCACGGAGCGTTGTCAAGAATTCTCGGCGCCGCAAAGACGCAGAAAACTCTGGCCCGTTCAATGGAAAGCCATTGTTCCAAATCCAACGAAGCTGGTACGGAATAGAGGCTTCAGCCCTGATCTTCTTCTCTCAGCATGTCCAAAACACAGTTCAAGGTGACATGCCATACGCCTCCACACGACTTCCCCTTGCAGGAGTTGCGCTGGCCTTACAGAGCTCCTATAAAGTCTTCAAAGAGCGAGAAGGCATCCTTAAGGCTGGTGAGGAACTCTTTGTCGCGCTGGATGAGCTGGCCCTGGGCAAGTCCATATTGAGCAAGGATACGCATTGCAAGTGTGAGGACGATACGTCGCGGGACATAAACGCGCACTTTTGCATGATATGCCTGTTACTGCAACCGTGCTCCGCTATGAGCAGGACCGTTGACAATCGATTGGTGTGCAACGACCATTTTGCAACCGGGCCCCCGCCTAGCGACGAGTACATCAGCAGTCTCGTTGCACGCAGCGTGCGTTCCATAGAGAGACCCGGAACGGGGTCGTCTTTGACCACCGATCTGAGACGTAAGATGCAAGATCAGTTAATTAAAGAGTATGTCTCACCGTTTCCCGGTTTCTTAGACGCGTATTGGGGTATCCACGCTGAGAAGCCTTCATACTCCCGACCGATGAGTGCGTCTATGGACGCAATCTTTCCTTTGTGGAAAGACGGCTCTGAGTACTACGTACATCATCCCGACAACGTTGGTCTCACGACTGCATTCGCCAACAGCCTGAAATGTGACGACCTTCCTACTGTAGTTGGGCTTGTTGCCGAAGCTCTTCGATAGAAGGACAACCAGAGGAACTTGGACAAGATCGAGCGTGCGTTCGACCACTGCGCGGAGATCCGGCACGTCATTCCACACGACAAGACAGGTCGGTGGGAAGCCGCTAGAAAAACTCCAGACGACTGGTGGCCATCCTACCTGGCAGCGATGAAGTCTGCCGTTTGGAATCCCGCATTGTTGGACTCCCTTCCGCCCAATACCCAGCGCAGGGTATACACGGCCACGGTACACGTCAGTAAGGAGAAATATTGGGACTCCGAAACCATCATGCGGCTCAACCGAATCATCGAGGATATCAAGTTGAACGATGAGTACAATCCCTGGGGTATAGAGTTACCTCAAGCAGCACCGACTCCGGAAGTATTGCCTGGTGCTCCATGGCTCTGGCATCCGGAACACTTGTTCCAAGACCATAGCTGGAAATTCCTTCAGTTGGAGTTCGAAGATAGGCTGAGGCGCATGGACAGGGATTGTGACTGGGCACATGACCACGATTCTGAGTCGGCGGAGACGCTTTTCCTTGCGTGTATCATCCTCTGGTTCCAGTTGGATGGCGGTAGGGATGAGATTCTCGGTACTCGCATGACTATCTTCGCCCGTCATGCTCTGAGGTATTCAATCGGCCGCGCTTTGCATGTTCGACCCGGTTCAATTATGCTTACTGGCTGGAAAAAGAAGTAAGCATGCGCTTCCGCTCACGTTTTGGTATTCTTTGTCCAAGGTAACTAATCACCTATCCAGGCACCCTGAGCGTCTGAGTGACTACGATGATTCCAGACGAACCATCACCATAGAAACATGGATAATGAATCGCGGCAAGAAGAATTGTAAGAAACATACGTCTGCGTAGAGTTGAGCATCATTAACTGAGCGATCTCCAGATTCAGTCGAAAAGGAGTCAGTTGCAGAATGGACAGACTACCTGAGGGGGGTCTCGCAGGTAACCAAGTTCTATGACATCCCGGCGCTGCTCGAACAAACCCTAGACGCGATTGACTGGCCCAGCAAGTGGACTCGTGCAGCTGAGGGCAAGTACGAAGACAAAGATCTTGAGGACATTCAAGAACTGAAGGACGATCTTGCCGATGAGGATAACGAGGGTCTCAACTTGGATGATATTAAGGGCCTGTCAAAAGTGCCAGAGGCATCATCGATGGTACACCCTGACCTGAGTGTGAGCGCTGACATCCTGAGTTTTATGGCGCAGTTCATACCCGAAGAAGAACGAGGTCTGTATGAGAGCTCCTTGTCGGTATTGATAACTCAGGTCAAGAACTCCTTGCCGCCATCAGAAGAAGAAGGTGCCACCCTTAAGAGCCGCTTCGACTCCTTCAAGTAAATTATGAGTGTTATCGTCGACGACATGGGCTGGGGTAGGACTTGGGTGATTAACCAACTTGCCTCCTGGGATCTGGAAGATTGGCAAAAACTAGACGACACGATTGACTGCTCCTTCTCAGTTGACGAGATGATATCCTTCTGTTGCCGCCTTGACAAGGAAGGCAAAGTCAAGTAAGTACTCATAGCTCTAATCTTTCGTGCATATGCTATTGGCTAACATGTATCTAGGTTCCTGCTTGACACCAACAACGGCCACACGTTCACGTGGGAGCCTGAGAAGGACAAAGGCAAGGGCCGTGCCAAGTAAGGCGGTAGATGATGGTGGGTCAGAGAACAAGGCCTATGCCATATAAGATGCAAAGGAGGAGTACTGGGTTATTCGGAGGTGGTAAAGCATGCTCGTTAGCTAAACCACAATCGATGATGAGATTCGTGACACGAAACAACTCATGGATCAACATTTCTCGAACTTTGAGGTCTGCGTGAGCAGGAGCAGAACAGAGAAGGACATTCATAACAAACACGCTCAACCATTTACGACAGTCCCACCGTTCGCGTGGATCGTTTGACCACTGATGGAGCTGCTGTCGGGGGAAGCAAGGAACACAGCGACGGTCGCAATTTCGCTGGGCTGTGAAGGACGACCGATGGGAGCGGTGAATTGCTTAATAGCATCCTTGGTCATGGTCGCGGGGATGAGCGGTGTCCATACAGGGCCGGGCGCAATAGCGTTGACGCGGATGCCCTTCGAGACGTACTGGTTGTGCAGACCGCGAGTAAAGGCGACAATGGCGCCCTTTGTCGATGTGTAGTCGAGCAAGTCGGGGCGGCCGATGTATGCGTTGATGGAGGCGTTGTTGATGATGACGGAGCCCGGCTTCATGTGGGGCAGCACATACTTGGCGAGGTAGAAGTAGGGATGAATGTTGGTGTTGAAGGTATGCACCCATTGGTCCTCGTCGAGGTCCTTGATATCCTCAACCATGTTTTGGTATGCGGCGTTGTTGAAGAGAATGTCCACACTGCCCATCTGCTTGATGGCCTCCTCGACGACCTTCTTGCAGTTTGCACGGTCCTTCAGGTCAGTAGCGAATGTGTAGCACTTGGCTCCCTTCTCCTCGACCATCTTCTTCGTCTGCTGGGCATCCTCTTCTTCCTCGGGCAGGTATGCGATGAAACTGTCGGCGCCCTCCATAGCGTAGAGGATGGCGGATGCGCGACCAATACCAGAGTCACCACCGGTAATGATGGCCTTCTTGCCCTTGAGCTTGCCGGCCGCCTTGTAGAGCTCTTTGCCACCATCAGGGGTGGGAAGGTGGTCGTACTCAGGCTGAGGGTTCATTTCAGTCTCCCTGCCAGGGATGCTGCTCTGCTGCTGGACTTCGGGCTGGTAGCCTAAGAGTAAGTTAGTGGTGCGCGCTTATGTTGAAGCTGTAGGCACTCACCCTGCTCGAATTGGCCCTTGCTAGAAGACATTGTGTGTTTGGGTGGCTGATAAACTTCTGTTTGATTGTCGCAAGGTGGAAGATCGAAGAAAGTCGCGAGTTGGGTGTAGGCGGAGATGATTCGCCTTTGAGACAGAAGCTGTGCTTTTATCACAAGTCGCGATTTTCATTGACATCATAACTCAATCACTCAACTGCAGACTACGCTGTCAGGGTGGAGCACCTCGCATGGCATTCTGACAGACTGCGATGGCAGATCGACTAAACTTCCAGTATCCGCAATGCACCAGACTTCGTTCTATAGGCAGACAATGAATGGCAATTGTCAAAAAGAACGTGAACGTGTTCCAAGCTTCTGCCACGAATCACTAAGGAGTGAGCACCTTTCTGCAGGCCGCAAATGTTCACAAGGGCATGACACAGGTCGCAATACAAAGAAATAAAGCACATAACTTCAACAAAGTACCAAAAAGCTAGTCTTATGTGATTACAACCAAGCAGCAATTCCTTGCTCTCGCTGCCTCGTTTGCAGAAGCGAACCGTTGGTTAACACCCCGCCGTTACCCCTTGGCGTACCGTTGACGAATTCTCAATCAACTAACTCTACGTCATACCCACCAAGCAATGTCGATCGATTGAACGGGCTAAACGAGTGGCGCGGGAGCCGTTGGTAGTTGATTGTCATCCCGAGGTCAGCCTTGCGGAGCTACTATGACGTAGCTCAAACACCCCAAAAACAAAATCAGGGTCCTGGCTTAACGTTCTCGATTGTGACAACCCAGCACCCTGATTTCATCAGGGCTGAAGCCGAGACCCGGTTCGAATGTTTGTGGACAACAACAAGCCACATCAATAGAGCACGCGCCAGTACACGATGTGCTACGAGCCGTGGAACCTTGCGTGCGACTCTGCATGACGTGCCTCTACTGGGCGCTATGATGATCCCACCGTATCTGGAAACATTCAAGACGGAACTTGTTTTTCCAAAGTGTAGATATGAGATGAGTAGGTCCGAGACAGTAGGATATGTAGTATAAAGTCAGATATTGTCGTACTCTTGTCCTATTGTTTACACGAACATCAACCTCAGTCGACAGCTTCTACGCCACGCTCTACCACCATTAATATTCACCTAACCGACAACAAACATAACAAATATCAACATGCCTCTTACCTCTTCTCGCGCCAACCGCAGTACGGCTGCTCCCCGCACCACGCGGACTACACGCTCTACCGCACACCCGAACCTCAAGAGCAAGCTCCTGGGTGGAGGTAACCGACGAACGACTACCAAGCGCAATCCCGTCACTGGCACAACGACTACCACTACGACAACTACCAAGACCACCAGACCTACTGGTGGCCGTCACGCCGCTGGCCACACTACCGCAGCCGCAGTCCACCATCACAAGCGTCATGCCACAATGGGTGACAAGGTCTCTGGTGCCCTCACCAAGCTGAAGGGCACCCTTACCGGCAGGCCTGGCGTCAAGGCTGCTGGTACTCGCCGCATGCATGGCACCGATGGCCGCAATGCCCGCCGTGTTTACTAAATTCGCATCAAGCGATGTTGATGATACCCCTTGAGCGCTTTCCTTATTGTACTACTACATCGCGATGTTGGAGGGATGATTGTGTGATGACAATCCTGACCCACGAAACACACTCTCTCAGCTTTATACATTGGGAATCAATACCTCACATCACTCTGTTTTTTTTTACATGTAACCGAATTCTGCGTTTGGTCTTTAATTAAATCTGTGCAAGCGCTGTCACTCATGTAATGAGAGGGCAATTGAATACGAAACCTCTTGATGCATTGTATTTCATGCCCGCCTGTTGCGAAAAACATTTGTCCAAGATTCACTACTTACAATGTCTGCTTGCCCCTAGTCTCGATGGGCAGCAACAACATACTAAAGAATGCAGCAATAAAAAGGCCTCCCGATGCGTAGATGGGTGCTTTGAGATTGCTCACACCTGCCTGGATAGCAGCAATCGGTGCGCAAAGACCAGCGAGGCGGTTGAGAAAGCTTGACATTCCGGTTCCGGTACCACGAATAGGCGCAGGGAAGACCTCGGGAGTGTAAGCATAGAGCACACCGTACATGATGTTCTGAAAAGAAGCCTTGAGGCAGGTGAATGCCAACTGGAAGTTTGAGTCGGAGGAGATGGTGAACAGGAAGACGAAGACACCAGTGACGACAGTACCGAAGGCCATGGTGCCCTTGCGACCCATGTACTTCATATTAACAGTGTGACAAGCAAAGAGAGAACCGGGAACACCGACGATAGCAGTAATAGCGTAGTTGCGATACACGGTAGCAACACTGTTAGTTACTTCGCTGCCTGAGTTAGCGAGGTACTAGGGGAGGAAGGCGTCTAACAGCGGGGAACCCATGCCTACCGTTGTCCACTGGAACCAGAGGAGGCAGGTGGAGATGGCCAATGTGCCGTTCTCGAGAAGCGCACCGAAACGCTTAAAGGAGAATCTGCCGAGCGAGCGCTTTACGATCTGGAAGGCACTGAGGCCGACATCTTCCTGGGTGACCTCTTGATCTCCGCCGACGTAATTCAGAATGTCCTCGGTAAGCCAGGTTGTAGTTTTGTTGTAGTGTGCAATACCATAGACGGTTGCAACCACCTCGGCCTGGCGGCCACGAGAGAGCAGGAACTTGAGCGACTCGTACAATCGGAAAAGGAAGAAGCGGCAGACGAACACCAGGGCAGTGATGGCACCAAGAGTAAGCACCAGATACCTTCAGCCCATGTTGTCTTCCTTAGCACACTGGCCGAGTTGTGTGTCTGAGGAGCAGCTGTAGTTGGGAATAAACGCCCAGGCCAGGAGGGAGACTACGAGGTTGCCGGCCGGTCAGAATACCGACAGTAGAGTCAGAAGACTGCCGGAGGTCTGTAGCAAAAATTGCAGAAAAAGGGTACCATCGATAGGCAAGTTGCCACCTACACCAAGACCGATGCAAGCGTACAGGGCGCAGGTACCAGTCCAACTGGATCTGCTGCTAGAGGCAAGCTCGAGTATGCCAGCAAGGAAAATGGTGAAGTTGAAGGCCAGACGACTACCGACTATGTCCGATGCGATTCCTCAAGAAGAGGCGCTGATGCAAAGACCGAGGAAGAGAGTCAGAATGGCATAACGAACCTCTGTTTCGCTAACGCCGAGTTCAGCAGACAGTTGAGGTAGGGTGAGAGCAACACCTTGAAGCCAGAGGTTGTCGGCCAATGTTGGTTTCGGGCAGCTTCCATCTCATGTCTATTCAGATTGTTTCGTTGTCTGAGATACAAAGCAAGACACAAAAAGCAAGCCCTTTTTGCTCGATGCTGCCTATAGAAAGGCAGCATCTGCTCGTACATAGAAAAACACATTTCATATCATCTTTACACTCAGTTCTGGTTCGACAGCCATCCAGCCACATCCGCGGAGAGCGAAGAGCTCCCACTGGTACTTGCCCATACCCATGTCTTGAAGGGCCTTGTTGATGACCTTGGCCTTATCTATTGCGTGTCAATAATTTACCTTGTCTCTTCTGCATCTCCATAGTTATTCCATGGTTAACAATACCGCTTGCTGCATCACTCGGAGGTCGCGAAGGTTGATCAGCACCCTTCTCGGCCTTGTCACTCTCTGTGGGCAATGCCGAAGTGATCGCTGCGCGATGGGTGTTCTCGTCGAGAGGCACTGGCACACCAGGAAATTCTGATACGTCATGACCCTTGAAGGGGTTGATGAACATAGTTCGAGGTATCTTGTCGTTTAGGGTGGTGTCGATCTTGGTGCACGGGAAAGATCACTTGGCACTATGGTCAAGAAAGTCGCTACAGGGGTTTGTTGCAAAGGCTTGTCAAATTCGCAGTTGTCACTTGCGTGTATGTTGTTGCGAGATGAAGTGGTGGCTAGGAGGCCGCCGGTCGGGGTTGAAAGATGTTCAAGTCTTCAATTCACCGTCATTAAGTAAAGGTGTGCTAGAAGGCTTGTCGGATTGGGAGAAGCTTGTATTCGGAGCTGTATACAGAGCAGTGTTCGTGAGATTAACCAAAGTTGTGGGTTTATGTGAGCGAAAGCTCTCGTACAAGCGAGATTATGATAGAGTTCATATATCGGCACGAAAATGTTGAAGACATGGGTAAGAGTCGGTCCCGTCTATAATATCCAAACCGTCACAGCAAGCATTTTAGGACTGCTAAGATGAGCGAAAGATTAGTAAGCATTGCTTGGTCGTTACGCCGGTAACCGCTGACGGACTAGTGGGGTACCAGCATCCTTCACCGTCGAAACTGGCTCCTATGGTTCGCTTAAGCGTCGACGCTAAGTTGTACAAGTTCATGGCCCAGGTCGGTCCCTCAGAATTTCCGTACCCACAAGAATTTCGTCCTCATGAGATTGGATCAAATTTGCCGTCCGGAACGGCATGCTCCGAGTAAGCTGCCGTGGTTGTCTTGTGCACCAAGTGCTGCACATCAAGACGCTGCCAAGTTGCAGATGTGGCGGATGCGAAGCCATGCCGGGAGCTGCAACACCAAACTGCAGAAATTTACGTTCTGAGTTAATCTTTACGATCCAAGGCCTTCAGAAACTGCCTAGAGATCCACCGCAAACGCTTCAATGAAACCGTAGTGTCGTGCCCTAGTGTGCTGTCGACCATTGAGTTGAGGTGCTTTAACATGCTTGCGTCCATTCCATAACAGACTCCGCAATTCCGAACCTTGAAGGTCAATTGTTCCAGAGGAGACTATATGAGCTGGTCGTCCATCAAGGGCCTGACAGCCTACGAGATTGCATCGATCTCTACATGGCAAGACCCTCAGATGGATCTCCCCGATGTTGGGCGTTTACAGAAGGCAAAAGGAATAGCCTGGCGAGACAGAGGATACTGTTTCTAGAGTTTCTCCACAGTTCTGCTTCATTTGGGAGAACTTGCGACTACCTAGGTGTCGTACGATACAGGAACGATACCTTCTCAGCCAGTTCGCAACAAACAAACCGAGACAGCGCACATCCTCAAGCCCGTTACCAAATCGACGTCTGAACACCGAATTGGTAAACCTATTCTTGGCCACAGAGCTAGTTGGCAGCAACATGACAGGGAACCATGAAGGAGTCACAATACCATACTTTGAAGATGAAACAAGCCTTACCATCTTCTGTGACTTGCTCTTTTTGAATAAGGAGAATGCAACGCTGCAATACAGACTGGACGAAACAGTCACCAAGTCAAGCTTTTGTACTAAAGCTGATGGGTTTGGTCAGGTATGTTGTCCACTCTCCTGGTCTTGGCCGAATGATGTGCATCCCTAGCCCTGTTGCTGAGTTTCTTGAAAGTAGACAATTCTACTACGCCTGCCCACAGAATTCGGGTGTCTACGTGCTTCACCAAATTCTTTCTTCAATAAGGGATTCACAGGCGACAATTGCAGCGATGTGCGCATGCAGGTTTGACGCGCCATAGCTGGACGACATGATCCAACACATCCACTACGTCTGAGCTTTGTCGGAAGAAGCCTTCCACTTAGTGGAACGTAATAACGCCATGAACGCTTTTCTCTTGCTTTGCCGCGATCGGTTGACACCCATAATTTACGATGGCGGAACAGAAGCCAGACTGCGGATGCCACGATGTGAAGGGCGTTTGTCTGGGGTAGAATGTACGGCATTCAAATGTACATAGACAAGTATCGGCGGCAGAGATAAGATGATGCGTAGAGAACAAATATACATACCATTATCAAGGGTCTGAGCATGAACAGGGGCAGTATTGCTCTACACAGATCTGCTATTTGCCCTTCGCCACTACGATAAAATCCGCGTAGACCAAAGACCAATCATAGTTGGTTACTAAAGTACAGGTTGTGCCTGGGACCTTAGGGAGCTGCCTAAACAATAGCAAGATGATAGAGAAAACATGTAAGAGGCGCAGAACGGTGTTCTCTGCCTTCGCTCTAAGTTTCCACTACTGTGCAGCTCACCGGCATGACAGACTTGCTACTGACCCTCATCATGCCGCCCAACTCGCTAACCTTACTTGCGCCTGCCGGGCTCGATGCAGCAGCTTGGCTGCCACTTGCAGGCGTAAAAGGCTTCCTTGAACAGTCATGTATCTTCTCTCCGTAAACTTCGTGCCGTCAAGCTCGGCGTTCCATGCTGACGCCTTGTGAGGGGCACCTCGAGTCGCAGCCGCTGCAACGACTTTAAGAGGAACAGCTGGTACGGGGGCTACAGGCAGCAGCATGCACGCCTCTTGAATTAGTGAGTAGTTCCTGAGGTAATCCTTCGTGGCTCGGCTTTACCTTATGCTCGTCTGCAAAGTTCTTAGACAGCGTCGCAGCAGCATTTCTATGTTTCCTCAACCGCCAGATCAAAGACGCTACCAATATATTTTAGTATAAAGGCTAGCGAAATTGCTGTCCCAACCACAGCCTTCGCTTCAGTGGACATCCCGGCACTTCCCAATTCCTGACTTCGGAATACTTGTACTTGTTCCTGCGCCTATGCTCGCACTTTCTATCGCATTCAGAGTCAACCCAATAGCAATAGCATGGCACCACACCTGCAACGCCGTAACACATTCACTGGCCGACTCTCCGCTGTGTACACTGCAATCCCGTTTTCCTCCGCATTTGTCTCACCACATCTCACCACGGACATCGTCCCACTGATCCCATCGTTGCACATGCCTCCATTTCTCTCCACAAAGCCCGGCGGACAGCATTCCAGCGCGGTCTTGCGGTCTCGCTATCAATCCTGTTATTGGTGGTTTCGGCAGTAGTGTAGGTTGCTACAGCGACCAAGTACATTGGGCATGCTGTGACGGGCGAGCGGAATGTAGATGTTGCTGAGGCGGAGCTGGTGGCCTGGGGTAAGTAGGTGGCGGTGATGGGGTTGGGGAGCGTGCCACCGTCTTCTTCTGTGAAGATGGACATTAGGTCGTAAGTGACTCTGCTGAAGGAGGCGCGGGTCGTGACGCGTGCAGATGGGGTACGTTTCCGTACGCCTTAGTCCATGCGTGTCGGTTCTGTCATGATGGTCAAGGTTATATCTAATAAGACGATGGAATTTGTGGCATCGAAGAATGGAAACCCATGAACGAGTGATCAGTACCAACTTTCCGTAAATGCTCTGGATACGAAGGAATGGAAAAACGAACCCTCGCCATCCTGGAATCAATCAAGGTGATGTACCTCGAGGCATACCAAGCAAGCACAGTCTCGCCGTCAAATACCAGATCGATAATCTTGCACATCGATGAAATACATTGACGCGCTGTTGTAATATTTCAGGCGGAGGCGGGAATGAAAACCAGCATTTCCTTGCACCAGGCCACGAGCTTGGGCTAGACATCTTGGCTGTGAACAGCAGAGGCGAATCAGCAGAGCTTTTATCGTCCCATTCCTGATGCCAATGAGCAACATGACAGGCTTGACGTTGCGGATGGGAGCACAGCTACAAGGTTTTTCATCTCGGCAGGGCTCGAAGATGATCGAGTTATAAGTGATAATGTCTTGGGCGATATACTCAATACATCATCTATATGCAGCCGATACTTTCTCTAGTCTTGTGACATATATACAAAGGATATAGCGAGTTTTCTTCACAACTATGCCTTGTGGCTGACTTCTGTCAGCGCTTCCTTCAGGCTCTCAATCGCCTTGGTCAGATCTTTGCGGTTAGGATCTGTCACACTGACACCCATGTGTCCACACCGAATGTACTTGGTGGCAATCTCCTTGTGTAAGCCACCCGCAAAGATGACACCTTTCTTCAATAGGTTGGGAAGGACGTCGGGTGGCGTGACGCCTTCGGGAAGGTATATAGCGGTCATGCCGTTGGCCTGGTTCTCAGGCTTGGAGGCAAGCTGCTTCAGACCAAAGTCGGCAACAGCCTGCTTGATTTTCTTTGATGCGGCCCTGTGGTCAGCGAAACGCTGCTCCAGAGGGCGTGACAGAATCTGCTTGAGTGCAGTATCGAGAGCGTGGACAAGCTGGGGTGAAGGTGTTGCAAAGTACGATGCCTTCTTAGCTTCGTAGTTCTGCATGACTGTAAATACATTAGTACCCGAACGAGAAATATATTCCCTGTTGTACTTACTTGGTAGCCAGTTCTTCCATGAACCGAAGTAAGATGTTGGTCTTGTCTTCCTGTTCTTGAAGACCTCAATGGCCTTGCCAGAAGCCATGAGAATGCTGAGACCAGCAGGGCACCCAATCGCCTTCTGTGATGCTGTAAGGACAACATCGAGCTTCCAGTCATCAAAGCGAATCTCCTCGGAACCGACACTGCATACACCGTCAACTACAAGCAGTGTCTCCGGGCTGACCTTCTGGACGAGGTCGCTCAATGGCTTGAGCTCGCTGAGAACACCGGTCGACGTGTCAACATGTGTAACTGTGACGATCTTGTACTTCTTCTCCTGAAGGGCCTTCTCGATCTCGTCAAGCTGTGGTCGGTCACCAATGGGTGCCTTCAGCTGTGTGACCTTGGCACCGTATGTTTCAAAGCAATCGGCAAACGAGTCGGCGAAGTACCCGGTGTGGAGTACAAGGACCTCATCACCAGGCTCAGACAAGTTGGCGGCGACCTGGTCCCATCCAAGTGTGCCGGAGCCGGAAATGACGAAGGGTTGCGAGGCAGAATCGGTGGTCTGGAAGAGCTTGCGGAGGTTCTGGAGGACTTCGCTGAAGCAGTTGACGAATGGCTGGCCGACGTGCGATTCACTAGATGCACATTAACACAAGTTCCGCCATGCCATTGGGATGTAGATCCTACCTGTAGAAACTCATAGACTTGAGGACCTCATCGTCGAACTCAATAGGTCCGGGGATCATAAGAGCTGGGTGAGGAGCCTGGGAGGATGCCATTTTGGGTGTTTCTTCTTTCTTCGGTAGCTGCTCTAGCTCAAGCCTGTTCAGCTCTTGAGGCTTTTTACGTTGGATGCGATTGCCTTGAGCGTCTTCTAGATATCCACTGCGTTCCGTCGAGAATGGTGTGTTCAACTCGAGGAATTGCTTGGAGTCGAGGTGCTTGGAGAGAAGATGAAGGCGGGAGTTCGCTGACGCTCGTGAGGTCATTCTAGATATGGTGGGGTAGCTGCGCTTATTGACGGAGCTGAGAGTGGCAGCCAACTGCCTCGCGGGGTAAGCCAGCTTGCCGGTCTCGGAAGCAACTGCTGGATGTAAAGCAAGGTTGCCGCGTACGGTGCCGATTATTAGCCTCGTGCAGGTACGAAAAGTCACGAATGTTTCCTTAAATTTGGACCAATTAAGGCAATTGAAGTCTTCTAGAGTCGAAATCGCCTCCTTAAAAGATTGTCAGAGTCGCCTTTGTTTAATTGGATGAGAATTGCGACGACTCAGAAATTTGTCAAACGGGTGCGAGAAGTTTGGACGTCCTTTCGTCGAGAAATCTTGGGGATCACAGCAGCAGTCGAGAGAAAAAATGTCGAAGGAAGCGGCTCCGAGCTCAGATGTGGAAGTTCGCTGCGACCCGGCAGATGCGTTTCTAAGAACTCTTGGACTCGGAACTCGGGTCACGTGATGCTCTTTCCGATGTTCGCGGACTTTTCGGAGAACTAGTCCGGATGAGGACATTTGTTTGGGAGATACAGCTGCGACGCCAAAGATCGACTCGAGCATCACCAACATTACCAACCTCATTGCCAATTCCCACCAGCTCGCTGCCCACATGATTTTTGCCCATACCTAGTCAACCCGACACCACCAACCACACATCCGTACACGACTTTTGGATATCATTACAATGCGCGTCACTCGCGCCGCGCAACGCGCCCAGCAAGACGTAGAGCACGTCGAGGTCCCTGAAGTCAAAGAAAGCGTACTAAAGGACATTGAGCCGAACACATCGCCTGCAGTACAGACCGAAGAGTCATTACCCGCAAAGACACCAGCAAAGAAAGGCAAGGGTAAAGGCGCAAAAGGCAAGAAGGCAAAAGCTGAGGAGAAGGGCCCTGTGCAAGTAGTCGAGCAAGCTGAGCGACAAGCGGCCACTAGTAATGTGGATGAAGGCGTGGACCAAGGATCAAGCGAGGAGAACAAGAATGGTGAGTGACGGCGAACCCACTGTCACCTCAGGAGCAGGGTTCAGTTGATAACAATACGTACAGATATCGCTCAGGCTCCCAACAACGATGAACCGCCAAAGACCTGGCGAAAACCAGCAATCAAACGTACGCGCCGCCAGTTAGCGAAGCTCGAAGAGGAAGAGGCGCTCAGCAAACCGCCAGGAGGAGTTACGACCAGAGATGCCCCAGACCGGGCAGTAGAGCAGGCAGCGTATGAAGAGCTTACCAAATTCGAGCCAGAATCAGCAACAAAACCCGCGCGACGGACACAACGTCAGCAGGCGAAGGTCGACAAGGAGCAACCGGGAGAGCATACAATCGAAGATGCTGTAGAAGGTGCTGTAGAGTGGTCTGAAGCGCCTGTCGAAGTGAAGAGCGAAGCTGTTACTCAGGAAGACGGGGCAGCTATAACGTACAAAATTCTCACAAACGCCGAATCTGAACCGGCGTCGAAGCCAAAACATCTGACGCGACGTCAACAAGCAAAGCTTGAAAAAGAACAGCAGCAGTCGCAAGCCAAGCAGCAACCACAGCAACCCGAGCCAATCGAGGAGGAGCTTAAGGAAATTGTCGTGGAAGCTGCCAACATCCAGGCCAACGAAGCTAAAGATGTTATCAACCCGGCTATTGCAGAGGAGCGGATGGTCTCGCAAGAAGTCGTTACTACAGAGCCACACCAAGGAGATGAAGAAGCCGATGCTGGCATGCCTGCATCAAGTCGCATTATCGAGCCTCAAGTACCCAAAGCTCATGAAGTAGTGTACATTTTGGACAGGACAGTAGAAGCAAGGCCAGCAATACCTACAGATGCTGAATTCGAAGCAAATCCCGATGCGCAAGTCGATGGTTCAGTTTCTGACGAAATTACACCTTCGGTCGAAATGGCATCTGAAGCAGGATCAAAGATGTTATCAGCTGAGAAACCGTTCGAAGCATCCATGTCTACTCCAGTTAAGAATCAAGGCTCAATCCGACGGACATCACGAAGCCAGTCTAAGTCTCCAATTCGCATTGAACAATCAATTTCAGCCATCGACAGGCTCGAAGAGAATCTTGGGTCCATAGGCAAAGCCATTCCAGACCTCGACCATTCTAATGACGAGATTTCTCCACGAAGACTCACAGAGTCCATTGCGCCGACAACCGCGCGCGAGAAGACACCCAGCAAGACACCTGCGAAGACGCCTGCCAAAGCCCCTGCCCATACTCCAGCCAAAGTTGCGAGTAATACTTCAAGGAAGACGCCGGCCAAAGCACCCGTTACTGCTAAGGTGCCAACCACGACGAAGGCGCCAGCTGCTGCAAAGGCACCTCTGCCTATCAGGATTTCGAGGGTACCAAATGCGGCCCCTAAGAGTGTGAAGCCCACTGTAACATCTCTCGCACGTGCATCTAGCGTTCGTACCGCACCGAGTAAAGATGCTAGGAAGCCTTCGACCGAGACAGCTGATTACCTGGCATCTAAGCGCCGTCCCATCAGTCTGTCCTTCCCTACCCCTCCGCCGCCACCCAAGGGCAGGGCACCTACGAAATCAACATTCCAGTTGTCCAGCGACAATATAGCGGCGAGGCTCAGAGCGCAGAAAGAGGAGCGCTTGAAACGAGAAGCTGAAGGCGTAGCTGCTCCGAAACAGCGACCGATCAGTATACCGCCTACATCCAAGTCGACAAAACCACCTACGTTACCGAGTTTTCAACTTCCCGGCGAGGCGACAGCGGCAAGATTAAAGGCCCAGAAGGAAGAGCGTCTGCGGCGTATGGAGGGAGCGGGAGGAGCGGGGAAGCCTACTGCACGACCGGTCAGCATGCCTCCACCACCCAAATCGCTGAAGCCGGTTACAAAACCCAGCTTTCAATTGCCAGGTGAAGTGACAGCAGCAAAATTGAAGGCACAGAAGGAGGAGCGCTTGAAGCGCATGGAAGAAGCCGAAACTACGAAGAAGGCGGCCCTTGCTGCACCCGTACGGAAACCTATCGCTCGCCGAGCTCGAGAATCACTGATTGTCAAAGGCGCACCGGGAGTCAATATTCCGTCGCCTCCACAGTTTGATGCATCGCAACGCCTGACTTCGCTTGTGAGTAAGTCCAGCAGCGTCGTTGGGCCCTCGGCCTCACGGTCAACCTCCACATCGTCGGCAAATCGGAACAGTGTTCTGCTTGCAGAGGGCGGCAAATCGACAGTCACTCCTGTGGACGCGGCTGCCTTGAAGGTCAAAGGCAAGCAAGTCTTCAACCGTGATAGGATGGAAAAAGAAGCCATGGAGCGGGAGAGGAGAGAGAAAGAGGAGGCGGCTAAGAAGGCGAGAGCTGAAGCTGCGGAGAGAGGCAGGGTTGCATCGAGAGAATGGGCAGAAAGACAGAGGATGAAGATGATGATCGGCTAGTAAAGTTCTCGTCATGGGTTGGGTGCGGATTTGTGTTATAAAATGGTGTTCTGGTTTGGGTATATCCCTCTGGGCCCTCTGGGTCTTGGGTTGGCGTTTTTGTTCTGAATGTGTGGTCCTGTGAGTGTACCTTCCACTCGTAGGTCCACACGACTTACCTGCCTTCACATCACTGCTCCTTTCAGCGCTATTAAGTGGTGCCTCAACATTGCCGAGTCAGAACAGCTACGTGACTATAGTATTTTAGCAAGATGCCTTATCAGGTGTGGCCGGGTAGCCGCATTACTCCGTTGTCGCAAACCAAATAGTGACACAATCTTTTGTAGATTGTGAATCAGTTGCACAGCGTCACTTGCGTTGCAGGGACATGGTCAATACAAACCGTACTTCTCGGATTGCCGAGAGCTCGGTGACGCAGGCATACTGAAATCTTGTCAACTCAGACCATGGGAATGAACTCTCTAATGCACCTTGCCCGTACTAAACAACTGTGTGATGTCCCTGAAACAACCTCGGACGTTCCCATCACACCACCACAAGCATGTCGTTGTCGCTCAACACTCCTGACGAGTCTGCGTCCAGCGTTCTCGACCTTCACTTGCGAACGCCCACTGCAGCAAGAGAGAACTGGTGATCCACAGGTTCACGGAGGCCACTGCCGGCCCCTGCCGCGGGCGACGCTGCAACATCTCGATCGCGCGAATATGCAACAGCTAACAATTAAGTAGTGTTGTGTAGATCCGGCTGTTGAATTCCAGACCGAAGGGGATACCCGGAAGATCTGATAGGATTGTGAATTTACGGAGGTGTAGTCTGGATCACGATACATCATGATTGGGATGAGGATCTGTGTGCCGTGTCCAGATGCCTTGTTGGGCAGGTTGGCATCAGCCACGAATTCTTCGGTTTGAAAGTATAAAAAGAACTGTGAGTGTGGACGCAGAAGAATCGGGTATTGGTTGGAAGCGTTGTCCGGTAACATGTTACGATTATGCAGGTTGTGGTGCCTGGCGTGGAAGTTGGTGTGTCAGGGTGAGAAACAGGCTGTGCGGGTAGACACTGAGCTGAGAGTAATACCAAATGAAGCCTGATTCACCTTGTGTACATGAGAAGTGCGTGACGGTGCTCTTTGGCAATGTTGCGACGCGCGTTCTCCCAGAGCAAATGTGAATTGCACACGTGCTTGCGTGACAAGCGGACGGGGTAGTCAAATCTGCAATTTGTTCCAGATCGCTGCGTATCGTCGACAAAGGCTTTGCGTCAATGCGCCTATATGACTATTTTGACTAATCTGATCGCTTTTGGGTGGTGCCAGCACGCTATGTTGAATCTTTCATGAGGCTCCTCCCGGGGAGAGACCTGTGCTCTCCGACACGGCAAGCTTGTCATGGAAGCGCAATCGGCCCAAAAGTTGCGTGCAACGTGGACAGAATTCGTTGTTCGTCTGGTGCCTGCAAGTTTCGGTCCCGGTCAGCCGACTCGGTGTTATGGTGGACCCTTGGGCATTGATAAAGTTTGTCGTCGAAACACGCGTGGATCGTCGACGGTGATCACACATCAAGTTCGGAAGCAGCCGCGGAGCCCCTGCACTTTGGTCGCAAGAGAAGATGGCGCCTGCTCTTGGAGCGAGTCCTGGGATCACGCCGGTGTGGTCAGAGGCCAGAACAGGATTTGCCCGCGTTGACAAGCGTCAAGCCTGCAACACACGATGACATAATGCATCGGGATTGCTAGGAGCGGAGCCTGGGTGTCGTGATGGCTCGGAAGCCGACGGGGAAGCAGAAATGCCCGGCTGCACTTGCGCTTGCTGAGACGAAGTGGAGCCCCCGGGTGAGCTGGCAGGCCGCAAGTAGCCAAGCAAGCTTCAACGAGTCAGAAGGAAATCTCTGCGAGGCTGCACAGCTGTCTCGGGCGATCCGCCATGCCCGGTGCTGGTGGTGAGGCACCTGCGAAGCAGAGTGATGATGCTCTTGTGTTGCGCCATAACGACCTGCCCGTCGATCGCAAAAGCTGTCCGAATGACTGCTGCACGCTGCGTGGGGCGATGATTGCTGCGGTTGCTTGCTTCCTGTGACGCTATTTGCGGGCCATCGCGTCCCCTGCCCAACCCCGCATTTGCGCTCCCTCATAGCGCAGGAGCGCTGACCACTGACATGGAGACCCGCGGCTGGAGATTGCGCCAGACGTCAAGGGACTGCAGCACTTGGGGCCCAGAGTACCGGAAGAGATACGGCGCCTGTTGGCTGCCACGGCTGCCTTCCGTGTTAGGTCGTTGAGCCTGCCTCCTGATTTGCCTCCCGGCGCCGTGAGAAGCGTTGGGCAGAGGTGAGTGTCTGGATCGTCATGAAAAATCTTCCTGGTCTCTGTGAGACAAGAGGCAGATGGCGACAGCAGCCACCGCGTTGACCATTGTGGTGAACATGGTGAGTTTGACGAGCTGGGGGCGGAGAAGGGACGGCGGCCATGGGCCTGGGCCGTGTTCTGAAGGGCGCCCTCAGAGGGCCAGCCTCTGTGGATCCAGTCATCAGTCAAGAGATCACGTGCGGAGGGTGACCCGGATGTGCGATGACCGCAACACCACTTGGAGTGGGACAAGCAGTTGTGTAAGGCTGTCACTGGCATGTCACGAAGGTGCAAGAGGAGATTATTGTGTTCAAACTGCGCCATGAGTGGATCTCATGGCTACGCGTTCCATTGGAATGCCGAGGCAGTGACTACATGATATGCCAAAGTAGAGAATCGGTGCGTCATTGAACGACCGTATGAGTGAGGGGATATCCGCCAACACGCTATGCAGCATGTCAAAGCAAGCCATGATCCATGCCATGCCAAATACCAGGCTGGTAATGCTCGTAAACAAATCACCTTCTCACATCCGTGCCTCCAACGGCCCAGTGAGGTGGATGTATGTGCTTTTGATCGTACACCGCTCCGCCATGCGTAAATAGGAGATGATACAATAGTAACGCAGAGCAGCGATCGATATGATGAGTAAACTCCCAGGACCACGCCGAGTCCGATGGTTACAAGCCCGAGGCCGAGACCGAGATGCAGTACAGAAAGCAAAGGGTATGTGCGCCGAGTGTCATGGTCATCCGGCGTTCCGTGATGTTCGTGATGCCAAACGCCAGAAAATGATGAGATGGTTTTGCAGAAAATGGAGAGGGAGAAAGAAGAGAGCTGATCAGTACTGGGTATGCTTCCTCTTCTGTTCTCGCGTCTGGTCGAAGGATCGCATGTAGTTGTTCAGTTGCGATGCCGCCTGGGCAGTGATGCCTGACTGCGTCGTTGAGGAGGTGGAAGAGAGCGATGATCGCGACGATGATGGTGTGAGACTACGCTGCCCCGCAGTTGGTGCAGCAAAGTACGAGCCATTTGCGGTAGTGTGGTAGTGGCACGGGCTGGAGAGGCCCATGTCAAAACCCCGTGATGGGGATGGTGACTTGTACTGCGAGAAGTTGACTGCCGGGGGAAGGTAGAAGCCGTTGTTGGAGGAGGATGTGGAAGAGGCCGAGGACGAGAGCTGTGCGTTCTGTTGCTGGCCAGCCTTCTCCAGGTCTGCTAGCCGGCAGGCCTGCGAGCAGTAGGTGCCGCCCTCCATCTGGCGGTCGCAGGAGAGGCAGAAGTCGTGGGACCACTCCATCTGGGAGGTCATTGCGGAGGCAAGGCAGCGGTGGTGTCGAGGCGGTGGTGAGTAGGCTGGGACGCTGACAAGGCAGTCGGCGGCTGGGTGGGGCAAGGTGGTGGGAGTGCTCAGAAGGGAAGAGGGAGTGGTTCTTTATGAAGCAGTGGGTGCGCAGACAGGAGTCATAGACGGTCAAGTCTTCAGCGGAGCTTTGTGGAGACGGGTTGCGGGAGCAGGCGACGAGGAGGGTCTTAACTGAGTGCTCAGGCACACAGCACACGGCTGGCGACCTATCAGGCCCCAGTCATGCAGGCCTGCTAGCCAGCAGCCAGCGACCACTAGTCGACAGGGTAGTCCCACGCATCTCCGCACAGGGTGCAGGCTGCGCATGGGCCCACACACTGCAGGCCAAGAGAGGATTTCTCCAGGAGCCGCCGCAAGCTGTGCTGCTGTCCTTGCGAGGCCGCGGCCGCTGCTCGCTGCTCATGCACCCCTCCTTGCCCGCCACGCCCGAAGGGGCAAGGCCGCGTTTCTGCCGAACTGGTGCAGCGCATCGCCCTGCCATTCGCTCAGGCCGACGTTTGGCCACCACGGTGCTGCCAGCACGCTCTCGCGGCGCGGGAGCGACTCGCTCAACGGACGCACTCTTGCCCACCCGCAGCGTCGAGCACTGGGCCTCGCAGTGCCATCTCACGCATGTGCGTGCTGCGCAGCGTCAGACTCTGCCCCGCCGTCTCCACCCGGCGCGCAGTCGTGAGCAGACTCCATCCCAGCTCCGCTCGACGTGACACCACGGCCAGAAAGCGTGACAGCAGCACGACCAGCCGCCCGAAATGACCAAGACCCACTCTCCACTCGCTCGCTAGTCATCTGCTCTTCCGGCCATGGCGTATGACGTGCAAACTTGGGTTTGCACCCTGCCCTTCCCAGCCTGTCGTGCTCCAAACAAGCAAGAGGCTATCGGTTTCAGCGGTCATGGGTCTCGCGCCCATGCAGTTTGCAACACGCGCCGTGGGGTGACTACGCGCTCCACACTCAACCCATCAGCTACAGACCAGCTGGTGCAATGGATTGCGTGCCTGTGAAGCTTCCATACCCTCGTCCTTCTGAAGGACGTCTTGCATCATCGCCGACTCACTGCACTGTTCGCCATTTTTGTCATGATGGCGAGCCATTGCAATCCCTCCATGCAGGGTCCTTGCTTACCTCTCACCTGTCTCAGCCCTGCAGCTGAGCCAAAATTCCACATCTCACCAAATTCGCCCAGTCTCCCATAGGCTATGAAAAATCGTGCTGGAATGTGCGCTGAACTCTTCCAACCTTGTGCAGCTCAAGCCATCATCCATTGCGACATCCGACAACGTTATCTGCCGCCAGCACGGCAATGCTCGCTTTCGGCGTCAAAATGCCTTCGTGCCTATTTCAATCACATGATATAGCTGCGTCTAGCCTTCGCTGTATTGCCGCAAGAAGATCAGCGTTGGTCCTGCCACGTCCCGTTGCCGTTCCGAGCACCCTCAACAGTCCTTCAGTGTCTTCAAAGTGCATCTATTTCCGTGGGGATCAGCACGTTCGCTGCCTCAGCAAAAAAAATTCTGCAACGCCTCGGGCATATGAGGGCGTTCTGGTTGCTGTCTGACTATCGTATTCCCCTCAGCGTCGGCCATGCTCACCAAATTGGACTCGCTTGGACCCTCGTCGCCCGCTTCAGGCACGCGGCGAGGGCGAAGCAGTATTGATCGGTGGTCAGAAAAGAGCATTGCTTAACGAAGAACGCCTGTTTGGCAGGCCTCGCCGCTATTCATGGCTAGCGAGTTCGTCACGGTGCTCATCTCTCAGCCGCCTCGAGCACTTTTCGCTTGAGGAAGCGAGATAACGATCATGCCTGTTGCGTTGCCATATGACCAAAGGAGTGAAGGGCATAGCGATACTCGTCCCTGCAGCGTGTCAAATACCTGCAAAGTTTAGTTCCCATAGGAACCCCGGAGCAGTGACTTGCAGATGAGCTCGGAATGCTCATTCGTCTGTCAGATACGAGGATGGTGCAGGCGACTGCCCAGAAACCCCCACGTTGCTCACATAAGGTTCAACACGCAACCATCACGGGAGGCATCGTGATGTCGACAGGCTGCAGGAACGGTAAGCGCAATTTGCCCTTATCTCGATATCGATTGATCGCGCTTAACGAGCTTCACGAGCTTCACGACTCGTGAACCCCTCACTTTGGAGCGTACGCTACCGAGCTCGAAATTGTCCGTGACGCAACTCAGTAGAGGCCGCGTGGCAGGCAAGAGGACTGTATGTCGGGCGCGGTTACCAGAAAGGACACCTCTAGGATGCACAGATGTGCGCATCACGCATTACCCCACACATCGCAGCGGCCGCCAGTCTCATTGGGACATGGCCTGGGACATATCAGTGGAGAACCATGCACCCAGCACACCAACAGCGTCTTGAAACGTTGAGAGATCTCTATGGACATGACAGTTTTGCAGGATAAGCTCAATCAGGGCAAAGACAGCCCAATCCGCGCCGCGGCATCATGCAGCTCAAGCAGGCTCAACCGATGTATCTGTGTACACTCAGAGAGCTTTTCATGCATACAATCTCGATGTACAGATACACTACCCAATGCATAACCTGGAGGATGGCGATTTTCGCCCAGAAAAACTTCTCTCCTGCACATTCGAACCGTAAACGATTTCCACTTTCCAACGCAGTGTCACCAAAAATTGAGCACGGATCACGACCATCCAGTTCAAGCAATCAATAACCAGCCTCGCTGCCTCGCCAGGAGCGTGAATCTCCCGACTCGGGCCGAGCTTCCTTCATCGTTCCCGTCCCCGTTTCCGTTGTAGGGAACACCCTGACGGTGCAAAGCTGAGGCGTGCTTGAGTGCAAACCTTGTAAATAATCGACGCCAAAACAGACTTCAATATTGGCATTCGGGCCCTGGCTGCACGTCTCTTGGTCTGTTATAGATACAGGCTGGCGACAAGGGTTGGAGGTATTCACGGCGTACTCTGGCTCGCTTCAGGTATGACAGACACGATCCAGTACGTAGTCGTTGCAATTGGCATCTCGCAGAACATCGCTCAGGGTAGCAAATAGTAAAAGAAGAGAGCACACATCATGAGGAAATCGGGCAATCGTAATTTTTGGCCAAGCACATGATGTTTACCTCACCTCACCAACAGCAAAACTTTCACAAGTGCAAATCATGAAGCCGGAGACATCTATCCACCAATTAAATACTCAAAACATCAAACCAATAATGTCGTCCCAGCCTTATGCCGCTGAGCTCAGCCTCGCCCTCAGCGCAGTTCACAATGCCTCCATCCTGACCAAATCGGTACTGCGCTCCCTCAAGAACCACGTCTCCGCCGAAACAAAAGCCGACTCGTCCCCCGTAACAATCGCGGATTTTGCCGCACAAGCACTGCTCATCAGTTCGATCCACGCGGTCTACCCTTCCGACGAATTCCTCGGCGAGGAAAGCGCAGACGCGCTGCGCTCCGACGACGCTCTAGCAGACCGTGTCTGGGACCTTGTGTTACGCGCAAAAGCGCTTCATGCATCGCGCACCCAAACGGGCCCCTCGCAGGACGAAAATGCCAATGTCGGTGCACAGACACTCACGTTCCCGGCGAGCAAAGAGGAGATGTTTGAGCTCATTGATCGTGGTGGGAAAGGAGAGCAGACAAGCCGCGGTAGGGTGTGGGTGATGGATCCTGTGGATGGTACCGCCACGTTTATGCAGGGGCAGCAGTATGCTGTATGTCTGTGCTTGCTGGTTGATGGGAAGCAGACAGTTGGTGTTATTGGGTGTCCGAACCTGGCGTTCGATGTGGGTGGACCGCTAGGGCAGAGCAGGGTGCATGAGAACCTCGTTGATGAAAAGGGTTACGGAGTTGTGCTGTCTGCGGTCAAGGGTCAAGGCACATATGTTAGGGGTATGACGGAGAATGGATGGGGTGAGGGGCGGAAGGTTGATCTTGGCACGTTGCCTGAGAGAAAGCTCGAGGAGCTCAACTTCGTAGAGAGCACACTGGGAAAGACCAGCCTCTCGCAGGAAGAGCACAAGGCTGTGTGCGAGCAGCTTGGTGCGCAATGGCCAGGGACTGTCATCTGGGCGCAGCAAGTCAAACACGTCGCACTTGCACTTGGATCTACAGACGTCATGGTACGGATCCCAAAAACAGTCGACAGATTCACGTGTATATGGGATCACGCCGGCGGCCACATTCTCTTCACCGAGGCCGGTGGGCTGATCAAAGATTTCAACGGCGGAGACATTGATTTCACACAAGGCCGTCACATCGCAGGGGAGCGCAACTATGGCA
Source organism: Sclerotiophoma versabilis (assembly GCA_012274445.1). Taxonomy (NCBI): domain Eukaryota; kingdom Fungi; phylum Ascomycota; class Dothideomycetes; order Pleosporales; family Didymellaceae; genus Sclerotiophoma; species Sclerotiophoma versabilis. Next base: position 1,641,446 of record JAAROD010000093.1, read on the forward strand.
TGATAGCCGCGCTACCATCCGTGTTCGAGAAGGTGGAACAGGTCGTGAAGGATGTCCTTGCTCGGAGACAACAGTGATGCGGAACGGAATGCAGGTCGGGAGGATTCCCACACGCTGCGAGGCGAAGGTTTGCTTGCTCGAGCCGAGTTGCACAGCTGTACAAAGAGCTGCGTGGTTTCACAGAGCCTCACCGGACGGTCAGGCCACTATTGCCATTTGCACAGTTCTGGGTGTACAACAGAAATGACAGAATGTGGGGTAGATCTAAAATGGATGGTCGCATGAGCCTCAGCTGTGCTACAGGGTCTTTTGCAGGGGAGTGACGAATGTAGGAGACACAAACTACGCACAAGTATGCAGTAGCTACATGTCTGCAGCAAAGTTACCTAGATGCTGCGCCTAACCGTGAATAATCTGCTGTGCAGGTTCGGTGACACAACCGAGAGTACTCGACAGGCTGTGCTCGAACATGTTGGTTGAGTCGCGGGAAAAACACGGCGACTGTTGTGTTCTTCGAAGATGCAGCTCGGTAACATGCAGGCACGAAGATGGTGATGATTGGTAAGAATAACAGCGAGGCTGCCGTGTTATTCGAAAATATTTTGCTGCATTACAAATGCGCTGAATTACTGTTGAATCACCGTCTGATGACACAGAATCATCTCTATGCAGCACCGCCGCCATTTTTCCTAAACGACACCTTCTCCACTGCAACGTTCTCGTTCCCTTCTGCGTCCTTGCGCAGCTGGTAGACGTAAAGCACAAGGACGTCACCTTGGACCTGTGCTGTGATTAGCCGGTTCGTCATACAAATGCTTAGCCCTTCGACAAACAGACAGACTCACGTCCATAAGCACAAAACTTGGTATGGGGTCCTCGTCTTCTGACCACCACCCTGTCGTCATAGCACCTGTCGCGCTCCCTGGGTTCACGAAGAACTTGCCCTCCATCTCATATGCTTCGAACTTGTGTGTGCCGGCCCATAGCAGGATGTCGACATCCATTTGCCGTGCTGCAATCAGCAAGCTGTCGCCATCACCGGGTGGTATGATGGTGTGGCCGTGTGTGAAGCCTATGCGTAGAGACCCATGTGTGACAACCTTAGAAAGGGCAAGATTTGGCGCTTCGACATCAAAGTCGCCCTTGACGATCTGTAGGTCGGGCGCTATGCCACGCAGGAACTCATATGTTTCGCGGTCTGTGATGTTTCCGAGGCAGAGGATCTGTCCAATCTTGCCGGGCGCAAGGAGCTTCTTGAACTGGATAGAAAGAGTAAGTTGCGGCACGACACTATCGACGGCAGCAGGCCGGGTTGGGTCGCTCATGATATGGGGAGTCGGGGCAGCTCATACCTTTGCGGGGATATCCTATGTCACCTGTAAGCTTGTAAGGTCTAGCGACGTATACCCATAGTAGAGAACATACTGCAGCGCGATCCGGAATGAATAGGTCACCGAGGACCAGCACCAACCGCGAAGCCATTGTGGCTGCTTAGAGTGCTTTCGAGGCTATCTTAGCGTTCTGTCCAAGAGCGAGTATTTAGGCGACTCAAAACACCAGAGAAGACGTTGTCCTGAGCACCTCGAGAGGAAGATGGTGGGGTTGCAAGTGGAGGCTAGAAACTCAAGCTTGGGGAAGCTATGCCGTCACCCGGAGCTCGAGGCGGCCTTGGCAGGCACAATGCACAGACTTTCCCAGCCCGCGACTCATCAGGCGCCCTATGCAAATGGTGGAGCTGCAGAGTCGTTGCCTCAGCCCAGTACAGCCACACGTGAGCGGAGCACTTGAGTCCAAAGCTTGACACGAGGCAGCAGTTCTTAAGTAGCTGGGAAGCCGGAATTTCGGAATATGGAAGCGTCTAGGTCAGAACTGCAAGCCCGCTGCATATCACTTGTTATTGTGCCAAGAGCATCCAGAACGATGGATCCAGACTTGCTCCATCCATCTTCTTCTGCAATGAATGCAGTCAGAACACTTCTATCCTGCGTTCGCTGCTTGACGATCTTAGAGACCAAGACACCGAGGTCACTCCATGTTCACGAAAGCTTGTTTGACAGAATAGTTGTGATATTAAACTTCAACTTACGCACTAACTAGAAGTATCGAATATTTGACCGTCAATACATCGTTTCAACTTCGTCACTTTCTCCATATGCAACTCGCGTGCAAATCCACATTCTGTATCTCTGATTCGAATTCTTCACCCCTCAATGTGAACAGGGAGAGCGCATAAGCTCTTCAACCCGATCATGCATCAACTCAATCATGCCGAGGGCGCAGTCTGGTCAGGACGAAGAGCACATCCAGCATTCTTGAAAACAGGGTTAAGCTTGCCGACAGACCAGTTTAACAATGTCAGAGGTATGGTAGTAAGAATTGACAAACTGGAAGGAACAGGTTGTGTGCCAAGCTGGTACAGCAGGCATTGAATATCGGAGGCGGTAGCAGCATCAGGAAGCTTGCCGTCGCGAATGATGCCAAAGGGAGTGGAGAGAGCATCGAAGTTGTTCTTGCCGATGTTGCCGCCAAACAGCTTGGGATACTGGACGTACTGGGCTAGGATTTCGAGTGTGACATCGTTGTTGGTGTAGGATGCGCGGCGATTGAACCAGTTGTCTGGAATGCGCTCGGGGCCAGCCTGCCAGTTGCCCTTCGAGTCCTGGGTGGTACCGAAGAAGGAGGAGATGGTCTTCAGGTCAGGTACACCCTCGGGACCGTAGCTAGGGAACAGCTCGTACAAGAACGAAGAGGCTCCGTAAAGCAGGAGAGCAAGGGGACCAAAAAAGAAGTTGTCATTTTCCTGGACGGACTCGTCGTATCGCTGGCTGCGGTACGCGGCGAGTGTGTTGCGGTCGAATTTACCACCCGACACACGGTCTGCGACATCTTTCATTCTGCCGAAGAGGGTGCCGTTGAACGAGTAATCATCACCGTTGTGTGTGAAGTAGTCGTTGCGGGTGAGTGACGAGTCGCCCTCGAACTTATTGTGTCCATTCAATCCTGGCTGGCGGCCAAGGACACCTCCGAGTGTGGCAGTGCGGGAGGTGGCATCACAACCGATGCTGAGCTTGCCAGTGACAATATCACCATCAGCAACGACACCAAGGGTAGCAAGGAGCGTAGCAAGATCCCAGCCAACGTTATAAAGATTTTGTTGAGCATCGACAAGCTCAGTGAAGGTTGTGACACCATCGTGAGCAAGGAAGTTATGGTTTGCAGCAGCATTTAGACCAGGGCAAGGGCCACGGATGTCGTTGGGTCCAGGAGCTTGAAAGGCGTGTGCAGTGTCACCGTCCGCAGGAACCTTGATGCCACCCTTGCCTGTACCGGGCAGACCGTTCCGTGCACCTGTATATGGATATTTGTCGTTATATGGCGCCGCAGGCTGATGGTTTGCGTTGAAAGGACAGCTGTCCTGCCTTTTCACATTGCGAGCGCGACCCAGCAGAGAGGAGTCGACACCGGGCTGATTGGCCACCCATGGATATGCTGAGACAGCAGAAGCCGAGATAAGGAGAAGTGAGAGGGTCTGCATGTTGAAAAGCTTGAAGCCGCTAAACCGATATTGTTGTGATGCTTCTCGAGGTGGTTTGATGTAGGCCAGTGGAACTGATGATCACTCTAATGCTGTGGACACGGTCCTACTTATACAATCGTCCATGTTGCTTCGCTCTTTATTCCGCGTTTAAACGGCCGAGGCAGATTTGCAGGCCTCCGTCTGCTGTAGTATCTGCAGGTAGACTATCGTCAAATCTGCAGTCCATCATTGGAGGACGTAAGGTGAATTGACCCTTGCACACGCTGCGGCGGGTGAACGACGTACCCCGTGGAGATGATCTTAACCCCACGAATAGTCCATTGGACAGGTTTGTTAGTTGAAAGATTGCCCGGAATCTGTGGTGCGGTATAGAGGTTGAACCAAAGATGTGCGTAGGTGGTCTATGGCCGAGGCTGTGGCGCCTCGACGGAAGGTTTGCTTCGTCTACGCTAAGTCAATAGCACTGCCAAAACAAGAGCGGTTCCTGGATTTAGCCTGCCACTTGGCGATCTTATCCCCCGGAGGTTGGTGTTAGCCTATCAAGTCCGAGATGGTGGAATGCGGGGTAACATCTTGCCCAATGGCGCGTGATGTATTTCACCGCCGAGAGAAGCACCTTGAATGCAGTTTCGGGTAGTGATTGACGTAGTTTCCTTGATTAGCTCACATCAATTTGACATCCAAAGGCTAAGCGTCTGGTAGAAGCAAATTTAGTTTCTGGCAGACGGCGATCAGAATCGTGTTTTCACCCAACCCACCTTCTGCGCACAACTCCCACTGGCTGAGTAGCATCCGGTCAAACTTCCGCATTCACTTTACTCCATGTTTGCGTCAGTGAGCTGTTTAGACTGGCATACTGGTGCTATAGTCGAGTCTTGGTATGATTGGGGCAAGATAAACTTGAATTGCGCTGCTACAGTGGAAGTTCATGTCGAGGTTGACACTTACACGTGTATGTTCGGTTTTTTAAGGCCAGGACTCACCAAGGTACTGAACATGTAGCGGCTCAGATTCGTTATGCAGTAGCGAGCATGTGTTGAAAATCCTTGTCTTTGTTCCGTCAACCGTTAACCAGGCCGCTGGAGTAATGCTAGCAGGGCTCTTCGGAGACAACCAGAAACTATCCCAATGCAGAACTCGGTGCGACAGTTGGCAACAGTCGGCAGCTGACTAGAGCTCCAGGGTCTCTAGATCAGAGTAGTCTAGAAATCAAGCAGTGTAGACTCGGTAGTGCTAAGGGGCATTCTTAACAGTTCAAGTGCACTAAGGAAAGGAGTTGAATGCAAGCCGTAAAGAATTCTGTGCAGTGTGGTTACACCCCGCAATCTCAGCCGTTACAGTTGGCTGGTGTCAAACTCAAAGTTACATTGTGGGGATACCGAGGCTGGTAGATGATGCCAGTGGCACCTTTGCTCGTCACTGTACACTGTAGAGGTATTTGGATGGTATTTCGACAATATGTGTGGCAACGAAATACCTGTCTACCTTTCATCTTGGGAACATGGATATCAGCCAACATTACGTACGAGGCTTTGATAGCTCAGTCTGGAGGATGTCAGTGGCATGTCCATCAATGACGATCGCCGCTACAAGACTTCGACAGCTAGATGGAACCAAAATTGGTGTGCGCAGTGTATGTTCTGCTGTACTCAACGGAACACCGAGGTTGAATCGATGCGTAGGTTGCTTGCGCTACTTATTCACGTTGCCTAATGTTCCGCATTTGAAGTTGACGATGGAATTATGAATGTTGTAGTGGGGTGTAGAAGGAGGGTAAGGCTCCATTCAAGTGCCTCTGGAGTAACGAGCAAGCTTGCTCAGTGTACCCCATTGAGAACATTCGCAGAGAAAGCGAGCTCACTGCCACTTTCGCAGGTATACCTTGCTTACAATACCAGTGTTGCCTAACAATAATGACAACGGTGACGGCAGAAACTCGTGGCGCAAAACACCATTGTAGCATGTTGATCTGTTCGACCTAGACCTCATACAAAAGCTTTACTCGGTGATTGTAATACACTGATACGCTGACATTGGTTGAATTGTCGACAGATGTCCTTGAAATCGTGACTGACATCTCGATCTGTTCGTTGTTGCACTTTGCGACTGCTGCAGATACTATGGCACTATTGCATGATGGAATGGAAAGTCTAAGGGGTCTGCTCAACTCTTCGATACAACAGGACGTTGCACACACTGGTTTCTCATTGGCCTAGTTGGCGGTGAAGCAGAACCCTTTGAAGCTATGCGTGCGAAAGTCCGAGGATAGCAGCTTGTACGTTCGATACGTCGTGATGAGTTGCGTACTGTACATACTTAGCAAAGAAGTGCCATTCGGTGATCATCGTTGCCATCGGCATGAAATTCCCTAGTATTTGAACCGGTTTTGTGTGGCTATGCATTGAGGTTGTTGTGCCACCAAGAGATATAGTATGTCGGTGCGCGTTGAAAGTAGGTCACTGTTCTTCAGCTCACTCCTGGAGATCACCACAGAATGCCGCACACGGTTGCATGCACGCCTTCAGTATGAGACAAGCACGCCGAACTATCGTGTGTACACAGAAAACCAAAAGCAACACGATCTTGCAGGCAACGTATTTTAAGTTTGTTAATGTGTAAGAGGTTGCCGTATAGACCAGCGCTGTCAATGACGTAACCAGGATGCGCAGATTCTGCGACCCTTCTAAAGCCTCAATGCCGCAACACCGTGACACAGCATACTAGCGTGTTAAATTATATGATGTGTGACCTCTTCCTCGAGGGCCAGCACACGGCCAGCATCTCAATGAAAAGCATAATTAATTCGCGTACACCGGAGATAGTGCAATACCGGCGACACTGTGCCGACAAGGTATGAGCAAGCCCAGTGACCTGAAGTCTGGTTTCAAAAATAAATTCAATCATAAAGTCACCGTAGTGACGTTTTAGTGATTAAACTGCGCCGATATTAGCATAATCGAGTGTTGGGGGAAGGCTGAACATACCTAAAAAGAACAGATACTACACTTGATCTAAGCCAAAAGGCAAAGAGAGCTGGGGAAGAGATTAGGAGGACGAGGACCTGCGAGGTTATATACACTTTCTAGCTGCACTAGCGCTAGCTTCATGGTTGCTGGGTGAACAAAAAAAACTGGGTAAGTGGTACACACGTGAGGACGGCTGCCTGTAATTGCTAGCGAGTAAGAGAAGGGCAATGGGTAGATGATGACTGAATGGAGGCAACAGCTGCATGTAAAGTGTCAACGATCGAAAAGGCCTACACGAAAACCCATGTTCGAATCAGTCCGCAAGTCTTTGGGTCAGAATGCGAGCTCTGGCGTGGAGCGTGCACAGTGTCACTGAAGCCTCCAGCGGAACAAGGTAATAAAGACCGGCTGGAACTGGAAAGCAAAAAAGCACTGGATTGCTGTATATACTCGGTCGCTGTATTTTAAAACTCAAACAAAGCCATGGGCTTCAGGAAAAAAAAAACAGTGACTAGGGTTCATGGAAGCTGTAATACTGACAATACCCAGTTGTACAACAACGCCATAGACGCACAATCCTCGGACCATCACCCGTAGAGTACGGAACGGGCGGCTTCATCAAGATATTGTGGAAAATCTTTCTGTTCCTCGCCGTTCAGACTGTTTAGTGGCTGGCTAGAAGTCACATGTTCCACATACAAAGAAGCTTCCGGGCAAGGATGAAAGTCAGTGTCGCTGTAAGGCCTAAAGAAGTTGTACAAATGGTGAGCTAGTCTTAACTAATCAAAGACGTTCAATATTTTGTACTTTGTGTTAAGCTTGCTAGGACTCGTTAGTGAGTTGTCCGCTAAGCCAGACCCCATATCGAGGGCACTATTGAACATCGATCGTTGATTTTGATAGCTCGCACAGCCCGTTTTACCACCCGATACCTTGAGTGTACCTGAGCTGGGATGCTTCGCTTCATTCAAAGTCAATCGCTAAACCTGATGCCGTCCCAACGCCGAAGCCTACAGTACAATGCATTGATGCAGGTGGCCCAGCATGCGTCTTGTCCATCCCTGTATGATATTGCCACTTCCAAATCAATTCCCTCATAGCTCATACAAGCTTCTGCTTGACAAAGAATGCTCGCAGATGCGTCAGTTGCCACGCGCAAGTGACACCGAGAACAGCAAGCTGAATCAGGGTCCATCGGACGACACGGGAGTTCGTGCTCTCGGACTGGTCACGGAACTCGGCTTCACGCTCCTATACGGTTGTTAGCATCTCTTTGAAGCTCTTCGATGCAGCAAGTCTGCGGAGGGTAACATACTCTCTGGAAAATCTGTTCGCGCCTGACATCCTGCAGTCTCGAGTTCAAGTCTTGAACCTTCTCCACCAGCGTCTGGACATGGGCCTTGTCTGTGCTCTCAATCCTACTTGTCTCTCCAATAGCCATATCCAGTGTAAACTTGACAGAGCCGTGAATGCCACTGCCTAACCATCCTCCACTCTGAACGTTCTGAGGGGTGACGCAGATGCGGTGCTGTCCAGAATCAGCGGCGCTAAAGGTGAACTTGCCCTCGCGCGAACCGCGTTGAGCGACAATGCGATGGTTGTTATCGAACGTCTCCTCAACGGTAATGAAGACGCCAGTGTCTGGGTTCGATTGGAAGGACTTGGTCGCATCGCTCCATACTTCGGCGTGGTAGTGTCCTGTATGTTGTTAGGCATGTCCTTTGTCTCCAATAGGCTGCTGGCTACGGTCATACCAACGACTAAAGTGTCCTTGGGAAGCTCCTCGAAGAAGCACTTTTGGACTGCACCGTCAATGAAAAAGTGCAGCGCTTGAGCAGGAACTGCTAGCGCAGCGGCGAGCAACACGGTGGATTTCCACATGGTGATACTTTTGCTCCGCACGAGATTGGGCGTTCGCGGAGTATGTAGGCTGTTCGCTGAACACTCGTGTGTCTTGAGGCCGCGGTGTCGCCAGGTGGTCGATTGACGTGGGCCCGTGCGCCATCCCTTAGAAGCGCGTGCATGTGAATACTAGTCTCCACTACCAACAAACCACAACGACATGACAGTGAAGATGCGTCGCAAGCACGCCTAAGCAGAGGTGATTCGGCTAAGCACGATGTCTGCCTGGGCGCTCAATGTGGCCAACGGAGACATACGACATCTTGAAGGCTTCAAAAGCAGAAGCATTCTCAACACCATTTCTTACAGCGAACCTCGTGATATTCCTCATTGCAACATATTAATCCGTCGAAGCGACTGCTGTCATGTGTGCATGTGAGCCATCGAGTCAGTCTTCGACGTCCAAATTCATCTCCGCAAATGCCGACCCCGCATGTCGGTAAGCTTGGACGACATTGACGTTTACCTAGGTAGAAGCGTATCAATATCAATGGCAATCTTACATTCATCCGAGTCCTGACCTCCTTATCGCCCGAGTCCAATCGTCAAATACTTTTTGCCTCTGTGACAGCTACAGACATCCTCTTTCTACCGGCAAGCATACTCAGCAGTTGAGCTGTTTCAGACCTCGGTTCAGTTCAACATCTGGCCACTCACAACTCCATCCAAATCACAGCAACACAGTCCTCAACATGACACTCTTTGACCCCAACGCCCAGAGCTTGACGAACCTCAAGTCTACACCTAAGACTATTGTAATAACTGGCGGTTCCTCCGGTATTGGCCTTGCAACAGCCCAGCTGCTCTCCACCCTTAACCCCCAACATAACCTCGTCCTAATCGATCTCAATCCTCCACCCAAAACTTTCAAACATGACTTGTCACACCTTCTCGTCCACACCTGTAACATTAAATCTTGGGCCTCGCAGCGCGCTGGCTTCGAAGCAGCTTACGCACGCTTCGGACGAATCGACTGCGTATTTGTAAATGCCGGCATTGCAGAGTATGGCGATCAGTTCTTTACCGATGAATTGGACAGCGATGGAAAACTGAAGGAGCCAGACCGCAGGGTATTGAACATTGATATGGATGCCGCAAGCGATACGACAAAGCTTGCCATTCACTACCTGAGGAAGAACCAAGAAGGCGGTGAGATTGTGTTGACAGCAAGCCTGGCGGGGTATTTGGCGAGTGCTGGTGCACCGCTGTATAGTGCTGCTAAGCACGGTAAGTTCCTCTGGCTAGGAGAGATGGGCGCGAGCTGACCTGATGTGAAGGTGTTGTGGGCCTCATGCGTGCACTGAAGCAGGAATGCGCTACACTGAGCATTTCTATCTCCGTGATTGCTCCGGGTATTACGGTCACACCTATTCTAACGGGCAATAACAGACGTCTGAATGCTCCACCTGATGTCTATGCAAAGGAGATGGCTGCCAAGGGTGTTCCAATTAACAAGCCGGAAAGTATTGCGCTGGCGGTGTGCTGGCTGTTCAACGAGCGGAGCAAAGCGAACGGTGCTGGTTTGTTGATCCAAGGGGGTAAGTTTGCGGATTTGGAACGAGGACTGGCGAAAAGTAGGGAGCAGTGGATGGGCAAGGAGATGTTGGCGCTGTTCAAGGGAGGTCGGTCAGCACCGCTGTTTGATCGCTTAGCGGCGAGGACGAAGGCTAAGATTTGATTCTAAGATTGTGAGCCGGCAATATCTAAATGTAGCTCATCGACAACATTATTATCACATACGACCGAAGAAGCCTTGGGTTTTATGGGAAGTTGACCTGCTTACTTGGTGGGCGGCGGTTTGATAGTAGAACAGGCTAGCTGCCACCCTGGGTTCTTCTGAGGTACCCAATCCTAGATTGTAGGCTTTTTGCATCCTGATAGAGCCTTTGAAGTCTACAATACTTATAAACGGATGCGCCAGATAAGTCGATACTCATTCTAATGGTGCCACCCTACAAGGAGTATGGCAACAAAGACGTAGATGCAGAGATTGAGCTACTTCGTAGTGCCGGAGTACTGATCCAAATTATCGCGAGTTAAAAGCCTGGATTGTCTTGGGCTATGCGGCATTGTGATCATCAATGTGGTGTTCAGCGAAGGATATTCTTACGCAGTTGAACTCATAGTAGCCCAAGAAACACATTTCGGACGATTTATGCATTCGTCAGGTCGCCCTCTGCCGTTAATGTCCCCTCATCTCTCCAAAGTACGCGGCCAACACTTGCCCTTGGCACTCAGTTTCTCCCTCCGTTGTCTAGTGATATGTATCTTCACCCATCCATTAACCTATTCTGAACGATTTGGCAAGATGTAAAGCATTTTGAGTTCTTGCAGAAGACGTCACCTGACATGTTGCCGTTCTTGGTGTGGGGAAGTAACAAACGCTTGCTGCAAAAGAAAAGAGACAATCTGTCGCAGCGACAGGTCCGTAAACTGATACAACAGTACAAGTTCCTGGCTCTCAGTGGGAGTCTGATGATTGGAAAGACGTCACGAGGAAAGAAACGAACGGATTGTAGCAGAGCGCTAGCGCGCAGCTCTCGTAGTTAGTGAATGCATTTTTCGTTCCATGATTCTAAACTTGCCCAGTACTGAGAACCAAAGTCAAAAGTAGAAAGGAGTAATCCATTCGAGGCGCAAGACCCTGTTCGAACCCAAACGTGGTGTGAGGACATCAGTTGCAGTAGTTGAGGAAGATGGATGCTTGAGGCGGTAGCGATTGCGGAGACGGCGTGTATGTGCTCTGCAAGTGAGTGGATACAGATTTTTTTTTTGAGAAGAACTGGTCTGAAAGTTGACGACAAAACAGAAGAAGAGCATACGGCGCAGTGTTGTGCGTGAGGTGCTGTAGAGGTCAGGTCGATAAGCCCTAAGGTTGTGCAAATCATCAGTCGTGACTTTGGCTGTCAAAAGTGCGCTGTGACCTTCCAGAGATGCTGAGCAGTACCTACGATCATGGACCTCAGTCAGTAGATGTTGAAAAGCAAGAGCAAGCAAGACGGGAGAGTGAATTTAAGTCTTTCAAATTACTGTTCATGCCCTCCAGGAATTGTGGGAGATAGTAACCAAAAGCCCCCGAAATAGATTCCAGCAGATGAGCAGACAAACATCAAGACTAGCAGAACTATTGCTGTTCATGATAGAAGGCGGGGGAGTGAAGTGAGGTTGCGGGCGTCTTGTTTAACTCCGCGGATTCGCCAAGGGCGCGTGCGCGCGCCATCCCTGTCAATGAGCTCGAAAACATGAGGTACACTTGGCTGTCACCTACTCCACCATCGCGGAGCCACCACCATCGTCGGCGCGCCTTTCGCGTCAAATCTGCTCGACTATCCCCTCGGGCCATCATGTTTTCGCCAGAAGCATCGCTGCAGAGCGCGCGCAGCTCGTTGCGCGGGAATCGACGGCGCCAGCGCGACTCCAACGGGCATGACCAACCTCGACGGAAGCGTAGTAAAATTGCAGAAGACGGAGCATCACAAATCACCGCAGGCTCAGACTTGAAGAACACCAATAGCAACGCCAACGTGAATGGCCATGCTGGTCATGACAGTGCGGAGAACTCTCTTGTAATGGTGGATATGCCTGTTCGAGAAAAGAAAGCACCTCCCAAACGAACGTTAAAAGAAGACAGTTCACAATATCTGGTATGTGCGACAGGTATTCTGGGATGTGGTCAGCTAATTGTGCCCAGACGAAGAATGCCAATTACAGCGTTAGAAAGTTGCCCAGTTTCCCATCGGCCCTGACACGCATACCATACACAGCTTCAGCAGTCTCCTCAGCCGGACTTGCGCTTGCATTTACGACCGACCGCGCCCTCGTGTGGGATTACAGCAGCGCAACGGGTCCTACAAAAGTCGTAACCCTCCCATTGCCCTTCGATCTGAGGCCGTCCGACCCACTCCCTCTTGGCGCAATTGTTCGCAACGGCCCTACAAACGACTATGGCGTTGTCGCAGTTGCCCCTTCGAGCGGCAGGATTACCTTCTGGGAGAACATCGATACCGCAGAGGCCAGGAGCTTGTACCCTCAGCGACACCAGGGTGTGGACGGATCTGTGAAGCTATACTCTGGAGAAACCATCACTGCTTTGGTCGACATTGAACATGCAGGGTTCATTCTGAACTTCAGTAGCGGCAGACTTGCGCAGTTGACTTTGCGCGATTCGCAAGGACGACCCAGTGTCAGCACCATGGTTCTGAATAGCCCCAATGGCTCGAGTAGCAGTCTCTTCAGTCTACGAGGACTGCTGGGAGGTGCGATTCGAAAGACCATTGCATCTATTAAGGCGCGCCCATCTGATACTAAAGGCCAAATGGAGGTGGTTACTGCGGCTAAGAACGGCGTATTTCAGCTGTGGGACTTGAGCTGGTCAGGGCAACAGATCTTCAAGCATGAGATTGATGTTCATGACGAGCTGCTTTCAGCTGTCCAAGCAGGGATTTCGCCAGAGTTGCGCACTCAGACTGACGTACAAGTCCTGGACTTTGTGATTACGGACCAACCGCGGACGCTTGGATCGGTCAACTGCTTGGTACTCGTGGCTCTGTTCGGACGCCATGCACTCGATTACTCGCTCCTAGAAGTGGAGCTAGCGGCCTCAGGAGGCACAATCAGCAGGACCATTCCTATCAAGAGCTTTCATCAGAAGCACTTGTCCACCGACCCAGCAGGAACACTTTTGGTTCCTCAGCCTGGCCACACAGCGTTCGTACAGTTTCCTGGAGCTTTTGTCATCGCATCTCTAGCTCAACCAGGGGAGAGCCCGGAGACACAACTTCTTGGGGATTCTGGGATATCCAATTTACCATTTCAGGATGCTGTGTACTTTCGAGAGGAGCTCAACGTTGCAGTATGCGGACTGTCTACGGCGGCAACTACCCGGAAGGAAAAGAAGGCCACTGCATTGATCTTCGTGAAAGGGTCCGGAATTCTACAGTTCAGCGCGCAACCGCCACCTACAGATGACGAAAGCACAGAGAGGCTCAAGGTGACAGCTCGCAGCAAGTTGGAACAGGCTACGTTTTTCAGCTCGAAACCGGGTAACGTCCTTGACTTCTCAGTCAAATCACGATTTTCGTTCTCCGAAGAAGAGACCGCACAAGCTGCGCTCGATGTCAGCTTGGGCATCATTAGTTCTTCTTACGACTATCTGGACAAAGTTACGTCCTCCATGGACGAACAATTCAAGACACGCGCTGCTGCTCTGCGGACCCTGATATCAAACTTGCGATCTGATTACCATACGTTGCCTTTCTTGACCAAGTGGCGATTGTTGTGGCACGCTGAGAAGCTTGCTGCAGCACACAAGCTGTGGAATTGGTATGAAGCGAAACTACAGGATCAGCAAGCGCATCCAGATGCGTACCCGGAGAAGATTCTCATGAGTGACATCATTAGAGCGATGCATGAGCGGTACAAAACACCCATCAACCCTGACTTGGGCGAGACGGACCCAGTACGACAATACTTTCTTCGAGACATTGACTCCATCGGTATCCTCATCCCGTGGGGATGGAATTTTTTGCGCACTTTCTACATGAAGGAAGGTGGAAAGGAACAGCCGTCTATCATGCAGCGACTCAGCGAAGGTTCCGATGTTATGCTCGTAACCTTAGAGACGGCTTTTGGCTTTCGACAAGCGAATGTCGAGTCGTACGGCCTTGACTCCGACTCCCTTGAAGATGGCATCTTGAAGCCAGGCCAGGGCTACGAGGAGCTCCCAGTATTCTGGACATCTTCTCACAACATCGTCAGCTCCGTTCGCAGTCTTGTGGACGTTGGGCGAAATTTGGCCGTTGAGAACTACGAGGAGGGGCTTCAAGAGACACTGTCGCAGAAAATTGCCAAAGATAATCCTCGCATGGTCCGGATCGGCTGCCAGACTCACATCGAGCGTTTCCAATGGTCTCTCGAGCAGACTGATGAGAAGTCTCGGGACAATGGACGTGTTCTCCGAGAAGAGTGGAACAACAAGGTGCGACCGGAGCACATTTGCGGCCTGATGGAGCTTGGTCTGGCGACCGAAGGTATGAACCTGGCCGAGCACTACAGGGATATGCCGACCCTCGTAAACTTGGTTTGGGATGAAACCATTTGGCTCGAGAAAGAAAAGGCGGAAACGCGAAGCAAGATGGAAATTGCCGAGAGTACAGTAAAGCTGAAGAAGATCAAGGAACGTATCCGTCGATATTTTGAGACCTACGGAGATGATTGGGCTGAGGCATTCTACATGAAGCACATTACGGAAGGCAAGGCAGCACAGATGTTCGAGCCTGAGCATCTGAACCAGCCGGCATTGAGCAAGTTCCTGCGCGCTGACCCATCTCGTGCCAGGCTCAGATGGATAAACGAAGTGTCTGGCGAGAAGAACTATGAAGCCGCTGCCGAAGCTCTCTTCGAAACCGCCAGCAAACAAGAAACTAATGTGTGGTGCAACAAAGTCGAGCTGTCCATGTGCAAGTTGGCAATGCTCTGCCAAAAGGAAGAAAAGCCTGGCCAGGCGCAGTCCAGCAACGGTCAATCTCACGAGCCGTCAAAGGCAGAGAAAGTTCGGGAGAAGAACTTCAAGATTGTGCAAGATCAGTGGGAGTATGCTACTATGCAGGGGTTATTGTACGATCACTTGTCGGCTACTTTCGAGAAAGCACTGGACGATGAGGTTGCTGTGGATCTTCTCATGGAGGAGTATGGGAAAGGTCCTATCGAGACTCGACCGGCACACTTGACACTCCTCCGCGAGGGATTTGAGAACCTCATCCACCACAAGGTCATCGATCCCGCGCTAATGATCGACATCCTCACCCTCATGAACGACACAGGCGAGAAGGAACCTACATCGGTGATACAATCTAATGAGTTTACCTTTGCGCTAAGGGTTCTGGCCGCCAACTGGCACAGCATTCATCGAACTACACGAGATGGGCTTCTGAAACTCATCTGGAAGCGTTTGTGCAACAAGGACAACTGGGCGGAGATCAACAATACCAAGGACATCTCAGACGCGACACTTGAGGAGTTCTTGGCTTCCACGCACGTCGGCTGGACTTTCACAGGGCTTATGAGGCTGATTGGTAAGGTAGCGTTCGCGCGCGAAAAACACATCCGGCTAACAGTCTCGTAGATATTGACGAGCACAATCGTGTGGTATGGCCTAAGCAGCTGACTGCCTTGGTTGGTGCAGGTGGCACACATGGCGAGCTCTGCGTGCGTTTCCCATTGGAAGACCTTCGCGAGCCAATAATCAAGGATAACCTGCTCGATGACGAGATCTTGCAAGAGAACCTCGAGAAGAATCGACTCGACGAATGGTTTAAGGCAGCCTGTAGAGCCGGCAAGAATGCCTACATGAGGGAGAAGAGGTACATGCGAGGAGGCTCTTCCGTCCAAGGAGAGTCCGGCGAAGAGGAGGTGGTTCCTGAGGCTGAAACTCCAGCCGCCGAGGGTGACACTGTTAACGGTGTCGACCAGGATCAAGATGTAAAAATGCAGGAATTATAGGAAATGGGTGAGCGTTGAGGTTGCGCAGGCGAAGGTTCATGTTTCAACTGGGCGAACTGCATGGGAAAGCATTGGGCACGGCGTTTTAAAAAGAGCACAGCAGCCTGCAATGGCGCCTCTCGTTTGTTTTTTGTTTTTGGGACTGTAGCAATAGCGATTGGGCGGCTGGCTTGCAGGCGTCTACTTGCAGAGTGTGCCAAATACAAGCATGCATTTCAATCATTCATAGGAAGTAGTCAATGCAACTCCGCTTTGCTTTGCTTTTCTCAGCCGACAGCATGGCTAGAGCCCACGCGCGATTTTGGGTACGACACATGCCATCTACTCTCTCTCACTGAAGGCTTCGCAGCTCTTCCAACCTTTGCGCACAACGGGATTGCGCGGTCCCTGTCCAGTTTCGGTTCGTGTACACAAATGTTTACAGAGCACATGCCTCTCAGATGCTGGGTTGCCGGCACAGCAGAGCACATGCCTCTCAGATGCTGGGTTGCCGGCACAGCAGAACACTGACCTGACGACTTGAGATGAATAACACACACTACGTCATACCTGCAGGCTTTCTATTCTCCAGATCCCGAGTTGCAGTTTCGTATGACCCCAGACAATCAGACAACCTGCTGGAGCTGCCCATTCGCATCTCGATTCACAGAGATATGTAGATACACAAAGGGCATTGGCACGCTTGCACAGACTGCACAACGGTTCCAGACCCTGAATCGATGCGAACCAGTTCATTTCTCAAGTGGGTCCTGCCCCGTTCAGAGCAGGGTGTGGCTTGAGCAGGCCGCTCCACTCCAATCAAGGCCGCTGACCGTTTTTTCGCTGCAGTCCACTTGCCCAGGTTCCGACGTGGCAGCGGTATCGCATCGCACAGAGGAGAGCGCGGCACCACGGCAAGGCGAGCGTATGCAGCGCGGCGGTTTCATGCAGAGGGGGGGGGGGGGGGCATTGGCGGCATGAGGCGGGCTGAGTACGTCAATGTCAATGCTGCGGCGGTGTCGAGGCCTCACGTGTACTCGATGCACCACGATTCGTGGGATGGAGGTTCCTTCCTAAATGAGCTCGCGGCCGGCCAGAGCACGCAGGTACGACGGGGTCCACCAGCAATAACAACAACGGCAGCACAACAGTAGGCGGCGCGCGCAGGACAAGCAGCGCTCTCTGTGGACCAGCAATTGGGTCGGTCCATGGGCGTGTATGTCAAAAGGCGCACCCTGCTATGGCACACTGCCTCGGTGAATGCTAGCGGAGCGCGCAGGCTGTCCAAAGTGCACTGACCTTGCTGGAAGCGGGCCTAGCGCCAGTCCAGTGCCAGCCGCCTGTGTTCTGCTTGCACCCCAGGTCCCAGGTCTTTTCCATCGCGAGTCGATCACTCTCCTGTCCTCACCTCCGCCCATTGTTTTCCCAGCGCAGCGATACTTTGCGTTGTTTGCCCAGCTGTCTGCTGCAGCCGCCCCATCGCCCGCCCGTGGAGTGCCCCATAGACGACGCCCTTGAGCCGACCCTGGAGACGACTCGCCGGCCTGCATAGCCCCAGCCGACCTCCGGAAACGCCCATCGACCTTCGTCGCTCACCGCACCGCGACTCTCCTGCGTCCCCACCCACTCCTCCAGCTGCTGCACCCGCACCCTATCCTCCATCCACCATGGCGAGCGGCAGCACCTCCTCCAACGTCGTCGGTGTCCATTACCGCGTCGGCAAGAAGATTGGCGAGGGCTCCTTTGGCGTCATCTTCGAGGGCACCAACCTGCTCAATCAGCAGCAGGTTGCCATCAAGTTCGAGCCGCGCAAGAGCGACGCTCCTCAATTGCGCGATGAATACCGCACGTACAAGATCCTCGTGGGCTGCCGTAAGTTCTCTCGCTGCCCCTATTCCACCTCACGTCGCCCATCCGAGCGAGGGAAGGCACGGTCTGTACGTTGGACGCTGCCCTGGTATGCATTTACATGTACATGCCGCAACCCACATTGAGCACGCCTGGTACGCAATGCTCTGGACTTTGCTGTCGTCCGCTCATTGGCCTTGTTGCCGTCAACTCACTTCTAAGCACATGCACGCACTCAACTAACACATCGCAGCCGGGATCCCTAATGTCTACTACTTCGGCCAGGAGGGCCTGCACAACATCCTGGTCATTGACCTGTTGGGCCCTAGCTTGGAGGACCTGTTCGACCACTGCAACAGGAAGTTTTCGATCAAGACTGTAGTCATGGTCGCCAAGCAGATGGTTCGTAAAGTCAGCGCTGTCATCACAACTCATCTCTAACACGTGTACAGTTGTCGAGAGTTCAGACCATTCACGAGAAGAATCTCATCTACCGAGACATCAAGCCTGACAACTTCCTTATTGGCAGACCAGGCTCTAAGAGTGCTAATGTAATCCACGTCGTGGACTTCGGTATGGCAAAACAGTACCGTGACCCCAAGACGAAGCAGCATATCCCGTACAGGGAGCGCAAGTCCCTTTCTGGTACGGCGCGTTACATGAGTATTAACACCCATCTTGGACGCGAACAATCTCGTAGGGACGATCTGGAGGCTTTGGGTCACGTTTTCATGTACTTCCTTCGAGGCGGTCTCCCATGGCAGGGCCTTAAAGCTGCAACCAACAAGCAGAAGTATGAGAAGATTGGTGAGAAGAAGCAGACAACTCCTATCAAGGATCTGTGCGACAGCTTCCCCGGTACGTCTGTGTTTAGCCGTTTTCGTTGTAGATTGCTAACAAGCCACAGAGGAGTTTAACAAGTACCTTAGCTATGTTCGCAACCTCGGCTTCGAGGACACGCCTGACTATGACTACCTGCGCGAACTCTTCACCCAGGCTCTCAAGAGCACTGGAGAGGTTGAAGACGGCGAGTACGATTGGATGAAGCTGAACAATGGAAAGGGCTGGGAGGTAATGAAATCTCACCCCTCGGCCGTTCAACAGATGCACCATTCCAACATCCACCAGAACTCTTCTACCGCCGTCAACGTTCACGGCCAGCCTCATAGGCAGCCCAAGACGCACCTGCCCGTTGACCACCATCGTTTAAACGAGCCTCTCCCAAAGCCCGGAGCGACACGAGCCCAGCCCGGAAGAAGCCCAAGGGACCAAGCAGCACGTGGGGCCGAGGTCAAGAGGAAGAGTATGGGCGAGCTGGCACCGCCCGACGCAGCTTCGAACCAGGCTCAGTTCCAGCACAGCCAACCGAACCTGAACCAGACCCAGAACCGCGCGACACCTGCACAGAGCCCGAATGCGCAACAGCCGAGGCGGCAGGAGTCTGAGAAGGAGGGCTTCATGCAGAAGCTCAGCAAGATTCTCTGTTGCGGCGGAAGCAGCAACTAGTGGAACTGCTCAATCTGATTTCCTGCTTATTGTGTTGCATCCTGGAGTTCGTTCATTGAGCGAGCTTTATCAGCCACGTCTTTCCTGTATAGGTATTTTTGTAATGATTGATAGACGGGATCGAAATCTCCTTCCGGTATCTCAGGTAATACTCTCACGACGACCGAAGCACCTCGACGCCAGCCTGGATCTCTTCTCTTCATCATCTTCACCATCTTCTTCTTGACACCTGGCTTTCGACAGCATGAGCGGCACCTGCACAGCAGCTTATTCTCCGGAAGCCTTTTATACTGGCGTACGTGGCGTTGCGTGTTTGGCGGTACGAAGTTGGCGTCTCATTTATCATTGTTATCATTCCATGTTTGTTTGGTAGGAGAAAAACATAGCATGTAAAGGAGTTTCTTTCGCCGGAACGTGTCTGTACGTGGAAGTGAGCGATTGGATTTGGTTGTTTTAGTTAGATGACAGCTGAGCAATTAGAGAAGAAATCTTCAAAATCGCATCTGCATTAGTGAACCCTCCAGGTGTGAAGGCAACTGGAGAAAGGCTCAGCCCAGGGCTGTTAACAAGGGGGCAGTCGCTGCAAATCCGCGTGCTATCTTATGCTTCATGTGATCCTTCATAACGACAATGATGTGCAGCTTATGTTTCAACTTTCAATTTGTCCTGCAGACCTACAGAAGTCCTGTCAGGAGATGCCGCGCATACTTCTAAGCTGGCTGTATAAGCATTGTGAAAGACATCTTGGCACCGCCGCATCCGCCGCGTGCAACTTCGCGGGCGATTCCAACATTTAGCAAGCCACGACACCCCTGCAAACCCATCGACCACACTCCTTTCCAATACTTCTGCCCGCCAGATCGAATCGAAATACCATCGCGATGGCGTCGAATCGCGATGTGCGCGATATGCTCGGGCTGCCTGTTGGCGAGATGGCACCCCCGACGGCGAGCAAGAAGTCGAAGAAGGGCGGACAAACAAAAAGGATTCGTACGTGCCGAGGAGAAGCGCAACGAGAATGGAGTCTAGACACTGTAGCTAACACGTGTGTGCAGAGGGTGTTGCGCGTGAGGTTGCGGCGCTGTATGGTGAGCGACCACCACCAGTTGCAGTCTATGAAGAGAAGAAGGCATACCGTGCAAAAAGGCAGAGCACGGGGCCTGCAAAGAAATGGTGTGTAGACTTGAACCAGCTAAAGGACTGTCATTCTAATCGCACAACGTAGGGTCCAGCAGCCGTTCACAAACCCAGCGCGCGACGACGGCCTCGTTTTGAAGCATTGGCGGCGCAAGCCTACAACTGCACCACCTGTACAAGAAGGCGACGATGCAGCGATGCAGGATAGCGAACCCACGGACTACCTCGAGAACTGCGCCGACTACGTCAAATACAACATCACGGTCGATATGCCCGACTTCACAGACGAGGAGTACGATGCACATCTACGGAGTGATGATTGGAGTCGAGAGGAGACAGACTATCTGTTCGGAATCGTGAAAGACTACTCGTACCGGTGGGCTGTGATCTGGGATCGCTATGAGTGGCAGGCGATCAAGAGGCGGGAAAGGGAGCTTGCACAAGCCGCGCAGCAGGAGAACGGTGATGCAGATTCGAATGCCCTTGCAACGCTACCGTTCGCACCTCCACGAGACAAGGAGCGGTCTCTTGAAGAAATGAAGGCGCGCTTCTACGACATCTCCGCTAAGCTCATGAAGCTCCGCATCCCCGAAGTCCAGATGGACGCCGACCAGTACAGTCTGTACGAGACTCTTTCCAAGTTCGACCCCGTCATGGAACGCAACCGCAAGATGCTCGCCACAGCACTCATGAACCGCAATATGGACGAAGTAAAGGAGGAAGAATTTCTCCTCACAGAACTCCAACGCATCAACATGGCCGCCGTCCGCCTCGACGCCGAACGCGAAGAACTCCGCGCTCGTCTTGACGCACCACAAGCCAACACTTCCACCGCCGCAGGCTTACAAAGCTTCACATCCAGCACAGCCCTGCAAGCGCTGTTCCAGCAGCTCTTCCAGCAAGACCGCAGCAAGAAGCGCTCGAGTGGAGGTTCCAACGCCCCCGGCCGTCTCAGCCTGAGCGCAAACGACATGATCAACACTCCCTCGGCCTCCAACTCCGCCAACCGCCGCACGTCCATGGCCCTTCCGCCTGCCGCACCGAGCCAAACACCCGTCAAGACGCTAAGCCCGCATCAAGAACACCGGTTCGCTGTCAGCACGCATGATCGCCTCACGTCAGGCATCACATTCGGGTCCGACAAGCTACTTAAAATGCGCCAGGCCAAGTCCAACGTGCAGACGCAGAAAATTGCTTCGGCGCTGCAGGAACTGGGTGTTCCGGAGATCATACCGATCCCAACGAGCAAGGTTGCGGACGTGTTTGAGCAGTTGGTAGCCAAGGTGGGGCGGCTGTTGGATGTGCGCAAGGTGAAAGAGAAGGAGATGGGTGAGTGCCGTGTGCTGTCGCGGATGAAAGCGGCACGTGACGGGACAGGTGGGAACGCGGGTGTGAAGCAGGAAGGAGAAGCCTCAGGAGAAGTCTCGGGAGAGGATGGGAAGAAGGATAATCAAGATACGCCGCTGGGCGACTCAAATGAAGACGGGGCTGACGAGGACGATGATGCAGAGGGCGAGGATGATACAGGGGCGCAAAATACACCGGCTAATGCGGACAGAGACGACGTTGAGGAGGAGGAGGAGGAGGAGGAGGATGATGATGATGATGATGACGATGATGATGCGGAAGGTGAGGACGAAACCGGGGCGCAGAACACACCCGCTAACGCAGATCAAGACGATGTCGATGCGGAAGGTGAGGATGAGAGCGCGGCGCAGACGAGCCGGGCTACGAGTCAGGGCGCGGGACACAAGAGGAGTGCCAGCGAGCTCAGCGAGGGGAGTCAGCCGAGTGAAAAGAGAGCGAGGAAGTAGGGGTTCGTGGTTTTGCAAACATGAGATATTGCTAGCATAGCGTCGGCGTTGGACATTTGAGTGCACAATGGGATCAATCCCCAACTGATCTACCCTTGATCAAACACTTGGCCCCTATTTCTTTTGGAGTTGGATGGCCGTTTGAATCTGCTCGGGATGAACCTCAGGAGATACTGATAGTGTAGTGATTGGACTGCATTGATTTACACTTGTATTTCTTGTTACATATTGCCATAACCGCGTTAAACATTGTACAGACCATACGCACAAGAGCGATGGAATCGTTATCGGCAATGACTTCCCACAGACCAATCAACCGACTAATCTGCAGCCATGCCTCCGTATATCATACCATGGAGCATCCATAGGCTTCCCTGCGGGATTGAGCCGTGAAGCCTAGGCAAACCCGTCATCTTACAATTTCCTGTCGCCATCGTCCTCGTCGATGCTCTTGTTGGAGCTGGAGGTGGTGCTCTGCTTCTCGAGCTCCTCGCCAATAGGGCCATGGAGCTCTTCTTCAAAGACGGGCTCGGTCTCGATGGTCTCGAACTTGGTCTTGAAGTCTTTGAGTTGGTGGGTCGAGGAGTTGCTGCGGCGGCGTGCATTATTCATGTTGTAAGGCATGTCTTCGACTTCGTCGCCGTCTCGGCCCCTAGTTGGTGTTAGTGTTGACGCCGAACGGGTGATCTGGACATGTTGCTTGGTGTTATGGAGTAAGGAGTGGCAGTCAAGGGGAAGAAAGTGAGCCGACGTACCAATTGCCCTTTCCACTGCCGTCTTTCTTAGTCTTGGTCGGGTCCGTGTCGGCGTGACCGGATTTGGCAAAGTAACGGGGAAGCCTCGACTCACGCTCAGCAGTGCCATCGGCAATGCCAGCGTGGTCACGGTCGGTCCACTTGTGAGAGCGAGTCACTACTGACAGTCAGTACAGATGTCAGACATGATTTGTTCATTCAGGCATTGAACAGCTTGGTGTTGGCGCAGAAGCTGAATGTGCAGTTGTATGGTAGGAGGGTGAGCAGGACGCAAGCAACTTACTTGTTGGTGAGGGTTGGGATGAACGAGCACGGGTTGGGTGAAGCAGGAGTCAAAGGCGGGCAACGTGAGGTTGAAGTAGCCAGGCACGGGGGCCCGGAGTTTGAAGCTGTCGGTGGGTCTGTATGGTCACGTAAGAATGGTCTCGTGATGTCTATGGCGTAGCTGCGTGGAGCCATTACGATCAGCGTCGCGGGGGCGTAGGTACCTCGTAGTGCAACGGCCAAGGCAAGGTGGATGACGATTGTGAGCAGCGAGCAAGACAAGTGCTGGAGATTGCGTGCTCGAGACTAAGTGGCCGAGATCAAGTGCTCGAGATTGCGTGCTGGACAGGCTGGTGTGAGGTGAGATCAAAGGAAGAGCAAGAGCACGCGGGCTTGGGCGAGCGGGGTCAGGCGTGGCTTCCCCTTTATATCACCGTTAGCAGTCGGACCCTGTTGACAGCGGTGGAAGGGGCTGGAAGTGATTGCAGCACAGGCGACTGCACAATGGGCTGGAATGCCGGTCGCTGTCGCCAGGGCGCTGCAAACACACCGTCGGTTCCTGAGTCTGGGGGCGACGGCGGCAGTGTTCCACGTCATGCAGCACTCGACCGAACAGGGGCGGAGGCAGGCAGTCGGTGCATCCCAGCTGCTGTCCCGCCAAGCGCAGGAGGCGCACGGCAGCTTCGAGCCCAGCACAGTCTGGCAGAGGCTGGCAGAGTGCAGCAGGGCAGCAGGGCAGCAGGGCAGCGGCTGCGCTTCCAGGTGCTTCTACCCCAGGTTTTGCTACTGCCGCAGAGTGGGTCTGGCGGAATGCCCCAGGGCTGCCGACTCTGCCCTGGCCAGGTGAGCCGAGCGCGGCGGCCGGTCGCCTGACGGCCACGCTTGAACGGACGACCAGCCGGCCACCGGCCAATGGCGTGACTGATGACTGCGACGCGCCACCGAAGTGCTTTCTCCGAGCGCCGGAAGTGCTAATCGCGACTGGTCCAATGCGGCAGTGTCGCGAAGCTGATTGCTCAGCGACCCAGGCCGCCTCTTGTTTTTTTCGCTCGCTGCTCCCCTCCCTCGCCGTTGACCCTCCTCGCGACAGCTGAAGCCCGCTGAAGCCCGCTGAAGCCCGCCGACGCCCGCTGCAGCCCGTTTTCGCCCACCCCACCACTACCCCGCCATGCCTCCACGAACCCTCATCCTCGCGCCGCCCTCGGTTGCGGCGCACCCAGAGAAGCTGAACAGCGTATACGAGATCCATGACCGCTCCACGGCCGACCTGCAGATGCTGGACCGCGTTGCCGCAGGGCTGGCCGGCCTGCCGTCCTCGACCTACGACGTCGTGCTCCTCCTCACCGACGCCGCCGGCACCTCGCGCGAAAGCCACGCTCTCCTCGTACGCGACGTCATGCACAAGGTTGTCGGCGCCCTGAAGGTCGGCGGCGTCTTCAAGACCCAGGACGGCGCGTTGCAGGGCTCGGAGAAGACAGAGGCCATCCTCGCGGGCCTCGTAGAGGGCGCAGCGGGCATGACGAAGCCCGCACAGGAAGAGCCCGTGTCGATAGCCCTGAAGTTTGGCCGGAGGAAGGCAGCAAACGGCGTGAACGGCGCGAGTGACGCCAACCGCACCACCAATGCCAACGGCGCCGTCCAGGACGCCAACCCAGACGGCTCTGTCCCGCTGAACCTGAACCGCATCAACCTCAACGGCAAGCGACCCTCACCCGAGCCCGTCCCTGCAAAGCTCTCCGGTGTGGGCTTCGTCGACTTCAGCGACGACCTCGACGATCCCATCATCACCGGCGAAGATGACGATCTGATCGACGAAGACGATCTCATCACAGAAGAAGACATGGCCCGTCCTGTCACCCAGCGTCCGTATTCCCTTCCCTCTTACCTTTGCACGTACACTAATCTTGTCCCCAGCCCTCGAATGCCGCCCCAAGCCCGGCAAGCGCCGCCGCGCCTGCAAAGACTGCACCTGCGGCATGAAGGAGAAGCTCGAGGCCGAAGATGCCGCGAAGCGCGCAAGCGCCGACAAAGCCCTCAACACAATGAAATTCGCTGCCGACGATCTTCTCGACGAGGTAGACTTTACCGTGCAGGGCAAGGTCGGCAGTTGTGGCAACTGCGCGCTGGGCGATGCCTTCAGGTGCGATGGATGCCCGTACATCGGACTGCCAGCCTTCAAGCCGGGTGAGGAGGTCAGGCTGCTGAACAATGATATACAGTTGTAGACGGTTGAGTTGGAGACATGCATAAACGGCGTTAGGGACATACCTCTTTGGTCCGAGGCGGGATGGAGTTCAATGGCCAAGTGTGGTGCATGGATATGCGTGTGGGCGCCTCTGCATTAGACAGGATAGAACGAATCATCTAACGAAAACGTACTTTAGACTGCTCAATCCGTGCTCCGCGGCCCTCCAATGAAAGCAATGCCTATTATGCCACCATCTAGGTTCTACAGGTGACAGTCAAAGCATATTCGAGCCAAATTCATGTCATAACAGTCGAGCAGAGGACTACAGATTGCTTTGTCTGTGTCAACCACATATCCTTTTGGATCCCTGGAGACGACGTCCGAGCAACGTTTCGAGTACTGAAATTTGACGGCCAAGAAACTCGGGCTTTTCCCTCCCAACCTGAGAGCTTGTATAGGGTATTAGGCATGTTGGTATTCCTATCCAAGACCTACTCTACTGCAAACCCGCTACCACCAGGGATATCGAAAATCACTTGACACAAACCCAACAACTAAACAAAAATTCACAACAACCCTCCACTCACACAAACACCTTCACATCGTCCTTCTCCTTGTCCCATCGCCACACACTACTTCGTCCCATCATGCTCTTCAGCCCCTCGCCCCATGTCCTCCTCCCGTTTCCCGCCTTCTCGGTCCTCTCCGCATCAACATTCGCGCCAATTACACTAAGCGGGTTGCGCTGTCTCTCCCCATTCAACTCAGCTGCACTCGAGCCCTGTGGAAATAGACCTAGTCCTACACTCTGCCGTGCAGGCACACCCGACGGCACATTAGAGGAACCATTACTCGGCGGAGGCGGAGGGTTAAAGACCATGCTGCTACTCCCTAGCGTTTCGTCGCCATGATAGATTAGGTTGCCCGAGAGGTCACGGGTGACGGAGGGGTTCGTCGTGAATCTTACGGCGGGCGTAGGCGTGGTGATGGCGGCACCGATGCTGTCTGTGTCTGCTCCGGTGACGTTGGAGTCGAAGAATGGGAATGCAGAGGATTGAGAGCGCGAGTGCCCGCGAGGAGTGCGTTTGGTGCCGGACACTCGCGATTGCTGACGAGAGTGAAGAGACCGGCGTGAATGACGCTCGTTTGTAGAGCCGGTGTTTGAACCGGCTCGGGAGACAGGCCGAATTTGGGTGTCGCGGAGAATGGACTTGCGTGGGATGGAGATTGCTTGTGAGTGACGAGCAACGTTGGTTGAGCTTGGCCTGACCGGTGACAATGCGGCTCGCGATATTACCTTCGCTTCCGGGATGGGAGTAATCTTGCCGAGAGTATAAGTAGATGACATGTTCTCTTTGCCGCCATGTTCTTTTGCTAGGTAGTGCGGTGTTGGGTCACGTTCACTCGTGCGCTTCATCTCGCGCTCGTTGTTCTTGATCCCACTGGTGCGCTTGCTGCTCCTCTTCTCACGTGTGGCACTGCTCCTCGAATCGAGATTTAGTGGAGGTAGTGTGAACTGACTGGGCTTGACTGTTGTTCGCTTGTTGTAGTCTTCAATGTCGTCCTCCTCGTCTGTGTATACGCTCTCACTCAAGTCTGCGTTGTCGTAGATCTCGGAGCCTGTGAGGTCGTTGAGACTGGATTTCAGTTCAGACGCAAGAAAGCTCTTTCGAGTACTTGCCCGTCGGCCCATACCAATGCTGGTAGTAGCAACGCTCGTTACAGGTCGGGAGAGAGACTTTGCTTTACTGGCATCTCTTGCCAAAGATTTCGTCGACTGGTGCTTGCGCAAACTGCCAGGAAATCTAGGTTCTGATTTCTCTTCAGGAGTATCAGGCACCTCCTTCTCCTTGCCTTCTTCAACTTCATCATCTGGTTTAACGATGGTGTTGGCTCTTGAAGGCGAGAGAAAGTCCCGCGGTTTCTTCTGCTTTTCGGCAAGGAAAGTAGGCGGAGACCTGTAGCTTGAGGACGAGGCACGGTAGCCTGCGCTGAAGAAAGGTGACTGCGCAGAGGCTCTTTTCCGTATGTAAGAGCTGCGTTTGTCTTCCATGGTACGTCGATCGGCCAGACTGCTGCGGGTGGACGAGGGCACTACGCGGATACTGTGTCGCTCTTCCGTTGGGGTCGTCACCTTAGGGCGTCGAGACCGATTGGTAGGTGCTTGAGGGCAGGCTGTAGGAACTGTAGAAAGACTACTCGTGCGGCGAGAATACGAACTGGAGCTCATAGCACGACGATGTGATCCGAAGTTGGTATTACTCCTCGATGGGGAATAGGTGTGGCGTCCGTGCCCCTGCAGTTGTCGCTGTCAGCATACTCTCAACAAATAGGGAGGTCTTGAAGGTAAGTCGTATTGTTTGTGGGGGACGTTGACAAGAGGAACAGTGCGTGCTTACTACCAAGACGTTAGCATCCAATCTTGATAGCAGTAGTAAACACGTACCCATGCCTGTTATGCGCCTGTTCACGGGAAGTCCGGAACTGCGGTGGATCTGGTCTCGATACACAGTTGTGGTTCGGCGCTTATGCTTGCGGAAGGAGTTTGTGGAATTATGAGAGGATCGTTTTGCCAGTTCAACAGGAATTTTCATCGATTCATGTGGACGATCGGACGGTGCAGAATCATCGCGGATATACCCCCACGAGGACTCACCGAAATCTTCAAGTATCCGTGTATCTGCATCGCCTATTGAGTCCGTTGCTGATGCACTATCTCTACGCTCATGAGGCAAATTGACGTCGAGCTTGGGAGCATGATCCGAGCTACGCTCCAGGAAAGCGTCGTCATGATCTTTCCCTTTTTCCAGGTCTTCCTCTTCAATGTCTGGCCAACCAATGGGTATAAACGTTGGTCGGGAGATCTCGGACTTTCTTGGACTCCTTGGACTTCCAGGTTTAGGGCTCGGAAAGCCTTTAACCTGCTTCCTCCTGCGGCATATGCAGAAAACACACGCAGCGAGTAGTGCAGCGCCGCAGATCGACGCAAGAACAATGCCCACAATAATGCCTATGCTTTGGCCGCTTGTGTCCGTCTTAGTAGTGTCAAATGTATCACCGTGACCGGATAGTGTTGAGTCGTTATTAGCAGTGGAGTTTGTTGCCTCCAAAAGTGCAAGATCGAATGGCTGAGTTTCCTTGATGCTTCCGTCTTTGGAGATAGCCTCCATGGTGCAATGTACGACCTGTGCCGGTAGATCCTCAGGCACAGTACCGAAGATCGTGAACGTTGTTGGATTGAAGTGCATGTGATCCGCCAGAGTTGCAAAGTCGACTGTTACGATTTCGTCGTCCTTAGCAAGTATCGACCGTGGCAGCTGGGCTTTGAAGAGTTCCCCCAACGTGACATTCAACGTGCCAACAGTACCAGAGAATAACTCCGAAACAATGTTCAAGTGGACGGTGTATTGAGCTAAGTCACCATATATGTCCTTTACCGATATAGTGAGGTCCGGTGATGAGAGTTTAGTAGGTGCCGTTCCGGAAACGTCAAATGAGTTGCTGTCGAAAGTCAGCCAATCCGGTAGCTCAGCAGACGGTGACTGTATGTCTCTATCACTGATAGGGGACTGGTCCAGGTAGAGTTTGTTCTTCAGGCCGGTAATGTGTACGTTGTCACCTTTTGTGACATTGAGGGTCTGCATGGCAGGCTGGAAGTAGAGCTGGTGGACACTGATCGATAGCGAGAACTGCACCGTGGAGGCAGCGTATCCCGGACTGTTGGAAGCAATCAGAAGTATTCCAAAAGACTGCGGTATACTTGTTGGTGGAGTTGTTCCAGCGAAACGCAACGTAGAAGGATCAAAGCTGATCCATGCAGGCAGTGGAGTATGGTCGGAGAGAGTCGCAAAGTACGACAGCCTGCTGTCTGATTCAAACACATCTGAAGGGAACGATAGCTCAAAATCCTGGGAGGCCTTGACTGCAATAGTATTTGGGCCTGATAACGGGCCTGCTGCTAACAGGGCTTGTGAGATGTTCGCGTTCACTCTGGGGCTATTTTCTTTGGACACGATCAAGGCTGACTCCATGTTTGCAACACCGCCAGCTGCTCCAGCCGCAGACACTGTGAAAGACGCAGTGCCGACATCGCGCGGTCCAGGTGTTCCGGAAAGTGTCCCGGTCTTTCCATCGATCGACAGCCAGGAAGGACTATCATTCAGAGAATACAGCAGGCTTCCTGAATCCGATTTGAAGGTTGTGGATGCAAATTGGAACAGGTACGGTTCGCCAACACGTGCGATCGGCGGGAACTGCGAGTTCAGCGGATAACTGATCTGTGGTGCTGCGCCGACAGTTGCGAGCAAGGCAGCGAAAACTGCAACGCGCACTGCCATAGCACTATAGCTACTGTCAGCTGGTCCAACCCTAGGTTGTTTAGTACTTACAGGAGTGATGCTGCCATAGCGACAGGTCACAAGTGTTGGTCGTCGCAGAGGTGAGTATACATCTCAGGAGCGAGCATGCTGAAAGCCTTTCGTCACTGACAGCCATCTCTTTCCGAGCCCTGGAATTCGCCGTCGCGCTTGAACGCGTGGTCGCGTAGGCGTACCGTACGCCTTACGTGGTGTCGGAGCGATGGCAGAGGAATGTGAGGATGGCGAAAGAGCAGAGGGGTGACGACTGCAAGGGATGACCATCCTGCCACCTCAGCACATTTGGGACCAGCCATGGACTGCTTAGAGCGAAGGCTCCCAAACGCTCATTCTACAACAGCCAGCTCCATTTTGAGTGCTGTTCGCCCGGGACCGTAATAGTCTGGGAGCCTCTCGATTTCCTGGAATCCAATGGACGCATACAGAGCCCTGGCTGGGGTGCGAGCCTCATCAACCCACAAAACGATTGTTCGACAGCCTCCCTTTTTCATTTGCTGGCATAGGGAATGTACGAGACATCTGGCGATGCCTCTACCCCTCTCTTGCTCGACGGTGGCCAGCTTGTGTAGCCAGGCCAGGCTTTTCTGTCTCTGGAACACGAGGTATCCGACAAGCTCCTGACTTCCCTCTCTTGACGCTAGAACGAGACCAATGCTCTTCTTCTTCAGCTCGATATTGTAATCGAAGGCCTCGCTTGACGGGAAGATTTTCTTTTCGAGCTTAGCTACCTTTGCTGCCAAAGTCTCGCGGTCTTTTGGTGGGCATGAAGTCATTACTTGCAGGACAATGCCCGAGGGGGCAATGTCCGCATGAATTGTAGTCGTCATCCCTTCTCGCTACTGCAGTAAAGCAAGCTCACGTCAGTTGGATTTTGCTGAGCGAAATGTGCGGAAGTCTTGTTCAATCGGATGTCGCGTTTCTGTGCCACTGTAAGGCAGACGATAGTGTTTTGCTCTACCCTTGATGGTAGAGCGCAAGTTGAGCTACATAAAGTACCAAGCTTGCCTCTTCTGTGCGTCGTGGTGGAGTGCAGGCAGAGAAGTGGGTGAAGAAAATCCTGATTGGTCAGGCAAAAATCAACCAGGTGACAGCGCGCTGAAGATTCGCGCTTGCCGCCGCAACGCGTCTATAGCTCTTGCACCACACAGCAACTACCGCCTCAGAGAAGTCCTGTAATCGAAAATGATCGTACGGACATCTGAACAACTGTTATCGACCACTCTCGTTGAGCGGTAGGCCTGGAAGTTGTCGAACTTCACGGAAAGCCGAGCGCTTCACACGGGTATTTGAAGATGCGTGGAAAGAGGAAAAGGCCATACTCAAACGTCGACTTTACGTTGAAGAAAGTATTCAAGAAACCATGTTTTCGGTATGCAAGAGCCGCACGGTCTTGGGGGTGCATTCTGATATCATCAAGGCCTCTACAACGCGAAGTCATCATGGCCACTTTAGAGGGCGAAGACGTCTTCTTGCAAGCAGCCACGTCGTTCGGAAAAAGTTTGTGCTATCAGCTACCTGCTGTTGTTGATCTCGGCAGTATGTCATATTGTCAAAATCGACTGCACAGCTGCTGACAGGTTAGTTACCATTGTCGTTTCTCCGCTTCTCGCACTCATGGTAAGTCATTACACGTGCAGACTTGATATGAGCCTGACATGCCCAGAACAACCAAGTTGCGTCTATGCGTAACTCAAACATCAGGGTTGAGACAGTCAACAGCACCACTCAGCGACACGACCGGGAACGCATACTGGCAGACCTGCAATGTGGCCATCCTTTAACCAGGCTTCTTTATGTTACGCCGGAGTACTGCGCAACAGATCACTTTCGCAAGATCCTCCGGGTGATACATTCACAGAAAGAGCTTGCACGTATAGCAGTTGACGAGGCTCATTGTGTCAGTGAATGGGGCCACGACTTTAGACCCTCTTTCCAACAGCTCTCCTTCTTCAAAACAGAATTCCCTGACGTCCCAATTATATGTCTTACAGCTACAGCAACCTCTTGCGTACGCGACGATATCATCAAGACTATGGCTCTCGACCCTCTCAAACTACGCATCTTCCGTATGACTACAAGTCGCCCAAACCTACACTACGAAGTGCGCTTCAAGTGTGATGAAGACGACCACTACAATGACTTCATCTCCTGGCTCAAGAACATTCACGCTCGTCGTGCCAATTCAGAACGAGCCACTCAACTAGCTTCCCAGCAACAGCGCCCCGACAACGTCTCTGGCATTATCTACACACTCTACCGCAAGGACTGCGAGTCCCTTGCTGCCCGCCTACGCAACGATGGCATTGGTGCAAAGCCTTACCATGCTGGTCTTCCTCACACCGAGCGGACCGACACCCTCCATGGTTGGGTTGCTAACAAAGAAGGTTACGATGTCGTTGTCGCCACAACAGCCTTCGGCATGGGCATTGATAAAGAAGATGTCCGCTTCGTCGTACACTGGCAGATCCCAAAGTCCTTCGAGGGCTTCTACCAAGAAGCTGGGCGTGCAGGTCGGGATGGAAAGGCTAGTGTATGTATTCTATACTACGGGCGTGAAGACCGTGATCGCGCGGCCACACTCATGGCGCGTGATCAGGCACGGCAGCCGACGAAGGGTGATAGGAGGGCAGCGCAGCAACAGCAGATGCTGAATAGAGCTAAGAGCTTGCAAGCACTGGTGAACTACTGTGAGGCGACCAACAGGTGCCGACATAAGATCATCGCAAAGTATTTTGGCGATGATGAGGTTCCTCCGTGCGATTTCGCATGTGACTGGTGTAAGGACGCAGAAGCATTGGTTAGGAGGAAGGAGAGGGGGCTTGCCAGCGAGGAGTGGTGCAGTACGCAGAGGGAGATGGGGAGGTATGATGGTGATTATGACGAGTACGACTAATCATGGCGAGCTGGATGGCGTGAGCGTTGTGGTCTTAACATTGTTAACAGGCATCACGGCAAACAAGAAGGATAAATGATCATCTTCACATTCTGCGTCGTCAGATGGCGTGGTCTTGGCCATCAAAGCTTAGGTTCTACATATCAGCACCACTTGATCCCTCCTGAACGCCGTCAATGCATCTTTCGTGACAGTCGTAGAAGTAGAGCATGTAATGAACACCCTACAGCCTCCATTGGTGTGCTCAGCCAACGATCAAGGCAGCGCTAGGCACCATACCAGCCTCCTTGAGCGTCATGCCGAAATCGCTCTTATCGAACGTCTTCTTGGGGAAATTGGTCGTGAAGGTGTTGACCGGTGTGCCGTCCTGCTCCAGCGCATGCGCAACCTCGAAGAGCGTTGTCTCGACAGGGAACGTCTTCATGACACGTCCACCGGGTGTCTGTAATGCCAACCTTGCCTCTGTGTATGCGCTTGCTGGCTTGCTCGTCGTGGGGCCAGAGGAAGTAGGACCCGTCTCCTCCTTCACTGGGGGAGGGGCCCGACCTGCACGCGCGGCTTTTTCCATTTCCGCTTTCCTCTTGCGCTCCTGCTTATCTGCCTCAAGCTTGGCCAGTACCCTGCGCTTCGCCTCCTGGTCCGCGAGCTTCTCTGCACGCTTGGCCTGGGCTTCCTTGATTTGCTCCTTCTTCTGCAGCTCCTCTTTGATATCTTGTGATTCCTTTGTGGACTTCATGCGGATCTGCTCGTTCTTCTTGCGCTCCTCCTTATCCTGCTCAGCTTGTGTGGCACGTTTCGCCGCTAGCTTCACTCTCAGCTCCTCAAGACGTGCCTTCTTCTCCTCCTCTGTGAGTGGTGCGATCTCTTCGGTTGATTCGGCAAAGTTCTCGTGCCCTGTCTTGCTGCCGTGGAATTCAGCCTGTGCAACAGACCGAAATTTCTTGCCGCAGTCTTCACAGACGAGCGACTTTGCTTCTTCGCCAGGCTGCAGCGCGGGTGGTTCTTCGGCGGCAGAGGCTTGCTCGGCTTTGATCTCATCGAGCGAGCGGTCTTGGTTCTTCTCGATCCAATCAAGAGCTCCTTGCAGGTTGCCGCTAGCTTTGAGGGCGAGAGTGGCGCGCTCAGGATCGAAGCCCATGGCAACGAGCTGTTCTTGGTCTGTCATGATGGCTGTGGCGACGTGGTGTGAGTAGGGTGTGCTTGAAGGCGTGGGATGCTTAGAGTAGGTCGTGGAGGGGTTCAAGCTTGATCGAGCTTGTCAAATGCTTTTGACAACTTTGTGAAATATTCAGGTGGATTATTGCAAGGTGGTGAAAGTTACTTGGAGCTCCTGTGGAGTGGAAGCTCAAGTAGTAGTGGGGTCAGGGTCAACCGCGGGCGAATGTGGAGCATCTCGCACCTTCCACGGTAGATCTACTGGTGAAGTGTATGGTTGGATTACCGCAACACGCCTTCCAGTGATTTGCTGACTCTCAGTTGCAGGAGCCGAGAGTTGCAATACTAGCAGCAAGAGCACCAGACAAGCTGGAATGCCGCAGTTCCGGCGTGTGATGACGACGAGTAGGCGGTCTTAGCCAGGGACTAAACACTGTGACGTCGGGGTTGCTCTGCCGCGATTCCAGATTCATCGTCGGCAAGCGAGACAACAACCCTCTCCTTCACTCCCCTCTGCTGCGTCCACCACCACCAACACCACCAACACCACGCTTGAACGCCCTCGACCCCTGCATATTACTCTGATCTGTCCCCGCAGATCGCACACGTGCCTTTGTCCACCCCACGCCGCTGTCGCATGCGCCGTACAACGTAGCCGCGGACCTCCAACAGCCACGATTACCAATCCCACCCGCCGCCATTCCCTCGCACCGCCGCCATGTCTGTCGAACTCGACCCCGTAGAGCTTGGCTTCAAGCGTGAGCAGTGACTGCATACGTCGCGACATACGGATACTGAGCGTGGCAGGTCCCTTCCAGCAAGAGGTCTCGCAGACCCTTCGTCTCAAGAACCCTCACTCTGACCCTGTCGCATTCAAGGTAAGCCGGCACTTGGCCGTTGCTGCACGGTGCAGGGCAGCAAATTTGGACTGGCAGCTAACAATTGCAGGTCAAAACTACCGCTCCCAAGCAGTACGAGTCAACCACCCAGCCATTGTTCCATCCCGCCAGCTGACAAACGGCCTCCCAGATACTGCGTACGACCGAACAGCGGACGCATTGAGCCTGGGCGAGATGTCGAAGTTCAGAGTACGATGCGCCGATCCGCACCGATCCTGCACACAACGCACTGACACATGTCCACAGTTCTTCTGCAAGCGATGAAGGAAGACCCACCACCGGATGCCAAGTGCCGCGACAAGTTCCTCGTTCAGTCTGTCCTCGTCACCGCCGACAAGGAGTTTACCAATGTTGGATCTCTGGTACGTGTCCAGAATAAGCTCACACGACGTATGCTAATACAATTCAGTGGGCACACATCGAGCAGACCGCGAAGTCGTCCATCCAAGAGAAGAAGATTAGGGTTCTCTTCCTGCCTGCCGATGCCGACTCCACCCCTGCGAGGACGAACGGTGTCAGCCGCGACTCGATGCTCTCGTCGCCTCAGTCAGAAGCCGCTGCCACCCCTGTACGCGGTCCTACAGAGCAGGCTCAGGGCCCTGTTTCCCGTGCAGAGGACCGCCCGGCCGGCAGCAAGAACCTTGGAGAGATTGAGCGCGAGGCCTACAACCCGGCCTTAGGCTCTGGCGCTGGTGCCGGTATTCAGCAGACCGTAGCCGCAGCGGCAGCGAGCGTGTCAAATGCCATTCCTACGTCGCAAGCCGAACTCCAGGCCCAGCTCGATGCGGCCAAGCAGCAGATCGCACGGCTGACACAGCAGGCGAATGAGGGTCTTCGCCAGCGAAAGCCTGAGGCTACGAGCGGCGCAAAGGACCAACTCGCGACGGCCACTCAACAACAAACAGCCCCTGCGGGTGGCGTCTCTGTCCAGATCACAGCACTTCTGTGTCTGTTGAGCTTCCTCATCGCCTACTTCTTGTTCTAAGCGTTTCTGCAATACCCGGAGTGGAAGACAAAAGCCATGTGCCTTGCGCCAACGACGACCCCGGATCTTCAACGAAGCCTACATTGTGGGGGATCAGATGACGTATGCACGAGCACAATGAGCGTTCAGATAATGTGGGAATCAATGCAGGGATGGTTTGACATGGGGGATTTCTTTTTTTATTATTTTAACTTCCTTGTGTTTGATGCCTGCTTCATTAGAGGATTTTGGGGTGTAATTGAGTACGGTCAGGAGCGGCATGGGCAAAGCGTGCGTCGAATACTGTCGCACGAGGGCGTTCGATGTATCAACACCTACAGAATCGTGATTCGCTTAGTCCTACCATATCTTCGTGCCACATGCACATATTAGTCAAAAATGACTAACACTCGCCGCAATCGTGGCCGGCCAAGGCGCGTCAAGCTTCAAAGGCAACATGAAGACAAAATCGGCAACCGGCAGGAGGCATGCAGTGTGTATTCAACACCATCTGGTAGCATGGTCGTGAATGTCAGAGGATATAATTTGCTTACGTGGCGAGCACCCACCAATGGCAGCGCATGTGAAATACGTACTCAAACGCATCCGGAGTCACTCTCTCACCTGAGCCCTCCTCGGAATCGCTCCCCGCGCGCGTCATCGGCATGGCGCCCCTGGTTCGAGCGATAACGGGCTCCACTAGAATCGCTGGATGCCCTCTGCAGCTCTACTAGTAAGGCGCGTTCTGAACATGGGCTAGTGGGGCACGTCCGTCTGGTCGCCGCTTGCCGTCGCCGGAGGCAAGTTCACTGTGAAGTGACTCAAACTTTAGATTGCTCGGCACTAAAAACCACCCACGTTCTTTGACCGACGACCTTTCTGTCTCTCAACCTTCTCCCTCATATAGTCAAGATGTGTGGTATTTTTGCGTGCTACAGGTATGTAACAGCTGTGCAATGTCTGCCATTGCCCCTCCACAACTTTTCGTACTGTCATGTTGAACAAAGACTGATTTGCATCTAGGCATCCCGATGTCCAAAAGTTCAAGCCGACCGCCCTGAAAATGGGCAAGCAGTACGTGTCTCCTCCTCGCAACATAGTGATGGGCTCAATTGACTGATTCCGTGCAGGATCCGACATCGGGGCCCGGATTGGAGTGAGCAACAGAAACATGCAATGTGCCGGCGAGCACGATAGCTGACAGTCTGCAGGTGGCAACCACATCGCCAACGACACAAGTAAGCTTGCTGGAACTACGTTATCAAGAAATAAGTGTTGATTGGTTTTAGTCCTTGTCCACGAGCGTCTCTCTATCGTCGGTGTTGGTATGTGGTCACACGACAAGTTCTACGCACCAGAGTAAATACTTACACTGAGCAGACTCTGGCGCTCAGCCTCTCGTCAACAAGGAGGGAACCGTCTCTCTGGCCGTCAACGGCGAGATCTACAACCACCGTATCCTTCGCAAGAGCCTCAAGAAGCCCTACGAATTCAAGACACATTCGGATTGCGAGGTCATCATCCCTCTGTACCTCGAACATGGCATCGACGCGCCCCGACACCTCGACGGCATGTTCTCGTGGGTTCTTCACGACAAGGAGAATGACCGACTCCTTGCTGCCCGCGATCCTATCGGTGTCACCACCTTCTACATGGGCAGGTCGAGCGAGACACCCAACGCCGTATACTTCGCTTCCGAGCTGAAGTGTCTACACCCCGTCTGCGACGATATCATGGCTTTCCCTCCTGGCCATGTCTACGACTCCAAGACGGACAAGCTGACCCGCTACTACGACCCCAAGTGGCTCATTGAGCCCTCCAACATCCCTACCAACCCTCTTGACCTGAAGGAGCTCAGGACAGCGCTGGAGCGATCAGTGCGCAAGCGCATGATGGCTGAGGTGCCTTTTGGCGTACTTCTGTCTGGTGGACTTGACTCGAGTCTGGTGGCTTCGATTGCACAGCGTGAAACTCAGCGCTTGAACGAGGAGACAAGAAAGCGCGCCGCTGAACACAAGGCCAACGCCAACGGCACAACAACAGAGCCCAGCGAACTTGTTGGTATCGACGACAACGATCAGCTCCAGACGGACTTGATCCTTGGTCAACTCAACTCGTTCTCTATTGGTCTTCCCAACGCCCCTGATGCTATTGCTGCACGAGAAGTCGCCGACTTCCTTGGCACAAAGCACCACACATTCACCTTCACCATTGAAGAAGGTCTTGACGCTCTTTCAGACGTCATCTTCCATCTCGAGACCTTCGACGTGACCACCATCCGTGCTTCGACACCCATGTTCCTGCTCTCCCGCAAGATCAAGGCTATGGGCATCAAGATGGTCCTCTCTGGCGAGGGTTCAGACGAGATTTTTGGCGGTTACCTCTACTTCCATAACGCGCCGGACAAGGCCGCCTTCCACGAGGAGTGCGTGCGCCGTGTCAAGAACCTGCACTTGGCCGACTGCCTGCGTGCCAACAAGTCCACATCTGCCTGGGGTGTTGAGGCCCGTGTCCCCTTCCTGGACAGGCAGTTCCTCGACACAGCCATGAACATCGACCCGGCCGAGAAGATGATCACAAAAGACCGCATCGAGAAATACATTCTCCGCAAGGCGTTCGACACCTCCGACGAGCCGGAGACAGCCGCTTATCTTCCGGAGAAGATCTTATGGCGCCAGAAGGAGCAGTTCTCCGACGGTGTGGGCTACGGGTGGATCGATGCGCTCAAGGACAACGCCGAGCTGCACGTTACGGATGAGCAGTTGAAGAACCCCAAGCCAGAGTGGGGCAACGATGTCCCGGATACCAAGGAGGCGTACTGGTACCGCTGCATGTTCGACGAGCACTTCCCTCCCAGCTGCGCGAGCACGGTTATGCGCTGGACGCCGACATGGAGCAACCAGACGGATCCTTCTGGACGGTAAGCCTGATGCTCCGGCACATGATGCATGAAAGTTGCTAATGTAGATGAATTAGTGCTATTGGTGTCCACGAGCAGAAGTACAAGAACGCCGAGTAAGCGTAGCGGAGAAACAGGATCTTGCCCATCGCCTTCTTCCTTCGACTTGATTTCCATGAACGCCATTAGGGGATATCTTGGTTCCG
Organism: Sclerotiophoma versabilis; assembly: GCA_012274445.1. Classification (NCBI taxonomy): domain Eukaryota; kingdom Fungi; phylum Ascomycota; class Dothideomycetes; order Pleosporales; family Didymellaceae; genus Sclerotiophoma; species Sclerotiophoma versabilis. Next base: position 1,680,235 of record JAAROD010000093.1, read on the forward strand.
AGTGTCGGCGCTTATAGATTGCTAGACATGTAGTTTTCTCGTGTGTGAGGCCAAGACGGCTTTGGTATCGTAAAGAATGAATTACTATGATTTGATCGACGATAGAATTTTGTTTGTATGCTTAGTGATACTAAACTGTGATGCTTGTACATGGCGCATGGTGGTAGTGGCTGAGGCTACCTTATCTGGAAGGATGTAGACTTGGATGGCGCTGATAGGTTGGTGGTCACAAGCTCGTCGGCTCGACAGGTGGTATTTACATGACATAACAGTCTTGACTACATGGTGCAGCATATATACAGTAAAGCATAGAAATGAACCCCAACATGGTCTACCTGATTGGGTATCTACACGCAACGCTATACATCTAAAACAGACCCATACTTTTAGTGGCCATGATTCTGGCCATCCCTTGAACGCCGTACCATGATGCAGTTTCCGTCAAAGCATCTACGCCTCCAGAGCAGATGACGCCTCTCCGCTACCAAAAGCACGGAACTGCACGAAGATGATGGCGTCCTCTACCATGGTGCCGAGCGAACCAATCAGCCAAGGGAGGTTGGTGAGGAAGTACTCCTTCTCAGTCGAGTGGAACAGAATGCCGGCGCCGTACGTCGCATTACCTAACAAACTGAGGATGAAGAACAGCAGACTCAGACCTTCGCACGAGCGCTCACGCTGGTTCTTGATGATCTGCGGAATGCGCGCGCCCAAGTAGCAGATGGCGCTTGCGTAGCCCAAAATCTCAGCACCCAGAGCAATGGGCTCGGAATCGTCGGTGTTGGTAGACTGAGGCACCCATACGCCGCTCTTCCATGCAATTGCCCAGCCCGCAGCGCCCACGGCCAAGATGCCAAAGATGCTGAGCGCGTTCTTGATCCATTCGCTCGGCTCCTCATCGACATCGAGGATTGTAGGCAGCGAAGAAGCGCGACGACGGCGCGAAGCCTGACTGTCCCGCCTGTGCGAGCCAGGGAGTCCAACGTTGGAGCTGTCGCGGCGGCCGAGAAGGGGCGCTTCGACAGAGTTTGCGGATTGGGTGGAGGTTTTGCGGGCGTTGCGGCGGGCGTTGATAGTGTTGTAGTACACGCATTGGGTTATGAGGATCTGGAGAGGTTAGTATACAGCGGCCATGGGTGTGTCTGGGGCTGCTCGAGGCTTATCGTACCAAGTCTGCGACACAGAAGTACATGGCCAGAGCAATGACAGTGGGCACGAGGCCGGCCCAGAGCGCGCCTGCGAGATTTGTGACATCGCCAATGAACCAGATGGCGAGGAAGACGAGGGAAATGCCGTCTGCAGAGCCCGACTTGTAGTTTTCGATCAATTGGGGGACCTGGGGCGGTTAGCTAACAGTCATGACTATCGGTCGCGTGAGGGTTGAGATAAGCTTTCAGCATGTCTCTCGACGCTGGTACAGAGAAGGTACGGGAGCGGCAAGTGCGTGCACGTCAAGCGAGTCGACTGGTCGCAGGTTGCAGGTTGCAGTGCTATGCAAGCTCGTCTGTATGACAATGGCTGCACAATGCATTGCACGACGGACCGAGCGGTGGGGCGCGAGGTAGGGTAGGCTCACCAACAGGAATATCCAGGCGCAGAGACTGATGGAGCCCCAGATGCCGCTGAGGGCTTCGCGCGTGGTCAGGTCATGGCTGGCAGCGGCCGCCATGGCAGAAGTCAGCATGTTGTGCGAGTTGGTGGTGTTTACTCGGAGCCGGCGTGCGACCAGAAGTGCGGAGAACAGTTGGGGGCTCGCTGGCTGCGGCGCGAGGGCTGGAAAATTGGCTGGCCCCGGGCGGTATGACGCAAAGGCGGCGGAAAGGGTGCCGGAGTGAGGGCTGATCGGCGCTGGGTGAATAGCAGGGTCGTGATTGGGCAGGGGATTCGCCGCGTCCAGAGGCTCACATTGGCGGGCTCGCAAAATTGGCTTGGGCACTGTTTGGACGGGCGGTCAGGCTGGAAACACGGGCAACGCGGGCGTCGAGACATGGCCGTGTCTGGCGTTTTGAGGCGCGCCGGCCCACGCTGCCTGCTCCCTTCGCAGGGCCGTGTGCTTGTGTTGGGAGGAGAATTTTCGCAGCCAGTGCCTGGAACGCGTCGCAATATGCAGGGCAGCGCTGCTGCTGCGGCCTGCGCCGAAGGGCACTCACCACCTGGGCCTGCGCTGGGCCTGCGCGGTCCCGTGCGAGGGCAAGGTGCGAGGCTATTTTCAGCGCCTCCACCCGACACGAGCCTCTGTCATCTCCCGCACCGGCCCATCCGCCAGCGCTCGTCGTGCGACGCACTCCCGTTAGTTTCTCTTTTGTCCCCCTTCACGCCCTCGTTGATCCCATCTGGCAACCCGCCGCTGCCACACTCGACGCCCATACTCGACGCCCACGCTCGACGCCCACGCTCGACGCCCGCATCTCCCGCCGCGCCCCTGCAATCACAGCGCCGGCTGCTGCTCTGAAACGCGTCAGCCGCCAGTAGATAGATCGCTGCCACCCGATCTGCAGCCCTTCGTTCCACGCCCACACACACTTCGCCATGATGCGCCAGGCCTGGTTGTTCGCGACGCTGTTCGCCCTGCTCGCCATGGCCTCGGCCTTCAACTTCGAGGGCCTGCACATCGACGGCATCAACGAGTACCTGCACCACAACGAGAAGCGACAGGCCTCGGGCACCGGCGGCAACACACCCACTCCCTCACCCACTCCCCCGCCATCCTCATCAGCACCACCGCCCGCATCATCGGCACCACCAGCCTCGAGCCCGCCGCCTGCGTCCTCGGCCGCCCCTACTACCTCTGACGAGCCCGCCCCAGCACCCTCGTCCGAGGCCCCTGCCCAGACCTCGCAGCCGCCGGCCACCAGCGACAACAACGGCAACGGCAACAGCAACTCGCCCGCTCCCACAACCCCCACCCGTGTCCCCTCGAGCGAAACACCGGCCGCGGGCTCGGCGTCACGCACTTCAGCAGCAGCCTCCTCCGTCAGGACCACGCCTCTCGTCCGCACCACGCCTCTCGTTTCCACCTCCATCCAGCTCTACACCACCGTCTACAGCACTGTCATCAACGGCCAGGCGTCCGAGGTCACCTCGACAGGCTCCAGCACCCACGTGGCCACCACCGGCCAGGCAACCGTGACCGACCCGCCCGAGGCCGTCGGCGGTTCAGGCGGCGACAGCGGCGGCCTGAGCGACAGTAACAAGAAGGTCATCGGCGGTGTTGTCGGCGGTGTCGGCGGTGCTCTTCTGCTCGGTGGTATTGCCCTCGTATTCTGGCGCATGAAGAAGCGCCAGAGCCGAGTCACCGAAGACGACGACGACCTCATGGCCGGCACTGGCGCTGCCCTTGGCGACAAGCCCGTCAACACAGGCGCCTCGCCTTTCCAGTCCAACCTGGAGCAGTACCACAACCCTGGCGGGCGTCCAAACGCAGCAGCCAACTTCTAATCGCCCACCAACCTACGTACACTGGCAGCCATCGCTGCGTTCACGACGACTACGATACCACTTCTGGGCTTTGCCGCATCCATGATTCGATAGGGGTCCCGAACATGTATATACAACGAGCCCATCTACGACTCGATACTTTTGTGATAGGATACCCTGGATACCAACGGTGCATTATAGGCGTGCTTCTTTTTTTTTTTGCCTTTTTTTCCGATATTCCAAGTTTGGATGGCCATGCATGTCAACTATAGGTATCAGAAAACCATGTAATAGGGTCCTTCGACCGCATCACTTTACTGAATCAATTTCCTTGTCAGTCTCCCGTACGGCATTGTAATAGCACACCTCAATCAAAACATCATATCGAGCATAAACTAATGAACATGGGCCTTTCCGTATTCGTGATTTTGGAACTCCAGTGACATCATTCGTTTCAAACACCACTAGCCTTTTTGGCCTTCACTTTGCCCCAGGCCAGGGTCGAGTGGAATCTGACGTTTCAGTACTGTCGCAACACCACCACCTCGCTTCCTAACCTCGCATCGCAAACTCTCGACCCGAGCTTTTGTTACAGTCCTCGTCCCGCCACGCGCGCAGTCGCTTGCCATTCTGCATGGCTATACTGTTACATAGGAGCGCCGGCCCGCCGCCTGGCCGCCGTTGTCAACTCACAAACAAATAACAACCACATAACTACTTCAACCTTGACGGTTTCGACAACCCCCCACACAGAAGCAACCATGCACCTACTCCCACCCCCTCTTCTCGCTCTGCTCTACCTAATCCTCACATCCGCCTCAGCCTCGGCCTCTCCTTCTCCGCCCTTGATCTCCACCGACTTCGCCATGTCCTTGGTGCCACGCAACACGCTGTTCTACAGGCAAATGAAGGACCTGCAGACCTTTGAAGAGGCGCTGGGCGGCATCCGCGCCTCGTCCATTATGAATTCTGGCATTCCCGACCGTCCGTTCCAGGTCGATGGGAACAATTTCCCCGACTTTGCGACCGCCGCACAGAGGAGCTGTGACGAGCAGTTCCAGGGCTGTCAGCAAATGGCGAATCAAATGGGGAATGGGAATGGGAACGGAAACGGGAACGGGAACGCCAGTGGGCCGCAGGACGGTGGGGGAAAGGGGAAAGGGAAGGGAAAGGATAATGGGGGCGAGTTGACGGTGAATATGTGTGACCAGCAAAAAGGTGGGTTCCACGAATGAAAGAGAGTGGGCAGCTGGGAAGTGGCGTGTACTAGGCTTGTTGCTGACGAACATCAGAGAAGTGCAATCAGGCGCAGCAAACAGCAAAGGTGCAGGATTTCCAGACTCCTGTCGCAAGTACAAATATCGGGCCTGATCCGCTGTTCCCTGACTTCGACTTGATATGCGAAGGGTAGATAGAAAGAAAGAAGAGGGAACCAGGAAGGTGAGCAAGGACAGGTCCAAGCAGAAGGAATCATGGGGAGTCAATGACCTCTTGGTAGTGATAATGTGCGGTCAACCAACTCTGAGAAATGACGACTTCCAACATGGCCTGACCTAGAGCAGGGATCTGAGCTCTGTGCCACGGGAAAGTCTTATTAATTTTGTGTAATCTAATGGTCTCTCTCTCGCTGTTGTAGCCTCTATTCACAACAATCGGGGAAGTTCACGCCTCCCTACCTTCTTTGATCATTTTCAATATTTCATCTTCGTCTATTAGCAGCGGAAGAGTCGACTTGTCCCCGCCAGCTCTAACTACGAGTTGTAATCGATTTGATTCCCATGCGACCCATGCTGCAGCTTGTAGAAAACAATCCGTGATATCGTCGAGTTTCTTAATCTCTGTAGCGGGAATGTCGTCGACCAGCTCTGCATCCTGGTTGAATGTTTTTGAAGACTCCGAGGACTTCTTTCTTCGCGTTACCCTGACCTTGGGGAGCATGGCTTGACGGGTTGTGTCCGCGGTTGGGTCGACGGAGAATGTGATTCTTGGCATGGAGGACGGAGTGGAAGGCGTGGTAGACATCGTGTCATCTGTTAGCCATGAACGCAAGATCGCAATCTTCGCGCTTTTTTCTGCTTTGCTGCGACTTGGTTTCTTCGAGGTTTTTCCAATCTTCTGCTCTTGCGTATCGTTAGACTCTTCAGCTGCCTTCGAAAACGCAGCTACGTCAAGCGCTAGAGCATTTTCATCCCTTTCTTCCAGAGCCCTCGCATGTTGGCCCAACCAGTACTGTCCAACACGCTTTGGGTCAACAGCGTGAACGTGATAATCGCGCTTTCCAACACCTCCCCCATCACGGCTGTGGGGAAGCTCAATCTGCTTCAGCGTCTCCAAGATGGCCCAAAACATAGCCTCTAGGGTGTTGACTCGCACAGTCCATTGCTGTACAGCGCTGCCACCGCCAGAGCGCCAGCGTTGTTTCTCAATGAGTATGATATCAGGGTTCACACTCAAGACTTCTCTGACGATCAAGTGGTGCGCCGTTCTGGAGAGGACAGCAGGGGAGAAGAAATCGGATTCATCCTCCACTACTTCAGCAGCCTCTGGGCTGTTTTCTGGAGATGGATGAGCGCTGTTGGAATATGTGCTACCCACAAGATCAAGTTTCTTCCAACGTAGAACGTTTATGTGGGCATCGAGATTGTGTCTGTCGCTAGTTCCCAAAGCTGGATGGGAGACTTCAGCGTCACAGAATGCGAGATTCTTTATACCCATGTCTATGCTTACAATTCGTAGCTTTTGACTTTGTTGCCCCGGCTGCTGTGTGTTGCGCTCAGTGTGCCAACCGAGAAAATCAGGACGTTGAACATCGCGTTGAAAACGCGCGAGGAGAGAGCATTTTGTTCCAGAAGATGCAGATCCGATGCGAATGAGCAGAGCCTGCAGGGCCTTTGACGTTACAGCAAGCTTTTTAGGCGCCATGATGCAATCCGAGAAGATCCAAAGAGCTCAAAAGGAGCGGTCAGAAATGGCTGTCAGAGGTCTTGCTATGTGTACGGTATTTCTGCAGCAATTTGATGTGTGACAGTCGAAAATAGAACTGCAAGGGCAGAGTCAAACATCATGGACGATAGGAATCGAGTCTGAACTTCGGCTTTGAGGTTCACCTCAACTTTCTAACGTGCATAGGTGGACGCGCAGCATTGGAGTGGTGTTGGTGGTGAATGAAAGGGAGATTGAGTTGGCGCGTAGAGCTGGAAAGAACACTAGCGTGTCGCATGGTCACGTCTCTCAATAATTAAGGAAGCAGCATCCACCAAATCGTGGGATTTGCGGTCAAACCTCAGAACTTATCTTGAAGCTATTTAATGAACCAGATTCAACTTGATAATCGCTACATGTATGTACAAACACCGCCTGCGCCGGGGCTTTTCTCTAAGAAGAATAAAACGATATACCTTAGTCGGAAAGCTCGTTCGCACGAGTAACCTCCTCCCTTGACTCTGCCGCCTGTGCAGCAAGCAAGTTCAAAGCGCTGCCTGCAAGCACGAATGCACTCTGGTCCTTGGTGAGGGTGTGCTTGGTCTTGACGACAACCTCCCTGCCATCCTTCTTCTTGACAATGAGCTCAATCTCACCCTTGCCGCCATTCTGCAGAGTATCCAACAGACCTCTTGTAGAGACCTCGTCACAGGCATCCATCAAGTCGTAGTCAGTCTCGTTGGCAAACGTCAGTGGAACCATACCCTGTTTCTTCAGGTTGGTCTCGTGGATACGCGCAAAGGACTTGGTGAGGATGATGCGACCACCGAGGTAGCGAGGCTGCAGAGCGGCGTGCTCACGGGCAGAACCCTCACCGTAGTTGTGCTCGGCGACGACAAGCCACTCGGTGCCCTGCTCCTTCCAGCGCTTGGCAAGCTCAGGGATCGAGGTCTTGGAGCCGTCGGTATCGTAGGCAACATTCACTTCGTCGGTCTCAGCATTGACGGCGCCGATCAGAGTGTTCTCAGAAATGTTGGGCAAATGACCCTTGTACTTGAGCCAAGGGCCAGCAGCAGAGATGGTGTCTGTTGTGCACTGGCCCTTGACCTTGTAGAGCACCTTCAGCCCCTTCAGTTCAGAACTAGGGAATGGGGAGAAAGGATCGAGAAGAGCCAGACGTGAAGAAGTAGGGCTGACCTTGACTTCCACGCTGGAATCGGGTACACCAGGAGTAGGAAGGAACTCGGGCCTGCCTTCCTCAAAACCTGCTCCTGGTAGATCAACGCCCTTTGGTGGCTGGAACTTGAACTCCTCACCAGATGGTGTCTTGAGGCTGTCGGTCATGGGGTTGAAGGTGGTAGATCCAGAGTAAGCCATGGCGGTAATGAGTTCAGGAGAAGCAAGGAAGTTCATGGTAGCGCGATTACCATCGTTGCGCCCAGGGAAGTTGCGGTTGTATGACGTGAAGATAGCGTTGGACTCGCCCTTCTTGACCTCGTCAGTTCTGGTCCACTGTCCTGTCAGACTGTTAGTAAATTGAGGATTTACATGTAGTTGAGGTCACTTTCCGATGCACGGTCCGCAAGCATTGGCGAGAACGGTACCGCCGGCAGTCTCGAATGTCCTGATGGTGTTGTCCCTCTCGAGGGTCGCCCTGATCTGTTCACTGCCTGGTGTGATGAAGAAGTTGGCCTTTGGCTTTAAGCCAGCTGCTGCTGCCTGCTTAACAATGTCTTCTGAGCGCTGCATGTCCTGGTAAGAGCTGTTTGTGCAGCTACCAATCAGACCAGCACCGAAAGTCTGCGGCCAGCCCTTCTCTTCGACGACCGACTTGAACCTGGACAGAGGTGTAGAGAGGTCAGGGGTAAAGGGTCCGTTGATGTGAGGCTCGAGAGTAGAAAGATCTATCTCAATAACCTTATCATAGGCGGCTTCAGGATCGGCCTGCAGGAGGTTGCGCTCCATTGGTGACTGAGCAATTTTCAACGCAGCTTCAGCGATCGGTCCACGGTTTGTTGCATGGAGGTAGGGAATGTGAGCCTGCGAAAAAGGAAACAGAGAAGTCGTAGCGCCAACTTCAGCTCCCATGTTACAAATCTTGAAACAGTTAGCATCCATATAACATGAGTGTGTTGGGTTGTATTACCGTGGCCATGCCGGTGGCTGACAGGGACTTGATGCCTTCTCCGAAGTACTCGATGATGTATCCAGTGCCACCCTTTGATGTGTTAGCCTGGAGGTCTTCAGTCTTTTGTGTGGAACTTACGCGAACAGTGAGCTGGCCAGCCAAGTTCAAGATGACGTCCTTGGGAGAGGCCCACCCACTCAATTCACCTGTGAGCTTGACACCAAGGATCTTGGGTGCCTTCAGCTCCCATGGGGCATCAACAAGAGCATCGACTGCATCAGCACCACCAACACCAATAACAATCGCACCAAGACCACCAGCATTGACTGAGTGACTGTCTGTTCCAAGCATCATGAGTCCAGGCTAGAGACGGTCAGCATGCTGGTTCTATTTTCGGCTCCCAAAGTCATGAACTTACGGCCGAGTAGTTCTCCAAGACAGACTGGTGAACAATGCCAGCACCAGGCGGCCAGAACTCAATACCATACTTCTTCGCAGCAGATTCCAAAAAATCGAAGATCTCCGAGTTGTTCGCAATCGACTTTGGCAAGTCCGCATCAGCACCAGTCTCACCGACGATAAGATGATCACAGTGAATACTAGCAGGCACTGCTGTGGCCGGCAGCCCACAGCTCATAAACTGCAAGAGCGCCATCTGCGCACTTGCATCCTGCATGGCCACACGATCCGGCTTGAGCTTCAAGTTCGCCGTCCCACGAATGTCTCTACCGTTGTTCGTGTTGGTCAGTAGTGACTCCTCAGGAGACTCCAAATGCGAGTACAGGATCTTCTCGGCGAGTGTGAGCTGGCGCGAGGAACCGAGGACGCGGCGGACTTCGCTGAGACGGCCGAGCAGCTTCTTGTACGGGGGTGTTCGCGAGGCAAGGTCAACATTGCGGGCATTTGGCATGGATGTGGAGGTAGCGAGGCATCGTGCTTGCGTAGGGAGGCGGGAGGGGAGCAGGCAAGGCTGTTCAGGTCAGCCTTCAATACTACTTCTCTATCCATCTTCAATAGTGGCGCCGAGCTGCTCTTCGCTAGGTCTGAACTTTGCTATAGCACCCAATTGCACGGGGTTATCGCTTACTCTGCAGTTGGCAGCCTGCCCGACTCTCAGTATTTGCGGGCGCATCTTGTCGTGTTTGTCTGTGGCGTTGGCACGGTGCCAGAGTCAGAGGCGCATTGGACACAAAAATGTCCGCCGACCTGAATGTTCGGCAGTCGCGTGCTAAGGCCGGTATCGCCTCTGGAGAACCCCTGTCAGTCATTTTGGCCAATCATCCATGGCTCGGAAGTCAGCGAACGGCATCTCCACCGGATGCGCATCGTGTCCCATCACGTTCTCTATACTTCTGAAGACGGATTTTGTTTGGCTATTTAAACCTGAGCTGGCAAATTGAGGCTTGCGCACACACTTCAGCAACGTAGCGATTTTTGAAACCTTTGTATTGACTGTCAAAATGCAGCTTTGTCTTAAGTAGTCGAACTATACTAAACAGCGAGACCGGCCCAGGGATTTGCTGAGACTACACGCTGCCAACGTCAACCAAAAGAATACCTGACCCGCGCTTGCATCGCCTGACGGACCGTAAGGTCGAAGAATCTATGATCTGTACACTTCGGTGAGATGCTTGAAGCTGCAAAACACTTACAAGCCCGGTGGTGGAGGTACTGCACCATAGCCAGCTCCTGGCGAACCAGCAGGTGGTGGAGGAGGTGGTGGAGCCCCATAACCTGCAGGCTCCGCCGGGGGTGGTGGAGGTGGTGCTGCGGCTCCAGCACCGGGTGCAGGAGACTGAGTCTGTCCGGTTGGGTAAGCTTGTCCATAGTACTGTCCGTAACCCTGCGAGTATTGAGCCATGACTGCTGCAAAGCCGCCATACGCAGCATAAGGATCCTCAGCTGGGTTGGCAGCATAGTAAGCGGCCCACTGGGCATATTGAGCGTTGTAGTCAGCAGCTTGAGCGTTTGGATCTGCGGCGCCAACAGGGGTAGCGGGAGTGTCAGTAGCGCCATTTTGTGCACCGTAACCGCCGCCGCCATAGGCACTTGCACCTCCGTACCCATAGCTCTGACTTCGATCACGATCACCACGGTCACCGCGGTCGCCCCTATCGCCCCGGTCGCCATAGCCTCGTCCGCCGCTATGGCCGTCCCTGTCACCATAACGGTTTGGCGGGGGCCGTTCCTTGAATGCCTGATAATCAGCCTTCACCTTCTCAAGCAGCTCGGTGCAAAGCTCTTTAGCTTTGGCTACGCCTTCTGGTCGAGGCCCACTAGAGCTGGTTAGCACCTCCTAGAAAAACATTGAAAGATAGTGAAACTTACGCAATGTGGAGATACATAGGCTCGTCACTCTCTTGGCCAGATTGAGGCTCCATGAAGCCTGATCCGCGGCCCTTGATCTGAACCTTGCAGCTAGTTTCCTGTTGAATGTACTTGACGTTGTCACCTCCACGGCCAACGACCTGTGCTCGCAAGTTGAAGCCGCTGATAGGTTCCAAGCCTACCGAGAGCTTCTCTTCAGGCCATTTGCGCTAGAGGTAAATGTCAGTGAAGGGGTTTCTTGGCCAATACAAATTAGGAAACACATACGCGGCCAAACTCATCACGCTCGAAGTTCTCAGGCTCACGGCGACGGAAGCGACGCTCGTCTACCAGATTGGGCAGTTCTTGTGTTAGCATCTCCTCAATCATCTTGACAGCTTGGTCAAGTCCTTCCTTGGATGTACTAGTAACACGGAGATAAAGAGGCGGGTTCTGATGGCGATTAGCCATGGGTTTGGTAAATGATATACAAACTTACAGCAGCAGTAGCCATGCTCTTGTCCGGGTAGTATTCTCCTCGAGTGGTGACATCTTGCGTAAATATAAGCAGAAGATTCTAACATGGTCAGACTAATGTTTTCGGGATTGCGTACCGGCGCCAGTCTCGTCTTTGATCTAGATGTCACATCAAGGTCAGCATTTGATAAGTGGTGGTGGGGCAGCTAGAAGATCAAGTAAGCTCCAGATCTCCGTGAGGAGAAATGCGCAAACAGCGTGCACGACTCGAGCCTCACGACGCTGTCATAATGCAGCAGCGCCGCAGCGGCTTCGAGAAGACATGGATCCTAAACGATCAGTGAATGACAGAAGTAATTTACCCTTTTTTGTACAGCTCCTTTTGTCAGAGTATAGCGATTTCTAAGATCGTTGATTTCAATGTCTTTGATGTAGTCACCATCCTGTTGGTAGATCTCGCTGGAGACGGCTTGATTGGGTTTGACGGACGGCGACCTGACGACTGGAGGGGTGGGCGCCTGCAAAGTACCGTTAGTGGGAGTGTAGGTAAAATGCGACAGACAAGACGTACAGAGCGAATAGGCGGCACATCGACATGCTGGATGCCCTTCTTCGCTTGGATCTGCGCGTTGATCCTCGCAGCCGCCGCCGCCGCCGCAGCTGCTGCCTTGTTTTTTGTGCCAGCATTTGAGGGGCTGTCTGTAGCCTCACGAGCCACCGGGCTGCGTTCACGATGCGACTCAGAGTCTCTCCGCGACGGCGATCTCGAGCGACGGTCTGTGTCGAAACGCGAGCGTGCAGGGCGTTCAGGCTCGTCGCTGTCGAACCGCGATCGTGGACGACGTTCGTCGGACATGCTTGCGCGTGGTTGTGGTGTGAGAATTGATGTTGCAGTGAAGTGATAGTGGCCTGGCCGTAAAAGCGTGACGGCAGTTTAGCGCGCTTGGATGTTTCCCGCTTGCTCCTGCCGCTGCACGTACCAATCACGTCCGGCCGAGGTCGGAGTGTGAATCAGAAATCCTGTGCTCTCTGGGGAAGCTTTCGTCCATCATCAACACCAAACACCTCAGCTTCACACTCGCGATCGACACCGCCACTCAGTTGCCTTCACCAAGGTACATTGACATCTGATGGCATCACAGCGGGCCCTGCTGCCTCTGCGCAGCTTGCTCGGCCGGCAATGCGCCGGAGCTGTGCGCCAGCAAACAAGGGCGTCGAGCTCTCAATCATCATCCACGCAAGCTTTGGCATACAAGGCTCTGCACCGCCGCATCGCACCTCTCCCAACCGAAGACCGTCCTCCTGCCTGGTCGGCCCCGGCCGCTGTCAGCAGCATCCTCTACGAGACCCCCACGCCTTCGCAGAAGCCTCACAAGAAGCACATCCTCAATTGCTTGGTGCAGAATGAGCCTGGTGTGCTTTCTCGTGTCTCTGGTATCTTGGCCGCCCGTGGTTTCAACATCGACAGTCTCGTCGTCTGCAACACTGAAGTTGATGACCTTTCTCGCATGACCATTGTCCTGCAAGGGCAGGAAGGTGTTGTAGAGCAGGCCCGTCGCCAGCTCGAGGACCTGGTTCCCGTTTGGGCTGTACTCGACTACACAGAGTCCCCTCTTGTTCAACGTGAACTGCTTCTCGCCAAGGTCTCTATTCTTGGTCCTGAGTACTTCGAGGAGCTCCTCGCTCACCACCGCGACATGGCTTCCAACCCCGAGATGGAGAACTTCAACCCCGATGAGTTGACAGAGGAGGAGCGTCAGGCTCTTGCAGAAGAGGCAGCTCGGGATTCCTTGAGGAAAGACTATCACCCCAGCAACCTCGCTGTCAGTCAAGCGCTCCGCCACAAGCACGAGCACTTGCGGGCTATCACCTTCATGACCCACCAGTTCAAGGGCAAGGTTCTGGACATCAGCACCAACAACTGCATTGTTGAGCTCTCTGCGAAGTCAGACAGGATCGACTCTTTCATGAAGCTCATTGCTCCTTTCGGTATCTTGGAGTCAGCACGAACCGGTGAGTGCAATCCTACCTCCACTCTGCAAACACATGGACTGACATTAAACAGGTCTTATGGCTCTTCCTCGTTCCCCCATCCACAGCTCTGAGGATGTTGGAGAGAAGGAGGCAGAAGACATTGTCGACACAAGCTTGTTGCCTCCCGGCTAAATGCCTCGTGTTTGAGGAGTCGATGTGGATGTGAACTTTTGCCGTTGTGGAGATGTCTCGATCTTTGCGTGTAATCTAGTCAGGGTCTGGCGTTTGCCGTTGGTGAAGTGGCATTGTGAACCATATGTTCCACAAGTACAGGGATGACGAGCGGGTTAATGAAATGGTGCAATCTCTGCCGTATGTTCCGGTACCTACACATGTGTTTCGTTGCGAGATTTGAGCGAGTATGTGGATGCTACATGCAACACAACTCCAATTCTCATTCACTGTTCGAGTCATTTGCAGTTCATGTGGAGTCAAGGTGGTGACTAGCCACGCTCCTGGAGTCGTCGCCATACGACTGGAGCAAATTGTCCCTTTTGCGTTCAATGGTGCAACGTCGAGGATGAACCTTGCTACTGCGTCCACTGCATGCTCGGTCGGAAGGCGAATGTGTCCGGGCATGACACCAAAAAGGTCAGGTTAAATTCAATGCGTCAAAACCGTGTTGACCTCGGTGATGCCCGTGGACGGATGTTAGCATGCGCAAGCCTGTCGCGTACCGAAGTAAGAAGTTCAAAAGAGAAGGATTGGAAGCCCTGCAACCAATCAACCAATCAAAACAATCGAGTGACGCCTCTTGAATCCTTCGATCTGGCCGTTGACTTCGGATGCCCACGTATGAACCACGTCGCAGTACCCTTTGACTGAATCCCTGCATCTGCAGGCCGTCTATAGCAACGGCAAGTGCCCACACGAGTTCTTGCCATAGTTGTAACTCCGCGGACGAGGTTATCAGTTCGAGCACGATCGATAGTCTTTGGCGATGCAAGTCCAAAGCTTCACTGTCTTGGCTACATCAGTCTATCAACTACATCCATCCACACCAGCTGGTAGCAGGGGGATCTGCAATTTGACATCACGGTCATTCGTCCCAGCAAGACGCCATACCAACAACATATTACACTGTTTTGCAAAATACAGCAGCGCCAATTGCTTCCCGCCGCAGGGTCTGCTACATAACCCATGACTAAAACGAAGCTGTCAAGTCAATTTTAGGTGAGCAGCATCAATAGATCCACGCAAAGTTTCAACACGAGCCCAGTGGAATATACCACGAGCAAGGCGTCTGAATCCTCTGCTGTAAGTCATGTAACGCTTCAGAACCTACTATGCTCTCTCACCACGACGTCCCACTTCATAACCAGTGGGTCATGGTACGAGACTGGTCCACTAGCCCACTGGCCGGGCCCGGTACCCCGTCCGCGACCCTGAAGTTCTCCTTCATTGGGGAATACTTCATGCGGCGTACCTATCGCGGATGGTCGATACGAGGACGCAGTCGAAGTCGAAAGAATTTCCTCCATACAGACCACTCAGGTCGCAGCGCAGGATGCTGCTGTCTGCAGCTGTACGGCAAGCTATCGTTTTGAGGCTCCTGCCTGATCTAGAATGCATCGACGTCCAGCTTAGCTGCAGGGCTGCACGAGTCTTCACATGTCGGCATGCCCACCGGGTGTCTCCCGAACGAGCTCTCAACCCCAGTTGCTCAAGAATGGTAGGAATCGGGCTACTGCAGTGGATCCTCTCTGCTGGTTCGTGCTTCCATCCATTGCGATCGCGCGTTGACTATGCCTGTGCGACACAGCTGTACATGTAAGCATGGAAGATTTTTCCGATGCTGCACTGTGATCCTGCAGCTGCAAACCCTGTCATTTCTCCCGGTGGCTGCGTCTGGCAGCAGCCTTGACTGTTTTCGAAGCTCAGAACGTGCCTCGCAATGTGTTCCGTACTAGCGCTGCGGCCGCGCTGGTGGAGAGCGACGGAAACATGCCATTGAACCTGAAGGCCGAGCAGGGATGCTCTGGGAGCGACGACCTTGCAAGAGGACCAGGACCTTGGCTCCACGGCGCGGCAGGAGCTAGACTACGATGGCTGGGCAGGCGTCACCCTCGTCGCGAATCGCCAATCGCTCCTGCTCATAACAAGAGGCGTCTTTGCGCCGTGCCGCTCGTTCTCAGCAATTTATCTCGTGCGTGCCGTCCAAGGTTGGTTCCTGAATCTAAGATAGCCGTTCGCGAAGACATACACGCGTTCTCTGACCTCCGAGAGATCCACCGCATCCACCGCATGCGCATCCTTGACTTGACCAACACCAACCTCCAGTCGGTACCGTCCGGTGAGTACTCCGCAGCATTCTGTTTTCTCTGAACGACCAACCGGCTCGTTGCGGTAGTTTGCTACCTGTAGCGACGGGACCGAATGCGATCGAGCCGGCCAGTTCATATCTCGAGGGTCGGGCGCCGTTATCTGACACTGGCACCATAGATTGTCTGCCTCGTTCGCTCGTGTAACATCGCACAAAGGCCCGCAGACCCCTCGACTGGAGTCTCAACACATAGACTGCTTCGTCCTTAGCCTGGGTCATGAAATACGGCGATACATTGCGCCAAAGGAGCATTCCTGAATGGGGCCATTGTGAGTGACGTCGTTGCTCCAACACACCTCGGTTCATACCAGCTAACCATCCTGCGCCCCCAGTCAACATCGACTATGATTATCTCAAGGACCTGATCAAGCACCAGACGACTTCTGGCACGAACAAAGCAGTATCGATCCCCGGACAAGGCACAGGCAGTACCGAGAAAGCCTTCAGCGAGACGTTCCTTCGAGTCCTGCAGGCGCAGCACGACCGCATAAACCTATTCGTCCGGAGCAAGAGCGGAGAAATTGAGCGGCGACTGGACCATATCAGCAAGAGCCTAGAACAACTGCGCTCCAAGAGGTCGCCTGAGGCGCGTCTGCCGGCCAGGGCCGTCGAAAGATATGCAAAGATAGACGCAGATGTCGCAAGGTATGCGTTGCCCACTGGAGATAATAAGGCACTCAATGCTAACTTGCTGCAGGACTGCCGAGGAGATTCGCTCACTGTCACGCTTCGTAGTCGTTCAGCGCACTGGTTTTGCTAAGATTCTCAAGAAGTACAAGCGCTGGACGAAGGACAGAGAACTCCCTCACACGTTCAAGGATGAGATCAGTAGCCGTCCGGACAGCCTCTTCCAGCTGGATCTAGGCTACCTGCTCGATAAATACATTGATGTTCTCGGCGCCCTTCGTTCAGTCTTTGATGCCGACAATGCACCCGCAGCCCACACCAAGGACGTTGATGCCCAGCTACCGGCCGCACGCTTATCTAAAGCCCTTGAGCATGATGATCAGCTGGACTTTGACCTTGCCCTATCTACCGTTCCTTTGGGGACTGATGGCCACAAAGCTACATACTGGGTTCATCCCGATAACGTAGTTGAAGTTCAGGTCTTATTGCTCCAACATATGCAACTTCATACCAAGAGCACTAAGTCAACATCACGGAGTGCCTCCGCCAATGCAACACCTCGCCGTCGCCAATCTTCAAGCGCAAATACTGATCGCTACTTTGGCAACGAAGACCATGTTGGCCTTCAAGTTTTGGATTACGCAGAAGCATTTGCCATCAAGCAAAACGCTAGCACAATCGGCTCAAGCGAAGAGGACAAGGGCAACGTCGGGATCAAGGCGGCTGCTAACATTCGTTTCTCTGCGGCTGCTGAGGCTGCAATTGTGGTCTGTACAGCGACCGACCCGCGCATACAGTCTGCTGGAGATATCAGGGTTGCGAAGCTGAAGCGCAAGTTCACAGAAGCCTTCTTGGATACTTCGAAGCCGTTGCTCGACAAGCAGAACCTCCGCTTCGTGGACCGGACAGGATCCTTTTATGATGGCGAAGAGCAAACTCAGGCCATTCGACAGTGGCTGGCAGAGCACAAGGAGATTGCACCTATTGCTGGTGTAGGCGCCAAGCGAACCAGATTCGCTGGCTTGCACAACAATTTGTCAGGTGGCATATGGGCTACCTTGGATCGGGATGTGTTCATGAAGGGGTCCCTGGTCAAAGACCTCGCAAATGATGATTGGGCTCAGACAGCAACTTCAGGGTCGATCATGTTCCCCCATGCTATTCTGGAACTTCGCCGTGAGGGCAACCAGACTGCGTCCTTGATCCAGACACTTGATCGAAGCCATCTTGTAAGTCTGATAGAAACTCTCAAACGAAGCAGCTCCACTGATACGTATAGGTTGAACGCGTTCGTGGTTTCTCGATCGAGGCTCATGCTGTGTGGACTTGTTGCAAGCCAAGCTCTATGTCTGTGCCCCATTGGATTTCCCTCCTCGACCAAGACATTCGCAAGCTACCAGAGCCAGTGAAGAGACGTAGCCGCAAAGCTCGAGGGAGCACAAGCGGTTCAAACACACAGTCCTCACCACCGATGACCTCCACTTCAAATACGTCCTTCGATGGTCAGCTAAGCCCCTCAACGCTACGTAATGGTGAATCTTCGGCAGCATCGGCGCAAGAGTTCGTAGATCCTCCGTCACTACAAGCTTTCAGGAAGAAGCATCGCAAACCACATGCAGACTACACTCCCGCCGTGCGAGAAGAGCCAGTAACACAACGGTACTGGAACGAGTATGACAATCCTGAGGATGAAGAAGAAGGCTACTACATCTATGTCGATCCAAATGCATCCGTCAAGTTCCCTGGGCAAGAGACTCTTGAAGCCTGGACAAAGAAGACAAGGCAGCTACTCGGCATGCGACTCCAGGCAGAAGAGCGATCCCTCTTGTCTGCTGTAGAAGATGGCACGACAGATGATGAAGAGTCTGGGAGCGAAAGTCCACTAGGCTGGAACCCCCGAACAAACTACGGTACTATCTCGTCCCAGAATGGTAGTACTCACGAAGGCTACTTCAGCAGCCTTTTCCGAGGCAGAATGAACCCTCACCACGATGCGGAGGCCCTACAAGAGCGCAGATCGCTACTCAGCGAGCTGGAGGCCCGGGACCGTGAGCGCGAAAGCACCAAGTTCCGCTTCTATTCTACATGTCTTGCTGCTGCTTTTGCGATTGACTTCATTCTTGGATTGATGACGATGACGAGTCGTAAGAAGGAGAGAGGTGCTGTTGATGCTGGCGTCTTATTCGGTGCAGTGTGCACACTGGTGTTGTGCATTGTTGCCGTCATCAGCATGAAGACGAGAAGGCAGAAGCTGGGTTGGATTCATCAGGGTGTTGTGTTGAGCATTGTACTTGCCTTGTTGGGGTTGGATGTTTTACTGCTATTGTGGGTTTTGAGGATTTGAGCGTTTGAAGAGATGGATATCAGCATCTGGTTGGGAGGACGTGAGGGGTTGATATTGCTTCGTCTAGTTTTACAGCGTGTTTGGCGCTCTGGAGCGATCGCTTTACATCAAGTTGGATATCCTTGGGTTTGGGGTTTGGCTGCCGGCACAGATGTGACGGCCTTTGCACATACTATCAACATACCACCACCGCGAATACAAAAACAGTTGAAACCGAAACTTGAATCTCTTCTGGATGAGTGACAAACCGCATGAGTATAACAATTAACTAACTTAATGCATTGGAACGAGACGAATAGTGGTGGCATCTTTAGAAGACCATCACGTGCCACAGGGAGTAGTCTATAGCAAGAGTGCATTTGTTCTTCATTGAGATGACGTTGATGCGGCCATGTCTCTCTTTGTCGCTTGTTCCCCGACGCTCATCCTCCCTTGTCAACGTCTATTGGATTTCTACTTGGAGATCCTCCCATCCTTCACCATATCCCGAATCGTATCAATGCTCTTCTCCACAGCCATCTTGGCCATGCCCTTCAGCCTCTTGACTTCCTTCTCCTTCTCCTCACTCCCCTCCTGGATGTGTCCGAGGTTGATCTCGAACATGTACGTCATGTGCAGATCCTCCTCGCCGGACGGTCCATCAGACACAACATTGCGGATGTGCGTTCCGTCCTCTTGCTCAAAGTCGACCTGCTTGTGTCAGTACTGCTACATTCCTTTCTTCCAGTGCGCGCATGACAGCACATGTCCACGCCTTTACTGCTTTCCGCTTGGCATTGTGATGTTGATTAAGAGGGCGCCACAGGTAAAGCGCAGCAGTAAACGTAGTGATAAATGTAGTAGTAAATGTAGTAGTAAATGTAGTAGTAAACGTACCCAGCTCGGATAGTACTCCCTCACCGTCTCACGCGCCTGCGGCTTCGGCCCCGCACCCTCCTTAAACTTGACGTCGCGAACCACAGTGCCATCAGCCTTCTCTTCCAGCACTGTGCAGCTCTCAATCACGGGCACGAATTCCTGTGCGAAGCGCACTTTGCGTTGCAGTCCGGCCCAGATCTGCGGCACGCTCAGCACCGGCGAGTCGCCTGGCTTGTTGATTTTCGACGTGTAGGAGAGGTGGACGGTGACCATCTTGACTTTTTATTCTGCCGAGAAAGTGGATTGGGGTTGTAATGGGTGGTTTGGGTATGGAGGGGTCTGAGAAGTTGTGTTGCTTGCTGGCGGGGTGAGAGTAGTGGTTGGCCTTGAACTTGACGTCAGGAAGTTGGAGAAGAATTGGTTGGTTCTGTGAGGATAGATGAATCTACAGCATGGGAAGCGTCTGTTATACACATGTTTCGAGGTAGCACATCGTGAACGGTTCACCGATTCGCCGACATGTAGTGATCTATTACTAACCGTTGTCGTTCGTCCGCTGCTGTTCGGCTCCTCCATGTCCGAGCTAGAACCCGCTTACATGATTTCCGCAAAGAGAAGTCCGGCGACTAGTGCTGTTGGCATAAGGTTGTGCTTACACACGCATGTCGATAGGACAGTGCGAATGACCGAAGGAACGTGACACCTGTGTACGGTGCAAGCGCAGGGCACAGGAGTGCGGTGATGTAGAGCTGTGGTTCTGATAGTTTTATTTGTGGTCAGACTTCGCGTCCTACAGCATTCATCTTGAACGATGTCAGTAGTTGTAACGTGTGCGACAAAACAAAAAGGTGCAAGCAATTGAGTTGCAACATGGCGGGCATGAATGTCATTTAGGTATCATTTCACAAGCCTTTCGCTGTCTAACATAGCAGCTATTCAGCAACCCGCCGGAACGCCATGCTTTTGATATGCATCATAGTCCTCTAGTCCTCCAACATCTACACACATCTAAGCGTCCTCAACGACCTGGGTGTGGAGACCCTTGGGGTCCTTGACGTTGACAGCCTGAACGTAGGAGTAGAGCTTCTCCTTGGCGCCATCCTCGTCGTTACGCTTACGCGAGATGCGGACACGAAGGCGGAAAGGAACGCCCTTGATGCCAGACTCCCAGACCTTCTTGTTCAACTGGGGGTCGAGGCGGACGTCGGAAGTACCCTGAAGTAAAGTTAGCAAGTTTTTCTCTCGTGAAGATGGACCTCCTGGCAGTCGCAAGCAGTATGCACACCACTTGGTGCCTCTGGGTGTTCACGTACCATGGCCTTCTCAGCGAAAGCACGGATCTCCTTGATGGCGCGGGGAGCCCTCTTCTTGAAGGAAACGCCGTGGACCTGTATGCCGTATCAGCCTTATGTTCCTCTTCAGTCTTCCGCCCGATACCCGCATAACTGGGACAGACACTCGAACCAGCGTGATCGGTCTGGTCAAACGTCCGTCCCAGCTGTGACAGGCCATTGATGGACTTCAACAAACTGAATCAACATACGCGCTTGTGGAGGTGGATGGTGTATTCGCGAGCGACGACGTCAGCGATGGCGCTGCGCTGGGTCTTGCCGGAGGCCTTCTTGGTGGAGGACATTTCTGCAAGAATTGTTAGCTAGAGTTCAGTGGACACACACGGCGAGACTGTGCGCAGAGGACGGTTTGCGACTGCCGCAATTGCAACAATGTCGCTGGCGATGTACGTACTGACGGAGATCGGCTGCGGGTTAGTCGACGGTGAGATTGAGATGCGTGAATTCGAGAGTTCGCGTCTCCCCCTCGAAAATCGATTTGCGTGGGTTCGCTAAGTCCCTTGGCGGTGCTAAATAAAAGTGGGGCACATGCATCCCTTCGCCCAACACCAAAGTCGTGGCCTGGTGCGGGAACATCAAATGTTAAGATAATGCTCGTTCGATTCTTGTAGGTAGGATTTGTGTGTCGTTACCCCAACGCCGCCTCCCATACCTTTTCATCCCAGCTCTAGTTCTAGAAACCTGTTTTTGCCTCCAAAACGCCTAATGAACCTGCTAGAGATGCCCAGGTAGATCCCAATCCGTCTTTCTTTTATGCCTATCATGTTCGTTGTCATCATCTTCGTCATCTTCTTCTTCTTCTTCTTCGTGATGATCTTCGTCGCTACTGCTCTCGTCATCAGACGCCTCGTCTCCATTATCATCAGTGTTGATTCGACGTTCGAGACGTCCGCCATCTTCACCCCAGAATTGCAACCCCTCCGGATCTTGATTCTCCGAGAGATTCAAATCAGGGATCTCCTCCATACCAGGGTTCAGTTCGTTGCGGAAACGGGTAAGAGCCTGTGAGAAGCGTTCGAAGTAGTACTGAGGCAGGTACGGGCCTTTGACTTGTGTACCATCTGTAGCCTGTGTTGTCTCGCGTCTATCATCACCGCCAAGATCAATAAAAGGCACTTGCTCGTCTCGTACTTCTCCAGTGGGGTTGAGGTAGGCATCCATTGAACGGCGGAAGCGCTCGAGCATCTCCTCGGCATCGCGGCGCATTTGAGGCATCTGAGGCATCTGTGGCATCTGCGGCATTCGGGGCATATTTGGTAACTGTGGAAACTGCGGTAAAGATGGGAAACCAGGCATACGGGGCATTTGTGGCATATCCGGCATGCGTGGTCTGCCAGGAAATTGTGGCATCTGGAATGGAAATGAAGGTAGCTGACCGGGCAGCCACGTCTCTTCTGGTTCGTCGGGCTGGAAGTAGTATCTAGGTGAGCGAAGTGCTTGCGATTGTGGGGAGCTGACGCTGGCTGGTGATCTAGTGCCTGAGTTTGCATCGGCGTCCAAGAGCGTGTTGGCAGCCTCTTCACTGTTAGGCCCGTTCAAGATTCGAAGCTCATTGGTGTTATAGGAATCGCAGTTCTCGCATTGGTTGCCGAGCCAGTGATACTTGACTGAAGACTTTCTCGAGCAGTCGTTGCATTGGATGATCGCTCTGGTGTTTTCGAATTGCTCTGGCATAGGCTGTGCTTCGATGGCCGACGTCAACTTGCGCCATTGCAGGTCCATCTTCACAGCACTCTTCTTGCAGATAGGGCACTTGTACGCGGTTTCCATGTACAACGTGTAACATTGCTTGTGCATGTAATGCCCGCAGGGCATCGAGACGACCGCTGCAGATGAAGTGAAGAGATAGTCGGTGCATATAGGGCATCCGGAGTCGGTGGCACGTGGAATGCATACATGAGTATCCGCATGAGATATGGTAATGCAGACGTTGCATCTCTGCACAATGTAAGAAGCCGTTTGGCGTGCTCGAGCTGGGAAAACGTACCTGACAATGCGTGTAGTCTTTACCGAGACCGGCGCCACGTCTACAAATACCACAATCTGGGCAGTGGTAAATCTTCTTCCTTGCATTGTTGTCCCAAAGCTTGCAGATGTCACAATAGTAGCACGCTGCCTCTGTTCCACACTTGCTGCAGGCGTCAGATGCCTTCTGGGGGGTTCCACAGGCCATGCAGAGCATGTTCTGTGTCGCCTTCCGGTTCAGCGCGTGGTCTTCGACTTCATCATGGCAGTGTCGGCAAGTGTACCAGTGCCGACAATCGTAGCATTGCACTTTTACGTTGCGCTTGTAGTGCTGACAGCCCAGGACAAGCTCGTCTTCGACCTGGTCCTCCTCGTCTTCGTCGTCGTTGTGTTCGACTGTGCGATAGGTTGGGCTGGTGTCACCTGGGCGCAGCTTGTAAGGATTCTCAATGTCGACGTCAGAGGCAGCGGAGGAAGGTGAAGAGGCGCGGTTGTCGGTGGAGACAGAGTGCGCGGAGGTGGGGGTGAAGGGCCGGTCGTGGGAGGCAAAGCTGCTCGGCGACGTTGGGCGCATGTGGGTGTACCGTTCGATCATCAGGCCATGGATCATCTGCGCGCGTTCCTGCTCGGTGACGTCCAGGGCCCTGATAGAGTGGATGCGCGCGCGCAAGTGGGTGAAGCCATCGTCGGCCGGCAGAGATTCGGACATGGCGCCAGCATGGTGACCTGCACTGCTTGGTAGTCGTGCGCCGAGGAGAGCGGTTGGGACAGCAGGCGCACTGGAGACGGGCGAGTCGAGGCCCAGGCTGCGGAGGCGGTGCTCGAGTGCGCGGGAGGGGTTCGAGGACATGCCCGCTGCCTCGCCGGGGATATCTATCGGCGCCGTCGTCGTCGCCGTCGCCGTCATCCCGCCTTCGTTATCGCCCGCCTCCTCGTCAACGACCACATCATTTGGTCGACGCGTGAAGGACGAATACCTGCGCACTCTCTCCAGCAGGGGCACGGATCGGGCGCCGGGGGTCTGCGGTGCTTCGCCGGCTGCAGGCTCCCCGGTATTTGCACCTGTGTCGCCGTCTCTCCGTGCTGTGGTCGCAGAGCTGGGGTCCTGATCGGTACGTGACAATGGCAGTCCAGTTGCGTCACCGGCTGCCGGCACAGGCGCAGCTGCAGCGCCGGAGAAGCGGCGCCCGGCTCTAACTACAGGGTCAATAATGAAGGATGAGATCAGACTCATCGGGTCATTGCTGGAGTAGAAGACGGAGAGGAGGTGAAAATTGCTGTCCCTAGGAGGGTGGGAAGATCCCCTGGGCTGCTTGCACGCACCGCCCAAGTAACAGCATGTGATCGCGACCAGACCCAGCCACGAGTCGCCACACAGCCAGGCACTGGCGAAGCTTGCGGTAATGACACCGTCCCCTCCGAATCCACTTGTCGCCAGTTTCAATCTGTTTTCCACACGTCAAGCCAAACATGCACCTTCACTCGCAAGCACTCCCAGATCAGGCACATCGTTCAGCGCCGACCCACGACGGAACTGGCCCTTTTGGAAGAGACCGCTGCACGTTCACCAAGTGAGAACATCGGCCTCCGCGCGTATACGAGCAAATACGCAAATGCACTTTGCGGCTACTTGTGGACCAAACGTGGTGTTTATCACATGCCCACATGCGCGTGCACGCGTGCACCGTTCTGCCACGCCCTGTATGCACGACAGTGAGAAGGGCGCTTCTACAAGGTGCAACGACTCGCAAACCACTGTTAGTACACTGCGCCTTTTGTTCCATGCAGACCCAACATCCCTTACCGCCCCACCAATCCAGCATGTAGCATCAAAAGGGCAGGTAACCATCTTTCTGTCGAACACAGTCGTCAATCCATGGTTGCGCATGCCACCGGACACGCGATGACCCTTGTCCACCGCAACTGCGCAACTTCTTTCGTCTCGAAAAGGCAATCCACGTTTCAACCATCGATCCCAGACAGCAAACCACGGTTGACATCTCGCTCCACACGTCGGGTGGCCTTGTTTGTTCGCATTGTCGATTCCGAACGCGAGAGGACAGCTGTCTGTCGTTCCCGTAGCGCGTGTCAAAACGCGGTCGACTATGCAAATCCAAGACCCTTACCACGGAACGCCAGCGACGATGCTTCAAATCTCATCTCTGCAACCGACAGAATCAACACTAACCGCGCTAACTTCGCCGACCTACCGCGAATCATCGTAGGTCCCGACGTCAGTTACGTATTCCGGTAATTCCAGAGAAAATCATCGAAGGCTGTCAGCATTCCACGGTTCCCCTCCCCTTGACAATCTCCACATAAGGCAGGTTCACGTCCACATTGGGCAGTTTCATATTCAAAGCATCGAACACTGTACCGTTACCATGGGTGTGAGGGTGGACTTGGAAACAACTACGCATTCCTTCAACCACGATGACAGCTCTGGTTCCACGGTTGTAAAAGGGGTTTTAACTACGGTGCATCACGCCTTACTCGCAGGCTTCATCCCACATAAGGTAGTTTTAGTCGAAGCTGTTGATGTCTGCGACCTACCCACGGTAACACTCCCGTCGAATACCTCCAAAGAAAGCAAGTCGTCTCGAAAGTGTCGATTGCAGAAGTAATTCCATGGAACCAAAACGCGTGTACAGACTCCACATGACCATATACTCCAAGCCCTCCTGCATCTTGTGGCAACACGGTAACGGATTTACGGTAGCAGCAACCAGGCCCAAACTGCCCGAAGCCAAATTTTGCTTCAACAACATCCTGTATCCGGTGAACTAGCGCATTGAGCATCGACAGCTATGTTGTTCTCATGACTACACTCCCAAGTAGATGCCAGACATGGTAGGTTTGCACTCCAAGTGTAGATAGCAGTGAGTATTCCACGGTTGCCAACGGGGCTTTAAAACCATCGCTCGGTTCTCAGCCTAAATCTGATCTATCATCACCCTCCATTCAGGGGTATGGGCTGGATTTGCTGTCTATGTCTAAGCTACACCTCCTCCTAACACCGGAATGTCTACCACATCCTTTCCCAACACCTCCTCCAGAACGGCATCTCTGCGAGTCTCGCTCTAAAGTTTTCTTCAATGCCCCCTTCTTCCCACTTCCTGCACTCCTCATCAACCGCTGCCTTTCCACTCACAAAATCAGCCTCCGCTGGGTTGACAAACGATGTGCGCTTGTACACCTTCCAGAAGATAAACACGAAAATGCTGAACCAGGCCCCGAAGTAGCTTGTAATGAATCCTTGGATGCTGAATGGCACAAGCGTGTCAAAACCGATGAAGATTATCATCAAGACCCCGAGGACGAGGGCAAAGTACGCGGTGTATGGTGTGAATGGAGCTGTATACGGAAGCATACTGGCGTCGAACTTCTGCGCAACTCGGGCGCGGTACCAGCCAATGTACGTCCACAACATGCCGACATAAGTGCACACGAGCGCGCAGGTCGTCAGGCCGACAAACCAGTAGAACACCTCGACCGCGTTGTTCGAGCTGACAAGGAACGTAAGGCAGGTGATCAGCGTCACGGCAGCGACGGCGTAGATGGGCACGCCCGCCTTGGTGCACTTGAGGAAGAACTTGGGCGCCTGGCCGTCGCGCGCGAGACCGTACAGCGTGCGGGAGGAAGCATACAGATATGCGTTTCCGCACGACCAGCCGGATAGCAGGATCAGGAAGTTGATGAGCCCCGGTAGGCCTTTGATTCCGAGATTCGTGATGCCGACGACCCAAGGCGAAGCTGCGAAATGTTAGCGAATATACAATATAAAAAAAAGTGTATCAACCTACCAGCAGCACCGGGCTCGCCAGCGTCAATAGCACCCAGCAGTCTGTCGTCGCGAGACGAGCAGATGATGCCTACGGCCAGCACGCCGAAGACGTAGAATCCGACAAGACGGTAGAAAATGAGTTTCGCCACGCGCGGGATCGTGCGCCGCGGGTTTTGGATCTCTCCAGCGGCAAGACAGATCATGTCGGGGCCAGCGATGGTGAAGGCCGCGTAGATGCACACGCTCCAGAAGCCACAGAAACGGCCTGTCGCGCCATCGGCATAGTATGCGTGAATTGCGTTCCCACCTGTCCAATAGCGGAAGCCATAGCGGTCGTTCTGCGGGTTGCCGCCGAGCATGGTGATGAAAGTGAGCAAGACAAGACCAATCAGCAATAAGACTTTGGTGGAAGCCATGACGAACTCAGACTCGCCGTACCACTTCACCGCAACGACGTTCAGGAACACGCATACAACCATCGTCATAGCGATCCAGACTGCCGGATTGACATCGGTGTTCCAGTATTGCATAACCGTCGCGACGGCACTGTACTCGGTGCACACCAGCATCACTCCAGCAAAGAAGTACGTCCAGCCCATCGCAAAGCCGAGCGCGGGATCAACAAAGCGGGCCGCGAGCTCAAAGATGGCGCCGCGGAGAGGCAGGTAGGCGCACATCTCCGCGACGCAGAGGTACGCGGGCCAGACGAAGAGAGCGCCCCAGAATATGTAACCAAGCACGAGGGAAAGCGGACCGGCTTTGGAGAGTGAGGAGCCGATACCTACAAAGAGACCGGTGCCGATGGATCCTGACATCTGTCAGTGTCTGTGTGGATGTAAAGCAGAGACTGAGAATGTGCCTTACCTCCAATAGCCATCAATTGAACATGGCGAGGCGAAAGTCCGCGCTGGGTCTGTCCATATTTTGCGAGTTCGGCGGCGGTAAAGTGTGAGTTGTCTTCAACGATACCCTTCTTCAGATCATTGTCGTATTGCGAAGTCACTTCAGCGGTCTTGGAGGCGCTCGTGGTAGGCGCGATCTCAGGGTCGATACCCATGCTGGCGGTTATGCGGAGTAAGTCTGGAAAAGATAGCTAAACAGGATGGCGAGGTATAACCTGAGACTTGGAAAGATCCGGGAAGATCTTCATACTCTTTATACAAGACTTGTAGCAAGCATGGTTGCGCCACGGTTGTCAGCCTGTTGCATCTCCATGACTTGTAATCTCTGGCTAGGGTAACTATCGGCGCCCACGACGTTGCATTGAAGTGTGCCAAGTGATAGTTATACACCCATCCGATAAGATGGCTTGGGTGTGAGGAGTCGTCCACACTTCCTCCGGTGCAGACAATGTTGCCGTTACGTTACTTTTCGGGTGACAACCACGGAGTAATCGGACCACTTGCCTCAGGTTCATAGTGGGCTATCGGGCGAGACCGTAGGAGGCTTAAAGGCGATGAACCGGTCTCGCCACGAGGACTTCCATGAGACTTCTACGCGGATGTTATCTTTGAGTTGGGATTAGCTTATCGCTAGAGATTGTGGGGAAAGAGGAGAGGTGCAGGGGTGGCTTGATAGCAGAAGCCCATAAAAGCCCTTGACGCCCGCCAATCAGATTGAATTTACTAACGCGCATTGCAAGGCTTACCTTCAGCCCTGCCTCTTGTACATAGCTTCATGAATCCTCACGTTGGCCTTTCCTGCTCGCCGAATCTTTGGAGTACACAACGTGTCTATCACAGCCAGTCTTTAGTGTTGTGACGGAAGAAAGGATGAACAACAAGGTCTTGTCCGGGAATACTAACCAGTACACCCATCCGCATGCACAAAACAACAACGTATACTAAAGAAAACACTTCTCAAAAGGTTAAATAGTTGTATGATGAATTCATCTCCATCAAGTACATCCGCTCTGGTCTGGTTGACTAGAGACTCGGCACCATGTAGAGCGCGACGTGATATGGTTGCATCGACATCACCATACCCCTGTGAAGGAGCTTCAATCACGATAGTTATTCCAACATCCGAGTTTTCAGAACGCGAGTGCTACTAAAGTCAAGAACAATTTCCACCAATGTTCAACCCCAGACTCGTTCCCGGCCATCACGCGCATGCGAGGTCCTTCGAAGCGCAGCGTACAAGGAGGCACTTCCCCAACACGATGATAGCGAGGATGAGTATATGGCCACACGAGGGACTCAAATCAAAGCGCGGCTATTCGAAATACAAAAGTTCTCGATGACGAGGATAGCAGCAACAACAGACAGCAGCAGCAGCAGCAGCAGCAGCAGCAGCAGCAGTACAACAAAGGGCAGACTATATGGAATACATGAAGAAGGTTCGTTCATCCCTTCATTCCAAGACCACAACGTCAACGTCATGGCAAGCGACGCACTGCATTCCAACGTATCATAACGCTCTGTGGATATCAAGCCCGATGACGCTCGACCACGGGTAGAAGAAAACGATTCTGAACCACTGATTGATGGGCTCAAGGAGCTTTCAGGCGAAGGATTAGTTGAGAGACGCTTCGTGCTTAGAGGGAAATGGAGAGTGAGTAACAGCTGAATTTATTGGAAATGCGGAACAGTCCTGTGTTCAGGTGACGATGGAGACGTCGAGTGCACGTCTGCTAAGCTCATTTAGTGAAGCCCATTTAGTAGATGCCTAGACGCTCAGGCATATCTTGTTGTGGGTCTTATATATACACGTTGGAATTTAGATGGCCTGCGCTTAATTACAAGGTACGCCTAGTCCAATAGGTATCGTAGCAACTACCTCCTCTTCCGACTCCACGAGAACAAACGCGCCGATGATGCAACAGTATACAAGATGCTCAAACTAGATTTACACAACACCAATCACCCTCATTCGCTTATTTGTTGACGGGCGAGTCGCGGCCAACAACCGGGTTATGCCCCTGAGCGTACTTGGAGTCGCTCTCGAGCAGTTCCTCGGGCTTGTCTGCAAATCCACGGTTTAGCGCAATTCCCATGTCGAAGAGGTCAGCGCAATGCTGGGGATCAGGAGACTCACCATGGCGTGCGTAGAGGTGGTAATCCTCGTCGGCGTACTTGCCTACTTTCCCACTCTCGACGTCCTCGCGTGTCAGGCTGAGCTTGTTCTTGGGTAGACCCATGGAGCCGAGGAACTGGACGCCGTTCTTGAACTCGAGATCCTTACGCTTGCTGTCCCACTTGAGCTCCTCGGCCATGATGTCGATGACCTTGGGGAGGGCCTCGAGCGACGCCTGGGCGTTCAGGAAGGCGAGACGCATGCGGCGGGCGATGACATCGGTGGCTGTTTGCGCGTACTCGTGGCGGACGGCGTAGCGGACCTCACCGTCAACGTAGGGGTACAGCTCGGAGATCTTCTTGCCGCGGACGGGGAAGCGGGTCTCTGTGGGCGCGCAGAGCGCGGCGACGGTCCAGGCACGGTCGCCGTAGGCCTGGCAGAGGTACTTGGCCACATCGGTGTCAATGCCGTAGTGCTGAACCAAGTTGATAAAGAGGGTCTTTGAGAAACCGTGGGCACCAACGAGACGGACACGGTGGGTCTGGCAAGTGCCGTCGAGAGGAGCCTCGTCCTTGACCTGGGTTCCACTGACCAGGGGTGCTTCTGCGAGAGCCTGGGGCTTCAAGTTGAATTCCTTGATAGCCTCGTCGACAGTCTCCTCAGCCATCTGGCGGTAAGTTGTCCACTTTCCTCCAGAGCAAGTGAGCAGACCAGACTCAGACATGGTCACCAAGTGGTTGCGCACAAGACCTTCCGACTTGTCCTTGGTGGGGTCGCGGACAAGAGGGCGGATACCAGACCACGCAGCCAGGACATCACCACGCCTGACGTTGATCTCCGGCTGCAAGTAGCGCTTGACTTCCTTCAAGATCCACTCGATCTCGTCCTCGCCAGCGACAGGGTCCTGCTTAACATCGCAAGCAGTGTCGGTGGTACCGGCGATTGTGTTACCCTGCCATGGTAAGAAGAAGATAACGCGGCCATCAGAAGTGTTAGGGTCGATCAGACCCATGTTGGCAGGGCTGAAGTAGCCAGGGAGGATAACGTGGACACCGGAGCTGGGAGCGACAATCTCAGAGACCTTCTGGTCGTCCATCTTGCGAATGGAGTCGGTGAACGGACCAGTGGCGTTGATGATACCCTTGGCCTTGATTGTGAACTCCTCGGCCTTCTTGCCGTCCAGTTCTTGAACGCGATCCTTTGCGACAGCGCCGTTGAGCTTGCCATTGGCATCCTTTGTGAGAGCGGTAACTTCGACGTGGCTTACGACGGTGGCGCCGTACAGAGCTGCTGTCATAGCCAGGGAGACGTTCATGCGGGAATCGTTGTGTGCACCATCGTAGTAGACCAGAGCTCCGAAGAGGCCCTCCTTCTTCAGCATAGGGAAAGCGTCCAGAGCCTTGCTCTTCGTCATGTAGTATGAACTCTCAATGTTCTCGGAGCCGGCCAAGAAGTCGTAGAACTTGGTGCCAGCCCAGAAGTAAGGAGCCTGCCACCACTTCTGAATGGGGATCATGATGGGAAGCCATTGTGAGAGATGCGGGGCGGTGTCCAAGAAGTAGCGGCGTTCGCGAAGAGCTTCAACGACAAGGGCGTATCTGGAGTTTGGCAGTTAGCATTGGCAGAAGCTGGTGTAGCTCTCCCCACTCACTGGTTGTAGTCCAGGTTCCAGACGGCCTTCTCGAGGTACCTGACACCTCCGTGCACCAGCTTCGTACTCTTACTGCTGGTACCGCTGCTGAAGTCGTCACGCTCTACCATGGCGACCTTCAGGCCTCGTGTGACAGCATCGAGCGCGATACCGGCACCAGTCGCGCCACCACCGATGACCAACAGATCGTACTCCTCTTGCTCAGGCTTCTGCTCAGGTGGCGTTGTGCTCCCCGTGAGGAGATGCTTCGCCCTGTCTGCAACCTGCGCAACAATGCCTCCACTCGCCTTCAGCTTTGCAATTTGCTCTTCTCTCGAGGGGACGTTGGGAAACTTGGGAGGGTTGAAGACACCGCCCTCGCCGTACGTTGGCGGGGGCACTGCGGCAGCTTCTGTGCCAGGAATGTCTCGCGGTCGGATGACTGTGTACAGGGCTGCGCTACCAGCCAGACCAGCTCCCGCTGCGTAGGCAAGCGGCTTCAAGAAGCGACTCGAGCGTCGTGCAGCCATGATGCGCTATCGATTGGCTTGCTGTGATGTGAGGGTCGAGGATGAGGTATGCGGGACTGTTCTATAACACCGCAACGTTGTAGGGATAGTTGTACAATGAATGTATCTTAGGAATACAAATAAAATGTGACAAGATGTGGAAGTTCGACCTGCACGCACAGTCGTTAGCCGGCCGCGCAGCACGTAACGAATCAGCTGGCTGCAAATTCCCCGGTGTCGCAAAGCTGTCCAGCAATGGTCGAGCAATCCACCTGCCCGTCCGGAATCCAGCAGCAGTCAAGAAAAGGAGACGACGTACCTCGGATTTTCTCTACCAACACATTAACGCCCCAACTCTGGAGTCACGAATTTTTCCGGGGAAAGGCGGCGTGGAGGAGGAGGGTGATATGGAGAGAACGGTGCTTGAAAGCTTTGAAGGACGACCTGCCCCGATGACGCGCGGGTTCGAGTTTCTAATGGGGTGCAGGCCCACTTCGGCCCTTGCTAAACCGCTCCTCCGCCGCCAAGGTATCGCGTGGGTGTCAGAGCAGCGCCCAAAACGCGGCTGCTGTTGGGTGCTAACGTTTGTTGAACCGACGAGTCCTGACGATCACTGAAGACACTTTCCTGATGGCGAACAGTCTTGCCTTGATGGCAAACCGTGCTGAATCCATGGCAAAGCGCTTGCGGCTCTGCTGTGAGGCTCCGCTATGAATCAAGATACAGTTGCCAGACCCACAGATCTTCGGTAGCCCCCCACGTCGGCTGCCCGGCAAGCCAGCAGAGCCTCCTCCTCACCTCATGTGCTTGAAAGCAGGTGGAGAATAGGTGGAGCATTGGTGGAGAATTACATCTTAACGCCGTCATGGAGAAAAACATGGAGAAGCAGGCATCGTGTGATGTTCGAAGCCCGCCATCTGGCACTAAACTGCGGGTCTGTCATTTTGTTGTTGTTGCCGTTACCTATGGTGAGATTGGGGTCAATGCCTCCACAGCATCAACATGGGAGTTGTGGCGCACAGCCAGTTCGACATGACCATCGTTTCTCACTGTTCATCAGCCTTCACGTGTCCGACTCTCACCTATCATCCATTCAGCGCCTGGTGACACTGCTTCTTGCGCGGCCGTGTGCATTTCAACTGCAGCTGATTTGCACCGTTTGACACGGAGTCAATGCTCCTCGTTGTGTGACCTCATCAAACAAAGCGCGCAAGGTCGAATTTCCGGCCGCCGAAACGCACGTGGACGTACTGTCCGCCCTGAGATGCCTTTGTAAAGTGCCGTAGGGCAAGGGTGACAGGAATGAAACAGTGGAATGCCTAAACCAGTCAACGTTTAGTTCTTGTCATGCCTAGAACAGCAGGTACGCGGCCCAGCTGATGGATGAACAGCAGCGCGGCCGCGGCAACCTGTCGATCATGGTTTGGCGATGGTTGTGGACTTCACATATTTCAATGTCGACTGACTAAGACAGGAGGATAGGAGGTGTATTCATCTCATGTGTCTATTGATTGTGTCAAACAATCGTCTATCGTACAAGCCCTATATTCAATCATCTATCGCTGTCTAAAGCTGCGCCCCTTACTTGTGCGCATAATAATTGATTATGCTCGCTCGACTTGGATCCTTATATCCTGGATGACTCTTACCGCGCGAAGTAGCCCAGGCTCTCGTCCGTCGAGCCTGCGGGAAGGGTGCTATCTTAGACCTTCCTGGTTCTGAGACGTTGGTGTAATGCATTACTATCCTCATACCGTTTCTCCTCCTTTCCGTCAATCCCTGTTCTGTTCTACTTGTCTGGAGATGATTCGGATGCACATGACCTGTGCTGACCGCCGCTCGCTCCCTGGATGCAGGTTCGAGGCGTGAGGCTTTGGTCGCCTGCGGCTCGTTTTTGACAGTGCCTAGCGATGACAGCTTACCCTATGGTAGAGATGGTCAGCGGTGTTTCGTGCCGGGGTGCGCTTTCCGAACCTTCAACTTTTGAACCATTTCCCTAGGTTCGTCTTCACTCCTGTTGGCTTCGGACCTCTCTTCTACTGGGACTGGACTGCTAGTGGTAGTTTCCCTTTCAGCGGCTTTCTCCTCGATCACTGGTCCTTTAGCAGCTTTTCTTTCAGCGACTTCCGTTCCTTTCGGCTCTGCCTCCCCGAGAGCCTGCTTCGAGTCCTTGAGATTGGAAAGTGCGTCTTGGTAGTCTGCATCCGGGGTCGACAAGCTGCTGACGGCTCTGTCACCCACTGAAGAGGACGCACTCGGTCGAGATACGCGGAAGGGGTGATTGCCTTGCTCTCTGAAAAGTACTTTACGCCTGACTTGCTCTCTGATGTCATTCTTTGGTACATACCCATGCCCAACATCTGCCTCCTGTAGCTTTTGTTGCTCTTTCTCAAACCTCTTCTGCTCGATCTTCCTTGCTTTTCGTTCCGCCCTACGATCCAGTAGTTTCTGTCGGTTCTCACTTTTTTCAGCACGTGCCTTAGCTGCAGCTTCAAGTTTTTCCTGGTGGCGAGCAAGAGCTGCTTTTGCCTTCTCGGCCCTTGCGATTTGGGCGGCAATTTGCTCTGGTGTTGAGTAAAGTTCTGCGAAGCGTCGGTCCTCGCGTTCGAGGCGCTCAGCTGCACCCAGCGATTGTTCATCCATGGGTGTGTCCAATATGACTGAGTGTTCTCTTGCAACACGTTTTTCTTCGATTTCAAGACCTTCGACTTCGCGATTCAGAGCGTCGAGCTCTTCTTGCAACCTTCTCTGTTCATCAATCTCAGAATCCTCAGGGTTGTTAACAGTCCTTTCCTTTCGAGAGCTCAAGATGGAGTCTGCACGCTGACGTTCTTCCGCCTGAATTTTCAACAACGACTCTCTGTCTGCTGCCGTGGCCGGGTCTTCATCCGTCCACCAATTTTTTTCTGCTCGTGGTCGCAGCTCGCGATGCAAATCGCCAACGAGATAGAGACTGCCTGTCAGGACTATAGGTGACCAGGGAGCCATCTGGTTCGACATGTATTTGGCTGTGCAAAGAGCGCGCAGCGCACCGATAACAGGGACATGGACTCCAGTGATATGTGGTTCAACGGACTTTGCAAGGTCAAGCAGTTCCTTAGGATCCATTGGCTTAACCCAGGGCATACCATCAACGGGGCCGAAAGTGGTGGTGACAACATTATCTCCAGGCTTGAGCAGTGTGGAGAGATATTTTCGAGCGTCTTTGCCTTCGGTCATGGCAAGAACCCATGTGACAGGCCACCCAGTTGTAGGCCGCTCTTTGGCAGGTGATTGTCCAAACCTCATGTTCTCGCGAACGAAGGAGTCCAGTGCTGCTGCAGCGTCCGGGTTGTGCGCCCCGTCGACTAGGACATGGTTCTTTCTATCAGTAGCGTTTCTAAAGACCGGTATTGCACGGATCATCTCCTGCCGTCCAGGACTGTGCCTCTTCGCGTTCAACAACAGAGTCTTCGCAAGCTCTACGGGTTTCGTTGCCTGATTCATGTTCTGCAACGTGTGCATGACTGCAACGACAGCCAGCTTGAGATTTTCCAACTGAAAGGGTACCAGAGTTGAGGTGGCACGCAGCCATTTTGATGTGTCATACAGCCTGCTGCCGAGGTCGAAGCTGGTCGTCAGGAGACGAGGACCCGCTTGAATTTCCTGTGCATAGTCTTGTATGACGGTCTGAACGTTTGCCTCGTTTGCCGGGTTGATGATGTAGGGAACATGGGGCCTCAGGATACCGGCTTTGTGAGCAGCAATCTCTGACAGCGTGTTCCCAAGAAAGGCTTCGTGATCTCGAGCGATCTTGGAGATGACAGACACGGCTTGATTATTGAGAATGTTGGTGGAATCGAGCTTGCCGCCCATGCCGACTTCAACGACGCCGACCTCGACATTCGCATCATTGAAGATGGTGAAAGCGGTTGCGGTCAAGATCTCGAACGGAGAAGCACCGATTTCGTGCTTCCTGTTGGCTTGACTGAAATGGTTCTCGACCTTGCGGAATGTGGATTCCTCTACGGGTCTGCCGTTGATGGAAATGCAGTCCCATCTGGACTGTCAGCCGAAGGCTTGCAGGGACTGAGAAGCAGCATACCTATCTACTAGATGAGGAGATGTGAACTTTCCAACCTTGACATTCCTCCCTACCAGCATGGATGAGGCATAGTGGCAAACTGAGCCTTTACCGTTGGTGCCTGCCACATGGATAGACTTCCATGGGAAGGTGACATGCTTCAGGAGAGCGGCAATGCGTTCCAGTCCTGGCTGGATCTTGGCCATCGAGGGTCGTCAGGATGTCATGGGCAACAACAGACGGAGCGTTGCAGTCAGCAAATGGGAGAGCCGAAGCGGCAGTCTGATGGAGCGGCGTGAAAAGGCGGCCCAGGCCGAATCAGGCAACGACGTCTTGGCAGTAGCGCTTGAGACTGCGCGACCGTGGCCATTGCGCGGCTTGCAACGATGGCTTGAAGGCCGAGGGGCAGGCCAGCAGCTGCGGCGGAGCGAGCATTGTGCCGTGCAGCACCGCCTCCACGACTCGGCTCACGCAGTGATGTTGGGCGAGGTCAATTGCTATTGTCGGGGAGCCGCATGCAGCGTGCATAACTCGGGCCCCAGCCTCATTTCTACTGCCATCACTAGGCTAGCGCGGTTAGGCCAGGAACGCTCGCTCCATCGCTCGCCGCCGCCGCCCCCGTCCCCGTCCCCGTCCCCGTCAGCGCTCCCAGGCGCGTTGTGCATCACCACCGCCTCCCACCAGACCTCCCCTCGCTGCCCGCTGCCCGCTGCCCGCTGCCCGCCCGCCCGCCTCGCCACCGCCCGTCCTCGACTCACCCGTGCACTACCCGTGCACCGCCCGTCGGCCCACCCACCTGCGCCGGCAGCACGCTCGCGATGGGCATCCCCCTCGGCTGGAACATTGTGCGCGACGAGGCCAAGGAGAAGGACGTGCTGCGCGCCGACGTGACCGGGCTGCGATCGCCCATCCGGCGGCGCGCGCGAGGGAGCAGGCCGGCGAGGCGCCTGGCTGCCTCGGACGCGGACGCGCTGGTCGACGGCCATACGTCGCGCTTCGCCGCCGTCCTCGAGCACGCGCCCCGCCTCTCGCATGCGCGCACCCAGCTGCCGCCCGCCCCGCCCGTGCCTGACCTGCGCGACCGCCACCTCGACCGCGAGGAGCCCGGCGCCGGCCACGCCCATGGACCCCAGCACCGCGACCGCCCGCTGCCCGCCCTGACGCCCGGCTTCGCCCCCGCCCGCCCGCGCCTGCCCTCTGCGCGCGCTTCACCCGGCGCACGCAACGGGCGCCGCCCAGCTGAAGCCCTCCGCGACTGGTTCAGCCGCCCAGAGCCCGACGCCGCCGAGGACGCTGCACCCGCGCCTCCTCCAGCCCGCCGACACGCGCCGTACCCACGGCCAGCCAGACGGGGCGACCGCAGCCCCTACGCCGACGCTGCTGCCGCTGCCGACGACGACGACGACGACGACGACGACGACGACGAGTCTCCGCGCTCCCCCGACGCCGTCTCCCACCCGCCCCTCCGCCGCGTGGGCCACCGCCGGATTGCCGACGGCCCGCTGCCCTCCTCGTCGCTGCGCGAGTCCTGGTCCCCGCTCTCCGCCATCGACGGCCTCGGCGACCGCGAGCGCAGCAACAGCCTGTCCAGCGCCGCCTCGGACCTCCCCTGGCACACGTTCCGCACCACCGTCGTCCCAGACCCCGTTGCGCCCACCGCCGAATCCTCCTTTGCCTCGTCAGCCGCCAGCGCCTCCTTTGCCGCCTCCAGCAGCAGAGCGAGCAGCAGCAACTCCAATTCCGCCGCGAGCGACCGCACACACCTCACCGTCCCCTCCCGCCGCCCCAGTGCCGGCGCTGCACGCAGGCGCGGAGAGGAAATGAGCGAGAGCTTCGCGCGCGCCTGCGAGTCCTCAGACGAAGGCGACTCGACCGCCTCCGACACCGAGGACGAGGCGACCGCAAACCCGCTCTCCAGACGCCGCCTGCGCCCCAGCTACTTCGCTGACGAGCCGCCAAGCCCGAGACGCTACGGCAGGAGCGTCGTAGACCGGGGCGTCGACGCGAGGAGATACGTAAGGAGTTACTACTCGGATGCAGTATCCTACGGCATCTTGTACGAGCTTGAAGGGCCCCGCGACGCACAGATCGATGGGCCTCTTGACGGCCCCACCACGGACGAGCGTGAACAGGAAGCAGACAGTTTTGCGACCGTCGACGAGGATGTGGCGCCGAGCACGAGTCCGGCCTCCCCTCTTGACCAGGAGCTGAGGGATGCGCGGAGTCTCCTCGAGCGGCTCACACAGCGCGGCGATATTGGTGACGACTTCTGGGCGAGCGTGGGGCTGACGAGGAGTTTTGCCGACGGAGTTGAACGCGTGCAAGAGCGCGGTCGCTTCTAGTGGATGCGCGGTGTTGCGCTGCTCACCTCGTACCCTCTCTGGCCAGGGGCCGATGAAGAGCTGGGCGTCTTTCTATTCGGGCGACAGGTGCGCAGGTCGGGCTTGTTGCGTGTATTTCTCCATACCTCGTTGCTTATCGCTTCCGAGATACTTGTCTGTTTTTGAGCGTTTGGATGCAGGCGTTGTTGCTCTTTTGGACCCGCCCAAGACACCTTCACTGGCTGTCTACGAAATTAAAACAACGGTGAAAAAGACGATATGCATATTATGATTATGGATTGGGGCCTTCGGCGGCAGGCAAACCAGATGGACGCAAGCCGCCTCTGTGGGACTCGAGCAGGAAGGACTATGGTGGGATATTTGTAGACTCTTCTCAGGCTTTCTGAGAGCAAAAGCTTCATTTAGCACGCTTCGT
Organism: Sclerotiophoma versabilis; assembly: GCA_012274445.1. NCBI lineage: Eukaryota > Fungi > Ascomycota > Dothideomycetes > Pleosporales > Didymellaceae > Sclerotiophoma > Sclerotiophoma versabilis. The sequence continues at coordinate 1,718,747 of JAAROD010000093.1, forward strand.
GCTCACCTGCCACACACTTTCGCCGCACCTTGCTGTCCACATTGTGATGAACATTGCTCTCCTGCCTGCGGAAGTCCAACGCTGCACTGCTACTCGATCATCTACATTGCCCTGTTTCGCGCGGCCGCGAACCTTATGCAACATATGCGTTGCGAAGCAACCGAAGCAGCCGAACCAAGTCGCTCATCTCGTCACACCTGCTCTTCGCCACACGTCGAGGCCATGCGTTCGGGACTGCCTCGGCCCAAGCCAGAAAGGGGCTTCCTCGCCGTGCAGTTTATTTAGCGCGGGTTGGGCTTTGGACCTTTGGACTCTGAGCGGATCGAAGCATAAAGATGCAAAAAAAAAAAAAAAAAAAAAAAAAAAGGAGCAAAAAAATGACCCTCACGCCAAAAAAAAGCATCTCCGGCGGGGCTCGAACCCGCAGCCTTTGGATGACCGGTGAAAGTGGTAGAAGTCCAACGCGCTACCATTGCGCCACGGAGACCGAAGAGGATTGTATGAACTTCTGACAGGTTTGTCGGATTGTAGTATTTATATTGTCCCGTTGTTGGTGCTGCTGTTCATCTCTATCTCTCTCTCCGTTTCGCTCTGCAAGCGAACAGCATTTCAGCTGCAGCAAATGAGAGGTGGGGCAGTCACGCGCAGCGCAATACGTCATCGTGCACCGTCTGAGCTGGTGTCTGTGGTCTGTGCGTTTGTGGTTCCTGCCTCTTGCCAGGGCAAGCAGTGGTAGAGGAACATTTTTCAATCTTCGCTCACATAGCATTGAAGGTCTTCGGATGCTGTCAAGCATCTGTGGATTGTTTAGATTCATGCGTGATCCTAGAGGCCTTCATCCGTGCTGACTGAGCCACATCCGTCGCCTAGGAGGCATTCGCGACACCCCGAATGTTGATGCCTTCTCCCCCGTTCGAGCCTTGCCCACGGATGGTAATACCCTCAGTCTCTCTCGAGATCCGGTCAGCCAATCCGCGCCTGGGCCTAGGCTCGTCAAACTCGTAGTCCCTGGGTATACTGTCATCGCCCTTCAGACGCCCATACCCGTCATCCTCCCCATTGCGTGTGATACGACTCGCCAACGACCGCGGTCTAGGCTCGTCGTCGTCGCGTGTAATCCTGCTGGCCAGCGAGTGCACTGGCTTTCCGTCCTTGGTCATGCGAGAGAGCAGGGAGCCGCCTGAGCCGGCGTCGGAGCGGCGGTGATTGCCCATTGGTGATGTCTCAACAGTCCACATGTCTTTTTGCCAGCGACCATCTGATTTCGAGCCTCGTTCACCGTAGTTTGCGCGGTCGTGGGTCCATCGTTCGGCGCTGGGCTCGCGGCGGCGGTGTGCATTGCGACTGGGGCTCCGGCTGCGGTAGCGGGTACGCACGTTGCTGCTGTCTTCGGCAAAACCATATCGACCGTCGCCTTCGTCGCCCGACGCAGGAGAGGCGCTGCGACCTCGGAGGCGGCCATGCCGTGATTCGCTGCATCAGGTTAGTTGGGGTAATCTACAGAGCATGCGCAGGGGATCTCGTACGCATCGCCGCCAGGTCTGTACGAGTCAACGTCGGCATTGAGCCTGCCAGAGTCTCTTGGTCTCGTGTCCCGCCCATCACGGCGGTCGCGGCCCTTGCGGTCGTTGCGAGGGTAGTTGTTTCTCCGCCTCTCAACTCCAGAATCCTCCTCCATTGACATGTCTCCACTACGGCTGCTCGAGTCAGTACGAGAAGTGAACACGTGCGCGCATGCCTACCTTCTTCTCCTTCGACTCGTCGAGCCATGGCCGTCGTCGCCATAGTCAAGGACGTCCCTCTTCGGCGGCTCCCGGCGCCGTGGCTCCCGCTGCTTGTTGTCTCTTACATCTGGGTTGCGCTGGTAGTAGTTGCTGCGGTTGGCCGCACCCTTGGGCTTCTGGTCACCAGCATTTGACTCTCGTATTATCAGAGCGCTATCCGGCTTCTTCGAGTAGGGCTTCGCTGGGCGAGCTGTTTGCGCAGCAATCGAATTCGGGTTCGTGTCGGGATGTGTAAAGGCGGCCAGCGCAAGAGCAGCATCTTCGGCGCTGTAGAACTCGAGGTTGACCGAGTTGTCATTGACCCAGCGGAGCTGCTTCACGCGCGGTTCCGTGCCGAGTGCCTCCATAGCGTAGTAGAGGGGGTCGTTGGGGTCGAAGTCGCTCACGCCCTGCAAGTTCAAGTATTCGGGCCATGGCTTCTGCGGCTGGAGGTCTTCGAAGTATGCTGCCGGTACGGAGTCGCCTTGTACAGCTGGTTCCGGCTGCTGCACGTGTGTTAGCAGAAGACGGGTGCGACGCGCCTGGCGCGACTGACTTGCGGCTGCGGCTGCGCGCTTGTTTGAACGCCTGCACCGACATCAATGTCGATGTCGTAGGCGACGTCGCCCATTTCAACATCCATGTTGGAGGCACTCAGTGTGGTGGTGGGTCAATGGAAGGGGAAGGCGCGGGGTGGTAGAGCTCTTGGTTCCAGGTCCGATGGATGGTGCAGCCGACGAGCTCCAGGGTTCGTTGCGCTCAGTAGCGCGCCATCACGTAAGCTATGATGCAGGAGGTCAAACGCCCACCACAAACAACAACAATCTGAACTCCCACCTGCATGGTTCCAAGTTTTTGCCTATCTCCAGGCTGCAAATTCGGCACTACTGAAGGCATGGCTTGCTCTGCACCGCCTTGACTGCTGCATCCCGTCTTGACTATTCAGGCATTCTCCTCCAGAGTAAAAGTACCCGTTTTTGTGATCAGATACTCGTTCACGGCCACATCCTTTCCAGACTCCTTTCCATATCCACTCTGCTTGATGCCACCAAACGGTGACTCGGCGGCTGATGAGTTGCCTGTAATCGTCAGCCAACATGCTCTCATCAAGTTACTGCGTCCGGTCGACTTACCAGTGTTCATACCAATCATACCAGCCTCGAGACTCTCGAATAACCTCCACATGCGGTCTACATTCTTGGTGAACAGGTAAGACGCCAGGCCCATAGAAGTATCGTTTGCCTTCTTGACCACCTCTTCCTCTGTATCAAACTTTATAAACGTGCAGATTGGCGAAAACAACTCCTCGTTTGCAATGTCCATGTCGGGCGTTACGCCAGTAATGACAGTTGGCTCGAAAAAGTATCCGCCCTTCCCTTCGATCTTGTTTCCACCCTTGTGGATCTTTGCGCCCTTCTTCTTTGCATCATCAACGAGCTCAAGCGCCTTCTGAGCACCACGAGGTGTCGTTACCGGGCCCATGGTAGTCTTCTCGTCTGAGCCGTGGCCGACAACTATCTTGTCTGTCTCAGCGTTCCACCTCTCGAGGAACTTGTCGAAGATGCCAGACTGGATGTAGATTCGGTTCGCTGTTATACAAGCCTGTCCTGCATGCCGGTATTTCAGGGCAAAGATCTGGGACATTGCCTGCTCAATGTTCGCATCATCAAAGATCAGGACTGGGCAGTTTCCTCCGAGCTCGAGAGTCACCTTCTTCAGGTTGTCCGCGCAGATCTTTGCAACTAGCTTTCCAACTCTGGTTGATCCAGTGAATGTGACCTTGGCGATGAGAGGATGGCGACAGAGCGCTTCGCTGAGCTCGGGAGTCTTGTCGAGATCTGTGGTTAGCACGTTCAGCGCTCCCTTTGGGAAGCCAGCCTCAAGCGCAAGGTAGGCCAATGCTAGCACAGTAATGGGTGTTTCGGGGCTGGGCTTTACGATCATGGTGCAGCCTGCAGCGAGAGCGGCACCAGCCTTTCTCAGGATCATAGCGATTGGGAAATTCCACGGAACCAGCGCTGCAGCGACACCTGCGGGCTGTTTGATGGTGAAGATACGACGGTTCGGTAACGCGGGAATAAAGTTGGTACCCTGGATGCGCTCTGCCTCTCCCGCAAACCACCACGTGAATCCAGTCGAGTAGTCAATCTCGCCATAGGCTTCAGAGCGAGGTTTTCCAGTCTCATAGACGAGTAGCGTAGCAATGTCTTCCTTGTTCTCACGGATCAACTGGTCCCACTTGTAGAGGAGCTGTGCTCTTTGACGCGGGCTGATCTTCTTGTACTCGAGGAAGGCTTCATGCGAGTTCTTCACTGCGGCGTCGACATCTGATGCATCGTTTGTAGGGCATTCTATCCAGGCCTTTCCAGTACCTGGGTCTGTCGCCATGTCAGTCCGAATCAAAAGAGTGTCAAGTTGTTCACCTACCAACGACCTCGAATGTCTTTCCAGACTTCGCATCCTTCCATTCGCCACCAATGCATGACTTGTTGTGAAGAAGTTCGGGGTTTTGGAGCTGTAAATAGTCAGCTGTTGGTAACCACAAACAGATCCAGAACCCAATCCCACCTTAAATGGAAGCTCGTACTTCTGTGCTGAACCCATCTTGCTTTCGATTGCAGTATAATTGCTCTGAAAATACACCGGAAGCGAAGAATCTGCGCAGACCTTTAGGAAACAACCGGACCTTACCTACCCTTTTGAGGTTTAAAGGATCAATGATGTCTACCAGCAACCCCACCTTCATCTATATAGCCGAACACCGGTGGCCAATGAGCGATCATCTAGGCCGACCACCACCGTTCTCCAACAGACGCCAGCGCACCTCCGTTACCCCTCATCATACTTGCTTCTCCGCAATGCGGCTTTCGCTCGGTACCGCCATGATTGGTAAACCGTGGGACGCGATTGCCATGTACAGTGTGGGATGGGGCGGGGAGAAGCCCGCTGCTGCTGACAGTAGCTCGGTTACTTGATCAACGCTCCTGCCATCAGGTACTCACAGCAACATAAAAGTAACGATTACATTGAAATCAAGCCCGAAGTGCTATAGGTATACCAGCAAATTACTTGCACACCTCACAACCTTTCAACTATCTCCAACACACAATACAGTCACATAATGGGCAGACTCGACGGCAAAGTAGCAATCGTAACTGGTACTCCCATCCCATTATCTCCACCACCTCACCAAACCCCAAAACTAATCCTCCACAGGTGCAGGCTCGGGTTTCGGTGCAGGCATAGCTCTCCGCTACGCCGCCGAGGGCTGCAAGGTCCTCGTGTGCGACATCAACGAGAACACCGCCCAGGCCACGGCTTCGAAAGATGCAAGCAACCTTGCGGCGTTCAAGATGGACGTGACCAAGCGCTCCGACTGGGAAGCCACCATGGCCGCCGTGAAGGAGAAGTTTGGGCGCTGCGACATCCTGATCAACAACGCGGGGTGGAGCTACGTGAACAAGCCGACGCTGGACGTCACTGAGGAAGAGTTCGAGCGCGTGTTCGATGTCAATGTCAAGGGCGTGTATCTGGGGTGTCAGGCGTGGGTGGGTCAGGCGGTTGACAGGAAAGAGGGGGGTGTAATCATCAACATCGCCAGTGTTGGGGCAACGAGACCGAGGCCAGGGCTAGTATGGTATAATGCGTCCAAGGGTGCGGTGTGGAATGTGAGTTAACTGTCGGCGTTGTGGAGGTTAGTGTGCTGACATGTGCAGGCAACGAAAGGTCTTGCGGCTGAGTATGGACCGCATCAGATCCGGGTCAACTCTATCTGTCCGCTCGTCACCGGAACAGGGCTCTTCTCTGCGTTCACTGGGATGGAGGACACGCCCGAAAACCGGAAGAAGTTTATTGGAAACGTGCCGATGGGTAGAATTGGAGAGGTTGAGGATGTTGTGAATGCATGTGTCTTCATGGCGAGTGACGAGGCGAGGTTCATCACAGGAACCAATCTGGAAGTCGATGGTGGGCGGTGCATATAGAGGAGCCAGGGAGGTCTCGTAAGGAAGTTTGCGAGGATGACATGAGATAACCAGGCGTGGTTACAATTACAAGACACCATCACACTAAGACAAGACCAGAGGTCCACCTCTGCTGCCTCACCAAATCTAGTCATCCATCTCTTCATCTTCATCCATCAACTCCTCCATCTCTTTCTTCCTCCGCTCCGCCTCATCCGTATCACCACTATACCTGCTATACCCATCCCCAAGACCACCAACATCAATCTTATCAGCGGCTTTTGCCTCACTCTTCGACGCGTCCCTACGCTCGCTGGCACTCATTTCAATTCCCTTATCCACATAGGCACCCCACCCTTCCCACACAGCACCACGATCATGACTCGTCATCGGCCCTCGACTGACGCGCCACCGCTTCGTCAACTCGTCCTCCCTGACTGCCGGCGCAGCATTCATCATACCGTACGCCTGCGCCAGCTTGTCATACGCAGCTCTGTGGCACCCCTGCACTACTTCATCGCCCAGTTTTCCTTTTCCCTTTCCTTTAGCTGGGTGGGAAGACGGACAAGCATATGTTTCCATGACACTCCAGCGCCCAGATCGCACTTTGCGGAGCGTTTCCCCCCACACTCCGACCGGGAGGAGGATGGCTTTACTCAGGACCAGTCTCCCGCTTTTTGTATCCTCGTACCCTAACATTAGCGCATCTGTCTCGATGAAACTACTGTTGCCCGTCTTTGTTCCGGGTGGTCCAATGCCGTTGCCTGGGATGAGGATCTTGGGGAAGTATATCTGGATTGGTGTTTCAGTGTTGGAGGATAGATCTAGAAAAGGAGATGTGGCGAGGACTTGTGGAGCGAAGGTCGTGAGTGCTGAGGGATTTGATGGAGACAGAAAAAGTGGTGTTGGAGCGTTTCGTGTGATGCCTGGGCGAGGTGGCGGAAGCATAGCACCCAATGATGGTGGGTAGGGCGGTATTGTTGTAAAGCAGTTCGATGAGGTCTGACTTGTGGCTTGGAGACTGGAGACTGGCTCGAGGAAGGGTGGCCATGTTTGCGATTGGGACTGCGGTTGCGGTGTCAACAGGAGTGAAGCGCTCGGCGATGGTACAACAGGAACCCGGAAGCGTCGATCCGCTGGCTGTAAGGTTTGCGATTGCTGATCATGCTGCGATTCTGGTTGAGCAGCTTCATCTTGGAAAGTACGTTCTTGGGCATTCCCTGAAGCGGGGCCTGCTGACAACATTCGTTGAAATTGCGCGGGTGACTGCTGACGCAGATCGGAAGCTGGCATAAGTTGGGGTTGCGACACTAACTGATTGCCTGGCTGGACTGGCTGGGGGGACATTACTGGAGTGTTTGGTGTATCGGCAGGTCGTGAGGCCTCTTGCTGGCGTAGCAAGTACATGAAGTAATCAGGGTTGAAGCCAGTGGAGACAGGGCTTGCACGTCGGACAAAAGTAGAGGCAAATCCAGTAGCCGTGGGCAAAGAGTTTAGTGGATTTACCGCACTAGAGGACGAAATATATGGAGACTGCGGACGGTCTGGCAATGAACTCTGAGCCCGCTGCTTTGGTAGTACCAATGGACTTGCTACGAACGATGGACCTGGTAAAGCCAACTGACTTTGTTCGATACCCATGGCTGTTGCTAGTCCTCGGCTGAGTGGAGAAAGTGACTCTGGTGACTGTTGAACTTGTGACGCTTGTGGTAATGTCGATATTATATGTGCATCAGTCATGTATGCGGGCTGAGCAGAGGTGGACAGATTCACAGGCCCGACGATAGAAGAAGTAAGAGTCTGTGGCGCAGTGCTTTGCACCCGAGAGCTCGCCTGGAGTCTGTCAGTTGCTGCTTGCCGTGCGTGGGGGTTCAGCAAAGGCAGCAGACACTGTGCTTGTTCTGTATTCAGGCTTTGCATGTACGTTGCAATGTTGGTTGGAGTCTCTTGGTCGTAACGCCCAAAACCAGGTGTTGAAGAGCTGCCAACTCCAGCACGATGCTGGTGCGTTGAAAAATTTGAGACGTTGAGAGTATGTGCTGCATTAAGCGTTGGCGTGGAAAACTGAGGTAGCGGAGGCTGTGGTAATGTTGGACGTGGTAGACTGGGAGCTGACACTGGCGCAGGGGTTACATCTGCGTCACCACCATCGCCATCACTGTCGCTACTAAAGCCATCCTCTAGGTCCATACCTTCGTCGTCATCGCGCGCATCGCAACGAATCTGATTATCCGTATCGGCTAATCTCATGCTGTCCTCTGCTCTCCTTGGGGGTGTACGGTCTACTGTAAGTAGCCGTTCTGTATACCACCCAGCCTCGGCCGTAAAGTCTCTGAGCAGCTCTAGCTCAGGCTTCTTTCTTGCATTCTCGAACAACTTGCTTTTCATCCGACCGACAAGAGGTCCGGGCACAATGTTGATCTTCTCATCCTTCTTTGCCTTGATATCTTGGATCCTCTGCATCATAGCAGCAGCCATATCCGGCTTCCTCGCATACGAAGGTGTAGGTGGAATGAGCGGCAGGCCAGCCGCCCCATCAGGAACCGCATGGCTGGCTGCAAGCTGAGCTTCGACGGCGAGCTTGTTGCTAATGGTGATTTCGCGCTGCTTGATCTGCTTTTCTTTGAGCTCGAACTGGGCTTGTGCATATTTTGCGTCTTTGTGGTAGTTCCGAAGACCGTTGTTGTCGCCTGTTTCGGGTGTCTCCTTGGGGTGTGCAGTTTGCAATTTATGGTAATTGTTGATCTGGCGCATGGTGACGCCGGCTTCGAGGAGAAGGTAGAGCGCACGCTGGCGGGACTTGAAACATGCGGCATAGTACTTCGTACGCTTGTGTTGGTCTCGCGGGATGTTGATAAGCGGCGACAGAGGCTGCTCGAGTTTGGGTGGCTGGATGCCAAACTTGACTTCGCGGTACTGAAGACGTTCGCTTACCTCGGTGTAGAAGGTCCGGATCTCAATGGCTGCCAGGTCCGGCTTCGGTCGCGCGCCCATCTTCTTCGTTGGGGAGCTTTGCCGCAACTCTGCCGCTTTGTTGTTGTTCACGGATCTGGCTCCTCCTTCCCCTTGCTCGTTTGTGGCGTCTTCTCCTTCCTCATCATTGCCATTTCCCTCGTCTTGCGGCAGAACCAAGGGGTGGTACTCAAAATCCCACAAGCTTGGAATTTCCCATCTCAGCGCAGCTTTGAGCGCTTTTCCATCACCCTCGTAGTAGTCGATCCATCGGTACAGAAACTCGATAAAGTTGGGTACAAGCGAGCTGGCAACCTGTACGATGTCGATCAAAATGCGCAGCATATCCTCCTCCAGCATCAGCGCGCCATCAAGAGTACGTCGTTCAAAGATGGTGAGAGCAGGCGCCGGACGTGGTGTCAATGGCGCCTTGGAAAGCGTACTTGCTTGGTGTGCGTCCAATCGAACCTTCTTCGGCGACGAAGGCTGCTGCGCAGGTAAGCTGTCGATTTCCCATTGCACAAACCATGTCCAGAGCTCTTTACCCATTTCATACGCTTGTCGCATCATAAAGTCCTGGACCAGACCTATAAAGATCTCATGATTTGTGTCCATACGGTACACCAAAACATTCTGAATATATTTCTCGTACGGGACGAGGGTTGGTAGCGGCTCGACATTGCCAACGACGTCCTGCAGCTCGAGGTAGCGGTCATCGAGCAAATCGAGCACCTTGCCGAAAGACGCCATGGTGCTGTGCAGTACGATGAGGGAGAATATTGGAATGTAAGGCTAGATAGTTAAGAAGGCCTAAGCGGCGAAAGGCAGACGAAGCGGGTTGCATGCAGGTGATTGTAGACAAGCAGTGAAAGTGTCAAGGTGAAAACGAGTGGCGCAGAAAGTAGAATTGACATAAGAAACTTCAGCGCACGCAAGACAGACCTCGCATACCTGGAAATAATGCGAGCGCGTCCAACAGTGCTTCACCCTACTCTATGAGTTTCATGCTGCTGTGTAATCCCAGAATTGTCGCTGCAAGAAGGGTATCGTCGCATTCGTTCGTCTCGCATTGTTCAATTACTCCAACCCTGATCAACTTTATTTCCCGCTTTCCCTAATCTTCTGCGCAATAGTGCTCAGCCTGTCTTCAGCGCTCTCCCTAACTCTCCTCCAATCTGTGTTGTATGCCGTCTGCACGGTCTCTTCTAATACCCGGTTCCACCTATCCTTGGCCATCTCGGCCAGCCCAATTGGCACCTCTCGTGCTCTGGGTTCGCGCTCCGGTTCCTTGGGCTCGTAGAAGTTTGTGAGGACGTTGCGCTGTTGGCGAAGGAGGGCGGCTTGTGTTGCACGGTTCTGTGCGTGCAGGGAAACGGAGAGATAGAGGATGGCGGAGGTGAGGGTAAAGCCTCCTAGCTTTAGAAATGTTAGCAGCGGCACATAGCTTGAATCGCTGGGGTACTCACGAAGCCAGTTGTCATGCCCATGGTGAGCTGATAAGGGCGTCCAGAGATGAGCTTTTGGTGTGGATGAGCGGTATGGCAGGGCCCAATGGCAGACGGATGACGATCGCAGACCCGTCTCCGATGACTTGGGGGAATCGTTTGCAGGCTAGCTTGTAGGTGAAAGGCGCAAGTTGTGATCAGGGATTGCGTATGGGACTGTTGATACGTGAGGTCAGAGCCGGAATCGCGCGATCAGCCGCATCCTGCCCTATTAGGCAGGTTTTGGTTTGCAGTCGATCACTGCAGCTCTGTTGACGAAAGAGTCCGCACGCCAAACGCTCGCTCGCCTTGCGTCTGCGCTTACACCACAGCAACAACAATGCAAATTAAAACCCAAGACACACATCTGTAAAGGGGTGTTTCTACTTTACAACGCAAGGTTATGTTCTAGACATATCACTTCGCGTGGCATTGCTATCCTGACCAGTATATGCTCCCCATGGACCATCGTTCGTAGCCTCCTAACCTCAACGCTCAGTCCCGTTACTAGACACTGATTCCACAACGGCACATTCTTGAGGACTCTCTCTCAACACAAATTAAGACGGATGCTGTAGTTTATGTGGGTCTACTAGAAGTGTAATGGTAGGAACGCCAAAGGTGATACTGGCCTGGTCGGCGCTCACACATCTGTCCGAAGCTCTACTGAGGGTATCTTGCCTGAAAAGACATGAAGCGTAACTTCAAAGCGAAAGAGAGAGTGCCTGGGACCGTTTGTGCTCGATCGAGTAGAAGATCAAGGCGATACTGAGCTTAGAAAGGGATTATTTGATACTAGTCCGACCGCCAGTGTCTCCCTCTGACCACGTTCAACGGCGCAGCTCTCGACATTCACATTTATCTCTCTTTACTCTCCTTTCCAAAGATACATGCACGAAACTAATCGACTGCCTTGTCCGCAGGTTACAGGGATAATTGACATTTTCATCTCAATCACCCGATAACGGAGGGACTAAGGTTCCTGCAGCTACGCCTACTAGCTGCAGTACATCTTAGCCCAGCTAGTTTACGGCGGGCATCCCTCAGCCTCAGCCTCGCGTGCGTCAGGCCGGCTGAAAACGCCTCGAAAAAGCCCATGGGTCCAGACTGTATTTGTGGTGAGAGAATAACGCTTCCAAGGGACGTTGTAAGTGGCTGTAAGCTGGACAGTTACTGGAAAAACGCGCACCGATGAGGATGGCCCTTCCCTTTCAGACTACTCGGCAGACAAGGCTGAAGGGGCAGCGGGGCTTAGCGATCGAGAAAGGTGAATGTAGGATGTTTGGGATTGAGTAGCCGGGCAATAGACTTTCTGCTGATCGCACATCTATTGGATAAACTGGCCCTTGCATTGTCGAGAGCGTTGAATTTGCGGTGAACAACCATACGTCGTAGCCACGGAGCAGCACAGCCTCCGCCTTGTCGGGCAGCCTCACATGCGAGAATGCATCATCGACTCAACATTCAGCTCAGAAACCGGATTTCAGTGCATGGAATCTGCCTCGAAGAGGCTGAGTCTGTATGTGTATATGTCATCCATCACCTTTTGCATACTGGTAAGATACTTCTATGTCCAATGCGAGCACAGGGCATGTAACTACGTCTCAATGGAGCTGCGTTTCAATTAATTTGCGTTGACTCTCAGCTCTCATTGCTCATAAAAAGCCTCAATCTTATGTTTCATAAGGCGTACATTAGACTGGCTCATGCTGAGCTGGCAGGCTAATTCACGACACTGCCTCTCTTGTGGTAATGCTTTACTAGGAGTCCTCCACAATAGAAAATAGTATAAGACCACTCTGAACTCAGGTTATGGGTTCTCTGCGCTCGTTGTGTTGCACGAAATTCGTTAAGAGTACACTGTCCGCACGTAGCCAAAATGTTATATCCATCACATTTCCCTCTGTTAAGGACGACAGTCTCGCAGAAGTCCTTGTACCTTGAAACACCTTAACCCATTATACAATCAATAGACTTCATCCTTCCTCTACAGAAGAGCACTCGTCATGTCTGAAAGCTATGAAGGTACCTTTGCAGATATGCTTTGGTGTGTTTGGTGTGCTGGGTACCCTCGGTACTCTTGCTGGACTGCATCATCGTGACTCATTGGGATGCATACTATTCCGTCGACTATTCATGAATCATGTCCGCGGTACCTTCTAAGTCCTCCTTGTGAAGCCCTGCGACAACAATCTAAGAAGTGACTAGTTTCTGATTCTGAGAACGACCCTCTCACGGCCGGAGATATTACAGACCACTCTCTTGTCCTCCGTCCACGAAGGACGACCCTGCCACCATTGTACGATGTCTCGACTCGATCTACATCTGGAAATATGTCAGCTGCTCCTTTGTCGGAAAATACTCCTTCCGAGATCACCAATGCACCGGTCCATGAAGAAGTCGACAATGATGCTGACGAATCACTGGTCCACAATGCCGCGAAAGCTTCGACAACCGCCACTCTCCACACACCACAAGAACCGCTGAGTGGCCAAACACAGCGGGATGCTGGCAGACGACTCACATTTGTAGAAGTGAAATTGGCTTAAAGGCGAACATATAATGCCATCTTTGTTGTCTCGCGTAATTCATTCCAATATGCTCATATACGATTCCCTGAGAGATGCCGAAGACGAGGGTAATGTTGTTAAAGCACGTGCTGGAGACTGGGTTGGAAGCTTCTAGACGAATTTGTTCGTGCTGGACACACAGGGTGTCTTTAGTGTATAGCAAGAGGATGTGAGAAATGCATCCTAAGATCATGCCGTGCATATGCATACTTTCATGTGGTCTTGCCGTGACTCCAATGCCATGCCCCTCATTAACCCTCAAACACCTGGTACAATATGCAAACCGATATGCCATGTAAATGAGTGGAACCCGGACAACGCCGTCGCTAATATGTGTAGACTGAGAGGAAAGAAGCTCAAACAAGACTGGACGTGAAGCTGTAAGAAACGAATGTGCCGAAGTTGTGCCAACCTGCCAAGGATGTACGTGCGCAGAGTCAGAATACTTAGATGCGCCGTGATGTTTGGCTAAGTAGCCTGTCCGCTCGCTCGAACACATTCAGAGAGTTCGAGCCGTGACCAGAGGTAAACTTGGGGGTATTTGGTATCGTAGCTTGTGCTGCAGCTCCGAGAGCAGCACTCAATGGAGTCGCCGGTACTCCCGGGGTGCCGTAGCCGCTCGACCCTTGCGAAAATAGGCTTGTGGCAGAGTAGGGTTGCGCAGAATAGGCCGAAAGTGTAGTAGGAACCTGGGTATTGATGGTGCCAAGATAAGAGGAGCTGCCGCTAGCACCCATACCTGGTCGATTGAGGAACCTGGGGGGCTGCGTGCGTGATGTGATTGATGACAGTGAAGGTGGACCCATAGAGCCAGAGTTGTTGGACGTTAGATGTGACCATGGCGAGCCATAAATGGCAGAACTAGCTTCTTTAACCGTCTTGTGAAGTGGCCTCATAAGTTGCTTCACTTCAGGGCTCAGAAGCTTGTGGTCTTTGCCTTGTTGTGTGTACGCGGTGGCTAGTTCGCCCCAAGCCTGAAACGGATGTGAGTTGTGGTGGTTCAGATCAAAACTAATAGAACGGGGAGACGAACCTTGATAAAACCCATGCACTGCTGCCAAAACTCGACTTGGTTGCGGGTGTAGCTGTCCTTCAGTTGCATCTGCGATAAGCGACTCGCAAGAGGGACCGTCATTTGCTGTACCTCGTTGCTCTTATCAATGAGGCTAGCAAGTGCTTTGACCCTGGGATGGTCGAAGTCCAGATCCCGTCGTAAGACGTCAAATTGTTCTCGTAACAGACGTGTGATCTGAGGAATGGATGTTCTACAGCTTTCGCTGGCGTTCTTCAACTTCTGATAGACCCGGTCGAACTGAGCATCCTCATCAGACTCGTCAAAGTTGCTTGTCATCGTATTTGTTCGGGTCATGTTCGTAGCCAATGTAGAGAAAGACTCTCCTGATCTGGGTGTTGCAGTGGTGAGGCTTGTCATTGTGTTTGTCCGGCTATTATCATTGCCGTGCAATATCACCGGTGGTGGTATTTGGTATTGGCTTCGCTGCGGTGGTGACGTTGGGAACTTTCTAACGCGTGGTCGTGCACGTATTGTGCCAGGCGCGTCTACCGCACTGGGTCTGCGTGAGCTTGCAGACACATCCTTGAATTGCGCGCCCAAAACCGAACAAGCATTTCTCATTTCGATCAGACTGGCCTGCTGAAGGAACAAGAACGTCCGTAGAACCTGTGGATTTGCATTCTGTGTGATCTCCGCTCGGTTCTCTGCAATTGATAGAGTAATCGACATGAACGACTCTAGACATCGCAGTGCGTACATGTATACACTCTTGGAGAGCCTCTGCGCGTCTTCCTCGTCCTCTTCGACGAGTCTGCTAAACTTGTTGAGAACGTCGCTGAGAGCCCGAATGTTGAGGTATGTGCTCGAGAAGCGGCGATAGAAATCCTCCTTCCGGCGAAGTGCCTCTTTCGGCCTTGTGGTCAGTTTGATAGAACGGACCATATGGGATACACAGTCATGAAGCTGTGATATGGCATAGAGGAAGTTCCTGGCGGCCTCGACAACAATGTCGGGAGCGCGAGATCCGCGTCTGTGTTCGCGCACATCAGACAGGGGACGGTTCGCTAGCGATCTAACCGTTCCTGTATCTCCGTATCCTATGGCAGTGGCAGGCCCAGAGACGCCGTTGGAGGTGTTCGATGGAATGACGATGCCCTGGCTAAAACCTCGGAAGTGGCTAGTTCGTCGCAACTCATCGACCGAGCCAAGCTGCTCAGATGCTTGGTGCTTGTTGGTGTAAATGCCCATGCGCTTCTGGCGGTGCGTTGAGGGTCCTGCGCCTTCACTTTGACTTCGATTCCGCTCATTCAGGCCAGTTGTCAAAACCAACGGCGAGAGTGGAGGTCGTGATTTCGTGCCGCTATTGCTAGTCTGTGACGGCACACGAAAGTGGGATCGAGTGGGTATAGGCGGAGCTGCTAGACCGGGAGAATCTGCTCTGCCCTCTGCAAAACCGTCCAGGGTGCTGACACTGGGTCGTACGGGGAATCGTCCACCAGCAGCTCGTTTCGAAGGGCGAGGTGTCTCTGGATTGCTCTCTGTCCAACTTTCGTCGCTCGATGACTCGATTCGTATACGTTGCAGCTCAGCCCGCTGTCGCTGCTTGGAGGCTTGCTGACGCATGAACTTCTTCACTTGCGTGGCAATGACGGCATCTCGTTCGTTTTCGTTGGACGGCGAAGGTGCGTTGTCTTTGATGGTGCAGACTTCGGGAGGCGGGAAGGTCAGTGGGTTGCTGTCGAGTTTGAGGACCTGCAGGGAGTTCATCTCTCCCAAAGAGACTGGCAGTTCTTCGATCTTGTTCTTCGCAATAGCCAGTACTTTGAGCGAGGTCAAGTTCGCGATGGCTTGGGGGATCGACCTGATCTTGTTCCTGCTCACGTCCAGAATCTCCAGTGAAGTCATCTCGAATATCTGGGGCTGGAATCAGCATTGCGTTTCAGGTTGCCAGTTGGGGCGGGCCAACGGACGGCACTGGGGATCTCGCGCATCGCATTGTAGCGCACGTTGAGGTAGCGAAGGCGCTTGCACTCTAGCAGGCGCGAAGGCAGGGTCTGGAGGAGGTTGTGCGAGAGGGCAAGCCTGGCTGTGTCAGCATTGCAGGACAGGCCTGCAGCCAGCGCATTTCTCTGAGGGGTCCAGCAGGGCGCACCTCTCGATCTCCAGGCAGATGACATCGATGACCTCGTCGGGCAGGCGCGCAATGTTCTTGTGGCCCAGGTCGATGGTGATGCCGGTGTGGTGCTGCTGCAGTTCTCGGGGAGCATCTGGGCCGCGCTGGCTGATGTCCTGGCGGGAGTGGTTGAAGGCGGCCTTTGCGAGGGCGACGACCTCCTCGTCCGAGATGGGCACGGGCGCGTCGTTGCTCATGACGAGCGGCGGTCAGAGAGGCGGACAGCGGCGGCGGGGTGCGCAGACATGCTCATGCAGCGGTGGTGAGGCTGTGCAGCGGCTGGAGATGCGGCGGTCGAGGACGAGGTAAGGAGCTATCGTGTACCTTGCGCTAGTCGAGGCAAGCGCCGCCTGTTCCTGACATGGGCTGTGGGCCGTCAAACAACTCTGCCCTCGGAAACACGACCAAGCGTCTTCTGACACACGGTGGCCTCTGCAGTATCCAGCAGCACGCCCGCGACGTTGACTGCTTTCGCGCCCGGCCTCAAAGTCAAACTGAGATGCCAGCCTCACGTGCAGCCAGGCCGTTGTGCTCGAGCGTCGCCGCTAGAGCCTGCCGCAGAGGGATCTACGAATTAACGGCCGCCGGAGCGCATGCCCACTTCTCAAGCCAGCCTTCTTTGTCTCTGGGACAAACGCCTTGTGCGCTCGTGCCTCCGATAGGATGTGATTGCAAACAATGTGGCCCAGGGGCGTGCTGTAGTATAGTAGACATGCTCCCAACAGGCCACTTGGAGTCGCAGCAGGGCAATGGTTGACAGGCTGCCCAACGGCACCTTTACCCAGGCAATGGCACGCTAGCAAGTGGGTCATGGCACTTTTGGCAGTTGATTTCGTCATGTCGATCGATCTAAGGAACCCAGAGATGCACTCAAGTCTATCGTTGGACACTTTCTCCACAGATCTGAGGCTCACGATCCACCGGTGCACGCGCAAACGCTGCCATGAACTATGCCGATTATCCCATACGTCGTTCCCCTCGAGCGACGCATGAGCTTCAACGAGCCTTCGAACAACTCCAACTCGAAAACAACAGGCCCGACTATGATAAGGATGAAGACGAGGATGAGGATGAGGAAGACGAATACAGTGATTCTGACGAGGAGTTCCCACCACCCATACCACGAAGGCATCCAAACTCGTACCATGAACCGTCGGCGACAAGCCCACGGGGGCCACCACCTCGCTCTCCGTCGCATGTAAACCCACTACGCTCCCACCCGGTCACTCCATATAGTGCTTCAACAGGACCAACACCAGCACCAGCACCACCACCGGCACCAAGACCAACACCCCGGTACCAATTCTCCCATCCTTTCAGAGAACAGCTGTACGCTCCGCGACTACCTGATCCAGCACCTCGTCGACATCCAACCAACCTGGTATCCTACAAACCTGCCAACCAGCGTCTCCACCCACAATTGCGTAAACGAACGTCGCTGGACACGATAGCCTCAGTGACAACAACAGCCTCTGTGCACGAGCGAGACGAAGAAACGCCAGACGTGGGAACTCCTTCTCCTTCCATGTTTACTCTCGAATCCGAATACCCCATAACACCAAACCTAGATCTCGGACCACCGCCTTTGAGCGAGCCACCAAAACCGACTTCCTTGCCTGAATCGCTGCGCACAGCAAGCGTTGACTCCATACAATCGATGCACCCAACAACGCCTGTGAGCTCTGTGGAAACCCACCCACCCAAAGGCATCCTACGGAAGCTGAAGCCTGGAAAGAGAAAAGACTCGGTAGGTACAGACGGAGGAGGCGAGCGGCTTGTCATAGAGCGGACAATCTCGGTGGATCAAACGTCGTACCGCTCGAACTCGTCAAGCGCGTCCAACACGATATCATCAGGCACGCCTTCGCGATACCCACCTTCCGAAGCCGGTAACTCTCGGTCGAGTAGTACGTGGACAGCGAGCTCGCATGATATCAGTGGATTGACACCAGAGGAGGTGAAGAAGTGCAAGAAGAAGGGCATTAATCCGGCCCTGTTCGCTGAGATGAAAGCGGCCAGGAAGGGCAAGTGGACAAGTCCAATCGCAGGAAACACGTTCCTGGCTTGATATGACGAAGTGACAATAGAATTAGCCGAGCGACCCTCTCCTGCGATGATGCATAACATACCTGTGTAATCGCCTGTTGCGACATCAGCAAAGGGAAAAGCACATGGATTCAATGATGCTGGCCCGCTTCTGCGAACCAAGATACTTTGATACTTTACAGTACATATACGCCGGTCATCAGAACACAACAGGACCCTGGAGGTCGGCATCACATGCCCTTGGTAGAGTTGCAGTCAATGTACAAGCAGTCACATATACCCTGGCCGTATATGTCGGCGCTTGCTTGACATACGACGCGAGGGCTACAATCCAGCCACCTTACCACTAGGCCCACCTCTAGCTCTTCCGGGTACACACTCCTGTCTGCAGCTGCATAGCCTCCGCTGTCGTGCAATACTGCTTATCTATGACGGAATGACTACAACCTCTGGTTTGCATCACCATCTCTGTCTTACAACCGATTGCGATCTCGTGTCTCACTATGTCTCCGCATTTGATTGATTGAGAGCGGCACCATCTACCCGCGCAGGATGTGTTTCATCTGGATAATTCGCATATCCATGTTCCCCATAGTGGCCAAGACCACTACGGCAGTCAATATCCGGCTTATCTCTAAGTGTTTGATCGAGATAGATTGGGGAACTTCGTGATGGAGGATATGCTGTACCGGATATAGGCATGGTCTTGAAGAGATCTGCCAAGCGGCACTTGACCGTCGCTACCGCGATCTCAGACCATGTGAGACTTGCACAGCGTGTGCCGAAAGGTCTATTCGTAGGTCAAATGAGCTCAGCTCGTCCTTAGGTGATGTCCAGATGCGGGGAAAAAGCACGTGTATAGCACAAAACGGTACGGTAGCTGAGGGAATAGAATCACAATTCAATCATGGCAACATCACAACCAAAAAGGAAGCAAATAGCACGTGTAAAGCAGCCGCTACCAAGTGGCGAACAACGTTATTGATCTCCACCTCACGAAAGGCTTAACCAACTCACCCCTGCAATAAACACCACGAATACAGTGGCGACACTCGTCAACCTACAGACCACCTGCCCATCAAAGCAGGGAGCAGCAGCAGCAGCAGCGGCAGTTCCCTTCGTACCCCACACCGCGTCGTCGGCCGCACCAATCACAGCAGAAAGCATCAACGTCCCCAATCCTGCATCGACTTTCCGCATCCACAACCAGCCAATCGCATCGTCCCGCAAGACACGCTCTGCAAGCTTGTCAACTGCACAGTGGGCGATCTGTGACGCTGCTTTTGCGTTCTAAAAGCGTGATGGCTGGGCGTGACCAAAGTGGCAGCTAACTCAACCAGGCAACTGTATGGTAAGAGCTGCAGGCGGGGAAGATGGGGAACTCAGGGTGTGATGCTTGCTTTAGTAGTAGTAGCATCGCCAAAACTTGTCCTGCGTCGGCACATGCGCTGCGCTGCGCTGCGCTCGGTGTGAACCCCGCTCGCACAAGCGTTAAGTAATCGTGCATAGTCTGGGCGGTGCGGTGGTGGTTGACTTGCTAGTGGCGCTGCTTGTGAGCGTGAGCGTCAGGAGATAAGGTGATCTGCACGGGAGTAAGGTGGAGCAAGACGCCAACGGCGGGCAGTGGAGTGGATTGGCTCAGACGAGGAACAAGGCTGGATAGGCAGTTTTGGAAGCGCGGTATTGATGTAGATTTGACGCAGATGAGGTGATGGGTGGTGAGATTACGATGTGCAGATCTGTAGTGTGGAGTAGCTGGGAGGCACGAGAGGGTCCCGAGCTTGAGGTACAGCGAGGGGCAAAACGTCACGACGTGTCGCGAGCGGTTGGGCAGGCTGCGTGAGTTTCGTGGCTTGTGGAACGTTTCGGGAACACTTCGAGAATGCTTCGAAAAGTGCACACGAATCAGTGGGAGATGCCGCATTCTTTAGCCCGTTGTAGCGATGTTGTCATCGCTGGCGACATGCAGAGGTACTGGTCCCTCCACCCGCGTAGCTTGCGCAAATACATCGCGCAATCCAGAGTTGAGGTCTGTTCTCGAGGGCTTGCAGATCGAATCGTAATTGTAGACAGTGCGCACCGGCTGCATCGCCGAGTTGAGGCTCTACTTTAGCTCTGGTGTGCAATACGTATTCCGATCTACGACACCAGGTCCACTTGGTGAGGGCTGTGTTGTACTTTGTATGCCACGTGCTCTGCCAATCAGCGAGCTAGGGTGACTCGAGCGGTAACACGGACTCTCTGAACAACCTCACCCTCCGCGGATGAGCGCATCGTGAGTGTTTGAGGTACACGGATAGCGAATGAGACCCACAATGAGGAAATCCGGGTCGCGAGACTTGCGCGTTGTTTTCCTGATTGCATTCACCATAGTCAGGACCCGTGCCAACGCCATCTTACCACTCAGGTACGCAACCACTCAGCACCGCCCGCAACACCACCGTAGACTGTCAAAACCGCATACCCACAAAAGACACTTCAATCGGCCCTGCCTATCGGACCTCCCTCCGTCAGTGGGCAAGTTTCTCTCAACCCTATCCTCTTTCGTGCGGTATTTTTCCAAGAGGTTTGCCCTGCCTGCCGGATGCGGACGGTTACGCTACCTCTACCAAGTTGCACATGATGGCACTCCAGTAGCAGGTTTACGCGCAACGAGCCGTGGTAGGTAGGGTGCCGTACGGTCAAGATAGGCTGCGGTACTTGCCGAACTACGATGTGGAATGCTGCAGGGCGTGTGGTCAGTCAATATGCATGCATGGCTTCGTACGAACTAAAAGGCTGGGGAATGTACAACGAGGATGGGAGATGGGTAAAGCGGCGAAGAGGGCGAGTGGGCGATCAAAGCTTGGTGAGACATCATGTATGGAGGTACCTGGATACGTGAATACGGCCGTTGCAACCCTCACCAATGGCGCAGCCGGTGTTGAGAATCAAGACGCCATCGGCGGAAACGAACTGTCATTGAAGACCAATATGCATTTACATACAGCGGTAGCAAAACATGTTGCGTTTGGAAACAACTGCCGCGGTATGTTGGACCCTGCATTCCAGGATTAATCAAACAACCTTGAAGGACTACAACACTACGATGTCGCTGTGCTCGTCTTGTGCAAGTAGCTCCGCAGCAAGCTAGGCATTCTCTGGAGTCTGTCCTACCTACACCGTCTCTCTAAGCACCGAACGGTGCACATGAACATCGGTCCTGTTGACCACCTCCTCACCAAAGCCCGCACTCTCCATAACGTACGTTGAGCTCAAGCACCGACACAGACATCCGGGATAGCCGTTGTGGCACACTCCGACTGTCAGTTGGAACGGGCCGTTTCGGAGCATCTTATGATCGACGACGCATGCGCATGCAGACTGCTGTGAAGGAGCCCAATGCCAATACTTCCCTTGGACCTGACAGCTTAGTATCGTACGTCGCTCTCACCGACAATACGGCATAAGGCTCGTTCGCAAGTTAACAGCGAGGCCGAGGCCTGGGTATCAGAATACGGCCAATGAATGCTGTTAGTGTTGAGTGGTGTGAAGACTGAAGCGAGAGGCGTTTCAACATGTCAATTCCTTCTACCCAGGTTTTCACCTCCATGTTAATATGTGTATCATTTTTCCTTATCAAACGCTCCTACCACCTAATTCTATCCACTGTATGGGAAGTCACCTTCTAGAGTCCAGACCGAGAGAGCGGTTCCACATCGGCCGATCTCTCTTGTTGCTGGCCCGCGAAACAATAGTTGTTGGGAGTGGTTGAGTCTTAACGATTCGTGTGCAGGCGCAAAACGAGGATTCCATGACAACGGCAGTGACAGACTGAACAGTGCGCATGACATGGTTGGCAGCGCGCCGTAAATTACCTTAACGTGGAGTCAATCTTGGGAATGCCAGCCGTGTAGGTGGATGCTGGCCGACGTGCTCTTAAATATCGCATTGCGTGCTTGTGCAAGTTTGGGATCACTTGCTAAACGTGGGTTTTCTATCTGCAGAAATTGAATAGTCACATTGGGCGAAATTGGACATGGTGGTTGTTGTGGCATTTGCCAGATACTTCATTGCTTCGCACTCTCTGCGCTGTGGTATCTACCCCAAGCCTCCGTCTTATCAACAGCTCCATCCGGAGACCCCAGTAGAAATAAACAAATATTGATACAATCGCATCTCTCATTCGTGTCATCATGTGCTAAGACTGATGAGTGCAGGAACGCCTTCCAAGTTGTGGCCTCTCGTCGGAGGTGTGATTTTGCAAACGCCAAAAATGTCTAAAAAGCCACGACAACGCCGGTCGTGGCTGTGGTATACGCCTGTTCGCCTCGCTGTAGGCTAATCGAAACGCCGAGTATATGCATCCCAAATGCTGTTTGTATGCAGGTCGCTGAAATCGCATGTTCGTAACCGTGATCGCTTTTCAATGTGAGAATTTAGTGAAATGTGTGCATCCTCGATGGGAGGTGCCGAGGTGTCGATTTAGATGAAGCCTCCAGGTGAGTCGACGACGGCGTGCTCATCCTCTCGCAGCTGGCCGCCACTCTTCTTCTTAGGCCAGAGCTTACTGCTGACGCGCTTCCAGCTATCTCGGGTGGCAGCACCAATGCCGTTGTGCTCCCCGCGGCTTGTGCGGGGGCTGGGAGTGCCGCTGGCTGATCCATTCTCTCCGTAAATGTGGGTAGAGTCAACCATAGGATAGTCACTCATAGGTGGTGTTCCTGGAGGAGTAAGAGGGTCGCTCATTGATGGGCTCGCACTGCCAGTGTCGTCGGTCATGGCATCGCTGCCACTGGTGTAGCCAGATGTAACGCGAGTAGCAGGGGAGCCAGACGATGTTGGCTGAGAATGAAAGCGGGAATGAGAGAATGGGCGAGAGTGCATGAAGCCAGCAGTCAGCGACGACGGTGCCGATGCACGCTGATGAGCAGGGACGTGCGACGACTTGTGCGAGAGAGTGCTGCGCTCGTCGTAGCTGCGCGTCGAAGAGCGTGTAATGCTAGCGCTGTAGCTCTCATGGCTCATGATGCTAGGGTGTGCGCTCTGAGGGCTGGCAGAGTTCAGGAATGACAGAAGCACACCCTCCTCCATAAGCTCGTATATCTTGGCAACAGCCTCGTCTAGTGTTGAGGGGTGAGGGGGCACATAAGACTCAGACAGAGCCAGCAAGTTGTCGCGGACCTCAGCAGGAAGATTGACCTGTGACGATTAGCATGAGAGGAAATGATGTGATTGGGATGCTTAAATACCTCACGAGGACCAGACTCCCGGATGTAGGCGTCGATCAAGCGGCGCCAAAGCATGAGAACGTATGCACACTCGTCTGACAGGGGAGAGATGGGTGTCCCAGGGTGGCGATTGACCATCTTAGAGTAGTGCTTACGGTACCTCGACGCGTCCATGGTGAACTCCAGGTTCTCCAGGCAGTGGTTCTGCGACAGGAAGGCCATGAATGAGGACAGGGTGTATGGTGGTGGTGCATTGTTAGCGAGGATCTCGGCCAGGTTTGGTTTCCGGCTGTGAGGGCTGGGTATGTTCTTCGGTATCGAGACGGTCAATGGTGCCTTCTGGCAGTCGGAGAGGGCCATCTTGATTTCCTCTCCGTCGAACTCGTCGAGAGACGAGGCAGGAGAGGAGATGGTGGAGTTTGTTCGTATCGACAGTGCTGTGGGTTCGGGTTTCCGCGGTATCATTACGCTCCTCCAAAATTGCTTGTAGACACGGCGCGCCGTCTTTTTGCTCTGCTCTTCGAGACTCTCACAAGGGCAAGTTTGGGTTCGTATCGATTGCGCCAGCTTGACGACAGGGGCACGAGGTTCGGGGAGAACCTAGTGGCAGCAGGAGAAACGTGGAGGCTGGAGTTACTGCTCCAAGGGCAGCAGCATCGAGGGCTGTGGGCGGTGGGCGGTGGGCGGTCGGCGGTGGTGCAGAGACGGAGAGCGCGCACAACGGGGTCTTTTGACCGAGGGGCGGAGGGGCAGCAGGCGACTCGCGCAACGGCGGGCCGGGAGCGGTGTTTGCTGGAGGCTGCAGGTGCTTCTCGAAGGGCGACACAGAGACAGGAGGGCCGGAGCGGGCGGTGGTACAGCGATAGGGCTTGGTTGCAGCGTGTCGGACGGGTGCAGCGGGCTGGGAGTGGCCGGCGGGCGGGCGTGCGAGGGCGCGAGGGCGAGAAAGTGGGTGCTGCGCTGGGGCTGGCGGCAGTGGGTGGGCAGACAGAAGAGCGGAGGGGTGTGGTGATGGTTGTGGTGGGCGAGGTGACGCAGAGGGGCCGGGCGTGAGACGTGGGTTCAGATATGCCGTCAGGATTCGAGACAAGAGGCCCTCCTGTGGTGCGGCTCAGCGATGGTTATGAGGAGAGGGCGGAAGCAGTCTTAGCACGACTAGCACGCCCTGGGCAGGCGGGCTCGCAGGTCAGCACAAGCCAGGACCCACTCGGTGGAGCGTGTTCAGTGCGGTTGGCGAAGCTTGAGCAAAGGCGGGTAGCCTCGATGTCAGAGGGCGATGGGTTGCGATGGCCGCTGCAGCCAGTGCGCAGGCATGCAGGCATCCTGGGCCGGGGGCCACACTGCCCCAGCGCAAAAGCGGCAGGCGCTGATGCTTCTAGCGGCGCTCTAGCGCCACCTGCTGCGCCGCCATTGGCCGCCCGCGCTGTCTTCTGGAAGGAACCCCTGCCACCCCTTCCCTCTTTCGCCACCCTCAGCCAGACAGTGCCATCACAGTCGCTGTTACAGAGAGCGCCCCCAGTGTGCTCCAGCGCCGTGTGCGCAGCCCGCCGTTTCGCTGCGGCCTGGCAGGACGGCCACCAACGGCCGCCCAGGACCGCTGCTGCTGCGCTGCCTGCTCTCGAGGACCGCGAGGGTGTGCCCGCCGTTGCGACTGCCTGCATCTGCGAGGCGCCGTCGCACCGCAGCCTGCGTGCTCAGCGCTCGGTCTTCTCTCCACCTCCGTCCCTCACTCAATCGCACGCACTCACCACTCGCTCCGACCCCGGCTCTTATTCGGCCTCTTCTGCAAAGATAACGCCTTGGCGTACACCCTGCACCCGGCCGCTGCTGTCTCTCCCTAACGAGCATGCAGTGCCCAGTACCTCCGCAGGTGCCGGCTACTCACTCCTACTACTACTACTCTACTACTACTACTCTACTACTACTACTCTACTACTACTACTACTACTAATACTACTACTACTACCACTGCTACACCACCCACTGCACGCACCTCCACCGTGACTTGTCTATAGCCCTCTCACCCCCGTGCATGCTTGCTCTTGACATTGCGACCTCAGTCCCAGCAGCCCGGCTGAACCAGGCGCTGACCCTCCACTACGCCGCAAACGACCGTTCTGCACCCCCCCTCAATGCGCTGAGTCGCCTCGCTAATCCGCCCTATGACTCTCATTCCGCGACAAAGGAACCCCAACCAATCCTCCTTTGAGCCTCCATGCCAGTCTTTCTTTGTCCACTGATGCAACGCACGACAATACCAGTCGTCCCAACGGCTTCCATTTGAATCATGGAAGCTGCACAATCACGGCAATGTCCTCTCCTCATTCGACGTGCTGATGCTCGCCTCGCTCCCCAGCAACAGGTCACCCTCCAAGTGTTCGGTGCTCGGACGTGGTGACGCCAGCGCTCGCTTTGGACTGGCCTGAGCCTGCCCCACGCCCTGACTGGCCAGTCACTGCATTCTTTGCCCACAGATGGGCATCGCACGGCCACAAACCTTGGCTTTGGCCCTAAATCTCTGCCCGACGGTTGTCATGGTTAATTACCGTAATCTATTCCTGCCGCATCCTGCACTTCAGCATCACGCAGATCCACTGAGGATCCACCGCTGCCCGCGCCGTGGCATTCGAGCAAACACGCGCGACTCTTTGGGCCAAGTTTCAGCACCGTCTGTGTCCATTCTGTGTTATGTACCCAAGACGCAGCGGCAAACCACCGAGCGCTACAAGCTGCATCCTTCGGCGTCTCGCTGGTGAGTCGTGGCCGTGCAAGTAGCCGGCTTAGGCTGACGTTTCACCTGCCCTGTACACTTTCTTACTTTTCAGCGTTGTTTGTTCCTTGTCCTCCCATCAGTCATCGGCCGTGCACGCTGATTTTTTTTCTAGAAGCATTCTAGATTTCTAGAAGGTTACCACAACCTGCTAGTACCACCACAAGTGCGCCTCTGTTGATCTTTTCCGCCAAAATCTCCTGTTACGCGCATGATGCTGGCGCAACCGTTTCCACTTCATTTCCACCTTTCCTACTCTGACAACGTGTTGAGAACCTCACCAAAACACCACGGATGCACTTCGGCTTGTATACTTCCGTCTACCTCGGGAGGCTGCTTGCAAAGACCTTCTAGAAGCTGAGAGCGTTTCTTGTAGGGTGACCTGACCGACCGATACCCGTGTGTAAGCGTTTAAGCGCCTCTTGTTTCAGCACGCGTCCCGTCAACAAAATCGTCAATCAGAAAATTTTGGTCGCGAACACGCGCTCGGTGCTTCAGACATGTTCGCGAGGTCCACTGGCTGCGTCAAGCGCTTCATTTCACCCGCTCTCACAGTCTCTGGGCCCAGCCGCATCCCGCATTCACCATCTCGGACGAAGATGTTGAGAGATCGCTTGGCGTCTAGACGTTCGGGACAGCCTCATGATGTCGAACTGAAATCACCGCAGCATGTCGCTTTTCCTGCCCAACAGCAGTGACAAAGCGTTCTTGCTCATCATGCTGACATGTTGACATCGCAACCCATATTCTTCTGCATCATACTGATCACATGTTTGTGTCGGTGCTTCCAGCCCAAGTCCAGTTTCAACATGATCCGCCCAAAGGTGTCGCCAAACGTGAAACGTGACAGGTGGGCCTTCACCACCGTCTGACAGTCTGACGCGTGAACATGGAGGTTTCGGATAGCTTTGACATGGAATATTCATCCCAGTCAGACTATAGAAAGTGAGCAGGTCCAGGATGAGCAGAGACCATCGCTATTACTGGTTAGGTATTTACGACTCGCTTGGGCAGCGTTGACGTCGTGCCGGACGGCGCAGCGCCTGGCCCAAGACCTTCCGTTTGCTCTCCACAAGACGTGCGGTACGGTCCTCTATTCAAACCCAGAGCAGAAGACTTGGAAGTTTGCGAAACTGTAGCTCCAATTTTTTTGACGGGCTATGGCGGCCTTGGGCAATGACTATGTCTACATGTACGTTTCACTCACAGCTCGCACACCAGCCCGTGTCCCCAGTGTAGCCATACGCAAACCCCAATATGACTCCCAAACAAATTCCTTGTCTGCGTCAGGGTGGGTTTGAGCTCAGTAAGCCGCCCAGGCGCAGACGTGTCAAAGCTGTCAGGCCCATGTCCGTGCCGCTGAGCGAACAACAGTGCGCATGTCCAAGCTCTGGATGGATCGACAGAAGCAGGAATTGAAGGCTTTCTTTAGTATCGCTGTGCCACGGAGGACGTCGCCGAGTACCAAAGATGAAGACTGCGGCGTGGGTTTCCAATGGTGAGGTCAAGTCATCCTTCCCAAGTCCAAGGCTCTGGTGAACGGCGAGGTGCGTGATTCAGTAGACTGCAGACTGACATACACGCATCTTGTTCCGGTCCTATTGACCGATGATGTCCTTTTTCTTGTCGACTGCCGCGCGTACACCTGCTCGTGTCTCTAGCGCAGCGGTGTCCAGGTCCCAGCCTTTGCTCCTCAATGCTTGCGCATACTGATCAAAGACTTGGCACGCCGTTTCCAGCGTTTCCCTGAGTTCTTCCAGTCGAGGCTTCTCGTAATCCTTGTCAGGGACGTAGAACGTCGCAGGTACCATGGACTTCTCTCTATACTGTACGAGTATTATTGCGTGCATCCATGCTTTGAGTTGATCGAGCGGAGTACAATCCTTCTTCAGCACGACTAGGACAGTGTTGCTTTGCAGATCTGAAATCGAAATGTCGGGAAGCCAGAGGATATATCCTTCCTCAGCAAAGACCTCCAACAAGTCCGTGACCTTGATGGGCAGTGCATCAAACGCCCCAGCTGGAGTGCGTTTGGATACGTTGACCCGAGTAAGCAGCGTCTGCATACTGACGCCTATCCTGCAATACCCCAAGATCTTGTCGTGGTGCCTCAGGACACCGTCCCTTTCAAAGACACGTTCTTGCTCGGATACCTCCTTAGGGCTCAGCACTTGCGGTCTGGTAGTACTCAGGATATGGCTGAACACAATATTGGCGCGCTGCCTATTCAGACTCGTCATACTGACAGCCTTCACCGCCGCATAGTTCGTCGCCAGATGCACTGATAGTAGCGCGATAAGCGTAGCCCATGTTGCCATTGGTGTCGTTACCCAGCTTACTACCACACTACCCGCTAGCATACCTAGCAGACTGATGACAGTCTCTTGACTCGAGTCTTTCGCGTTCAGCTCGCCAAGGTTCCCCCTCTTCGCAAAATGTGCACTCAGACTTGCCTTCGCACTCCCCGCGCAGACTCCACACAATGCTCGTAAGCAGCTTGAGAAACTGAGCACCATTACACGCGCGGGTTTTGGGAAAGCGGGAGATAAGCAGTCAAGGACCATGGCTGTGTCATTGAAGATGTCAGCGGCTAGACGGTACATCTTGCACTCTGGTTCAAGGGAAGTGCCCAGGCGGTGTGCGAAGAGGATTGTGGCGAGCCGGCCCATGGATTCTTGGAGGATGGAGAGGAGGAGTGCAGACGTGGGGGAGGCGGTGGAGTCGCCTACGCCGACGCCTTCAAGCACAGCTCTAGATGCCAGAAGGCCGGCTATGGAGGAAGAGAAGGCTTGCAGCGAGTCCTTGTTCCTATCAGCCTTAAACTAAGATGCGATGAAGGGCGAAGCTCACATAGATTTGATAACTAATGTGCAATGTCACATGTCAGCTCGGATATGTCGACAATGTGCCGCAACTCTTTAGAACTAGGCGCGTGGGACGCACTGTATGTAATCCTCTGTCACACTGTGAGGATATCCTGCTGGCAGGAATACATCAAGCACCTGCTGTGCATAACTCTTCGTCTCTTTCGGAAGCTATGCGCATTAGTATCGCTTGCATAGACTAGCTTGTCAGGCTGAGGAAGCCACGTACGATGACATCAACCCGGGAATCGCCGGTTGCAATGTAGGTTGAAGTTATGTTTCCAGCCTCATCATGCTCGACAATCTCGAGGTGTTCAGATGTAGGCATGTTGCTGTGTGGTGATTTGGTTCGTGGTGGTTGGCAGCGCAACATTGGGTGAGGCTGGTGATGTGGGGTGGGGCCGTGGGCGTGGTCACCTTCAAGCGTCCACATTTCTACCCTTCCACCGTACTACACTGCCCGAACATCTTCTCCCAATCCACATGTCAGCGTTATTCTTTCGCAGTTTTCGCACGGGCTTTGCTACCCTCAAGTACCACAATGAAAAGTAGCTACAGGTATGCAGGCGCTGGGCTGTGTGGCTGCAGCGTCATGTGCGCAGCCTTTCCGGATCATATCTCCGCTCAGCTGAAGTCTGACCCCTTTCTCACACAGGAGCGAGCGTTTTCTAGATGCATTGATGGAAAGTCCTTACAACTCTGCGTCTTAGTTATTGTCCTGATGATCCATCACGTCTCGTGAAACACTCGACAAATCGTCTATCAATAAAGCATCCACCAAACCTTTTAAAGTCAGCCATGGCTACCAAAGTAACGTCAGTGTTTGCACAATATGTCTAGGCTTACCTTGGGAGGACTTGAGTGGAAAACGAAACGGCCTTCAGTTGGGTTCTAGTTACCGGAGGGAACTGCGTCTGCCTGAACAGTTTGGAGGTGAGTCTCCTTTGTATTGCTAAGGCTTCTGAATCAACAGTTGAGATCACGAGTGACACATACAGGTGAACTTGCACTGGGAGGATATCGTATATGTCGATTTGTGCGGTCTAACTAATAGCAAATAACATATCGGAACCACCTCGTCTCCTAAAACAACGCAACGAGTACTGGCAGTCTTGGAGTGCATCGGTCTCTAGAGATTTGGCGCGATCAACGGTCAGGGAAGCCCGAATCCTCATTTGAGAATTGTTCCATCGGCTTCAGAAGCGGCTCGGTTCGATCTTGAACAACGTCTGCTTAGGAGTCTCAATCTCGATTTCGTAGTCATGCATGCAAACGTGCAAGGACCGTCATACACATGGTCACTGCAAACCAAAGAGCCAGTATGGCCTACATAACTTCAGAGTCATCGACTACGAGCAGCTTCTCGTTGTAACTGACCCACGCGAATGTTCTTTTGTAGCGTTATCCTATGTGAAGGGCCCTCTGGATCAGTCTGATGTGGACGTGTCGGACCTGACCTCGGCGATACCTCAGACTATTGAAGACAGCATAACGTTGGTACGAAGGCTGGGCTACAAGTACCTCTGGGTGGACAGATATGTAAGTATTACTGTATCGAGTCATCACCAAAGGGTCCTCTCGTCTTCTTCAACAAACGATTGGGCATTAGTGAAAGAGGACGATTTCAAGAGATGTGCACTTTCATCGTTACTAGATTCCGTAATAGGTTTGAAATAAACTGACTGTGTTAGTGCATAAATCAGAAGAGCGGTCAAGACAAGCACGAACAGATTATGCAATTGGCGAATATATACGCAGCAGCACAATTTACCATCATTGCGGCAGCGGGAGAGGACCCAACCTACGGAATCCCGGAGTGCGCAAACAGTCACGTATCCAACTGGATTGCGAAACTATTCGTCATACCCAAATGTCCAAATTCCCATCGCTCTCCTCTTCCATGGGTGTTAATGAATCAAAGTGGGCTAGTCGGGCCTGGATGTTTCAAGAGTGCTATTTCTCATCTTGACGGCTATTCTTTACAGATCATCAAGTGGTGTGCATTTATGAAGGCTCACGTCGCTACGAGAGCGAGAAGGTTTGGTCTCCTGATGTTCTGGTCTAAAACAAACAAGTAATCGATGTGCGCTCAATTCTTCGGGGCGGCATCTAAGCAGACTATAGCTCCGTAGACCGCGGCACTTCTGAGTTGATGTCAGAAGTTTTTGCAACTCTGATAGCCTATATCCATCGAGAACTATCCTACGATGCGGATGCATTGAGTGCCATTGTCGGCAGTCTGAAAACGTTCAATGCTCAGTCTGTATATCACTTGTGGGGGCTTCCATATGTAGCGGGGTTTGGATCAGGCAACATCGCATTTGAGGCTTTCGAGAAGCTTACGGACCCCTGCCGTTCCCAAACTCCGGATCAACCCATCTCCCCATTACAAGAGGAATATGAAGAGGAGTCGAACAACTCACAAGACAAAGACGAATGGGTCAACGAGGATCGGAGCAGCATTGGAGAGGCGTCAAGTTCGATAAGCCTGATCGACGAAGACCCTGCTCTCGACATATCGCCATGCGAAATTGCTCTGCTCTGGTGGCATACGAAACCTGCACGTCGAAGGCCTCAGTTTCCAAGCTGATCACCGCTAGGTTGGGCAGGCGCGATAAACGGGTACCTTCACACGAACACCGAAGATGCATACAATTCATCGAGCGACGAGTCATATCCCTTGGAGTACTCACAAAGGTGCCTGAGACATGGATATCCCATGGCATCTGGCAAGGGAATCAGCTTCAGAACGGATACTGGATCCGTCGAGCTGTCCGCTGATATCGCGAGAGACCATGCCATGGAAAACCTTCGTGCCACGCACTGCCTTGAGATTGTGGCTCGCAACACAGAGCTGCATGTCCGTCGACGCGTAGATAGTCGTAAGACCACGTGGTACGTCACCTTATCAGAACCTGACATATCTTTCGACATTATTCCATTCTAGGACGAGTCACCCCAGGAAAGGTCACCACTCAAAAGGTATTCTGCTCGAGGAAGCTAATGTTTCTGACGATCTTCAACCGCAATTTTTCATCATGCTTTTGAAGCTACGAGGGGACCATTTCGAACGCGTCGGCCTCTTTTCACTACCCTCAGAACCGACCAACAACCGAACATCATATTACTTTGTAAATGAGTTTACAAAGCTCCGTATTAGTGTTCCAGTCCAAGGGAGCGATATCTTTTCTGATAGTGGTTTGAACTACATCCTGGACTTGAGTGGTGACTTCACTACGGGCAGAACAAGCGGGTTGGTCGGCCTTGGTGGTCGGCTTTCTTCAAAAGAAAAACAATAGTTCTCGTATAGATGCAATCTACCGCAACATATTGGAGAAGCGTGCGACTATAATCTCTTCAGTATATTGTAGGCTTACCGAGGAGAATGTTCTGATGCGATGCAGACACATGTTAATCTCACGTTGTTAATCTCATATTGTTGGGAGGTCCTCGAGATGCTCATGACTAGCCGCGATTATTTGCTGTGGTGTGAATGAGGGGCTCTTTCGCGGTGTCGGAAGAGGTTAGCGGGGGGCTGTGGCTGCCAACTAAGTTGCCAGAAGTCCATCTCTTGTGGACCAATTCCTAAGCAACACCTGTACATCGCCCGCCAACTAATCCCGGCGCTTTAGAAATCGCGTAAGCCTGTAGCTAATCCTAGCGCTTACCGCCACGCCGACCTCACTGGCCATGCTCTCGCCGTGCGCGTTCGGCGCTTGCTGACCTTGACGCAGTGCGCCTACTTTGAAGCATTTCGCTTCAATTGACTCTGTAATGTTTACAGCACTCTGACCATGATGGAAGAATCTATCGACACCTCTTTGGACAGGCTGGATCTGTGCAACAGAAGTGTCGAGATTGCCAGCTGCATAAACAAAGATACGAACCCGACACATGATGAAGACGACAACATCTGTGATGACTGTTCGAACATACCGTGGGAATTGTTTGGTGCATCAGAGGATCCGACTTCGTACACTGCGCGTGAGCCATTTATGTCCTGGAAGTACGTTGTGCCTGAAGGACATCTTTGGCCCGGGAGCTTGGCTTGCCGAGTTTGTCGCTTTGTGCGAGAGCTGCTGACTGATTACGGCTTTGGAAATACAAGTTCCGTGCGAAAATTGCGTGGCGGATGGGATGGAGAGAAGCCGTTCAGGATGACATTCCTAGAGCTTGAAGGGTATGAGCATGACAGTGTCGAATCTGGACACGCCGAAGACGAACATGACACACTCCGTTCAGAAGACGATAGGGAAGTCCAGAGCGATGGCAGTGGAAACGAGAATTACAACCACGACTGCGAAGACGGTACCTACACAATCTGGGAAGATGACGACGATGCATACCACACCTTTTCAATCCCCAGTTTCTTTGCCACTGCTCTGGAAGTCGGGGCCTTTCAGTCCGCTATGCAAGGGTACAAGCCTACTAATGCCAATCTGAGCATCATAAAGAGTTGGCTCGACGAATGCGATAGTACGCACGACAAAACATGTCACCCTTGGAATCTACAATATGTTCGCAATCTTAAAGTCATCGATTGTGCGAAGAGAGCAATCGTTCCTGCACCGCCAAACTGTGCGTTCGTTGCACTGTCGTATGTTTGGGGTCCTCCAAGCGCCCAACCAAACATCTCATCTTCCGACATCACGATAGCATTACCTAGAACCATCGAAGATAGCATGACAGTTACCCAAGAATTGGGATTCACTTACTTGTGGATCGACCGATATGTAAGTAGACACCGAGCATGCGACGAATATCTAGAAGTTACGCGGCTGACATTCTTAGTGCATAAACCAACATGACGAACAAGAAAAAGAGGAACAGATCGCACAGATGGCAGATATATACGCATCAGCAGCGGTGACAATCATTGCCGTTGCTGGAGAAGACCCCGGCCATGGGCTTCCCGGTATACAAAGTAACTCACGTGGATTGCATCGCTACGAGAAGGTGCGATCAACACACTTATTTGCAAACCCCCCTATAGAACCCCGTGACAGATATTCGCCATACTATGTCCATGAATCGAAATGGGCCAGCCGCGCTTGGACATTCCAGGAATGCTACAACTCTCCGAGGAGGTTGTTCTTCACAACCGAGCAGATTACCTTGATCTGCAACTCTGCAGCATATCAAGAAACTGCTGGCACTGTGCCACTCCCAAGTTCACATCCAATCCATACGAACCTGAGAGGCTGGCTTAACACGTTCAATGAGGGGTCTGTGTCAATGGCAGTCTTGGATGCTGTACCTTATCTATTGGCAGGGATTATGGATACCTTGATGGTCTACAGTCAGCGTCGAATGTCCTATGACTCTGACGCACTGAATGCTATCGTGGGAACCTTGAACACTTTCGCCCGCCACTCGATTCAACATCTGTGGGGCGTGCCGATATGGCTGCCCACAAATGCGGCCAATATGGAGCAGAGCACGGTTCCGACACCTTCCAAGTCATCCCTGAAGCGTGCAAACACTCAGCTTGTGCTTGAAACATCGAACGATAATGGCAGCACACACTCATACCGTAGAGAAAAGCGAGCATCACAGAGTGAGAGTAGCATCGCTCTTCTATGGCACAACCATAGTCCTTGCTATCGCCGCACTGGCTTTCCTAGCTGGTCGCCACTTGGGTGGAAGGAGGGTGCTGATTGGGCTTTCAAGCAGGGTATTGGATGGTTCTCACGCCAGACTCCTTCTGCCTCTGGAGGAGATTTTCTCACGCTACTTGCGTCTTGCCATGGTGTCAAGATGTTGCCACATTTTCAACCTATCGCAGCTTATCGATTCGAAGATACTGACTATAATTCCACTGGAGCAGTCCCTCAGCAAATTATTGTTGAGGCCCGCACGGTCACATTATGCCTGGCCTTATCCCCTGACGGGGTAACGAGTGACCGCTACCGACACAGCGTTGGGGTCAGATTCGACGATAGCTTGGAGATAGTTATGGCTGCGTCATGGGATGAAGCTCCGTTGGAGATGGATGTCGAGACATCTCTCAAAGGACTCTTGATAGCTGTTGCAAACTCGAGCGCTTGCTGTTCAGACTCGCCACATTATGCTGTGATCATAGTGAAACAGCAAAAAGATCACTGGGAGCGCGTGGCGATAGCTCTCATCACCAACAACTACATCAAGTCGAGGACAAGAGAAGTCGGACCTGTATGTGATTTCGCGACGGCACACCCGCCACTCTTTAGACAAACTTCTACCGGAGCCCTATTCACCTGGGATTTGCATAATTTTAATCAACGCAGCACAGAGGTGCTTGACATCTCACACCTGGAGTTTGAGCATGATGAACCTTGGTGGAGAAGGTGCTCTCTGGAGGAGACAATAGCTCTGGGGTAGCCATAAGCCAGAAGAACAGCACATAATCCTTCTTTCATGAATCAGTTCTGGAGGCTGATCCGACAAGTTTCAGACCTCACATTACCAAAGGCGCTCAGAAGCCATACAAATAGTGCCCCTCATCTGAGCCAAGCCTGCCCGATATAAGCGAGTGCAAAGCCTCTCATGGCGCAGCTTGTGGCTCGACAAAGCTACAACCTCTTCAAAATCTAAAGGTCGTTGACTGTGAAAAGCGTATCGTAGTTTATGCTCCAACTGAATGCGAATTCACTGCACTCTCGTACGTTGAGGGCTCACGAGTAGAATCGTCCAACGCCTCAACCTTCGGTCCTGGAGGGAAAGCTCCGCCGACGATCGAAGATATCATTATGTAACCCTGCAACTTGGTTATAGGTATCTATGGGTAGATCGATATGTAGGTACATTTTCTCGTACATTCACTGAAGCTGTACAAACAGCTAAAGCTACTGGGCACTATGCCCGCAAGGTTCTCAAGTAGAGTCCCAAGCTGATTTTCAGTAGTTCATTCATCAAGAAGATGCAAGAGAAGTCCATCAAGAGATAATACAGATGGCCGACATCTATGCGGCGGCGCAGATCACGTTGATTGCAGCAGTAGGAGAGGACCCATTTCATGGGTTACCTGGGGTACGAAAGCCACGAAACTACCTCGGTATTGTGCGAAATGCGCGTCTATTGTCGCAGCTATCTGAATTGCCCTCATGGAGGACCCTGCAATCCAAGTGGTTCATACGTGCTTGAACATACCAAGAATGCTATTTCTCTACACGGAGGCTGCTCTTCGGAGACTCATCAATAATCTATGGCTGCAACCAGTCCACACAGTTCGAGAACATATCTACAAATCATTTAAGGGATGGACCCCGGTGGGAACTAGCCTATCGAGAAACGCTTCTTGAAAGCATTCCTAGGCCGTTTACTAAAGATCGAGCTACTAGCAACTTAGGACAAAGCCATCTTATTGTCCGGATTTTGAAAATATTATCAGCCTACAGTAATCGAGACCCAACGCATCAAGAAGATGCGCTTGATGCTATTCTAGGTACCTTACATACCTTCGGAAATTACGGAATATTTCATTGGTAGGCAGTACCTTACACATTCGCCGCATCTCAAAAAAAAAAAAGTCTTATGTCTACCACGACAAGCCATATAGAGATGGCACTGATCTGGAATTCTGAAGGATATTCATCAGATTGCAATCGACGGAGCGGGTTTCCCAGTTGGTCACCAATAGGCTGGCGGACTCCCACTCACTGGTTTTGGCGTCGAAATCTACAGGATGCCATCTTCCCCGTCAGCTGCCCCGTCAAAGCTCTGTATCGAGAATCAATTTTTCATCTGTACCCTGTACTAGCTAAAGGCGAAGGGATAACCATATGTGATCAGCATGGATTCAACGAACGACTGCTCGATGATGTTGGTGTCGAAAAGGATATGGAAGCCGGCAAAATCACGAAATACCTAAAATTCATT
This sequence comes from Sclerotiophoma versabilis, assembly GCA_012274445.1. Taxonomy (NCBI): domain Eukaryota; kingdom Fungi; phylum Ascomycota; class Dothideomycetes; order Pleosporales; family Didymellaceae; genus Sclerotiophoma; species Sclerotiophoma versabilis. Next base: position 1,755,413 of record JAAROD010000093.1, read on the forward strand.
AGATTAACTACGAAGCTCCATCGGGGACCACTGGTGGGATCGGAAGACCGGTGATACCTCTGGACTGTCAGTCGTCACTCAAAGGCCGAAGTGATTTGCTACTTTTTCCATATTGGGATATCTCAACAAAGAAGCAAAGCACTGAGCAGTCATTTAAAGGCTTGCTATCCTGCGAAGCAAACAGAACAGTTGACCGTAATATTCCAGAGTCAGCTTTGGAATATTTCTTGGTTATTGTCAGCCCGTATGAGGATCATTATGAGCGAGTTGCGATCCTTCATCTCCCCGATCATCCTTGGATGATCCCATAAGACTGCATGGTGGGTATGAAAGCAGTCAGAGCTTCCGCAACATGGAAAATGGAAAACTGTTACTTTTAAATCAGTCTCTGTCTTCATTATGGCATCCAGCTCGTTCAGCGTGCTAATCTAAGAAGCTTCGTAGGAGGCAGCGCTACTGTTCGACCGAGCCAACGGAGACGCTCTTGGAGTTTTACGAGCATTACATAGGCATATTACTCCTTGAAGGTTGCAGATATGCAATTGCACCATAATGATTCACATCTTGAAGTATCTCATACCGTAGTCTTGACACCTCGGGACAGATTGCATTCGTTTAGCCTCAAGCGCAGACTGATTTCGCGACGCTGATTGCGACAGGTCTACATACCACCCGGGTGTGATTTATCTATAGAATGTATCTGAACCCTTTGTTGTCGATCTCAGTAACGTCGTGCATTCCTGCTTCGATCGCTGCTTTCATCTCTTCTTCCGTAAGTTGAACTCCGCTTGCGGACTCCCTGTCGCGCTTCTTATTGACTGACCACATATAGCCAAACAGTACAAGCACTGCAACTAACTTGACGCTGTAGCCGATAAGCATCCTGAGTAGAGCGTTAGAAACAGATCATCCATGACTGTGAAGAAAAGACTTACGCGATGTACGCGGACTTGTAGCCAGGCTTCTCACTATCCTTGAAAGTCTGTGGCCCAATGATGTTACCCACACAATAACCAGTAAATAAAGCCGCGCCCGTGAGTTGTTTCTTTGTATATCCCGCAATATTGCTTGAGACGATGGTCAAGCTCATGCTGAACCCAAGGCCTTGGAAATAGCACATCCACAACGCAACAAGTCTACCCCATTTGTTGTTGCTTGGTAGTGTGACCAGAAGACTTGCACCGATTATGCAAATGATGTTGGCCACTGTCATAGTGAGACAGCGGCTATTGGGCCAGTGAGTGCAAATGTAGCTGCCAACCAGAAGGGAGACAAATTGTACAGCACCTCCAGGAATTTGTAAGTACTGGGTTCCAAGTGTGTCGACACCGAAGGATTTGATGATCATCGAGCTGAACTAGAATATGTCAATTCCATCACAATTGTTTGTCTGTAAAGCCACTCACTGTAGTCAAGGCGGAGTTTGGTATCTGTGCGCCAGTCGCCATGACGAACAAGATCCAGGTTTTTGGATCGTACAGCGTCTGCCATGCTTGGTATACTTTGAAGTGCTTGTTTTTCACACCTTGCCTGTTCCCAGAGACTCGGTCGACGGCAATTCCACGCTGTCTTTCCGTAAGAAACTTGGCTGTGGTCGGCAAGTCCGGCAGAAATAGAAGAATAACGACTCCCATCAGCGTACTTGCGGATCCAAAAATCAGAAAGACATACATCCAGCGGGGCAAGCCGGTCTTGATGTGGCCCACTGCATAGCCGATGAGACCACCAAACATCGTTGCAATGCCGTTGGTGCAGTAGTACGCTCCAAGTCGGAGAGGTTGCTCGGCTGAAGTATACCACATGCTCATGATCAGGACAAAGCCGGGATTTACGGTGGCCTCAAGTAGCCCAAGCAAGAATCGATTCGCAGCCATACCAGCGAAGCTATGACATGCGGGTGTAGTCATGAGAATAACGCCCCAACCTGAGTCGGTCAATGAATGTGATCGTCAGCAAGACGCAAATCTTACCAAGCGTGCAGAATCCAAGAAATTTGGCCATAGGTAGTCGTTGTAGCAAGTAGCCTGCTGGGTACTGCCCAGCAAGATATCCAAAGTAGAAGATGCTACCTTAGTCTTGTCAACTCACACGATCTTCAGCCCCAGTTGAATACTTACCCAGCCATGAATAGTCCTGTCCTTTCAAATTTGTGCCTTCTTGCAATCCAAACGCTGAAGCATAGTTGATACCATTTTTGTCGAGATACTGCAACAGATATGTAAAGAAGAGTATTGGCACTATGCGAAGATCAATTTTCCTGAGCGTCCTCTTCGCTTCTGCCGGATCGACGTCAGCCCCTTGGTTGTTCTTGTAGGCCTCGTAAGTATCGTCTAGCTGCGATGAAACTTCGGACGAGAGCACAGGTGAGTGTTGAATGACGTCGGCCTCCTTGTAGGACGCCATTGTGAGCGCTGGCTCGATGATCAGTGAGCCTTGGTACCCGCACGGTTCTAAATTGAAGGTATGGGAAATTCAGTTGACAGCAGAAGTGTTCACTGTCAGTAGATCAAGAACCAGGGTCTCTGTAGAAGTTTATCAGTCTTCTTTAAACAATCTTGCCGCGGGTGAACATGCACCGACAAAAGATAGGAATAACGAGCACCTCCACATTTCAAGCCCAAGAATAATACCAAGATATTAGAGGACGCCGTAGAGGCTTAGTGACGACACAAGAGAGCGCCATCATTGGCGCTGTGGCTTCGCGTGGGGTTGATAGGCGTCGGGTGAATGTTGTGGTGTTCGAGCACGCCATCGGAAGCTGGATTGACGACCACGCAACCTTGACAGCGTAGGCGCATACCGGTAAGATCGTCGCTTGACTGTAGCCGAGTTGTCGCTGCGTTACACCTGTACTGTCCAACAAAATAACTTGAGGGCTTGCGGGCCGTGAGCAAAAAAAAGAAAGGCATTGAATACGTGGATGACGGATCTTCAGGCGCGTGCGCACATGACGCCCGTAGGTTTGTAGATTGGCAATCACAGTTTCGCAACACCTAAATGAGACTGACCTTAGATAAAACCATATGATGTATTTACACACCCGGATTCAGTCGATACGACTCGAGATCTTTAGCCTAGAAATGGCAGTGAGCGTACCACTCCACCACAGCATATTGGCTTTAAGTAGCAGCTGAAGCTTGATGTTCTTCTTTGTATGTCCATAACTTTTTGATCGTTCATGAGTGTCTTGCTTCGCCAATAACACTCTCGCTCTAGTAGTCATCACCTCTTCGTCTTCATCTTCATTATCTTCGGTCATGTTGTAGAGGCGCTCAATCACCTCTGGCAGTTCTTTGAGGAGACCATAGTCAGCCCCGATTGCCTCCAGATGTGCAAGTCAGTCTTCTAAGGGATAAATCTGCTCAGTAGTTTGGCATGTTATACCGCGCTCGTCGACAGTCAAGATATTGACGACATTAAATATCGCATCCTCCAATAATGAGCCACTCTGGAATTGCTTTCATACAACACAACCCACGGTATCACTGCAATTGAAGATGATCATACCAGCTTATCAAAGAGCCTCCAAGCCAGAGTATTTCGTTCCCCAGAAGGCGTGTGGTACGCCAATCCAGCTTCTCGCCAGCTTTGAGATCGCGCTTGGCCGTTGCGACAACGTCCCCGATCGGTGGGCTCGCCGTGTACCATGATGCTGGCAATACAAATTTCGAGCTCAAGTCCGATGAGGTGGTACGGATTGTGCTATGCTGCATACCATCCGGTCGAGTATGTTGAGTCTGCATTGTTTCAAGCATTCTGTTTGATACTTGCCCGGTGCTTCGATGACAACATACACGTCCTATCGCGAACTTTCGAACACAGCTCGAACATCCCTCTCCGAGCGTGAAACGACCTCGAAAAAATCTCTCTTCTCCAGCTGGCCACAGCTACTTGCAACAGCAGCCATCTCCAGCGCACTTTTCGTACCGTCCGAGGAATTTTGAGCATCTGCTTGTTAAAGTCGCAAGTCGCCAGCTGCTCCTTGGCAAACTCGCAGTAGTCCCAGATTGTGTCTGAAGTACTGTGACGGTACCCTGGTAAGCGCTTCGTTTCTTTTGCAAGACATACGACGTCGAAGCCAGCAGCACGCGCCCAATCAGCCAATGCCGCAATCAGTGCAGGTTGGTCTCCATAAGCCATAGAAATGCACTGCTATGTTGAAAACACACGAAGCACATAGTCATGATTAACGTTGAGGCCATTGTACTCCCTGGCCTGTTGCTCGTCCGAGAAGCGCAACAAGCTGGCATCACATGCTTTCTGACACCTGTGGCTGGATTCCCTGTCACTTCAAGGACAGTATCAATTTCCGCAGTATCAATTAACTGGGCAAAATCGGTGCCGGTGACTCTTTTGCCTTGCTTGAGACCTTCTTCAATAAATAACATGCAGTCATATGATATCTCTACTGCAAGCAGTCCGTCTTCTTGAGTGTTTTCAGGGCACGCTCAGAGGTATGATCTCAACGGCCACTAGTAGCACACCTTTCGTTCGGAGCGGTTGTGATATGTTGTTACTCTACCAGTAATAAGAAGGAGGATATGCACGTATCAAGGCTGTGTTCACTACACACAGCCAGACTTACCAGTCCTAATAACACCAACCTGTATCAGTGTGTCAGCATACACCAGTGCTACTATCTTGGTAGACGGATTGACCATCTTTAGCTTGGGTATGTTCTCGACTGACTGCCTACAGAATCGTGATATGTTCCTGCGCATGGTGTTCGTTTGAACAGCTACGCTGACGTTGTCTCCACAGATTTGGAGTTGTCTCTGGTTGCCTGACTCCTTTACCCCGCAAATTCAACTTGCAGCTCGACGGAATCCCTATCGGACTGGTCTCCGAGTCCCCGACCGTGATCGCAATTTTGCATCTGGGATGCAGTTGTGGATCTGCTTCTCACAATCCAGGACTTCAACAATACAGTGGGAATCGTCATCGATATTGGGCAAGATTCGATTGAGGAATAGGTGCAGGACTTACAGATACACACACATCATATTGTGCATTGCCGCTGTTAAAGGGGCATGTTACGCGTTGGGTCAAGTTCCAAAGTCTGGACTCTGATGTCATGGTCCCCAAAAAGATAGTGACGGTGCACGAGGCGGAAAACAACGAACGCACAACAATTTTCCTTGCCACAACAATCAGGTACGGCTCTGTCCCGCGAGTCCACATTCCCCTGCATTGGCGCAGTCCTTGTTCTTGCGATATTACCCTGACAGGCAAGTCGCGTAGACAAGTGTCGAATACGGCGTGTGTTCCACGGTTCATTGTGTCGCAATTTGCCTGCCGTGCAAGCCTCTTCCGCCTCAGAACCGTGGTTGATCGTTGCGCAACGGCTGTACAATGGCCTATGTTGCCACTTTTTGCGGAGTGGCAACGCGACTGACACAACGCTTTGTCCCGGTAAAATAGCGGTGCTAGAAAGAGCTAGTGGAAGGTGAAAAGAAGTCATGACGGAGATATATAGAATGGCACACGAGTCATGATTGTAGTCGTCTTCTCGAAGAGTTCGGCACGCCTTTCCCCCCAGAATATTTCTTGACTTGACTATAGACATCCTATGGGCCTTCAGATAGTCGCAACTTTTGGACTCGATGCATTCTTCAGCTTTTCCAGCCGATTCGCAGTGATTTGGTACACATCCGGAAGGCCGACCGCATTCCAGGACTTGCCACTCATTAGTTTCACAAGGCCGGGAGCTGCAGTAAAAATACGTGCCATTCCACTGTCCAATTGTTAGCCCCAATGAGTATACTACTTGTCGTTGGTTAACTCACTGTCCGTGATGTCCAGCACATATCCACTGGCCAGGCTTGCCGGGTAGCTCCCCTACAAAAGGAACACCATCGGCACTCAAGCCTATGATTCCACTCCAGCTATGCTGGATGCCCTCTCCTGACCCATACTCATTTTGACTCCACCCTTCAAAGCTTTCATTGATAAAGCTCTTGACACATTGAGTTACGCCTTCGGCGTTTGCGAGCCCGTCGTTGATGCAATTTTCGGGATGCTCCTCGACCCAGTCGTCAAGCGCTTGCTGCCCAGGATTGGAACCGCCAAACATGACATTGCCATCGGCAGTACATCGAGGGTTGATACTGAAGAGAGCACCTTCTGGGAGCAAGACACCGTACGAGTTGCGTATGGCTTTGGAGCCACTGACTGCTTGCGGAGGTACTACTCTTGTGCAAATGTGCGGTTTTGGTGTAATAATGCCTTTTAGGACGGGCTCAAGAGCTGCACTGTATGCATTGGTGGCGTGTACGACGTTATCGCACGCGATGTCACCACGATCAGTGCGAACAATCCATCTCCTTTGACCTTCAGTGGCAGTCGAAACAGATCTTGCCACTGTGTGCGTTTGCAGGTTGGCTCCTTTCTTCAAATTGTTGCGCATGACATGAGCTGTCAGCTTCCAAGGCTGCAAAGTCGACGCCTGCCATGCATAGCAAGCCTTTGCATTCTTGATTCTCGAGATTCGCTCCGCATTGGCGGGATCGTGTGTGACCTCGATATGATCCACTTTTCCACCAGCTTCTTTGTACCTTTCGAATACCTCTTTTGCCAGTTTTGCAACTTCTTCGTCAACTGGTACGTCCAGTGTGTAACCAACCCAGAGATCGCAGTCTACATCATGTTCTCGAATATAGCTGACAAGCGCATTCCAAGTATCTGCTTCGTTGTTCAAGATCTTGATGGCCTGCTCTTTACCATACACCTTCTCGAACTTGCCAAACCCTCGCCATTGATCAGGCTTACAATGACCGGCGTTTCGTCCTGTTGCTCCTGAGCAAAATTCTCGTGCTTCCAGTATAATCACGTTCTTGTTAGGCCATATGCTGAGATGCTCTTTGGCAGCAAGTGTACCTGTGATGCCAGATCCAATGATTACGGTGTCGGCGTCGTCTCTTAAGTCCTCTGTTGTTCGATGGTCCAACAGTGGATCACATCGCACTTGCTGTAGCCAGTAGGAGAGTGACTGTCCGCCTTGCTTGGGAAAACCTGTTCTCGGCTGATTTGTTGGAGGCGAAGCGTATTCCTCAACATTGAGAGCGGCCGAGGAATCAGTCAGCGTGATGCTACTGGCGCCTCCAACCTCGGAGCCAGCGTCATCTACTTGTTTCATCGTGGGTCCTGCTTGGAAAGTTCAGTGTAAGAAATGCCGAGAAGCCTTCGTGGTAAGTCACATCTCATAGTGGGTCGCAGTTGCGTGCGTGGAGATAAGCCCAGTTTCGGGAATAAGCCAGGGTTCAGCAGCAATTCTCTACATAGATACTCTACCGAACCTCGCGCCATAGTACAAGCACTTCATTTAACACATGGGTTTAGAGCGTACAAATACCAAGGTCACACTTGGCTCAACAATGCCTACGGACGACATTGAATTGATCGTGTTCCCCCACTTTAGAAGAGATGCGGGGAGAAGACCGGGCCGAAACTACGCCTAGACGGACATTCTTCCTCCGTCAATACCTTCCCTCTAGGCTTTAGATGTTGTACAACTTCATAAACTGAGGTCTTTAAAGAAGCCCGTGACCTCATTTGCAGAAACAGCATTGGCATTGTGCCTTTAAACACCGGTCTTCTCTACACACTGCCTAAAAGCTTTCCCCGCAATGTCTACACTTGAGTCCAACATCAGACGGGCCCTCGACGTACTTCTGCCGAAGATTAAGAAACAACGCGAAAGCTCCTCAAAACCAATCGTACTTGGTATCACAGGGCTGCAAGGGTCCGGAAAGTCAACGTGGGCTTCTAAGATAGTGGAAATCCTTACGTCTGAACATCAACTGTACACTATCACTGTGTCTCTGGACGACTTCTACAAGACTCATGACGACCTAGTACAACAAAGGAATCAAGATCCGGATAATAAACTCTACCGTGTGCGAGGTCAGCCAGGAACACATGACGAGCAATTAGCTGCGCAGTTTTTCAAGCACCTGGACGTGTACAGTGGGGATGGCGAGCTTAAGATCCCGAGTTTCGACAAGAGCCAATTCAACGGCGAAGGCGACCGAGCGCCTGATTCAGAATGGCATTCGGTCTCGCGGAAGCCTGATGTCGTGGTCTTCGAAGGCTGGTGCGTTGGCTTCCAGCCTCTTCCAGCTTCTGCGGTTGAGGAGAAGCATTTAGTGGCCCTTGCAGGAAAGCTGCCCATCAACACTCCTGCGCAACACCAGCTATCACATCTATTGGAGGTGAACGACAATCTAAAGAGATATTGCGATGCATTTATGGGTCCTCAGCACTTCGATTTCTTCGTCCACATAGACACTAGCGATCTGTACAACGTGTATGTCTGGCGTCTGGAGCAAGAGCACAAGATGATTGCAGCAAGAGGCTCAGGGATGTCGGATGATCAGGTCAAGGCTTTCATCGACGGGTACATGCCGAGCTACGAGATTTATCTGGACACTCTGAGGCAAGGTCTTTTCAGAGACCAGGGCCGAATGGTCAGAGTCGTTCTTGATAGGCAAAGGAATGTAGAGAAAGTAGAAGCGCTGTAAGGCTGAGCATTATTCAAGGACCATAAGGCAAGCATGCCTATTTTACTTGCATCAAACCACTGATAATGCAGACATTTACCATCAACGATATCTTCTTTCTACAAGTTGGCTGAGTAATCGTTCAGATGATAGTCTTGGGTAGCTTGCTCCACTTGTACTTCTGGTAAATGCAGGAACCCGCATGACGATTGACACTTCGCTTTCACCTTCCAATTTCACAATTTTAGAATTTGCAACCCTGAGAAAATCAAGATGAGACAGAACGCATAGGAATGGTTTTCACTGGCTTCCTATACGCTATGCAGCGTGTCCGAGGCAGCTTTAACTCGTGATGGCGTTCACCACCGGCCACTGAAACAATTAATCTATCAAGGACGACAAGATCAACCATATTCGAGCTTGAAATTACCTCCAAAAATACCAAGTACTTCATAAATGGCTCTTTCTCGTACATTCAACACCGAAATTGCTGCGAAATACGCTATTGCAGCATCTAAAGGCTTCAGCTACTACCTGCCCAAGTCAGCACAACAACATCTCCGAGAACTCCTCGAGCAGCTTCCATCCACAACACGCGCCATATACAATGAACACTATCGCGATCTTATGTGCGCGAAGGCATGTGCACCAGAGTCCGCAGTGGCTATAGCAAGATTCGTCGACGCCTTCCCGGTAATCGCGGGGAAGCACAATGCTTTCGCTAGGGAGATAAACAAGGAGATTGACAGCAACGAGCATGAGGGCTACGAGCCGGTGAAGTTTCCGGAAGTAGATGAGTCTGGCGTTGATATTGGGAAGGGAGAAGTGATGACTAGCAGGAGCAAGAAGCGCAAGCGGGCTCCTGCCAAAATTACAACGTCGCCTTTCTGGAAAGCTGCGCCCAACAAAAAGGCGAAGACTGAGCAATATGCACAGCCAGATTTGACTCTTAATTCGGCTATCACGGCACCACACTCACCTTCGCCCACCTCGGTTCCTAACCAAGACTTGCTACCTTCACCTCATCCTTCACCCGACCATACCGGGTATACATTCAACAATACATCGCAATCCAATGTACTCGACCAACTCCATCCCACGCTAGATTCTGATAAAGTGATTGATGTTGAAATAGGTGCATCATCAGATTGTGGGCACTTCGGGCGGCAATCAGGGAATAGCTCTTCGCCGTCAGATGCACCACCCAGCGAGAGTTTACATGGCAAAAGCGAAGCCATCTATAAGCTTCCAACGCACAACGGGGATATTCATAACCATCAACGTTCTGGGAATGCTGGCCATCATACAGTATCTGGCGAGGAGGAGACTAGAGACAGCGACACGCATGACGCAGTGATGCAAAGCCCAGGATGGTCGACGATTGAGGACGGCTTCGACAATGAGTTTGTCTTCGAGCCTGACCATGGTTTGCTCTCAGAGGATCAACGTTGGAAAGATGGCCTGAAAGCTATTGAAGACTTCCAGTGGGATGGGAAGGGTTCGCGGCGGGAATCTGGCCGAGATCTGCTGAGTTGTCATGGTGAGAGTGTTGGAAGGTTTGCTGGCTTGTTTAAAGGCACCTATTGGGATGATGTAGGGACGGAAGACCTCTTTTCAGGACTTGACCAGGCTTCATCTATCTCAGACGACGAGCACGTCGTCGATGCTGAATAGGTGCGAGTATGCATGTATCTTGAACACAATGAACTAGTCTTTTGCCGCCATGTCAATGAATATACCGCGCCTTCCATCTGAGCAACTTTGTGGTCATTTTTCGCGACGCAATGAGGCCAGAATGTTAGATCAGAGCTGAGGGCGGACGACAGCTCAAAAACAGCGGAGGCGTTGTACTTCTATTTGAGCTATGTCAAGATGCAAGGCACGGAAGCACTCAAGGATGGAAGTTAGAGTGGTAAGAACTGCAATGCCTGTTCGTGCAATGCGCCATTTATACAGATGTCACATGGTTTACATATCTACACAAAATCAAATACGTCGCCGCGGTCAGCGATCATCTTCCCAACTCTCTTGGTGCCTACGATTCTTTCGAGTTCCAGCCTTTCCCACTTGCTGAACGCTACGCGGACACTGGCCTCCTGCCTGCTGATTTCTCCCCGCTCTACACTCTTGCCGATGAAGCCGAGCACCTCATCGTAGAACTTGGGGTTCTCGGGCACACCGTAGAACACGACGCGCTTGACACCGCGAATCTGGTAACGGTGGAAATGGTGCGCGCGCCCTGTGTAGAGGAGCAGCGAGTGCTTGCCGCTCATGAAGTGGGAGCGCGCTTTGCGGACGTCTGTCGGGTCGGTGTATTCCTGGATCAGGCCGTAGCTGAAGTCCGAGTCGACGAGGGAATTGCGGACGCGGACAAAGTCGAGATAGGAAGGGATGAAGACGAGTACGCCAACACCGCCTGTTGGGGGCTTGGGGAGACGGCTGATGGAGGGCAGGATCGAGGAGTGGAAGTACTTGAAGCGGGCGTCGGGGTCTGTGAGGTGGGAGGGCGAGTCGAAGCGCAGGAACGTCTGCTTGATCCCATAAGAAAGTGACTCGATGAGGCCGGCTGTGTAGTCTGGGGTATATCGCAGGCGGCCGGCGACATTACGCATGTGTTTGTAGTAGAGGGAGTTGATCTTGGGGGTAAGGAAGGCAGAGAGGATGATTGTTTGGCGCAGGTTGGGAGCGTGGCCATCGAGGTACCACGAGCGGACGCGAGAGAAGTCACAGCCGTGGGCATCTTTGGGTTGAAGGTTTAGATGATCAAAGACGAACTCTGCGTGTTCGAAATTCTGCATGAGGGTTGCATCGGCTTGGTCCATGATCACCATCTCGATGGACGAAAGGAAGTCGTGATCTCCTCGCTTTTTCTTGTCGCCGGTCTCGATGGCTCGTCGCAGGCCTAGTGCTGAGGCGAATATAATGTCTGAGTTGTAAAAGGTCGAGTACAGCTTCAGAGTCTTGCGCGTCAACTTGACACCAACACGGAACTCGTTCTCATCATTTCCTTCGAAGAGCTCTCTGAAGTCTTCTGGCTTGTCGTTGGAGAACTTGTCTTCTGGCTGTGAGAAGCTGTCGAGGAATCTCTTCTTGTTTTCTTGCTGCTCGAAGGTATGCAGCTTAGTGATCGAGTCCAGTACGCGTACGCAAGCTTGCTTTGTCTCAAGGAGGAACAGGATCTTTGGTCTTGTAAAACCTTGATCGCGATACTCGACGTCCTCGTTCTCTTTCGCTGCAGCCAGTTTCGCGTTGTTCTTTAGCACGCGGTCTCGTGTCATGAGGATGTGGTTGAGCGCATGCAGGCAGGTGAGGTCCCGGAGGCGACCTGCATTCTGCACCGTTCGTGCGCCAAACAGCAAGTCCTGGTAGCTAAACAGAGACGATGCAATTGTCTGCTCTAGATCGTTGAAGTCGCCAATTTCCTTCTGCGCATTCTCGACCAGTTTTGACTTCAGACCAATGTTGCGTGTGTTCTTGAACCTGGGCCTTTCCAGCGCCTTCTCGTCAGTGCTGGGGACCTGTAAGACGCCTCTTCCAGTATCGGTGTGGCTCGCTTTTTGAGCTTTCCATGGATTGGCAGCCTTTGCTGGGCCTGCTTCTAGCTTCTTCGTCGCCCACTCATTTTCTGCTATCCTCTTCAGTCGTTTTGTGAGTTCGTCCTCGTCCGGGCTGCCGAAATGCTTGTCGAAGAAGGGGTTGTTCGCCTCGTTGTCGAGTGATGTGTCTTCCACGTCTTCAACGTCGTCTGCCTCTTCCTGATCTTCGGCTTCATCGTCGTCAACTGGTCCATCGCCCTCTTCGTCGACGGACTCGTCCTGAGCGTCGTCTGCAGCCGACCTCAGATCAGACTGCTTTGCACGCTTCTTGAGGCCCTTTTGGCCAGCGGACAGATCCTCTTCGCTCTGCGCCTTGCGCTTCTTACTTGACCGGTCTTGGGGTTGTGTGGAGGCGAGGGACTGCAGCAGGGCGGAGTAGGCGTTCGATATGGGCTCGGCCTCTTCTTCTTCTTCTTGTCCCTCGTCTTCTGACTCGTCAGACGGTTCTGATTCTGTGTCTTCTGGTTCGGGCGATTGTATCCTCTCGGGCTCTCTGCTCCATGTCAGCGGCTGCTTTGCGCGTCGTCCAGCTCGTTGCCGTACTCACGCCTCGCCATCTGGGCTCCTTAGTCGCGCACCGCCGTAACCACCACGGCCCCGGCCATCGCCCCGTCCTCGTCCTCTTGCGCCGCCTCGTCCTCTGCTGTCGCCTCTGCCGCCGCCTCTGCCGCCGCCTCTGCCGCCGCCTCTACTGCCCCCCCTGCCCCCTCTGCTGGCCCCTCTGGCACCTCCTCTGGCGCCACCACGAGCACCGCCGCGCGCTCTCGAGAAGGCCATGGTGCTGTGTCCGGTCGTTCTGCCTCCTCTTGCTCTCTACAGCGCCGTCCAGAGTGCGGTGCAGCTGAGGTGGAGTATGCGAGCCGTGTGTGGTCTGGATGGAGGCCGTGCAAGGCTGGAAATCGGCAGGGCCCGTCTGCGTTCCCAAGTGGTGACGGGCATGCAAGTCGCGCCTCCAGAAAATAAATATTAGCGTCCGTGCTAGCGAGACAGCCGCACCTGGCAGGAACAATACAATTTCTGCCCCACCACCTTCACGACCTCAACGCCCCCGACGGCCTCGCACTCTCCACGGCACCGCCAGCGCAGACTACCGCCAACATGTCCGAGACCGACTCCTTCCTCCACCTCGCGCGCCCGCTCGGCCCAGCCCCCATCGGCGCTCAGCCCTCGACGGCCCCGCTGAACGTGGTCATCCAGCCCCAGGTGCGCGCAACACCCAGACCCTGCCTGTGCCATGCGCTGATAACGTGACCAGGCCATCTTCTCCGTCCTCGACCACTCGCTGCGCCGCCCCGCCGACCAGGAGCGCGTCATCGGCACGCTGCTTGGAACCCGCAGCGAGGACGGCACCGAGATCGAGATCCGCAACTGCTATGCCGTCCCCCACACCGAGACGGCCGAGCAGGTCGAGGTCGACATGGACTACCAGAAGCAGATGCTCGCCCTGCACCTGCGCGCCAACCCGCGCGAGGTCCTCGTCGGCTGGTACGCCACCAGCAGCGACCTCAACACCTTCTCCGCCCTCATCCAGAACTTCTACAGCCAGCAGGGCGACGGCACATGGCCCCACCCCGCCGTCCACCTGACCGTGTCCACCGAGCCCGGCAAGGAGATCGAGTCGCGGACGTACATCTCCGCCCCCATTGGTGTCACGGCCGAGCGCGCCGCCGACTCCTGCCTGTTCATCCCCGTCCCCCACGAGATCAAGTACGGCGAGGCCGAGAAGTCGGGCCTGGAGCTCATCTCTGCCGCCAAGAACCGCGAGGACAGGACACAGGAGATTGCGACCGACCTCGACCAGCTCGAGACGGCCATCACCCACGTCCTCGACATGCTCGAGCGTGTCTCCAACTACGTCAACAACGTCCTCGACGAGGAGGCCGAGCCCTCCTCTGCCCTGGGCCAGTTCTTGATGAACGCCCTCAGCCTGGCACCCAAGGTCGACGCCGCCGACATTGAGCGCGACTTGTACGTCTGTCCTGCCTTTCTCACACAACATGGTGCTAACACATGGCAGCAACGCACACATCCAAGACGTCCTCGTCGTCTCCTACCTCGCCAACACCATCCGCACCCAGATCGACCTGTCGAACCGTCTCGCGACCGCGGCGCTGACTCTCGGTGGCGGCGATGCTCTTGCCGGCGACAACCAGAAGGAGGGAGGTGACAGGAAACAGGGCGGCAGGGGCGGCAACAAGGGTAGGCAGCAGAGGCAACAGGAGGCCTGAACATGATTTATGATGCATTCTTAAGAGCTTGGGTTTGGCGTTTTGGCTAACGTGCGAGTGTAGTGTTGCTCAAACACGTTAGAAGCGGCAACACCGACACTCCAAGCACGGTGGAAAAGGACGAGGAGAAGCATGAAGCGCCGAACGAGGGCGCGAGCGTAGGCGTGGGGATGCTGCATGACCGTGTCGAATAGGGAAGCGAGCTGTTCGCTCGCAAAAAGCACGCATTGCCTGGAGTAGTCTGAGGCCGTGTATGATTATCGCAGGCCTGTGGCGCATGAGCAAGCATTTGAGCGCAAAAGCTCAACAATGAAACATCATTCAACCTTCAATCGCCATCTTCTGCCGTTTCAATGATACGACGGAGCGTCAATCGAGCCATACCATCTACAAACAGACGAAGGGATGCTCAAGTCCCGAGACGTGTATGTATACAAGCCGGGCTATCTAGCGACCGCTTCCATGCATTGTGCACGCTAAGTAAATAGAAGTCCAAAGTCTATCATCCCCAATGCTTACAGGGCAATGCATGTTGGCGTCTGCGTTGTGCAAGTTCATTACAGTTGATAAATTTGTATTGGTTTTGCGCCGTGTGATGCGCATGTATGATGCGGTTGGTATTGAAGATCGATAAACGCCGTCGCTATGCTGTTGTTTCCTGCTGTCCGTCTTCCATGGTGTGAAGGGTGCGAGTTTGTTTCATAAACGGCGTATCCGTTGTGAATCGTTGTGCGTAGTTGCCGTGCCGTTGTGGGCGCAGCTTTTGAGATTTCGGCATCTTAATCATCTGTAAGCAGCACTTGGATGAGTAGATGTCCGGTGGAGGCACCGATTTCCGGATAGAGTCGAGTTTGCGATCGCAGCTCACTATCCGTCCCACTAAGCCTTCAAGAGTCGTCAAGAAAAGAGCCGAGTCCATCCTTTGTCCAAATGTATCACGCCGTGCCGTGCCTAGACTACACTTTCATCGTCGGCAAACTTCTCCTTCTTGACTTTGTCTTTCTTTTTCTTCTTCTTTTTCCGATCCCCCTCGTCGTCCCCAGCCCCGCTCTTCCCCTTCTTCGCAGCCGGCTCTTCATCCTCCTTAGCATCGCCCTTTTGCAGCACCGCGCCCTCATCCGTGTCAAACGCCTTCCGCTTCCGCTTGAGCTCCTTGTCCGTCTCCAGCATCTCGCTCACCCTGCCCAGCTTGCCCGTATCCCGTCGCAGCATGAATTTGAAGTCATCGAGCTTGATCTTGGCGCGTCTGGCGTGGTGTGCGACGGCCGCGGCTTCGTGGCAGGTTTCGATTATGTAGTCTGTCACGATTTCGTCCAGTACGCGCACGGTTTCAGGCAATGGATAGTCGTTGTCGCCGAAGGCGAGGAGGAAGGCTTCTACTTTGGGACGGTCAAAAAGGGTCCGTTGTTTCTTGAGGTGCGGTGGAGGGGGCACGCGGGGGAGGGTTGGCGCTGGCATGGTGGTTGTGCGCAGGCTCGAGGTGGTGAAGTATGGGGAACAGCGGTGGACTCCCAACACATAGTGAGGTGAATAGAAGTGATTTTGGGAAGAAGCGTTTGCAAATAAAGCCAAAGAAGGCAGGGAAGGCGCAGCTCAAGAGGGGAAGTGCAAGGTGAAGTCACTTACAGTCCTGTGTGGGAAATTGCTGGCCCTTTTGGCGCAATCGCATGCGTACCTCCGTCATGGTGTATGTGTATGCGAGACTTGGCTGTCTTTACTGTGTGCTCAAGTCCTCCAGACGTGGTTTTTACCTCTACGAAAGGTAAGGGTTGTGCGCGCTTGTTGCGCCGCAGCTGTGGTTCTGGTCGCTTCTGGTCGCTGGTGTTTGCTTGCGCCTCTCTTTGCAGGTATTGTCAATAGCCCGGTATGAATAGCAATGCGCGGATGTGTCCCGCCGTACAAAACGTTCTACGCAGATCTGTTAAAGTATAGTGTTTGCGCGCAAGAACGCGGTCGTGAGCAATGACGGTCATGCATGCACGCACAGGCCAGACACCTCGGCGCATGTTCTCCCCGCCAGACATTCACTCCGGCGACGACAACTGTTCACTTGACACTACAGGCGCCGATACGAGTCGCAATATCCTGATTTCCCTGTAGAAGTACCGCAGTATTGTTTCTACCATCACCCCTCGAGATACTCTGTCACAATGGTATTACTCTTTCCCTCGTCCTACTCCCAGGCAATGAGCTAATGTACACCTAGACAGCGCTCTTCAACTTCCAATCCCTCCTCCTCGTAATCCTGCTCACAATATGCACCGCCACTTATGCGCACTACGTATTCCCCGGCATCATCGACCGCAACAAGGAGAACTACTTTGTCAGCCCTATATGGAAGGCCGCAAGGGTGGGTGAGAGGCTGAGTCCGTATGTCAGTCTGGCATGCGTGGTCATGGCGGTAAGTTCTGCGTTGCTTTGTGCAAAGAGGCCCCTAGTGCAGTGCAAGGGTTAGCACTGCAAAGGGAGTGTGTCTGGGATATGGCAGGGCGTGCTGCGAAGGACGTTGAAGGGCTGTGCTACATTGCAAATGCTGGCTCGGGACAAAGGTGATGATGCTGACATCTCGCAGGCACTTACATTCATGGGATGAGCGATCATGAGGACATGGGATCAACGGATGAGAATCATGCATGAGCTACCAGATGGTCGGTAAGGGCAGGCGCGGCACATTGGTAACAAGTTCTTGTAAAGATGAGAGAACTTGAGCTGTGACACGCAAATAATGTGGCTATGGCCCAGTCAGTGACATGAGAAAGTCACCGGCCGGTTATGCAGCTCAACGTATGCCTGCAGTAGAATAACATACGAAGGCACAACATCACTCATAGCCGAAGAATGTAATAGATACAATCATGTTGAGTATTTGCGTCATCGCTAGCATTAAAGATGTGATATATACAAAAACGAGGACGCGCGCTTGCTGAATTTTGTTGCTGACCTTTTCAGATCAGACGTTGTTGGTACAAAAAAAGTGTACCGGCACCTTTCCAAATGAAGGCATTCCTCTAACGAGACATAGACCTATCCTATACCGATTCATACAAGTGATGATAATACACAGACGTGATCCAGCGCCTAGAGAACACCTTTCCTTTCGTTCAGGCGCACGTAAGAGTTGAGAGGTTTTCTGACATGGATTTTGGAGAATCATCGAGCCGGGGTATCGATGAAGAAAAACAGAGCAAGAGGAAAAGCAGACGAGCGCAAGCTGTTGAAAAGCTCGAGGGCATCTGCTGACAAACTGCCAACTAAAGGTTGGTATCATGTGTAATCGCCGACAACTGTCGACGGTGAGAAAATGGCGTAAATTCTAAAGGCAAGAAAAGCGAGAAGGGAAGACGTAACTAAGAACCATAAACATCAATCATCTCTGAAAGCGGCAGGGAGCCCGACTTAACCCGCTCGCTGCCTAATGCTTATGGCTCATCTCTCCCTTGTCGCAGCAGCTGTCCAGCCCATGGCGAGAGCTTGCGCGCTCGTGCGAGCCTTCCACGTCGCTCGCATCTTCAACGACAACATCGTCGTGAAGCATAAAGTCAGGCTGGCTGTGCGCATCATCTTCATCATCGTCATCGTCATCGTGGTCACTTACCAGACCCGGGTTGGAGTCAACGGTGTGAGGGCTAAGGTCCAATGGCGAGTCTGGCATGTGCTCGTCACATTCTGACTTGACCGGCGATGGCAACGAAAACGGAAGTCGAGCATGACTGGCTTGGTTCCCCTTCCTACTGCCCGGTCGCGCCAAGGGAGCCTTGCTTGCAGGCGCTTTGTTGGGGGCGCTAACGGGAAGACGCGCTAGCTGAGGCGGGTTGGCATTGACTGGGGTCGGAGCTGCAGTGGTGTCCGCGAGATCGTCATCTGAGTGCTCCATCGCGTCAAGGTCAACCTTAGATCGAGCAGTGGTGACAAGCTCCTTGAGGTTGCCCTCAAAACCGCGCTTTTGAGCCAAAGCACTCAGATGCGGCGTTGATTGCGAGCCAGTGAAATTGACTGAAACAGGCTTCGACTCCTCTCGTGGTGCGGCGTTGAAATCACGGTGAACATCCTTAGCCTGTGCAGTCAAAGTGGGCTGCGCCGCAAGAGGGTTCACAATACCAGGCGTAGCGGGCATAGAAAACGACACTGCAGGTGCGGAGGCCGGTGTGCTGACTGGCTCAGTAGCCGTGACCGGTTGGCCAGCCTCGTTGATGTCCACCGGAACACCGCAGGCGATGGCTGCCTGATCGTGGCTCTTGAACACAAGGCTGTGCTTGATGCGGCAGTGATTGAGGAAACCTTGCGTGTTCGAGAAATTGCTGTGGCCGCACTGAGCGCAGTAAAGGCGTACCCACTGACCGTCGGTGGATCGCTTGTGCAGTAGAGGGTCAATCTTTGGAGCTGGTGCTGGATTTTCACCGAGCGGCGGGAGCTTCAACATTCCAGTCGAAGTTCGTGACGTGCGGCCCCTGTTTGCATGACCGTAGTCACCAAAACTGCCGCGCGTCGTCCTGCCCTCACCAAATCCAAAGTAACTTTGTTGCTGAGCGAGCGCACGTTCAGATACAGGGTCAAACTGCATGTCCGAGATCAACCACTTGGCGTAATGACGAGTGTATGGACCATCGGTGACTCCCCACGGTGCGGCGTACTGAGGCTCTGTGTAGCCGGTAGGCGGCTGCAGAGCAGCTCCAACACCACGGCTGAGTGCGTCAGAGAGACCCTCAGTGCCTGGGAACGGAATCATCGAACAACGCCTTAGCTGCTCTAGGGAAACCTGACATTTGGCCAACTCTTGCTCAATCAGACGAAGTTCGTTATGCTTCAAGAGAATCTCGTAGCTGATTTGCGCCTCGATCGCTTGTTGAACAGCGGTCAAATTTGATGTCGTCGAAGTCTCAGGGGTGTTGACGGGTTCAGATTTTACATTGACTTTCTGCGGTTTCGAAGTCTTGGGCTTCAGCACACTGTCCTTCCTCGGCTGTGCCCGTGGTCGCGAATCCAGCGTTGCCTGAGATAGACCCTGCGCATCTTTTGGGTGCGAGGATTCTGTTGCCACACCACTCGTACCAAGGTTCGCCACCACAGGCTTCACCTCGCCTTGCGCATCCTTCCACTTCTTCACTGCGTGCGCATGCTGTGTTGATGCCGGCTCGGGACTGTCAGTCGCCTTGCGCTTAATCTGGTTCATATTGAAAGTTGGCATTTCAACGACCGGCATCTGTCTTGACTTGTGCAGCGTAGCCTTTTCCATGATCCTGTCGCCGGGCGACTCCGTACTCCATGGGAGGCGAAACATGGACTGCATTGAGAGTGAAGAAGTGGAAGCCTAGAAACAACAACGCTCATCTGTCGCGGCGATCGTCAGGCGCATTCAAGTCCAAAAAGCAGTCACGCCGTTGAACGTCGTGGCAAGCGCAACAGTGAAGTGCGCAGTGTCGAAAGAGAAAGTGTTGAAAATCGCGCGATATTAGAAGGTGTACTGGGTATCAAGAAGGGGTGGTGAGAGAGTGCAAGAAGTGGAACAACAGGCAGCTAAGCTGTTGTGGTGACGTGGTGCTAGAGCGAAGATCGGCCGATGAATAGGAAAATCAACACTGAGGAATCCGAATACTGGGCGAGCAGATCGCGGTCCAGGAGAGACGGGCGTGCAGCAACTTTGCAGCGCTACAAAAAGCCGTGTAGAGATGTGGTGGTGGGAGGGGAGGGTGGTGAGGGGAGATGGTGTTTGTGTTGGTTGCGACCAAAAGCTGAGAAGTTGCGAAGTTGGGGGGCTGCTCTTGCTATGGAGAGCAGCACGCTTATTGAGGCGCTAGTCCCGATATGCTCCGCTAACGCATCCACTAACACCCCCTGATCGGTTGCGATTGGCTTCGTGTCATACATTTCCTACCGTGGAATGCCGCTTGGCTGTTGGCAAAGCAATACATCATGAGCAAATTTCGCAGGCTTTCTTACTCGTTTGCCCGTGAGGCCGAGTGGCCTGCAGTGCTTGCGATGCGCGTGAAGATGTGCGCGCCCTCGCAGCAACCGCCCGCCGCCAGTGAGTCGTGCGAAGGTTTGCGTAGTGAATGGGCATACATCATTGTGGGCCTCTTGGCTCTGGGGCGCATCACTAAGTTTGGCTGACTTGTCCAACGTTTGCTGGCAGCAACTGTCTCAGTAATGCGTCTCGCATGGACTCCACGGTGCCCTGACCTCACTGGCGCAGCCACATCCCTCCAGGCGAGTACACGTCTCAAACGCTCTGCGCACCTCGCAATCAACTTTGGCGGGGTGGGCCGCGTCGTCGCCGTGGGATAGGATCCCGCCCAAGTCTGTCAAGATGATCGAACGGCCAAGCGCCACTTGCGTTCTACTGCCTTCTGGCTGCGCTGCCGGCTCCACATGCTATCAGCCACGCTGAAACGACTCAACACCATGATGCGCTGTCTCGTGGCCATAGAAAAGGATCGACCTTGCCGTTATGCGGGGCACTACTATGTGCATGCAGGGCTGGAATGGTCGCCAAAGCTACTTCAGTCAGTCGGTGAGCGTGAAGCTGTCCACCGCCACGCAAAATGCGAGCCTCAAGGCGTGCTGCTCTGCGTGTCTCCGAGACTAGGCCGCGGCACACGGGTAGCTGCCCGGTATTGTCCATCGCTAGAGTCCAACCGGAATCCCGGGCTCTCCGTGATTTCGCGAAACGATAGATCGCCTCGTGTCCTCTAGAACACAAATCACAGCTTCGATGGGAGTGGAGTTTGCGATAAGATGTAATTTCGATTCCATCCTGCGAGCAAATAACAGGCACTGCAGGCCTGG
This sequence comes from Sclerotiophoma versabilis, assembly GCA_012274445.1. Classification (NCBI taxonomy): domain Eukaryota; kingdom Fungi; phylum Ascomycota; class Dothideomycetes; order Pleosporales; family Didymellaceae; genus Sclerotiophoma; species Sclerotiophoma versabilis. Next base: position 1,776,518 of record JAAROD010000093.1, read on the forward strand.
ACGCAGGTACGATTTCTATCAAAGTGGTGGTGACTAGCTCAGAGTATCCCTTGCGCAAGGTGTCCCCGTCCTTGCCTGGCCGCGATCGAGGGCGATCATGACGATGAGTACCTGAAAGGGCAGTGGATCCTGCAAAACGCGACAAGTGCACGGAAAAATATCTACAAGTTGCCCCAGAAAGTCTGGCCCAAGAACAAACATGTACAAACTGCGATGCTCCACTCTCCGCTGTGCAAACAACCTTCACCGGACATTTATGCGCTACTCACCGCTTGCGGTCTTGCACTCACAGGACATGTCCTCCCGTGTGGTGATGCTGAAGCAGGGCGGATGTTTTCGGCTTCCGGCGAACGAGCTCCATCTTTCTGTGGGGACTCGTCCAAGCTTACCCTCTCCATGCTCTGCTGCAATGTGCCGTTGCTGCGTGGTGATGTTGCCAGATCTTTGAACGGACATGATCCAGCTGCCATGGCCGCTTCCTCAATTTCACTTTCGCTCTCACTTCCATCGTGCAGTATTTTCTTTCCGTGCAGGTAGCCCTCTGGCTCGATCTCTGGAACAAGAGCATCGTCGGTGAACTCGTCGCCGTCGCGGACGTACCATTTTGCGAAAAGGTCGTTCTGGATCCAGATCACCTTTGAGAGTGACTTGACGAGTCCAATCTTGCGTTCCATCCTCATCTTGGGGTGCGATAGAATAGCTTCGGTCACGATGTCTTGGACAAACGACAGTGTGGCACCGATGTGTACGTATTCCACGTGCAATGGGTGCGATCGCCCCTGTCCGACATGCATCATACCGACCTTGTCGAGATATTCCCAAAACTCCATCTTCGAAGGATCGCTGCACAGCTTGTTCAGATATCCACGAAGGAACATCTTGCGATGCATGATCTGTGGTGAATTTTCGCTGAGGTTAGGATCGACAGGTCCTTCGTATGATGTTGATCGTGTCTCGAATGCTCGCGCGGTAATGTCATATTGCAGCAGCTTCTTGTAGACAATGTTAACAACAGCTGGTATAAGTGCTCTGATGTATTTGGCTCCAGTAACAAGGTTCTCAATGTCGCCTGCGCTAATCAGCAATAAGATCTTGTGTGCTTGTTGCAGAAGCGTACGCGAGCTGAAGTCCAGGAAGGATTGTAAGTATTGTACTCGTGTTTCCAAGTTCGTGTATAGATCCCGGCGGTCAATGTGTTGCATCGGTCGGCGCTGCAAGGGAGCCATATCGGGTGACTAAAGTTAATGCAGGTGGAGCTTTGAGACTTTTGCAGGGTGTTTCGTCGTCAACAGTTGCTGCACGTTAACAGAAATCGAGATAACGTCGATAGTGGTGTATTCAACTTTGCTGACCAGCCAAGCTCAGCGTCTTTATAACCCACGCTATCTTCCTCAGACGGCGCATCTATGGTGCGCGGAATGCAACGATGCGTGCCCAAGTGGTGTGTTGTGTCTTACGATGTGGTGGTTCGACGTCTGGTCACGCCATCTTGAGGAAAAAACCGCAAGGCTCACTACCTCACTGTATGTTACCAGGAACCGCGCATTATAGGGAACAAGGCTCGTGACAGTCCTCAGGGTGTCTTTGAATTCAATCATTCATCCTGATATCTCTTCTCAAGCGTACGCGACCTGTATTAGATGTCTATTATATTTGGCGCATAGGTGTGCAGTCCTGGCTGTGCAGTTGTGCAGCAGACTACAACTACAGATCCTTCTTCAATCCAACTTACCATACACAAGATCCTTTCACCAGGAGATGTCGCATGTATTGGTGTCATATAATATGCGGATGTGGTCATTTGAGGAGATGCTTCCTCATACTCGGTGGTGATTACATTGCAGTCAACAACGCAACGACTGCGCCCTACGCCCTTTTCATTACAAACCGGAACGAAGTTCACTGCGACGATGCTTCGAAGTCAACTTGATTGGTAAGACGTACGCTTAGATGCAGAAAGCAGAGGTGGTTGTAAAGTTGCTCGGAGCCATTGCGGAATAAACACCACCTAAACAGGTGAACATTCCGAGCTACGCACTGCAGCGCCGGATAGCGTACATAAGCGCACGCCCCTTCCCCACAGAGCAGAGTATCCCCCGCCAACGTCATTACCATTGAATTGTCAAAATTATCTAGACAACTGCTTCCGAAATTGCAGGGTGATCATCTACACTCCCAAACAGCCTCTGAACGCAACGATCACAAACAAGATGTCTGCCATCCAGAATGTCGCCATCATCGGCGGGAATGGTACTTTAGGAAAGCCAGTCCTCGAAGCACTTAAGAAATCCGAGTTCAATGTCTGGGTCATCAACCGCCAGACCTCGAAGTCTGTATACCCCAAGACACAAGTCATCACAGTACCAGACGACCTCAGCGTGGACGCCGTTGCGAAGGAACTTCAAGAGAAGGAAATCGATGCACTTGTCATCGCTATAGCCGGTAGTCATGTCGAGCAGCAAAGAAAGCTCATTGATGCTGCGTTCAAGGGAGGCGTAAAGAGGGTGATGCCTGCCGACTTCGGTAGCTGCGATTCTGCGGACGACAAGACGAATGAGATCCTGCCACTCATGAAGGGCAAGAAAGGCATTCGTGACTATTTGGTCGAACTAGAGAAGAAGGAGCGAGATAGCAGCAGGGGGAAGTTGACATGGACGAGTCTAATCAATGCACACTTCTTCGACTGGGGCCTTGGTAATGGGCTGCTGAAGTTTGATGTCAGAGGACGCAAGGCTTACCTCCTGGATGGCGGTAACATCAAGTTCTCCGCGTCAACGCTTCCTTTCATTGGTAAAGCTGTTGTCAGGGTTTTGGAGAAACCAAAAGAGACAGAGAACAAGCTACTTTATATCCACAGCCTATACGTCACACAGCTGGAGGTTCTTGCAGCGCTGGAGAAGGCGACAGGTGACAAGTTTGAGAGGATCAACCAAGACAGCGAAGCAGAGTTGAAGACAGTAAGGCCAAAAATGCTTGAGGGTGACCACGACGCGCGTGAGGAAGTCGTCGCCATCTGGGGTGTGGTAGCGGCAGATTGGAAAAAGAGGGAGGCATTCGCGAACGAGCTACTTGAACTGGAAGAGGAGGACATTGATGAGGTTGTTCAGCAGGTGGTGAAGGACTTGTAGGCTGGGCACATATTTACGCCTACACAGGTGCAGTCGTTATCGATAATCCATACATCAGCACTGTTACTACGAGAATTTTGGTGATAGAAGAAGGGCTTGCTGCCCAATCATATTGGTAACTAAGTTTAATCAATGGGTATCTTTCGTGTCATTCCAATATATTGGCTACTTCCTCAAGAAAACTTAGTGTCCATATGCAGACACCATGCTCGTTCTAGCACAGGACAGCTTCATGTGACCAGCGCTTTCATTCTATTGCAATCACAGGTCCAAGTCGAAGCGGAAGTTCCACGGTGGCCAAGCGTCGGTCACAGAGCCGTTTGCCTTCACCTTTTTGTCACCATCATCTGCACCAGGCTTTGAACGCATCCTCCAAGCCATCAGATCGTCATCCTTAGGATTGTAAGGCAGCCTCTGGCGCGTTTGCACGGTGACACCATTGTCATTCCGATTGTTGTTCTTGGACTGGGTTGTATAGCCAAACTCTTCAGCGACATCTACTCTCATTGCTAGATCGCTGAAGAGAATCGGGTTACTTGAGTATTCCTTCATTGGATTCGGGATGCACCCCTCGGTTATAATGATTTGGTCAGGCGGGTAGTGGAAGGTCCTGAGGTCCTTGGGGAAGGTCAGCCCTGGTTGTACAGGTGCACTGAAATCGAACGGCAATACCCCGTCACGAATGGCCTGCGGTTGATGCTGCTGTGGCTGCTGTAGTTGCTGTTGTTGAGTGTGAGATGGCGCATGAGGTGCTGGCCAGTCTGCAACGGCAGACGCATTTGGTCGAAGCGGCATAAGAGGAAGGATGGAGGACATACTGGAGTGTGGACGTAATGTAAGAAGAGATATACCGTCGACAAATGAGGGGGGCATTTCTGATAATTCCTCTAGTGGTGAAAGTGGAGGTGAAGGGAACATGCGTGTGTCTCCCCAGCTTTGCTGTTTGAGCGGACGAATACTCATGTCCTGGAGAAGAAAGAGAATGCCTTCATGACTGAATGTGACTTTTTCGGTGCCTTCAACGATCTGTTGCATCTGTTCGAACCACGCAGTCGTGTCTTTCTGGTTAGCGGCCGCATCTAGGACACCATCTATGCATTCTTCGTAGAACGTCCAGTGTTCACCAAGACCCCTTCGAATGTCTGCAAGCAGAGGAGTAAAGCGATCTGGCTTTTGGACCGTGAGTCTTGTGCCCATGGCGGCTTTCTTCTGACGTTGAGGTCGCATGGTGGTGGTATAGGTTGATGCGCTGAAAATGGAGGCTGCGATAAGGTAGGGCATATAGAACAGTGGTACGCAGTATTACTAGGTGAGTCTTTGGTTGACAACAAATCAGTAGTTACTAGTGTGTATATGGGTTACAATAGATGCAGTAAGTGAAGTCCTTCTCTTCGCGAGTGCCTTCAGTAGGCAAGTAGCCACATGCACTTCACCGGTGAAATTCTTCGAGACCTGTCTGGAAAGACAACAATTGTTGACATGGTAGCTATTCACATCTACGCATATCCTTCGCCGAGTTCGCGATGCATCTGTTGCCCTTCAAACTTATGAGAGATCCCATCTCTTGCTGAAAGGGTCATGCTCCGGGTCCATCCAGCGAACGTATTCTGCACTATCCGCCAAACTTTCTGCAACATCTTCTCCGTAGTTTGAGGAAACAAAAGCATAAGAGGCGTCGATACCAGCTGATATACCTGAGCTGGTAACGATGTTCCCATCTACCACCCATCTAGCCTTCGCAGCCCATTCAACATTCGGTCCTGTGCTGGTGGCCCATTTGTAAGCACGTTTGTTTGTCGTGGCACGTCTGCCGTCCAAGATACCCGCTCGCGCTAAGATTGTCGCACCTGTGCAGATAGAGAGAACAGATCTAAGCGTAGGGTACATCTTTCTCACAAAGCCAATCTCTTGTGCAACGTCACCACGCGTGCCAACGCCACCAGGCACGATCAGAACATCGATCGCTTCTTCGCTTCTTTCGCCAGTGCTGGCTGATTCTTGAATAGCGAGTTGCTCCTCCAGCGTGCGGTCAACGACTAGATTCTCAGAGAAGCGTGACAATGGGTGCGCATTCGTAGGAATGAGAGTACTCGTTGACGGGTGGTGTGTAGACACGGAGCCAGGATTTGCAGCGAGATTGGTGAGCCTCATGGGGTAGTTGTACAGCATTGCGAGCGAGTTGAACACATCGAGAGGGCCGAAGACGTCCAGTGCCTGGAAGCCAGGAAAGAGAAGGATGCCATAGTGCACGGGTCTGTCGCCTAGTGCCTCCAATAGGGGAGTATCGATGCTCCCTGCGGACGAAGTTGCCGAGATGGAGGACACGGAGATATTTGACATTGTTTCGATCGAGGCAGTTGCTCTTTCACCTCTATTCTGACCGCGGCGGGGTAGATGTACAAGTCTTCAGCCGTCAGCACCACGCCACAACTAGACTTGATGCGAGCGAAAGCGGTGAAGCGAGATTGCATCCTTCGCTTTTGAGCAGATTAAGTTGAGACGGTGGAGAATACCAAAAAGGAAGCGAGAGGCACCCCAGCTTCGAGGGAGGCTGTGCTTTCCTGCCTGGTTGGAACCCACCAAGAGCGCCCCTTGGTCTCTATGGCTTGCCAACGCATTGCTAGAAGTCCAACAAATTACCTGTGGTATTCATGTTGTTTTAAGTATTTGTTGATGCTTGTATACTGTTCGAACGTCAATGACTGGCAACAAGGCCATGTTTCTTGTGAAGTGGGAGCTGCTGAGTGGTTTGCTGCGAAGTGCGCCAGTAGATAGGCTTTCATATTGCTGAAGAGCCGGGTCTAAGCAGGCAAGGCCCCAAAATTGTTGAATGCAGTCAACTCACACCTGTTGGCAATTTATTACTCGATAAGTAGCCTGAGAGCTACAGAACGTTTTTGTTTGCCTCGTCACATATCTGAGAGTACCCGGAATTGGCAGCGGCTGCATCCGAGCTTTTTTGAGGATGGACTTGCGGGGAATTCCTAGTCAGGACTTCGAAAGCCCTCTCCTACATCAACGGCAGTAGCAATAACCAAAGCTCAGTACCGGTAAAGTATGTGAGCTGGCTTATCATTGTTGCAGAAGATAGTTGATGTAGAAGAAAGAAAGAAAAACACATTGAGAGTTGAAGTGTGCCGGGGCCAAAACACTCGCAGCCTAGGACTGATTAGGACTTCTCAACGACGGAACAGCCTGAGCGATCTCGCTTTTTGACGTGTTTTATTATTGTACTTAAGCACCAGCCTTTCATCAAAGGAGTAACACGGGCTCGTGGTTTAGTGGTATAATACTCCCTTAGCATCTCGCAGCTTCCTTGAAGCCTATCGAAATCCGACCTGGGAGTGGTCCGGGGTTCGATTCCCCGCGAGTCCATGTATTTTTTGCTGCGAGAGCAACCAAATGTGTCTTTTTGTCGTGGCTGGAAGACTTGAAATCGTGAGAAAGGCCGACGGTGTCTTTGGTGGACACTAGCCTCGTATAGCACCACTAGAACGAGAAAATAAATCATTTTGAGGCTCTTGCGCTTAGGAATTCTTGTTGCTAATCGCAGCGATATGCACACAGAGGTTGGGTGCGCTGACGGCTAATTCTCGATCGCCTCAATACTGATCGGTGAAAAATGACCTGGACACACTGTGCGATATTTGACGCCGAAAAATCACATCTCTCAGCTGTCGAAGAGCGTTTTCAATTCCGTACTGCTGTACATTTGCAACTGGGATGTACCAATATTGCCACTTCCATTAGGCACCTGCGGGGTCATCGACAAGCGAAACGCTAAACACGCGGACATGGAAGCATGGCGACTCTTCAAGTCTTCCATTGATATCCGAAGTCGATATCCGACTCTGTTGCTTTGCATAAATCGTCTGGCATTCCTTCACTGCCTCTTTTCCTGTAATGTCTCTCCTCGCGCTTCCACATGAGCTCCTTCAGCATATCGCACGCTTTTTGCCGTGCTCCTGTCTCCTCCAGTTGATCCGCGTTAATCACCAATTCTACAATGTCTGCAATGATCCACTCCTATTCAAAGACGTTGCGCAGAACACATTCTATAGAACACAAAATGCTGTCGATTGCTTGGTCGATCGATACAAGCAGCCAGGGCGTGTAAATCTAGAGCCGGAGCAGCTCGGCTGGCCAGAGGGAGAGTGCATCTTAGATGAATATCCCTTCGAAGACAAAATCCGTATGGCTCACGCTGTTGAAGACTTACTTCAGCTATCTACTCTGAAACCAGCGGCATGGTTGACCACCACCACTTCGAACATGGCTGACTGGCTTCCACATTTGTTGGCTCTACACCATCCAGCGTCCTGGTGCCTTGAACCGGACATGTTCTTGCTCCCTCATGGCCAGCTCAGCCAGTCAAACACAAGCTCATCATCTTCCTTGCTGATGAATCGTTGGCTATCACGCAGCGCCGACCAAGCAAGGGACAGAGTAGCTTCTGCGAAGCTTCAGGCAACTCACTTCACCAACTTCAGCTTCATACTTAACTACACAACACTTCAGCGGCTGGGCTCTACCAAAAAGGCAAAGGATGTTCTCGTTTTATTCATCCACCATTTTGTTCCTGATCATGACTCAACGATCATCAGCATGCAGAACATGGCGGACATTGTTATTCAGCGAATGAGCGAGCGCATCCCAGGCTATGGAACCTTCATCAGAGATTTCAATCTTACGCAGGCCTCTGCTGCGCTCAGTCTCTTGCTGATAGCTGTTGCATTTGAATATGGAAATCAAGATCTTCCTATCCCGGCCAAGATACCGTTCATGACTTTTATGGATATACCAAGTGTGTACCACAAATCGGCAGAACTCTTTACCAGCTGTCACTATAGACTTATGACAACACCTGAGTTACTGTCTGGCCGATGGCACGGCTATTACTCTGATCACCGGCCGTTTCGAAATCGTGCGGTCAACATTGATCCGCCAATGCGTGCCATACAGATGGTGGTTCAGAACCCGACCGAAGAAGCGCGAACGCGGTTGAGAATCAGTGCCGTTATCGAGCGGGAGACGAAAGGATGTGATGCCCATGGAGAATTTCGGCTCTCAGGTCGCGTTCGTGAAGATGGACTAGTCAGTGCCGCTAAACAGTATCTTGGATCTGGGCGTTCGTGGACTTGGACGGGGCGGATGACGCCTTTTGGTATCGTCGGAGTCTGGGGGCACAACTCGTTCGGTGGTTATTTCTGGATCTTCAAAGCCCAGTGGTAGAATTACGCTCCGCGGTCTATTCAGACATGCAAGTATCAGCCATGTACTGCACCCTGTGCCGCTGCAGCGAAAGTCGTCGCCATGCTGTGTAAAAAGCAAGCGTTGAAAAAGAGTGGAATACAAGGTGGCATGGGCAGTACGCAACATCCAGTCAGGAGGATGATGGGAGAGCGAGGATTCGGTCAATGCTACTCGCTTACGTCGACAATGACAAGAGCTGTTAAACGCCCAACGCCACCTTGACGAAATCCAACCCTTTGCCAGAACTGGCAGCTGCTTCTCAACGCCGTCGTAATGTATCTTCACAGAATCTGGATGGGACGTTGTCTCCTGTACAGACGAGAAGGACTAAAGTGATAACCACGAAAGTACCGCAATATCTTTGGAGTTTGAGGCCTTCTGTACGATTGTGCAACGAACTATCAAGCGGTGCGAGTCAATGGAAGCCACAACCAGGTGAAAATTGAAAGTCCAGCGCAGGACGTGCTGGCAACTTATTTTTCCACATTTAATCACCAAGACAACGTCGTACTCCCAATTGTTGCAGAAAGTAAAATGTCCTTGATTCTCTACAATTGCGGATGATCGCATGGTATGATACGAGCTGAGATAGGCGAGCTTTCGACTGCTCGACTGCTTCTGTTCATTCCCTAATGTAATGGACACAATGGTTGCTTTCAAGAGTCTGAAGACATTTCAGGGATATTCGGTCAATGACCTAATACGCTGTCAGATCTTTTCGAGGCTCTCCTTTGAATGCGGTGCATGCACAATTGTTAAGCAACCCTGCCATCAGTACTTTCAACATACGGCGCAGCAAGCTTACAGCGGGTTGAGCAACATATTCGAAGGCTCCCCACACTCTGAGCAAACAAGGCGTTCTATAGCAAAGCCGATGGAATGCGCGTTTCTTTCCAAAACATATGTTGCAACATCGCCAAGCTGGCGATATGTGCGTTTGTGGTGTGGTCTCACTGTCGCTTTTATCACCTTCGATCGCGTAATGGCACTAGTGAGTTGCATATGCCCTATTTTGGTATGGCTCCCGCTAGATTTTTCTCACCTTCGAGCACGACATCGGCCACCATGTACGAATCCAAGCTTCCAAGAGGTCTGCGCGCAGAAAATGTTTCGTAACATCTTCCTCTGTTGTAGCTCTGGGTGGCGGCACGCCATTCGCACAGACCGACAAGCTGACCTTCACACCTTTGCCAATACGATTCACGTTGTCTAGGTGTTCTTGGATCGCGTGTGCAAAGGACCCTGATCGTTTACAACACTTATAAGGTTCTTTGTGCGGCCTACGAGATGGAGTCGACTCCACTCATCTCCTCTTCATCGTCCACGATGTCGAAGCTCTTCTCTAAATATGGAGCCACCTCTGAGGCGAAGGCAGCGCCTGCCGAGGGCCAGCCCAAATCTGACCCTGATGCTCCTCCTTCGGACATCGATAATGGATCACTCTACCAGGTTCGCCAGGCAAAACGCCAAATCGGTGTCACATCAGCCGTGTAAGGTGCCTTGTAGTAACAACTGATCTATATCTCAAACTAACCATTTAAAGATTTCTTATCTTCAATAGAATGATAGGCACTGGTATCTTTGCAACTCCAAGCGCCATTTTCTCCCTATCCGGCAGTGTTGGCTTATCTCTGTTCATCTGGGTCGCTGGTATGCTCATCGCTGCCGCTGGTATGGCTGTTTACCTTGAATTTGGGACGGCTATTCCAAGAAACGGAGGTGAGAAGAATTACCTTGAATTCATCTACAGCAAACCCAAATTTCTCGCTACTGGGCTCTACACTGGCTACGTCATCCTTCTGGGTTGGGCTGGATCCAACTCCGTTGTTTTTGGAGAGTACATTCTTCACGCCGCCAACGTCGAAGTCAACCGCTGGAACCAACGTGGGATCGGTATGGCCTGCATTACCACTGCCTTCCTAATCCACGGATTGGCCTTGAAGTGGGGTTTGAGGCTCCAGAACTTGCTCGGTATCATCAAGCTGCTTATCATTCTGTTGATTGTTGTCACTGGATGGGCTGCACTTGGAGGTGCTCTTAATATTGAAAAGCCTAACAATTTTGACAACGCCTTCGCCGGCACCACCGGTAGCGCTTATGGTGTTGTTACCGCGCTATACAACGTTATCTGGAGCTACATTGGATACAGTAACGCCAACTACGCCCTCAGCGAGACCAAAAACCCTGTGCGCACCCTCAAGCTCGCTGCTCCTCTTGCTCTTGGGTCTGTCGCAATTCTGTACATGTTCGTCAACATTGCATACTTCGCCGCCGTTCCCGCCGACGAGATTATTGCCTCAAAGCGCCTTGTGGCTGCATCACTCTTCCGCAATGTTTTTGGACCAAAGGCTGAGCGTGCGCTTTCTGTCTTTGTTGCTCTGTCAGCTTTCGGAAACGTTCTCAGTGTCATCTTCTCCCAAGGTCGTCTTGTGCAAGAGTTGGGTCGCGAGGGCATCCTTCCCTGGTCCAGGTTATGGGCAAGCAACCGTCCCTTCAACGCACCTCTTGCTGGTCTATTTGAGCACTGGCTTGTCTCGGTCATCATCATGTTGGCTCCCCCACCTGGCGATGCGTATAACTTCATCCTTAAGTAAGTCTGATGCCACGACGTTCTAGCTTGCGCCTTCTAATTGATTTCAGCGTTATCTCGTATCCACTTGCTGTTGTCAACGTCTTCGTCGCTGCAGGTCTGGCCTGGCTTTATCTTCACAAGGAGCAGTACAATTGGAATCCCCCGATCAAGGCTACGCTGCCGGTCACCATCTTCTTCTTCCTTAGCAACGTCTACCTTGTCGTTGCGCCATTTGTTCCCCCTAGCGACGGCAACAGCGTCTATGAAACCTTGCCTTACTACCTTCACTGCGTTGTTGGCTTCGGCATCATTGCCGCTGGTGGTGTTTACTGGGTGATTTGGGCGGTTGTTTTGCCCAAGCTTGGAAACTATACCCTCCACCGTGAGGTTGTTGTTGATGATATTGACGGTTGGGAGAGGCATGTTTTTAGGAAGGTGCCAAACTGAGTTTGTCTACTACATGTTAGATGTTACGATACCCGTTTGTTTGGAGCAGATTAATACACCTGTTTCGTCTTTGATTAAACTTAGTATATAAGAACAGCAACGGATCAATGATTCTACCCCAAAGGATGTGGGCAAGGCGATTGGATATGATCTACGTTAAAACACTATGCTTTCCCAAATACATATCTGCTCGTATCTCTATAGCGATCGCCCCTAACAAGAGGCTCATGCCGGGTAGATAGCACTTTGTGTACTCTGAAGCAGCCCTGCGAAGCCCATGACGCCATCTAGAATGGACAAGCAGATTCGTCAGCGCCAGCGCTCTTGCAGCAACTGTGGAATTGATTGCCGTCGATTGAGCTTCCTGGAAGAGCTCCACATTATATTCCTGTAAATTGAACAATGTTGTCCTTAGTCCTGTCGCCTGCAGAAAAGGATGCTGAAATAATGTTAATGTCTAATAATGTTAGTTAAGAAGTAACGCATACCTGGTCGACTCGCAAAAAGGTTGCAGCAATGTTCAGTAGCACCGTCGTCCAGCCCTGAGGTTGTAGCAACCTGGCAGGCGCAAGCACCGTGGGAGTCTGCCATAACATTCCTACCGAACCACGTCAGATGTAATCTGCATCAAATGTGCTTAGAAACTTACGCAAGGAATGGTGCCAGGGAAGGAGCAATAGCTAGGAACTTCATGTTTGTAGTTGGATAGTGTTTGAGTGGTGTTTAGAGCGTAGATAGGATGAGTTCTGTTCTAAACTGGATTTATAAAAGAGAATTTTCTATACCTTTAATAGACATCAAGTACAATCTTTCTTGTCTTCGGTGTACTCAGCACGAGTTTCACAATCTGTAGTCTAGTAAGCACGAATTAGCAGTGTTAGTTGTAGTAAGCATGAGACTACAATTTTATTGTAATAAGCATGAGTACGAGTTGGTATTCTTTATTGCGGTTGCGATTCTTCGGGCATGCGGTACGAACGTGATGCGGACGTGGAGTAGCTCGGCATGTTTGTCCGAGTCAATCCGAATTTGGGTCATCTTAACCTGCTCTAGGGAGACGTGCTGGTTGAACACCCCTTCAGTGAGCCTAGCAGACGCAAAAGTGTTGCCTTCTTTTTTAATGATTGTATCGCGCCTGAATGTGATAGAGGCAGAATTATGCTCTCGGCTAGTCTTACGGTAGTGTTGTTGTTGTCGCTGCCTTCCAACCCCAGTCGTTCAGACTCTCGTTCGCTCACTTGCAGGGGCATGTTCTAATTTGAAGAGCATCTTTTCAAGAAGCGTCAACAGCTCAGAACAACACGACCAATGCAATTGCAAGGCACGCATAAGATTTATCGCGTTCTCAGTAGCTCAACCAAATTTGCGCTCCCGTCGCTCGCTGAGACACATCATTAGTAGGGAAGACTGCAACTCCACAGCTGCCTTTGTTCTTTGCATTTCTAACCTCCAGACGAAATAGTCATGTCTTTCAGGTAGTACCTGACGGCTTGCGCCCAATGACCGCTTAGTGGCCAAGGTGATGTATGAGATTTCGACGTGCGTTCCTGCATTGGTAGCAGTCACAGCCAGTCAACTTTGAGAGTTGAAAGTATCCGTAGAGAACCTAGATTGTCCGTCATGCAGCGACGCGGGAGTTCGTTTTGAGCTCGTCAGTCGGGCAGGGCTCTCGACTGGTGAATAGAAGAGCCAGAGCGCAACCCGAATACTCCCAAGATTCGTACTTCCGCAAAGAAACGTCTGCACTTCATAACAAAAGGGGTCAGGTAAAGTTGTACAGCCCAGTACTACGCTTCTCGATCGACGCCGGTAACCAACATGAACATCAAGAATGAGTTCGTGGTTGGGAAAGCCTGGCCCTCATCTGGGAAAGCGCCACTTGTTTCAGCCGCTAAATTTAGGCCTTGGCGCACGCGGGCCACGAAACCGCGACTCGGGTAGCTGCACTACACAACTTGTCCATACTGGAGCCACTGCAACCGCCTTGGATAGGCTGAGATGCATCGTCATTTCTACCTTGCAGCCTGAAGGGCAACTCAGCGTGGCCGATGCCTCTGCCCAAGTCCCTCCGGCGTCCCGTACGTCGCACTTCATCTTCGTCATCTGCAGGAACGTCGCAAAGAAGGAAATGTCGCATGTGCAACAATCTCGACCCTCGGGGACACACAAACACCAGTCAAGATGCTGAGACCCTTAAAGAGCCCAGAGCAAGCTTAAATTTGGTCCTCGATGCACTAGCGTTGTCGAACGCTAAATCCAGTACCAGTGGTGGATGCCGGTTTTGCATTGTTCTCGTACAAACGCTCGATGCATTCTTTGAGGGATGGCGAGGAGCTCGATGTAGAGTCAATGTAGACATAAAAGAAAAGGGTACGATCAAGTTAAGCCTTGACGGAGCGCAGTGGGCGAGCCGAATGATAGAGATATATGCAGGATCAGGTAGGCGTCGCGTACTCACCCATCGTTCATTCCCTGTATCGTAAGACCGCTGTCACTGTTACCCTCATACACTCGAACGAACCACAGTGTTATTCAAGAACAAAATGGATCGGTTAAAGGGTCTGACAGTTCCTAGCTTCGCACGCCCCATGGCCTACGCTCGGAGCAGCCCATCACATCCCAGTCAACGCTGGTTCTGATGAATCATTTAGTTTTATTCGTCGTTGCATACAAGGCTGCCTGGCAAATCCAAAGCATACAGCATGCAAGATGACCTGTGAACCGTCCATATCTGCTCCGAAGCGTCTTGTAGACGTAGGACGATCAACAAAGCCAATTCGCATAATAGAGACGCAAGGGAGAGCTTTTCAATACATTGCTCTCTCACATTGTTGGGGCTCGAAAACCCCGCTGATGGCCACAAAGTCTTCCTGGGCCAAACTCACTGTCAATATATCACTTGATGACTTGCCGCCCTTGTTCCAGGATGCAGTCATCATCACGCGCCAACTCGGTTTACGATATCTGTGGATCGATTCCTTGTGTATAATTCAAGACTCTCTGAGGGATTGGGAAACAGAAGCTGCGAAGATGGCTAGCATCTACCAGAACAGCTACGTCACGATATCGGCCACCAACGCAAACAATAGCAGCGCAAAGTGTCTGTCAGACAGACAGAAACCAGTCAAGATTCCATATGAGAATACAACGAAGAAGGAATTTGCTCTGCGAGCGAGGATGTATTCAGACCATCATCCGGACGCCAACGGCAACCCAGCGAAGCCTACAGGCCCCTTGACACAACGCGCTTGGGCTCTTCAAGAGCATGCACTGAGCACAAGAGTGTTACATTACACTGCTACCGAACTGATGTTCGAGTGCAGAACCTCTTACCGCTGTGAATGTATGCCGGAGCGCAAGACACGGGCAACTACGCCCGCACTCATTCCTAGAGCTGTTGCGAGCAAAAGGGCTGCTGCCATCTGGGCCGCGTGGCATCGTATAGTGGAACAATATTCGACGCGGGAGCTCACTATGCCAGGAGATAAGCTTCCAGCTATATCCGGGATCGCAAGCAAGATCAGAAAGGCGACACATTCCGAGTATATTGCTGGTCTTTGGAAGAGCAATCTGGCACTCGATCTGTTATGGCAGAGAACGGCACCTACGCCATCTGATGGAGAGTTCCACGCTCTCGAAACATGGCGCGCACCTTCCTTCTCCTGGAGTTCACTCAATGCCCCTGTTACTTACCGCACGTCAGATGATGACGAACGGGAGGCATGCCTGTCCAGTATAACCCTGGTCTCATCTATGGTAGTCCCTGCTGGTCTCAATGTCTTAGGCACAGTATCCGACGCTTCCCTCACTCTCCGTGGACCTACAACCACGGCAAACCTCTTTGGCAGATACATTCGTGGTGTTTGGGAATATACCCTCGCCATCAAAGGTACAAGTGCGATCCAGATTGCACACGATTGTTGTCTCGTCAAGGCCAAAGTCACATCGGATGCTGATGACGAGCAGTGGACGGTCCAACGAGCACAGCGAAAGCAATCCCTCTCCGATTTCGAAGGCCCTGTACTCTGCTTGAGCGTAGCACTGTACGGTGACTTCATCTCAGGGATTGTGCTTGGTCTCTCAGAGCGAAAACCCGGGGCGTGGGAACGGCTTGGCACATTTGCAGCTGGAACAGAGAGTTTACGGCACGCAAAGGAGAAAGACTTGGTCCTCGTATGAGCACACCGTGCACATCATGAGGATCTGAGCCGATTGGGTGTCCAGACGCGCCTGTGCTCGGCTGATTGCCCACTAGCGCCTTCTGCCCGAAACATACCAGGGTATGGAAACACCCCTATTTTCGCTTGACTGCCCCAGGCCAACTTTCCGACGCTTCCACCATTCAGCGTTGCTCTGCGCAGTCGTAGTGTGGATCATTAAGTTCCCGCGTCTAAATGCATCAACATGTTTCCAGGTTGGCACCCATCACTCCCACTGGCCAGTAATGGGGCCTCAGTCCTGGTGTAAATGCGATGTTTCATGACAACTGAGGTATATACTCTGAGCGACTCCACGCTCGGGTAGTCTTTACCACTTCACGATCTTTGTAAGATTCGTTATTGTCACTCTTTTTTTGGCTTTTGATCGCTGGTCGCTCGTTACTGTCATTCTTTTGTTGCAATCATGCACGCCACATTCGTTCTTTCTCTCCTCGCGACCGCCGTCTCGGCTCAACTTTCCACCATCGAAAAGCACGTCGGTAGTCTTGCACTCTCCTCATCTTTCGGACCTATCAAGGACTCTTACTGGACTGGATATCCCCACCACCGCCGTACTCCTTTCGCGGTCTCCCCTGATGGCAAATCGGCATACCTCGCCTACCTCGACGCCAGCGAAACTGGTGTCCACATCCAGCAGGTAGATCCTTCGACCTTCGCCGCTATTGGTGATGCGGTCACTGTCTCTGGTGGCAAGGAGGCTGGTGGTCTTGTTGCCCACAACGATGGTTTCGCTCTCCTAACCAACGAGGCCATGCCAACTGGTAGCTCCAACGCGCCTCCAGAGAGCACTCCTGTCGCAGTCCTCTACCGCTACACCTCCGGTAAGGAGACCTTCAAGACATGGCTTGGTGGCCCAAACAACGCCGGCGATATGGGCATGTTGGCTTCCCCTGACATGAACGGTGACCTTGCCTACTCCGAAGCTGCCGGCATGTACGGTGCCTACTTCGTCGTCACTGCCTACTCCGGTTCTGCACAGGGCCACTTTGGTGATGCCATCCAGTACGTCAACGATAATGGAACACTCGAGCAGATCCAGGGGGCTAGCTCGAGCTGGGGCTGCTCCCATAACACTGGTATTGCTTTTGAGGCTTCCGACTCCGTACCTTTCGCCTCTATCTGCTCTGAGGACCAGGGTGCTATCTGGCTTAACACCGGTGCCACTGGTATGGACAAGAGCGGTGTCAAGATCTCCAACGAGAATGTCACAAACGGCGCTGGTAATGAAGCTATGGGTGGAATGTCCGGATCTTACAGCGGCCTAGCTCGATTCCAGGACAGCGACTCTTACATCTTCTCCTGGGTCTCTCGTGGTGCTAAAGATCTGACCACCAACGACTGGATGGGCGCCGGCTACACTCACTCCATCAACCGCACCGTCAACCGCAACGTCGCCATCGCAACAATGAGCGATAAGAAGACCCTCATTGGCAAGCAGGCCACATCTGAGCTTGTTACCGATGGTGACTCTCAGGTCAACTGGATCACCACTGGCTCCGCCGACTGCTCAAACGCTCACGTGGCCACTTTTGACAAGACCAGTGCCCTGGTTACCTGGGAGGAGATTGCTGAGCCTACTTGTGACTTCATTGCCATGGGTTGCAAGGGTGCCTACACCGGTTCCTACTTCCAGCTTGTCACAGATGGCAAGAAAGTTGGTGAGCCGGTCAAAGCTACCGATGTCTACGTTGCCGGTGATATGGTCACCATGGCTGACGGTCGCATCTGCTGGCCTTACGTTGACATGAAGTGGACTCTCGATAGTCCCGTTCAGAACGCAGCTAGTGTTAAGGAGATCTCCTTCGCTTGCATGAGCCATGGCGGTAACTCTTCTACCCCTTCGACTTCCGCTTCGGCTGCCCCTGCTTCTTCAGCTCTTGCTGCCACCTCTGTCGCGGTGAAGTCTTCCGCCGCCAAGTCTTCCGTCGTCGCTGAGAACGCCGAGAGCACTGGTGCTCCCATCGAAATCGCAACTTCCATCGCGGCCGAGGTCCCAGCGGACTCGACTCTGCCCACCTTTGAGGTTGTCACTTCCGGCGCTACCATCACCCCTCCTTCTACTACCGTCGCGGCGACCGCACTTCCTTCCTCGGCCTACGGAGATTACCCTGCTTCCGTTCCTACAGAGGTCAGTTCCCAGGTTCCTGCTGTTAGCACTGGTGTGGCGACCGCCCTTCCGTCCTCAGCCTACGGCGAGTACTCTGCCTCTATTCCCACCGAAATCAGCACTCAGGTTCCTGCCGTCAGCACCGACGTAGATCAGCCTGCTCCTTTCGCCACCTTCACGCTTCCGGCATCCGAGTCTTTCAACCCCACCAATGCACCTGCCTTTACAGAGAGCACCAACATACCTAACCCCACCATTGGCCCTGCATCTTCCAGCACTCCTTGCTTTTCTGAGATGGTCCCCACCGAGACTCCTGAGGCTCCTGTTGAGACCCCGGATGCGTCCGAGGTTCCTGAGGTTCCTGCTGCATCCACTCCCTGCACCGAAGAGGGAGAAGCCCCTGCCACCACCACCTCTGCTGAAACTCCCGTTCCCGAGGTTCCCTCTGACGCTGAGGAGACTCCTTGCTCCGAGGAGCCCGAAGCCATGGCTACAGGCGCCAAAGCTGAAGTCCCCACCTTGACTCCTCTCCCCACTGTACTCCTTTACCCTACTGGCACCGGCATCCCCTCGCACTCAGGCCGTCCCTTCCCCACCGGTAACTGGCACCACGGCGGCCGTCCCGGCTTCGGCTGGGGTCGCCCCTACCCCTCTGGCTGGGGAGCGTGGCACGGCCGCGGCGGCGCCAGGCCCACTGGCAGCTTCAGCCCTCGTCCTTCTGCTGGCACGCAGCCCGAGAAACAAGATTTTGGTTTGGGCAAGGCTTCAAGCACTCCTTGCACCCTCGAGACCCGTGTCAGGCCCACCGCCACGGACGCAGCCTATTAGACGGTGGCGAGAAGAAAGCAAGAAATAAGCCATGAAGGCTTCTGGGATGGATCTGCGAGAACGTATTGCAACTGCAATCTTCCGTATATGTTGAGTATTAGTTTCCTGTACATATCTTCCAAATACAATCGAACATACGACTTGCATGGCGCTCGTCAGCTCTCACTTGCAGCATGCACATCTACTTGCAGACTATCTGATGAACATCTTACTTGCGGACCCATATTGACACTGAAAGGAAAAAAAATCTATTTAACAAACCTCCCAGCTTGTGATTTTACACGCGTCGCATCCATACTCCTACCACAAACCCCTTAACAACGCAAAGCGTATCCACGCAACTACTCGGCTCTCCCGTGTGTGTGTGTGTGTGTGTGTGTGAGATTACCCTTGATTCACGACTTACTCTACCGTCTTTATTGCGCCGCGATGAGATGAGTGCGTCACTGCGACACCGGCCCCGCGCGTCCTGATCGCACGCAACCCGCGCGCGTAAGGTCTAATCTGGGATACGCGGGTCATGTGCGCAAGGGCCTGATTGGGGGCAGTTTCTCGAGGCGCCTCCTGCGTTTGTTTTGGGGGTTTTTTTTTTTTAGTCTGGTTTGTTGCCTGTGTGGGGCTTGATGCGCGCTTGTTGGTTGTCGCGACGCGGATGTGAATGCTCGTGTGATTTTTGGGGCTGTGTGGCTCGTCGTGTGTGTCTTTGGGATCGCGGTGTTGAGCGTGTTTGGCGGTCGTGTGTTGGCGGCTGCGGTGTGGAACTGCGAGCGCGGTGTTTCTGGAGGATGGGTAGATGCTAGAGCTCTGCGTTGTAGCTGGTTGTGGGGGCTGGCTTATTGATTGGAGGGCGGGGATGTTTCTATGGTAGTAGCTGACTGTTACTTGTGAGGGTATTGGGAGAGTAAAGGAGATGGATGGTTTAGTGTGGCTGACGCATGGTCTTTCAGTCACTGGTGGCTGCCTTCCAATAAAATATTGCTTGAAGCTAATTTGTACTGTGAATAGTAGTCGACGTTGAAAACATAAATTGGGCAAAGCCTTCAGGGCTTTGAATCAAAACGCCGATATTCGCTCAAGCTCGTTGCTTTTGTGCAGATTTCCGCCCGCCGTTAACGCCAAATATTACGTATATTTCGTGATCCATGCCCGTGAAGGGTCAATTTACACCCAGGGCTGCTGCCTGTTCGCATTCCTTGGGCTGTTCCCAGAGGGAGCATGTCCAGTCCTCGCCAGAAAATCAGCATCTGAAGCCATGTGATCTCGGGATGTTCTACGGTGGTCCTGTGAAGACCTGTAGTCATTGTTGGCGCTTTGTGTCTGGGTGTTTGTTTGGCCAGGCAGATGCGCGAAATCATTCTGATGATGATGATCAGAGCGATGATACTCCTCTGCCGAGCTTCGCTGACCGTCTCGCGAGTTTGGCGAGGGGTGGTACGATGACGAAAGAGTCCTGTCAATGCCACCGAATGAGCTATCTTTGTCCTTCTCATCGTTCGATGAACCGCTGGCGACGCGGACGGCTTCTTGTGCGGCGATAGCGGCAACGTTGGGGCGTTCGACTTCTTCGGCTGTCTCGGGATTGGTAGGGGGCTTGAAGAGAGCATCCTAGTTGTGTTAGTAAAGTCATTGTGATTGATTGTACGGCATGAAACATACCTCGTGGTCATCGAAGTCCTGTCCAGGGTTGACAGTTTGGTATTCGACCATCTTAATGATCTTATAGACTCCAAATGCCAACAGAGTGCCCATGAGTGGACCGAACCAGTAGATGTAGTGGTAACTTGGGAAGTTACGTGTTACTACACAAGGCCCAAAGCTCCTGGTGGGGTTCAGGCTGCCACCGGTATAGAAGACACCAACCATCTCAGCAACGAACAGTGCTAGTCCGATACCGATAGGCGCAAGGAATGTGGCTTTGTGCTTTTCAGCCGCGAGCATGAAGATGGTAATGATGAGCAGAGAGGTGAGAAACATCTCCATAAAAACTCCCTGTGCAATAGACACGCCGGAACCAAGAGTAGTCGAGACATTCAAATCGCCCGGGAACATGGCAGAGACAACAGCTGCAGCGCACATGCCTGCGAGCATTTGCGCGATGAAGCAAAGAATGGCACGGATGGTGGTGAGAGCACCAATGAGGTACAGGCCTAGCGTGACCTGGAATCATAATCAGCATGTTGCATGTGTATAGTAGGAGTCGCTTGCTCCGAAGGTAACTTACCGCAGGGTTGAACAGGCCACCACTAACACGGAAGAATACCCAAACGTTGACCATCAAACTGAAGCCGAAGATCAAACTGATGTACAAAAGCACACTCGTGTTCGGTGTCTGTGTGATACTGTTGCCCTGCTGGCCTGCTGTTGATGCGTCGCTGTATAAGGCTGCCGTGTTCGCAACCTGGGTCCCACCGAATGCGAAGAAAAGGAACAAGAAGGTACCCGAAAACTCAGCTGTCATAGCGACGAGCTCGTTCCTCCATTTGCTGGTGAATCCTCTCTGTTGTTTCCTCTTCGCAGACTCTTTCTTGACAATGTGTCCGTTGGCTCGCTGGCGATGCTCATGGTGGTGATGGTGTGGTTGTCTATCCTGGCCTCTCTCGTCCTTCTTGTGAAGAGGCAGTATGTTCTTGAGAGCCATGTTGACTAGGTTCTGTGCTGTGTGACGCAAATGCAAGACTGCAACTCTGCGGCTTTGTCCCCAGAAGGCAGCTAAAGAGGAGTTGGATGCATCTGTTAGCTTGACACTGGGCTGAGCAGTAATACGGTGCTCCTAAGGGCCAAATGCGCAGAGTGACGTCTGTCCCAGACAAAGACGCCCCGACGCCAGTGGCGCTCAACGCACCCATTGACGGGCACTAGCGACTGGCGACACCGCGAACATGCCTTGTGCACTCTGTCAAATCTCCAGCCCCCGGATCGGGAAGGCCATAGACTTCCATGATGCAGCTCTTCCATTCGACCACGAAACCGTTGCTTCCGAACGTGCTGCACGAGACAGCCTTCAGACGTTAGCAACAAGAAGCATGCAGGGGTATTCGGCGACGTGATCTGCAATTATTCGATGATCACCGGTATGCATGACGGCAACTGGATGCTTTTGTTATGGTGAGGATAAGCCGTGCCGTCGAAGGTGATCGGTGCAGGGAAAGAGCAAGTGGGGCTATCCCTAGCGCGCATCATCAGCCGCAGCAGGGTGAGGTCATCACTCTGATGTTTTCCGCGGCTAGGCGTTTTCGACTTCATGACTCGAATCTCAATGGCTCGGTTGCTGTTTGACCTCTACCGGCACGTTCTCATGCCTTGATAGTGAGGGTCTGTTTGATGAACGGCAAAGGCATTATCATCGTTGTTCTCACGAGCTAGAGCTCTTTTGCATCAGCACGGATAGTATTTAAACTCCGCACTGCTCGTATTTGGGTAGTGGTGCTACTCAAGCATCCGCTAGACTGTATAGCCGCCTTCTCTTTGTAGATCGCGTTTCTCAACCATCGCCAATCTCGTACACAGCGGATGGCTTGCATGCGAGGCTGGCATAGCGCGACACCGAGTACTGGTACATGGACTCGTAACATTGCCGATGCGGCCACAACTACCGAGATAGCTGCGTCTTGCAAGGCTCATCCATGTTGAAAGTTGAAAGCTGAGGATGCAGGAGCAACATGTTAACACACTCTCAACCTCTGCTGCAGAGGCATAGCTTCATCTCTCCGCCCCTCAATAAGCCGCTCCGCGCGTCCCCCAATCGTGCTTCCGTTTTGTACACTAGAAACCAGGCCAGACAATGCGCAATCAATATGGCGAAAGCGAAAACAAAGATGATGAGTCCCAGAATGACCAACAAGACTTGCCAGGGGCGGAGGTCAGACTTGGGCGCTTTGCTGGAGGGTTTGGGAGGCTCCTTGTTGGCGATTCCATCAACTTCTTTGCATGCACACTTCAGGTTCTTGTCACGAACCGTCTTGGGGCCGTTGTTGGGCGTCTCTGAACCGTTCTCTGGCTGCAAATCTGTGAGACCAGAACCAGAACAATGATGTCGGCAATGTTTGCAAAGACAGTTGGAATGCTCTTTAATCTTGGTAGTTAAGACGCCTTGCGGTAAATGATATGTGGAAGGCAGCGGTGATCCATCGAGCGGCGACGGCAGAGAATCTAGGTCCGTACGCTGCGGCGGCATGCTACGAGTCAGTGGAGATCTCGAATGATGCTCTTGAGGTGAAGCCTGGCGTTTAACATCGTGGGCTCCCGGATTGTTTTTAGGTGGAGGCCGCCGGTGCAATGGCTCTTGTGGTGTTTGTGGCGGCCCGGAGGATGCTAACAAACGTCGATTATACTCGTCCACATCGTCCTTTTCTGGAATAGGATCTGGCGGGAACAGTCTCTTTGCAACTCCTCTAAATTCCAAGTCCCGACCTGTCTTGCGAGTCGGTGAGGCATCCTCAACAGCGTGCCGCCGCCCTCCAGGACTGTTCCCGACGGATTCGGGTTTAAAAAGCTGTTTTCTGAATGGCGGGTCCCACGGTTTCTTGCCCGCTCTTGCTTTCCTCAGTTCATCTTCCGCTTTCGACGAGGCTCCACGATCCGCACTCGCGTCTCCTTGAAACAGCCATCGCCCGGCGGTCGTTTGTGCGCCTTGCTCAGAGATGCCTTGCTCCTGCTCCGACTCCGCACTTGTGATATCGACATCGGTCTCGGACCAGGGTCGTGTGATCCGTCGTAGTGTCTTCCTCGATCGTAATAATGGTCGTTGTCGTAGTACCGAGGATCGTGTTTCTGTGTCGTTTTCAGCGTGCAGTTCCCTGACGGCCTCAAAGCGGGGCAGCTGTACGAAGATGATGGGCAAGCAGATTGCTAGCAGACAAGAGAGGAGGAGGATTTGCCCTGCCATTGACCGTGGGTCGTGGTGGTAGAAATTTAATGGATTTACAATAAGCGTGAACGAGGCTCGTAGAAATAAGTAGATGTCGATATGGGTAGGCAGTAGACGAAGGATCGTAGGTAGACCGTGTGGCGGGATGTGCTGGAGCCTACGCTTGCAGTCGAGAGGTGCAGCACATGTGGGAACCGCCCCTTCCTTCTGCGAGAGTCCAACGTAACACGGCGGTAAAAGACAGGCACGTGGCTGTCGTAGAGATTCATGACTGCAAATGCAGCAGATGTGCCAGTATGATTGGGTATCGCCAGGTGTCGTATGTTTCGCAGGTTATGCAATAGCGGCTGTTCTTTATACACAACTCCTACCCCTCCATATCTTCGTCCTTGCCTTCGACGTCCGCAGTGTCGCCCTCGTCGTATCCACTTCCACCCTCTTCGTCGTCCGAGTCTGATCCTTCGCCCTCACTCTCCCCTTCACTGCCGGGGTCGAAGTCGTCATCCTCTTCCTCATCATCTTCCTGGTCTTGGAGCTCGCGTTCTGCCTTTTGTAATTCTGACTCTTCCTCCTCACCATGTGTACCTGCTGCCGCCGCTCCGTTCTCATTGCCCTTGTCCGCAGGTGGGTTGACGTTGAGCTTCTTTGCGCGTCTCTCTGCTGCCATGCTGGCATCTTGCAAGCCGTGCTTCTGCACGTACTCATTTATACCCGCAAAGTTCTCCTGGTCAAGCATGCTGAACTCGATCTCTTGTGTTTGGGTGGTGATGACGAGGTTGAAAGTATTGCGTAGGACGGCGGTGTAGGATATGCTGTTTATGGCGGCGAAATCGAAGAAGGCGAGAGGCTTCTTGAAGCCGTAGAGGATACCGACGGAGGTGAAGAACAAGTACCCTGGATGACAGCGTCAGTGCAAGACTACCAACGACCAAGACGGCCAGTGCATACCTTCCTTGCTCCCCCTGTGTGCCTTGACATGGTATGCCTTCTCGCCTTTCCGGTGGCTCTCGGGAATTGCGCTGGCAAAGTCATCTGCGTCGGGGAAGACAACGTGCTTGGCAGTGCCTGCTTGTATCAAGCAGTGGTGTATCGCCTCTGCCATAGGCCCTGGGCCGGGGTCCTCGCCTTCTACCACGTTCTTCCCTGTCGCCTCCTCGAACGTCCACACGACGGGCTCTGGCGCTGATCCTCTGAGCTCTTCGGGTACTGGGTTCACGCCATCGCCATGCACTGGCACGACGATGAAATTGTGCTGCTTCTTCGCCTTCTCAGGCACGGGGAGGCAGAAGACCTGATCGACGTCCTTCCAGGCCAGCGCAAACTCAATGTTGCCTGTGGCACCAATCGCCCTTAGCCCGCCGTCCTTCTTGTCGCAGACTTCGAGCGTGAACTTCTTTCGCTGTGGGATGGAGAAGCTGACGCCAGCGTATGACTTGAACGCTTTCGTCGAGGTGCTTGTCAGGCTACCGCCCGCTGCGCCGGCGGGGGCTGTTGCTGCTGCGCCATTCTGCGCTCCATTGCTCTCGTCTAGTTTGCGCTTCTTCGTCGTTGGTTCGGCGGGCTGCTGCGACGTCTGGCTGAGCATGTACGTCGAGATGTCGCTAAAGAGGGTGCTTTGCGCAGGGTTCTGGTCTATGGCGGCGTGTACACGCTGTCGCAGCTGCTGGTTGCCCGCAAATGCAGCGTCAATCTCTTGTGGATGAGGGACGGGCGCTACCGGCGCCTGCACCGGCTCTGGCATTGGCGCCTGCACCGGTGGCGGCCGTAATGGAGGCTGGTTGTTGAGCGCCGTGAATGCCATGGTCGTGTTTGGGTCTTGGTGTTCGAGACGCGCCGCGGTTGAGCGCGACTGCCAAAATTAGCTCGCTGACATCACAGGGCAACCGCGTCCTGTTGCTTCCCAACCTTTCCTCGACACAATCTCCGCCCATGTACATGCTTCAAGTCCAAGAGGCATACACTCACTAATGTCTTAAGTAGCCGTCATTACGTTGAGTCGTGAGTTTTGTCATTCGTTATGTTTGGTTCATTCGTTATATTTGGTTCATTCGTTATATTTGGTTCATTCGTTATATTTGGTTCATTCGTTATATTTGGTTCATTCGTTATATTTGGTTCATTCGTTATTACTCATTATCTCATCGACCGTCCATCTATCTACAAGCACCGCCACGCAACCAGACACGTGTCTAGGCCCTGTACCGACTGGGAACAGCAGCCTTCAGCAGCTTGGGGAAGTTTGGCGTACCCAGTCCCGACACAGGGTCCCATCCTGCAGTAGCGTTCCAGCTGGCATACGGAATCACGGGGCTGCCGTTGGGGTCGCCGTGGAACCTGGCGTGACCGTCGCAACCCCTGCTTCCGCCCAGAACGACATCGTTCAGGGCATCAGGGTTGGAGTATAGCAGAGGGTTCAAGAATCCGAGAGATGGTTTCTTGGCCTTGAGACGGGCATCGTTGAGGAGAGCAACGATGCCACCGAAAGTAGGCGCAGAGCAAGACGTGCCCTGGAAGCCTTTCAGCACGCCCTGATCGTAGACCAGGAACTGCGTCCCTCGGGTCGAGACGTCGGGGAATCCACGGCCGTGGCGGTTGTAGTAGGGCTCGTTCTTCTCGCCGACAATGTGCAAATAGGCCTTGATGGCATCATCCTGGTATGAGGGACGCTTCCAGTAATTAGAGAAACCGCCAGATGAGAAATAGGTAGCCGACTCGTCGAGGAATTCAGTAGATCCGACAGAAGTCACCCAAGGGCAGGTCGCAGGGTACTGAGGCTGGAACATGGTCGTGTTCTTGCCATCATTGCTCTGGCACGCGGTACCAACACCTGAGTCACCAGAGGAGAAGATGACGCTAACACCGCGCGAGCTGAGCTGAGCGAAGAGGTTGCACACGGAAAGGGCGTACGACTTGGGCACACTCTGCTCGTTCTCGCCATAGGACGTGGAGATGACCTGAGGAAGATCCTTCTGCGCCATCTTCAGAATGTTCTGCAGGAACTCAAGGTAAGGCTCGTCGGCGCTTTTGGCCAAAGTGGGCTGGTCAAGATCAGCGACCCAAGGACCGCGGCCGCCAGTGCTGAACTCGTTGACAGGGAGTGGCTGAGCCATGGCAAGCATGTACTGCGCGTCCAGGTTGGCCTCACCACTGTCATTGCTCGACTTTTGATCGTTCAGGCCGCCGTTGTACTGGATGACGGTGAAGTTTTGGCCAATGGCCTCAGGGAGGATGTTTTTCTCGAAAAGAGCCATGTCGTTGTAGCGAGCGTATTCCTCGAGATACGAAGAAAAAGCCGCCTTGCTGCCACTCTTGGGGTCGGGCTTGTAGTCAATCTTGTAAAGCTGCTTCAAGCACTGAGGAGTGGTGGCCTTGTCACAGTTGACAGTGATGGTTCCGTTGGCGGCAACTTGGATGCGCTCAAGGCTTGACATGTCCTGCTTAGTTGCGTGGTTCGCGCGGATGGCGGCGAACCGAGTGGTCGGCTGAACGAGGTTGATGTGGGCAGCAACATCCTCAGGAACCGAGTATTCGAGCGCGCGCAGAACCTTGCGTGGCTTCGCCTCCTCGGAGACATACCAACCGAACTTGGTCTCGAGCATCTTGTTGGCAACGCCAACAGTGGTCTTGAATGTCACCCAGTCGGCATCCTGCTCGAAGTCCTCGACACCAGCAGCCTTGAGCCAAGCTGCAACGGACGACGAAGCCTCCTCGGTCGGAAGGAGCATCCTCTTCATCTCCTCATGTGATTGGAAATGCTGTCCATACTTCTTGTTGCTGGGCGTCGACACCTCCAGAACGTGCTGCTCGAAAGCTTCAACATCTCCTTGCTGGAGAGCAATCTTTAGCTTGAGGATCTCCGAGTCCGCGGCGGTAGTCGCCAGCTTCCATCCTAAAGACCTTGTCAGTACATGTGGTTGAAGCAGAAGTATGAAGACTACATACCCTCAGGAACGGCGAAAAGCTTCTCGAAGGGCTCTGCAAGACCCCTTGCAGCCAACAAGGAGCCGATGAGGAAGCTGAGGACTGGTGCCATATCTACTACCGGTACAATTGACTTGAGCGAAAGCACTGATTCACAGCCATGGTACTGTCTCACGCTTAAGTACTCACACCCACAGTACCTCGTACCAGCACATCACTATTCAACTGCCCTCTTCAGTTAGCTTCGCCCGCAGTAATGTACTTTGCCAATATTCATGCGGATCTAAGCAAAAATAAGCTTCGTAGCGAACATCTTGACGAGGCTTGGGAAACCCCAATCTCCTGCCTATCTTGGCACTAGCGCATGATAGCACTGTGGGTATACCCACCGCTTGCCGCCTTTCATGTTCTAGTCCGCCTGAAATGTGGAGATGACATTGATTGTCGAGACGGACGATCCAGAATAGAGATCCGACCTGCAGGTTGGTCAGCGGCTAGGTGCTGCCGCGGCAATCTACGAACTTGAGCACCTTCCAAGAACACGCTGGCACGGAGACCAATGACTAACAACAACCACAACGACCTGCTGTAGAAGACTTCACACGATCTTATAAATTTTATGAGTAGACCGCGCGCAACTCTCGTAAAGGACTCGGCGTAGACGAAAACAGCGCGTCAGGATTATCAAGCCGCTCTGCACGGATCAGTGTGTATTATATCTTTTCCAGGCTTCTCTCTCATATGACTATGGGACGTTGGAAATGGTTTTTTTTTGTCTGCTCTCTATCTTTTATGACGCTGTTTGGGTCGTGTGCTCGTTTCTAAGGACAGGAGTCAGACTTCGCCAATCAGATTCCAACCTCAGCTCCCTGACACTTCTCAAACAGAACTTTCAATGCTGAGAAAATTGCTATCTGGGTCATTTATGCTAATAGTTCAGAAAGTGGCCGTCTTAGTGTTCAGATACCTTCAATAACCAAGTGTCCTGGACCTTCGCTTTCCACCTCATAGAAGTTTTTCAACACCTCACGTGTTTACGAGGGCCTGGGCGAACTCCACAACAGAGTGATCAGGGACTACCTTCAAATCAGTACCATTTACCCCTCTCGAAAGCGTCGAACACAAGACAGCTCGCAGGTTGTACCGAGCTATCGAGACGACGACAAGCCACAAAAGCGAGGCTGCGCCGAGCCAGAAAGTCTAGAGAAAAATGTTGTAACTTGATGCACTCCAAAAAAAAAATCCCAACTCAGCTTGTGCTCATACGCAAAAGTCCACTTCCAACACCAGACGGTTTCGGCGATATGTGGACAAAGGGTTCGAGCAAGCTTGAGGAGCCATTACTGAAAAGTACTCCAAGAGGACCAGTACCCAGCAACCAGCCAGTTCAGAGCCTATTCTTTCCCAAAACCGCTCAAGCAACAGTCTTCGCAACGCATACGGAACCGTACCAGAGCCAACAAAGAGCGGCAGAAACGTTGTAAATGAAGCGCTTTGCCAGCATCGAACCGTTGCACTACACTGTGCAGCTTCTGAGCAGCTACTCGGAATTGTAAAAGCATTCAGAGTTCTGCAAACCCGATGTTGCAAGAGCAACTAACAATGTGCGCGACTGTGTCTACTTTGCGTTGCCTTCTAGCATATACCGGTTTCTGAGCATGTGACCAACAAAGATTTCTTGTTCATGTAAACTCCTTGTAGACTGGGATGAAGGTACCAGTTCGGTATGTGAAGTGGTAAAGCAAAAAGGCGTGCATTACGAATGGAACCGCTGGGATTATCTATGCACGACTTCAGAGCGCTAGGACGAAGTACCAAGATCCAACGAAATGTGTGAAACGGTTCTGGCGCATTATATCCGCCTTGTATTGCCTCGGGCATTGATAACTCAGTATCCGCCTAACCAATTTTCTTGATATTACCCTCCGTTTGCCTGGCTAGATACGCAATGGTCTCTGCAACAGAGGGATAACTCATTACCTCCTCACTGCTGATGGAAAAACCTCTCTTCGAATATTCAGAAGCCAGACCAGCAGCAGCGATCTCGTTGCCCCATATCTCGAAGAACGGAGTCTGATATGTAAATCCGGGATGCGACCTAAAGTCGGATCCTAAAACCCATTCCCAAGACGCCAAGACTATCTCTTCTACAGCTTTGGAATGCTTCAGTGGGGAATTTGAATCTTCCTGAATGGATTGTCGATGGTCAATAAGATCACCACGGGGCGCAGCCACAGTGAGCTGAGGAAGGTTCTCAGACAGTTGGCGTTCCAACACATCAGGTAGCTGTTGGTACACACCGGCGAAAGAGTCCAGGACCGTCTTGACCCAATCCCTCGAAAAAGCTTTGGCCGAGTATCTCAGTTCGACCTCCAAATCATCATCGCGAACAAGAGTTTGCAGCCAAAGATCAGCTTTGTCGTGCTCCGGCTCATATACACTGAACTCACACCCGCCATGTTCAGAGAACGGCGGTTCAGCGAACGCAAAGCTGAGATGGTTTACGATTGAAGAGAAGCGCGTCCACCGAGGCCAGCTAGTGCAACTCTCGATGATGTGGCGGTGTCCAAGATGGCCATGCTGAAGCGCTTTCAAGTAGTTTCCTTGAACCGAGCTGAGAAGCGAAGAGGTTTGCGCAGTTGGAAGGACGTCAGTATGCAAAGGTATGACGTTCATACATGGCCCTAAAACATCCGATATATTGGGCATGGGCAGGTATCTTCCAGAGATGATGTATCCAAATGTCACGGAATCCTGCCCGGTGAGCCTCGATAGGACCATTGACCAAGAGGCGAGAACGGCGGTTGCGCTCGTGAAACCAGATGCTTTCAGATCCACCAACGGAATTGAGGTTTTCACGGCGCTGTTGATGGGGTAGTCTATGCTGGGGCAAGGGTGAGAGCGCACCTCGCTCATCGAGCTATTGGCCAGTGTTTCCCTCCAGAACGACTCGGAATTCTTGCTCGCCAGGGACGCTTCGGCGCAAAATTTTGTGAAGGGCACTACTTCTAATGGTTTGTCGAAATACAACGCCTCGAGTGACCGCCACAGCTTGTCGAGACTAAATGCGTCATATTGAGCATGGGAGATTCGAAGGACCAATTGGTGTGAAGTTTCCGTGGGGTGTTGTACCAGCGTGAAAGCTACAAGAGGGTCGCCGAGTTGTCTCTGACGCTTTATGTTCTGCTGGATGATCTCTTTGACAGCCTCATCCACGTTCTGACCGTCCCTTGGTCGCTTCACGAGGAAGTGGAAGGGATAAGCCTTAGATTTCAGGACAACCTGGAAGGCTTGTCTTGCCTTTACAACAAACACGGTTCGGAGGAGGGCGTGCCTGTCTAGCATTTGTTGACAGGCATTTCGCAGCTTATCAACATCCAGCGGTTTGGAGAACTTGAAGATCATGTAGTCATGCCAGCCGTGAGATTTGAGCAGACCCTGACCAACACACCACGACTGCCAATCTGTGGCTCGAGCAATATCTTCGACATCTTCTTGTGGGATATCCGAGGCGGTTGTGCCTATTGTGTACGTTCGGTCTTCGCTCTCGGGCTTGGTCGAGTCGATATTTAACCCAAAGCTTGCCGCGACGCTCATAGCTTGGAGAGTCCTGTGTTCCAGAATTGTCTCGATGGATAGACCAACACGCTCTCTTTGTGATTCTGTGATGAGCTTGATGCAATGCAGAGAATTCCCTCCGAGGTAAAAGAAATCATCGTACATTCCGACACACTCGAGAGGAAGACCCAGCACGGTAGCCCACAGACGCTGCATCGTTTGCTCTTGTGAAGTGAGTGGCTTGACTTTGTCTAAAGACCCAGTATGCTTAACTAATTCGGTCAACGGCATGTCAGTAGCCTTTTGGCGCAGCAGCTTTCGATCGAGTTTTCCAGACGGGTTCAGCGGTCGATCTTTGAGCTCCACAAGTCCGCGTGGTATCATGTAGTCCGGAAGCTTAGTTGCCAGTCTCTCTCTTAACTGTTTGGCCTCGTGCGAGAAGTCCGTTGATAGGCCATGAATGAAGGCCACCAGCATCGGTCCATTGCCACCCGTTGGCTCCACAATCTCCGCCGCAGCAGTCACACCAGATGGAAGACAATCCGAAATCATCGTCTCTACCTCTCCTAGCTCAAATCGCTGCCCATGCAGTTTGACACGCGTATCCTTCCTCCCCACAATCTGTACCACACCATCCTCCACGTACTTAGCCAAGTCTCCCGTCCGAAACAATGTCTTCGGTCTTTGCTCTCCTCTCTTCCTTGCCCAGGCCGGCGACTCCTTGATGAATGCTTTTGCGTTAGCCTCCGGATTGTTTCGATATCCTTGGCACAGCGCTGGCCCTTCAAATAGTAACTCCCCCGTTGCTCCAATCGGAGCCAGCGTGTCCGCATCATCTGCATCAACAATCCATGCACAGCCCGTCATGACTTGTCGCGCTCTACACTTCTTCCCACTCGTGTCGATGATGTTAGCAATACCCACACCCTCTGTCATGCCAATCGCCTCCACGAGCGATAACCGTGGCGCCCAGGTCTCGATGAGCCGCTGGCTTACGGGTTCGCCACCCACAGTCAGAAACTTCAAGCAGCTTACATCCTCTGGTTTTAGTAGATTTAGCAGTGTGGGCGTAAGGACTGTTCTTGTGATTTCCTTTTTGGTAATGAAGTTTGCTATGCCGCCCATGCGCTCTCGCTCTGGCGGTAAGACAAGCAGGCCCCCATTGCACAGCGTCTTTAGCGTTAAGACAACGCTGGCTGCGAAAGCCGAGGAGGCAAAATTGAGAACGCGGCTACCGGATGTGTAACCATAGCCATGTATGACGTTCGAGACCGCACTGCTCTGCGTATGCTGAACCACTTTAGGCAGACCCGTAGATCCAGACGTAAAGCAAACGTAGGAAAGGTCACTCGGCAGACTGACTGGCAGATCGACCGCATTGTAACTCCCATCATTAGAGGCGCTGCATATCTCGGGCACGTTCACCACAGCTCTCTTTACAACTCCCGGGAACCTCCCCCCAAACTTTCCCTCGATTAACATCACCCTTGGACTGATTGTGCCCAGACATGCGTGTAACCGTTCGGTTGGGTTACTGGGATCAAGCGTTGTATACGCCATCCCTGCTTTTGATACAGCCATCATGCAGACAACCAACCAGATAGATTTGTCGAAACAGATTGGGACAACTTCATCGGCAGTGATATCGCCGAAAATGGTGCGGAGATAGAGAGCCAGGCGCGTAGAGTAGCTATCAAGTTGTGCATACGTCATTGTGCCGTCCGGGGCGTCTACGGCGGGGGCGTTGGGGGAGGTATTCGCTTGCGCGGAGAAGACCTGGGTGATCGTAAGGTGAGGAGTTGGCGGGAGGGAAGCGTTCCAGGACCATATCGTGTCTTCTTCCTCTTGGGTGATTCTTCTCTTATGTTCTTGGGGTACGTCGCCCATATTTGAAAAAAAAAAAAAAAAAACGACCAAGAGTTTTGTTTCGTGAGATGGAGTGGTGATGGGATACGGAGGTCGTTGCAATGGTTACACAAAACGAGCTGCTAGCTACCTTCTTATTTTCGTTCGTATCATGCTGGCTATCTACAGTAGTTTTGTATTTCCCCGCGCCGTGTGTCACCAGACTCTTGCAAAAAGATCGAGCGATTCATTTACCCTGCTCACCGTTTTTTCGGTCCAATATAACGTACTTGCTCAAGTGGGGGTTCCATATTCGGACCGAGTCAGATACGATGCTTGATTTGAGGGGCGTTAATGCAGTTTGTTG
Source organism: Sclerotiophoma versabilis (assembly GCA_012274445.1). Taxonomy (NCBI): domain Eukaryota; kingdom Fungi; phylum Ascomycota; class Dothideomycetes; order Pleosporales; family Didymellaceae; genus Sclerotiophoma; species Sclerotiophoma versabilis. The sequence continues at coordinate 1,809,631 of JAAROD010000093.1, forward strand.
GTGGTGTGTGGTGATAAGAGATGCAGTTCCTAACACACTAATGGGCTGGGGTGACGCGTTGTCCTTTAGTACGTATGGACTACCACGACTGCTCGTCGGCCTGCTCACCCCATCCATAGGAAAGGCGAGATGACTTGGAAGTAATTGCTACATATTTTGCACTGCAACCTTACGATCTCTATGCACATACTGTTTTCGGAGAACAGAAGCGTGGCTTACAACCAACACAACCAGCACTACCAAAACCGAGATTGTATTTGTTGTAGTAATGCAAAAATGCAACAACGAACGGAAAGAGTGGTTTAAGCAGAAACTCCCAGAACATCAAAAAGAAATCGATATCCGGGTTCCACTTGATCCCTCCACTTCTTGCTCCCAGGCGCCAAATGCAAATCATGAATATGTTTTACCCCCGGAAGCCGCAGCAACCCACACTCTACCCCAGAATTCTCCAGTTCCTTAGTAAATAACTCAGCTGTCTCGAATGGAACAATCTCATCCTCTACTCCATGAATAACGAACGTGGGAACATTATAAGAACCGTCCCGTACGTGCGCCATCGGGCTGATCGCTCTCACAAGCGCTGGGTCAGGTTTCAGCGCCAAAGCCTCAAGAGAAAGACCGTTGAGCAGGACACTCAGTCCAATACCCTCCTTGAGCATTGCAAAGATAAGCTCCGAACGTGGATCGCCAGGCTTGACCCAGCCCATTCCACTACCATCCATCATAGCGCCATAGTTTGTTACGGGTCTCCTTGGCAAAGATTGCATGATCTTCTCCAGACGCATTCTGCGGACAGGGTACTCTTTGTGGTGTTTCTCCAGAGCTAATGTTTTTGGTGAGTATATGATTTGCATGATGCATTGGTTGTCAGGGACAGAGCTTAACGTACCTCCTGATTCAAAATCGGTCGGTCCATAGAAACCCAAGATGGCAGCTGGTGGGTGGATGTTGAGCTCTTTGGTAGTCCATGCGAGGCTCATAGCGAGATGGGCGCCGGTGGACCAGCCGATCGAGGCAATGCGAGCTGTGTCAATTGAGATGCCAAATTTAGATGTGATCGCAGAGAGCTTGCTCTGGATCCAAACGTACGCATCTCGAACATCGGAAATTGGCCCTTCAATGACGTTGACCTCGGGGCATAGGCGGTAGTCCACACTGATTGGAAGAATGTTGTGCGAAAGCAAAAACTTCGTTTGTGCTGGTCTGACTGCTTTGCGCGACAGCGTCATATGGCCACCTCCGTGGATCATCAATGCTATGTGATGGTTAGTCAAGATCCAGAGCGTGTGCGCAGGCGTTGTTTACCTACAGGCATTGAGCTTGTGGGTGGGCTCTTAGGCAAGTAAACATCCGCTTCTATCTCAATCCCGTCCACGGATTTGTAAACAACTGTCTCGATGCCATTCGTTGGTGATTCCTTCTGACGAGAAGGCTCAGGATGTTGCTGTGCAGAGGCTACAAGCAGCCGTTGGAGGTTGCAGTCAGGTACTGTGCTTTGAGAGTAGGTAGCACTGGGGAATCCAGCTTGATGGAAAAAGTCCATCCAGACTCCCGCAGGTTGAATCGCATGTGCAGCGTCGTTCGCCAACCACCAGCCATCAAGCAAGCCAAAAACAGCCTCATGCCAGTCAAAGACAGTGGTTATCTCTGAGAGCACTAGCAGGCCATTGGGTTTCAGCATCTGTTTGATACGACGGCAAGTATCGGTCCTATTGGCTGTCGCATGAACGCAATTCGTGCCGATGGCGATGTCAAATTTGCCAATCATATCTACCGAAGGTTCGACCTCCAGGTTGAGTGTCTTGAATTGCATCCACGGATATTTGAACTTCTTAGATGCATTGCGAACAAGTGTTTGGGATATGTCTGTGAAGACATACTCAATCGGATGGTTGAGAGCGCTCAGGGTTTCTCCAAGTCGTTTGGTAGTCCCTCCCATACCGGCTCCGACCTCGAGGATACGGATTGGTCCGTTGGCTTTCTTGACCAAACGAACCATGAGATCGGCAAGAAGCTCTGTCAGGGTCGCGAACATAGGGGCTTTAGTATAGAAGTTTCCAACGATTTCTTGCGACTTGGTGGTACTGAAGAGAAGTTTGACGGGGTCTTCGGCACCCGTCAAGCACTCTGCAAGCTTCGGACCGGTGAGAGCCATGAGTTCAGCCTCGCAGCGATATTGAGGGAAATCAGTGATAAGGTTGTGTAAAAGCTGGGTGGAAGGCGCGAAATTGCATGAACCGGATGATCGGACACGTCCACATTCTTTCTCCTCGATGATGTCGTGTTTCTGGAGGATCTGGTAGTATCTCTGCAATACTTTGCTGTGCTTAGACTGATAGGCGAAATCAGGAATCTTCTGGCCCACCCCGAGGGCTTTGAAGTCAACTCCCAACTTTTGGAACCCCTCTACAAGATAGGCGAGGAGTAGCTCATCTTGACGGGCAGCGACCTTGGCCAGATATTCTGTGAATTGGTAAGACCTTGCGTAGTCTTGGAGGAATGATTCTGATGCCAGCAGAGACTCAAACGGGTTCGAAATTCCTGCCGGTTTACTAAGATAGCCTTTAGCTGTAGCAGTCGCTTGTGAATCTGGCAGCTTCGAGAGTGAGGGGCTCAGCTTCGGTGAACTGATCCCAACTAGCTGCATGAGCTCCTTTACGGAAATTTCGAGGAGTGTTTCGATGCTGTCAAGATTGATGCCAAACTCATCGCATATACTGGATCCAAGTTCTGTCGTGGAAAGGGAATCAAATCCAAGGTCCTGGAGAGATTGGTGTTCCTGGATATGGCTGGCATCCGCACCACACAGCTCCGAAATGAGTTCAAAAAACTTAGCATATCGACTTTTACTGACAGGATCTTCAACAATCTGATTGGATATCGCTTTGTCGCTTGGTGTAGGGTTTAATCTGGATTCAAGTATCTCCGAATCTAGCGGGGATGCTATCGGGGCCAGGGTTACGGGTGGCACAATGTGCTTTTGAGTGAATTTGGCGACACTAGCAGATATCATTTCGCACAATGCACCAAAACTCAGTGTCAGAAGCTCGTCAGGCGAGATCAGTTTACCGAAGCGCTCGCTAATCTCATCGGAGAGTTCGACCGATGCAAGTGAGTCAACCCCGAGGTCACCAATACAGGTGCTCGAGGAAATGAAGTCCACCGGTGCGCCAGTGTATGTGGAAATAATCGCCCTCAGCGGAGCCTCTCTGTTGTCGATTTCGTCTTCAGCCACCGACGAAGCGCTTGAAGAGCCTGAAGTATTGTCGGGCGTCAGCTCCGGAAGACCCTCAACTACAATAGGTCTGGAGCTAGATAGAGAAGGAAGTGGAGCTCGTTTCGCACTCGCTTTCGATCCGTTGGCCGCATCCAGCGTTCGCTCAAGTTTGGCTATCTCCAAACGGTGGAATTTAGCACCAATGGCTGTCATGGCTACCTCGCCATCTTTGGTCAGGACAAAGATGTCTCCAGTTGCATGCACATCATCAATGAGAGTGAAGATGGCGTAGACACTCCATTCCTTGGTAGTATCGAAGTCGCAAAGTCTAGACATTGTAATGCTTTCAAGACCAGAAGCCACAAAGACCTGACCTGGATGGCAAATTTGGCTGCTATTGATGAGCAAGCCAGAAACTTGGATGAAAGCATCGATGGATACGGTGTCACAATGTTTCGTGACTGAACTTTCGTCGCCTCCGAGATGACTGTCTGGCATGCGGATCTCAGCAAGTGCCTCGTTCTTATCAATGGTAATGCTTGTAATCCCATGGAAAAATTCAGCGTAATCGACAACTTTCGAAAACAGTTTGTAAGCGCGTCCGCCGTTCAGCTTCTCGGAACTGGGACTCAATCGGATCAAGTCAAGGCGGTCGGCTATGAGTCGTTTGTATGTTGAAAATCGAGGTTGTTCAACCAAAAACATTTTGCCTCTGCCGTGGACAGTTGCCCGTGCTGAGCCACTTCCAGAACCGGGAGAGCTCGAAAGAACGAACTCCCAGCTATTCTTAGCAATGTCTTCCAGACTTAGATGAACGTCACGATCCAGATTGACACCCAGTGGCGACTCAAATGAGAGGTCCTCAAACACCAAGGACTTGGAGTCAAAGTCTGCACCCAAAAGCTGAGCTGACATAGCTGCGCATTCCATATACATAGAAGCGGGACAAAGCGGTCGACCTCTGACTGCATGGCCACCTATGATCTCGCGGAAGCGACTTGCCGAACCGTCAATGACAAACTTCTCCGTACGACCAGTAGACCCAGTATAGCTTATTAGGCGGACAGGAGCGTTGACAGGAGCTATCTCTAACTTTTGCGAACTGAGGTTGACGAGATTTTGATGGAGCTCAGTAGCCCTGTCGATGTTTTCTAGCCACGCTTTGGTCTTCTGGAATTGATAAGGTGGCAGCCATATTGGTTCCACACCAGCATTGGAAAGAGATAGAAAAGGCCACGGAGTGATGTCAATTCCTTCCTTCCAGAGATCTACGGTGATTTGAGAGAGAACTTTGGTAGGCTGATCGACCCCAGCTGTTTTAATGCCGAAGAAGGAATGAACCTCTGACTTGTTAGTCGCACGTTTGACCATGGGAACTATAGACGAGTCGAATCCTGCTTCTAGCCAGATGCAGCGACCTAGGCGCTCTTCTATCCGTCGAACAGCGTCAACAAAGTAGACCGGTTGACGGAGGTGCGATTCAACATGCTCAGCTGTAACATATTCAGTCTGTACTTGTGTACACGGCTCAATAGGGATAGAAGGCTTCCTGAAAGCCAACGACCTAGAGAATTCGACAAGGTCGTTCCTAAGCGGTTGAGTGAAAACGGAATGAAATCCATGAGTAACATCTAGTCGCTGACTTTTAACCCCCTTGAACGAGGGGTCAACAGCCAACAACTTTTCCACATCAGCCACTGCAGTCGCGGTTCCAACAATAACCTGACTTTTGGGAGCATTAAAGCAAGCAATCTCTACGGAGTTGCTACCAACTGCCTCAGTGATTTGTGTGACAATAGAGACTGGCGCAAAGATTGCAAGCATGGTACCTTTTTCTGGTCCCCATTTAGTCACCATGAGCTGGGCTCGAGTAGCAGCGAGCTTAAGGGCATCTTCAAGAGAGAGCACGCCTGACACTGCCAATGCTGTCAGCTCTCCAAAGCTATGCCCTATGATGCAAGCAGGCTGAACACCGGCGTCGATCCAACATTTGGCGCTCGCGTATTGAACGGCCATAGTACCCGTCTGCAACAGAATCGGGTCGGCAATGATTGTGCTTTGAAACACAGCTGGGAGAATTGAGGGAAATCCAAGTGCGATGAGAATACGATCGCACTCATCGACGTAGTCGCGTAGCCTAGGATTGGAGTCGTACAACGTTTTTGATAGACCGATAGTTTGCTTACTTTGACCGGCGAATGCAAGCACGACATTTTTGGATGATGGGGGTATATTGAATGGTGAAATGTCCGTAGAGAGTTCCCTTTGTAGGCCGGCGATTTCGGAAGTTGTTGTCATCCATGCCACGGGGTGTCTCTTTCGCCGCTCGGAGAGTGTGTAAGCAAGGCTCGCAAGGTCCAGATCCGTTCGGCTCATGTAAGATTCCAGCAATCTTGCATAAGCCTTGAGACTTTCTACTGTGTGGGCAGACAGAATGATGGGGTGCACAATGCTCGCAGGCAAATTAGTATGCCTATCCGGATATGTTAGTTTCTGCCTATCTGATGTCCGGGTGCGAACCTACGATTTACCCACGTCCTTGCGAGGTCCTTCGCAAACAACAAGTGCTGCATTACTTCCCGCGGCCCCATAGTTGTTGACCCAGGCGGCTTTGAAGGGAGCTTCCCATGGCTCTAGACTCTTTGCTATAACAATCTTGTCTGGAGCCAAAGAGGGGATCTTCGGATTCAAGGAACTGAAAAGTGCCTGGGGAGGGATTGCCTTCTTCTGCAACATGGCTATTACCTTGAGTAGTCCAGCAACACCTGCTGCTGACTCTGCGTGGCCGGTGTTGGCTTTGATAGAACCGAGATACATTTTGGTAGGACGATCGGATCCACCGAACACTTCTCTAATGCTGCTAACCTCAAGAGGGTCACCTGCTTGTGTACCTGTCCCGTGAGCTTCGACGTACGAAACATGGCCTGGGCTCATTCCAGCAATCTTGAGAATCGACTTGTATAGCTCAACTTGGGCTGGTGGATGAGTAACTGTTAAGGTTGCAGATAGGCCACCTTGGTTGGTGGATGCCCCCGGTATGACACCTAGTACTTGGTCGCCATCTGCCAAAGCCTGTTTCAGGGGCTTCAAAACGACCATTCCAGCACCATCCGCACGGCAATATCCATCCGCTGATTGATCGAAGGGCTTGCATTGACCGGTCGGGCTGAGGAAACCAGCCTTCCCAAGGTTCAAGTAATTATGGACGCCGGATATTATATTTACTCCTCCGGCAACGGCCATCGGGCACTCACCAGACCAGATGGATTGGCAGGCTCGATTAATAGCAACAAGTGAAGACGAGCAGGCAGTGTCTATGACTTCAGCCGGTCCGGTCCAGCCATAGTAGTGGCTGATTCTCCCACACAGAAATGCTCGAATGGTACCAGTGGCTGTATATGCAGTTGGGGGGTGGGCACCTGTGTTATCAGTGTACTCAATGAAACTTGCTCCGATGAAGCAACCAACTCTGTCTCCGTTCTCGCGAGAATGTCTGCGGAGATAACCTGCAGAATCCAGAGCTTGGAACGTCAACTCCAACAGAATTCGCTGCTGAGGGTCCAAACTAGCTGCCTCTTTAGCATTGGAACGGAAGAAAGCCCAGTCAAATTCATCGGCTCCATCTATGAAGTTTCCGAACCACTTCGGCTTCCACTTGTCATTTTGCAATGCGCGGAAACTCTCATGCATAGGAACTCTTTCAGAGCGAATCTCTTCGCAAGTCGATGTGCCAGCGGCGAGGAGGTTCCACAGTTCTTCGAGGTCATTCGCCTGTGGAAGTCGGCATGAGACTCCTGTGACGGCGATGGCGTTTTCGGGACTAGCGTCCTGTGTTAGCGTGAAGCTAACTCAAGCGACCATTAGGTCACGATCTTCTCATCCCCGGACCAACTTACTATTTGTAATCAGCCAATCTGGCATTCTGGATAGCGGTGTGGACGTCCACTTTCGATACCTGTAAGCGAGCATTGTGGAATGGCATCAGAGGCACAGGGTCTCCGATCCCGAATAAAACGAATGAATGGGAGTCAGTTCTGCAACCTGCTAGGTCTTGTGCCACCTCTTTCAAAAGCCGATACCACTCGCATCGAGACGCAAGAATGGTGTTGATTGCCTCATATGTCAGCGAACAATCTTTCAGCGGCTTGCCATCAATGTTTGATCGCACGGAAACTCGCAGCTGATTCGCACCGGGTAACTTCATCTCATCGTGCTTCTGACATATATCAAATAGCACTTTGACCAGAGGCACATTCTCCGGATTATGTACTTTTCCGCGGATGTGAATGTCAGTGACCAGCAACCCCTGGTCACGAGCTCTATCTGCCACTTTCTTGAGTGCCAGCACCGGACCTACTATGCTTATTGTTCTTGGATCCGTTATCGCCGAAATGTAGCACTGAGTACAGTAAGCACGTGCCCATCAGATAAGATTGTAGCTAGATGCTCCATGGATTGAACCATCACCAGACCGAATTATCAACTGAGTGGCTAGCGGAGCGACAGGTAAGGGATAAACCTTGCAGAGAAGGAAGGGAAAGAAAGAATTACTTACTCCAGGATGGCCCTTTATCAGCTCATCCCCTTGTTGGGGAGCTCCCAACCGCACAGCAATCGTAGTAGACCCGGCAATCGACTCATCGTCGCCAAGTTCACCAAATGCTCCCACCGCAAAGGCTAGGCGCATTGCTTTAGTGGCAAGACGGACCACTTCCTCTTCGTCTTTGGCGCAGGCGATGGCAAACGCTGTAGGGAGACCCCCACAGTACCCTTGGGCACCGCCACCGTCCTTCAGACTTGATAGCATTTTTTCATGCGTGAGATTATGCAAATCCAGCAATTGGAAGTATTGACAAATCTGAATTATGACCAGTAATGGTAAAGCCAGAATCCCAGACATTGAGCTGGATACAGGCCCAGCTGTCCCGTCAGCGATCCATCGCTTCAGGCTAACGACATATCGCTGGCCTGCTGTGAGTTTTGCGATGTCGGGATGGCATTCGCAGAGTGTAGTCCATGTGTCTCTCAACGATGTGATAGCTTCTGCGAGAGGCTGTAGGAGAGGCTTTTGAACAATGTATTCCTGTAATTGCTCAAGGTATGCCTCTGTTGGAGCTTTGCTTTGTGGGCAAAAGAATGCCACGGAAGGTGCAAACTCCCCGGATTGACTTCGCATACCGATAAGACTTGGAATTATGCGAATCTCTTGAAGGATTGAAGTTTTAGAACGAACAGTCGACCACTCCTTCCTGGTGCGATGATTCTTAGGTTAGATATATACGAAGTGCCTAGGTAGCCGTATCATATTTGGGGATGGGATCGACCCCCACATACTATAAGTACGGGCCTACTAAGGCAGTCCACAATGGAGAGATTGCAATGATATTCATCATAAGTGGTGTAGGTGTGCCTAGTAGCGGCTATCAAATAACGTCTACTTATCTAAGATTTAGTAGCAATGCGTGGGGTTAGGGGCAGTGATAGCTAGCAACTCAGTAACCTATTATTCGTGTAAGGTGATGAGTTTGTGTTCTTGCGTCTTTGGCCAACACCCTTGTTCTTCTGGCCACCGACACTACTCATGTTGGATAACGTAGTAGCAACTGCCCTGGGGCGAAAAGCACTACGGGAGATAAATGTCTTCAAATTTGTCTCGATCAAGTCTAGGGTTATGTTGAAGCCAGCTAAGAGGCACCGAGTGGCTGCCGTATACCTGGTCAGGCATCCGGAAAAACACCGAATGCGAGAGAGGTGTCGCGTGATGCGGATCAAAGTAGTAATACTCCTTATCGTACTCGAAGAGCGATTGATGGGGAATGATAACAAGGCAACTGTGAAGCTCTTCGGATGTTTCCATTAATCTTATCGTCAACATCGCACTTTCTCTTGAAGCACCTTTGTGAGACATTTGTATCGTGAATCTCAGTATGGGTATCATCGTACGTGTCTTCTCTCTAGCAGTGAGTGTCCTATCAGAGTGAATATTGTCAAGAAGTTCTAAGTTTGGTCAGATCGCCTCCATCATCGGGTGGCTGACGTATAACATCCTCTTTCACCCACTTCGAAAATACCCAGGTCCGCTCTTGTGGCGAGCTTCGCCTATTCCACGCATCCTCTCCAGATGGAGGGGTACTACGGTACACGATGCGCACCGCTTCCACGAGCGGTACGGTGCAGTTGTGCGGTTGAGCCCTTGGGAACTGAGCTACACGTCCAGTGACGCATGGAAAGGTAATAACTGCAGTATACTCGTCTGCATGTTTTCATTCTGACATCTGAAAGATATCCATGGTACAGGCAGCTCCGCCTATCGGAAACCGCTACCCAAAAACCCCCTTGCCAATCCCCCCCCAATGTCAGGAGAGCCAGGCATCATTGACGTTCTTGATGACGAAAAACATCGCGAGCAACGCCAACTCTTCAACCAAGGCTTTTCTACCCGGGCCCTGAAAGAACAAGAGCCTCTCCTGCGCAAGCATGTCGATAGATTGGTAGCAGCTATACAATTGCGCGCCAATCAAGGCATCGAAACCAACATAGTGGACATGTTCAATTTCTTAGCTTTTGATGTTATGGCCGACCTCGCTTTTGGTGCCCCGCTTGGTCTACTGGAGCGGTCGGAGTATAACAGCTGGGTTCGGGTGATTGTTGCGACAATCAAAGTTGTCACCATTCGCATCGTTGTGTTTTACCACATTCCGTTTGCAGCAAAGATTTTGCCGCTGCTGGTCCCGAAATCGATGAAAGCAAAGCGAGATGCCCATATGAAGTTCGCCGAGGATAGAGTCAGAGAGAGATTAGAACGGAAGACTGATCGTCCGGATCTCTGGGGCCTGATCACTAGTCCAACCGACGGGAAGGAAGCACGCCTTTCGCTCGAACAAATGGTCGGTAATGCCGCTCTCTTCATGGTTGTCGGATCAGAGACCACATCAACCGTACTTTCGGGAACACTATACCTACTTCTGAAGAATCCCCAATGCTTGGAGAAACTGAAGCAAGAGATCAAAGACAACTTCAAATCAAAAGAGGAGATGACCATGGAGGCCTTAGCGAAGCTGACTTACCTCAGTGCCGTCCTAGATGAAGCCATGAGAGTCTATCCCGCCGCTCCAGAAGCTTTAGCGAGAATGGTTCCAGCAGGAGGAGCCAAGATCTGTGGCGAATATGTTCACCAGGGCGCTACAGTGTTCGTTCTCCATTATCCGATGTTCCACTCTTCACGGAATTTTGTCCGGCCAGACTCCTTCGTTCCGGAGAGATGGTTACTTGAAGGTAAGGCTGAGTTTGAGAAGGATGACAAAAACGCCTTCAACCCTTTCTCAGTCGGTCCACGCGCTTGCCTAGGAAGAAAGTAAGTCCACCGCCCCAGTGATCGTTATGTACAGACCTAACCCTGCACAACAGCTTGGCACAATATGAAATGAGGCTCGCTTTAGGCCGTCTGCTCTGGGACTTCGACTTTGAGCTGAACGAAGAATGCAATGACTGGATGACCCAAAAAACATTCTCTTTCTGGCTAAAGCCGCCACTGATGGTCAAGGTGCAAGACGCAAAGCGGAAGTCGTAGTCCTGCCTGCACATGTTGCCTTAGGCAAACATGAGATAGATACCATGACTAATGAACAAGTCAATGTAATTGGGCAGTTTTAGTTGAATTGAGTCCTCCACGCGTCCTTCACGTCTATCCTTGCCTGGTATGTCTTTCTAGGTAATTTAGACAATTGTCGGATGACCATCGCCAAAACAAAGACAAGTGGAGCAGCATCTCTAGCTAAATGACAGCAGATAGGTTGAGTCGTGTCACAAGCTACCCTAGATGAGTTGTTTCCCGCCTGTGCGTATGTAACTGGCAATTACTACGATTGCAGGTATAGGTTTCATAAGTGGGGTGGATGACGCGTAATAGATTTACTAGCTAGATTACGACAAGTGCTACTTGACATGGAATACAATACATTGTCTAGCTACATGTGTTGGTTGACAGGGAGCTAGGCCAAACCAAAACGTTACTGTCGAGCACCTTTGCTTACTGCTTCACTCACAAAGCTTATACCAGCCACCATAGTAGAAAATTACTGCTGGGCATCCTTGCTTACATTACTACTCCAGTTACAAAACCTATGCAGCTACCTTAGTAGATAAGACGTTACTGGCGTAGAAGGTATGCCGTTAAAGGCCCGAAGCTGTGTGCGAAATACGAAGGAGCTTGTCTTTTCATGACCGAACGCCGGAACGTCCCGATCCTCAACCTAGTGTTACCGTTACAACCTGCCTATTATAGATCCTCACCCAAGCAGCGAATTTTAACATGTCTGATAACCCCTAGCTCAGCAAAGCTTTGTAGATACAGATAAGATATCTATATGGAGGCTGGTTGTAAGAAATTTCGACGCCCTGCATGGCTGGTTTAACACTTAGCCATCGTGCATTCGAGACGTTCTGCATTGCGCGAGAAAAGACTGTCAACCCTCTTTGTCGGAGAACTTGGTCCAGGGTTGAGGGTAATGCATACTGGAATTTCCAGGATCTCGATGGTGATCGCAGTGGAAACCAGGCTCCAGTTCGCTCCGCCCTCGTTAAGCAACACACCGGCGGATTAGTAGTTCGGTGGGGGTGGCCACTAGCGAATATGTGTTGTGTGTTTTTTGTCATTTTGCCGCAGTTAACGCGGTAATTCACTGAACGCTTTCAGCTGCCACGATGGAAACATGCAGCATCCTCTGTTTCTTCGCCCAACGCTTGGTTGCACACGAGTGTAGATATTTTCAGGACTATTGTCTACGATTGAAAGATCTGAGGTCCTGGAATTGTCCTAACAAAAGAAGCTAAAGTCCAAATGCAGGGGTCAACATAATAACTATGCGAAGAGACATGTCCGCGCTTGTGGTTATCTGAGGATTTGTCGTGGCAAACAATGACAGCGTTCGACTTATGCGGCGAAGCGTACTCGGTCGTGATAGCTCGCAGGTATGGTTGTCAGATATTCTTACGGGACGTTCTTGTTGCCCGACTATTGTTGGCAGATTTCCTTTCTCTTATGCTCCGTTCGCGTTTTGAGCTTGTACAGGGCGGACATTTAGTCACACCTCAATTCGGCACATCGTGGTCAATCTGACTCTACGTTTAGGTAAGTGATGACTTGGCAACGAGTTCTCAGTGTGCGTGCAACACGATATGCTATGCCTCCCCTACAGTACTACATTTATTCTTGTTGAAGATGTCCTGCTATTAGGGTTCTCCCGGAACTCGGAGTGGCAGTTCGGAGCTCGTTGGACGCTAATCGCACCTGGCACCCATACATTCGGTAATCCTTGGCTTTTGGTTGGTTGGAGATGATTCGGCAGTCAGATGGAAGGTGCGATGCGTCGAGTAACACTCCGGGCCTTCCTCCCAGCTTGAGCAATTTAAACAATCAATTCTGCTTACTTTTCAGCCTCAAGTACTTTATACATTTCGTTCGCTGACCAATTGCTCGTGCATTTGCATGGTCTCTGGCTGACGCTCGACTCCTCGGTTGCCGATCCCTGCCCGCCACCTGAGCATCCTCTTCCATCAGCTTTTGCACCTAGAACGCGTTATAACCGACGTTATAAACTCTACACTGCACGCATTCCCGCCGCTTCCTCACCCCGCCGTCCCGTTCGACCTCACACGACCTCACTCGTCGACCTCGCAAACACACACCGCCGCTATGTCGTTCTCGTCGCTCGTCTCAGACATTGCCTACCGCAACCCAAGCCGGCCAGAACTGCGCTCGGCAGCCTCCGAGGCTGGACGCTCATATGCTAGCACAGCTGCCACCAGCGTCAGCATATCTGGCGACATTAAGAGTCAATTGCACGGAGGCTACTCACACCCTCTTGCACGAGCATGGCAGGCAGAGCGCCAACTCACAAAGGTGCGCTCGAAGCAGGTCCGCTTGTGTCGCGCGCCCACTGACATCATATAGTCGATGCTCATCTACCCTCTCTTCGTTTCAGACCAGCCTGACGAGGAAACGCTTATCCCCTCTCTGCCAAACCAGCACCGCCGAGGGCTGAACAAGCTCGTGCCCTACCTGAAACCGCTTGTCGAGAAGGGTCTGAAGTCGGTCATTCTGTTCGGTGTGCCGATTGCACCAAACGCAAAGGATGCCCTTGGCAGCAACGCAGACGACCCCAAGGGCCCCGTCATCAAGGCCATCCGCCTCCTCCGCCGTAATTTCCCCGACCTCTTCATTACCGCCGACGTCTGTCTTTGCGAGTACACATCACACGGCCACTGCGGTATTCTGAGAGACGACGGTAGCTTGAACAACCAGCTTTCGGTGGAGCGCATTAGTGATGTCGCTATCTCATACGCATTGGCTGGCGCACACTGTGTTGCACCTTCAGACATGAACGATGGCCGCATACGCGCAATCAAGCTCAAGCTGATTGAGGCTGGTATTGCCCACCAGGTCGTCCTGATGTCATACTCAGCCAAGTTTTCTGGTTGTTTATACGGCCCCTTCCGCGACGCCGCAGGCTCGTGCCCCTCATTCGGCGACCGACGATGCTACCAGCTGCCACCGGGCGGTCGTGGTCTTGCCCGCCGAGCTATCACACGAGACATCAACGAGGGCGCAGATATCATCATGGTCAAGCCTGCCAGTCAATACCTCGACATTATCAGCGACGCGAAAGAGATCGGCAAGGACATGCCAGTCGCAGCGTACCAGGTGTCTGGCGAGTACGCCATGATTCATGCCGCAGCAGCTGCAGGCGTTTTCGATCTGCGCGCCATGGCTGAGGAGGCTACACAGGGCATTCTGAGAGCAGGTGCCACGATCATTGTCAGCTACTTCACACCAGAGTTTCTGGACTGGCTGAACAACTAGTGCTGCTGCCGCATTGTTGTTTGGTTACGTATTACATGTGTTTGACGATACCTTGTTCATGGCATTTTAAAAGGATGGGTTCGGCGTTAAATATCCACGACTTCAATTGACGATCTACACTTGGCATCTGCGAGACCAACTTCTCTCTGTTTAGATACTCACACAGCTCTGTCGAGGTGCTTCCCGGCCATTGGCGCGCTTACAGACGGACCAATTACCGCAGCTTGCGTGAGACGCCTTGCCGTGTCTTGTCTGGTCCTGTGCTGACGCTCTTCGCAGTTGATGCATACTCCACCTTGACTCAACGACATCCCTGAACGCGCAATTTTTGCTCCTCGCCATTACCAGTTGTATGCGAACTAGCGGCCAATATGTCAGCACCGGAGTCTGCATGCTTCTCATTGGACACGCTCAGCCTTGCATTGCCAGAACGACAACAAGACCCGACCACATGCCTGTATACGCCCCTCGACAGCACACGCAACGAAGTTCGACTGCTGTAGATCTTATCAAAACGCTCGGATGATACACGACACCAACTCTACTGCAAGCTTTCGGTTCACTCGTTGGACGACAAGCCCTCCTACACAGCGTTATCCTACGTTTGGGGTGATCCTAAAGAGACCATACCAATGACTTTGAATGGCTGCAAGATACAAGCGACTCTAAATATAACGGACGCATTATACCAGTTACGGGAACAGGGGGTTATACATGTTGTAGGCCGATGCATTGTGTATAAATCAACAAGACGATATTGAGAAAGCTTCACAGATACAAAACATGGCTACAATCTATCAAGAAGCTGAAAATGTTGGAGCTTGGCTAGGCCGTTCAGACTCCACGACTGAAACCACTTTGCAGAATGTTGCAAAAGTTACGCACATAGCACGATCCCTCCAGCTCAAGACCTTCAGTGACCCAAATCTTTGGAATTGGACCTTGGAGGAACTTTGTGAAGCCGGCGGAAGACTAGTACAAGCGCTCTGCGAAGAACCTACGTTCGTCAAGGGGGACATCGGTTTGGTCCTGGCTTTCATGGAGAGGACGTATTGGAAACGACTTTGGGTCATTCAGGAACTCAGTCGAGCAAGCACTGCTGAACTTCTTTGCGGGCAATTTTCGTTGCAATGGGAATTTGCGAAGCGGCTGTCGTTGCGCTCACTCTACTGAAATATGTACCTTCAGAATGGGAGGTACCACTCTCAGTCATTGACATGTGCTATGCTTCCGCATGGATTTTCCCTCTTTGAGATGGAGTACCAGCTGCACATATCAGTGCTAGGGTGCGAGCCATGAAAGAGGCTACAATCCCTATGAGGGATCTCTTTGAATGCACGTGTAACAACACTTACCTGGAGGCTTCGGACCCTAGGGATCGTATCTATGCGGTACATGGACTGTTGAACAAAGAAGACAAAGCGGAGTCACTGTGGACCTCTCGATCTCTGGCACTGACTTGTACGCCCAGGCCACAACTCGTCTGCTGGTTGAATACGGGCCTAAACTTTTCGAGTCCTGTGGGCTAGCCTACCAAGCAGCGTGTTCTCCATTACCAAGCTGGGCCATCAATTGGGAATGTACTCTGGCAAGGGAAAATTTGACAATGTGCTCTGCCAGGAGGTTGTCAGCTCCATATCGCTTTTACAGACTATGGAGCGCAATCGAATTGTCCTAAAAGCTGCAGTGTTCGGTTGCATCGTGGCGACTGTACCTTTCTCTGGGAAGCCTGACGACATGCTTGACGTTGTAGATCGTCTGGAGCAGTTATACTTGCAACAACCAGTGGCAGGGGCTGAACTAGATTGCCGTCTCTATGCCTGGTGGAGTATGCTACATGGTTGGCCTGACTAGAGTAAAATCCAGGACCTCGTCAACTTCCTCCATCGACGCTCGCAGAAGGATTCGTTGAACGATAGCAATGTCTCGAGAAGCGGTGATCGGCATGATACAAATGCATCTGATTTTGAGACCGCAAGCAACGAATATGAAGAGAAGTTCCCCGGATACACTTTTCGACACCCATGGCCGAGAACTCTTTTCATGACTGACAAGAGCAATTTTGGAAGTACAGGCTCGCATCTGACGTTGCAGACCGGAGACGCGCTGTACGCATTTCCAGAGTACGGGAGCCCCTTCGTTTTGAGAGAGCAGGCAAAAGAAGACGACACTTGCATTTGGAGCCTTGTGGGCCGAGCGTTTGTTAGCGATTTGATGGACTGGGATCCCGAAAGCGAAGGAGGTCCTTATGTTCTCGATGAGTTTTGGGATTTGGAACCAACGCTGGAGCAGATAGTACTATGTTGATGGAATGCCAAAGCGATGGAAATTTGTGATTAGCTGCGATCTAACAAACTATACAGTTTTTCTTCTACTACATACTGATCGAATTGAGATTTGCGTTGGAGACAGAATCTTAGTGCTTGTGTTGAATAGCCTGCTTCTCAAGTCACGCAAAACGCCGGCTGTAAGATCAGACCTTTGAGGAACAATGAAGTAAACCTGTATAAATCTGCCAGTTTCCTGCAACAAACAATACTTCATATATCGCTACAATGATTTCAACACGGACTGTAATGTATATTCTCCTTTTTTGGAGGCCTCCAAGATTGTGTTCAGACCAGGGCTATAGCGTCGCAGCCGGGTTCTGCTGCTTCTTAAGGACCCTGGTGAAGGATGCTAGCACCTTGAGATATTTTCGAATTCTGAATCAGGGTTCTCGATGCAAATATTCATTAACTCGCGCCTGTCACGCTGTCCCGACTATGCACGCTGACGTCATGTGTAGCTGCGATACGAGGCTGAGCTTCAGCCTGCTAGGCAGACATGACTTTTTCACCTCCATTTCTCTTTTTCACACCACCAGCTACATGCAATCAAACGTCACGGAGATGTCTCTGCGATAGCGATGCACAATATTTTGCCCTCGAATCAATGATATAAGGCAGTGTCTAGTCACGGTAGCAAAGCGTGAAGCTTCTCCTCTACGATGGCGCAGCAAGACGTGGTCCACACTCTCCACGAGCCTTTGAACGAAGCACGGAACGAAATAAGACTACTCGAGATCCTTCAACCAGACCCAATGCACGGCGATGTTCTCCACTGCAGACTGAGTACCTGCTCGCTCGATGACGGACCAAAGTATACCGCTTTGTCTTACGTTTGGGGCGATCCTCACCAGACTCGTCCTATTGTTATCAATGGTAAAGAAGTCAACGTGACGACCAATCTAGCGGATGCGTTGCTTCAGCTGAGAGCAGATCAGGTGGGCTCTTTATGGGCCGACGCCCTGTGCATCAACCAGCAAGATGACGAC
The DNA here is from genome assembly GCA_012274445.1 of Sclerotiophoma versabilis. Classification (NCBI taxonomy): domain Eukaryota; kingdom Fungi; phylum Ascomycota; class Dothideomycetes; order Pleosporales; family Didymellaceae; genus Sclerotiophoma; species Sclerotiophoma versabilis. The sequence goes on from JAAROD010000093.1 coordinate 1,827,028, forward strand.
GAGAAAGGCCGTCAGGTGCAAAAGATGAGGGACATCTACAAGAATGCGAATGGTGTGATAGCCTGGCTTGGGCCAAGAGACGAAAAGAGTCAGCGAGGGATTCAGAAGATGAAAGAGCTAGCTAGGGTCGCTGAATTAGCGGGTCTGCAGAATATCTTCTCACCAGGACTTAGCTACACATCGCACCAACAGGACGATCTGATGAGAAGTACCTATAAGCTGATCTTCAACTCTTCTTTTGAGTTCGTAGAGGGCGATATTGGTTTGGTCATAGCCTTGATGGAGAAACACTACTGGACGCGGCTTTGGGTCCTTCAAGAGATCAGCCTGGCAAAACATGTTACTCTATTCTGTGGCCCCGACAAAGTGCACTGGAATGATACTGAGAAGACCATGGCAGTGCTCAGGTTGTTTAGGCTTTATTTTGTCAATCCTCCCATTGGCTTTGAAGATTTTGGCACACGACTATGTTCTTTGTACAAGCCTTTCGAACCAAAAGAATGGGGGCCACCGCCGGCCGTCTGGTTGAGTCCTTCAGTGAACATAAAGGACAACATATCCCTTACCTACCTACTAGACCTGACCTGCAATGACACGAAGCTGGAATGTTTGGATCCGCGAGATCGCATCTATGCTCTACTCGGACTACTTTCCAAAACAAATCGTGGCTGCACAACAGTGGACTACTCAAGATCGCACGTGGAACTCTTTGCTCAAACTACACTTTTCATGCTACAGCAGGATGGCCCGGGGGCACTATTGTACGCTGGGCTCGCTTCAAGAGAAAGAAAAGACGATGGAAGTGATCTGCCCAGCTGGGCGGTTGATTGGTGTTACACTCGAAGGAGAGCGGAGAGGTTGTTACGATGTTTACAATGGAAAAAACTTGACTTCACAGTGCGGGTGCTTGAAGACTACGGGATTGGTGTTAGTGCTACATCAGCAGCTGAAGTTATCGAGGTCATCCCCTTCCCGAACGATCTGCGCTACATCGTTGAGAAGTTTGAAGAAGCTCAATGCCAGCACGACCTGGGACGTTCAGAAGGCAAAAGTCTGCCTGTTCCTACCCTGAAGGAAAAGATCTGGCGCACATTACTATATCGTGCATGGGGTGGTCCTCTCAATGGTGATGAAGTCAAGGAGTTGTTTGAGAACTGCGTTCGATCTCCAACTCCAGCAGTTGCATCCAACTGTCATGGATACGATGACGGTACAAAGAACCTCCGGGCACCAGAAGAAGCCATACGCTCATTTGAGCAAATTCTTTGGAACAACGAGCCTCGTAACCTGTTCCTTACTGCTGACGGCATGATTGGAAGCGGTCCTTCCTGCACACAGCTTGGGGACGTGGTACATGCAATTTCAGGACTCGATGTGCCTGTGCTGCTAAGGGCTGATCATAACAGCAAAGACTACCAGCGTTGGAAACTGATCGGGCTAGCATACGTGGACGACATGATTTCCGTTGGCGAGGATGTGAGATTCACATTGCAAGAGTTCTGGGCCACAAACCCCAAGATTAAGGAAGTCATACTCACCTGACGGAAATGTATCTAATGTTCACGAGTATCTTAACATGCTCCTTGCTCAAAGCAAGCTCTTCAATGCCGTCAGCTTTACAATTTCCTAGTTCACCAACTCACCCACCGTTTGATCCGCGAACACATCAATCCGCTTCGTACCAATGTAGCGACCTACCAACCGTTCACTCCACCCAGCTTTAACGGCACCTTTAGCATCCTTCGTCCCCCTTCGTCCACCTCTGGCACCCTCCCGCCTCTAACATTGATCTGCAAACTCTGATGCAGTAACCTCGGTGCACCCAGCGCAGCATCTCTCTGCGTCCGCATGGCCACAAATGCATCCTTAGTCCGGCCATCTTTGACATGCTTATTAGCCTCCTTATGCTGCCTCACAGTCGTAAATGCCACTGGTACATTCCTTCCCTCCGGGGGATAATCATGCCCCGTCCAGATCTTCGTCTCATCAGGCAAAGCCAGCAATTTCTGCGATGAGTTCCACAGGTCATGCGCACTGCCGCCAGGGAAGTCGGTGCGCGCGGTCCCTATGTCGGTATGAAAGAGCGAGTCGCCACTGAAGACGTTGGAACCGATTTGATAGCCCATGTGGTCGGGTGTGTGGCCTGGGAGGTGAATTGCTTTGATCTTCATGCTTCCCGCCTGGAAAATTTCGTCATCGGAGAAGAGGCGGTCGAAGACGGCTTCGTACTCTTCTGCTGGAACGCCGTAGCGATCGCCGAAGAGCTTTTGGACTTGTCCAATCCTTTGACCGATCCCAATCCCTGGCGTCATCCCGGTCTTGCTTAGCTGTGCCTGAAGATAGGATGCAGCGCTTAGGTGGTCGGCATGTGCATGGGTTTCCAGTATGTACTGCACGGTGTAACCTCTCTCAGCGATGAGAGCAAGAACAGCGTCGGCTGAAGTGGTAGTAAGGGAGGAAGTGCAGGGATCAAAATCAAGCACCGGGTCGATGATGACGTTAGCTTTCCTTGCGGGGTCGGCGATGATGTATTGAAAGGTCCCTGTTGTAGGCTCGAAGATAGGGTGTACTAGAGGTTCATTCACTGAGCTCATACCACTCCATTCCTCTAATCGCTGTTCAGTGCTGTAGTGTCTTGATCGTATTGTCATGTACACAGTTGTCTGGCTCTGTGTGATTGGTAACACAGATTGAGTCAGGGTGCCCCTTCTTCTCAGATCGATGTACCTTAGAAGAGAACAGATACAGAATGAACGTGCATACTGCCATGCAGATTCATGTGTTGGTCTTGGAAGTCTGGTAGTGGTTCGTAGGATGTTCAAAAAAGTCTTTTGTAGCGAAGCCATTGTATGGCTTGGAAAACGTGGGATCTGTATTTGCAATTTGCCGTTTCTTGATACGGCATGATCAGTTATGTATCAATGACTGGACATTATAAAGAGGTCTACGACTTAAGCATTGGTTGCTACACTGCATCGCCGTTCGGCGACCCACCTGCAGATGAACACCGGTGATAGTGGCGGATTGTGCACATCGCGCAGGGCGAGACAGGTGTCGAGTCAGCTCGTGTGCTCATTTCATAGTGGTAAGCTGCTCATATCTTGCTCAACATACATGTGCTGTCCACTACGTCGGCGACGTCGCTTACAGACGAGTTCGGCGACGTTGATGGTGGAGACGGGAGCTCGCGGAGAAGCGCCAACACCACAATAACTCATCACCGACGAGCCGACAGCATGTGGCCGACATTCCGAGAGATCAGGGGTCAAGTCGCACGACTGATGATCGTATGTTTGCGGAGAAGAACAGCAACCAATTCGAGAACCAACTGCGGCGACGCTAATTCGCTAGCGCGTATGATGTGATTGCGGGTCTTAAAATCTACAGCTTTGGCGGCGCGATTTCTCAGCAAACACATTTGGGGACCTGATTGTGGCCGTAAAGCGTTGTGGAAGAGCAGGGAAAAAGCGAGCATTTGGTTTGAAGTTGCAAACTTGTCCTAGGAAAGAGCCACCATCAACGCTCAAGATGTTCAGCAGCCGGGTCACGTGCCATATGGCGCAGAAGACGTCTGCCCGTACTTTCGCTACCGTTAACACCGCATCGAGGAACCATAAGATTGTTGTGGTCGGCGCTGGTGCAGCCGGCTCCTCAATCTCGCATCAGCTTCTTCGCACCGGAAAGTTTCAGGCGGAGGATATCGCCGTAGTCGACCCAGCCGAGTACCACCACTACCAGCCAGGATGGACACTTGTTGGTGGCGGACTTAAGAAAAAGGAGGACCTCAAGCAGCCACTTGCACCAATTCTTGACCCCAAGCTGAAGCTCTACGCGAACAGCGTCGGTAGCTTCACACCAGAGGACAACAGCATAACTCTTAGTAACGGCGACAAGCTGAACTACGAGCATCTTGTCGTTGCTCCCGGCATCAAGGTCGATACAAGTAGTATAGCTGGTCTGCCTGAAGCGCTTGCCGATTCTTCATCCAACGTCTCGACTGTCTACACATACGAGACATGTGACAAAGCTGCCCGCGACATCCAGGCCTTCAAGAAGGGAACAGCAATCTTCACACAGCCCGCAGGCGTCATCAAATGCGCCGGAGCACCACAAAAGGTCATGTGGCTAGCATGGGACCGCTGGTCAAATGCTGGTCTCTACAAGAAGAACGACTCGAACTCTGCCATCAATATTTCCTTCGCCACCGGTTTGCCAACCATGTTCGGTGTGCCCAAGTACGCTACTGCTCTCGAGAAGCTGCGTGTTGAGCGCGGTATCGAAGGACTCTTCGCCCACGACCTGATTTCTATCAATGGTCAGACTGCTACGTTCAAGACTGGCTCCGGCGAAAAGGTCGAGAAGAAGTTTGACTTACTGCACGCAGTCCCGAAGATGGGCCCGCATGCGTTCGTCAAGGAGAGCGCTCTTGCCGACGCTGCTGGATACGTCGATGTCGACAACGCCACACTTCGCCACAAGAAATACTCCAACGTCTGGTCCGCAGGTGACGCTTCGTCTCTCCCAACCTCCAAGACAGCTGCCGCAGTTACCGCACAGGCACCCATTCTTGTTTCCAACATCTTGAAGTCGCTCCAAAACCAGCAACAAGAGCTCAGCGCAGACTACGATGGCTACACATCTTGCCCGTTGACTACTGGGGAGAAGGAGGTTCTGCTTGCAGAGTTCAAGTACGGTGGTGTACCTAAGGAGACGTTCGGCCGCATTTTGGGTCTAGATCAGGGTGTCCCGCGAAAGGCTTTCTACTACCTCAAGAAGGACTTCTTCCCGTGGGTTTACCAGAACTACATGGTCAAGGGACAGTGGGGTGGACCTAAAGGTTTCATGAAGTAGATCATGAGTAGGAAATGGGCTGCTAGAAGACTGAGAGGAGCAACCGACGGGAATTCGCAAAAGTATAAGATACCATGTACGCCATAGAACATTCACAGAGCCACGTTAAAGATCCGTTGAGAACAAAAATGTATATTTTCCTCAACATGCCTACTAACTGTCCTGTCAGGCGCGATTGGAACATGCATAACTGCGCTGTTCCAGCAAGAACTACAAAGCGTCACATACCTATGATGTGGCCCCGTTCTAGCAGGTTTGAGATGGCGCTTGAGGACGCGCAATACTTGTCATGCTTGCTTTCACCTCCGCTCGTTTGACCAGAAACAAACCGCGACAAAGCAGCATGGTACTCAAAAGTCAGGCGGCTGCCTGCTCTTGGTTCTTTAGCACATCCGTCCTGCAACTTTCTTAGCTTTAACAGCATCTTCTCGAGCAGCAATAATCGCAAATTTGCCGTATCCTCGTCCGCCTTCACTCGAGCTCACATGCCATCACCGGTACGTCCCCACGGAACTCCTCCTCCATCCCGCAACTTTTCCCATCCCCACCGCCAACGCGCGCCAACTCTGTCCCCGGAACAAGACCAGTATAGTTCACACATGGCGCCCAACGAATCGCGGCACATGCTTCCATTGTCTAGCAGGATCTTCTCACGCAGCACCTCCAACCTGAATCTGCACTCGGAACGGCACTCAAGAGAGGACTTTGACTTATCCTACAGCTCGCTGCGCCGCCCAGGAACAGCACACACAGCGACTTCATCGTACTCCACGCCCGACCTGACAGCCACCGCACTCCCACAATATCATCCGCCTGTTCCACAAATTCCTCAGCAGTTCGGCGGCCCAGGTCCGGCTCAGATCAATCCGCCTAGTCTGTGGAGGATAGTCAAGTCTCCGCCACAATCGCCAACTAAGAGCGCGCAGAGCGGGAAGGGAAGCAGCTGGCGCAGGCTGAAAGTGAAAGTGAAGAGAGTATTCAGTTTCGGACGGCAGAGAAAGTGCAATTCAGTCCAGAATGAAGGTGGCAGAGGACCTATGGTCATTGGGGAACCGTACAACTTCGAACACAAGGAGACATTTGGCCACCAGCCGCTGAGAACAGCCGGGACAACTGTTGTGGGTGCGACGACGCTGGTTGGAGGCAATAATGGTGAGAGCTGGGGTGTGAGCATGGGTCATAGCCTGGGCGGTGGACTAGCGGACAGAGCAAATGCTGGGTACGGTGGTGGAGCAGGTGTAATAGGTGGAGGTTTGGGTGGAAGAGCAGTTTATAGAGGGCTAGGTAACCTAGATGTCGACGGAACGGCCGTTTCGGATGATGGGGACAGCACCTGGGAAGACTACGAGGCGACGAGACTGTTCACTCCAAATCAGAACAATCTGGGACAGAGGGCTTGATGCTCCTAATAAAGAGCTTAAGTTGAGTCGTACTTTGGGGCTTTCAGTCGATGTGTCGTGGGCGGCGTCATTTTGTAAACACGCCTGAACTACTAGGTCTTGCATCTGTATTCGCTTAGACGTACTGCCACCATACATGGAACACTTTTGTAGGAGCTGTTGGGTATAATTATGGATCATGAATATGTATTGTTTTATCGAAGATGTTCGTACTCATGGAGGGTGACCACTATAAATACGCGCGCACGAGCTATGCAAGCTTGTGACAGGAGCCTTTCTTAGCGACCAGTAATGAAGCAACCTAGAAATCTGCTTGTAAATCTCGGTAGAGTGCACACAATACGCCAAAAATCAAAAACAGCAAGACATGCTGTATCGCGCCGCAGCTGCATTAATCACGCTGACTGTTGGTTTGTATGTACTGACCAGGCGCTGCTAGACTCATCGCTCCGATTCTCTCTACTCGTTTCCACACCCATATATCCAAAGGGGTTATCTCAAATACAAACGCCACTGCTATGCAAACATATGCATTCATCTCCTTGTTTATGTTCCGAGTCTTTCAGTCGGTGTCGAACAGGAGCTAGCTGCCATGATACCGTGCCCGTGCACCTCGTGGGCCGGGTCAGCGAACGGGCCACCCCACCACCTTTTGCAGCCCACCAACAGTGAGATTATTGAGCCACGTATAGTTGATAAAACGATACAATTTTTTGGTGGAATACTCTATAGACCTATGCGACAGATTGTCTCACCCAAATCTACTTGGTAAAGCAATCTTGCGGCCACGGCTGTTGTATGTAGGTGGGGGAGCTGGGGAACGCTGGTCGGCAACAGGACGACTACGCGCAGCACCACCACCACGTTTCTTAGTTGAATTTGACTGCAGCTGCTGTGAGGCCTTGCGCTTGCCTGTTTGAGGCAATTTTATAGCTTTAGCAGCGTTGTGAGCTTGCTTTTGACGCTCTCTCTCAGCTTTGCGTTTGGCTACTTCAGCAGCCTTCACAGCCTTGATTCTTTCACGCTCTTCTTTCTCTCTTGCCCGCCTCTCACGCTGTTGTTGCTTCTGCTTTTCTCGGAGGAGCTTCTGGTTGTGTTGTAGCTTACGCCGAGTAGCTTTCTCAGCCTCTACCTGTTCTTGGTAGGCTTCATTAGCAGCGTCACGTGCGTCAGCTTCCTTCTTTGACCCAGGACTCTACCACTTGGCTCCCCCATGCCACTTAACATCGTGAGCGTATAACGGTAATACTTTCTTCTTATCCTTTACCTTCTCCTTCTCTGCAAGGGCCTTTTTCATACTATCTAGCTCATGCTGTGCAAGCTCTAATTGCACATGAAGCTGGTGAATGATCTGTTCTAGTGCCCTAAGCTTATTACTACTATCTTCCTTCACAGCACTCCGTAATAACGACTTTGCTTTCAGCCAGTTTGGCTCTTCTGGTGCAGCTGAAGGTCCAGTTTGTAGTGGAGGTGTTGTAACAGGTGGAGGAGTTGGTGGTTTGAATCGGTTGAGTATAACGTCGGCGTTGGGTGGGTTGGTTGGTTGGTTGGTATTCATTTTACGTCTGTTGATGGGGATTAAGTCCGCCATCTCGCCTCCCGAAGGGCATATACGACGTGCTAAGCTATGGAATTACAGTGCTGACACACTACCTTAGAAAGCATTTCTTGCCTGCGCGGGTATTGCTACCATTTCAGAACTACAGCTCCCCGTCCAGTTGGAGAGGCTGAGCGATGTGTGTACAATAAGGTGATTTCCTTGCATTTTGAGGCATCTATGTGCCAAGAGAGAGAGAGAGGGTGAGTATGTATGTGTGCGCGTAGGGAGAGGGGGGAGGAGGGGTGAGGGGAAAGGGTAAGAGAGGTAGACGGGTGGGGAGTACTGCAGCTGTTGTGCTGGACCTACCACTGCTAGGTGCTGCATTGCTTGCTGCTGTTGCAGGACTGCAAGAGCTAGCGGGGGCAGATCTTGGTGTAGTACTGTGAAAGTTTGACAAAGGCTTCAAAGGCCTCTGGCTCCCTTATTAGTACTGCAGTGTACGCTAGGCCATCGGCCTGGCTGGACGGCGGTATAGGTGGTCGAAGTGGCCATCTGCTAAAGCTCCCTAGGGTCTTGCGGCAGAGCGCGAGGTGCTCTGGTGTCTTGTCCTGTCCGCATGAGCAGGTGAGGTTTGCATCCTTGTGGCTGTACTTTCGATGATACCAGGCGAAATCCCCATGTCTAGATCGGATAGAGAGTAGCCTGGCTAAGGTGGCTCTTGGTAGGTCTAGCTCCTTTGGACTGCTGCGTGGCGCATAGTCCAAGTCCCAGCTCTTGTACCATTTTGAGAGCTTAGTCTTCCTGTCAGACCACCAGGTCTGTTGTGTGTGCCGTAGTATCTTGCGGGCGACTGACTTGTTGCCCGAGAGTGTAGGCATGGCAGCTTTTCCAGTTGCGGGTGATGGGTGCTGGGCTTCTAGGTTGGCTAGTCTGTCTGCTGCCTCGTTCCCTTCGATGCCTAGGTGTCCCGGGGCCCATTTGATAGAGACGTCGTGTGTCTCCATGGCACCATGGCACTCCAGAAAGGCCCATTGAGAGGTAGGGGGTGCGTCGCCCCTAAGGCACCAAATTACTGAGGTGCTGTCTATGCACAGCCAGATTCGGCGGGTGCGAAGCGCTGGTTGTCTTATAGTATGCTGGAGGCCTCTCCACGCTCCTATTGCCTCAGCGTCAAAGACGTGTGAGGTAGGGTGGAGTGATCCGCGTCCAGTCTGGAGTTGTTTTCCGTCTTGATACACTGCAAAGCCGTAGGTGACCCGCTTTTCTCCTTCCTTGGTGTACTGTTCAGAGCCATCTGAGAAGATAGTGACATCTAGTGGTGAGAGCTGGGCCCACCATTGGTTGAAAGCCTTAGCTGCAGTCTTCTTGTCTATGCCGAGCGTCGGGTCTGTTCGGCAGCCAGTCGAGTAGTGAGGGGCTATGAGTGTAGTCCTAGGAATCTCTGGTAGAAGAGATGCCATCTGTTGGACTTTAGTCTTGACTCGCTGGGGTTGTCCAGTTTTTACGCCCCTGTTTACTACATGTACCGATGTGCGTCTAGTAAGGGGGTGTTCTGCATCTGTGGTGCGTAGATGGGTTGCAAATCTGAGTTTAGCTTGCTCTAGTGCTACTGCTGCTGGTAGCAGTCCAGCATCTCGGAAGAGTGCAGCTGTAGGGGTTGTTCTCCACGCTGGTAGAATGCCCCGTGCTGCTATAGCCAGTGTCTTGTCTATAGCAGCCACGTGCCATCCAACATAGGCGCTGACCTCTTGTGGCCTGTCTGGCTTAAGTGTATGCGGTTGTTTGGTGCGGCCTCTGTACCAGCACTCGGTCCCATATAGGAGCGATGGGTACACACAGGCAATAGTAGCCTTGCGGAGGGAGCCGGCTGGTGGTCCATAGGTAGTCCTAGCCAGACTGCGAATGTGATAGGCTACCTTGGCAGCTTTTGCAGTGCGCGCGGCTACATGTCGTCTAAAGGTGAGTCTGCGGTCGAACCACACTCCTAACCAACGCAGGGCTGGCTGGCTGTGCTCTCCGCCTGGGAGGATAGGGTGGATTGTGAGCTGCTCATCTACCACACAGGGAGGGGCATAGCTGCTCCGCTGTCTGGTCAGGTGGATCATTTCCTGCTTTTCTGGAGCAAAAGTGACCTTGTTGGCCTCTCCCCATGCTCTGATCTGCCTCAGGTCTGATGCTAGGAGCTCAACGTTGTCGTCCATAGAGTGTGAAGCCCGGTATAGACATATGTCGTCTGCGTATCCAAACCTCCGTTCTGTATCCATGGATAGTAGCTCAGCTAGATACAGCGTGTACAGGACAGGAGAGAGAGGCGACCCTTGGGGTGTGCCACAGGCGACAGGGTAGCTAGGGGTGGTGACCTGGCCAAGGCGAACTTGGACCCTCCGGTCAGTGAGGAATGAGTCTACAAAGAGTATGGTCCTTTGTGACCAGCCCTGCTGGGCCATACGGTGTAGCAGGCGGTTCTTGAGGAGCGCGTCAAAGGCGCCTTGGACATCAAGGGTGACCATAGTGACATGTTTTCCAAGTACCCATGCGGCTTCAGTGTCGTGGGTGAACGCTGCAGTGAGGTCAGTTGCAGAGCGCTTTGGAAGCGCGCCGCCATGCTGGGGGCTGAGGATCTTGTGTGTCATGGCGGTCCATGCAATTCGTCTAGCCACTGTTCGTTCGAGTCCCTTCCCAATGCAGGAGAGAAGCGCTATAGGTCTCCAGGAGCGCGGTGATGTTCGGTCTGTCTTCCCTGCCTTAGGTATCATGGCTACCTCAGCGAGCTTCCACTGTGCTGGGAAGTGGTTGAGCTCAAGGCATCGCTGAAAGATCCTTCGTACGAGCTCCCCAGCCTGAGCCCAGCAGGCGCGGAGTAGTCGCACAGTAGAGCGATCAGTGCCTGGTGAGGTGCTTGAGACCCCTACCGTGTTTCGTTCAGCTTCCTCTAGTGAGATGTGTGTGCTCCATGGGAGGGTGTCTGCGTTCTCCTGGTCTGGGCAGTGCCCAAGGTCATCCTCTGCTGTGTACCGGTTGAGGACTTCTTCTCGAAGGGCCTCTGCCTTCTCTAGGGGGTCTGATATTGTCCTGTTGTTGACAATGAGAGGACTGTCCTGGTTCTCTGGTGTGAGCTTGTGCCAGGCAATGATCTTGAACAGGTCCTTATCGTCCTTGGCGTTGTCAATGACATGCCTCCAGTACTGCCTTTTCGCCTGTCGGACTGTAGTCTTGAAGGCCTGTCTCTCTTCCTGTAGACTGTCAGAGCAGAGCTGTCTAGCATGCTTGTAGGTCTGGTAGGCAGTCTTGCACTCCTTGGTCCACCATGGTGCAGCGCGGCCTTCCTTGCGGTTGAGCTTGCCTGCTGTCTGAACGGAGTGCTGTATAGTCTCTGTGAGCAGCGTGACGCATTCATCTAGTTGTCCTGTATCCTGTGTTGCAAGCGGGTCTGGGATGTTTTGGACACCTATTTCTACTAGCCCAGTAAACTTAGGTAGGCTTGCCTCTGGGACTCTGTAGTGGTGCTGTTCTAGGTGCGGAGTGCCTGGAGTGGAGAGAGGCACAAAAGTTACTATTGTCTCGTGGTCTGAGCCGCTGTGCATGCTAGCATCAACAGCAGAGTGGGCGAATGGGATGTTAGAGAAGGTAAGGTCAAGGACGTGGCCAGCGCAGTGTGTTGGCTGCCCTGGCACACCGATGTAGTCCATAGAAGCGCTAGCAGCCCATCCGGCTAGCTCCACACCTCCGTTGGCTGCAGTGATGGTAGGCTCAAAGGATTCATGTCTAGCATTAAAGTCTCCTCCCACAAGGCAGAGTTGAGGAGGTATAAGATGTGTGACGTACTGAATAACGTGCGGGGTGTGTGGTTGTCTGTAACAGTTAAGTATCGCCACTCCATTTACTACAGCCCAGAGCATGTCTGGGTGGTGGAGGCTCTCTCTAGCCTGGTATCGTAGGCGGTGTCCTTTGCGGATGTATGTCATTACCCTAGGGCGGGCTGATCCTGGCGTATTAGGGTTGTCCCATGTGCTGATAGGTGCTAGGTGTGTAAAGCCAGGGTGTGTAGAAGTTCTGGAGTTAGCACATGTAAAAGGCTCTTGAACACACACAACATCTATGCCCTTCTGAAAAGCCGCCTCTAGTATTGTGATGTGCCAAGGTGAGCTCCTGCTAACATTGGCCCAGCATACACGAAGTTGTTTGCTTGGTGGGCTGGGCTGTTGATGCCTGTCGTAGGCTAGGGTGTTGTGGGGGTGTTCTAGCATGATGATGGCGGGTCATCGCTCATGCTGGCGTCTTCTCTCTCCGAGGTGGACGGGTCAGTGTGGATAGTTGGTTGTGGACGAATGCTGCCGGCAGACAGTTGTCCTACATTAAGGTTTCTCTGGCCTGTGGCCGCCCGCCTTGGTCTCTTTTCTCTGCTCGCAGTAGAAGAGGATGTGTAGGAGGCAGCAGTTGTAGGAAGTGAAGCCCTGCCCTCTCCAACTTGCCTCTGGGTGGAAGGGCGGGGAGGCTCTGTCTCTGATGCCTCTAAGGGAGTAGTCTCAGGCTGAAGTGTAGCCTGTCTACGGCTCTCTTCAACTGTCCTGTAGAGGTGTTGCTGTGCTATCTTGCCTGCGCGACGGATAGCCTTTATCTCAGTCTTTGTGGGCTTGATGATGTGTCCACGAACCCGACGAGGGGCAGCAGGGCAGTTAGAGTGGCCAGCTGGATGAGGGCCGTGACAGTTAGCACACACAGCTTTGTGGGGGCAACTGTCCCCGTACTGTCCTTGGTGTCTATCCGTACGGTCACCGCACTGTGCACAGCGGGCTACTCGGGTACAGCGGGCAGCGTTGCAGTAGCCCTGGCAGCCTGGGTTATGTCGCTGTATGGTTGGGTGTTTGTGGATCTTCTTTGAAAACTGGCTGGTGCCAAAGAGCTGGAACGAACGGACTGGCTCTTTGTATGAAACAATCCAGGTAGTGAGGCCATTCTGATTCGCCCCATGCCGTGAGGTCCTGCAGCTGACTGGCTGCTTGCCTGTTTGCGAGTAGACCTCTTCCTCTACCAGCTGGGTAGTGGTCGGTAGTTCTGTGCCGTCGAGGGCCCGGAAAGAGCTGGGTACTCCTTGTACCGCGTAGTTGATCCAGTGTTCTGGGATCCTCACCGCGTCTCCGTCTAGCGTCCTTACTAGAAGTCCCTGGTTTTCTTGAGTTAGGAGTTGCTCCCGAATTCTCTGGTTTGCTGGGGTAATCGCCCAGCCTGTGTTGATTGGTGATGCCGTAGGTATGTCTCTAAGGGTGATTCCTTCTATGCTTTTGCAAATTGCCTGCCTCACTGCAAAGGGTGAGGGTTGTCGCAGTCGTGTTGCTGGGTTAGAGATGGATATGAAGATTCGATTGTCTTCTTTTGGCTTAGCTGGCGGGCTAGGCCGAGACCTAGCAGGGTTCAGGGGTTGGTTGCCACCCCTATCTGAGTTTTGGGGGTCTCTGGCTACGTCCGCCCAAGAGCGGCGTCCCGACTCTTGGCTCCTGGGGTTGCTGTGACTGGTGTCACTGCTCCAGCGAGAGCTAGAAGGAGAGTTGCTTAGATTGAGAGAGGTTAGAGCCTGGATAACTCTCTGCTGCAGTTCCTCAGCAATCTTGGCTTCTTGCGGGTTAGTGTAACTCGCTGCGTGTTGGTCTGCCAATGTTGCAAAAGCCGTAGTGATAGTGTTCCAGAGCTGGGCAGTTTTCTGAGTCTCAGCGATGTGGCGTTGAACAGCATCAGAGACTCGAGGTTTGGGAGCACCCCCACCGGGGTTCTGGCTGCGCAGAAGGGGTGCATGATGATGCACGTCCTCCTGGGGCCGTCTTGGGGCGCGTGTATACAGCTGCTGAGGGATCTCGTAGTCTGGGGACCCTGTGTGCTGGGAGGAGGGAGACTCTGCCATCCTGGCAAGCTCCTTTGCGCTACAGCGCAGGGTGCTTGGTGGACGTTAGAGGTACTCCCTGAATCAGCGAAGTGAGCTTGTTCAGTTGCTGGGATTTTTAGGGCCTCTAGAAAGGTAACCCAAAAATCAAAAAGTTGGTGTTCGGTGGCGTTGGGTGGGTTGGTTGGTTGGTTGGTTGGTATTCATTTTACGTCTGTTGATGGGGATTAAGTCCGCCATCTCGCCTCCCGAAGGGCATATACGACGTGCTAAGCTATGGAATTACAGTGCTGACACACTACCTTAGAAAGCATTTCTTGCCTGCGCGGGTATTGCTACCATTTCAGAACTACAGCTCCCCGTCCAGTTGGAGAGGCTGAGCGATGTGTGTACAATAAGGTGATTTCCTTGCATTTTGAGGCATCTATGTGCCAAGAGAGAGAGAGAGGGTGAGTATGTATGTGTGCGCGTAGGGAGAGGGGGGAGGAGGGGTGAGGGGAAAGGGTAAGAGAGGTAGACGGGTGGGGAGTACTGCAGCTGTTGTGCTGGACCTACCACTGCTAGGTGCTGCATTGCTTGCTGCTGTTGCAGGACTGCAAGAGCTAGCGGGGGCAGATCTTGGTGTAGTACTGTGAAAGTTTGACAAAGGCTTCAAAGGCCTCTGGCTCCCTTATTAGTACTGCAGTGTACGCTAGGCCATCGGCCTGGCTGGACGGCGGTATAGGTGGTCGAAGTGGCCATCTGCTAAAGCTCCCTAGGGTCTTGCGGCAGAGCGCGAGGTGCTCTGGTGTCTTGTCCTGTCCGCATGAGCAGGTGAGGTTTGCATCCTTGTGGCTGTACTTTCGATGATACCAGGCGAAATCCCCATGTCTAGATCGGATAGAGAGTAGCCTGGCTAAGGTGGCTCTTGGTAGGTCTAGCTCCTTTGGACTGCTGCGTGGCGCATAGTCCAAGTCCCAGCTCTTGTACCATTTTGAGAGCTTAGTCTTCCTGTCAGACCACCAGGTCTGTTGTGTGTGCCGTAGTATCTTGCGGGCGACTGACTTGTTGCCCGAGAGTGTAGGCATGGCAGCTTTTCCAGTTGCGGGTGATGGGTGCTGGGCTTCTAGGTTGGCTAGTCTGTCTGCTGCCTCGTTCCCTTCGATGCCTAGGTGTCCCGGGGCCCATTTGATAGAGACGTCGTGTGTCTCCATGGCACCATGGCACTCCAGAAAGGCCCATTGAGAGGTAGGGGGTGCGTCGCCCCTAAGGCACCAAATTACTGAGGTGCTGTCTATGCACAGCCAGATTCGGCGGGTGCGAAGCGCTGGTTGTCTTATAGTATGCTGGAGGCCTCTCCACGCTCCTATTGCCTCAGCGTCAAAGACGTGTGAGGTAGGGTGGAGTGATCCGCGTCCAGTCTGGAGTTGTTTTCCGTCTTGATACACTGCAAAGCCGTAGGTGACCCGCTTTTCTCCTTCCTTGGTGTACTGTTCAGAGCCATCTGAGAAGATAGTGACATCTAGTGGTGAGAGCTGGGCCCACCATTGGTTGAAAGCCTTAGCTGCAGTCTTCTTGTCTATGCCGAGCGTCGGGTCTGTTCGGCAGCCAGTCGAGTAGTGAGGGGCTATGAGTGTAGTCCTAGGAATCTCTGGTAGAAGAGATGCCATCTGTTGGACTTTAGTCTTGACTCGCTGGGGTTGTCCAGTTTTTACGCCCCTGTTTACTACATGTACCGATGTGCGTCTAGTAAGGGGGTGTTCTGCATCTGTGGTGCGTAGATGGGTTGCAAATCTGAGTTTAGCTTGCTCTAGTGCTACTGCTGCTGGTAGCAGTCCAGCATCTCGGAAGAGTGCAGCTGTAGGGGTTGTTCTCCACGCTGGTAGAATGCCCCGTGCTGCTATAGCCAGTGTCTTGTCTATAGCAGCCACGTGCCATCCAACATAGGCGCTGACCTCTTGTGGCCTGTCTGGCTTAAGTGTATGCGGTTGTTTGGTGCGGCCTCTGTACCAGCACTCGGTCCCATATAGGAGCGATGGGTACACACAGGCAATAGTAGCCTTGCGGAGGGAGCCGGCTGGTGGTCCATAGGTAGTCCTAGCCAGACTGCGAATGTGATAGGCTACCTTGGCAGCTTTTGCAGTGCGCGCGGCTACATGTCGTCTAAAGGTGAGTCTGCGGTCGAACCACACTCCTAACCAACGCAGGGCTGGCTGGCTGTGCTCTCCGCCTGGGAGGATAGGGTGGATTGTGAGCTGCTCATCTACCACACAGGGAGGGGCATAGCTGCTCCGCTGTCTGGTCAGGTGGATCATTTCCTGCTTTTCTGGAGCAAAAGTGACCTTGTTGGCCTCTCCCCATGCTCTGATCTGCCTCAGGTCTGATGCTAGGAGCTCAACGTTGTCGTCCATAGAGTGTGAAGCCCGGTATAGACATATGTCGTCTGCGTATCCAAACCTCCGTTCTGTATCCATGGATAGTAGCTCAGCTAGATACAGCGTGTACAGGACAGGAGAGAGAGGCGACCCTTGGGGTGTGCCACAGGCGACAGGGTAGCTAGGGGTGGTGACCTGGCCAAGGCGAACTTGGACCCTCCGGTCAGTGAGGAATGAGTCTACAAAGAGTATGGTCCTTTGTGACCAGCCCTGCTGGGCCATACGGTGTAGCAGGCGGTTCTTGAGGAGCGCGTCAAAGGCGCCTTGGACATCAAGGGTGACCATAGTGACATGTTTTCCAAGTACCCATGCGGCTTCAGTGTCGTGGGTGAACGCTGCAGTGAGGTCAGTTGCAGAGCGCTTTGGAAGCGCGCCGCCATGCTGGGGGCTGAGGATCTTGTGTGTCATGGCGGTCCATGCAATTCGTCTAGCCACTGTTCGTTCGAGTCCCTTCCCAATGCAGGAGAGAAGCGCTATAGGTCTCCAGGAGCGCGGTGATGTTCGGTCTGTCTTCCCTGCCTTAGGTATCATGGCTACCTCAGCGAGCTTCCACTGTGCTGGGAAGTGGTTGAGCTCAAGGCATCGCTGAAAGATCCTTCGTACGAGCTCCCCAGCCTGAGCCCAGCAGGCGCGGAGTAGTCGCACAGTAGAGCGATCAGTGCCTGGTGAGGTGCTTGAGACCCCTACCGTGTTTCGTTCAGCTTCCTCTAGTGAGATGTGTGTGCTCCATGGGAGGGTGTCTGCGTTCTCCTGGTCTGGGCAGTGCCCAAGGTCATCCTCTGCTGTGTACCGGTTGAGGACTTCTTCTCGAAGGGCCTCTGCCTTCTCTAGGGGGTCTGATATTGTCCTGTTGTTGACAATGAGAGGACTGTCCTGGTTCTCTGGTGTGAGCTTGTGCCAGGCAATGATCTTGAACAGGTCCTTATCGTCCTTGGCGTTGTCAATGACATGCCTCCAGTACTGCCTTTTCGCCTGTCGGACTGTAGTCTTGAAGGCCTGTCTCTCTTCCTGTAGACTGTCAGAGCAGAGCTGTCTAGCATGCTTGTAGGTCTGGTAGGCAGTCTTGCACTCCTTGGTCCACCATGGTGCAGCGCGGCCTTCCTTGCGGTTGAGCTTGCCTGCTGTCTGAACGGAGTGCTGTATAGTCTCTGTGAGCAGCGTGACGCATTCATCTAGTTGTCCTGTATCCTGTGTTGCAAGCGGGTCTGGGATGTTTTGGACACCTATTTCTACTAGCCCAGTAAACTTAGGTAGGCTTGCCTCTGGGACTCTGTAGTGGTGCTGTTCTAGGTGCGGAGTGCCTGGAGTGGAGAGAGGCACAAAAGTTACTATTGTCTCGTGGTCTGAGCCGCTGTGCATGCTAGCATCAACAGCAGAGTGGGCGAATGGGATGTTAGAGAAGGTAAGGTCAAGGACGTGGCCAGCGCAGTGTGTTGGCTGCCCTGGCACACCGATGTAGTCCATAGAAGCGCTAGCAGCCCATCCGGCTAGCTCCACACCTCCGTTGGCTGCAGTGATGGTAGGCTCAAAGGATTCATGTCTAGCATTAAAGTCTCCTCCCACAAGGCAGAGTTGAGGAGGTATAAGATGTGTGACGTACTGAATAACGTGCGGGGTGTGTGGTTGTCTGTAACAGTTAAGTATCGCCACTCCATTTACTACAGCCCAGAGCATGTCTGGGTGGTGGAGGCTCTCTCTAGCCTGGTATCGTAGGCGGTGTCCTTTGCGGATGTATGTCATTACCCTAGGGCGGGCTGATCCTGGCGTATTAGGGTTGTCCCATGTGCTGATAGGTGCTAGGTGTGTAAAGCCAGGGTGTGTAGAAGTTCTGGAGTTAGCACATGTAAAAGGCTCTTGAACACACACAACATCTATGCCCTTCTGAAAAGCCGCCTCTAGTATTGTGATGTGCCAAGGTGAGCTCCTGCTAACATTGGCCCAGCATACACGAAGTTGTTTGCTTGGTGGGCTGGGCTGTTGATGCCTGTCGTAGGCTAGGGTGTTGTGGGGGTGTTCTAGCATGATGATGGCGGGTCATCGCTCATGCTGGCGTCTTCTCTCTCCGAGGTGGACGGGTCAGTGTGGATAGTTGGTTGTGGACGAATGCTGCCGGCAGACAGTTGTCCTACATTAAGGTTTCTCTGGCCTGTGGCCGCCCGCCTTGGTCTCTTTTCTCTGCTCGCAGTAGAAGAGGATGTGTAGGAGGCAGCAGTTGTAGGAAGTGAAGCCCTGCCCTCTCCAACTTGCCTCTGGGTGGAAGGGCGGGGAGGCTCTGTCTCTGATGCCTCTAAGGGAGTAGTCTCAGGCTGAAGTGTAGCCTGTCTACGGCTCTCTTCAACTGTCCTGTAGAGGTGTTGCTGTGCTATCTTGCCTGCGCGACGGATAGCCTTTATCTCAGTCTTTGTGGGCTTGATGATGTGTCCACGAACCCGACGAGGGGCAGCAGGGCAGTTAGAGTGGCCAGCTGGATGAGGGCCGTGACAGTTAGCACACACAGCTTTGTGGGGGCAACTGTCCCCGTACTGTCCTTGGTGTCTATCCGTACGGTCACCGCACTGTGCACAGCGGGCTACTCGGGTACAGCGGGCAGCGTTGCAGTAGCCCTGGCAGCCTGGGTTATGTCGCTGTATGGTTGGGTGTTTGTGGATCTTCTTTGAAAACTGGCTGGTGCCAAAGAGCTGGAACGAACGGACTGGCTCTTTGTATGAAACAATCCAGGTAGTGAGGCCATTCTGATTCGCCCCATGCCGTGAGGTCCTGCAGCTGACTGGCTGCTTGCCTGTTTGCGAGTAGACCTCTTCCTCTACCAGCTGGGTAGTGGTCGGTAGTTCTGTGCCGTCGAGGGCCCGGAAAGAGCTGGGTACTCCTTGTACCGCGTAGTTGATCCAGTGTTCTGGGATCCTCACCGCGTCTCCGTCTAGCGTCCTTACTAGAAGTCCCTGGTTTTCTTGAGTTAGGAGTTGCTCCCGAATTCTCTGGTTTGCTGGGGTAATCGCCCAGCCTGTGTTGATTGGTGATGCCGTAGGTATGTCTCTAAGGGTGATTCCTTCTATGCTTTTGCAAATTGCCTGCCTCACTGCAAAGGGTGAGGGTTGTCGCAGTCGTGTTGCTGGGTTAGAGATGGATATGAAGATTCGATTGTCTTCTTTTGGCTTAGCTGGCGGGCTAGGCCGAGACCTAGCAGGGTTCAGGGGTTGGTTGCCACCCCTATCTGAGTTTTGGGGGTCTCTGGCTACGTCCGCCCAAGAGCGGCGTCCCGACTCTTGGCTCCTGGGGTTGCTGTGACTGGTGTCACTGCTCCAGCGAGAGCTAGAAGGAGAGTTGCTTAGATTGAGAGAGGTTAGAGCCTGGATAACTCTCTGCTGCAGTTCCTCAGCAATCTTGGCTTCTTGCGGGTTAGTGTAACTCGCTGCGTGTTGGTCTGCCAATGTTGCAAAAGCCGTAGTGATAGTGTTCCAGAGCTGGGCAGTTTTCTGAGTCTCAGCGATGTGGCGTTGAACAGCATCAGAGACTCGAGGTTTGGGAGCACCCCCACCGGGGTTCTGGCTGCGCAGAAGGGGTGCATGATGATGCACGTCCTCCTGGGGCCGTCTTGGGGCGCGTGTATACAGCTGCTGAGGGATCTCGTAGTCTGGGGACCCTGTGTGCTGGGAGGAGGGAGACTCTGCCATCCTGGCAAGCTCCTTTGCGCTACAGCGCAGGGTGCTTGGTGGACGTTAGAGGTACTCCCTGAATCAGCGAAGTGAGCTTGTTCAGTTGCTGGGATTTTTAGGGCCTCTAGAAAGGTAACCCAAAAATCAAAAAGTTGGTGTTCGGTGGCGTTGGGTGGGTTGGTTGGTTGGTTGGTATTCATTTTACGTCTAGTTGATGGGGATCAAGTCCACCATCTCGCCTCCCGAAGGGCATATTCGACGTGCTAAGCTATGGAATTACAGTGCTAACACACTACCTTAGAAAGCATTTCTTGCCTGCGCGGGTATTGCTACCATTTCAGAACTACAGCTCCCCGTCCAGTTGGGGAGACTGAGCAGTGTGTGTACATTAGGGTGGATCCCTTGTGTGTATTCAGAGGCAGTGGAGTGCCGTAAGAGAGAGTAGGAAAGAGTAGGTGGGTGTAGAGAGCCGGTGCTCTGTCGAATCGGAAGCCGTGGCTCTGCGCGAGGAGAGCCTTTGTACTAGGCTTGGCCATGCCTGTGTCGAAGGAGATAGGTGTAGTAGGAAGGCAGAGCCAGGCTTGTCCTTCTTCTTTATCCCCGAGAGTTGTCAAATGTAAGGCCATGCTGGCTGCCTTGTTTGCGAGTTAAGAGCCGGTGCTCTGTCGGATCGTGCCGTAGCTCTTCGCGTGGAGAGCCTTTGTGTTTAGGCCTGGCAGATGCCCATATCTTGCAAGAACAAGGAGTGTCAAGGCTGTCTCCTTGTCTTGCTGGTGGTTGTGGCCTTCGACCGAACGTGAAAATCTGAGTGGCGCACGGGCCATTTTGAAAAGATTTCAGCTCAGCGAAGAGCTGAAAGACAAAAAGAGGCCAGCGCGCCTGCCACAACGCCTGCAGCGGAGAGAGGACGTTGGGAAACAGATTTAAGAAGGCATTTGAGTCGTGTTTTAACGAAAAATCGATGGATATCGACCTTTCGCTGACCTGGAAAAGTTGATGTTCGGGTGGCGTTGGGTGGGTGGATACCTGTGGCTTCAAAGGCCGTCAACACCAACGATTCAGTGAAGGTATTCACCTAGGCAGGCCAGAATAGTGAGAAGAAATCGCTCTTCTTTACAGGTGCCCACCCCTGGGTTATATGGTTGTGTAAATCGAGTTCTTTGGTGTAGTTTTGAGCTAGAGGTTTAAAGCAGACTACGTCTAACAGCTGGAGAGTATGTGTAGCATGTGGGGGAAAGATCATAAGCAGAATCTTATGGCTGTCACAGTAGTTGATAAAGTCCTTGGTTACATGACTGCCGTGGCCGTCAATAATGAGTAACCTCCACTTTCTCCGGGCTTTAGCCTTAGTGTAGCGATTAAACACCTGCTTAAGCCACGTTAATCCTAGGTCGTTATTTGTCCAGCCATTTGTTGAAGTTGTAAAGTAGATAGAGTGCTTTTCTGGATTAATTGAGTGTACCCAGCTTGATTGTATAGCTTGGCCAGCAGCTGGAAAGATGATGCCTGGAGGCAGGTGAGATCCATCGGCACATATAGTAGCCAGCAACGTCACCTACTCTCGGTTGCCATCATGGAGTGACTGCTTAAACTGCTTCTTGCCAAACAGTAGCTTATCGAAGATCCTCTTGCTCCTGCCTGTGACCCCAATAGCGAAGCCTTTCTCATCCATATTGTAGGTATTCTCAGGCTTAACGTTATACTGGGTCATCTTCTGGTGCAGAAGCTTAAAGTAGAGGCGGTATTTATCACCAGAATCAGCCTTGTGACGGCCTGTTTCCATAGGGGTGGTCCAGGCTGTAAGAAGCGTGTCCTGGTTGCGATGAAGGAAGCGAGTAACCTAGCTATCAGAGGGCTCCCAGGCACACAAAGGAGTTGCAAAATTGATAACCATCTGCCTTGTAGGCATAAGGTGTCTTTCTGTCAATCCTCTGATATACTTTATAAGCTCTGCCTCATCTCGTGGGTGGAGTAGACGTTGGGAGTTGATAGATTGCTCCTGCGGGGCTGCTTGACCCTGGTGTTGACGCGTCAACGTTGTTCGAGAACAACCATGTTTTTTGGCAAGAGCCCGGTACGAAAATTGTTCTCCTGGCCTCAAACTATCTATCTCTGCAAGGGCTTCTTTCACTGGCATTGTGGTGTTAAGTTATAGGGGGTGGAAAGTTGGGATGAATTGTGGTGGGGTGGCCCGTTCGCTGACCCGGCCCACGAGGTGCACGGGCACGGTAGCGGTCTTGTATCGCGACTAGCACCTCATGACCGCCAACTTTATCCCAATGCGATTGCCTTCTGTGATTGTCTTGATTGTTATGTTGTCGTAAGTCATTGCCAAAGCCCTGACCGTTCGTATGAGGTTCGGGTACGTTGACGTTCGCGCAATATACAATTCTCCCGTGATGCTTGACCTGTGTAGTTGCTATGTAGCGGGATCGGCACGGTTATGAGGCAGCCTAGGACGATGTGAGGCCGGTCTAAGAATCATTCTCTTGTCAGCAGATGTTCAAAGTTCATTTACGGGAAACAATAGGAAGTATACAGACTTTCGTATTTCATCTGGCTCTAATGCTGGCCACCTCTCGATGAACAAAACCGATCCATCTTCACTGACTCCTTTCGTGCGAAAGTGCTTGTTATGCTGCGCGCTCCAGATCCATGGGCTGCAAGTCGCATCGAGCGCCGATGCTGAGGACGCCATTACACGACAACAATCAGAAGTTCCGGTGAGTGTGCAAGGAGATGGTTGTCGAGAAGATGGCTGAAGATGGCGCCAGGTCGAACATGAAGCCAACGGAATGGCCGTCGCTACATGCCTACGCACCAGCTCTCTCGCAAAGCACCAAATCAAGTGACGGAAGTACAAGACTCACAAGACATCGTACACAGGGGATGCGCGAGCCCAAGGGTCACCTGTAGTATTGTATGTGTAGTTGACGGGCGGGTCTGCACTGGGCTTTTTGCCATAGTAGTACTCGTAAGTTGTAACCATTTTCAGAGCGATTCTAGCGTTCTAGAGAAAAGATACTGCTGAGACTATAAACACAGGTCTCGCAAGTACAGAATATTGAACTTCACTTCTCCTCAGAAGCAGCTAGGCTGACGCGTGCACACCTTCCAATCCGTGCGCGCCACACGTTCTGTGCAACGAATGAGTGCGTTGACCTGTAACGGGGCTTAGAGGTATTCTGAAAGCTCTTTCGAAGATGTCGTCTACGTGTAGGATAGATGGGTTGATGTTGTAAGCTGTCAAGCAAGGCCAACTGCAATGCGCACGGGGTTTCACCGATCGTCGGGCTCAGCAGTCAGCCTCATCTTTCCAGCCATTCATGCGCCCCTCTTCGCGCGACCTGAGGCAAGTCCACATTTGCCTCGATTGGAATTCACTGACCGGCCGCTGTTGCTTGAACACCGTGCAGTCTCTTAACGCGCAGCGCAGGGTTAGTGCTGACCCTACATTCCAGGCTGAACTAGCGCCAATTATGGGCAGGATCTTTGCTACATCACTTGTACGGTACCTTTTCCAGCCCATACCTTCCAAGGCCTGTTCCGAGCTCCTGAGACAGAGAGTGAGGCAGTGATGCCTAAATCAATGTCTTGCCAGTCTTGTCTTCGCTCATGCTAATTGATGGGAAAAGCATATCCGTAGCTTTAACGTTGTCACCTAGAGAGCATACACAATCTTGTACCCACTAATCTTTCCATCTCTGTACTCCTGAAAACCTTCTGGCACCATCTCCAACCCCTTGAGCACCTTTGGCTCGTTTGGTTTGATCGTCCCATCCTCAAGCCAGCCCGGCAGATTGTCAAACAGTTCAGCCGATAGCTTGTGATCCGCTTCGTTCGCCGGCCATTTGAACTCCTTGTACTGATGGTCTTTCAAAAACGCCGTCCATACCAAGACATCGGTGACCTTCGTCTGGCTCGATACGCCTTCGGTATTTGCCTTGCCCGGCCTTACAGTGCAAAGTGTGCCACCTGCCTCACCTAATGCATGCGACGCCGTAGCAGAGCTTGACTTGTCGCCGATAGTGTCGAAGATGTAATTTAACCGGGGTGCAGCGTTCTTGATCTGGTCCACAACAATATCTGACTTGTAATCATAGACGTGATTCGCTCCCAGCGATCTAACCTTCTCGTGGTGCTTAGGCGAGCAGACTGTGACAACGTTGAAGTTGTGCTGGCGCGCAATCTGGATAGCGTAGAGACCCACGCTCGAGCTTCCGCCCCATATCAGTACGGAGGACTGTTTCCCGCTCTTACGGTCGATATGCAAGCAGTCTTTTGAGAACAGAGCGAGCCAGGCTGTGCAGCATGCCAGCGGTACCGTTGCAGCAGCCTCGGGAGAGATCGACTTGGGCACTTTGAAGCTGATGAACTCATTTGCGAGGGAGTACTCGCTGTATGCCCCGTGACCCTTGACTTCACCGCCCCAGATTAAAGCCGCGATTTTGTCGCCCTTCTTGTGTCGAGTTACGTTCTGGCCAACTTCTTCAACTTTGCCGACAAAGTCGCAGCCCAAGACTGTGCCATCTCCAAACGCGTTGCCATCAAGCGATTGGACTGAAACTTGTCAAATTCCCGCTGTCAAAGTTGGGGTCTCCCTTGTTGCGACATACCGTCGGTGGGATTTTGGGCGACGTAAGAGCTCTTGACCAAAACCTCGTGATCACTGGGTTTTGGAATTTCGATCTCCTCGAGAACAAACCTGGGCTTGTCGTCTCCGCGTTGGACTTGAGCGCGTGCTTTAGAAGACATGGTGAACGATTTCTCGTGGAATGACGGTGAACGAAATTTGAAGAAAGTAACTCTCGAAGCGATGTAGAAATTGATCGAGTGTCATCATATGCGATGTTTGAAAACTCGCTACTAAATACATCACTAGTGCCCAGCACATAGCCGGGCGGATAACCGAAGCAATGCTTTTGGCTTTTGTGTGGTGGGACGTTGATGCCACTGCTTACAAATTACACAGCTTACCAATATCGCAATACCGGATCGGGTATGCCGTCGACGACGAGGGCATCAAGCAAGACGCTCTCGTTGTGAACTTCTGGTTGCTTCGGGAGATGGAATACAATTGAAAAGGGAAGACATGGGAAAGCTTGGGGAGGTGTCAATTTGGGTGATGACGTCATGCACACTTTAACAACGTTTTCTAAACCAGGACCTGGACCATTTCTTCAGCGTGAACGATGTTTCCGGTGCATATTCAGAAACACTTGAGACTTTCCAGAGTGGTGCGCAATGAAGTTGCTGAATCAAGAGCTCTGTCCGCAATGGCCATCCGTAATGGGGCAGTTTGAGTGCCTCCCAAAACGCGTTGCGTCCGCCATGGCTTTTCTCCGTCCACACCAGCCACGCAATATCTCGAACTCACTCAGACTCAAATTTTCGCATGCATCTTCACGTGGAAGTCACTTTGCTTGACAAACCAGGCATTGCGAAGCGTCCAATCTTTGTCTGGGTACGCCAACTCGATCTGCTTTACAATCAGTGGTGTTTCCTCGCTACGGCAAAGGACTCACATCGAAGCTACGCAACACTGCCGGCACCAGCTTGTACATCTCCAGATAGCTAACATTCCTCCCAATGCAGGTTCGAGGGCCAGCTCCAAAGGCAAACATGCTGTTCTTCATCTCGGCCTTCTTTGCGTCACTTGCCTCAATCCATCTTTCTGGTCTCCAGCAGTCCGCATCTTGGCCCCAAAGATCCCTATCGAGATGCAAAGTCCAAGCGCTGCATCCAATATTGGTACCTCCTGGCAAATCAACACCACAAAGCTGAACACCTCCAGGAGGTGTGATCCTTTCCAAGGGAAGGCCTGCGGCGGGATGTATTCTCAAGGACTCATTTATGACTGCACTCAGATACGGCAGCTCCCGCACATCACTCCAGGCAACCAGTGGATTTCCTTGCTCAAAAATGCCACAAGCCTCAAGCTCGTCGAATTCTACTTTGAGCTTAGCAAGCTTTTCGGGGTTCCGAACGAGATTGTAGAAGATTGCTCGAAGCCTTGAACGCAGTCAGCAATATGTATTTTCAGGTAACACTGTTGGGCCTACGAGATGGCGGTTGTGTCAGAGCCGGCGAACATGTTGGCAACAGTGAGTGCGAGCACACGTTCTTGGCTTATAAAACCTGGATCTTTGTCGTGCGCTTCCTGGAATCTGGAAAGGAAGTCGCGAGGTGATTTTTTGTGTGCAGGCACCACCTTCTCAGACTCCGTGGTCCCCCTTTCCTGAATTCGTTTGCTTGCAAACACGGCGACTGGCGTGCTTGATATGAACCCGCGCGCACTCAGCCAACGCCGAATAGGATTTTTTAACAACAATTTGTCAAGAATGGGAATCTGGCCAATCTAATGCAGTCTTGAGTTAGGCCTATAAATATCTTAAATCGAGACTTACCACAGCAGCGTAGCTTAGGAGCCATTCAAGGTTCGATATGATGTTTTCAACATCTTGTCCACGGTCTACAAAGCCCATCCGCTTTGAGTAAGTCAGCTCGCAGATGACATCAAACGCATAGTACTGGAGCCAAACGCCTAGGTCAACAACTCCGGAATGATCGGTTTTATCCGCATACCGCTGCTTGAGTTGCTCCAGAAACTCGACCGTCGTAGAGTCTACCAAAGGCTCGAACTGAACCAACGAAGTCATTGCATAGGCATTGCTGACAGCCCTTCGTAGCTTTGCATGAAATGCCTCGTCGGTGGAAGTGAACAGGGTCTTCAATGGGACACCCTTCGCTAACGTCTGTTGCACAATGTAGAAGTCAGACTGTACAAGAAGTGAGCCCGTGATCATTGCCGAACTGTTTTACCGACCTTTACGAATCCAGCATTGAGCGCATAGATTTTCTTCGCCGCCTTGTTGCTCGAGCAAAGTACAGTTCCGGGACCTATCCTTACGAAGTCACCATATTGCTTGTGAAGCTTAATATGCCAACGTTCGGGACGATAACCTCGCGCTACAGCAAGACGATAGAAGTCTGTAAAGCCTGCAAAAAAGGGTCCTGGTATGTGGTTTAGTCCTGTGCCATACTTGTTGTACAGCAACCGAGCAGTAAGCGCTGCTATGCTGAACGCGACAACGGAAGATGGTGACAGCCGAGCAAGGAGGTGTTCAAGCATTGCTAATCTGAACGTAAGGTGCAATATTTGTTTTGCGGTTTTGATCTACTTATTTACGACGTTCCATCTACCCCTCGACTGCACTTTGTGCCATAATCCTGGTGGTTGTGGTTCCGAGCCGCTGAGGGGTTCATCGCGAGACCCGATAACTCCGCTGCCGACACCGAAAGTGCGGTTCCTCCCCGCTGTCACAACAGCCTTGCCACTCCCCAACCACTCGCAAGGTAGAATTACCAACTAGCCTCGTTGTGTCTAAAAACTGTCCTTTTGCAATCGCTCCTTTGCCCTCCTGAATGCCTTTCACATCTTATTCTCGCTCCACGTATATTTGCACCCGACATCATCGAAGTTATACCCGATGCACCAGAGCCTGTCGTTGGAGCTCGTTTCAGTCGAAGCTCTCTGCCCAGTACCCAACAAAATTTCTTCGAGTTTCTCGTTCTGCATGAACTTGGCGTAATTACCTTCTTCGACAACCCTGTCGCAGTCATCAGCATAGAGTTGTTTTGTTGAAGATTTCGAGCCCTATCAGCTTTTACAGCTTTCTACGCGATTTTTGAATTGTCCACGATAAGCGCTTTGTGATATATTATGTACCATCGTCCAGTATGAGATTGCCTTCCGTTGGCTGAGAACGGCGAAGGGTACCATCGCTGAAGGCCGTGCTCTGGCTCTGGCCGGTCGTAGCCGAAGAGGAAGACGTACTGATGGTGACTTCTACGGGGAGGTTTTGAGCATACTGCAATTCTTTGGGAAGGCCAGAGGCTATCGTCAACCCAGCATAGACCTTCGCCATCGAGCCGTTCCCAGGACATACTTGTATAAACTCAACACAGTAGTTTTAGAGAAAAGGTATGAGGCGCGACATCGTGATCTTTCTAAATGGGATCTACCAACGCCTCTAGTTGACTTTTTTCGCCCATAAATATCGCCTCGACCGCTGGACTGTTGCTTTTGCGGCATTTATTGCCAAACCTGAAGACGATGCGTTTGAAGCATGCGCTGACATTTTGGCCCAACGATTGCGTGCACTCTCAGGCGTTTAGTCGATGAAGCAGGGGTTGCGCTCGGAGACCGGCAGCGATAACGAACTTTTGTGTTACTGGTTAGTCGCTCATGGTCTTCCGAAAGGGTTCCGATCACATGGTGGCTAGTTTAAGATTGGCGGGGAAAGAGAGAACGTGCGCATTCAGCCGCATCTCGTGGATCGTTATCCAGCAACAGAGTGCTTCTTGGTATACAACTGATGGTGCACACAACATTCATTGGTTTGTATTTTTGGTATTGCCATCTAGCTCAGCCCTCGATCGGTCTTATGGTTCAAGACTGGGACTGCTATCACATGTGACACCGACCTGACATTCGCTACCAGAAAAGCAGGTGCAGTTGAACACGAGTAACAAATGTCGCTAGTGGGGAAACCCTCCGGATAAGGGTTCGCCGTAGACATCGAGCTTGAAGGTTTGACATGAGCTACGTTAGCGAACTACGAGACTGCCGAAAATGTCACTCAACTTTCATGTCTGCAGAATGGAGGCATCCGCTCCATTCGTTGGATAGATCGCGGTGCGAATTATTTATAAACACGGCAGAGAACGAGACCTCCAATTGATGCCACGTTACGAGGGGGGGGGGGGGTGCATAATCTCGCGATTGATGCACAACTACAGTTTTGTTTCCATCCTTGGATTGCTTCCCGCTCCTCTTGCATGAAGACGAGTATTGCTTAGAAGCGGCCCGCAGTTTTTACGGGGGCTTTCCTGATCAAGATTTTAGTCCCGCGCCGAGCAGCTGAATTCCAGGGAACATTGGCGCTTTGTTCATACTGGGCACAAATCGTTATCGCCGGAAGATCTACCGAGCCGCCGCTAGTACCTTACGCATCTTCACACTTCCATATGTAGAATCGCGTGGCAGCTGTCTCGAGCTTTACATGACTCTGATCGGTCACCGGCCTCGCTTAATGTATGGACCCTGAATCTCCCTCGGCGTAGTTTGGGAGACTGAATCTTGCTAGACTATGTCGGGATTGACAGGGCATCGCGAGCTTTTGTGATGGTGGGGATGGGAGCCCAGGTTTATGGTCCAGAAGGGTCTCTGTGTGAATTTACCACTGCTCCTAGTGGGCAGCCTCATGCATGAGATCAATACATCCAGACAATAACTGGACGTATTAAGCTTAGCGGTGGCCGACACCAAGGCTGACAGCCTCGAGGTCTCATGGTGGATCACTCCATCCCACTTTCTCAGTATCAGTGGCTTGAGGATTGAGTCAGCCCTCGAAAAGCCAGGCACCGATTTTTTGGGCCTTCGAAGTCAGGAGCTGACGAGAGGAATATCTTGACTCCCAACCATTAAAAGAGCAGCAGTCAGCATCTGCCTCGCCCTTTCGTTCACTGGTCTTTGACTGCTCTACCCACTATGGGCTTTCTTGAATCGTTAATCACTGTCACTCTGGGCTTGTCACTTATCTATGAAGGATCCAATGCTAGTTTGGTTGAACGCCAAGATCCCAGCCCTCCCGCTACCCTACCTACTGGTTGGTCCTACAGAGGGTGTTACACGTACGGTTTGCTCTACCAATCCCTTGTCAGGGTGCAAGGTCACAGCTTGGCCACAAGATCCTCACTGACGATCATGCAGGGACGCTGTTGGCCAAAGATCCCTACAAGCTACTTCTTTTGCGAGCGACAGTCAGAGCGCCGAAGAATGTATCGAATACTGTGCTGCTTCTGGGTACAGTTTAGCCGGTACTGAGTACAGGTACCTAGCAACATCAATAGTTCTACCAATATTGCATTGACTAATACTGGCACAGTTCTGAGTGTTACTGCGGTGCAACTATTGTTGCTCCTGGTGAGCCTGCCCCCAATGGCGAAGGTTGCAGCATGGCATGTGCAGGCGCGCCTGGCGAGGCATGTGGTGGACCAAACCGACTCTCCGTATATGAGCGCACTGGCCCACCACCTGCCCAGTCTAGCTCTGCAGTCATAGAAGACGGCACGGACCATGTCTGGACCGCTCGTGGTTGTTACTCTGACTTGACTTATGCGCGTATCTTATCGCAAGGTGTCAGTGTGCAAGGTACAGG
Organism: Sclerotiophoma versabilis; assembly: GCA_012274445.1. Lineage (NCBI taxonomy): Eukaryota > Fungi > Ascomycota > Dothideomycetes > Pleosporales > Didymellaceae > Sclerotiophoma > Sclerotiophoma versabilis. Next base: position 1,856,984 of record JAAROD010000093.1, read on the forward strand.
CCAGAACACCAGCGCACAGAGCTGTACAGCCGAATGCCGTAGGCAAAACTTCAAGTATGCAGGAGCCGAGTATGGAGCGGAATGTGAGTTTACCTACCTATCTAGTTCATTTGATCGCTAATCCAGCTTTCAGGCTACTGTGGTAATACACTCGACAATGATCATGTTCCTAAGGATGATGGCTGTACTATGAGATGTTCGGGCAACAGTAGACAGTTCTGTGGTGGGCCTGATCGCATCAACATCTTTGAATATGTCGAAAAGCCGAAGACGTTATCCAGTTCGAGTGTGACGCCAACTCCTTCGTCGGCATCTTCACCGACACCTACACCAGAGTCATCATCTGCTCTCACGTCATCTTCAGCCACTGCTCAATCCTCAACTTTGGATCATCATACTTCAACCATCAGTACAGCAGAGAGTCATTTGTCTAGCAGTAGCAGCTCTGCAGATATCCATAGCTCCAGCTTTGCTTCAGAAAACCAGGGTACCACGAGTACTTTTGCAGCCCAGGACTCCACCTCAACTCCTACTGCTTCGAGCACCTACTCCTCTACATACACAGATACTTCACTATCCACAAGCACTGAGTCGTACTCGACTTCTACCACAGAATCACACGCCAGCTCTTCCGCTTCCTCATCAGATCACAGCGTGAGCTCGTCAGCTCCTACAGCAACTGAACAATCAAGCTCGGCGTCAGCTACCGACCATACTACTGCTTCTACTTCGAGCGACCAATCCACAGAGTCTTTCTCAACTGATCGTGCCAGCTTGACATCCTCCTTTGATGGAAGCGCCAGCGTCTCAGAAGATATTTTCGGTTCGAGCTCGACTCCTTCGGAACCTTCAATCACACCTTCCCTGACCTCGAGTGGGTCTTACAGCTCGTCAGTCGTATCGACCTCAGAAGATGTTTCTAGCTCGATACTACTGTCCGAACGCTCTAGCAGCGTAGTTTCAACCACCCAGGATCACTCAAGTACGCCCAGCGCGTCTGAGTCGAGCGAGCACATTACTTCTACTGTGTCCTCTGATTATTATAGCTCAAGCACCTCTTCAGAGTCCTACAGCAGCACCATCAGCAGCACCCACCCAGATCCTACATCTTCTGAACTTATAAACTCGACATCAATAGCGTCCTTTAACTCTACAACCTCAGATGAGCTTATCACCTCAACCGCTACAGTTTCCTCAAACTTATCATCGACCGCAACTGCACCTTATCAATCAAGCACCTCGATCTTTCTGAGCGATTCCACAACTGCAAAACTTGCACAGAACACTAGTACTCCAACCGAACTTGATGTTATCGTCACGAACTTTGTATCAACAATGTCTTTTTCACTCAACGCCACCGCCACTATCTCATTTGCACAAAACTCTACACTGTCGAGTACATTTAGCGACACACCAACCCCAACTCCTGAACCTAAGATCGGATGGTATTATGAGGGCTGCTATGTTGATGGAGCCGGTGGACGCTCACTTCCTAATGGTGGTGCTGTGCAGGGCCAGATGACGAACGAGAAGTGTCGCGAAGCTTGTCGAGCAGCAGGTTTCGTTCTCGCCGGCACGGAATATGCTGGTAGGATACATGAATGGAGCTGGATGGTAATATCAGACCGCTAACAGGGTGTAGGAGAATGCTTTTGTGGGAATATGCTTCAGGCTGGTGGCGCCCCTGCACCAGATGGCGAGGCCCAGTGCAACATGGCCTGTAACGGCAACCAGACCGAGATGTGCGGTGGCCCCAACCGTCTCTCGCTCTTCCGATACTACTTGGGTAACGAGCCTTTACCGTCGTCAACAACGGTATCGTCTTCAAGCGTCACGCCACTTCCCACTGGTCTTCCAGAAGGGTTCGAGTACAAAGGATGTTACGTCGACGGACCCGGGTACCGCGTGATGCAAAATCAACAGCCTGATGATCAACAGATGACCGTCGCTTCTTGCTCTAACGCATGCGCTAACTTAGGATATGATGTTGCGGGTATGGAGTATCACACACAGGTAAGTTTACGCCTGCCTTTGCTTAGAGTTACACTAAACTCACCTAAAGTGCTTCTGCGATACGCAATTACGGTTGGGTGCATATCTTGCCAGCGATGATGCTGAGTGTAACACACCCTGTGGTGGCAACTCTGATCAGAAGTGTGGTGGTGGTGATCGTTTGAGCGTATACTCTAGCCAAGAGACACTCAAGATCACCAAGAAACCGGCACCCACCCAGAAGGTTGGCAACTGGACCTACCAAGGCTGTGCCACAAGCACCGGTGGGCAATGGGATAAGCCATTGCCTTGGAAGTTGTTCAACGAGACTGGAAATAGTCCAGAGTGGTGCCTGAACAGATGCGCAAAATATGGGTACATGGCTGCTGGAATGGAGTACGGAGTCGAGTGCTGTAAGAGCCAAATCTTGGGAATTTCCAGTACATCCATCACTGACTGGTAGTAGATTGTGGCGATGTCGACCACATGATCGAGAAGGGATCTCAGCAGGCTCCTGAGTCAGAGTGTAGCACGCCATGCCCCGGCGACCCAGAGGCTATTTGTGGACAAGGTAATCGACTGACCTGGTACAAGTATACTGAAGGGGACCCGCTGTACGTCTTCAACTACCCTCAAGGCGCCGATGCAGGAAGATATGAATTCCTCGTAGGAAGCCCTGTGATCCCTCTGATTTCCCAGCCTCTTGTCAATGGCAAGATTTCTTTCCTTGAAAAACATGGAACTGGGCCAAACGGCACCGGCGCTTACGAGCTCGACCCGTCTATCGGTGAAGGAACCGACATCTTCCATGCCTTCCGCGAAATGAATGGCCTTAAGACCGATGTCTTCTGCGCTGCTAGTTTGACTATGCCTGACCGAGCAGGTCGTGTCATCAACATTGGCGGTTGGTCTGGTGATTCGTTATTTGGCGTCCGCCTGTACTGGCCCGATGGTAAGCTTGGTACCAATGGTACCAACGATTGGCAAGAGAACTACCAGGAGATCAGTCTGCAAACTACACGATGGTACCCTACCAGCCTAATCATGCCTAATGGATCGATTCTCGTTGTGGGTGGTGAAAACGGCTCCAATGGGCCTCCAGTTCCGAACATGGAGATTCTTCCACGCGTTGGACCACTCAAGCACGCCCAATACTTGCTCGATACCGATCCTAACAACCTGTACCCGTTCCTGGCTGTGCTGCCATCTGGCGGCATCCTAATTCAGTATTACAACGAAGCCCGCATCCTTGACGAGCGATCGCTTGATACAATTAAGATACTGCCAAAGGCTCCTGCCACTGTCAATGATGACAACGGTGGCCGCACATACCCTCTTGAGGGTACCATGGTCCTACTGCCACAGAGGTTCCCTTACACTGAGCCTCTCGAGATACTCGTCTGTGGAGGTGCTGGTATGGCTCCAGCTTGGGGTATAGACAATTGCATTACGACTCAGCCCGATGCACCCAGCCCGGAATGGACGATTGAGCGCATGCCGTCTCGTCGCGTAATGTCTTGTATGACGACACTACCCGACGGTACTTTTGTTATCCTCAATGGCGCAGAAGAAGGTGTGGCAGGCTTTGGTCTCGCGGATAAATCGAACCTAAATGCGCTCCTCTACGACTCCAGGAAGCCAAAGCACCACCGCATGAGCATCATGGCCAATACCACCATCGCACGCATGTACCACTCTGAGGCTGTACTTATGGACGATGGCCGTGTCCTTGTTTCCGGGTCCGATCCGGAAGATGGGAAACACCCTCAGGAATACCGCCTGGAGGTCTTCGTTCCTCCTTATCTGACATCGGGCAAGCCTCGCCCTGAGTTCACCATCAACAATAAGGACTGGATCAACGGGGTAGCATACTCATTTACGGTCACTGCAGGAGGATCGGACATGAAAGTCTCACTGCTCGGTTCCGAGGCTAGTACCCATGGTAACTCGATGGGCGCGCGCATCCTTTTCCCTGAATTCCACTGTGACGGGTCCGCTTGCTCTGTTACCGCGCCCCCAGGCCCCTACGTCGCACCCCCAGGCTGGTACCGCATGTTCGTACTTGCCGATGACGTTCCGTCTCATGCAGCATGGGTCCGTATTGGTGGTGACCCAGGTAGTTTGGGAGATTGGCCAGACTTTGCGGACTTCAAGCCGCTTCCGGGTGTTGGGCCTGTGAAGGACCTTCTCGCGTCGCCATCATCAGCGACGAAGACTGGAGGTCAGAAATTCCGCGCCTAACCGTTCTTAGGTCCTATGTTTTGCATATATTCCATAATTATAATCGACATTGAAGAACAACGCAAATTGTGATGGAGTCCGGTTCATGGTCTGATTTGAACAGCCACTACCTATGGCACTAGCGCTTTCCTTTGTATCTAATTTCATCTTCCCCAACTCTCCCATCAGCATTCACCTCGGCTCATCTCTTTCATCTCGTATGTACTACTTGGTGACTGGAGTGTTCTTGCTGCGATAATGTCGTCAACCGGCGATGGATGCGAAGGGCCGCGTCAGCATTCGTGTTGGGTCCTCAGGGCCGAAATTTGCACCGTGGCCATCACTAGGCTTCTGCTGGCAATCTTAACACTGCGGATCTATACGGGTGTCCCAAAGCATACCAATGCGCCAGTAATTTATCAGCGACTGAGCGGCGGCAGAATCAGGACACAGCTCGTCTACCCCAGATCCCCGCAGATCCGGGGTAAACGTTTATTGGTGGGATTCCACCGACCACCAACACCATTAAAATTCGATCCCATGGCCGCCATCTGGCAGGGTACGGGTGAAGCGGGAGTACCTGATTAGTCAGTCCCGTGCAATTAATGCGGAACACACGTCTCTGATAGATCTCCACAGGTTTGGTCCCCTGCTAGCTGGCAGCCATACAATCGAAGTACCGCGGTAGTGGCATTCTACCCAAGACTGACGCGCATATTACTGTCGCGTCATGATGCATCAATGCGACCATCGGTGATAAGTTTTGTGAGTGGAGCTTTGGAGTAGGAATGTTCAGCTGTATTTTCCAGGGAAATAGAGCTTAGCTTCGTTGTTACCTCATCTATAGGATTTGTAATGAAGACATGTAGAGACAGGCTAGCATTGTATTATGTACATAATTAGGCTAGATCCGGTGTAATTCACACAGTAGGCTTATTCCGCGTCATCCGAAGAGCACCAATATCGTGACTTCTCCACTCACAAGACTTATCCCGGATACCATAGTATTATCAAGGAACGGAGAAATTGTGGGATTGCAAAGCGGCCGCTCCGGCCGTGCCGAGCACAATAAAGAAGAACTGCCCACTGTAGTTTGTCTTTGGCTAGTGACACGATGTTGTTTTCTCTTTCTCTTGTTGCCATTCTGGCCTCGTTGGCAGCTGCTGACAGCAAAAACGAGCGCACTACTCCATCAAAAGGCGCAATAGTTGTGGATGCTTCCGGGAAGCTTCAAGGCAGCTACCGGAACATCAGTGCCGCAGTCACTGCCTTAGGCAACACAACATCTGCAAAGACAATCTACATCGCGCCTGGAATCTACGCCGAGCAGGTGTACTTCCCGCCTCTCGCTGGTCCACTCACTATACAGGGCTACACTGAAGACGCCCGCTCGTACAAAGACAACAAAGTCACCATCACTGGCAACCTCTCTCGCCAAATACCAAGTCTGACCAGCAACGATGCCACCGCGACCGTCCGTCTATGGACTTCAAACGTTAAGCTCTACAACTTGAACATCGCCAACACCTTCGGCCAAGCAGCGACGGGTGGTCAAGCACTTGCTCTTAGTGCGCAAAATACCAATCAAGGCTTTTACGGCTGCAGCTTCACTGGCTATCAAGATACCATTTACGCCAACGAGGGGCGCCAGATCTACGCTAAGAGCTTCATAAATGGAGCCGTGGATTTCGTTTTTGGTCTGCGAGCGTCTGCCTGGTTTGACAATGTCGATATCGAGACTATTGGGACAGGGTTCATCACAGCGAACGGTCGCGATGCAGCAAATAACACCAGCATCTACGTCTTCAACCAAGCGAACGTCCAGGGCACAAGTGGCGCAAATTCGACGTACCTGGGCCGCCCTTGGCGTCAGTGGAGTCGTGTGATCTTTCAAAAAAGCTACTTGAGTAATGTAGTTCGACCTCAAGGATGGTCAAGATGGGATGCTGTACAGCCTTTGGACAACGTGGTGTATGAAGAATATAAGAATTATGGGCCTGGCGCGGGTGGACCGAGAGCGAACTTCAGCTCGCAGCTTGTCGAGCCGATCCAAATGGAGGATTTGTTTGGGCGCAACTTTGAAAAGGAAGCTTGGGTGGACACAAACTATTTGTAGTTCAACAAGAAATTAGTTGCAGAAAGCCATCGCTCAAAGAAATATTGACCAGAACTTACTGTCGCACAAAAAGTAGGAAGTGAGTAAAGGCACGATTTCTGAAGATAGTCACATGTAATTTATGCAAGCCCTGTTGTCATTTGAGAAGGCAGATGACTACAAACTACTTCGTTCATGAGCAGCTAGCCGTCTAAACCTGCTGAATCCCTTCAGCGTTTGTTGGGAGAGACAATACCTCGCACCTGCTAAAATTAAATTCCTACGCGATATCATCGCTTGTACCCAATAGGACCCATGCCTCGGCGCAACTGTCCGAATCCAACACGCATGACCTATCCGTCATAGTCCGTCCTTTGGCCTGGTTGGCCACTAGGAGCTACCCGCGGTGATCTACCCATTTCCTTGGTTCTCTGCTAAGCAAATGTGGTCCCCACAAGTTTGGGTCAAACTCGTTGACCATTGGGTGCTGCCCAGCATCAGACTTTGAGCCGGGGATGGGATGGTGGTACGGCAATTAGCTGACAATGACTGCTCATAGAAGACCTTTCACTGCATATTTTCCAATCAAGCCCATGATCACTGATTGTTGGGACTTTCGTTGACTGCTTTCATGACTGCGAGATCTTAATCGCACAGGCGATGGTCAATACCTGGAGAATTCAAAGCATACCAGAGTGGGGTTTTTATCGTGCTCAACTTGAAGCTTGTATCATGGAAGCTTGTGCATTGGTGTGGAGACTATTTTCTAGGTGACAATGAGCACCACTCTTGACTCTCTGTATGACGCACTCAGACTCATCGCTCCGAACTGGTCTGAACGGTCTGGATCGTGAGGACACACGTAGCCTCCACTCTGATGCTTCTCGTACAGCCTCCGCAGACCACGATAGAGTGCAGCGATAGTCTTGAACCTTTCCGCGTTAATGCCAACTATAGTCGATTCAGTCATAGTTCTTAAATGCAAACATGTAAAGTGATTAACAACTACTCTTGGAATGCGCAAATTAAGCATCCACATCGACGGGTCCACACCTTCTTTGGTTGCAATGAGGTAGCTTTGGTGGGTCCTTCCGGGAGTGTGAAGGTCGAAGAGATCCAAATCATTGACATCAAGCTTCAATAATAGCCCTAGAAATTTAGGTAGTGTTATTGAGCTTCTTGGCCCATATAACCGTGGGTTTCCTCACAACCTCACTTAGATTCAACGGCCGTGATTTTGGCAAGCCTATCCAAAGTAGCACCTTTCGGTACGCCGCGACTGCGTAAGTGGCACACGTTAAGAACGAGCAGAAACGTGTTTGGATTCCATCGTTATGCCTGGATTTGGAACTTCCTATCTTCCTGATCACGAACAAGTTCTGGACCGTCACTGCCAGCCAAGGCGCGCTTGAACCAGGGCGATGCAAGCTTCGGACAGCATGATGAAACACTACACTCGACCTTTACGTCTCAAGGTCAGGACTCGGCTTCACCGTGAAGTTTGAAGGCCTTTAGCTTGCCAATTATCGATACAATTTGGATTGCTGAGCTCTTATACCTTCCGCGCGCTCGACTTCAGCTGACGATTCCCAATGCGCGAACTGCTCAGACGCATTCGCCAAAGTGATAGCCGCGTTCGCCTCCCGATCAATCTCGTATACAGTGGGTGTCACTGTGGGGGGCGATGCGTGATATATACAATGACTTGGTACTTGTTTATTCGTATCAGTTGGCGGATCCTACGTGGAAAAGGATGGATACACGTCTCTATCTTGTTGAACAAAAACACTATACCTCTAGGCGATTGGAAACTCAAAAGACAGTAACAGTTGTTGAGAGCAGTTGCTGGGCTGTGCGTGCACAGGGCAGCACGCTCTTCGATTTCCCAGGTTCGCTCCTCTCTCTGATGTTCGCCACACCACCGACGGCCTGTACCACATGCTTTTACACTCCAACTCTTTTTTCCACAAGATTTGTCACTTCTCAAGTGTCTGGATAAGCCTCTGGACATAGGTAGCCACATTACACAATGAATCGGCCTTCACCTGACAGCTTTCAGCTGACCGATGCATTAGCTTGTCCTGCATGTTCAGCAATCCATCCGTCGTCTCAACGCTTGATGTGCAAGCGTCAACACGGGAAAGAAGTATTCTAGTCACTCTGTGTCTGGACACGTCGTTAGGATGTCGATATTCACGATCTGAAGACGTACTTACGTCTGCACTATAGCCATGGATTGCGCTGTGGCTTATACCCATCTAGTAGCGATCCATCTGAAACAGGCACATCTTTTTTACGTCGGCTCTCTCCCGCCTGTGCCGCTTGTATCAACATTGTCAGTCGTGAAACGATGGTCAACGCTCAGCTACTTGGCCCGATTCAGGCGTCCCCGGCCAAAGGAGCAGCCCTACACCTTGCAAATCATACTGCTGCTACTGAACTGAACGCCTTGATCGGCTTGTACATGCTTCTCGAGACGTCGCATAACGACATCATACGATCGCATGCCGCGGAGGTACATCGCTGGTCGACAAGTCACTTGACCATGAGCCCTGCAGCGGCGACTGGGCAGCCGAGTTGTCGTCAGGGAGGCCGAATGTACCCGTATGACAATATCTCGAGAGCAGCTGGGCAAGCAAGTACATGTGGACTCCTTGCTTGGGCTCTATAGCTTTGTTACAGCCCTCGGATACGCACTCTGTGTCCATACAAGGGCGGCCAGCCACAGTACTTTTACTGTCACAACAGCACCGTCACAACCCCCACTCTGCACAAGGTTGACGCAGCGAACGAGGCGTTGCGTTCGTTGGGGCCAAGGATGTACGAAGTAGAGCGCGTTCACGTCAAGCGGCAGGAGACCATTGTTTCTAGTGCATTCCGAACCAGACCTGGCTTGGGACGAAGTATTTTCTGTCTGTACTTTTGAGCGGCGAGAACAAGCTGAGGGGCTTGTGCGACTACAGGAATGAGCGACTCGCTTGACAGCACTTCTTAGGGATGTTTCGCAACTCAGAACCAACCCCCTTTCAATGGGTTGTCGAAGATTCATGGCACTGTATCTGACGAAAAGCCAACCTTGTCGCGCGCCTTGCGGGTTGTGGGTCTGCGGGGCCTCCCGCCTAAGTTTCTCTTTTCTGGGAAAATTTGGTTCGCTCCGAGGGCGCGGTCACACGCAGTTCTGTACTACTCTATCCCAAAGTCGTGCTCTCTCTTACTGCAACACTTATCGTTCGACAGTGATCGCAGCAGGATTCACGATGGTAGACCTAATGTGGCGTTCTGAGAGGCTGAAAACGTGGATACTGATACTTGTGGCAACTAATGTTTCGAAGCAACCTGTCAAAACAACGGCCATGAACGGCATTCTGGACGCATCGTCGAACATCCTGGAGCTGCAATGCATGAAACCCGCATACGCGTTTTCTGTCCTCAATTTTGCGATTTTGAGATTTTGAATATGGAAGAATTCCGTGCATACGATCAGCGGTTATGCGATCGACGTTAAGAGGTGAGTCCACGTTGCAGCACGAGACATGCACAAGAGAAGCATATTGCGGACTGAGATCGCGATGGTGCGCAAAAAAAGATTTCGATCCTAGAGGCTAGCCTCTATGGAAAGTCGACAGGATGACGCTTTGTGATACCGTCCTCCGTTTGCTTCACATTCCACTCGCTACGTTCATAACGAAATTGCGAAGCCCTGCAGTGGGAACGTCTTCCCTATTGGTACGAGCTGGGTCAGCAGATGAGCCCGCGCAGACCTAGCGAACATCATCCACACCCCCGGACAGCAGCACGATCTGCTCAGGCTTGTACGGCGATCCCCTGGCCGAGTCGCACAGGCACTTACGAGTCATCCTTGCTCAGACTCCTTACATGTGAGCAAACGCATATAATGCTGTCTCTTATCCGAGCTGTTCAGTGCATTGCACAGCTTCGACAGTAGCATTGTTTTGAGCTCGACATTCATCTTTACTCTCAGCAGCTCACCATGACCGTCCGAAGCAAGCACAGTCTCATGTCTTTCATGACAGGGAAAGAGACAGCGGCCGAAAAATACAATAGCAGGGACCCAACTCTGCCCGTCCACGAGCCCTCATCCGCACCTCCATCTGAAGCGGCACCTAAGGAGCACAGCCCTGTTCGCAGAGAAATATCAGCTTTCCTAGGAGAACTGATCGGAACTTTCATGTTCTTGTTCCTTGCTTTCACTGGGACACAAATTGCGCTCAACGCTGCCGGCACACAGCAACTCACATCGGTACGCCAGCGCATGAGAGCTGAGACGCGGCGCTAATGCTATATAGTCTGACACCCCGGCACCTGATGTCTCGAAACTTATCTACATCGCGTTCTCTTTCGGTGTATCTCTTGCCATCAATGTTGCAATCTTTGCGGATATCAGCGGTGGAAAGTTCAATCCTGCAGTATGTTCAGCCGAGTACTTTGTGCACCTCTCAACTCCATTCGATTTCACACTGCCTCCAGCTGTGTAAACGAACAGGGTATTAAAACAGGGTATGACCGGAGCTAATTTGTCTATTCAGGTAACAACTGCGCTCTTCCTTACTGGCAAGATTACTTGGTACCGCGCTATGCTAACGATCATCTCCCAGATGATTGCTGGTATGGCAGCTGCTGGCTTCGTGAGCGGCCTGCTGCCAGGCCCACTCATCATAGCCACTACCCTCGATCCATCGATGTCGATTGCCCGTGGCCTGTTCTTAGAGTGTTTTGTCACTGCCCAACTCGTGCTAACCATCCTTATGCTCAAAGGTGGAGCAGCCAAGCCGATGTACATTGGTTTCTCGCTATTCATTGCCGAGATGTGCAGTGTCTTCTTCACTGGTGGTAGTCTCAACCCTGCACGCAGCTTTGGTCCAGCCGTTGTTGTGGGCTTTCCGAGCTACCATTGGATCTACTGGGTCGGCCCGCTCTTGGGCGCAACTCTCGCTAGTGGTGCATACGCACTGATCAAGTGGGTGCGACAAGAGCAGGAATGATGAAACAGGAAAAGAAGACGCACAACTAAACACACACCATCATTTGAACCCTGTAACGGGACAACAGAGCTAGACAGCATTGCCAAACATCATCCAACGAACGGGGACTCTCAGAGGAGAGAGTGTGGTATATTTTCTCAAAGTTTCATTGTCGGTATCGCAGTTTCTTTACACTGGAACAGCCATGACGGTATTTCGAAGATCATTGGTTTCTGCTGCATCATCGCGATGTGCTTTACTACACTACTCTGCGTTAAAACAAGCGAGACAGGGATTCTAGAGCCGTATTGCGGGGACCAGTAGGCAGATAGGATTGAGCTGGAGGAATGTAAGATGGGTGTGTACTTACAGCGATCTCGGCCATATACCAGGTCACTGGGTCACAGTCGAGTAAGGGGCCAATTAGATGGCAGTTGGATGTAGGGGTGTTATCTCTACCATTTCCTAAGTCTTGATGAATTAATGAACATTCAACAACTTCCAAACACATCTGTGCTCTGCTCTCTTCGTAGCGGATACTGGTGAAAATAAAGATAGGCAAGTCTCACATGGGCCCACCCGTCAGGTGTCAGAGGGTGTCAACAGTCCGCCAGACGATCCGGGCGACAGTCTAACGGTCTGTCCCTAGCGACTCAGATTCTCATCCAAAAGCTTTGACGTGGTCAAAATCTCCGAGCCATGCACTTGGTGCGTTCATGTGAGACATCTCGAGCCCCCCTGGGAGCCAAGAGACGTTGTGTACCACCACCGGAAGTCCAGATTGAGCTGGATGCATATTGCATGTGCTTCACAAAACTGCACGACATCTGCTAGCCAATATTCTCTAAACAAGTGTGTCCGTCGTGCTACGGCTCGTTAACATAGGCTAAGAACGCATTCAAGACTTAAAGTCGCATTTCCACGAAACAAGCTCCAAAAGACCCTAGACCGCATTTGGAGGCAGCCTTCCGCCAATACTGATCATAGGATTGATGGTTTCTGGTCAGCCACTTGCTAAAACACTTGGTTCTCCCTAGATGTTCCGATCGATCAGTGCCATACACCTCTTCAGTAGCCAGGATACGTTGTGTCGCACTGCATTGCATTTTCTCGTCGGTCTGAGAAGTCCGCATTGCATCCGGAGGTTACGTGACTGGCATGCCGAACAAAATCAGTATTGTCTTAGCGGTAATGGAAAAAGTTGCACAATGCTCTTGTGCTTATACCGCGCCAAGCGACAAGCAGCAGTCTTTCAACGACCGTGTTAGCCTACGACTTCCCTGGTGTGACAAAATCAACGTCATGGCCGAGGAAAGTTTCGAAGATACGGAGAATGCCTTACGAACATGCCTGTTAGGACAGCTAACCATAGTAATTGACCCCGTCCTGTAGTAGCCCTCTATTCCGACGTGTTTGCGCGTGAAGTCTACGCAAAGCTCTGCAGCGTTTGGGTTGGCTCCACTCTGCAGTGTCGCGTGTGCAAGTAGATAATCTCCATTCTTCACTGCTAGCTCCAGGATCTTTTCGGGTGATTATCACTTGGAAGTACGATCAACACAATCTTCAGAAGGCTGAGCAGCATGTTTGATCGGCGATCTACCTTAGTAGCGGCCAAATGCGTGCTTAGAGTCTCTTCCTCTCAATGATTGACCTACGCAGACGATAAAGCTAGCCACGTTGACATGCAGATGGCATGTGGATGACATGCAGCGGCGATCGTTGGTGCTCAGCATACTCCTTGACGAAAGACTTGTGATCGCGCTCGTCCAGCTCGGCACCGGCGGCGAGAAGAAGCTGCACGGCTTCAAAGTTGCCACCTGCTATCGTGTCACTTATCGGATATATTGTCTTCGTCACCGTGCACATCGAAACACTATCACCGGAACAATTGCATGGTTGAGATGCGTCCTTGTAGTGCGTCATACTCGAGCAAAAAATATCTGAGTTCCTCGGTATAAGGTACTCAGCAAGCAAGGAGCGCCTTCATGAATCCTATGTAGTTTTCGTGGACAACTACCTTTACAAGTCCAACCCGTTCTTCAGCAGAGGTACTGTGATAGGCCACTTCAATGAAACTCTTGTTGCCTCTGAGTACCGCGTGCTCTGACAGGTGCCGATATTTAGAAACACAATTAGTCTCTTCCGCCACATCTCAATTTTACTTGTCGTAGGATTGCTGTAAGATATTTCGCTTACATCAAGGCGATTACAGGAAAAGCTATCATTGTGAGGCTGCTAAGTTATTCAAACGTGAACTGAGGCGAAACTTTCCGTTTGAACACTTTTTAGAAAAAGCAATGCTGTGGTCATGCGTTGCAACTTGGTACTATACTACAGTTGTTCTTAGGAAGGAATGTTAAATCAATCAGTCCCAGCAACAGTCCCAGCAGCAAAAATGTATTCCGCAGCATTCATCTTAAAATATCTTGAACTGCAGCGGGACGACCGACAGCTAACGCAATCCTGAATTAACACGACGATAAAGATGAAAATTTCTATAGATCATGGCAAGCTAGAATCGACTTGCAACTCTAGCATCAGAATACAGTAAGAGCAAGAACGAGAGGCAAGATTTGCACACCACAACTAGTGAGTTTCAGCGATGGGTTCGTCACTAAGCCAATCTGCAGCGTGCATTGATCAAAGCCATCACACGATGCTTAGAGCAAGTCATTTTCCAGTAATGAGGAAGTGTAACGGAGGAGTTCTTCTAAAGTTAGTTGATACCCTGAAACCAAGCTACTTACTGACTCCAATGTGTCACTTGATAGTAAGTCCACGAATTTGATTATCTGGAAACCACTGTGTGCTTTTTTTGTGCTAATGGCAGTACGTCTTGCCTGTTTCCTTGAACTCAATTCGATTGGTGAATTGTGATGGAAATCTGGATATGGACCAGTGCGATGCTAGGCTGGAATGGGTTTAACGTCGGCTATTTGACGTAGAAGCTTCGAGCCGATTCCCCAAGCATCTCGCAACATCACAAAGCAACGCGAAACGCCTCCATCCTTCTAGCACCATCTGTCTTCTTACGGAAACCGCCTTTCTAATCAAAGATTCGCAATCAGATTGCTGCCTATAGTACGGCCATTATGGATATAAAATCCTTGCACGCGGCTTCTCTAGGGCCCATCATCAGTTCAAAAGATCTTCAACACTACACTCGATCTACCATATCTCCAGCTTCCTTTAAGCCTCACTAAGTCTTCGAAATAATCTTTACACACTATCAAGTACTGCCTACACCATTTAACACACCAACAATGGCCTACATCCTTACCCCACACTTTGCTCAAGCCTACCAGGCTCCGCAGTGCAGTCCGTTTGGCTTCTGCGCCCCGACTTCACGACCCACCTATGGTCACCGCACCGCCCAGCGCCCTCAGCCTCAGCATTCGCCGTTCGCTAGCTTCTTCAGCCAGCTCGAGGATCTAGTTAGCGAGATTGACAGCGAGTCACAACGTCAGGCACAGATTGAAGCACAGCGCGAGGCTCAACGCGTGGCGCAGATCAAGGCTCAGCGTGAAGCATACCAGGCACACGTTGAGGCTCAACGAGCAGCTTACCGCCAACGCCAGGCTGAGATCGAAGCACACATAGCCGCTCAGCGTGAAGCACACCGCCAGCGACAACTCCGCAAGCGTGCATTCAGGGCACAATTCGCAGTTACCCAGAATGAACAGGGATGGCAGGTTGATGCTGAAGTTCCCGGTTTTGAGCAGAAAAACATCAGCATCGAAGTCATAGATGAGAACACTTTGAAGGTTGCCGGCAACACTGAGTGGGGCGCAAAGCCTCGGGTCGATGCTCAGCCAGAGGCCAAAGCCACACATGCAGTAGAGCAGCCTACTGGGGAGGCATCTGAGCAGACCGCCGAGCAAACCACCGAAGAGTCAGCTGATGAGAAGATGGAAGGCATCACCCTCGAACCCGCCGCAGAGCCTGAACCCGCCGCAGAGCCTGAACCCGCCGCAGAGAACGCCACTGCGACCACTGAAACCGAGTCTGTTCGTCCCGGAACGCCAGATAGTGACACATCCTCGCACAGGTCATACCAACCTACAGTCGAAGACGATTTCGAAGATCTTGGTCCCGAAGTCTCCACACTCTTCTCTACCCCATCCGCGCCAACCACACCCTCTGAGCCTAAAGGCAAGGAGAAGGCTGTCGAGCCTGTTGAACACCATGAGACTGCCGAAGATCCCGAGGTCTCCATACCCACCGAGACCGCAGTCGTACGTCAACCCCAGCTTGAGGTCTCAGCACAGCAGCAGCAGCAGGAAGAGGAATCTTTCCATGGGTCTTTCGAGCGGACATACAGATTCCCTGAGCGCATCGACGCCAGCAACGTCCGTGCCAGCATGAAGGAGGGTATGCTCAGCATCACTGTACCGAGGAAGCAGGCTCAGCCGGTCAGGAGGATCGCCATCTCGTAGAAAGTTTGAAGTATAAAGGGTGGAAGGAGTAATGGAGGTAAAGAATGCAGTCGAAGCACATAGAGAGAGTGGAGTTATAGCACAGATATGATACGATGCTATGACATCGGTAATGAATAACCTTGGATTCAAATTTCTTCTACACATTTGTGCCTTTCAGCATGCAACTCGATTAAGGTGACGCGGTGAAACGCTGCTTGACCAAATTGATTTCAAAACCACACTTCTGTGACTGAACCAAACTCTTTTCGTCACAAGCTGATTCCAGGGTCATTGTTAAAGATCAGTCTTGTCTAGCTATCAGTACATGTTCATCATTCAGATCTCAAATCAAGACCTTAATGCTCTATTTTTCCAACGACTGCAGCGCCTAGGCATCAACCCATCTACGCACAAGCCAACAACGCAATCCCAACAGCATTAAACAACCCCCAAGCATTCATCCCGCCCAACCTCGTCCCAGTTCCACCCGTGAACTCCGGAGCATCAGCACCCGTCTCCGTCGAACTTCCCCTCGTCTCACTCGAGCTTGCTGATCCAGACGGTCCAGTCGCAGCCGGCAGAGTAACACTCTGCGTCGTGCTCTCACCCAGCACCTCAACCACAGTCGCAACGACCGTGCCAGACGTCACGACGCTTGCGACTAGTGTCTGGCCTGCATATGTCGTCATTGCGCCGATAGCGAGGGTCTCGCTGTTGGGTAGTACGATGCCGATGCTATCACTGTCACCAGATGCTGTTGGTGCGTGGATTGTGAGGACTTGTGAGCCGATCGTGATCGGTACTGCGGGCGCTTGAGCTGGTATGGAGGTTGGATTGGGGATCGCGATTGTGGTACCGTCGATGACTATGAGGCGTGTTGAGTCTGCGGTGGATGCGGTGCTGCTGTCGATGATAATCAGAGGCGGGGAGAAGCCGCTGGTAGCTGGTTTATCTGAAGGTACGGAGATGGCGATGCCGGAGATGGTCGTCGCTTGGCCTGGGTTGAGTGTGCGGTCGCCTGGAAGAATGACTGCGCCCGAGTTGATGGTAGTTGCTGGGCTGCCGTCAAGATTTGTTGTGGTTGGCTCAGGAACTGGGGTTATAGGGAATGGCAGCGAGGGCTTGTTGCTTGTAGTCACTGGGCCGGCGGGCGGTGGAGCAGGATCTGTTGGCAAAGATAGTGAACGGTCAGACTCGACTGGCGGCTGGATGTTCCCTGTCCAGGAGGGAATGACGACGTTACCGGACGGGATGCTCGCAGCGCTTGTGGGGCCAAGGACTGGAGGCGTTTGTGTTGTTGATGGCGTCGTGGGTGAATTTGGCGCTGAAGTCGGTTCATCTTTAGGAGGGGTTGTATCTGCAAGACTTGTCTCAGTGGTTGATGTTGGTAGTTCCGTTGTCTTTGATTCCTGCGTGAGGCGGTTTCCACTAGTAGTCGTTGGAGCTGGTGCAGCTCCTGTCCTACGAATTGTCGTAGAAGTGTGGCTTGTCAAAGCTGTGACCGGGATATGCACTGTAGGTTGACCAGTGCCGGTGACAATTTCACAATCGGTGAATCGCGGAAACTTCTTCAGAAGCGAAGGATTTTGCAAAATAGCTGATTCCATGATGTCTGATGGAGGTGGAGGAAGGAAGGCTTGATCTGTCCTAGTGACTGGTGGGTCTTCGACGTATATGTAGGGGGTTGGCAGATGAATTCTGTCCACTGGACCACCAATTGCGTCGCATGTTTTGGTTCCTTGCGTATTCATGGCCCATGTCCCGGTGAAATACATAAACATTCCAAAGACAAGGTGCGGTGTCGGCGACGCTCTGTCGAGGTTAGCGATGATTTATGTAATTAGGTTATATCGTCAACTACTCACATGGCAGTCGTTTCATAGGAAGCGACTGTCTGGGTTCCCACTGTTGTCCTTCTGTATTCGTTCCAGCTTCCAACAATATTCGTCGGTATATTACCGCTTGTCGCGTTGACATTTGTAACGGTGGCAAGCTCGGTAGCTACTGTGTTGTTATACTCAATGTATCGAGTTATGACCGTGGCGGTATAAGCTGTTGCGGTCTGGTTCCACCAAAAGTTCAAGCCAACACCGTCGGCGAAAAGATCACAGCAAAATGATCCTGTGGGTATAGGTGAGGCTGATGGCCGTAAACTTGTGAGTGAGATGTTGGATCGGAGGCTCGTTGCTAACGTGGATCAGTATTTGTATACGATGTTTGACTGTTGGTGAACAGTACGAGAACTCAATATCTGCCCTGCAGCTGTCGAAATTGCAGCTGAGAGTGTGGCAAGGCCGACAAAGCTTTGTGTAGAGCGCATCTTGAGTGGATGATTCTCGCGCACGTTAGCAGGCATCTCAATGAGCGAAGGAGCTAATATAGCAGGCTGTCATGGAGGGCGCATCGGCACACCCGAGCCGCAATCAGCCCCCAGCCTGCATTTATGGGGTACCTAGGCTCCAATACATGATACATGCTGGGTGCACAAGGCTGTGAATGAGTATGGTAGACGGAATGGCAGAGGTAACCGCTGGAAGGCGTCAGCGCCATCGCAAGCTTGGCTAGCGTGAAAGCGCGTCAGCACGAAACGCCCAATCGAAGCTACAGAACGCGACCACCCTTACACCATTCAGCCTCCTCAGTACCTCAAAGCTGGAGAACCATATTTTCCCGCTTACGGCCAAGACCTTACGGCTGAGACCGTGCTACATACAGGCAAGAAAGTGCCGTGTCGCCTGCCCTTGTCGCGCGCAGGCACAGCCGAGTCATCCGCGTTTGCGCCACGCATAGCATATGCTCATTTGACATAAGTCCGCATGCCATGTCTCGCCCCCAAAAACCAACATACATGGACGCCTTGATAGTCATGGGTGTGTCGCACAATGCTGACCACTAGTGAGTGTGTGGGTCGCGTCTTGAACAACAACCATGCGTGCTGATGCGAACGAAGCCTTCATCCTGATCATTGACTACAGAGCCCCAAGTTCGCAAGTGTGTTGCGTTCGCCTTTCTCACCAATACCGAACTCTCAAAGGATGGGAGATACCAACAGCAGCACTACTGAGCCTTTTGTTTTCTCTCCTTCGCAAGCATTCAACGGCAACGATGGCAGATGGTCCTCTGTCATCCTACGTATCGGTACGCCCGAGCAGAATTTCGCTGTAATTCCCTCCACAACTGGCCATGAGACGTTCATACCGATGCCCGAAGGTTGTACTGCTGATGATCCTGCCAACTGTGCGGAGTTAAGGGGAGCCTATCCTTTTGATGGGAAAACAGGTCGCGGTCTCCAAGTGAATGCGTCTTCGACGTGGAAATCGATAGGGCTTTATACATTGGACCTCGGCGGAAGATTGGGATTAGATGGAAACGGTCTCTATGGCCTCGAAAACGTTGGCCTTCAAGTCCAGAACTCAGGTGGTCTGACCTTAGAGGGCCAAGTAGTTGCAGGAGTTGCCACCAAGAACTTCTATCTAGGAGTCTTCGGCCTGGGACCGAAGCCTTCAAATTTTACCAACTACGACTATCCGATGCCATCTTACATGCAAACCCTTAAAGACAAGCGAATGATACCTAGCGTATCATATGGGTACACCGCCGGCGCAGCATACACTATACCGCAGCGATATGCTAGTCTAACGCTAGGAGGTTACGATGCATCGCGCTTCATCGACAGCGGGCAAACATTTCCATTCAACAAGGACGACTCAATCGTGCTCAGTCTAGGGGTGCAGAAGATCACTGCGACCAACACACTCCTGGGAGCCAGAAGCTTACTTAACTCCGCAATCTTCTCGGTTATGGACTCGACTTTGCCGTACATATGGCTTCCAAAAGAGTCGTGCGATAGTTTTGCGGAAGCGTTTGGGTTGGTTTTTGACAACAACACCGACTTGTATGTTGTTAACGACACCATACATGAGCAACTCCGGTATCTGAAGCCATCTGTCACATTCTCACTTGGAAATGATGCCAATCCAGCAAGCTTAGTTTCTATAACACTACCGTATGCGGCCTTTGATTTGCAGGCAACACATCCCATATATCAAAATGCGACCAACTACTTCCCTATACGTCGAGCGATGAACAACTCTCAATTCACTTTGGGACGAGCGTTCCTTCAGGAGACGTATGTCATCGCCGACTATGAAAGATCGAACTTTTCTGTACATCAAGCATCATTCGAGAACCCTATGGCTGAACAGCAGATTATCACGATACATACGCCATCAGAACATGGTGCCACGGACAATGGAACTCAGTCTGGCACCAAGACAGGACTCGAAAAGCCTGCAATCATTGGAATAGCAGTTGGAGCCGCCGTCTTAGTCTTACTGTTAGCTCTATTCGGTATGATTTGGTACAGTCGCCGTAGACGGCAGTCTGATGACACTGTCGATCAGCAACATCCTAGCGTCAAGAAACAATGGGCGCCTGCACCATCAGAATTGCCGACAGAGCACAAGCATGAGATGTACCAAGCGCCTTCCGAAGCACAAGGCTCAATGATCAAAGTTGAGCTTCCTGCTAAGGATCCCCGTCATCTCCTGTCGGATGACTCTGCACGTGTTGTCGGTATGCCGGATGGAATTGATCTTACGCATGAGCTGAGTGGACACGATACGAACTCGAATGCGATCCGAACTACAAAAGTGGAGACGCATCAGTCGAACGCCGCCCGCTGGTAGGGCTGGGATAGTATTTAAGAAATAAACATATCTTCACATAACCATTTCCAGAGGCGCTCCACATAAGAGGTCGACATAGATATTGCAAATCATCAAGGCATCACACATTTGCATCCTTGACAGCTGCCTCTCGCTCAATATTTTGCTGAGATCGTGCCATGCACACGCAGCAAATCGACACATTTCCATACCTCCACGCGCCACACCTTTATGCATAATCCAATGTAGCGTCTTTTCAAAATTCAAGCCTGAATCTCTCGGCAAGATCCGTCACGAATTATCAGGATGATCTGACTACGTTGCAAAAATTGCCTTCTGATAGGGCTTCTCTGTGGAAAAACGGAGACATGTACCATTCATGATCATCTCCAAAGTCGTTTCAAATCAGCTTTCTGGGTCAAGTCTCTTTGCATGCACATCCCGAACGAGTCTGAACAATGACGTTTCCTTGCTCTAGTGCTCCATCTTCTCGAACTCATGCTTCGCGCCGGGCTTCAGAATCACTGTCAACAGAAGCCGCTCACCAATTCCCATGAGTTGCGAAGAGTACTTGTACAATCTTTCTATTTCGTCGATGCGCTGCGTGTCTCGTGTGGTGTCGATCTCAAGGCTGATGTACGGTCTGCTGTAGGTGTTTGAGACATTCAGATTTGCATCCCTTCATGTAACTGAAGATCCAATTTTCTCCACTGAACACACTGCTTGATCCTCATTGGAAGGGATCGTAACCGTTTTGCACCACTATGGACGTAGTCCAATCGTGCGAAGAGACATTCAGCGTCCGCGGCAGCGGGAGGTGTGGACTGCTGGATGTTGAAGGCGACATCGTAATTTGAATAGTCGTAGTTTGCAGTTTTGTTGTTAGGGTTGTAGCTGTCGCTTTTTGATGTTTGGCTAGACGAAGTTCCGTCTCATCATACTCTCTTCGCCTTTGCAAATCCCTAGGATATCCCAGGCGCTGTTGGCTTTCTTTGTAATTGCGCCATGTTTCGCCTTGTCATCA
The DNA here is from genome assembly GCA_012274445.1 of Sclerotiophoma versabilis. Taxonomy (NCBI): domain Eukaryota; kingdom Fungi; phylum Ascomycota; class Dothideomycetes; order Pleosporales; family Didymellaceae; genus Sclerotiophoma; species Sclerotiophoma versabilis. The sequence goes on from JAAROD010000093.1 coordinate 1,878,382, forward strand.
TCTGACTTTTTGGGCTCTCATCAAGATGATGCTTGAGCATAATGTGGTGATAAGCCCTCTTGAGTTCCGCGTGGCTAGCATCTTGCGCTAGGTCCAAAACCTCAGTGTCGGCATGTTGGTGTCAATAGCCCAAATATCTGGGTTATTGAAAGCTTTGTGTACCGCACGCAATGGCTATAAGACACAAGCAAGACCCACTGTTGGCGCCATGAGTCTGTTCGTCGTTCTTCTGAAGTTTGTTGGCTGCGACCTAAAGCTGAAGTGACAATAGACTCTGTTGAATCTGATTATCTATTGAGTTTTCCAGATTGCGGGTTGATCTCGAAAGCCGTTCATTGTTTTTGTGACCCAAGTACAGGACATGGACCTCCTCTGGACACTTCTAGCTGTCCTTCCCGTTATGGAAGCCATTTCGGAGGAGAGCAGATACTTTGAACATAACGACGAGTATTGAAAGAACTACAACATTACTATCTGATAGAGGGGACAGTACTTCCTGTTTTTCCCAAGAAGAAATACTGCTGAGACACCATTGTTTGCAATGATAGTCGATGACGTCACAGAAGTGCGCGCCTCACAAGTTGCGCTTTCGTGATACACAATCAATGATACCTCACCTTATCGCGCAGCAACGATAGTACACAACAGCATGCAGACCGGGAAAATAAACATAGCAAATGACAGTCAAAGTCGAGTGGGACTCGATCTGCTCACGCCCAGGATAAACTTGACCCCTTCTGGAGTCATGGACAAGCTGTCAAACATTAGCAGACACCGTGTATCGGCCCGGGGAACCTCGACTCGGCCCGTGCCCAACGCTTGCGGGACTCTTCGATTAGGGGCATGTGCTATGGTTCCAACGCAGCCTCGACAGGCCGAGGGTGCTGAATGCCCTCATCTGCAGGTGTATAGGGCAGGATGACTCTTCTGCAACCGCGGGAACCGCCAATCAGTCGATACTACAAGGACGCGAAGGCAAAAGATTGTTCATGCATGAGCCTACAGGAGTCGTAACAAATAGGACCTGTATTTCACCTTCAGTGCAATTATCCCAGCCCGCGCATGTTCACAGCATGAGCACTCGGCTCTCCCCGCGAATCCCGCTTCATTCAAACGCCAACTCACGCGCATGCCTCTCGATCCGGTGGGCTCGACTGTCGAGGCAGCGAATAAACTGCATGAGCTCCACATTTGTAGCCAATCAGCGTCCGCTACGTTGAGAATCCCAGGCAGTGCTGGGTCACCGCACTTTGACGTGCATGCAAAGCCACCTAGGCTTGGGAGCCCAAAAGCTGCTGATCACCAACCTTTAAATACTGAAAACCCCCGGATTCCGATGATTCAAAGTATTGATTGCTGGTCTCTGTCAATATGACTGATGTTCCACCTCCAGCGCCCGCTCCACCGCCTGCAGCATCAGCGTTAGCCTTGGTTCCACTTCCAACACCTCCGCCTTCCCTGACATATCGTGAACGGCTGGCACAGTTCCGGATCCTGGAAGAGAAGAGGATCGAACTTATCGAGGTATGTGGGCTTCGAATATTCGTGCTCAAGGCAAGACTAAGACAGCGTAGGAACTCCTCGACAAGCTTGAAAAGACCGAGGCACGACTTGCACAGACTGAACTAGATCTCAACTCCGAGCAGAATGTCCGTCGAACACTACAGGCTGAGGTTCATGAAGCAAAGACAAGGGAGGAAGCATTGGCACAGAAGCAGGTGAGACTAGCCAGACTTGGCTAGCTTCGTATATGCTGATTAGCAACAGGCTAAACGACCTTTCGTATTGGTGCTCATTGACCTAGATGCAGAAGGCTTCCTCGTGAGTATTGCTGGATATGCAGGATCAAGCACGATACTGACTCATGCTAGTTTCAGGACAAGTACATCACAAGAAAGGCTCAAGGTGGTGAGGCTCTAGCTGACGAACTGCTCATCCGAACACGAGAGTACCTAAGACCACAGTTCGAAGATGCAGACAGCCTGGATATTATCGTACGAGTGTATGCAAACCTTGAAGGTCTAGCGAAGTACCTGGTACGACAGGACAAGATCAGCAACCTTGGATCCCTGCGTGCCATGTCGACATCATTCAGTGGACGGATAGCAAGTTTCGACTTTGTGGACGTCGGTGTTGGCAAAGAGGGAAGCTCCGGGCGGAAAATTCGAGGTATGTTGACTTACAGGACTTTTTTTCTGGACATTTTCAACTTACATTCTACAGAGAATCTCTCATTCTTCACTGCGAACTCTCATCTGCGGCATGTTATCGTTGGATGCTCACCTGTTGACCTCCCACCTGCTCTCCTGTCGACTCTTCCTCTCGAAAAGGTCACATTGATAGAGTCTATGCCACTTCCCTCTGCCCTCACCACACTACCTCTGAAAGTCACCAAGTACTCCACACTATTCCCACCTCCACCGTCACCGAAATCGCCGCGACCAACAGGCCGCAATGGGCCACAGCTCCAGCTCATGCAGCAAGAGGATGACAATGGAGGCCAGACATGGCTTGTCATTCAACCTGAGAGAAGTGACAGTCGAGGCCATCGTGACTCCAAACGGCGAGGCAGAAGCGAAGACGAGGCATCCAACATCAGCATATCGATCGGTCCAGACAATAGTGTCAGCGTCGATAGCGGTCACAGTAGGCGGATCATGAGGTGAGAATATGACAAAAATGATTTGGATAATTGCATCCGTCTGATCGGCAGTCGCCTGGCTTCTTTCGGCACGTACAGTGGACTGGAACTGACAGCGTAGCATAGCGTAGCATAGCATCGATTATTTCTAACCTAAAAATCTAGAGGCGTTCATTTGGGATAATGTTGCAGAGCTGCTTTCCAATTTACACAGTTCCAACACTGCTTAAGCGGCTTGACTTGGTGGTAGCGTGCTTGTCAGACTCCAAGTAGACAACAACTTCTCTCTAGATTTTAAGCGCGCAAGCAGGTCTTGAAGTTAATCTTGATCTTCGTTCTGAAGTACCGCGGAAATATAGGCGCTAGCGATTGCTTGGTATACGCACATCAATCCTCATGCGGAGCACGTCATTCGCTAACCAATCGAATGCAAAACACTTATCCGACATCGCCCATTTCTCGACATGCATGCAATACCAAGGATGGATTACGCAAGGATCTGCTTGAGATAAATACCTTGAGGGTCCCTAGATGCTGGAATGCGACTGTCGCGTACCACACCATCGGTTTCCACACGTGGTTCCACGAGGCCATCTTAGCGCTTACAACAACGTTGACAAAAGTCTCAGAAAGCAGATATCTTTCTCCTTCGCACGTTGACCCGCAGAGATGGTAGACCAAGAGCATCATCTCGCGCATGACAATGCGTCAACGGAACGCAGCAAGAAGCCAAGTATGCCTTCGCGACCCGTCTTTATGTCTCACTCACCAACATATATAGTCAAATGGTACCGCACGCCCTTCTACAATGCTACCATCCTCGGCTTCTGCAGTCTCGCAGCCCCCGGTCTGTGGGGCGCAATGAACTCTCTCGGCGCTGGCGGTGCCCAAGAACCCTACCTGGTTAACACCGCCAACGCGCTCACCTTCTGCTTGATGATTGTGTCCTGCTGGCTCACATCCTCGCTGGTCAAGTACATCGGCATCAAAGGCGCGCTAGTCGCAGGGACCATTGGCTTCGCGCCGTACAGCGCAGGTCTGTACCTGAACAACCGTTTTGGCACGGAATGGCTCGTTATTCTTGGCGCGGCGCTGTGCGGGACCTCTGCTGGGATCTTCTGGGCGAGTGAGGCGGCGATTGCGATTGCGTATCCGGAGCCGAGGAATAGGGGGAAGATGATCGCGTATTGGATTACCTGGACGTGTGTGGGGCGCATTCTGGGTGGGGCGATTAACTTGGGTCTGAACCATGAGCAGAACACTGCTGGCAAGGTTGGGTACACCGTATATCTGATATTCATTGCGCTGCAGTGTCTTGGGCCTTTCGTCGCGCTGCTGTTGAATCGGCCGGATCGAGTCCAACGCTCGGACGGGGTGCCGGTGAAGCTGCAGATCTACGACAATCCGTGGCAAGAGATTAAAGCGACTACGAAGGCGTTCTTGAACAAGGAGTTTCTTTTGCTGATCTTTTGGATTGGTCAGGGTGTCTACAGCGAGGCTGTGTACTACACTTACATCGCTTTGTGGTTCAGCGTTCGCGCTCGCTCGTTGGGCTCGTTCTTGTCCGGCGTCGTTGCGATCGTTGTTACAAATCTGCTAGGTGCATGGCTTGACACGCACAGTGTGGCCCTGAAGAAGCGAGCGCGTTGGGCCTTCGCAGTCATCATGGTTACGCAGGGTGCGTGGTGGATCTGGCTCACCATCAACGTCACACAGTATTCTCGATCCGGGGCTCTATACGACTGGGCAGACGAGGGTTTCGGTCGTGCGTTTGCTCCTTTCATCTTCCTTGTTGCAGGATTTCAGCTAAACTACAACTTCGCGTTCTTCCTGGTCGGCCAGATCTCCAAGAGTCCACAGGAGACAATACGTCTTGCTGCGCTTCTACGTGGCACTGAGTCAGCCTGGCAGGCACTTAGTTACGGGTTGAATGCCATCCCAGTCTTTGCGACTGCGGGAACGTACTTCAACTTTGGACTTTGGGCGGTGGCGCTCTTCCCTGCATGGTTAGTCATCAAGACCATTGGGGTTAGGAAGTACAATGATGAAGCTGAGTTTGGCGTGGAGAGAAGCGAAGAGACAATCGGGGAAAAAGGCAGTTCGTAGAGACACTTGAGGATCGATGTCAGAGCATTGAGTACGCTCAACAACTGCTGTTTTGACCGTAATATATAAGGTCGAAAGTACAAAATATGTTACAAGACTCCCAGCCAGACGTCGTCTCGAGCCTATGTTTCGGCCTTACCCAAAGATTACTTGGTGGAAAGGAGGCCGTGCTGCTGCAATTGTGCAACCAAGCTCTTGTCTACTTTGCCGATCTGTTCGGCTCTCCGTGGACTGATTGTGTGTGGCCTCAACTGCACTTTCTTGCCCTCGATGACTTTGTCGTTGAGCGCTTCAACTGCTCGCTCGGCATGCTCCTTTGTTGCGAAGTCGATGAATGTCACGAAAGTGCTGTCGCTTCTCTTGTCAGACTTCCAAGGTGGGTTTATTGCTCCGATGGTCTCCACCCCGAGTGGTGTGATGTGCTTGTCGATTATTTCCCGTTTTCTGGCGTTAACGGACTTCCCGTCGCCCTTTTGAACAAGCCAGCCGGGGTTCTCAACGCGGAGTATGTATCGTCGACCCTCGAGAAGGCCTCGGATAGCCTGAGACGGAGTGTTCTCATCATAGAGAAACATTCGGTTTTCTTTTTTGAACCCGGCATCCCAGTAGAACGTGTCGGACAGCGGACGAACGACTAACGAACGGCTCTGAAGCTTCTGGCCGTCCAAAGCCTTGATGGCCTTCTGAGCTTGCTCTTCGCTCCCTAGCTCGATGAAAGCGGAAGTATCACATTGGAATGTGAAGCGATCAATGCGAAATTGGATCCTCTTGCTATGAATTCGTCAGTAAACACGTGACCTAGACGCCGCTGACTGTCATCAGCGCTTCTTATGGGAGTTACTCACACATCAAATCCAGCGTTGCGAAGGAGCTGCTTGATATCCGCGGGCACGGTATCCCATGGCATCTTCGTAATTGCAATTGATCGCGCATGATTCCCGGAGGACGCGGTTTGGGTGGATGTGAGTGGAATTTCTGGGCCCGTTGCCGGTGTCTGAATGATATCCTCCTGGATTCGCACACTTGAGGAGAACTGCTGTCTTGAGACTGCTGTACTCGCAACGCGGAGTATCGAACCGGTGGCGCGATGAGCTGTGAAGCCCCTGGACAGGACGAAGCGGCCCTGCGAGAGGATCCTGGGTACAGCCATTGCAACTGGAGGATTGTTATTGTTAGGCTTAGGGTCTTAAATCCTTGGTAGAACGACACTCCTGATTATCCAGGACGTCGAGATTGTGTTGTTGATGCATATGCGCTGGAAAAAGTCCACTTGGTTGGTGCCAAGACCATACCGTATCGATACGCACGGATGCGCTAGCCTCATCTTGCAATAGCAAATCTCCATCCCGTTGGCATCTCTTGCGAACCTCACGTCTACTCCTGTATTTTCTTTTAGTCGTGCGTCTTACAGCGGTGTTTATGTACACTATGGTTGCCTCCCTAAGAATGATTGCACGAAGTGTTCTCACCACTGGACGATTGAACAAGCGCACACCAACAGCCGCAACGGCAACATTGAGATCTTGTCTTCTCCCAGAAACATGTCTTGCGCCTCACAGCCGTAGTCTGCATGTCATTGCACCTCGAGCCACGGCTTCTGCCAAAGAGGCCCCTGCCCAACGGACCTTCACCATGCAGCCTTCCCCTCCAAAATCTTCATACAGAGAAGTTCTCAACGATCCTAATTGGCGTCACCCTCACTTCGGTTTCGCTGCTGCTGATCTTCCGAATCTCGTCTGCATCGGACTGCCCCGGGGCGTGAGGGAGGATGACGTGAAAGCTTTGATTGCCAGAGCAGGGCTAAAGGAGTAAGTTGTCTCCCAGAGACAACTTCCAACAACCTACTTATGCAAGTCGCAGCGCCAAAATCCTCATGAATTACTATATTGAGACGGGCAAGCCCGGTAGTTTGTGCTATCTGAGAATTGCAGACGAGAACAAAGTTGACGCTGCTATTGCTGCTCTATCACGCCTAACCCTCCTCGGTTCTGAGCTCAATCCAGAGAAATTCGATTTCTGGAAAGATTCCCTCACGGATGAACCCTCTTTAATGGCTGGCTGGCTACCATCACCAACGAATAATCTCCAATCTCGGGTAGTCCGACCCGCACGTACAGAGCCACCCAAGCTCCTACCCGCATTGATGGGGGAGCAATGGGTGCGTTTCTCAAACTTGCCGCCCGTGGAACTAGAAGCCAAAGACGCTTATCTCCCAGTTGCACAAGCATTCTACAAGATGTTTTACAAGTACGATGTTGTAGGGATCACAGCTCTGCGGAGGCACCGCACCAGGGCCACCGGCTGGTATTGCGACATTCTGTTTGGAAACCGTGACGACGCAAAGGCAGCGCGCACATCACACACGAAGAAACACTGGTTCATGGGCCGTCGTGGAGTAGCAAAAATCTTCAGGGGCGGACCCAATATCCACAATGCGCTCTGGAAGTATCGGCAATCTCTTCCTGAAGACACGCCCGACGCTGAGGTCGGTCGCCTGTTGGAGGAGAAATACAAAGAGATATACAAAGTCCATCCTGCAGATCTCCAACGACGCCAGGACTACCCGACCCCGGAGTCAGCCGTTGGATTCTAGAACGACACTTTCACAGTCAGTGCTGTGTGACGACGCATTCAATCTATCCATGCGAGGCTTCAGTTCAGTATGACATTGATTTATTTGTATTTCAATATTCGACCTCTTCATGTTCTGGCCCGGAACTGCAGCATTGGTCCATCTTTCTTACTCGCGAAAACGTCCTGAATCTGATACTCCGTCGCCCTCGTCCTTCCAACTTCCAGATCCTTACTGCCGGCGCCCAGCGTCGTTCCAGGGGCGAGCCTCAGATCATACAGATATAAAATTCGCGCGATGGTGACAGTCAACTCGACGTACGCAAGACCCTTGCCGATGCATCCACGGGGGCCAATGCTGAAGGGGTTGAAAGCCGATTGCGCGGCTGGCAGACTGTTGTAGAGAGGGTTGGTCGATGGGTCTGCGAGCCAGCGCTCCGGGATGTAGTCGAAGGGCTGAGGGTAGTAGTTTGGGTTGTGGTGGATGGTGTAGATTGGCACGCCAACATCGACACCGGCCGGGATGTGCTTGCCATCGATATCCATGCCACCGGGTAGGACTTGACGAGGAAGGGCGCCGGCGACCGGAGGTGTCATACGCATCGTCTCGTCGATGCAGGCCTTCAAGTAAGAGCAGCCGCTCAGCTTGGGGCTGGTGACGATCTCCTCGACATCCGAGAACGTCTCACGGATTTCCTTGCACAACTTTTCCAGCACTTTGGGGTTGTGCGCCAGATAGAAGAGAGTACCGGACATGGCGGTCGATGTCGTGTCTGAGCCTGCAATGATCAACAGGTTTGACTCGCCCCACAGCTCATTCATGTTGAAGCCCTCTCCGGTTTCCGCATCCTTGGCGTTCAAGAGGTAGTAGAAAAAGTCCTTGCGATCAGCCTCCAGGCCCAGCTTCGTGCGCTCCATAGCCTGTGCCTTGCTGTACTGCATGTACTGCGCTCGCTGTCCGGCAATCTTGCGGAAGAATAGCTTGTCCAGGTGCCAGTTGTGGATCGTAAGATGCGTACCGCACTGCCTTGGTCAGCACAGTCTTTCAGGAACAACTTCCAACAACCACAATACTTACAATCAAATGCCTATGCGCCGCGTTACCAACCAACTGCGTCGCAAACCGGTTCACAGGACTCTCAAGCATGCCAAACGCCTTGCCAAACACCAGATCGCCCATGATATCAAACACTAACCACTCACACCAATGCGCCGCATTCCACGCGCCATTCCAACCCTGGCCGTCGGCAAACTTCTCTCCCCCATCGACCGTGTGGGCCTCGCCGCCAGTCGTACGGCCCAGCAACTCGCACCCAACGCGCACGTTAGCGATGATGTATTTCTCCAGGGTGCGGATGGCACTATCGCTAAACGCGGAGCTCATGACCCTCCTCTTGCGGGCGTGCTGCATCTTATCAATTGCACTGTGCACGCTAACCGCGGCAGGGGTGCTGGGAAACGCCTTGTAGAAATCTGCCTTCTTGACATTGCTGCGGAAGCCGTAGATGGTCTTGAGCCCCGTGGCGGTGTTGACGGAGAGCAGATTCGGCCCCAGGCGCACGTAAGGCCCATACTGCGCGTGGGCGTTGGCAAAGGCTAGGTGCCGGCTGCCCTTGTATGCGTAGTAGGCGAGGTAGATGTCTGTGATTTTCGCAAGGAAAGGGCCCGGGTATGCGGCGAGCGGGTGGAGTGTGAGGCGGTAGAGGACAACGGCGAGGATCTGGGCCAAGTCAGCGGCAGTCCAGAATTGGAAACCGGGGTTGGATTCAGCGTACGTAGAGAATCAGCGCTCCGACGATGGAGCAAACGAGCAGCACGGGCGAAGCCAGCAGCGCGTAGGCAAGAGTAAACAGCCCCATGACGGGAATGCAATTAGTCGAGTTGATAGCAGAAATCAAGCATTGACACCACCGCGGGTGGGTTAGTTAGTACACAGCAAGCAAGCAAGCAAAGCGTCTGCGTAATACTTGAATTGCGCAGAGAGCAAAAGAGCAAGAGAGTATCAGCAAATAAGAGCCAAAAAAAAAAAACCCCCCCCTCTCCCCTCCTCATCTCTTTAAATACTCAGCACCTGATTTACTTCCACCGCCATCCGCAACCCACACACAACCCAGTTGCAACCCGCAGTATCCAGCCCCCCGCATCCTCCTCATACGCGCGCACAAAAAAAATGTCGAAACGCAACGCGCCGCGCCAGTCCCGTGCGCAGCGTCCCAGTCTTTCTTTCCTCCCATCACCGCTGGCGGATCGCACAGGTATATGTCAGATATCGCGACGGGTAGTGCCGGCTATCGCTGGGGAGCAAAGTCACGTGCCGGCGTGCTGTAGGGCATTGGCGGGCGCGGATAGTGCGGTGCAGACTAGTGCAGTGCAGTGCAGGCTAGTGCAGTAGTGCGGTGCAGGGCTAGTGCGGCGGAATGCCTAACCGGTGCGGATAGTCGCGATACAAACGGGATGGAGGGCTGGGTGGATGGGGGCGGGATTGGACGCGTAGAGGGGGAGTACTTTGTAGGAGTGGAGACGGAAGATTTTGATTTGTTTTGGGTCTTTTGGGGGGGGGGGGGGGGGGGGATGTGGGGGCTTAGGCTTGGCTTGACTTTGGCTTGACTTTGGCTTGACTTGGTATTGTTGTTCCGATGTAGACTTTAGCGGTGCATTGCTGTCATGGTTACGCGCTCACGATCCGCAGAATCTCGTACAATGTGTGTTGTATTGCAGTCATGATTTTTGTGTGTTGGAAAAAGATCACAGATCCAGCATCAAATTTTTGACTCGATAGTGTTGCGCTCCTGCCGTCCTTTTCTACGCCCTCACTCTCAACACCGCATCATTCGCCTACGCACCCCCCTCCCGCTTAGCATACTCCTCCTCCATCCTCTCCTCATACAGCCGATCGTTCTCTTCCTGCCTCCGCTTCTGCTCCTGCTCCTGATTCTGGCTCTGGCTCTGGCTCTGGCTCTGCTCCCGCTCCTCGGCATCTGTCACGTCGGTAATTCTGCCTGCCGCCGCCCCATCGGCAATGCGCCGCCCGCTGCGGTCCATCTCGAAGCGCTCCTCGCGCGGCGCCTGGCCCGGCTGGCTGGTCGTCCGGTGCACGCGTGTACCTGTGGCGTCGGACTGGGTGTGCTGTGTGTAGGATGTGGTTTGGCCGTTGATGGAGCTCGTGCTCGAGGAGAAGGTCTGAGATTGGAAGGAGGAGGGCATTGTGGGGTTGGGTGTGTATGTGTGTATATGTGTGTGTGTCTTGTGGATGGACTAGAGGTGGACTTTTAGGGATTAAAAGCTGGTGTACATGGGTTTAGGTAGGTGTTGTTTGTGTGGAGATGATGCTGCGATTGTCTGCTGTGTGGGGTGCGGAGAAGTGTGACGTCACAGGGTCCAAATGCATGCTTTGCTTTGCTGTCTGTTTGACTGGTTGGCTGTCTGTCACGCGAAGACAGCTGACATGACACAACCGTACCATGTCCCCTCACAAGAATATCTGCTGAAATCCTGAACTCGTACACCACAGGGCAGCACGAGGAGAGAGTGCCAGAATCTAAGTCGATATGAATGAGCTAAAGTGACAGGAGCTAAAGTAGTGGCCTCTTATGAGCGAGTATCGCTTTATGATCCACCATAGCGATTGCTCGTGAGCGAGTGGCTAATATTGTTGAAGAACTTCTTCACAGACCCGTTGCTGTGGGCGGTCAGCAGAGCGGTCAGATAAGTTTGGTGACTTACTTCTCCGGCTCGAAGGTCTTGACGTCTGGGTGGTTACCCTTGTAGGTGCGTCGCGCATATGCAATGGCCTCTGCGGCCGCGTCTTTCTCCTTCTCACCGTCTTGGACGGGGGGCTGCTGGGCCGAAGACATGGTTGTGGATGTGTGAATTGCAGTGACGATCGAGCCAGAATGCAGCGGAGGGCAAGAGGAATGCAGGTTATAAACAAACAAGCACGAACATAAACTCGCATCTACTGACTATTTATTGATTGCTACTGACTGCCTATTGATTACTACCGACTGCCTATTGGTTACTACCGACTGCCTATTGATTACCTACCGACGACCTACTCGTGAAATATCTCCCGCCAGGCTTCACCGGCGGCCAGCCAAGCGAGGCGGAGCACGAGAAGCACCCACGAGATCACGGTCAGTCGTCCAGAGATGCACGGTGTGGTTCAGCATTCATGCCTGAGTATGCCTTGCGAATACGGCGATAACGAAGTGCTCGGGTGGGGAGGGTGTTGATGCAGGCAGGCTAATCGCTGCCATACCGAAGCCGTGCGTGGGCCAGGCGAGGCCGCGCCCGCCGCGTGCACAATCAATAGACTAGCGGGCCCGCTAGAGGCTGGAGGCGAGACCCCTGAAGTCGCCGGCGGACGGCAAGCTGCTGATCTCGTTCGCCGGTCAGGCACCACCGCCAATCCTCCCCGTTCAGTCTGTCCTCCATCCAGGCTGTCCTTCACCTCCACAGTCTGTCCTCCTCCTCCACAGTCTGTCCTTCCCCTCCACAGTCTGCCCAAGATGCGCCTCGCCGGGCTGCCCTTCGTTTCGCTCCTTCTCTCCTCTGCGCTTGCACGAGACGGTTTCGATTTCACAACTTGCAGCAAAGACGACGCCGAGGCCGAGGAGTGCAGGCAGAAGATGGACGGCGTGGTCGAGGTTACACCCGGGATCTCGTACTTTGCGAAGATTGCGTGCCAGGACTGCCCCTACGCGGAGACGTGGAATGAGGACTCGGACGACGGCAAGCCGGAGAGCCGAATCACGCACGGCGACCAGGAGCTGGTGAGTGTCATCCTGCTGGCAGTGTCTTCGTGTTGGCAACGTCTTCGTATTGGCAGCATCGTATTGGCAGCATCGTATTGGCAGCATCGTATTGGTAGCATCGTATTGGCAGCGTCGTATTCGCAGCGTCTTCGTATTGGCAGTTCATGCAACGCTCTTACTGACCACGCCTGCGCAGTTCTTCAACATCACCCTGGCAAATGACACCCGCTCGCTGCTCCTCAACGGCAAGGAGGTCTTCCCCTCCCTCGCCACCATCCCCAGCCCGCCGCTCGTCTCGGTCGCCCTGCTGCACCCGGACTTCTCGTACAAGAACCTCTCCGCCGCAGCAACCTGCTCGAACCCGACCTGCTCCGGCCCCAAGATAGGCGCCGACTGCACGGAATGGTGCCAGACGCTGCCCCTCGCCCGCATGCTCGCCGACTACTCCTACTCGGCCCACACCCAGCGCGAGGAGGCCGACGCCGGCATCCGTCTCTGGGACCTCATCTTCGACCCCGTGGGCGGCCGCATCATGCCACTCGCAGGCGCCAGCGGCGTCTCTGTCCCCTGGAAACTCGACGACCCGGACCGCAAGTCTCTCCACATCGTCGTCGCCGGCCAGCCCGTCCGCGGCCACACGGTCCACCGCCACAACGCCCAGGACGGCGGCCTCTTCAGCTCGGTGACCGGCGGTGAAATCTACGACCTCGAGATCACAAAGGTGGAGCAGGTGGTGCGCCGCTTCGAGTTTGCTGACCCCAAGCTCGGCTTCTTCGCCACCATCCGCAGATTCTTCGGCGGCGACGTGTGGAAGGCCGACGGCGAGCTGGTCTATCTGAGCGAAGAATGGGGCGTCTGGGGCAAGAAGGGCACGTTGAGGAACTGGGTTGGCTCAGTCTTCCACTCCAACTTCGTGGGGCTGTTCTTCATCGTCGTCGCGAGCATCGTCGGTGGCTTCATTGCCCTTCGCCTTGTCCACACCTTCTGGCTGTTTGCGAAGCAGCAGAGCGGCCTGGCGAGGTGGAAGGGCATTGACGCTGTGTACACCCAGCTGAACCAGGACAGGGGCCGCGGTGGCGATGAGGACGACTGGAGTGAGAGGCATGAGAGCTTTGGGGACAGCCACCAAGGCGACTACCAGGCCGACTACAGGGACAGCTACGAAGAGGGCGCCAGTCGGTCGAGCATGGCCTGGAGCGAACAGAGGATGAAGCCGCTGCCGACCAAGCCGTTGCCCGAGAAGCCACTGCCTCAGGAGCCGCTCATTGATGCCTAGGACTTGGTCAGGCCTGATTCACTTCTTGTCTTTACTTGTCGTATTTACTTTTTGAATAGACTTATGGATGCATGACTTTTTCCCGCTAGCGTCAACCCGCAAACCTGGAGTCCCAGCTACGGCTTTCCCTCCCACGCCTTCGTCAGATACTCCTCGGCACTCTGGAACTTGTACTCGGGGAACCGCCGATTCCACTCATCCCCAACATCCCACGCGCCATTCAAAATGCCCACGAAGAACATGATCAGAAAATCTCTACTCCACTGCGCCCGATCCTCGCTCGGGATCACCGGGTGGCTCATCTGCGGCACCCACTGCGTCTTCAACACGCCCTTCCGAATATCCTCACCAGTCACATACTCGACGCTCCACTCGCCGCCGCGAATCCTCTTCCCCAACGCAAGCAGCTCGCTAATACTCGTCCGACACCCCCGAATCCCACCGACCGCCGGCCACGCCCTCTCGTCCTCAAGCGCACGCGCAAGAATCTCCGAATCATCACTAATCGCCGTCAGCACAATCGGCTGCTCCCCATCATCCAGCACAATGGCGCGGCGCGACTCGAAATCGATGAAAAACGGCCACGTGATGAGCTCGGGACTGAGCGGGTGCGGGTGCGCAAAGTAATCGAGGAAAATAGAGGGCTGGAAGAGGCAGTACTCCAACACTGGCGTTTCGCGATTCAGCTCCGCGAGGTAGTTTGCGATGAAGTCCTTGTTGGCGTAGGGCGGTACGCCCGAGTTATTCCTTATGCCCCATTCCGAGGGTGCGAAGCGCCGCACGTTTGCGGCTTTGCACGCATGGATGAGGTTGCGCTGCACTGTGTTGTCCGTGTCTAGGTGCGCGATTAGGAAGGAGAGGCAGACGTCGAAGCCGTCCAAGGCGGTTGTCAGGCTGGCGAGGTCGTGGTAGTCGACTTTCTTGTAGAGTACGCCGGGCACGGGTGTCAGCGGGGCGCCGGAGCGCGTGAAGATGGTAATGTCATGTTTTCCGCTGCGGATCGGGGCGCGGAGCAGTTCGGTCGCGACATCTGCGAGTGTCAGTCGCGGTTTGCAAAGGCGATGCGAATGAGAAGCGAATCGCAATGCAGCCCAACAGCACAGTAAGAAAAAGCACCATCCATAGAAAGAAGAGAAAAAAGGTGAAAAGACAATACACAGCAAAGTCAAAACATACTTCCAGTCCCACCAGCCACAGCAACTTTAACCATCTTGCAAGGAGAAAAAGAAAAACCCTCAGCCAGATAACCCTGGATGCGAATGAAACCTTCCAAACCCGCAGCAACTCCGGCACCTCCCCTCCATATATATCCTCGCGAGAAGCAACTCACCGCCCGGTCAATGACGGCATCGGCCCGAACTACCCAGACCATGCTCCACCACCACAGCAAGTCGCGAGTTTCCACCGCCCGCTGCATGTGGGGGAGTCGGTGTTACACGCCCTGCTGCGCCATCCAGAGGCTGATTCGGACCATACGTCATCGCTGTGTGCGTGTGGGGTACGCAGTAGAGTTAGTACGTGGTGTGTACTGTAGCATGTCAGACGCGCAGCGCACACGGAGCGAATGACTCGTGCGGAATTGCAGCTGTACTTTTCAAAGAGATGACGTGTAGAGATGGCACTGGGTATGCACACGTACATGTTCCATTCGTGCTGGTGGGTTTAGTCTTTTATTCTGGTGGGGTGCGTGTTCTTCGTTCTTTGAGCAGATTGCTGCTCGGGCTGGAGCGACGAGTGTTGGGTTAGAGCTGCACGGGAAGCTTTCTTGCTGCCAAAAGCTGGATTCGACTAGCCCGACTGCATCACCATGGGAGGCGATTGGTTTGCATCTGCTGTCTTTTGTTGCGCTGTAGGTTGCTTGAGACCCAACGAGTTCTGCTTCGGCTGAGAGGTGGATATTTTGAGTGCATGATTTGTATTTTCAAAGCTGATTCATGGCTATTTCAATGAATAAAGGGAAGTATGTACAAGAACCCAATCCCAACATCCACCCCTCTGATCAAGACGCTACTAAGAGATGAAGTACGACTTGATCTTGGGAAGGATGTTGACCCACGCAACACCGCTTGAAGGCTCCATGCTGTAGATGTAGTTGGCCCACCAGGGACCTGCTGCCCACCAGATGGCGCCCCACCAAACGTCGGTGTTCTGGCCAAGGTATGTCAGACCGTCCTGAAGAGCTGCAATGCACTGAGCGTTGTTGCCTCCGGCGAACTCGCCAATGACACCCTGCTTCTTGTTGTCCTTCAGCCACTTGGTCGCAGCCTGGAGGCGCTCCCTGAAGATGGTGCTCGAAACGCAGTTCTCTGAAGTACCAGAGCCGTCGCTGTCGAGGTACTGGTGCATCTGGTAGATGAGCTTGTTCTGGGGGTCCTTGAGGTTGACGAGGGACGCGCCGTTACCGGAGGACACCCAGGTCCAGGCGCCGGTGTACGAGTTACCCTCGGGGGTGATGTACTGCTTGGTGGCGCCTGCAGCGCGGATGCCGTCGATGGAGGCCTGGTTGAGGTTGAAGACGAGCGTCTGGTCCATGTCGTGGTACTCGTTGTTTGTATCGAAGACGACGAGAGCGTTGTCCTTGTACTGCGCGGCGACGTTCTTCCACCACGTCTTGAAGCCGGCTGTATCGGTGATGATGTTGCCGTAGAAGCGGCCGTAGTTGTGCGGCTGGATCATGGCATAGGCCCCCTTACCAGTGATGTAGTTGACCTGCTGGGTGAGATTGCCAAGGTAGCCCTTGTCGAACGAGCCTGTGAGGCTGTTGGGAGTGAGGCGCTCCATCACTGCGACTTGTTAGTGACGCCGCTGATCACCTGCAGGAAGGCACATACAAAAGTTCAACCGGAAGACGTTCATGCCCTGGCCGATGAACTGGTCGATAGTCTTGGTGTCGTACCAGGTGTAGTCCTTGTTGTAAACACCAGGGAAGTTCTTTTCGCCGAACTCAGCACCCGACTCGTTGATACCAAACCACTTCATTTTTCGGTTTGCGCGGGTTTCCTTGTCAGAAGGAGCAGCAAAGGCGGTGCTGACCAGAGCGGCCGCCGCAAGAATGTTGCTAAAGAGCATGGCGAATGTAAACGAGGACGAAGGATTGTAGATGAGGAGTCTGAAGCTGCCCTGTCTTTCAAGTAGGGTGGGCCGACTACACTCTTATACAGACACAAATGTCTTTGCCACTGACAATTTAATTGAGCATGACGGACCGTCGCCTCCGCCCTTGCGAGGGAACAGGTCGGCGAAGCCATTGTGTGATCAAGGTAATTTGCTCAAAGCGGCAACGGCAATATGGACTCGATACCTGGCGGCGGAGAGTAAATTGCTTAAGTGTATTAAGGAAGGCTTGATGTGGGTCCAGTGTTGATGGCAGTGTGGGGAAGCAGGGGTAGCCATGGCTTAAATACGGATATAAGCACCGGCTCCTTCATTTGGAACATACCGCATTGCAAAACACCCGATCCAATTGAGTTAGCGGGCGCGAAGTAACAATATCTTCCTGTCACCAGATTCTTAGACAAATCAGATACGAACAATATTTGAGAGCTTCTAGATTATTTGTGAAGATATCCATTAACATATACAAGCTTCTTAGAGTGTTGCAGTACTAAATGTTTATTCAAGTAAGCCTGCAGCCGTATTAGCAGCTACAAAGCCGCTACACCTGCTGTGATAGGTAATGGACGTAGCAACATCAATAACACTAGGAAAGCTATAGCTTAACTACAGCTTCAATCATTAACAAGACCTATATGGAGCTATCTACAGTCTTTAAATACATAATTACCTCTCTCTATATAGTAAGTCATTACTATGGGTGAAAACGCGTGGTCGCAAGTAACCCCTTTTGCTAGTGAGCCGCATCCCGTTATAGTCAAAGAAGAGCGAGTATGCTAGGCCTTATCAGGGATTGTTAACAGCTACTGACCGGCTGTAAGGGGGCAACCTCAGCTTGTTCTGCCGCTTTACATATCATAGATGTCAGAACTGAGACCCAGAAGCTGTTTCTGCTGCTCTTCATAGGCTCCATCCATCCAAGGGAGAGTAGAGAAAGATTCAGTCTTATGCTTCTAAACAGCTCCACTTTGTCCGTACGACGTCTTCTATACAGCGTCTTGTTGCCAAGAAACCAGTATCATGCCCAAAGCAACCTAGCATAGTCGCTCTTCTTTAGATTCTCTGAGGGATGCGGCAGTACAGCCGAAAGCGTCGTGCAAACATCGGTGGATATGTGGGCGTTGTGAAACACGGGCATGTTTCAGTGGATCAGCCAATGAGAGCCGCAAACACGTCATCGCAATCTGCAGCCGTTGAATTTTTCTAAACGTTAGCCAGACAAAACAAGCGCATCATCTACGTATTTGTTTATTCTCGGAGGCGTCGGCACCGTAAATTGAAGACAAGCTCCGCGCTTAAGGGAGATAAGCACATGCCAATCAGAAGTAAGCTTTGTGATTCACGAGGTTAAGAAGACCCTTCTGGATGTCCCAATGCAGCTTGTGATCGGTGAATGGGTCGTCTCTTGACTTACACTATATGAACTTCTGCAATCGCCATTATATTATGCATTTGGGCTGTTGGCCCGGAAGATATTGCTGACAGATTTCCCTGTTTAGCATTGTGCAGCCACAATAACAACCTCACGCATAAGCAAGACACTCACAGATGAGTGACACGTCACCGTCTATTACATCAGCGTCTCGCATTGCGCCGCTTGACACGCGAAAATGGATTCGTAGAAGAGAGATTGCACGTATCTCCTTGTATCATTCCATACGTTTGGCAACTGCTCCTCACGTCTGCACGTTGCGATGTCTCGCACTGGGTTCGATTGCGTACCGGAGAGTGGCTTGAAACGATAGACGGCATTAATGAGGGTAGCTGGCCGATCCGCGAGGGGGGAGCTCGACTGAATAATGTGGGAGGCGGCATTTTTGACTGCGATCGTACATGCTGCTGCTGAGAGAAAGCGGGTTTAATTTGTGCAGACGAGCTAGAGCTACTGTTGTTGACAAGAAATGGTTGAAGGGTTTCTGCGCGTGTTTCAAAGTTATGCGAGCCCTGGTAGTTTCGTGCAGATACATGTCGTGAAGGCTGGAGGTACTTGGTGTGCAGAATGGGCTCGTTCCTTGAGTCGAGAGGCAAATCCATAAATGACAGTCCATTCAGGCCACGTGGTTCACCCCATTCGGCTGGAGTCTGCAACGTTGGGTACCTCTGTGACCGAGAGGCGGCGAAACGATGTGAACTGGTCTGGGTCTCAGCGATCCGGGATTGCGGTGAAGGAGGCACATCGCAATGAGTGCGCCCAAAGAAGGGACTTACTACGTTCTGGAACTGACCGACAGGCTGTTGAAGATGGGGAGGAGCTGGAGTTGCCATCCTTATGGACGAATCGTAGTGTGCACGGTTGAAGAAGCCTTTGGACTTCCCAAGTGGTGAAGTCCGCTGCTGGTTGTTCAATGGCTTTGGTGGTCCATTAGGCGATTGATGGAGGAAAGCGTGACCTAATCTCCAACGTTGCCGGCTGCTTGTCTCTTGCGTCTGGCACTGGTCTTGAGAGATGCCGGCAGTCGGTCTGATGACTTTGTTGACGTCATAACCACTTGATGCATTCCCACGAGGGTCTCTGAGTCCCAACTCAATTCCGTTATCGTATGACAGACCATCCATGAGGTGGAGGTACGACGGTGCTGTAGGTAGCTGTACGGGCTTATGCTTATCACTTCCACCATCAATCTTGATAGGCGAAGATGCACGGAAGGAGAATTCCGATGCATTTGCATGCGTTCCTACGCCGGCAAGCAGATGAGGTGCCTGCGACGATTGCTTCACCGGTAAAGCTCCTGACATGTACGGTGTCACGCTGCGCGAATCAGGGGGTGGCGAGCGAGAGCCCGCTGCGTCTTGCCAGCGTCCATCATCATACATTTGAATATCACTATTGTTGTTGCAGTGGTCCTTGGGCGACGTTCGGCTGCTCGAAAACTTCTTACGTATCGTAGGAAATAACTCTCTCACGGAGCGCATCCTCGATAAAGGCTTGGATGGAGGTGGCATCGCGTCGCGGCTGCTCGGTGTGTCGATGTGCATGTCGCGCGGAAGAGGTGAATCGACTCGTTGACGCTTCAGTGGGCGGTCGTTAGAGGTAAATGGATGGCCCGAAGTGTGCGCCGAACGTTCAGCGGTATGGCTTGATGATGACTTCTGAAAATGTCTGTCCTCTTCAGCGTAAGCTTCAGCTATGCCACCGATCTCGTCTAAATCATCAGACGTAAGCTGCGCGTAGTTGGGGACAGGCTCCACGGCCATTGCGAAACCCAAAGAAGAGAGGCGTTCCTTCATTCTAGTGTTTTGTCTACGTGGCGTCAGTACCCAGCATGTATACCGTGGATCCTGCTTACTCGACCACTGTGGGCAGCAGCTTCATATAGTGCAATATGGCAGCCTTGTTCTTGCGGAAGATGTCCAGGTCCCGCACATCAGCTCTCAGACGACGAAAAGCGTTTAAATCAGCGTTGAACTGGTCCATATCCCGCGCCAGATGTTTTAGTCGTTGTAACTCTGCACGAAGTGTGTCCACTTCGTCAGCTTGTTGTGCCGCAACTCGCAGCTCCTCGTTCTTTTGCTGCAAAGTGACAGCTTTCGAGTGCTCTTCTGCAACGCGGTTTTGCATCATTGCCAACTCTAGTTTCGTCTTCTTCAATGTATCTGTGAGTGACTTTCGCGTACGATAAGACGTCTGGCAGTGGCGTGCGAGTGCTAGGTACTGGAACTGAGAATGGTCAGGACGAGTATCAGAGGGAAGGACTGGTATATACTCACACGCAGAGCCTCCATCTCCTTGCTGCGACCATCTAGGCTCATGGGCGGCGCGATAAACCAGATCGGCGGTATAGCTGGGTCGTACTCGTCCCTGAAGAAACCACGTATGGAGTAGAGGTCGCGAGGAGTCGCGTCGCCCATTTCCTTCACACAATATGGGCATGGTGCTTTAGGCTTTTGGTCAGCGGGATGGAAAGGAAGGCCTGTATGGAGAGTTCTGTCAGAGGCAAACATACAACAGCTTTGAATGGCACTCACCGCCTCCTTCAATATGCTCACCACAAAAAACGTGGCAGCAGCCGCTGAGGTAGAGTTTTGTGACAAGGCGGTCCTTGGGATTGATGCCGTCTGAGAGGCCCTGAACTGTTTCGTTGTGATTCTCGTAAGTATCAGCGAACGTAGCGCAGCAGATTGAACAAGCATATATGAAATTGAGTGGCGAGTTTTCAAGCCCGTGTGATGCAGAGGATGCGCTTGACTCCATGACAACCATTGAACCGATACTGGCGGAAGTAGGAGATGCGTGGCGTGCAGTGGAGGTGAGACGAGGCCGAAAACAGAGGTCACGATGCAGGTGGCGCCAAGCCTGACCCTGCGCGCACTTACTTAAGGTAGAGTGCTCATCAACAGCACCAGACGAACACAAAGCAGCAGCAAATTGTTGTGGACAACACAAGAAGAGAGCAACAGTAATGAAGCATGGCAAGCGACTAGTGGGAACCGGCAGAAGACTACGCATATAGGAAATAGTTTCGACATGACATCACACAAAGAAAAACGGCGGTCGTATTTACAGGTACTTCTATCATCCTCCACGCACTCCGCCAAACATCCCGTGAATGGCTTAGGCGAACGTCCTGCAAGGGTAGCTGTGAATAGGTCAGTGTTGGTTCTTGGCGCACAGTCGATATGGTCATCACATACTCTTCCCCGTATGACTGCTCTTTCTCGAGTTCATATCTCTTAGAACCAGTTTCGTTGACGTGCAGACCGCTGGGCAGAGGTGGCATGCCACCCGGGCCAAGCACGTCCTTTGCCAGGCCAGTGTTCTTCTCAAAAGCAACAGCCAATCCCTTTGTGCCCTCTTCTTGCGCAGCAACGAGCTGCTTGGTGCCAGCTTCGCCAATCAGTTCCTGCTTGGGGGCCACCGCGCTACCAACCTCAAGCAGCGCAACAGCATCGGCCTGGGTAACGGTCGAGAGCCTGGGGTATCTTCGTCGCATATCGCGCTTCCAGTATGGGTTCTCGGCAATGTCGGCAGCGGGAATAGTTACGGGGTCATCGTAAGTGGCAGGATCGAGGCCACCGGGGGGAGGGTTGCGGAATTGCGGGTTCATAGGGATACCAGTTGAACGCTTGGGGTCGAGCGCGAACAGCCTATTGATCGCCGCATAGATACCAGTGGGCTGGACCGTGTACTTCTATACATGCCGTTAGTTGGCTGCTAGGAGGACTGTGATCAGTTGCGGCGGAGGGGCGCTGGCAGAGGGAGAGGTGCGCGAGGAATCGTAGTGCGTACCGAGAACGCGGTGGTGACCTTCTTGGATGCCATTTTGTGCGGCCGAGTATCGATCACAGGTTCGAGGAATCGAGAAGGTCCAATGGGCGGGTTTGGTGGTGCTGCGCGCGATATGGCGTCGTCGTGAAGCTCGGTGATGTTCGTGAAGCTCGAACGCAGTTGCCAAGGCGGCACTTGCCGGGATGGGTAAGCGCCCCTACGAGCCTTCTCATTCGTCGTCGTCCTCCAACATCATTCACGCATCTGCTTTTGATCAGCATTGTTGTTCGCCGCCCTAAAACCATGAAGCAATACCCTTTTCGACTCGAAGAAGCCAAAAAACTCAGATCGTGATGCTTTCTGTTAGGGTATTGCCAAACTATTCACTCCCGATCCTAGCGTGTAGTCGTTGCTCCTAAACAATAGTCATGTCATACAATCAATACTATGGCAAATAGCAAACAAATTCCCTTACAGAACTGCTTCTCTTTTGTGCTCCTCTTGGCTGGTTTGAGAATATCGAACTGCATCGTGATAGAACCGTACTTCGACATTGAGAGACGTGATGTACTTTGAGCGCTAGGAGGCATTCACACGATAAACCAATCACGCGATTGGATTCAGCACGAAGTCAGCGCTGAATGCATGCGTGTCGCTTGCTTACACTGCGGTTCACGAAATTGAAGATGACGGCAATTTCAAAGAATACATCGGCGAACTACAAAACCAACGGTATCATCGAACTGGTACGAACGCCAACCTGACTCAGACGGCTTCCGTGACGCTTCCGAGCGCTTAGCAAACGACAGGTACGAGCCCGTATGGCGCTTCAAGTCAGACAATACGGTATGCTTCAATGTCTACATGCTGAGGCCTTTAGCAGCATCTGTGGTGCCGGATATACTAGACAGGTCTGCAACTTTTGCACCGTGGACAAAGCATTCCTGATGAACATTTAGCAATGGATTTGGGGCATGATGTTCAGTATCTTAGGGAGATCATTGGGGGTGGTGGAGATTCGGGTTTCGAGATCGAAGTGCGTTTTGTTGCGCAGTGTCAGAATGGCCATGACTAATGTAACTTTCTTCGCTTTCTACAGTTTTTGTGTGTATCAGTCACTATTCTGGATTCAGAAAAGATATCGACTCGATGTAGATGACAGTTAATGGTGATGGACAGGGTCTTCGCATACGCCACTCCCATACATCTGCAATCCTGGTCACACCTCGATCAATGTAGCTGTCTGAGAGATCATTACCACGCTCGGAGCCACTTAGTCATGCATGGAATTATCTTCCTAAAGAGTCGGACCTCTGTATTAGCCCCAAACACACACACAAGCACAATCGAGATATGACACGTAGCTTTGGGGAGTCCAACAATGCTCATCAGTACGGCAAGAGCGCCGGCAAAGGGGGTATCTCATTCATGATAATAACCTAGGGCCCATAAAACGCCCCCAACCCAAATCAACCCAGAAGGCCGCTGCCCGCAGGCTCTCTCTCGTCATCATCGTCGTCGCTCAGGAGCCGAAGCCGAAGCGGAGGGGCACGGCCCAAGCAGCCATGATCCCGGTGGTTTCCCACCAGCGGGCGAATCTGGCGGCGGCGGGGGGGTCAGTCCTGTTGTTTCTAAAAGTCAGTACCAAGTCCCAGCAGTCTCAAATAGCCTTCTCAGTGGGTTCACTTACGAGATGGCGCCAGTGCTCCACGACGTCGATGCGGGCCAACACCAGCATTAGCTGCTCACCCCTGCAGAGAGCAGTGACGTGTGTATAGCTCACGCTGTCTTTGTGGGCTTTGCTCCACGCCATGAGGGCCGCGAAGCTGAGGACGGGCGGCGGGGTGACGGCCGCCACCAGGAGGTGAGGCGGGTTGGCGAAACCCGGAGGGGTGGAGAAGGTAGTGATTGATGGAGAGGAGTTCCACATGATGATTGATGAAAATTGTTTTGGAGACGTTGTGATGCCTGTCAAGAAGTAAGGGTGGCCAGAGAGCGAAAGGCGGGCAGGGCTATGGTATTCATCGAGGACTTTGAAGGCCAGTGCGCTGTTGTCACGGAGCTCGTCTTCACCATGAGTACTCAAACCAAGACAGGACATGGGTCCTAGCGTTCTGAGTACCTTCTCGCTGCTGGAACAATAGCGAATACCCACCATGTGACCTGGCGGAGAAGCATACGAGCTGTTGCAAAAGTGCAGTAGGCGCACTATTGGATGACACAGAGGAACTTGACATGGTGTTGGTGCAGCAGCAATGTGGTGTCGAGATGTTCCATCGGGCTCAAAATGGCTACGAGCTTTTGCACTGAGTACGAGAATGTGATATTTCAAAGGAATATTCGGAAATACCTTCAAGACGATGAGCAAAGTTTCGAACATACACCGTGGGTATGAGGGACTTTACAGTGGTCTCAGAGCCCCACAAGCTTGTAGCAAATCTGCATCAGTCTTAATGCCTTTATGTCAAGTTGGCTCAGTCTAGAAGCCACTGGAGTGCTTTCTGTTCGTATCTGCAAAGTCAGTTTTGTCTCCATACCTGAGATCTACTAGTAAACAGAGTCAAGCAGAAGGGCGCTCATTGCTGTAAGGAGTTTGATTCTAAAATTGAATCTGCAAATAAAGACAAAGAAATTCCGGAAACCTATCTATTAAGATACTGTTGTTATCTCTTACCTTGGTGCAGCTAGGTCCTGCGGTGGTTTGGTGCTCCTTCTCGTGGCCGCGCTGGCAGAGAGTTTGCTCCAACACCAACACCAACATCACCAACAGAAATTAATCTTTCTTCAAAAGCAATCAAATCGCCCTTCGTGGTCGTCATCGGTGGAGTAGAGTACGAGCTACCCGTAAGTACCCTCACCGAGTGCCTCCGAGCACCTCCGAGCCCGCCGCACAGATGGTGCAGTGGAATTGAGTAGGCTGCAGATCAATCTTCTTATTAAACTTCCCGAACCCCTGAGGGATTTCGGCAGTTAATGACAGTGTTACGGCCGCAGCTTTGGATCCGCGAGCGCTGGAACGATGTCATCATTCTGTGGTTCGATGTCGTCGAGTTGCTGGGCGTGCTCCCATTCTTTCCGCGGTGGGTGGGTACCAGAGCCTGGCTAGCACTGCTGCGATAGTACGTTGCAGTGAGGACCTCCCTGCTGGCCGCTGCTAGCACGGAGATGACGAGGAGAAAGTGTGAGGAGAGCATGGCCTGCGCAGGAGGCTGGGAGCGGGGTGGACAAGATCCGGGTAAGCATCGCAACGCACCATCAGATCCATGGAAAGCGCTATCTCTCTTGCTCGAAGATCGTTGCTGACTGCGCCGTATGGGAAGGCGCACCCGTGCCCTGCCCAACTCGCCTGAGTCAACATTGATCACGCCTCTTCACACCTTCGCGAATGATCACGAGTCGCCACACCTACAACCTCACCCACAAGATATCAACAAGAAGAACGTTGCAGATGGAGAGAGAAGAAGAAAGAACAAGGAAGGACGAACGACGTTCAAACTCCGGAAGAATGTTCCGCGAAGCGAGCGGGGCCGGCAGGAACCTCAACCGGACTTCCAGTGATCCATCTATTTCCCTTTGGGGCTCATCACTCTCCATCAGCAGAAGGCCTTGTTCATTCTGTACTCAGCGTTAGCGAGGATGAAGAACCTGGGGAAATCAGCAAACAAGCATCGCAAAGCATCGCAAGCATCCTTCCGCAATGGTGCGCAACCTTACATACCTCAACAACATGAAGAAGATGCACACCCAGACGGATACGGGGGCTGAATGCTCGAAGAGATGGGTTTGGCAATGAAATGATGTCCCATAAGGATGCATCCAGTATCTAAAAACCTTGACCCGACCCAACAATACCAGGGCTAGCATAAACTTCACACACGGCGAAGCCGAGGACTCCGACTCCGTCTCCTCTCTCTACAGACGGCATATGCGTTGGCACCACCACCGCCACCGCCGATATGTCCCATTGACCTTCAGGATTACCTGCGGTAGCGCTTCAGGTAAGGATAGTTGGCCCAGTTGTACAGGCAGATATCACACCGAACGGAAGCTCAGCGCTCCTTGGGAAGCGTGACCGCGAACTTGGTCATGTATGAGGTCTGTATGTCGCTCAAATTAGTGTTGCAGCGCTGATTCGCATCGATGCGGAAGACGTCCGTTGGAATGAAAACCTTCGAACCGCGAATGCAATGGTGTCGATCTATAGTTACTGCCAGCACGCGAGCAGAGTTCTTGTGCATTTCAAACCTTGAGGGCTCACGTTCAACACCTGGTGTATGGATCCAATCTCCAGATCACAGCTCTTCTGTAAGGACCTTGCAGAGGAATTTTGTGAGAGCATGAAGCTTGATTTCCTGATCGAACAGCTGGCGTCGATGGTCTTGTTCTAGCCAGAGTTGCGGTAGCGCTCAAGGCGAGAGTCCGAACAGGACCGAGAGTCGCACTCCTTCCTCGGCTTTTAGAAAGTCGCCCAGAGCTGTGAACCTTTTTGAAGTTGCCCTCGGAGTCCGTCTTGCTATCTGTAGTGTCGGTACCCAATCTAACCCTACCAGAAAGCGATAATAGGCGAACCCCTAAAATTTTAGGTAGAACATGCTGCCCGCGCTATCAAAACGGTTGATGGCGTCTCAGAATGGACCGGAATTGTGGCCTTGATGCCAGGGAAAGACTAAATGTCCTCTAGCCCCAACACCAGCGCTTGCCGACATGCGTTCTGAGCCTGGTCCCGTAGGCAAACCATCTGCTACCTAGCCCTAGGAACTGCGCTTTTTATAAGCAATGGTGGCGCAGTAGGACATAATGAAGACCCGTCTACATGAGGACCCTGTGTTGCGACCAACCAGGCGACGCTGAGAGCAGGCTACCAAACGTACCATATGACAGGGGGCAGGCTGAATGACCGCTGCTTAGCCTGATGCTCGTCGAACATATGACTCTTCAGAAAGCTTTTGAAGTCAGCGGACATGCGCAAGGCTTCCTCGAGAAGCGGAGTACATACGTGGCAAAAGGCGCCAGAAGCGCGAAGGTATCACTCACGTACTGATTGACAGGGCGCGAAGTCCGTTGGCGCCGAGGGTGAGGTGGACTGTTGTGATGGACAAGACATGTCCCCGAAGGCGCATTTTCGAAATCGGCAGCCTTTCCTGGAGGTGCTCTTCAGGAGGGCATGCAAAGACACGAAAGATTCTGGAAGCTTTTTGCAAGCCGATATGGAAGAGTGTGGTGTTGAAGGGATGGACTTGGCGATCGAGGAGGAGCTTTATACCCAGCCCCCACCCGTGCTGGCCGCCCTTCGCGGTGCAAACAAGCTGTGACTGCGGCTTCATTTTCATTCTCAGAATGCTCAATCAGCAATATAACACCACAGGGGTGAGCTATCAACACCAGAAAAGACAGCGGAGTATGCTGCAAGTGACACTGTTCTCATTATACCAGTCTCGTGGGAATCAATGGGTTGAGTGTTGAGCTATCATCCAGCGAGGACGAGCAGTGCTAAGAGGTCACTGTAGCGCCAGGGGCACGGACCTGAGCATCGTGAGGGAGCAGCGCGGAGGGGCAGCGGGGGTGACGTCCTGGCTTTCACGAGGTCGATGTATTAGTGAAGATAGATCAACGCTACGAAAAATCGTCACGATGCATGTGGTTGGAGGTGGATGAAATGGTCCTTGCAATTATTATAATACCCATCTAGAGCAATTCAGAGCTGAAATGGTGGAGCACAAACACTGCAAATATAGGCAGGGCGATCCTGCCATGAGAACGACAGGGATTCGCGCCTCAAAACCACAAGTGAGCAGTCAAGGCAAGGAGCAGTCGCTCATAGAAGCGTTTGAGGGTGAATATGGCACATCACAACATTGTACAAGTCACTCCCTGAACTGCAGACGAAGGTACCCGCACCCCTGGCTGTCTCCTCGAACTAGGCTCATCTTTCTCCGACTTTTCGTTCTGGAGTTCGAGCACTGTAGGAGCGCCTTCATTTATTCAAAGCTCACTGCATACTGCAGGAGTGGGCAGCTTCAAAGGGAGTATCCTAGCACCCTGGAAATGCTCAACACCACACGCATGAACATCACAAACAGTGCTATTATACACAGGCTCACTGGTACTCTGATTGCAACAATGTGGGAGCATGACACCCGCGGGGAGCGCTCCACCAAGTCGTGCCTTTCACGATCTCCGGGCGCGGTAGTCTCGCTTCTGTAGCTTAAATCGACACCCTCCATGCCGCCTTCAAGCTCATTGCTACATCCTCCACCATCTTGAACCCATTATTACTCCACGAGACAATAATCTTGGGACGCTTTCGATGGCGAATGCCTTCAAGGACCGCTACACTGCAGACCTGCTGCCAACCTACAACGTTCACGGCCAGCCCACAGGCGTCAGGATGAGGCAGACTCATATCGAGGACGTCGAAGACAAGGAACAACCGCGCTATCACAACATGGAGTACCATGAATAGACTGAAGGGGCACTTGGTAAACGGCACGTGGAGTGGCACCGCGCCAAGCTCACACCAGAAACTGTAAGTGAGTACTGGCACATAAGGCAAGAAAGTAGAAAAAGTCCAAGCTAATATCACTAGTAGCAATCATGATTTGTGCGTCATTTTCACTCTGGGCCATTTGGGCAGCGCTGCATTGAAGAACAATACCTCAATAGACAGCACTGGATTTGGATACCATATGGACATTGAGGAACTCCAAAGAGTCTCACTTGACGGAAAATACGTGATGTGATACAGCACGCAGGACTTTAGCACCAGTTCTATTTGTACCATCTACTCCAAGATCTGATACCCAAAACATTTGTTCGGAAGCCTTAAACTTTAGCGACAAATTGCCATGCAGTCACCCAATCCCTCTGCCTGTCCAGAGCAGCACTGACCGGGGTGATCTGAGCCACACAACGGTCCCTCGTTGGGGTTGTCGGGAGGGAGAAGGTCTCCCTCAATTATAGATCCAAGAGGAAGACAAGCCTAAAATTAGATTAGCAAATCTTGCAGAATACATCTTGATATAATCTAAAGCTGCAGCTTATAGATCTTAGCGTCTAATCCTGCAAATTATACTTACACGAGTTTCAAGACCATTGCGTTTCAACTCCACGCCCTTGGTCACGAAAGGCTTTGCCATTGAAAGTCCGGCAAATAGGGCAACAATAAGAGTAGTAAGCTGCATAATGTATCTAGGATAGAGGTTGGGTCTAACAAGTATGAAGGAGTTGATGTATAATATTGTAGTGAATTAGAACAGTGTGCTATCTCTCTCTTTATACTAAAACAAATATCTAATTATCTTCTAATCCTTAGTCTAGGTAAGATATAACAGCTTATAGAAAGATGTAGTAGCTTATAGTAAGCTTAGTAAGTGCTTACTACTTAGTAAGTAGCAGCTCCTACCTCTAATACTAAGTATAGGCTTACGCTTCTAATTGTAAACTTATAACCCTTCTACAGTACAGTTAGGTGATAAAAGTCTGTGTTAAAGTTATACTTCAATAAAAGCTCGTAAGCACTATTCTATTAGTTCTTAGGGATAAGCACTGGTACAGGAGGATCTGTAAGGGGGTTAGGTTATTAAATGGTGAAACACTGTAATAATAGAGGGTAACGATGAGTATTACAGAGTAGACTGTCTAGCTTAGAAGTTAGGTTGAGATTCCAAAGGTACATTTAATTAATAAGGTTAAACACAATGCTGTAAGGGCAGTGTTCCTACTTGCTATATACTTGAATGAATGTGCTAGCTCACCAAGCTCAACGTGAGCTGCGTGAGCTCATCGCGTGCGATCCACCAGGCTCACCTGTCAGGCCATATACCTAAAGGCGACGTATAGGGTCAGAGGTTCCGACTGTGGCTGGAGCCCAGCCGTAGAGCGGCCGAGGCGACAGTATATAAACTCATAGGCGCTGAATCACTGGCTCGCTAGCAATTAGTGTACCTGTTAATCCTTGGAATACAAGCCATACCCTCTTATGCTACTTTCCCTTGTGGTTGTGTAGCCCAAGCCTGATATCACCCGCCAAGGAGTGGTCTCGTCACGTGACCTGCAACAATGGTGCTGTAACTGTGCAGCACAGGTGGGTACTCCTGTAATTACAGCATCTGCGTTAACGTTGCGAAGGTCAAACGTAAGCGTCTAGTTAGCTGGATATGACGAGATCGTAACAGTCTGTTCACGCGGGCGCACGAGCTACCCCTCTAATATCTCAACCTTAACTTTAAAGTATTATGACTCTACTTAATATAGGCTAATTTAGACAATATAAGTATTGAATTAACTATAATACACCTCCACGTCTGTACTGCGAAGCCACCCCCTAGTTTTCGTCCGCACATTGACTGACCTTGTCTTTGTAAACCATTTTTCGAGCTCCTCACATGCACCTTCACAACCACAATGGAGCCATCACTGCTTCTGCTCAAAATGCTTAATTCTTCACGAGCGCATCTGAATACTTCGAACTGTGAGAAATTGTCACCCTGCTGCAACATCTTACACACGAATTCCCTTGTGTACATCAACTACAACTAATTCTGCAGCCGAAGGAACTGAAATTCTCCCCTCAGCCCGGGTACCCATGCAAAGCTACGCCGCTCCCACCAGTCACCCACCAAAGAGGAAACTCTGGCCATCATTGCTACCGCCGGTCATAAATTAAAAAAAAGCAACAACAAGTCCCGCTGTCGCAGCGTCTGCCAGGGCTTCGTCCATTACCAGACCGTCGAGTTCACACACCCGCTGCTGTGCCATAAGATATATCAATCGGTATCTTGTAAGGCCAATTCCAAAGTCCCCCGGCGTATTAAGAGCAATTCTTGACCAGCATCCATCTGATGAACGAGATCTGATTAGCAGCGACTCCGCCCTCTGGAGTCAGTCGGGCTGAGGCACCATGGTGTGTTGCTGATGCCAATGCTTACTGATCGTGTGCAGGAGGCTTCATCATCGTTGCCACGGTCCTCATTAAACTGATGATTTAGCGCTTAATAGATCGACAACCTTCAATCCAGGAAAAGATTATGCAAAGAAGGCATGAAGGCAGTGGATCATCTATAGTGTGATACATCATGGATAGTTGGTAAATCCGCTGAGCACGTTACAGCCAGCAAATACGGTGAAAATGATTCGGTCAAAAGGACTATATCAGCCGAATCCACCCGATAGCACTGCCTCTCACAATATAACACTTTTTTGTGCAGCTTGTCACTGTCAACCATGTCACTTAACTACACTGACGGACCTGACAACCCATTGCCCCGGCAAAATCCGCAGAACGGCCCTCAAGAACAAGTGCGCTGGGAAGACCTCGAACCGTACGTCGGCAGCAGCGATGATGGACACAGCCGTCAAGACTACCATCAACACACTCTGAACGAGCGTGAACCTCGCTGGGAGAGCTTTCAACGCGAGTCTCAGTCTGTAGTAACTGATTCAAGCGTTCAAACTTATAACGAAGACGATGTGCGATGGTGGCATACCATCCTAGGCGAGCGAGATCGCGATCGCTGGAATGGGACCCAAGTCCTGATCTTCACGAATGGTATGGTGGTAGTGTGCTTTAAAAGTGCGATCATAATCTGGGTCTTGATTTACTAGCCAGTTGTAAGGAAAGCAGTGAACAGACACTGTGAGACTACTTTCTTGATATTGAGTATGCAGTCATCGTGGGCGGATCATGTCAAAATGAGAAGAGTATGCTTGAGAAGTCTTCCATCTCGGAAATAATTGCTATCACAATCAACACATCCCACCCATTCGCAACCATGCTCCCCTTAGATCTTTGTATACTATCCTTCCCTGCTGCACGGGAGGTCAACCAGACCGTCATCAACCGTACGGGAGACACCATGCTCACACTCAATAACCTACACAGCAACGGCGCGAAAGTCGATTGTGCGTTTGTCTTCCAAGTTTCATCCGAGATCCTGCGCCCTGGATCTGTGTATTTCCAATACCAGTTCCGACACTCCCGAGCCGAGAACACTCAAAAAGATGGTATGTACCGCTTCACTTGCATCGACTTCGATGCTGAAGCCCTGTATATCCTTCTTTCAGCGATATACCAGAAGTTCCCCTCTCGCGTGGAAGATGGCCACTGCCTTGGAGAGTTTGGTCCACCAAACACCGTGTCTCTCCACACGCTCGTCGACATCATTGCGGTTACATCGTACTTACAGATGCTCTCAGCTGCGGACTTGCTTGCTGGTTCTTCTTCGCCTTGGTTTGATCAGTTCCGTCGCAGCTCAGAATGGAATCTGCCGAACGAATGTGGGGAAGGGAAGAGATTGTGATGTGGTGGTGCTTGGCGCGAAACTTTGAACCGCGTGTCTGATGGAGTTAGCCTCCAGGATGTAGCGAAGCGGGTGATCTTCAGATGTACGCGGGATTCGATTGGGGACTTTGGATGGCTAATTCGTCGCGATGACTTGGATGATCTGAATGCTCGGCGGGTGTGGTTCGGCGAATATCAGTGGGATTTAGGGAATCGATCAATGTACCTATGCGGAATAGTAAATTAGGAGTTCATCGAGATGCACGGTAAGAAGAAGCAAGTAAAACTTGTGAGGCAGGTGTGTTAAGACGAAGAGTCAACAACGGAATCAAAGCATCCGCTGGAAATAATCGATTGTTGTCAAACACCCAGAAGCAACGCCTCGCTGTCGTGTCGTAAAACTTTACCCTCGTCGTAATCGTACGAATAGAAATCCAATCCCACATCTTCCAAGCACATGAAGCCAGTGCAAGTATTCATGTCACGTTACTGCTTACACGGTATGATCGTGACCTAAAGCCTGTCAGCCTCACTCAACAATACTAAGGAGTACTTACGTCCAAGGGCCCTGCCCTTCTTGCCGAGTGCTTTCGCCTCGCTTTGCTTGATCTTAGCTAATCTTGCCTCTTCGGAAGCTTCCCTCTCTAATCTCCTGACGTGTTCCCTCGCCTCCCTCACTGCATTCTTCGCCCTGAAGAGCGCAGCATCAGCTTCGCGTTCAGCAGCCTCGGCTTGCCTCAACGACTGCGTGGCTGCGTGGATAGACGGATCGCCAGATCCGCGGTGTAGAACAGAGGAGTGTCGTTTTGTGCTAGAGGTCGATGTGGAGTGTGAGTGGTGTGTGGATGAGCGGTGGATGTCTGAGCTCGAGGAGCGGCGGCGGGAGAAGAGACCTGTCCTCCTAGTCGGGGAGGCAACAGGGGCCGGGGGTGGAGAAAGTTCGCGGCGACCGAAAAGAGGCATGCCTTCTTTTGTCTGATAATGTCTTGGTAGTGGTGACTGGAGTAGATGCTCGATCAAGCTTGCCGGATCGGGAAATAAAAACTTGACAAGGATGTAGAGTAGACGTGGGGATTTAAAAAGTGGACTGAATTGGAGTACAATCGGAAGAGACGGCAACCAAGCTCTTATACTTGAAGCCATGCGTATACGACGTCGGTGTGGTCGTTCACAAGGCATGCCTGAGAACGCAGGATCAAGGAACGTAAGTGACGTCAGAAATGACGATCTCAACCCTTTCCAACACAACACCGCGATAGTGAGATCATCATGTTCCAGCCGCAGGTATACAGCTGCGTTGCGCCTTAACCCCGAATATACTGAAGTTTGATACTCGAAAAAGGGTTGATGTGAAGTTGATGGACTAAGGCGAGCTAGAGAGCATTTTGGTGGGTCTTCGACTACAGCGGACCCTGGGCGTTCCAGCTTTTGAAGAAGAAGAGCTAGTAAGCTTGTCCTAGGCTTTAAGCGCGCCGTCACATCCGAGCTGGTAAGTATTAGACGCGGCGACACTATCGGGTTCTACGCTGGTGCTGGAAACTGATCCTAGTGGACGAATTGCGACGATTCACAGCTAATACTCCAGAACAGTCATAGTTTGTGACGCCCTTGCCAAAGTCCACTTAGACCTTGCCGCAGATCTTCTTCTCTTCCTCTGACGCATATTCAACGAAGCAAACTTCACACTTACCGCGTAGCACATATACATAGCACCTGATTATCTGGGCAATAGAGAATGGTGGAAACCTCAGCAACGCCTCTTCGTTAAGCCATTCGAGCTCTGAATTACAGCGCTCGCAAGATTCGTTGACACGAAACTGAAGAACGACACAATCGCTGGAGATTGTCGAAAACGCATAGTGCAGGTACGAGATCTCCAGGACTCGTGTTCAACTGCAGGTGAGAACGAACCAAAGGGTTATCGATATCTGAGCGGAAATCGGGAGCGAGGATCCTGTCGCCCAAAGCGTAGTTTGAGTGTGGGGTCATGTCTCGATTTCGACATCTTATTTAAGCGGCAGGAAGGTGGATTGGTGAGGGCGTAGAAACTCAGGCGGTATTCTGCGAAGATCTGACATCTCCACGAAGGCTTCGAATGTGGGCACAAGTAAAGGCGGAGGGTCGAGTACAGTGAGTCAGACAAACTTGGCCGTTAGATCCCTGGGCAAGAGAGGCAAGCAATTGTCCATAATGCACTTTGATGGGTTTGATAAATGCGCCAGTCGAAGAGCAATAATCGGTGGACAGTGAGGGAACAGAGAAGGAGCATTTCACGTCTCCAGCCTAGACAAGCCCATCCCGCCTGCATGCTCATGTGTACAAAACCAGGCCCGCAGTGCCTGATTGATTATGTATATATCCTTCTGTATGTATACAATACTCTTATAATTTTTACCTCTGCCCAATAAAGCAGATTCGTGACACCAGACACCGCCCATGCAACCCTTTTGTATAATGCATCGCTCAGCTGCACTGAACAGGCTCGCCCGTCCCCATCGCCAACTTAGCCGTTGTCTTGATCATGCTTATAACCAGCACCGTGCATCCAAACGCCACAACGCCCATCGCCATGTATGTCTGCGCAGTCCTCTTCTTCGTCAACTTGATGAAACATAATGGCGGCAAGATAAAGGCGAGCGCACACGCGCTCGTAGCACCGAAAAGCTCGAAAACAACGCCAAGATCGCAAGTCATGAGAGAGAGCGTGAGTGCAGATATGACAAGCGAGGTAGTGAAGATGATATGGCGGTTAGGGTGATAGGGTTCGTCTGGAAACCAGTACTCATTCATAACTTCTCTGCAGACGAAGGCTTCGAGGGGGAGAGTGGTGAGCATGTTCAGGCCGAAGAATAGGCGGGCAATGTTGACCATTAGGTTGTCTTGGGGAAAGT
The DNA here is from genome assembly GCA_012274445.1 of Sclerotiophoma versabilis. Classification (NCBI taxonomy): domain Eukaryota; kingdom Fungi; phylum Ascomycota; class Dothideomycetes; order Pleosporales; family Didymellaceae; genus Sclerotiophoma; species Sclerotiophoma versabilis. The sequence continues at coordinate 1,913,220 of JAAROD010000093.1, forward strand.
TGTTCAGTACGTTGCCGAGCGTCTTGTCGCCGAAGGTCAGGTACCCAGATAATGCCATGACCAGGCATGCAACAAGCGAGATGCCAGTGCTGTAGTGTGTGACACGGGAGAAGCGGTCAATTGTGGGTTTGCGTAAAGAGCCGTAAATCAGGAGCGAGTTGTGGTGGCAGACGAAAGCGAAGGAGATGACGCCGATGGCTTCGAAAATGCCGTCGTTGATGATAAGAGAGCCGCGCAACTGGCCTTTGGATTCGGCAGGGACGCGGAAAGACTGGGTAACAACGGTTATGATGATGACGATCATGCTGACGAGGGCGAAACCGCTGGCTTTGGCAAGCTGTGGTATGTTAGCTGGTGTGCTGCATTGGGCTAGTGGGAGGTTTTGCCTTTGCGATGTCGCGGTAGAGAGACAGTGGGTATGAAATGCCCAAAATCAGCAGGATCATGACAGCTCGTCTATTGGTGAGCAGCCAAAGGAACGGCATGTCTTCTAGAGAAGGAAATAAGTGGTCCATGACTTGGGGTATGGTATCTCCAACGATAACGCAGAACGCCATCATGCCGCCGAAGGCACTACAGAAGGTCAGTAGTGCGGACCGTATGTCTTTGATGTCCAACATACAAGAGCCATTGCGCTACCGATATAGCTATCAGTCCTGACGTTCCAAAACAATGTTGCACTGTCGCCTGGAAGGAGTCGGTCCCACTGAGCTTCGAGTTGATGACAATTAGGCAAATGGTCCAGTCGACGACAACTGTGAGGCCAATGAGCAGGACGGTGCCTGCGAGGAGACCAGCGTTCCTGAAGGCGTAGGGTTGTCCAATGATGCCGGCGCCACTGCTCGTGTCAGCCTTTGTCCCCTTAGCCTTTCCTGCATAGTATCTCACATGATACTGTTTGCCATGTTCATAAACGAATTGCGCATGCCACTCCTTGGTTTCGCGCTCTCGAGATAGTCCTCAGGATCGAAGTCAGAGGCGACCGTGACACTTGGCGCCTCGATGCCTGTGAGAAGAGGCAGTCTCTGCACTCGCTCCCGCCCATCCTCTCCATGGCCCTCCATATAATCCTCGCCTTCGAGCTCTATCCATTCTCCACCTTGTGCGTCGCCGTTCATGCTCCTGCGCACTGGATCCTCCTCGAAACGGACACGGTTGGGCGTCCGTGGCGTGCCATCTGCTCGAGGGTGCGCAAAGGATGACTGGCGCTTGAAGCCATTGCCGTTCGGTCGTCCGCCAGGGTATGCAGGGGATGTGGAGGTCGCTCGTGAGGATGTGGGAGAAGGCGACAGGTGTCTGGACCCTACCTGAGGGCCCAAGGCAAGGTCATCCTCGCTGTCTGAATTGTGCTCGTGCAAGAGCTGTCGGGATTCGCTCATTTTAGCATTGTCGAAGTCTGGAGGTTTTGATTGACGAGTGTTGAAAGGTGTCAGCCCAGCCGCCGTTGCAACTCGCGGATAGCACCCCTGCGGCGGCCGCGCCAGTACTAGCCTCTTTTAGCATAGCACCAAGACATCGCACCCAGTTCCGAACTGTGGGGAACGACCATCCCATCTTCGTCACAAGCACTCACGGACATCACACTACACCGTATAGGAGACATGCGTTCGATTGCGAACGTTTACCGATGACCAGTACACGTTTATTAACAGAAAAGCAACTGGCGGATACTGCAAGGCCAAGGGTACACCAAATATAAAACACTGCAAGATTACTTTCTGCTCTGCAAACTCACACCACCAAAACGCAGCAAATACTCTTTTGACAACACTCATATCGAAAGCGAAGATCGTTCTACAAAACTGCATATTTAGATTCTTACTGTCTTTTTTCCTGTGGATCAGCGTCTCTTCGAAGAAATGCAAGTTTACAGTACAAGAGAAATACTTTCTGTGGCATGCCAGTTCGTAAGGGCATTCACATGGTCGCGACTCTAACACTCACTACACAGGTCATGCACGTCGCCTTAGACTCAACAGTCTTGGATGTATCCTAGTTTCTCCAGACTATCAGACCGTCGGCTTGCCCAAAGCGCAATATGCGTCTATGCAGTCCAAGCATGATCCATCAAAGCAAAATGCGAATGAAAGCACCAAAACTAAGCAAGGCGCCGAAGCTATGCAATCCCCAACCGTCTAGTAATGTTCGCCCTTTTGAACCTTCCAAACGCCATGCTATGCAAACACACTCAACCTCTTCTCCCCTCATGCGGTACTCTGCTGATCAAATTGCAGAATTATGGTCCGCATACCCGGGCTCGTGAGTCCCCGTCTCCTTCTCACCAAACTCTCATACTTATTATCCATATCAGTTTCAACAGCCGAGTCTCTTCGCTGGACAGCACATTCCTAATCTGCAGCCGAGCCTCTCCGCGCCCCCCCACCCACCGAGCTCATTTCGCCGCCACTCGTATCCCTCCTGCGCCGTACAATTTGTAGTCGTGGCAGCGGCGGGGTGCCAGCAGGCAGACTGTTTCCGTTCCCTGGAGTGTCATTCTCGAGATTGAAGTTACTTTGGCGTCGCTTCGTGATTGCCTCGCCGAGGCGGCCTGCGGCATTTTGCGCACGTGCTTTGGGTAGGCGCGAGCGTTCAGGCACACCAGAGCGGGAGTTTGCTTGCAGATGCAGAAGCGAGGATGTTGCGTCGCGAGAAGCAGGGCGTGCGGTCGAGGGGCGTGGTGCTGTTGTGGGCGATGCAAGAGCGGCAAAGGATGTTGTGGAGCGTGCAAGGACAGGGGTCTTTGAAGACCGACCTGATGATTGTGGAGTGGTGTTGGGGTCCTCAATCAGGTCCCACATCGAGCTGGATGATTGCGTGCGGGTGATGCGGTCGCGACCACTACCTGGTGTAGACATCGGTGGAACAAGGAAGTTGTTGCCCTTGAGACTTGTTGGTGTGGGTGGTGTAAGACCAAGCCCTGCGCTGGCCAGGGTGGAGCCGCTACTCGAGCCGGAGCCGTCGCGGCGACCAGACGAAGAAGCAGGACGACGAAGGTTCATGCCTATGTTTGATGCCCGGCTAAGGCTACGTTTGCCACTGGATGCTGACGCGAGTCCGTTGGCTTCGACCTCGTCGCAAGCCTGAACAAGTTCTTCCGCCATCTGTCGGACGAGCACGGCAGGATCCTGTTCCATGAGCCAGGTAATGCGCTCATGGCAGCCGAATGCGCGGATCAGCCAACATCCCTCCTCCTTTGCGTCGCAGATGGTTCGCAGGATACGTAGCAAGTTCAGACGCGTGACAGCATCCTTGTGATTGAGCTTCTGCTCTGTGCGTGAGAAGATCTCGGGGACAGCCAGCGACGCAGCGATAGGCGGCGAGAGACGAACCAGCTTCTGCAGCGGCTCGAGCATGTTTTCAAATGTCGAGCGCGATGGTCCCGACGATGTGTATGCTGTGATAATTGCCGAGGTAAAATTGGATTGGGCGGAGAGTAGGTACTGCTCCACTCTAGCGGTTTCTTCTTGGAGCCTGGAGGTTTTGTTAGCCATTTCCTAATGATACTCGAAGGTCGATGGTCCTGTACCAGACAAATATGGCATCGAGAGCCGTCACCGCCCAATTAACATCACCCAGCAACGACACATAGAATGCGAGGCCTTTTGCATCCCATAACATCTTTCGAGAGACCTTGCCCGAGTTGACCATCTCAAGCAGCACAGGCAGTGCAAATTCCTTCAATGGTCCACCATCATTGACAACATCCTTCAAAAGTGGGATAATATCAGATAGTGCTGCCTCCTCCTGTCGGCTCTTGTTGTGGCGACAAAGGTTGTACATTGTGTTCAGGATCTGGTTTGAAATTTCGCGTTGGAAAGAACGGTTCGAGTCATTGCCAGTCCTGGTACTGCCTAACTTTGATCCGGATTGGCGAGTGACCTTTAGCAGCTCGATGAGTATATCGATCGCATTCGAATTCTGCAGTGCTTCGTGTGTCGACGAAAGAGAACTGAGGTTCTTGATGAATTTCAGCATGGTGATCTGATGGGGCGGCGCCATCTTGCGCAGATCCTTGAGTACACCTACGATTGTTAGCTTTATGCAAACGCTGGTGTAGAAACTAGACTTACGCTTCAAAATCATGCGGTCTGCGACTAGGTCCTTCACGTGGCTCTCAGCCTGACTGAAGATGAGGAAGATGTGCACAATTCTGCCAACAATAAGCCTGGCAACTTCGCCATCCTCTTCGACCATCCTGTTCAGCACCAGCGACAGTGGATATAGCACACTGCTTCTACTGAAAATCCTGCAGAAGTCGTTTTTGGGTGTGGGACCCTGCAACTCAAAGACGCCGTACACTCCGTTGACACCGATTAGGACAAGATCCCGCTCAGCGTCGATGTCTTCTTCGAGGAACTCGACAAGCACATTGATACCTCCGCAACCAATGAACATCTGCATAGTAAGCGTGCTCGTTTGGTACATCTGGCGCACAAAGGCTGCAGCTTCCTTGCGGATGTCACTTGGATACCTCTTGTACGCGTACTGGCAGATAGTGGGTATCCCCCCCAAGAAAGACAGACTTTCCTGAGCCTCTGCGTCCTCCAAGATTATCAAGTTGATAATCTTCAGCAGTGGGAGTACAAGGTCATGAGGCGGAATGTTACCCAAGATTTCCAAGACAGGTAGCATGCCATGGCTTCTCAGGATTATTGAGCGTTTGTCTGGTGCCTCATACAAGACCTGGAGGAGCTGATCTGCGATATCGAGGAGAACATCATCGGGCTGACTAAGCTTCAGGCAACTGACCAGATGCTCTGTCATCTTTGTCAACCGGTCGTCGCGGTCTCGAGCAACATTATTCTCGAGGTTGATGGTGTCAAGGCCGTCTTCGAGGTTTGCAAATGGATCCATGTCGTCTTCGTCTGCAATCATGAAAGAGCCGGACATCTTGGTGGTGATCATGGCGAGGCTGCTATGCTCACTGCCGCTGTCACTCTCTGTTGTCGCGGTGATTGCGGATTGGGGACCGCCCTTGATGTCACCGACGATTTCAGAGAAGTCATCTCCTTCATCTTCGGCGTACTTCTGGATCTCGATCTCCGACTGCGTTCGTTGAAGCTTGCGGTTCGAAGTTATGCTCGCCGATCGTTGTCGTATGGTCCCATTGCCCTTGGGATCTCTTGATGATTTTGGTGCAGACTTCAGATCTGTTGGATGAAACAATCGTGGAGAGAAGATGTCTGCAGGTGAGCTTGAAGTTGCAGCAGCAAACTGTGGTTGATGAGGCACAACTATAAAGGGTTGCGAATGCTGCAGCGCTTGGACACGCCTCTCGAAAGCATCTTCATCTGCAGGCATGAGGTCAGAGTAGTCTTCCTCCTCTGAGCTCTCGCGGAAAACTTGACTGTTCCGATTTGGTGCAACTGGTCTGGACCTCGAGGCTTGAGAGACCTGTGGCACACCGCGCAAGAAGGCAGTCTTAGGTTGAGCGTCATAGCTGCGGCGTTCTTCGTGTTGTGAGGCATTCGATGACGACCTTGAATTAGACGCCGATGTTGATGTGGACGCTGATGCAGACGACTTTGACTTCGGAGTTCCAGGCCTCGCTTTGGCAGGCTGTCGTGGACTGAAGCTGCTGGTGGGGCCTTGCAGATGCTGCAGGTTCAGTGGGCTCCTCATTGTAGCTTCACCATCGCCTCCGTCAGGGCCATCAACGACGGCCTCGAAGCTGGCGAATGCCTTTAGCTTGTCACTTGAGAACAGACCACCGAAATTGTCCTGCGGTTTCCGATGCGACGGCATTTTCAAGGCTCGTGGCGAGATACTTTCGGCAAAATCGTTGTCCCAATTATCATCATGATCTAGCTCCGGTGAGCGGAAGGCCTCTGCGGTGGGCCTCGACTTGGAGACGTTGAGATGGTCGACGTTCACTGGCGGTTTGCGGGCCGCTACTGCAGCACCGTTTGCATGCGCGGGGGATGGAAATTGCTGTGAAGGCTTTTGCACGCCAGATGCAAGCCTCGAGCTCCTGCGCAGCGAGTTTGGCGACTTGAGAGCCTCGTTCCATTCTTGCACAGACTTGACAGCTTCTTGATATTCGGTGGGTTTTGCGGGTACGGCGGCAACGGTTTTCTTGACACTCTGTATCCAAGGATGCTTGAGCAATCGCTTCGCAGAGATACGCAGGGTGGGATTTTTCTGAAAGCATTCCATAAGGAATTCGCGAAGTAGCTGGATCTGTTAGTACTGCAATCAACAGTTGAGTCATGACACTTACAGGCGAGGCACTGCCAGGTATCGGCGGGTGCTCATCGTTGACGATTCTGAACAACGCCTGCATGGGCTGCAGCTTGTGGTATGGCGGCTTGCCTTCGATTAGCTCAATGACTGTGCATCCCACACTCCAGATATCTGAAGCAGTGGTAGCGCCCGACAGTTCAATAACCTCAGGCGCCATCCAGTACGGCGTGCCCACGACGCTGGATTGGTCCAGGCCTGATTGCTTGGTAGCCACACCGAAGTCCGCCAGCTTCACTAGTCCTTCCTTTGTTGTCAAGATGTTGGCTCCTTTGATGTCCCTGTGTATGACACCCTGCTCGTGGAGGTAGAGCAGTCCATGTAAGACCTGAGACATGTACAGGGCAACAAGGTTTTCCGGGAACTTGCCGAAGTTCTTGCAGATGCTGTGCAACGAGCCATTCTCGCAGTACTCCAGAATGATGTACAAACTGTCCGAGCTGCGCACAAAGCCCTGGTATTTGACGATGTTGGAGTGGTTCAGGTTCTTGAGCAGGTCGATCTCCATCTCCATGTTCTTCAGATCGGCGGCGCCCAGATTCTCGAGGCGCACCTGCTTTATGGCGACCGTCTCGCCGGTGCCCCAGTTGAGGGCGCGGTAGACGCTGCCAAAGGCGCCTTTGCCCAAGCAGTCGCCCAGCTGGTAGTCCTTGAGCCCGACGACATCTTGGGCGGCCCGCTGCGCTGCTCCGTCCCTGCTCGGGCGCTGATCGCGCTGTTCACGTTGGTCGCGGTCGCGGGCCTGGGCGCCGTGGTTGGACGAGGACGAGGCCTTCTTCTCGTGGCGGGGTGTGCCTGGGTGGGCGTTTGCGGGCTGCGAGGAGCGCGAGTGGGAGGCCCCGTGCGAGGGCTTCGGGGGGTTGTGAGACACCATGGCGGACGCTCGCTGGGCGGCGTGCCGCTTGCCGCTTGTCGCTGTCCCGCGGCCAGGCTGCCGAGAAGGTGGCTCGAGGGCGGCCTGCTGCCTTATTCGCGCGGCTGTCTGCGTCTGCGTTTGCTCGCGGCGGCGGCGGTCGAAGGCGGTGAGTGCGGTGGTTGCGGGGGTGGGTCACAGCGTTGGGCGCGCATTCCTTCTCCTACAGATTGCTGTGGCAGAGAATGCAGTGGCGGCTGTTGTGGTTTGCGCCTGCGCGAGTCGCGCGGCCTCGTTGGCGGGGTCTGTGGCAGACGCCCTGGCCGTTATATGGCGGTTCTGAGCTGCTCGTTGTGTTGGGGATCCCAGCCGCGAAAGGAGACTGGCGTGGGTGATGTAATTGCGCCCGACGTAGCACCTGCTACTGCGAAGAGAAGCGCGTGACGGGTAGCTCTGCGCGCAACACCTGAGCCTGCAGCGTGCACTCGAGTATGCGGGGTATGGCGACGAAGTGGGCGTGGGCGAGTGGGCGAGAGTCAGTTGTGGTGAAACAGCTGCGAGCTTGACGTTCCAGCTCGCCGGAGCGCCTAGCTAGGCGTCACTGGAGTGGTAGCGACTCGACTCAACCAAGACCCCACCACTCCAGACACCCACACCGAAGATGCACGTTCAAACTGACATGCCATAGTTCTCACTGCAGTGCGACGCGTCTCAGGGTGCGCGTCATGAATCAGCTACCCGCATAGCCAGACGGTCCGAGCCTTTCACGAACTCACGTGCCTGGCATTCTTTGTTCCCCCTTGTCCTATAAGACGCAGATCTGGGTCCATGTCTAGCTTCTATAAGGCCATGCCGAGCACAACTCAGAATGGGTCCTGGCGACTAATTCAACGTCCACACAGGAACGCGGTGGGACACGCGGCAAAAGTTTTGTGTTTTGCGGTGCAAGGGTCTCATGGTCGCTGCCGTCAGAACATCTCTACCTTGGTGTAAGCACTAACAGACCCTCAAAGCTTAGGCAAGCTTCGACGGACAGCTACTGCTTAAGGATGGGGCATGCCACGGCGCTGGTTCTGCAGGGCAGCCATGACACACAGATGACGAGGAGCGGTTTTGTTGAGGCTGGGACTCAACATGTGATGGGGAGGTTGCAACAGAATTTGACCTCATCAGGGTATTGTTATTTTCATTACGGCTCGTTATCTATTCTATCAAAATTTTGTGCTTCGTATTCGCCAGGCGCCGTGCTTACACGCATAACCATTGTTCAGCATGAGTACTTGTAGTTACTTATCGTCCGGCGACGACGTTAAGAACACCACCATCGACAGCGATGATCTCGCCGTTGACGTAGGTATTCTTCGTGAGGAAGAGCACAGCTTGTGCCATCTCTTCATCCTGGCCAGCTCGTCCTTGAGGAACGTGGCCCTTTTCCTGGATCTTCTCGTCCGGCATGTGGCTCTTCTGGTTCTCGTCGCTCTCCTTGGCGGTCATCTCAGATGGGAAGTAACCTGGAGCAATCGAGTTGACTCGGATCCTGAGCTGCTGGAACTCCGCCGACATGAGCTTCGTCAGATGCACTGTACCACCCTTTGCGGCGTTGTAGCTGAAGTGACCTTGGGCGTGGCGCATGATACCAGACATGGAGCTGATCACGATGACTGACGCAGAGAGGTGGCCGTGGGTTTCGGTGCCTGCCTGAAGAAGGGGAAGCAGAACGACTGTGGTGAAGTATACAGAGCTGACATCAGTGTTGTAGGTCTGGGCCCAATCCTCGAACGTCTCATTATCCCAAAGCTTCTGTTTCATTTCCGTTGCCTTCTCTGCATCAGGCTCGGCCTTCCCGCTGCTGATACCAGCTGCGGCAACAAGAAGGTTGATGTACTTTTCTTTTTTTGACAGCTCCTCGTACATCTTCTCAAGATCGGACTTCTTGGTCACATCGCAAGGACTTAGTGCGATGATCTCGCCACCATCCTCAGGATTGTGCGACTTGACAGCCCTCTCAAGGACCTCCTGGCGGCGACTTGTGATGTAGACCCTTGCACCTGTAATCTTGGTTAGTTTCACTTCAGTAAGAAGATATATGGGAGACCTACCGTTGGCGGCCAATGCTTGTGCAGCCATCAAGCCGATGCCAGAGCCACCACCAGTGACTACGCAGACATAGTCTTTGACTGAAAACAGCTTCGACGCTTTAAGGCTGTGTGTACTCGCCATTCTGTTATTGTTTTCGAGTGAATTCACGTTTTCGAGATCGGATTTCAGTTTAGTACGAAGGGACAGAGCTTTTTATGTGAGAAGAGTCTTTATACTCCTGCATTGCGTAGAGGGGAAATGTTTTTGGTATGACGTACCGACAATGCGTGCATAATAGGTCTCGTTCGTCACCCGTAGTTCGCACCATCCGCAGAACGGCTAGAACTAAACACGCCCGTTGTAACCTAGCTCCCGGGATCCTGGTATCCACTCAGATTATCTCAGCCCCAACGCGTCTCCACGACCTCGACATCTCTACGTGTAGGCGTTGGAAATCGAAAGGGCGGCCTCGTCAGGCGTTGTATATTATTGCATGTTTAGGATTCTTCTTTCACCTTCGTTTCGCGACTGCCGTTGTCTTGTATACCGCTTGTAACAGCTTTCCCTAGTCGCCCTTTCAACTTTTCCAAACTTTTCTTGCGCTTATAGCACGTGCCCTTCAGCCTTCACGTTGCGGCCTGCCAACGATTGCGACAATATCTCGTATCGCATTCTCTGTATAAAAACACTCTTCTGCTACCGGCTTCTTATCTTCTTGTGTAATATGGAAACACCAAGGTCAACATCCACCGATCTGGTGGTTTCAGCACCTGTGCGATCCGCCAGCGATCCGCTCGAGACATGGCCTGAACCAGTCGACACGCCTGGCATCCTCCCACGCCATCTGATCAGGCAAGCATCTTCTCGCCTTCCATTTCTTGAGATCCTGCACCGTTTATTATACCGTCTGCGACCAGACACCCACAGCGATCTCGACAAAGTCCTGGCGGCAGTAGCACTCTACAGCGCCGCTGTACCTATATACAATCACCTGAAAGATTTCGCTCTATGGGCCTTTACTGTCCAGGTTACCATACCAGAGCATGACCCGTAAGTGGGGGTCTTGAATATTGGGGGAACCTCTCTGACTAGTTTCAATAGTGCGGCTAAGGATGTACTGGCTTGGATGAGTGCCGAAGTCATACAGAACCGCCGCAGCAGGAGTGCCATGATTGTTACTGAGGGGTCACAACAAGACGAGATGAACTATGGCCGTCGCCTCATGGTAGGACCATCCGGTAGACTCGGATCTCGCCACATGAAAGGCTCTGTAGAGAATGAGGTGTCCTGCTCGCCTCCCATCGGCTCACGAATATTCTGGTAAGTATTTCCGTCACCTCTCTTCTTCGACACCTCTTCCTTTCAATTATTCATACCTCCTAAGTCTTGAATGATTACGCTGATCAAGTAGGGTTGGCTTCCGCCCATATCTCTTCGATCGCGTAGGAGGTGCAAGGGGTCCAGCGCATCCCGGTATACCCGGGAGTAATAACATCGACGCCAGCGGCAGACTTCAGAACGCACTCACCATCACCACACTGGGCTGGAATCTAGAACCTTTAAGGAATTTCGTGGTCAAATGCCATGAATGGAAGAAGGCCAACATGACCGGCACGACAACTGTGTATTTTGCTGGAGGCAGTACCTATGATTACGGCGGTGGCCAGTGGCAGTCTATTAGCAAGCCTGTGCGGAAGCTCGATACCATTGACATGGAAGAGAGCATGAAGCTGGACCTTGTGCGGGATGCTGAGTACTACTACAGCGAGCAGTCGTAAGTGACACTGTACGCCTTTGAAACACCTGTATAGCAATGCTGACTCTTTAGGAAACAATTTTTCGCAGACTGTGGTATCCCCTATCGACGTGGTTATCTTTTCCATGGTCCGCCTGGCACAGGTAAAACATCCTTCAGTGCTGCTCTCGCGGGCCACTTAGGCTGCGACATCTACCACATTAACCTGGCGTCTGGCGATATCACCGACGGTAAATTGCATAATCTATTCCTGGGTCTGCCGCAGAAGTGTGTCGTGGTCATAGAAGACATCGACTCAGCTGGTATCGGACGCGAGGTCACAACGGAGCAGAAAGAGGAGGCGGCGGATGTAGATCTCGCCGAATCGCTGATGCCTCCACAATTCAGAGGGAGAGGCAGGCGGCCGGCTAATCAAAAAGGACGCAGTCTCATCACCCTTAGCGGTCTTCTTAATGCCATCGACGGAAACGCTTCGCAGGAAGGCCGACTCCTTATCTTGACATCAAACAATCCCGATGCTCTGGATGCGGCGCTTACGCGACCAGGCCGCATCGATAAGAAGGTTTACTTCGGCAACATGAACAAGTCTGCGGGAAAGAGCATATTCATGCGCCTCATCGGCCGTTCAGCGCTTGCCCACGACGCTGTCTTCTCGATGGCATACATCGAGGAATGCGCGGCTGAATTCGCGGAGAAGGTACCTGCACATACGTTCACACCTGCGCAGGTCCAGAATTTCCTGCAAGGTTGTCGTGGCGATCCGATCAAGGCACTCGCCGACATTGACGGTTGGGTCGCAGAGAACCGTCCCACAGCCACCGGGATGTCGTCTAGTCCTGTATCGAACGCTACAATGGTGGAGGCTGAGGAGGGTGAGCATGAGGCTATCTAGACAAAATAGTCCGGAGCACACACATCAACGCGTGGACTGCTGGAAGCATTCGTTTTGGTTAAGCAAGGCTGTGGTCTATTTTATGAGAGATTCGGTATTATTGCATGTACACACAAGGTTACATGAGCGAACAAATGGTCGCATCGCAGAGTATGATCAGATACATATTTCTAAATACTCTCATACTCACTCTCAATATTGCATCCCCACAAGACAACGCCGAAGATTCACGGCGTTGAAAATCACTCTTGAGTGAACTCCTGACACGAGTCCTATGCGTTCCTATCGGACTAACCTGCGAAGTTCGTCGGTACAATCGGCCGAAGCGGTCGAACGGTCGCTCCCTAGTCGGCCGATTTCCCGGCAGTGATCAACACAAATCATCTTGTTGCCAGATGAGGTATATAAGTGTGCATGCCAAAGGCGAGATTATCGGCCGAACGAAGGGGCAGTCGTTTGATAGGCGCATATGAGTCGCAAAGCCTGCGAGTATGTATTGAGTCTCGATCATGCATGCCCGTGACGAGACAACGAAAAAGATCCGAACAATCAGAAGCCCAGCGTTGCATATCTGCTAGCAGGGTCGCGAAATAGTGCAAGCGTTTGAGAGAGATCAGTTGGGCCATCTTGATTTTGGGGCTCCGTCTCACGAGCAGTGAACATGCTTGAATAGGTAGGAGAGAGACTGCTGTCGACCACGGTTGACCGATTCGGTGAAACCGGCCGGACCAAGGGCAGCCATTACTCTTACACCCTTTCGCGCAACAACAATGTCAGATGTACGTCTTCTCGTGCTCGCGTCAAGATTTGGGGACGCGTGCTACTTTATTGGAACAAGTAGAGACGTACGAGAGATGCCAGGTGGGAATGGACATGCCATTAGGTATCTGACTGACAACGAGAACAACGAGAAGCTGACGTACGGCAAAACCTTGGCACATACACATGCAAGGGGTAATGATGCAGTTGCAAACAGTATCTCCTCGGGAGATGGGCGTCGCAAAAAGAAGAGGGAACTACAACGTGTAATTTTCCCATCTGGCCAGAAAAGACTTTCTTCGCCCAGTAGATGACATGAGCCAAAAAAGAAACTTCCGTCACGGGGAATCGAACCCCGGCCACATCGGCACTTGCTAATGAGAGCGATGTATCCTAGCCACTAGACCATAACGGATATTGTTTGATGGAAGGAGTGGAACGTATAAAATTCATAATCCAAAAAAATGCAAAGCGTGCGCTGAATGGGTGAAATCTCACTAATACCAGCCACCCGCCAGGCTCATATGTTTGCAGGTCCTTTTAGAGTACATGACTATTCTACCTCAAGCGAGACCGCCGTCCCGTTTGCTGCGGATACCCTACGACGAACTTCTGAAGACATTCTAGGATGCAGTCACAGTATCCCAGAATCTGGGGTAGTGTTGTCTATAGGCCGATGGCCCTCATATCATCCAAAGCTAAAAGTAAAACTGGGAACGTGAATCCAGATGGATGGGTGTCGTCCACAGCCATTCTATCGTCACTATTCCAGCAGCTGCAAGCCCTAATGTTTGCGAGGGCTTGTTTGATCATTGAAGTCTCAGCGAAATACCTCAACTCCAAGAACATAGAGCAGCACGAAGTATTTAAGCGAGGGCGGGATTACATAGCTACTCGCCTACGAAACAGAAGGACATGAGGTTATATCAACTCATCTCACTGCAGGTGTGCTTGCGGAACGTGCCTGGGCTTGCTAGGAGGAATCTTATCGTCTCAAATCTTGCGTTGGAAAAAAAAGAGCGTATTTTCAGGGAATTTTGACAACAGTCCCATCCTCAGAACATTATCCAATACCTCAACAGCTGTCTTGCTTAATTTGACACTGCCGTGTTCACGGATCGATAATCTCAGCAAAAACAATAGGTCGTTCTATCTTCCTACCTTTGGTATCATGAGATACTGCATAATAACTATTTGCAACGAAAGTGGTTCTACGGCCGAGATCGTCTTTCCGCCATTTCAGGTCTGCCAAAACTTCTTCATGGCGATACAAACATGAACTGTCTGGCTGATCCGAGGAAGGAGAGACTTCAACTCGGCATGTTCTAGAGTGCTATAGACCGTGTGCCCCGCTCAACGGCCAATGTGTGCAACAGTGACTATAGAGAAATCCCTTGGCGTACATTCCTAGCTGTAGGAGTTTAAGAGATGCCCTGTTGGCCTTGTATCATGTTTTCGAACAAGGAAGATGTGGGGGTCGGATAGCATTGAAAGAAAGGAGTGCATTATTCATGATAGAATAATTCTATCTAGGTCATAAGGAAGGTCATACCACTTGAAATGGTGTCATAATTACAAAGAAGCCCTATAACATCCACTTGAACTATGTTTCAAGTCCAATCCATACCTCTTCGAGGTCTACCAAGGCTCACTTGCACATGATGCTTCGCGGAGAAGTCGATGATGCCAAGGCCTAGTGTCGCACACAAATAATCATATGCTTAGCACTGGCGGACATACAAGCCAATGGGGCTAGGGTTATAATCCTGGAAGTAGTCGAGAGCGAAATCTCCCTCACTGCAAATCTCGTAGCTGACGGTCTGGCCAGCAGCGCAGTCACCAGAGGTGATCATGTATGAGTTGCCAGGGGCGACGGTCATGGAAGTGAGGTCAGACTCCTTGCCTGGCTGGTTAGCGTAAGTAGTCTGCTGGCTAGCAGGACCCTTGAGCTTGGTGAAGTCGACCTTGCCGGAGCCGGAGACGGTGAATGAAGAGGTCTCGAGATCCTTCTGTTCAGGGAATAGGAAGACGACGGAGCAAGTCTTGCCAGAATAGGACGTAGGAATGTCGAAATTGAAGATCGAACAGGTGTGGCTGTTCACCTTTCCGTTGTAGGAGGTACCGAAAGCCTTGGAAGACTGCTGGGAGTCAACAGGGATGATCAGGTGGGGGTACTGGTAGGCGCCGTTCAGGTCAGTGGGGCACTTGTTGCCGGACTGAGCGGGAGCGGAAGGGGCGGGAGCAGGAGCGCTCTGGGCGGGAGCAGAAGGCTTAGGAGCAGGAGCAGAAGGCTTAGGAGCAGGCTGGCTCTGAGCAGGATAGCTCTGTGCGGGCTGAGATGGCTGAGGGGCGACAGAGCTCTTTGCAGGCTGCGAAGGCTGGGGTGCAGCAGTGCTCTTAGCAGGCTGCGAAGCAGCAGGTGCGCTCGGCTGTCCAGAGCCTGCTCCACAAGACCCAGCAGAGCTCAAAGAGATCTCGACACACTTGTCCTGGCCAGCTACGGGCGAAGTGTAGACATTGTACTCGGTGTCGGAAGCAGGGCAAGCGTAAAACTTGGAGCTACCGTTGTAGGTGACGGATCCGTTGGAACCAATGGCAAAGCCTGTGGTAGGGCTAGCACCAGCATCGCACTGGAATTGTGTCGTGGGAGGGGTAAGGATGCAGCCACGGCCGTTCGAGTCGGTGAAACCACCGTTGCTCAAGCAATAGCAGCCGGTAGCGTGACCACCTCCGACACGGTTCTGGCCGTCGCTGAGTTGGCCCAGGATTCCTGACTGACCACCGGAAGCCTGCAGCTGGACACACTGTGATGCCTCACGGGCAACGAGAGCATTGGCACCAAGGCCGAACGCAACTTGAGCGAAAGCGTACTTCATCTTAATGAGAATCGAACGACTGTAAGATGGAAAGATGAGGTTAAAGGTGTCTCTCAATTTCGAGCGAGTAAATGTCTCTTATAGATGATGGGAAACTACACATGCTCGAATCGATGACATCGATTCCAGCTCTAGTACCCACCCCAACAGCCCACAGTACGATTAGAGTGCTTGGTGTTGAAATCACTGCAAGCGTAGCATGTCCGTCAACCGACTTACCGATAATGATGATATCAAGCAGCACAAGCTTAAAACTTGCAAGCAATCGGAGCTTGGACGTGGGGTCAAGCACCGTCGTTCCTGGTATTGGTAGGCGGGTCTCGCTGGGAAAGGGAAATTGTCGCAGCCACGTAACAGTATCCGCTCGCATTGGTCGTTCAAGCGAAAATTCCCCAGAGTTTTTTGACGCCAAAGCCGTTAGCCAGATGATCACCATCAGGCCTAGGATTTGACGTAGACAGATAGACAGGAACATTACTATAAGCGCAACCTTAGATCGCAGCAGCCGGCCGATCAGGTTTTCCAAATTCATGGAGATGTATCCTTCTCTTCATACCAGTTACTTATGCATGCCAAACACAATATCATGGATTGTAATCGTAGGCCGATCAGAACTCCGTTCTTCGCCCACTCTGCATACTATCAAGCCGCCATAGTTTAGGATGCTATGTCTCCCAACTCTTTATGTGGTAATACCTAGGCAGAACGATCGAACGACCCACAAATCGGTCCAGCACGCGTGGCAAAAGCGGGTGAGGCGGTTTGTTCTCAATTTAGAACATCTCAAGGTCCGACGGCTCCGACGTACGTATGAGTGATGAGGGATTAAGCTTTCCGTAAGGCGCTAAAGTCTGTCACCCCAGAATCTGGTCGATCAGAATAAAGTGTGGAGTGAGCTCCGGAAATGATGCAAGTCACGTGCCATCAGGTAGACTCGTCGTATCAGAGAAGTGGGGCTGGAGAGGTGGCCCGCAGGACAGACTTGTTGAGCGGACGAACGAAGAAGAATAATGCCATTGATGTTGCGCAAATCGATGGAGAAACCTGGAGCCGATTGTGCCGGGACTGTTCGTAGCGTTCGGCAGAACAACAAGTAGCTGAGATCATCATCATGGCTAGTGGCAGACATCCACCCGACCGGTTATCCGGAATCATTTACGAGGCTATGGTATACGAAATGTCCGTCAACATGATAGCAGTCAGCTCCAGTAGGGTTCTACCTTCGTTGGGCTGTTTATACTGGTGCATCTCTCTGCTGAACTGTGTGATTTCTGAAATCGGAGGTCCAGGAAGGCACAGGATCGCATAATAATTTGTTCATTCACTTCGTGCAACCGACCCGTAGTTCATAGCTCTTTCCTCTGAAATATTTGCTCACACAGTCATGGTGAAGATCATTTTGTGTGATCGTTAAAAAGGTCTGAGGCGACCATCGATACCTTCGAGGTTTGATGGCTGGCTGCAAGCATGGTCCATGCAAGGAAAGTTGAACGACGTCGAGGTCGTGTTCTGATGAGCATCTGGATGGTTCCTTGCTGCTATGCACGAGGTTCATACATAGCAGTCACGTATGGCCTATTCAAGGTCGTGACGTACGCTGTCTAATCGTGTTCAAACGAGGTCATTAAGCACAGGAAGTACGTTCAAATGGTATCCCGTAAATGCCACGTCTGAAGCACTAGGTCGCTTGTTGGAAGAATAACTGGTGTTTGGGAAACAGTGAACCGCAACGTCAGGTTGTGTGATTAATAATTCGGTGCCGATGGGGCTTTGATGATGTCAGCGCCCCCCAACTCAGGCCTCCTGCACCCAACGCCCGCCTTCGCAGGTACTGTAATTGTAGATAGTCCTGATCATCAATCTCATTAGCCTCATGTTAGGAATCGGTGTCACACCCCTCTAGTATGGGCTCTTCGATGCCACAGTTTAACATGTTGTATGAGCGTTATGTGAAAAATTGATTCGCAACGAATTATTGCACAGCCTACCGTAATGGGGGCAAGCGAGGTTGTATGACGCCACGGAAAACACCGGCACCGCGGAAAAGGGGACGAACACACGCAGCGACTCTCGATAACGTTCTAATCGCTTTTAAATCATAAGCATTGTTCTAGGCTAAGCCGAGATATTGACCAAATCTGCTGCCGGTAATTAAGACGAGATCGCATCTCAGCCCCAATCAGCACTACGGGGAGGCTTGCACAGCCTCGCATGGCGCCAACCCCAAGACGACCATGCCTTGCCCTAGTGCACACCACCTTAGACCTGCGATGGATGAACTATGACTGAACAAGACCCGGAGACGCTGCTAACAGCCTTGCAAACAATTGATGGCGTTCTAGTAATAGGCAGATGATACTCTGACTGGATCATGTGCTGTGCCTACCTTGCAGAAAGGGGGTCAAGCTGAGCTGCTTGCAAGTACATATCTGCCATGCTTCTCGTTGCAGTCCTTCCTAAGCTATACCCTTCAAACCAACAAAGCAGCGGCCAGAATGCGTCTTGCCGTCTTGCACTCCGTTTTATCAGCTCTTTGGATTGGCCTCGCCAGCGCCGCCAGTTCAATTCCTGAACTTCCCGCATCATGCCCTCAAATTCTGCCCGCTCCGGCTGCTGCATCTCTCCCTAACTATTTCCTCCCTAAGCCCATCAAAGATTCTCAACTTGATGATATCGAAACGATCCGGCAAACGCTGCACTTCTACGCTCTCATTCTCGATAGCAAGGCTTTTCCTCTACTCGATCGAGTCTTTGCGCCCACAGCCACAGCCAACTACTCTGGGCTTGCTGGTATCTTTGAAGGCCTCCCTGCTATTCAGACATTCCTGTCAGGTTCTCTTGCGGCATACTCAAAGACGCAGCATCTGATTGGCAATCACATCATCGATGTGTGCGCGTCCAAAACTGCGGTGAGCCAGACGTACTTCCAGGCTACGCATTTCCCAAACACGACGGAGGGTATATTTACGGCGTACGTTACGCATCAGGACGTTTGGGAGAAGAGTAAAGATGGGTGGAGGATTGTGTACAGCAACTTTGGGATTACAGTAAGTCTGCCTCGGCTGGAAAGATGATTTTTGGTATGCATGCTGACGGTGATGTAGGGGCGGCGTTGAGCATGATTTGTAAGATGAAGTGCATGCATTGTTTCTTTCTAAGAGATTTAGCGCTGATAGAAAGACAATACAGGGCCTGCATCTCTACTCTCTCTCTTCTACGGAATCTGTACATCAAGCCTATATGCCCTGCCAGCTTCTACACCTGTCACAACCACTCCGTCTAGTTTGTTCCCATCCAAGAGCACTTCCACGTCCTTCACGTCGGTGCGCTTGATCTCAACATCGAACGTTGCTCCCCTAAACTGCCTCTTCACCTTGATTCCACCCCATCCCTTTGGCAGCTTGGGATCAACCCTCAGCCCCTCCTTAACACCCCTTAACCCACACAAACCTTCGATGATGCAACGATATGCCCAGCTCACAGTCCCAGTATTGAACAATTGTGAACTGCGCCCAGCCGTGCGGTGGAGCTTCTCGATACCCCAGCCACCGCGGTAGTAGTTCGGTATGAAGACCGGTAATTGACCCCTTGCGCGCAGGTCCTCCTCGTCCGGACCTGCAATCATCGCGCGTATACAAGAGTATGCACGATCTATCTCATCGATAGAGTACAAAGCCCAAGCATAGAAGGACGCGGCGTGGTTATACACACTACCATTCTCGCCTTGTCCGGGGTACTTCTGCGTCACGCGACCAACATCTTCGCGCATCGCAGTAAACGGCGGAGCAAACATGAGCACCCCGTACGGAGTTGTGAGTTGATTGTCGATCTGCGGCAGTATTTTCGCAATCTTGTCTGACGATGCTGCGCCACCGAGGATACTCCATGCTTGTGGATTGAGCCAAATGCTGCCTTCTTTGTCCTCTTTAACACCAAACGTTACGCCATCGTCCGTGACGCCTCGGGAAAACCAGTCACCGTCCCACAAATGTTCGTTCGCCGACTTGTTGACCGCTCTTGCACCCTCTCGGTATTTGGTTACGTCGTCGGGCCTGTTAACTTGTTCGCAGACATTGGCCCAGAGATTTACTGCATAGGCGGTAGCGACAGTCAGCCAGCCAGAAACACCGACACCTTTTGGACCAACCATGTTCATGGGATCGCACCAATCACCTTGCGCGATGTAGCTTAGGCCTCGAGCGTCTCTGGAGTTGGAAGAGAGAAGCCAGTCCATTGCGCGGCTGAATCGTTCGAAGACTGTGTAAATATCTCCGTGCATACTCTTAACTTGCTTGTCAAGAAGCGCATAGTCTCCTGTCTCACTGAGATAGATATCCAGTGCAATGGGGAGCCACACACAGTGATCGGTATGTGGGACTTGGTTGATGTACTTCAGCTCCGCCCCCTCTATCAGCAGGATACCATCGGGCATAGCGCCGCTTTCTTCTTGCTGACCGATTGCAGTGAGAATGGCGTCGCGACAGACTTCAGGCTTGATGAATGCCATGCCCATGTTATCCTGTAGATAATTTCTGGTCTGAGGGTCAGTAGTGAGTCGATTGACATCGCCGTGGTAGTAAACCTGTCGCGGTAACCAGTTGTTGATAAAGTTATCAAGGTCCTTGTCAGGTGTCTCGATCTTGACACATCCACTGCCTGCTGCGATGTATGCTTCGTACTCTTTCTGTGCGCTTGCAAAACCGGCTTCACTGAGATACTTCTCTCGCATTGCGAGGGCTTCCGCTTCGTCGAAGGCTGGACCCAACAGGAACCGATACTCCTCGGACTTATTCGGCTCGAGCTGCGTTCGGTACTGTACCGCAGCTGTAGGAGTCTCATATCTAGCGTTGCTATTGCTCAGGTGCTCCGCTTTCAAGGCTTCCGGAGCGTCCAGCGTGCCTTCGCCCTCGAACGCTTCCTGTCTAGCTTCCCATGCCACAGGCTTCCGCTCGCACAGGAAGTACGTCTTGTCCTTCAAAAACTTTGTCTTCGGGTAGTCTTCCGCTTTTTGGTATGGTGTCTTGCAACTTGCCACGATACCACCTAGCTTCTCATGCCACTCCGCCTCTTGATTCATCCAGGACATGTAGCCAAAGGGAAAGTAAGGGTATACGCTAACGCTCAGCTTTCGGTTAGATATGTTGGTCACTTTTATGTTCCACAATTCGGCAACATCCTCTGTCGGTAGAAGCAGATTCATCTCTACTCTCACGCCATCCTTCTCAACCGTCCACGAAATGTCGCTCTTTCCAACCGAGAAAACGAACTTGTCTGGTTTCGCGCGAACTGGCTCATACGGCGCCGACCAAATCTCTCCCGTCTCCTCATCTTTGACGTAAACAAATCGCCCAGGATGATGAGCATAGTAGTTCTGTTCCGGCTGCATGAAGGTCTTGGCCTCGAGATTCGGCGCGTGGACATACTTCGCAGGTTCTGGCTGCATGAATTGGGCGGTTGCATAGCCGCGGCAGGTTACTTGAATCATCATCTTCTGGTTCCACAAGAAGCCGCCGGCTTTGGGCATGGCGGTGGGGTTTGTGAGCTCATAGCGGCCACCGTTATGCGTTGAGCGGATCATGATAGGCGCTTTGTTGATTTGATCTTTTTGGGGCATACAGTGAGTGGTACTGCTACGTAACCATCCAACTAGGAAAGAGTTATACGTATGATCGTAGGGGTGTCGTCAGTCAAGAGATTGTGAGTCTCCAGTGGTAAGTATTTTCAGGTCTGCGTAATGGGATCAGGGTCATTATAAGGCTCGGAAAACGATAAGCCGCACATGGAGGAGTACAAGGAGAAGTAAGCGAAACGTCGGTGTGATAGTGTGGGGTACAGCCTAAAGAGGTAACCCTGAGGCGGTTGAACGGTCCGTGACGCCTTTAGCCAAGCGCGATGCGTTCTCGTGGGGGTAAACTGGGGTAACCCATCTTGGCGTCCGACTTTCAAAACAGAAAGTTGCTGACGTGGACAATGAGAGTTGTCTGAAAGTAAAGAAAACTTAACTTGTAGGAAAAGATTCAAGGGCTGAAACAGAAGCCGTGAACAAGCGTGCAGTTACGGTCGCGAAAGTCTTTGTGTCGTATCAAACCATCAAATCTTCTTATTCGCAGTATTGGGCATCTCGGCCATTCGGCCAGCAGAGGAATCGCCGAAAGGCTCATTCTTCTGCTCAGTCTTACTCTTTCCTGAGGATCTGGTAATCATAACATATTTCCCGGTTTCGGGGAAAGACTTCTTTGTAACCAAAGCCTCCTGCGTTTCCTTCTTCTCAGGCACGTTATGCCATCACCGTCCACACTGATATAGCCGTCTTGGGTCTTGTTTATCCCGATGTTCCCATGAAATCCATTGCTCACCCGTTCACTGTATACACGTTTCGGGCGCATGAACAGCTCCTTCGTGTTGTTCCGGGTATCACAGACAAGGCTCGTGCCGTCGGAGAAGTTCAGATACAGCAGGCGTCCGTTATCCAGCCAATTGATGTCTTCGATGCTTGCCATCAATCCCCAGTTCTTGTCATCTTCAATCTGATAGTGCTGTGTGATCGTACCTTACGCGCCATCGAACGGACGCCAGACGTGCGCATGCTTGCCGGCGCAGATCGCAATTTGTTGGCCATCTGAGTGCCATGACAGGCTGCGACACCAGTTGCGGAAGGTCTCAGGAAAAGATGATATGCTTCGACCACACTCTACATCATGGACGAAAATAGCTTGCCCACTTTCGGTGCTCCAGACTATGTGCTTCGAATCGACGGAAAATGCACCTGTCCAGGTTTGACCACTTCCGGTGGTGGCCCATTCGAGTTTGCCGCTCTCAACAGAGTACATACGTAGAGTCCCATCCCAGGCCACTGAAGCTATGTGCTCGTTATCGGGACTGATAGCAGACCACATGATAGCGTCTGTGTATCCAGAAAGGCTGTGAAGCTCCTTGCCGTCTATGACGTCCATTACGATGGTACGTGGGAGATCTTCAGGATCCCCCATGGCCGACTGAGTGGATTGGTTCTTTGTGTGATACAATAAAGCCTCCCATTGCTGCTGAAAGACGTGGAGCGGAACCCGCCAAAGTCGGCATGGTCAAAGATCGCGTTGTGTCGGCGGCGATGGCTTATAGCCGCGTTTCTCAGCGCCTTCATAAAACATGTTTTCAGCGATGAAGCGTTGACAAAGTCCTTGGACTACACGTGCTTCTTTACGAGGTCCGGAAGGATTGCGTCGATAGCCTGAGCTGCAAACGCGAATGCATCGATGGCTTCTTCTTGATCGATCAGACGACCCTGCTTATCGAGCTCCCAGAATACGAGCTGATTGTCCATACCAGTACTGTTGCCCTCATCTGACGTACTGCAACCGATGGTATAGGCCGGTGTCCCCCCCCCCCCCCCTCAATACTCTTCCGGTCGAACGGAGGAGGAGCGAATGTCAAATAACCAGCGCCATATAGCACCTGACATAACTCCTGCGATTCAATGTCGTAGACGAGGATGCGCTCATGTCTCGATATTATGGCGAGCAGTTTGTGATCAGGATTGATAGCAGCGTAGTAGCAGTCATACGAGCGCTCCGGTTGTCCACCTATGATATCCTTACGAAAGTCCAGCGAATGTGTCTCATCTCCCCATTGCTTTGGATGGCTGGGGGCGTAGTGCGCGGGTTCGCCGTTGAGCTTGAAATCATGCAATGGGTTCGGTGGGAAGCTCCATTATTCAACGAAATCTTTGCGCAAGAAAATTTTGGCCGCTTTAACAGTACCTGCCAAAGAAACTTCAGTGCTGGCCATGTTGACTCTGCTGTTTTGGTTCACGTAGGTCAGCTGTGATTCATGCGATTGCCCTTGCGGTTGTCTGAAGCCTAGTCGCCACTTCTTGGAGCCGAGCTCCGTATTGGATGGACGTCGCATATGCAGGGTATTTGCAACGAACATGAATGTCAGCAATGCCAGAAATGTTTGCAAAATCCTACCTTGAAATCCCGAGCAGCAGTACTTAAGAAAGTATCATAGTAAAGTGTGTGAGCTGAAACGAAACGCCAATCTCGTCAAATGCTAACCGCCCATCAGAGCTCAACCGCTCCGAAGAACAGGAACAATGAGGGTAGTATAGCGGAGAAAGGTGCCAGATTGACTCGCCATTCCAAACCCACCTATATAGGTGCAGCCACGTGAGCAGCGCACACCTACGGCGATTTGGATATGTTGATCTTGGGCGTTGCCTTTGTTCAGCAGCCATGCATCAACAGATGCTGGGACGGACCCGACTGCTGAACCCACAATCGAGGTTCGGAGACCTCAAATGTGTTACGCCCGTGTGCTAAGTATGAATGAGTGAGGGTATGCAAATCTGTGAGGCGAGCAATGGGGGTATTCAGCAGCCAGACTACAAGCGTGCCGATTGGATAGTCATCTCAAGACTCATCGCGGACTCATCCAGCCAGATCAAGGTCGGGTGATCATGGTGGTAAGGACATGTTGATGGAAGAACGATGGAGAACAAGAGTCAGAAAAGGTAGGGAAGGAAGGACCCACCTTTTCTTTTAGCGCGTCAGCTAGCGTGGTTCTAGCGCGTTATTCGCAAGGCCCATGTATTCAGGTCATCACCGTAGTCACGTTGATGCAACAATCCTCCTAAGTCACTCGTTCTGTGTTCTTCATCTTTTTCCGTCATCTATTCTAGTCTTTTGCATTTGAGAGCGTCCCATCGACCCATCAGTGGTCTATTTTCAACACCTACCCCTTCCAAGGGTACAACATCTTCACAGCCTTCTGATCGCTCTCAGTCGGCACCATGTTAAACCCCAGAATTACCGCGTTTTCAGACGTTACCTCCTCTGGCGGCGCATATTCTGCTCCACCCTTCTTTCAGGCGATGAGTGGCATGTTCTGCACCTCAAAGGCCTTGCCGCCCGCCATGTTCATTATGCTTGGATACTGCATGATGGACATGAGATCGTAATCACGCTCATGTGTGACGGTGTATCGATGATTGAAACCATCGTACTTGCCATTCTTATCCTTGTGGTACATGTCGTAATATCCTTGGGTCGAGTATTCGTGTGGCACGAAACCAAGCTGGGTCCAGGGCGAGAGAAAGGAGTAGATGGGCGAGTTGCATAGCTTGTCGATTGTCATGCCGGTGTTGCTGCGAGCTAGTTTTTGAGCCTTTTCGTAGTTTGCGAGGTTCTTGCATTCGAAGTGGACGTAGTATTCTCCTGTGCAATGTGAGTGCTGGCATGACTGGGGGCTTGAGGAGGCGACTCACGATCAGGACGTTGATGCTTGTGTGTCCAACCAAGGACATGCCCGATCTCGTGCGCAGCAATCCAGTGCTGGAAGGCTTGGTTTTTGGCGAACATCTCGCTCCAGCCCATGCGAAGTTGATTCCTATGAGGACGATCATCCCACTCCACTGGGTTGTAGCCCATCGTGGCCCAGCCTCCCCAGGTCTTTTCCCGCAGGATTTCAATTACGAGAGTACCCCTTGGCACCTTAGGGTTCCCTGGAGTAGTCAATATCGTGCTTCGAGCTGTCACATCGGCGCTTCTACTTACACTGTCGATGATCCTCGTCGAGCCAGCAAAAGACTGACTCAGTCTGACTGACTCTTGACCGATCATGTACTCCGAGAATCCCCCAAGACGATGACCTTTTCTAGGCGTTAGAATTGCGAGAATGCGCTATAGAGGAGGAAAAGGTTGTACCTCTACCAGGCCCACTTTTACCTAGCAAGTTGTGCCACATCGCCCAGCCGCCCTGGATAGCTCCTCCAAGCTTGGCTTTTGTCTCGAGGTCAAGCCAGCAGTACTTGATGTTGACGATTCCTTTATCATCTTTGGGCCATGGCTTCATGGGGCTTGTGCCGGCAAGTACATGCGCCCAACCCATCGCAGGGTTAGCGTCGTATTGTGCGACAACTTCCTCGAGCAGGGTGACATTATCTGCGCATTTAAAGTCGTTGAATGGCGGGATGCAGGATGCCACAATGGCAGCGAAGGTTGTCAGTAGGAGCAGGATGAGCCAGAATGGGGAGTAGGGTTGCGACATTTTGAACTTCAGAGGTATCTTAAAGGAAAAGAGTGTATGTGTGAACATGGTGCTGACTTTTTGGGTAGGCCCAAAGCCTCTAGCACTAAGCGAGGCATTGGAGAATGCAGGTGAAGGAAACGACCAACGATGGACGCTCAGCAACGTGCCTCAAGGGCGTCCAGGCGCTTTATTCCAATTCTCTTGCGTTTAATTTTTAAACTTGATTGTCTCGACTAGGCCCAATCTCAAGACTTCTAAGGACATAACATCTTGAACTCCGTGATGTTACTCTCAACCAGCCCTGTGCTAATTCAAATGACATCCGAGCAAGCAGGCAGCGGATGTTTTGATGATAAATAGACTATGGCACAGCCTTACCGTGCTAGCAGCGAACACTGTCCTGAGAGACCAATGGTTTCCAGCATCTGGAGCTCATGTGAATCGGAGTTTGCTCATTGAACTACCAGGTGTTGCTACTTGTACATTCACGAGATTGGATAGTATGCGCGCAGATTTCTCCATCAATGACGCAGTACAATAGCAGTAGGTTCACCTGCGTCTACTAGCCCTTGTGACCAGTTCACCAGATTGAGACCTTGAGGTGGTGGCAGGTCCGCTAACCCTAATCTGTGTTGCCAAGTATACTAATTTGTTATGTCGATACTGTCAGCCTTGTGTTTCAGGTGACATGTGGTCTACGCATGGCGAGCACATGGGCCTATTGCGGATCAGTAATCGGTCATAGCGGAGGTCAATGTAAGATGACGATCAAAGTGCGACTTCTGGGATAGCCATGCTCGCAATTCAATTGGACGTAGAATCTTGGATTCCCCTATTGATAAGCCATGTAATCTTTCAATGAGTGTCAAGAGCGGTGTGTCTATATCGTGAGTCTACATTATTGAAAGGAATCTTTGCGATCATTACGGCATCCATCGACCAGCGGGATGCGGCAGAGGTGTGCAAAACAATCCCATTATACATTATGAGTTGCTTGAGGAATCCCAAATCGTTAGCTTGCCAGAAGCTCATAGGTGGCATCAGAGAAGAGAGTCGAAACCTCAACGCTTTAGTAGTAAATTCTCGCTGTTTCACCGAACACATCGTCTATGACGTTGAAGTCAAGATCGCAGACATTTGTGGCTGGCATTTCATCTTCGGGAATGTTACTCATGAGTAGGTTCCATGAAATCGGGTCGTCCATCAGAGACTGTAGTGTCGCGTTGTGATGGTCCTTGTAGTCTTTGCGTGGCGCCTGGGGCGGGTGAGATGGAAAAGCGATTTTACGGAAAGCTAGCTGGGCCAGCTCAGCCGCATTATCACCAGACTTGTAGTATTCGAGCAGATCTTGTAGATAAGGTTTGGCATCGTTTTCCGGATATCCTTCTACACGTCCGGTGTTGTGCTGGTTCCAACCAAAATCCGCTCTTAGCTGAGGCTGAGACTGCAAGATCTTGCACCATTCTGCGCGAACCGCGGGTCGTTGAAGAAGAGAATGAATGACATCGCTTTGTCGCCAGTCTTTCATGGTTTTACGGTCTTTTTCGAAATGTTTTGCGATATGGTTACATCGCTCTCTCCAGTCGGTGCTAAAATGCGTGCAAAATCCACAACCCCAGCCAGTACGAGCTTGACGGTTCTGCTTGGCTGCCTCTAAGTGCTCGTCTCGTTGACAAGTCTCGCAATTGTGACGTGTTACGTGGTGGTGAAGGAAGTCTTTCTCAAGAAAATAGACAGCGCTGCATAGATTGCACCGAAATATGAATCGGCGTTCTTGATAGGTTTCCTCATGTCGTTTCCAGTCATACTTCTCGATAAAGGGCTCTTCACATGAGGTGCACCAGTACCGTGGTTCTCTTTGCGATCGTCGACTGCGACGCGTCCGCGAGACGCACGTTGTGAAGGTGTCCTTTTCTGGCGTTGAAGAGCGTTGCGCCGTTTTCCTTCTCGGCACTGGTGGTGTTGGTGATGCAGATCCCTCAGCGGTATTTACGGCATATAGTGATGACATCGGAAACTGGAGGTCCATCGAAGCATTGAGACTGGATGTACGCTGATTATGTGGGTGTTCGGATACATTTGACCAAGACGAACTTGTCGAAGCTATTGACGAGCGTGATTGCCATTGTGAGAATACACTAGCATTCGAAGAAGTCCTTGGTTTCGAAGGGAATGAGGCTTGTGTTGATGTTGAGAAGTGTGGCTGCTGTGACGGTTGTGGATGTGCTAGCATTGGTGCGGGCCAGATACCTGACTGTTGTGCTGAGTAGTCTGCTTCTTCATCAACGATTTGGCCTTACAGACATCTGGAAGTGGGACACTGTACCTGTACATACGGGGTTGTACAGCCAGCCATTATTGTGCTGTGTGACACACTGTTGTTGTCCGTCGATGCATTCAATAGTAGGAAACATGGTTTCGTCCGGGTTCATGCTCATATCCATGTTGGTCATAGTATCGATGCTGTGGGCGAGCCTGCGCCAATATCTTGAATATTAATGCTCGTAGTATAAATGCGCGGAGAATTGCTCTTCGCTGAAGGGGCGCGGAATTAAATGTTGCTCATATGGTGAAAACGTGCGAGTACTGCTGAAATTATACGAACTGATCACTCCTTGCCTCATAGTGACCGATCTTAATAGCACCGTACTTGAGCCCTAAGGCTGCAAGATACGTCCTGGAGGGGTTAGTCAACAGATGTTCACCTGAAACGCGACCGCAGAGCGCGCCTCTGACAGCGGGCGTGTTTCGTTTCAACCATCGACGCACAGAGCTCCAAAGTTGACGCTGATTGGTCATAGTCTGGCCGCACATACGCGCATCACGATTTTTGCGCCCGTACATAGTGTGCATGCGTTCGTTTGCCTGTTGGGGCGAGCAGAAGGGGCGAGGTGTCGAGCGAGGTCGAGGGTGAGGAGGCTGAAACGCGTTCGTCGGAAACCTGCGCAGGCAGCCGCGTCGCGCTCGCTAAGCTAGCTGTCGTCATTGTAGATGAGGAATGCAACCACATGGCATTGCTGTTCATAGGGAGCGATGGGACACAAGACTATCGATAAACCTTTCTACTGGGAACATATGCTTTGTCTTCGACTCTGTCTATGGTCATTGTTCACCAGAGCCTCGAAGTGCGGAGCGCCGCGACGCGGGTACAACTCAAGGCTCATTCATTCCTTTGATCCCATTCCTAGATCAAAGAAGGATGTCAAAGCAGTAGTGTGAGGTCTCGACCGTACGTTTGAAGGCTACAAGCTATCATAGAATTGATGTCCTGTTTAAAGCGCGATCACAGCATATTGAATGGATTACCTCCTCAGTACCTCATTAACCCAGTTGCTGGCTTCTATTCATCGACAGTTTGTTTTGAAGCTCCAGATGCCCCACATACTGTCTTCACTGTATGTCCAGTAAGAATGGAATTGGAAAACCGATCGAATCATCGGGCAGACCAGCTCAATGATCTTCCATTCATATGCTGCTCCAACGACTCTATGCTATATTTCAACGTCCCTGCGCCAGGGTTCTGAACCTTGCTAGCTTCAATGACTACAGGTTGTTTCGCTGTCGATCCTATGGTGTTTGCACATGGCCATGAACCCCAGTGTAAATCCAGCGATTCATCCCAAGTACCCGTTCGTTGGCTAAAATTCATGCTTCCTCTACTCTTGAGACTCCTCGACTCATCGAGGTAGCTGCACCTGCCCTAGCTACTCCTCACACCATGAGTAAGCGTGGGCTTGTATGGACTTCTGCCGGAAGTCAACGTCCTGCTACCACAGAACGTTGGTCCAATCCAGATCGCAGGCAGCGAGATACTCAGTGTGATCGAAAAAGCTAACCTTCTGCGCAAGGAAATGGGTGGCGAAGACGAAAGTAACCACAGCGGGTAGCTCGCTGTTCGCCAGTGGCTTTCAGATGAAGATACGGTGGACGAGTTTGTGCGTGACGTTACCGGTGTGACCGCGGAGTAGCTCAGGGCGGGGAGCTGGGCACAGGATGGTGCATACGGTGGTGCTGGACGGAGCCATTGCAGCAATAGGGTATTGAGTACAGTGAGAAGGCGCAGTCTGGAAACCTCGAGAATGCGGTGATCAGTAAAACTGGAGAAGAGTGTAATACAGGAAACATTCAGAGACATGAAGATGTTGTTGCGAGCAGAGGCGGCACGGTAAGGAGGCGTACGGGAACGGCCCACTTGGCGTGGACAAATCTTTGGTGAAGTCGACGTCGCCAGCTCAGCAGAACTTTGTAGCTTCAGCAGCTGGCCCATACTCATGTGAAGTGCCCGAGAAGCCATACGAACTGCAGACATGTACCGAGCTGCAAGCAACTCACAGTCCCAAAGAGAGCGTTCAGAACATACCTGTTGATCATGATCCTCGTTTGTCGGTCTCTAAATAGTCATGTTGGATGGAGCCTTCCCTTCGAGCCGGTGTTGTGCAGCTGCATGGCTCCTTCTCCATACACGCCGCTCGCCGAACCCTCACCACCCCCACTACAGCAAATTGCCACCTCACTCCTTAGACAGTGCACCAGTCGCGCTCGTATAGCACGCTTATCAGCAAGCCATTACCCTTGTCCTTTTTTTCCTGCCTCACTGGCCACTTTGCATTCATGCTCCCCGTCTTTGGTGGCACCCTCACCCACGCTTCGCGCCACCGCCCGCGTCTTGGTATAAACCAACCACCTGTGACATACTGAGACTGGCCGCTTCGTCCTTCGTTGGTCTTTGTAGGCACCGTATATGGTCGGAAGGCTAGCCTAACTCAAAAGCATCATGTAGTGCCGACACCGCCTCACAGCCTGTCGATCCAACTGGGAAACTAGCCCGGATCGCTTCTTCGATCTATTCACTGAGATATGCAGCTAGATACTGGACGTCTAGTTAGCGACACATAATCACTTTAGAGCAAACTTCCGGCTCGTGACCTCATTTGCGCCCTCTTGCCGTACTCTCGTTCACAGCTTACAGCATTCGAGAAAGGTAGTTCACGGAACTAGAACACATCTCGAGCTACACGCTGGTCGGCCACAGCAGACCATCGAAGGATTGCCGCCGTGAGCAGCGAACGCCGTCCACAAGCAAGCTGGGCCAACGGCGACAGAAGCATTCTCTTACTATCACACACGTAAGACAAATCGAGGGGTCATTGCCACGGCAGCATCCTCGAACCTCAACGTAGACGACTTACTGAAGATCCTGGTCTCTTGTCCTTGAGGCCAGCGTCTCAGTACCCCGTCGAACCTTAGCGACGATGCTTTACAGACCGACCATATCACCCTGACGACAAGGGGAAAGCCACAAGTGGTCTGAGCACTGAAGACGAAGACAAAACGAAGTCATCATCTACGAAGGAGGTTGGCGGGCACTCTTGCAACTCCTTACCTGGGCCGTTTTAGAGGTCAGGATCGAACTGCCCCCCGATTCGAGCATTCGCGGGTGGGCTGATTGCTGAAGGCGCACCATCTGCTTCAGCAGACAGCATGGGTTACACTACGCCGACTAGCTAGTCATCATAAGAGAGGAAATGAAACGTGTTGAGAACATATAACCGGCGGCGTGGAATCTGGCAGTGCCTGTTGCAGGCTTCCAGAGCTTAGACCGAGATGTTGAAAAGAACGAAGCACAGGAGGTAGAAAGTCCAAGGACAATGAAGAACACAAGACTATGAAGACACAATGGATATTACTGCCTCAACAGAGACAACGTCAAGGTTTAAAAGAGGAGAACAAAGAGTAGAGGCCGAGGAACAATGTCCTGGGACACGGAAGCTAGGCTTAGCTGCTCAGACATGAACCCTGTCAACGAACCCTACAAGAGCTCCTGGGTGAGCGGAGACAGTCGTTCGTGAATCTACTAAGTGTTGATGTTGAGGTCGTTAAACGTGGTGTCGCGTTGTACCCACAGAGCGGCTGCCATGGGACTTGATCCAGCCGTGTCTCGTCTTGGAGTTCACTCAACAGACTTCTCCAAATTTTGCTTGACTCAGAAGATGCAACACCCGCAAAACGAGCCGTTGCAGGCTCGGGCGTTGGAACAGGTAACGCAGCTGGATGTGCCTTTTTCGAACAGCATTTGGGACCTTTTCTGCTTTGACAGACTAAAGGGCTGTTCAGACAGCACTTAGGTCAGTCGGGAACACTCAATGCGCCGGACAAGCGTCTATCGATATCTTTCAAGCTCTTGGAAACTTGGGAACAGGTAAGAGCTCTTCCAGTCGCTTCGCAACGGCGCTACATCGTTCATCGAAAGGCTCGACGTTAGCTTGCAGCAGCATTGTCCAGTCAGTCACATCCTGCAGCTTTGTGCCCACAAGTGCCGAACGAAGGTCCTCATGTGTCTCGTCCACGAGTCTAGCGTCGACATCAAAGCTCTTGATTACGCCGTGATGCACGTTCATGGTGATCTCGGGCTCATCAACGAAGTCAAGCTTCACACTAAATTGGGGTGTTTGCGCCCACATCCAGTCCTGTGTCTGCACTTATCAGCATTTCTCTTCGCAGGGGAAGTCAATGTGCTTACACGAAGCTCATCATAACCTTTTCTAATGTCGGGAATGCTCAGGTACTCGTCGCCAACAGTCTCAGCGATATTGATCTTGCCAACATTGGCATACATCGCGGCAAAGACCTCCTGCAGACGCTTCTGATAGGCCTTGAGATCTAGCCCAATGTTTGATACGGGCGAGCTGACGCTTTCGACGCCCTTTGCCTCAATGTTGTGCTTTGCTGGAGAGCGCAGATACTGCGAGATGATGTGCAAATTCGGGGATTCCAAAAGAGTCGTCGCATGGTGCAAGGCTCTTTGTCGCGTGAGCTTGTACGCAGACCCAGATACCTTCAGTGGCTTCGGTATATCCTCATCGACCGTGTACGGCGTGCGATGTGTATCCTCAGGGTCGGATGGACACCTCTCATGCCCTTGGTCAAGTACTATGTCGTGTCGTTCGTTGACCCTGGCTCGCTCAATGCCCTGCTTTCGCAATGCGCGCACAACCATCTCAGCATGCTTGTCTCTGGTGAACTCGTTGCGCGGGCATGTAATGCTCCAATTGAGGTTTCCTTCGTCGTGGAAGACGGTACCGCCGCCTGAGCGCCGGCGCACGAGATCAACGGCGCCTATTCCAGGAGACTCAGTATCCTTTGAACGTTTCGTGCCAGTTGCAGCATTGAGGATGCTCAAATTGACCTCACTCCATGGGTTCTGGTTGCGCCCTATCACCACACACGGCCGGTTTACGTAGAGGAAAAGGATCGTGCTGTCTGGCGGGGACTTGCGCAAAATGTGATCTTCGATGCTGAGATTCAGGTATGGGTCGCTGCTGCGGGATATATAGCTCTGCAGCTTGTTCGCAGGGTTCGAAAGGCTCTCTGTAAACGACGAATAAGTTCGGCGCGCGTGCGTCAAGTATCCTAAGGATTTCGTAGGCGATAGATGGTAGTACCCAGTGCTGCAGCACTTGGTGGACATTATCAGGACACATGACTGCCGCAAACCCCTCGAGGGTGCCATCATGCTCGATGGTAGAGCTGGTGTTGACGTCCAGAAGCTCCAGATGCTGCGAGCTTCCGACGCGCCAAATTGCCGGGCGGTGTCAGCCAAAGGCCCCACGCATCATCATACAGAACGTCAGAACTCACACTCAAGCCATCTTCTCACGCACAAGGGCGCCCTCACGCGTTTCCTTGAGGTCCAGAACAAGACGACTACAGCTTGTTACCGAGCACGTTCATGGTAGAGTATTGTTCGCGTTAAGCGCGATTTTTGCGATCATTCATCCGCTGGAGATTTGACGCCTGCCTGCTTCGATCAACGCAGAACCATGAATATCGAGACCGTAGTCTACGAGACAGCTGCATCGAAACGTCTACGTATACATTCACGTTCAATCGGCAGCAGATAGGAACCTTGCTGTGACGCAGCCACCACCAGATCCCAGACCATGAACCATACTGAATACTGCAATCAGCTTGCGCACACCTCACGTCAAGGGGGTCGAATACAGGACCTTCTTCCCCTCATCTTCTATCGTTCTAGCCTTCACTACCAAACAGTGGAAATTCTTTATCAATCTTGGGGAAGTGTCCTTCTTCCAGTCCATGGCCCTGTCAGCGGTCACTACTACAGGTTCCTTTCACAGTGGGAAATCAAGTCTGTCTGCCAACTTATCCACTTCTCTTCTCCTTTATATGTCG
Source organism: Sclerotiophoma versabilis (assembly GCA_012274445.1). Lineage (NCBI taxonomy): Eukaryota > Fungi > Ascomycota > Dothideomycetes > Pleosporales > Didymellaceae > Sclerotiophoma > Sclerotiophoma versabilis. The sequence continues at coordinate 1,946,894 of JAAROD010000093.1, forward strand.
TTTCAGTCGTTTTCTCTTACCCTGTTCCAGTCTCTTCTGCAACAACTGTTCCGGAACAGGTTATGCCTACCTAATCGTTGCTGGTAATGATCACACCTCCAAACATGTTACCTACAGAGGCGCACCTTCAAAAAGTAACCTTAACAGGTAACAGAGCTGGATACGGCTTACTTTAGTAAGTAAATGCCCTCTATCTTTCAAAGGAATCCCATACCGATTCACATACAGTAGGAAATGATGCCATCAATACAATGAGATTGATGCCGCCTTGACTCTGTATGGATACGTCTTCAAGGCGACCATTCCATAGGCTATGCTCTTAACCTAGAAGGGTCTGCAACACTTTCACACCTACAGCTCCTGCATTGATAGGCGCAGCAAATTTCTACAAGGGAGGGGAGAAGTGGACTCTGGTCATATCAAGCCTATTGGGCAAGGATATTCCATCAAACAAGAGACTCATCGATAGCGCGGTGGTGTTCGCTTCACCTTGAACACTACAGCTCCCTGGTTCGAATCTCACTAACAACGATAAGAGGAAGCTCACCAGTCCCATCAGCGCCCATTCGTACCGTGTCACGATACTAATGGTGGCCAGATAGTTTTGACCTTTCCTCTCATGCTCCTCCGGTAAGTGACCACTCGCATTCTGTTCTAGACGAATACCATCGCCTACCAATGAGTCTTTTTTTGCAGTTTTTGGCTATTATAGCTCTATGCCTGCACACGCGTAGGTAGGCATGCGGGAGCTGGAACTTACTACCATAAAAAGATGCCGTTTTTCGGTCTTTGCACGTAGCAGCTGCTTGTAACGAACGAAGGCAGTACTGTATGGCTGCTGGCCTATGCTTATTGGTTGCTGGGTCACGGGGGGGGGATTTGCGTGTTGTTGTTTTGCTGCCATCTTGTACTCACCTGGTTCTCTTTTCATTGGAATTCATCCCCCGCAAAACCCACAATCACAACCACCACATCCACAATGCTCTCTCTCCTCCACAGTCTCTTTGGCTTGATCTCCTCGCCCTCCTCCTCGCCCTCCTCCTCGCCCTCCTCAACCATTCCCCCGCCGCCTCCGTCACGCCCTCAAAGCCCTCGCCCCGCCTCCACCGCCATCACTCTACTGCCGCAGCCGCAGACCAGGCGGGTGCCCAGCGCCCTGCTTGTCAGGCGCAGCCTCGCCGGCCAGTAAGTTGTACCCTACACCGTGTCTTCTTGAATGTCGAAGAAGGGGAAAGCGGAACTCGAGGCACTCCAGGCTACGTACCGTACGAGCTTCTAGACTGTTGGATTGACTCGAATCCCTCCGCACCACCTTGGCTAAACTCCAGACGAACTCTTGGCAGAGCCGTATACGCAGGATACTGACATTGAGATAGCCCCGTTCCCACCAACATGACGGTGATCACTCCCGGCGGTCCCCCTCGCTCTTGCGCTTAAGGGCCGAATGGCTCGATTGTGTACGATTATGCATAGCGAATCGGTAGGAGAATTCCTACTAGGGGAGATGTGCTTTATTAACATGACTGCAGGAGTTTGGCACCAAGAAGAACTCCACAAGGGAATGGAAGTTTTTTCTCATGCTGACATACTTATTTGTAACTCCCTTACCTTTTCGTGATGTAGCGCTAATTCTACAATTGAGGCTGAACCATCACGGCAACGCTAACTCGGTTCCCCACATCCGGCTCCGGCATCTGCAACATGACAGCACGACCACCTCGCGAGGAACCAAAGCCTCGGTATTGAGCTCCAAATCTAACAAGCTATAAGACCGAGCATCATGCTCCTTAATAGAACTATCCCGTCGCACGTCAATGCAAATCCAGCGACTACCCCAACACTCTAATACCACCTCCATCACCACGCTATGGCCATCGCCAAAGAATCGCCGAATGATGAACGCCTCCCCGTCATAATATCCGGCGGGGGCTGCGTCGGTCTCTTCCTCGCGCTCCTCCTCTCACAATTACCCATGCCCAACCGTATCCTCGTAATCGAACCACAGCACCCAGATCCAAACTCGACCCGCGCAATGGCCCACCAACCGCCTACATTCCCCCTTTTCGCGCAGATACCCGGGCTTCTCCCTGAGCTCATCGCTGCTGGCTCGCTCAGCTCAGGATTGTGTTTTCGTACGAGTGTGAAAAACGGAAGCCTGGTGATCGCAAGCAAGACTTTCAATAACCAGGATGAGGGAATGAAAGGAAAGGGCCAGTTACTCCTCCCACAGGGCAAGTTTCAAAAGGCCCTTATGGGAAGACTCGCGAAAGTGGAAGAAAGGGCGGAGGTTAGACTGGGGTGGAGCGTAGAGGGCTTCACACAGTCGGAATCTGGAAACTCAGTCTCAGTGCAGATCGCGAGCCCCACGGGGCAGATGGAGTACATTGACGCCGCATACTTGGTGGGTGCGGACGGCGCGCACTCGCGCGTGAGGAAATGCTTGGGCGTTGACTTGCAAGGCGAGACGCTGGACCGCCAACTCGTAGCCACGGACTTGCATTTCCCGTTTAAATCCCACGGCTTCTTCGACGCTAACTTCATCGTCGACCCAACGGACTACGGTCTCGTGGGCCGCATCGATGACAGCGGGTTGTGGCGCGTGAGCTACGGCGTGCCTGGCTCGCAAACCGAGGAAGAGATTAAGGCTGATGTGAAGGAAAAGCTGAGAGTCATGTTGCCCAACGCAGGCAAAAACGAAGAAGGCGAGGATATATTTGAGGTCGTGAGAATCGCGCCGTACAGAGCACAGCAGCGCTGCGCGGAGACGCTGGCGAAAGGGAGAGTGTTGCTTGTCGGAGACGCGGCCCATTGTACGTCCCTTCTTCCCACACACTACACAACTTCATTCGACCATCAATTACTAACACACACAGTGACAAACCCCTACGCCGGCCTGGGCCTCGCTTCAGGCATCGCGGACGCAGACTCGCTTGCCCCCATCCTAGCGCACATCCTCAGCGGCAAAGCATCCAACGTGCCACAGCTCCTTTCCTCCTGGTCCGAAGCGCGGCGGCAGAAGTTCGCCGATGTGGTTGATAAGCCGAGTCGCGCGGCGTATGCAAGGGTCAGGAGTAATGTTGATACGCAAGAGGATGTGGAGCGGTTGTTGGAGCGGGATCCAATGGTGAAAGCGCTGAAGAGCGGGATGCCTGTTTTGCCGCCGAGTTTGCGGACAGTGGGGGAGGAGCTTGCGGGGTGGTGAGGTGGACAATTATAGAAACATGATGTGAGAAGGTGGTTTTAATCTGCGTGGTCATGACGACTATGTGCCTGGCGTTTTACAGAATCAAGCCCTTCCTGGTTCCTCGCTCGCTCAGCTTGTAGTCCTTCAGCATCGCTACCCATAGAATGCACGGCACGAGCGCGCAAGTCCCCACAATAACCATGAGTCTCTGCGCATCGCCATACGCCCTCACCACCGCCTGCCGCTCAGGGCTGTCCCACGAGTAGCTCAGCTGCGTAACCAGGCTCGCATAGATAGTCGGTCCCTGAGCCTTGAGCTCAGCAGGCAAATACTCAACAATCTTCTTCGGCACGGTCTGCGTCCAAATCGCCGCACTGACCGTTTGACCGACGCTCCCCCCAATACTCGTAATCATTGCTAGTAGTGCCAGTCCAACAGCAACGTTCTCGTGCGGTACCGCAGCCATGACGGCGAGTTGCTCGACCGCGACCATCATGGCGCCGCACATGGCGCCGAAGACTTCGACCATGACAAGCAGCCCGATGCGTGTGCCGGGCTGGCGGAAGTGGATCATCAGACCCGTCATGAGGATCTGGATCGGCAGCGCGACGATAGCGGCCCACTTATAGCGGTCGGTGTAGCGGATGGCGAAGGCGAAGAGGACGCCCCAGGCGCAGGAGACGATGTTGAAGATATTGGTGACGTAACCTGCTTTTGCGACCGAGAGACCGAATACTACTTGCAGGTAAGAGGAGTAGTACATTTTGTAAGAGCTGGAAGAGTGTTAGTTGCAATCGTAATGGAGGTTCCTGGTGGAGGACTGTTGGAAGACGTACTAGAAGGCAATCCAGGAGTTGGCGCCGAGGAAGCAGGCTGCGACCACGGAACGGTCGGTTAGGAGGTGGAAGGGAAAGAAAGTCTTGGGGGCCCAGAAACGCTCCCACGCTGCGAAGAGCGCAAGGAGGACGAGGCCGAAGACGATCATGCAGATGATCATTGGTGCACGCCATCCTTCGCCTTGGTAGGCTGCGAGACTGAAGGGCAGGAGGAAGATGGAGAAGCCGCCGCAGATAAGAAGCAATCCGATGACTATGAAGATAATTAGGAGCTGGATCGCAGGCGACAGACGTAGGAACTTACCGTCGAATTCGATGCAGTAGTATTTGACAGACTGTAGGAACGTCCTTCCGCTTGTCTCCTTCACGACAACACCATTTTGCTTAGCACGCCGGCTCATCAGATAGAAGATGAGCCAGAACGGAATGCACATGAACGGCGTAATGATTGCGAAAGCGCCGTATCCCCATCGCCAAGTGGAATCGTCCAGGAAGCGCTGACCGAGCTCAGGACCAGCAAAGGTATTGACAATATACGGTGTCGACGTAAAGGCTAGCCAGATGGCACGATTCCTCAAGTCCGAGGTATCGGCGATAAAGATGTCGAGGACGTAATCCATCCCATTCATGCCTGTCCAATAGAAGACTTGGGCTGCAGCGTATGTCTGGACATTCTGGCAGACCCCCATCATGATAAGGGACAAGAGAACGCAGACGAGACATATGAAGAATCCATGAGGTCTACCAACAAGATCGATGAACTTAGCGAGCGGTAGCTTGGAGACACCGCCAATAAGATTGGCAACAATACCGGTAATACCAGTCAGTCCGTGAAGAGCAAATTCACTTGTGACGTAGGGAGTCCAGGAGTAGTTGCTTTGTTGTTGGAGCGAGTTTGTGAAGGAGATGAGCCAGATCCTGATCATTTTATCAGTCTTTTCCATTTTTGATCAATTGTTATAGCAGCTGTTAGAGCTGGCACAAAAGTTCTACTACTTACAAGCAGTAGGCCGTGATTAGCCATTTTTTCGTCCAGATCAGGGTGATGGCCTGCATCTTCTTGAGACCAACAGGTTGTTGTGAATCAATGCTTTCTACATCGTTTGATTTCTGTGCGAGCGAATCGGCCCTCTCACCCGTTTCAATGACAGCAACGGTCTTGACATCGCCGGAGGTGTTGGGACTCTCGATGCTCCTTGAAGACAACGCCAGACTGGCGGCCCGCTCCATCCCAGTAACGTTTGAAGTGGCCATGTTCGCAACGATGAACCAGAAGACCACGAAAAGATCCAGTCGTCAGTACTGAAAAACGATTGAGTGCCAGTAAACATGGACATCGATCACATTTTATAAAACAAGGAAGACGCCTTGCTCCGACGGTTCCTAGTTCGCCAAGCTATCTGGCCATGCATAGAAGGTGCCATGGAGTGGTAGTTCTGCGCGACTAAGTAAGACCTACTTGGCATCTAACAGGGTAAGGTAGAGGTCGTTATGGGTGGGTACCTTTCCACGTGTGAAAGATCCCGTACCTTGCCATCGAGGCTTGGCCCTAATACCTGGACACTGAAACTCTGCCAGGATTCCACACCAGAACACAGCTGTGATAGTGTTCGGTTTGTACGCCGTGTGCATGCTCCGGCACGGGTACAAAGCTGGAAGGACGGATGCTGCACTTGTGCCATGGATCACCAAGATCTCGTCTGGTTTCGACTGATATGAGCCGGTCGCGAGCCGAATCAAATTAAAACCAACGCTCACTTCTACCAATCGGCAATACCGAGCCGAAGCGCTCATCAGATGTTTTTCCAGGCTAGTCGGGCTGACTTATCGCCATGAGATGATCTGATAAAATTTTCAGATCTATCGTCTTGGTATGGAAGAGTGGGGTGCTAAGAGCTCGAGTCAAGCTCTCTTGGCGTGAAGGATGCGGACGGTCTCAGTCCGGAGGCCGAGAACTATCAAGTCGAGGTCCCACGGGCTTGGAGAATTCATGTCGAATTTCTACTAAAACATTGCGCGCGATCTGTCCGCCGCTGTAGGCTTGACATGCCTCGTCACTACCACTTTTGCAGACACCGGCCCTTGGCCATGCAAAATCTCAAGGCCTGCTGACTCCAAATTCCACAACGCCACTCAGCCATCCATGTAGTACCTGAACCAAATATCCCACTACGATGTCTGGAGGGTGACTTGCTCAACACCGCTAGTGATGGCCTCCTCAGCCTTCTTGTCTGCTGGTCCATCCTTGCCCTTCTCAGCAGCTTCAACACCCTCTGCCTTGCCAGCAGCCTTCTTCGCCTTCTTCCTCTCCTTGTCGGCTTTCTTTGCGGCTGCTTTCCTAGCCTTCTCTTCCTTGGCCTTGCGCGCCTCCTCTCCTCCGAACTGCTCGCGCCACTCCTGCTCCTTCTCAGGCTTGATCTGAGAAAACAGGTAAGCGGCCTTGCCAATCTTGTGGTTGACTGGCAGTGACTTGGCCTCCCATTTGTCAGGGATAACGAGGAACTCAGCGTTGAGCTGGTTGAGGATGTTCTTTGTTGTGTCGGGCCTGTGAGCTATATCAGTATACATCGTAGGTATGTTGGGTACATTTGTGGAACTTACATGTAAGGCTCGATCAAGCTAGCCAGAAGGTGAATGTGGCTCAAAGCCAAGCCGACAACAGCAGCACATCGCTCAGGCTCAGTAGTGGCCAGGTTGTTGTCAAGTCTGTTGTCTTGCAGCAGTTGGTTGCCCAAGCTGGACAGGTGCAACGCTGTGCTCAGTGCCGCGCGGATCTTGACATCCTCGAGCTCTTCAATATACCTCTTCAGCAGCTCGTTGACCTTCTTCTTGTGCTCAACAAAGTAGGCGTCCTCGAATTTTGTGTAATCTGGAACGACTGAATCGTAGATCTTGGAGTTGACGAACTTGATGACACGGTTCACGAAGTTACCGAGGTTCTTCAGCAGCTCGTTGTTGTTTCCTGCGATGAAGCTGTCCCACTCGAATTCCGAATCTCCGGTCTCCGGTCGATGCGAAAGGAGGTAGTAGCGCCAGACGTCAGATGGGATGCCAGTGTCCTTTGCGTTGTTGCCGAACACACCTATGTTCCTTGACTTGGAGAACTTGCCCTTTTCGTAGTTCAGGTACTCGGTTGTGGAGATGGTGTTGAGCATGGTCCACTTTTCCTTGGTGCCGATCTGCGAGCAGGGGAAAACGACGGTGTGGAAGGGTACGTTGTCTTTGCCCATGAACTGGTACAGCTTGACATTCTCAGGGTTCTTCCACCACTTCTCCCACTCGTCTGTGTATGTTGCTGTGATCGAGACGTAACCGATGCAGGCGTCGAACCACACGTACATGACCTTTTCCTCATAACCCTGACAGCGCATTAGCATTTTGCATGCCTCTCTTCTCGACTATCTTACCTCGAGAGGGACCGCAGTTCCCCACTTCAGATCGCGGGTGATACCTCGCGCACGCAGGCCCTCCTTGAGCCACGATGCCGTGATTTGCACACCGTTGGAGCTCCAGTTGCCCTCTGTGCTCGACTTCTTGAACCACTCCTCTTCCAGCGGTTGCAGCTTGTCCAAACAAAGATAGACGTGCTTTGTTTCGCGCGGTACCGGCGTCGCTCCGTCGAGCTTGCAGCGGGGGTTCTTCAACTCAAGAGGGTCGAGCAGGTGACCGCACTTGTCGCACTGGTCACCTCGCGCATCGTCGTAGTTGCACAGCGGGCAGGTGCCCTCGACGAATCGGTCCGCCAAGAAGCTCTTGTGTGTCTCGCAGTACGGCTGAGTTGTAGTCTGCTCCTCGAGATAGCCGTTCTTGTGCAATTTCGTGAAGATGTCTTGGGCGATGTCGGTCTGTTGCTGTGTTGGTGTGCGGCCGAAGTGGTCGAAGCTGATGTTGAACCACTTGTAGACTTCCGAGTGTAGCGCGTAGTACTTGTCGCAAAGCTCCTGTGGTGTGCACTTCTCCTCGATCGCCTTCGTCTCGGTCGCTGTGCCGTACTCGTCGGTTCCGCAGACGTAGAGGGTGTTGTAGCCTCGCGCGCGAGAGAAACGGGCGAACACATCAGCGGACAGAACACTGCCGATGATATTACCCAAATGAGGTACGTTATTGACGTAGGGCAGAGCACTCGTAATGAGCACGTTGCGCTCGCCCTCGACGGGGAGGACAATCTTCTTTGTGTCGCTCATAGGATAGCTTCTGTGGTTGTTATCAGCTGAAGTCTTGAAGATCGGTGACATTTTGAGCGGCGTCGGAGCTTCAGAACCTACCTTCTGATATGTCTACAAGCTTAGTCAGATATATTTTATGCTGCAAGCTAATACTGCAGCTCAATGATCTATAAACGGCTCTTTTGTTGTGTGGTAGTGAAGTGACTCAAGAATCTCCAAACATTCGCACGAGCCGGGCCTTGCCCCTCCAACCCCGCCGATTCGCGCAAGGCGTCGGCGCAGGGCACTAGCCACAGCGCCACATCACGCCGATTCAAGATTCGCCAAATCGCGCCTCAGTCAGACACATCGTTCTGTATGTTTGTTAGACTGGGGAAAAAATGAGATTGATACGTCACCGTAAACAATAGCGTGTGTGTTTGCAAAAGTCTTGATTCGTCAGCTAGATTGACTCGAACATTCACCAAGAAAACTTTGAGTCGACATTGCATCTCAAAACACCAAAACTTTGGATTCCACGGCCAGTACAAGTAGTCACGACAGAAGAGATCAACACAGAAAGAAATCTGCAATAATAGGACTCGTACATCTAAACTTGAAAGAAGAGAGGATTTCGCGGAAGGACTGATTCATTCGAACAGTTCAAGATTTACTTCATTCGATCAAATCCTGGTATAGAAGTCAACGGCCTGCTTTCAAAACAAACATAATCAGCAACAAGATGGCACCAGCAAACGACGACCCTTTCGATGACCTCCTCACCCTGGAAGACACACTCTACACCACCGCGCACGAGCAAGGAGTAGCAGACGGCGCAAAAGCCGGTAGGATCGAGGGACGCATCTTTGGTCTCGAAAAGGGGTTTGAAAAGTTTGCCGCCTTGGGCAAACTCCACGGCCGAGGAGCAATCTGGGGCTCACGCATACCGCCCGCCACGTCAACGTCGACGGTGCCATCAACATCAGCGGTGCCAGAGAAGGAAGCACAAGAGAACGCACCATCATCACCATCACCAAATCCTCAGATCCAAACCCAAACTCAACCTGAAACCAGCGCTAAAACTCAAATACCATCCATAAAAACCCCATCAACAAGACTTCAGTCCAATATATCCCTCCTCTACCACCTCACCGACCCGCTCACATTCGACACCTCCAACACCGAAGTCGCAGTTGCAGACTTCGACGACCGATTTAAGCGCGCCGGCGCCAAGGCGAAAGTCGTCGAGCGCATTATTGGGGAGACTTCAAGCACTACCGTGGATTCCAGGTCGCCAGAGAGGGGGAATGGAGGGCGGAATGTGAGGCTGGAGGGAGAGGGCAAGAGGGGAGGCAAGAAGGGCGATGACAGCATGGAAGATTTTGGGGGGTCAAGATTGATTGGCTGAAGCTGAGGGGAATGGAGGAAGGGAGGTGCACCCTGAGCCAGTGTTGAGAAGCATGCGTCCTTTGAGAAGCGTGCGTCTTTCCAGAAGCGGGAGATGACTGCGACTGCATGTCCAGTCTCGTTATCGAACCACTCGTATTACATGCGGGGCTGCATGGTCTGATTTTCAAGCAGGAGGAAAGAGCGATGTTTGGCAGGCAGGAACATCACGACCACCGGTAAACAATAAGCCAGACTTCGCGACAGAATCGAAGCGCCATCTTGGTATTACTTTCTTCACTACACTATCCCGAGGGAGCCAGGGTATTAACCAGTTAAACCCAGGCCCAAGCCCACCACTACACCGTGCTATGACATAAGAGATCAAGAAGGCCAAGAAGCTCATTGAAACTAAAAAGGATATTGAGAAAAGTGTAAAGTGAAGTCTGGTGAACGTAATGCCCGTCACTGCTCCCCCGGGTTTGGTGCTAAGCATGCACTGGTATCAAAACATGTCGAAAACTCCTGGACATGCACATCTGCGCTGCGTCTCTCACTTCAACCTAGACATCAATGATCGGCGCGGGCCGTTCCATGCGAGGCGGCGGTGGACCTCCCTTCATCCCAGGAAGGCTGTCAACGCGGTTGTGATTCGGCAACTCCTAGTAGCCGTTCATGGTCATGCGCTGGCTGTTCCTGCTAAGCTCGCGGTCGGCGGATGGAGAGATGGGACGAGACGAGTGGCCGCCAACAGCGGAGCTCTCCTTGAGGGCAAGCAGCTGCTTAGCACGGAAGGATTCGTAGTGGATCTGGGCGGTGGTCTCGATGAGGTCCTGAAGGTGGGTGCGGGTGAGGAAGTTACGGAGGTAGACGAACTCGCAGTGGTTCTCGTCCTCAACTAGGAAGAGTCAGGATCATGTGCGTTTCTGAGGCTGAATGATGGACATACCGTTGATGACACCCCACTTGGTCTGGCGGCCACGAACATTCTGGCCGTTGACGACAACGGTCTTCTCAGAACCGATGACTGCGAAAGGAATGAGGTCCTATCGTGTGTCAGTAAAGCGTCCAATACGCTTTTCAATGTGAGTTTGCGCACCTTGATCTGGTTCTTGTGGGCGATCTCGTCCTGGTCGTCCTCCTCGTTCTCGTAGGGGTACATGCGCAGGTTGTGGAACTGGAACTCGGCCTTTATCCGCTCCTTGAACGCGGCACGCTCCTCGAGGGTCAGGCTGTCCGCCTTGGCAATGACGGGTACGACGTTGACAAACTCGCTGAGCTTCTTCAACACGACAATGTCGATGGGCTTCAGGGCGTGGCCAGAGGGCTGGATGAAGAACAAGCAGCAGTGGATGCGTGTGTCCTGGAGGTACCTCTCACGCTGGGCGGTGAGCTCCTTGCGCAGGTAGGCGCTGTGCTGGTCCTTGATGTACTTGACAATGGGGTCCCAGCAGCGCTCGTTGTTGATCAGGTCGCCATAGCCAGGTGTGTCGACGATGTTGAGGCGCAGACGCACGCCGTTCTCCTCGATGGTGTGTGAGACGGGATGGATGGTGGTGGTTGTGCGGGGCTCCTCGTCGGGGAAGAGGCGGCCCTTGCTGTCAATCAGGTGGGACGCGAAGATGGTGTTGATGAGAGTCGACTTTCCGAGACCAGTCTGGCCTGATGGACGCATTAGCTGGCTGCAGGTGCACACGGAGCTGGATGAAGCTCACCGACGCAGATGACATTGAACTGGAACCCCCGCTTCACCGACTTCTTCTCGATCTGCTTGGTGATGCTGTCGAAACCGACATAGCTGTCGGGGAAGATGGACTGCTGAGGTGCGGCAGCCATTGCGGGTGATGTGGGCCTCGTGGGCGGCTGTTGCGGTGGAAGGGAGCTGCGGGTGGGTGGTGTGGGCGTGGTGAGGGTGTGGCTCGACGAGACGGAGTACGGGGAGTAAATAGTCGGGGACGTTGCGCTGGCGACTTTCTCGCGGAGTCGCAGGCGCAGGGAAAGGGGCAAGCGAAAGCGCGCTAGCGACCGGGATAGTAAGTGCGGACCGGCGCTCGGGCTGGGCCCCAGTGCGTTTTATTCTCCATCACCAACACCACGCCATCGAGGGTGTCACGAGCCCGCACGCCAATCCGCCGCACATCTGCACCATGGCGCTCGCCCGACCGCTGCCGCCGCTGTGGCAGACGCTGATGCCCGGCCTCAGCGGCCTCAATGGCCCCGTCCGCCCCGTCCTGGGCCTGCCGTTCCTGCAGCGCCTTGCACAGTCCACACCCTTCGCCGCCCTCGCCATGCCGTCGTTGTCGCTGCCGTCGCTCCCTTCGCTGGGCGAGATCTGGGATGGCCTGCTCAAGGCGGTGCCGAAGAAGAAGACGTCGTACATGAAGAAGCGAACGCGCTTCCTGGCGGGCAAGGGTATCGAGGACATCACATCACTGAACAAGTGCTCGGCATGTGGGCGGACAAAGCGCGCGCACATCCTGTGTCCTTACTGCGTCGATGGTAGGTTGCGCGTTGGAACGTAGCAGTGGTTGGGTCTGACGTCTATCGCAGCTATCAAGACGAACATTTTCCGCCAGCTTAACTGGTCTATCAGGCGGCCTACCGAGAAGCAGAGCAAGCAACTGCATCGCGAGAAGCGCGAGTACAAGATGAAGAACCGAACGATGGAGGCGGATCCTCGGGAAGAGAAGAAGCAGCAGATTCTCAAGCACACCGGCTGGGCCTTCAACAAGGCTGAAGGCAGGAGGGCGAAATAGCCGGCTTTGGTTGAGAGTTGGGAACAGGACATCCAAGAAGCTTTCGAGTCCCGCCGTCGGCAGAGGACACTCATCCGAGCTCAGAAACGGGCTCAGGAGACAGATGTACAACATAGGCGCTATACAAGGATAGGGCATAGACGATATTGTATCATAGTTGGCGAGCATACCACTGGCGCTTTGGAGATTTTGCAATCGACTACATCACACCAACGGTCTTTTCCTCACCACTGAGCTCTATTGTAATGCGTAGTGTGAACCGTTCGAAGCTCACAAAGTGACCCTGGTCCAGTACTTGAGTGTTTCCAAAATAAGTAGTAGAATACCAACACATACTAGTGAATATTCTAAACTGGAATTGACGGCTTTTCGGGCCAAAAAAAAAATATGTCCCCTCGTCATGCACGATCACCAACTCGGCTTGATATAGTCCCAGCAGCAAAAAGTACAAAAAGATTGTACCTCTCCGACGGGGAATCGAACCCCGGCCTCCTGCGAGCTGTTCCGGAGAATGACAAGCAGAAATACTGACCACTATACTATCGAAGATATCCAACTTTGAGCTGGGAAGAGATGTGATCCATGGAAGACTCTCAGACCGTACTGTATATATTACAATGTCAAATTCCATCTCCCGCCTTATCGCCCTCCGTCTGCCTCGGTCCATATCTTCTTGCGCAGCCAACAGTCGACTGGAAGCCTTGTCAACAGTGATTAACACAGTCGAGAGGAGCCTAGCGTACTGAAGTCCTGGTCATGTCTTTTGTACACTCCGCTGCTGGCCGACTCGGTGAGAGATGTAAGACATTCTGAAGACGCGGAGGCCGAGAGAGGCGTAGATGATGGCGACTGCCGAGTACAACATTGGCTTGTAGTATTTCATGCTGGCTACATAGCATTCTTTGTTTGAAGAGAGGAAGGAGACAGTGCAAGTAGAACTGATGTACAACATTGTACCCCGCAGATGCCGCCTGCAATGCGTTCATGATAGTACTCGCATACTTTGGTCTACCAGAACAACGAATTGAACGTATTTCCGCCGGAACAAATCACTCCCCTGTCTTGGATCATGATCGCTTCGAAAGAAGGTTCAGCACACATCGACAAGTCCAGTCGCAGCCTCGGATTAGAGGCGCAACAGGTGGCTCGTGCCGTGGCTAGTGACGTGCTTGCGCAGTCCCCGAAACCAAGCGGTCCATAGGGACACGACGCGCCAAGTCGACATTGGATTGCTGCTCCCTTGCCCACTGTCAATGCTGTGATTGTCTTGTAGCTTTCTTTGCGTGTTCATTCGCTCAGTCGCATTGTAATCTACAGCATGTCTGCGCCGGCGACATCAGACCCTGTAAATCAGAGTGGTAGGTGAGCTCGCAGCTTCCGGACTTACATCGAGAAGCGCGGTATTAGCTGGGCGTGGTTCCCATGTGTGCAACATAGAACACTGACACCATACTCACAGCGTCTCCCTCCAAGTCGAAAAAGAAGAAGAATAAGAAGAAGGGTGGCAGTCAGGGAGCGAACAAAGTCGAAGAGGGCGCGCAAGTAAACGGCAACCACGATAAGGCCGAGGCAGAACATGACGACGATGCAGACGAGGGAGAAGAGCAAACTGTACGGAGACCGAGAGCGTATCCCAAAAAAAAACATGGCTAACGTTGCGACTGCAGAAGCCTGCTGCCGCGTCAACCGTCGACCGAGACGCGGACGATGTCGACGACGAAGAGCCACCTCTCTCCCCCACGATAGCTCACTCCAATGGGACACACCAACACAGCATAGCCTCCGCAGTCGCCCTAGGCTTTTCACGCTCACGCTCGCCACACATGTCACCGTCCCCGCCGTCAGATTCAGAAACCGCGGCTCGACTCGACGCAATAGCAAAAGAGCGAGATGCACTGCGACAGGAGGTCACCGAGCTGAGGAAGAGCCTGGAAAGCATACAAAGCCAACATGAGGGGCAGGCCACCGATGGCGCACAGTCGAAGCATGAAGAAGAGGTCCAGGCCTTGCGCGAGGAGCTCGAGGAAGCAAACGAGGGGAAGGAGCACTTTGAGACACAGTACAATAACCTCCTAGGGCGAGTGAACACGATCAAGACGAGTCTAGGCAATCGCATGAAGGCTGATGCGGTGCGTCTCGCTTCACGTGTGCTTGTGAGGCAGTGGAATTGCTGACAATCGCCAGGCTAAGATCGAAGAGTACGAAAGCCAAGTCGCAGAATTACAGGACCAGAACGGAGAACTGCAGGAGAAAAACAGCAGCCTCAGCGAGGAGCTGGCGAAACTGCGGCAAGAGAACGAAGCACAGGCGACCGAGATTAGCAGCCTGCGGAGCAGATCGAATCTTTCACAGCAAAACTGGGTAAAAGAACGCGACGAACTCATTTCTCGCGAGGCATATGCGCGAGAAGAATTCGAGAATGCAAAACAAGCTATGCAGGATTGGGAGGTCCTAGCTATGAACGAACGGACGCTGCGAGAGAGCTTGTCTGAGAAGGAAGCCGAGCTGAAAGAACAGCTTGAGAACCTCAAAGACGAGTACGAGCGAGCTGTAAGAGATAGGGATCAGAACAATCAGGCTGTGGAAGGCCTACAAAAGGCGTTGCAAGAAGTGCAGAACCGTGGGTCGCCTTGCAAGATTATTCAAACGTATGCTGACAACCTGCAGTGCGAAGGTCTGAACTCAAGAAGTCCGTAGAAACCTACGAATCTCAAATCAACGAGCTCCGGAAACAGGTGCACGCCGCAGAAGAAGCATCGAGAGCCGCCAAAGCATCGGCTGAAGCAACACAAAAAGAGCTGGAGAGAGCTCTACCATTCGAGAAAGAAGTCAAAGAGAAGAACCTGCTAATCGGCAAATTACGACACGAAGCAGTAACGCTGAACGAACATCTCACAAAAGCATTGCGCATCCTGAAAAAGGGGCGGCCGGAAGACAACGTCGATCGCCAAATTATCACGAACTACTTCTTGCACTTCCTGGCTATCGATCGCTCGGATCCGAAGAAGTTCGAAGCCTTGCAGCTCATTTCCATGTTGCTGGGCTGGACTGACGGTACGTCTCGCGTCTCCTGCCCACCCATCTGACTACACTTTCATCGTACTGACACACTCCAGAGCAAAAAGAGCAAGCCGGTCTCGCTCGCCCAGGCACATCCTCCAGGTTAGGTGTACCGATATCGCCTTTCCGCCGCACGCCCAGCACGCCGTCGCTTAACTCCATGTCGGATCCCATGTTGATGGCCAGCAGCTCGAGTAACAAGGAGTCACTAGCAGAGCTGTGGCAAGACTTCCTGGAACGTGAGGCTGCTGAGGGGAAAGACGGGAAGGATGCGAGTAGGAGAGGGAGCACAGTGAGCCCACCGCCGAGGGGTGGTAATGGGCTGGGGATTGCTGAGAAGTAGACGCAAGACGCGGTGGTGTATAAATCTGGGGATGTCTGAGTTCCGTGCCGAGTTGATCCAGACATATGGATGCGTCATGTCGCAGGTGCATCCGCTGCCTTGACGCACAGTGTCGTTGGCTTTTTGTCTCAATTGCACCGTCCCACACAACACAGTGTTCCTGACTGTCTTGTATCCGGAGCCCCTTTTACCATTGTCTCAAATTGACAAAATAACCTTCTCATCCATCCATCCATCCTGCAAATCGACACCCTTCTTATGCGTCTCCTCATCTCACAGAACAGAGAAAAGTGCCTCAGATACCTATCTACAACGACCAACAGTACCATCCACCAATCCGTTAAATACCTCACACTCTTGACCAGCCTGCTCGAGCCGCCTCCAGAGCTCGCTCCACATTCAAACCCAACAACAATGCACCTCCTCATCTCACCTCTCCTACAGATCCACCCATCCTGCTTCATCCTCTTCTCCCCCTCTCCCTCCTCCTTAATATCACCATGTTCAAACACCTCCTCCCTTTCACCCCCGCCGCCCTGGCACACAACAAGGCACACCCCGTAGTAGCAACCTCCCTATCCATTCTACAACGGGTGTACGCTAACATCGTACTCAGCGTTGGAACTGTGGTTGTGCTGGTTTGTTTGGTGGCTACTGTGTGGACGCTGGCGATCTGAGATTTTGGGGGGAGGCTTGTGGGACGGCACTGGGTCGTTGGAAGACCGTTGGCGCACGAGGGAGATATTGGAGGAAGTTTGATTAAGGTCTGCGACATGTTGTGGATGGGTATCGGTAATTGCTCAATTCAACGTAGATATACAGGGTATCGTAACAACCATCATACTGATGAAGCGTCTGCCATGTACAACAGATCATCTACCGTACAAATATTCGCGCTCATCTCGATCTTCCCCCCTAACACCTACCAAAGACCTCACACCTACACTCCTCCTCGACCGGACACCACGCACTCTCCCTCCCAAAAATCACATGCCACAGCCTCTCCATCAACGCACCCGCACTCTCATCGTCCATCTTGGTCTCCGCTATCCACTCCCAGTATCTTGTGTACTCCGCCACACTCCGTCTCTGGATTTGCGTCTGAGACACCACAAACGCGCTGCCTCCCAGGCCAGCCAATTTCTCAGGCACATCTGTATCATTGAACAAGCGCACCCAGGCCGTACGCATACCAACTTCCATAGTCCTAAACGCATCAGACGAGTTCCGCACGAGCAGCACCTCCTCACACGCCGCCTTAGGCGGACAACGCAGCGGCGCAAACCCAACCTGCTGTACATGCTCAATGTTCAAATCTGCAATACTCCTCTCTACCTCTCGATCCCGCGCCCGCCGCTTCGCCCCGTCTCCCCGCGCCCCCAGCACGGGCGGTACGAACACTATCGTCGACGCTAGATTGTCGTAGTTTGTGATGATCCAGCGCAGATATGCGTCTGCAATGCGTCCCTTGTCGACGCGGCGCGCACCAGCATACAGCCGTGCAAACTGCTTGTCAATGGTGATGACCTGATTTCTCCACTCGGGGAGCAGTGGCACCAGCCAATTGAGGTCGTCAGCGCCGAGTGTGGCTTTGACAATCAGTTTGGCAGGTGGTGGTGTTGATGCCGGTGTGTCGGGCACGGGGGTGTCGATGTACGGTCTTGTCGGTTTGACGTAGGGATACGCGCCGGTAACATGGTTCTGCGCTGGTTCCGGTACGAGGGAAAAGAGCGTTACCAGGAGGAGGATCCCGAATGTGGTGATGATGCGCCCCCGGGTTGTTAGGGAGATTGTAGTCAGGTTCAGCGTGTGACGGTGCATGGTCCCGGGTTCCTGATTCTTTTCATGGATAGTCTAACTTCTACAACCGTCTCCACGCTCCTTCGAGGCTGGATCGCAAGGTTTTGTGATGTTGATGGTGTACTCCTGGAGTCTCGTATGCAATTAGCATGGACGCGTACAAGTAGGACCGGACTTATGTCCGTAGTCTGTGCGTCTCCCGTGAATACGAAGGCGTGGTGGCTTGCTTTTGGTTTCAGGGTCCTGAGGCTCGAATCAAGAAGTCAAGCCAGGAGGCGGTCGTGACCTGACTCAAACTTGCACGAACATAGCATATATGCATGGACAACAACAGTCTTAGTCATTCATTTTGATTCTCTTTGCCGTGGTATCATCTATAGGCCGAAACACCAGAGAAGTGACCGCAACTGCGAGTCTCCAAAGCACTAACCTAAACAAGAACTCTCCCAAGCCGGGGTATATCGGACCCTAGATAAACAACGCACAAAACATGGCGTGCATTTCTGCAGTGACAGTGGTATCCAGAAAAAGAAGAAGGTATCAGAAGGGTAACAACCCACAATCATAAGTCAAACGCGCAAGGCCGTAAAATAAGAAAAAGTGCCAAAGGATGGACGACACGTCTGTAGGGCGGTAGCACCTAGCCCCGCCCATCGTAGCTGTCGCTGACCCAGCCGCTGTTATTGCCGGCGAAGACAGGTTGGTGACCTTGCTGGTAGTTGTCACTTTCGTCCTCGTAATACTCTCCTCCGCTACTAGCGTCAAAACTGCTGCGGCCGCTGATATCGTCAGCTTCGTCTGGTCCGTTCAGGGGCATCGAGTTCCAGTCCATAGTCGCAAGAGCTGGATATTGGGCAAGAAGTGCGGCTGGGAGGAAAGGCTGCGGCGCCTGCGTCAGTTGAGGGAAGTTCTCGTAGCCAGGCTGTGTTTGCATCATGCCACCGAAGTTCTGAGGAACGGGGTTGAACATGCCGCCGCCGTTCGTTAATTGTTGTTGCTGATCGTCCCAGCTACCCTTCTCTTGCGCTTCTTCCTCGAGCAAAGGACGTATGCAGACGCGGCCAGCCTCAGACCTGAAATGGCGGCCAAGAGCATCTGCACGCGCGAATCGCCTGCCGCAACCCCAGTGACCGTTATCCTTGAGATTACCACGGCAGACGAACTTCTTTTCGCCTGAGTGCAGGCCTTCATGTCGTTTCCTGTCGTGCTGGCGAGCAAACGCCTTGCCGCAAACACTGCACACGAACGGACGTTCATCAGTATGGGTGCGCAGATGCGAACGCAAGTTGTAGGCTCGTGTAAAGCGTTTTGGGCACAATGTACACTGGAAAGTGGCTGGGTGCTTCTGGGTGCGCTTCGGGTTGGATCCGTCACCAGGATTGGTGGGTCTTGAGGGATCCGCAAGATCAAGGATATAGTCTCGATGGGGTACACTCGATGTCGAAGAGCGACGGGAAGATTTGCTAGAAGGAGAGGGCGAGCGCGACTTTGCAGCGCTGGGAGACAACGATCGGTGTGCTTCCAGGCCGGGAGTGGAGGCACGCGAGCTTGCGCTGCTGAAAGGGTCAGACTTGGCGCGTGTCCTGTTCCGACTTCTCGCTGATGGCTGTCAGTGCATGCCTCGAGGCCTTCAAATCGGGTACTTACATCGGTCTGGTGGGCTAAGAGTATCGGTCAAGGCATCAGCAGTGGACCCCGGTTTCGGCGGTTCAAAGCTTGCCTGACGCGACGGTGGTGCAAAGTCGATATTGATCTCGGGAGGAGACATTGTATCAGCCTGCCCGAAGTCGTTGTGATTGAGCGATGGAAACGCCTCTGTGCCCTGGTTGTGGTAGGCAGCCATGCCCTGCTGTTGCCCAAATTGGTTGTTCATGCTGGATTCGAGACCAAAACTACCAGGCATGAAGGGTGGCAATGATTGCTGCTGTGGGATCAGACGCGGCGAGATAGCGGGGCTGTGGCCGGGGCTAACATGTGTGCCATCGTTCAAGTTGAATTGATCAAACTGCGAGATAGGGCCCTGGAAGAGCTGAGGGTCGGTCTGCGCATTGAGGTGTGGCGAAGGCTGTGCCTCCTCAAAGCTGTCATGGGTAACCAAGAACGGCGATGCGTGGGCGGAAGAGATGTCCGAGTACGCAGACTCGCTGGGCGTTCTCCTGTGGCCCCTGAAGTTTGCCATGTTCGCCCACTCGGTGCCTTGTGCATATGCAGCGCTGGGATCGAGGGTAGAGTGCCCCAGAGATGCATGCCGTGAGTGGTTTGGTGGGGAGAAGGCGCCCTGGTTCTGGTGCGGGGAGGCGTGTGGACTAGGACTGCGCTGATTGTTCATGCTGTTTGGTAGCAGGTGTGGCGGGGTGGGCGCGTGGGGTTGCGAGGTAGCCATCTGGGCCATCAAGTCGTTGGGATTGATTGAGAGGTTCTGCTGCTGCGGCTGCGGCTGCGGCTGCGGCTGACTCTCGAGCAGGTGGGGGTCAAGCGAGTTGCCGAACGGGGAGGGGCTGAGCGCCTGAGGCTGGTTCAGGTCGTTGCCCGCGAAGAAGTTGCTGAAGTCGGCCGGGCCAGGATTGGTGATGTCGAGGTGGTCGGGGATGAGGGTGTTGGCTTGCGGCCCAAAGTGAGGCGTGTTGTGCTGCGACAGAGCTGAGTTGGAGTGGAGGAAGGCCTGGTCGGACAGGGCCTGCTGCTGCTGCGGGAAGGGCTGCGACTGCACGGTGGACAGGTACTGCGAGGAGGTGAGCTGCGCGTTGCTGACGGCGAAGCTGGAGGGGTCGTTCAGCAGCTGCTGCGATTGATCAAAGCCGAGGCCAGGCACGTTGTTGTGGAAGGGCGCATGGGGTGACGGCGACGGTGTTTGCCTTATATGGGCGCGCTGGCCGGCAGACGGCGAACGCCCGCGCTGCTGCATGCTGTCCATGGTTGTCGTCACGGTCGCGCGTGCTGCTATTCTGGCGTGCAGGAGAGTGAGGTAGACAGGCGCGCTTAGACCCCTACAGTGAGATCGCCTTGTCCAGCGATGGGCGGGGCACGGGCAGCGTTAAGCTCAGAATCGAGCTCACTGAGTGGTCAGAAGGCGCGAGCGACGCGTTCCTGGCTTGTCCTGGCTGAGGCTGGAGAGTGAAGGAGGCTGTGTGAGTCCTGCCCGCGGTGAGCACAACACAGTGAGGTGGGCTGTGCAAGTAAGAGATCTTGATCCCCGAACGGGCTAGGGGGTTGCTATTCTCAGGGCTTATGCGCCCCGCAGTGAGCTTCCTGGCGCCTACTATGTGCAACTGCGTGCTGCAGAAGAACCTGCGACTGCGTTCCTGGTTTCAGGACCCCAGGAACGTGAAGCAGTCCTGGATACGATGTCGCGGCACGCGGCGTAACACGCGATGCCGGTGTGGGGTGTTCGCAGTGACGTTGATCACGGCTATCGGCAGCAATGTAGGCCAAAGACAGCAACGAATGAACCAGTAAGGTCAAGCGGGGCTTCAAGCGTAGTCCGCCTTCGTCGCTTGAGTTCTCGTAATTGCTACAAAGGTCGGTCCGTAGTAGCAGATTGCTTGTCCAAGCAATTGCGTCTTGTATGTCCTAGAAGGAAGAGCTGTAACGACGCACTGCTCAGCCTCAGCCCTATCGCTCTTGGGAGAGTGTACCAATGGCCTGTTCTGGTGGAATCTTAGTGGAAGCGTAATGGTGCAGTAATGGTAGCAATTGTGTAGTCCAGTCGTTTCAGCTGGTTGGTACTGCAGTGAGCCTCATATATCACCGAACATTGCCGAGCTATCACAGAACATTCGCCGCAAGTGACATTCCAATATTCACGCCAGTCCCTATTCAATTGCACAGAACCTGATGCGCAAGGCCCTTGAACAACTGAACGATGGTTCTCATGGCGCGCAGACCGTTGAGCGACGTGTACTTGCACATGAAGTCATTTCACTGGGCCACTTGAGATGGTGGTGCGCGTCCACAGCTCGCACAGCCACAACCCTGTAAGGCAGATTGCTCCACTAAGGCAGATTCCCCTCCCGCTGCCACTATTTCCGCGTCTACAACTGCAAGTCGCGATTGCAATCCATTACATCATGTTGTGGCGTCACGACCGCTTCTGCCTGCTGCATTGACGTTGGCTAGAGTTAATTCTGTCCTGTGGTGGTCAAACGTAATGGTTGGGTCCGAACAACAACCTCGACATCTGAACTATAGTGCTTCGAACTACGCTCAAGCGAATTTCAGACCCTTGGTTGGATCCCAACGTCCATCCTGCGCAGGACCGTTTGCAGGTCGCGCATTGCCAGACGATGTGGGTACAGCACCAACAGTACCAAACTTAATTCCCGCGTCCGGAGTCCACATACCTTGCGGCGGTACGCTCGCCCTCGTGGGCTTCGGTGCAGTCAGAGGTGTCTCTGCATGCGCATCGGCTCCATACTGCGGGTTTTGTGCATCGGCTTTCTTTTGTTGCTGCAACGATTCGGAAGTCACTTGCTGGAGGTTCAAAGAACTCATTCGAGTCGCCAAGTCACTACAGAATTATTAGCGCATGTTGCTGATATAGCATATGGGTTATGACCGACCTCTCAACCTGCGATGCCTCAGACTTTCGCTGGTAGGCGAAGCTGCGTGCGTCGTCGCGGAATCGGTTGACAATCTTGGCAAGGTCGTTGTAGAACTTCCGGCCAACATCCGAGTTCGAGATGATCTCCTTGTACTTGAAATATGCATTCTCCAGATTCTGTAGAGCCTGTTCACGTTGTTTTGTAGATTGGTCACCCCGACGCGCGATCAAGAAGGATGCGTTAGCGTCTTGCAATCGCTTGATCGCTTCTGCCTGCTCCTTCTCTTCTTCTTGGACCATATCCTGATCGACATCGTACATCTGCAGCCGCCTGTCGAAGAGGCCCTCGAACTGTACAGCCTCGATGGTCTGCATAGGGTACTCCCGCTCTAAGCGAGCGGCTTCGCGCAGCAACTCGGGATCTAGTGTTGTCAGCAAGCTACGACAGGAACAGTTCTGCTACTCACTTATGTCATCTTGCTTTGCTTTGGTCCGTAAGGCCTCGATCTTCCGCCGTCTCCTACTTTCAAGGCGGCTCACCTCGTTGAAACATCCACGTAACTTGCCGGCTTCTCGTTCTACATCTCCTGTAATAGCTGGTCGGCGGCCGCTGGGCACGTAGTTTTCCAGATCATGGTCAGGTCCACTGAGTAGCCTAATAAACCGCTCGTTCTCCCTCAGCTTCGTCTTGACGATATTATCGCTGTTCGCTGCGGCTTTAAAATATCCATCAATCTCCTTGATCTGAGCGTAGAGCTTAGGCGCAGCCTGTTCTGCAGGCGGCCTTGTCCAGAGTGCAGTTCCGTATCGTCGGCGCGCATTTTCGTCTTCCACCGCTTCTGACTTGAGGATGTCTACGCCTTCGTTGTACACGGCTTGGTCGCTATACATGAGCTTCTGGGTGTCCTCCATAGAGCGTTCAAGTCTATGAATGCCGTCCTGCTGCCGAATCTCTTCTGCATGCGCCATCAAACCTGGTGGTAGACCAAGAGGCTTTTCAAGAGCCTGAAGAGACCCTGGCAGGTTGAGGCTGCGAAGCACTTCGTGGATTTGAGCGGTTAGATTCTCAAGCTCCTCCACGATTGTAGTGTTGACTAGTCGATCTCGACGGTCGACGTATATACTAGCTGCTAGGTGTACAGAGTAAGGGACAAGCTTCGAGAAAAGCGCAGGGCCAAGTTCGCCCTTCTCGCCTAGCAGTGCATTCGATTCAGCGATCTCCTTCGGCACCCTTGAGACGACCATGTTCGCTCTGTCCAGTATCTTTAGTTCGGCTTTCGGCGGCACTGGCAATAGGTATATCATGTCGTTGTCCTTTTCTGCTCGCTTCAGGTCTTCGGTGACTCTGTTCTTGAGACCATTGAGGTCGGCAAGTACCAACTTGTTGATATAACGTTGTTCTTTAAGGGCCTCGTTTACGCAAGTAAGGCTGTCCTTTAACCTTGCGACTTCTTCACCGTATTTGCGCTTCTCCAGTGCATCACAAGCTGCCCTGTATTGGGCAGCGGCGGCGAAGTGATGGTGCTTGGCTGTCATGTGATGTATCCATTCGCTGCTGATTGCATCAGACTGTATGCCCGCCTCACACGCTTCATTATATAGGTCCGATACTCGGGCGGCGAGTTTAGCAATGGTTGCGTCCTTCAAGCCGTCCTTGACGGCCTTCTGCCAAAAGCATTCCTGACCCTGAGCTAGCATGAGCTTCTCTAGACAATCCAGTGTCATAAGATCCATGTCTTCTGGAGGCTCGGTTCGAAGTTCAGGCAAGACCGTGTTTCGTAGATGTGATATCGTACCAGCAGCCAAGCAGAAGTTATTGGCGGCGACCTTCAGGCCGTCTGGTGTGCTTCGATTGGACGACATAGCCAGCTGTGAATACATTGCGGCAAGGTTGAACATTATGTTTGCAAGTTCGTAGCGGAGGTTGTTGCGTGACACTGGGCGGCTTGTGTTGTATCCCAAAGCTGGGTACCAAGGAAACTCAACGCCAATGTCAACAGGGAACTTCCCACTCAGCCACACTAGCTGTGCTGCGTATTGCTGTAGCTTAGGAACATTGCTCGGGTGCGGTTCTTGCGCGTGTACGGCGGTCGATCGTAGCTTCTCGAGGGTCTCAAGGTCGACCTTGAACATATCTGGATGCTGGTCATATTTGGAGGATATGTATTGCTTGATGGCTTCGGTGAGGTTGACGGAATGCGACTTCCGGAACGGAAGAAAGAGGATGTTGCTGTCCATTTCTAAGCCCAAAGTTATGGTGCAGAATCCGCGTTTTACTCACGAGGCCATGGTACGAAATGCTGTTTTGGTGTTGGGTTGGAAAGCTGGCAAGTGAAAAGACGTCACCGGCGGCCAAATTGCAGCCGAGCCTCAAGCTGCCCCGCGGCAGTGGTCAGGGTCCAAGCGTGGGGCACACGCAGCAGTCGATCCAGGAACACGGCCGTGACACGTGAGTGACAGCGACAGCAGCAGTGCAAGGCTGTCATTTTGCCATAGTATTTTGCATATGCATGTTGCATGTCGATCGTGTCCTACATCTCGCATCACAGACATATCCATGCTGAGCAAGATTGTGCGTTTGGATGATGGCACGCATCAGACACGTTACGCTCACGCTGCTACATTGCCTTGTAGAGATCATAAAGAGCGATATGGTAAGAACGACACAGTGTCTTCATGGCATGATCGTCGTCGATGTTGATTGCCTTGACCCAAGACATTGCAATGAGCAAGTTTAGCGCCACAGTGCAGTCAGTGCTGAAACAATCGACGGCGCTGAAGCGTATCTGGTCTCATCGGAAGCCGAATTGTGCATGCTCTGAACGGAAATGTCAGCACAGTCGCCGCAATCTATAGTAATCTACGCTGAGTAGCGGATTGCAACACAGTCGCGAAACTTGCGCAATCCGTCTTTGTCTAAGCTGTTTGCTAGTCCGCGTATATAATCCACGTCGCCGCACCCTCTCTAGAGCTCCACTTTACGAACATCCCACCATCACCGCCTGTTCCTCTTACAGTCCTCAAGCTTGTACTCACACCTCGCACCTCCATACTCACATATACTACACAAACCCAAGAGCCATGGCCGAACACAACTACAAGTTCAACATCGCTATGAGCTGCGGTGGCTGCTCCGGTGCTGTTGAGCGCGTGCTCAAGAAGCTGGATGGTGAGTGCTCTGCGCCGCGTTTGACTGCTGAAGGTGGCAACTAACGCCAACGCAGGCGTCAAGTCGTACAACGTCTCCCTCGAGAACCAGACCGCCGACATCGTCGCCGAAGACTCGCTCTCATATGAAACTGTCCTCGAGAAGATCAAGAAGACCGGCAAGGCCGTCAAGTCTGGTGAAGCCGATGGCTCTCCCAGGGACGTTTGAAGGTTATGAATGAACTTGAGCGATCTCTTTACGGCATATTGTTATTTTGGCAGCGAGTAATGGATACCACCTTTCGTAGCAGCTGAGCCGCTTGCTCCGCTACACTCTCGCATCCGCATGGTGCGATCTACTAGAAACGGTGTTGGGCACCACAAATCAAAGGATACCCCCTCTCACTGCGCACGAACATGCCGCATACCGTGAAGATATGAAAGGTAATCAAGCAAACAAGCAGATTTAAGTGCGAACTTTCAGCCACATTGCAGGGTCTTGCAAAATGTCAGAGACGGCTGCAGCTTCCGTGAATTGTCCACGTGCTGCACTTGGCTTTCGTGGTCGCGGACCTTCGGCCTTCAGCCTCGACAGCGCCTGCCCCATCTGTCTTCCGGCGCATTCTCGCCTGGAGCCCTTAATCAAGGAAAACCACTGTCATTTGACTCACCATGCACGATTCCCGTTGCTATCTTCGTTACAACAATCTCCCGCTGATGTAATTCCTGAGGCAGATGACCGTCCAGCTTCTCGTACCTGGGGCGTCGAGGCCGTCCCCACCCTTTCAGCTACCTCCACACTTCCGGCTTGTCCCTCAGGAACCGCGAAAACCACCATCACAGCCACCGTCTAATCAAATGGGGGTCATTTGAAGCAGCAAGTGCTTACCTGCAGTCGGAGTTCCCGTCACTTGTGCCGTGTCCCCGAGCGATCTTGATCCAACCAGACGAGCGCAAATCGTGCTGCCTGGGGCGTTTTGACCACATATCCTAGGAACGCCACATTAGGCAGTAAGGAAACGCCATTTCGACTTCACGACTTTGCCATATCATATATTTGGACATGCTACAATGTCTCGCTTACTGAACGGGAAACATGAAAGTCGCAGATCCTCACCTAGATGACAAATTCAGGGTTGGTTGGAGGATTCGCTTCGGAAACTGAACCTCGCGAAAAGACGGGAGCACATCAGAACAAGCCTCCACCACGCTGAGCATTGGCCACTTTGTTCATGCGGATCCTCCTATAGCGTGGGAGCTTCAGGTAAGCGCGTACTCCACGCTAGTAGTGACGCTGTCAACCCTGATGGACTTTGGTCAATTGGGCGGACTGCATAGGTCGTATCGATGATTGCTCCTTCAATTCACCACCACATATAAAGCTCAAGCCCAAGCTAGTAAGTATGGGCCTTCTTATCATACCCTTTTGAACAGGGAACAATTTAACTTTCACCCTTCCTGTACACTTTATCAACATATCCTACACCCTCATGCCGTCTCCACCACGAGGTTACACAACGTTTCTGAGTGACGCAGACCTCTTCTACTTCTGCACCACATCGTCAACTTCTGCGGAGGATCTCGGCATCAGCTACGCACCTCCATCACAATCATCCCTTCGCGTTGGAGTCATTATCCTTGGTCAAGATCAAATCCAGCTCACGGACCTTGCCGCCGTCGACCTCTTGTCGACATTGAGCAGGAGTAGGATCGGCAAGTTGAATGCCTCTACGAGTACGCTCGACGAAGCTGTCGATGAAGTGGACATTCGATATGTCAGTGTGACCGGAGAGGGGTCGTTTCCAGTCACCTCTGGCGCTCGAATGCCAGTGACGGTGAGCTAGTTTCGGATTGCTCTACAGCAAACACGATCATCACCATACCTACAAACCGACTCCTTTGGTCAAGAAGAACCACTTCCTGGTCTTGCCGGATTCGCCTGTACCTGACCACCTTGGTCATCTAAGAGTCTCTGGCAGGGAGATAAAGGTTAACACATACCCTACCTTCCTACCATAATTCGCAGCTATCGGTTCGAGAGGTGCAAGCACTTACTTTTCCCAGAACTCTTTCGCAAACGCACCGCAGTTTGATGTTCTTGTCATCCCCGGATCATTTTCAACAGGAGAGCTGTCAAAGGAAGCGACATCCTTCCTCACTGCACAGTGCCTAAGTCCCGACCTCCATGCTATTTTCAGCATATCATCCGGTATCTTGTCTCTTACTCAGACGAATCTACTCTGGAAGCAACGAGCATCCGCACCACGCAGTTTGATACCAGGCCTTCAGCAACGCTACCCAGAGACGTTATGGCAAACCAAAGCCTGGAATCGTTACGAAAAGATCTGGACTAGTTCGACTGCTATCTCCGCCCTTGACATGGTAGCTTCCTGGATACGCGAGTTCTTCTGGGACCGACATGAAGCAGTCGAGTGTGCCTTGGCCGGTGCTGGAATCGGGTCGCTAGACGATTTCGATTGTTGACAAACTTACGATCGTGCGATGGTGTAACAGGCGTTCTCGGCTTATTCAATATATCGTATCCGTATCTGGAGCAGACGGAAGGCATGTCTAAAGATCATGACTGTTGTACAATATTTGTTGTACTATGTCCGACAACATGATTGCTCGAAGTGTAAATGTATTACCGTTGAGCCATAGAGTAGAGTGGATCAACAGATGACTCCTCCGCTTAAATTTCATCTTTGTTCGAAACCACATGCCCATTAATTTTCGATTTTGGATACCGCTCTCAAAGTCTTGGCTGGCACTCGCTAGGAAATGGGTTGGGCTAGAGTTCATCACCAGGAATAGACGTTTCTGTGACAGTGTGACCGGCTCTACTTCTAACCTGCAGTATTGGTTCAAATCGCTTTTTTCTTATTTTTCACTAGCAGTGTACTCTTCAAAGCAAACATGATCTTCCTCATTCATATGGGATATAGTGACACGTCTCGTCCATATACGGTCAACGAACTTTTGTGGAAGATCATCATAAGATCAACTTCATCTAGATGATCTAGTAAGTAATCGAGAAACATTCAGTCGAAGCCGCCAAAAGCAGGTAATTAGCAGTCATGCTCTCGATAGCGTGCTCAAATAGCACTGCAGTGAACGCCCGTAGTCAAGATTCAGGATTTTTTTCTTAAACAATTCAATGAGCCTGAAAATACGAATGCTGGCCTCACGACAGATTCAGCTGGCAATTAGTTTATTAGCGAGGACATGCTCATTTGGCGCTTAGGGGTCTTGAGAACGCATTTTGGGGGTAGATATGTGTATTCATGTGGAGTCTGTGTGCTCTCGTACACCAGTAGAAGCGACCGCACGTAGATCCAGTGCCGGAAGGTATTGACCAGGTTTGCGTCTCGTCACGTGTGCTTCTGCAATATCTAGGTGGTGTATGCTTACAGTCAATAGGTTCGATGTCCTTGAGCGCACCTTCTCTTCCGTTACTTTCACCTAGAGGCCTGGATCGCTTTATCAAGGTGTAGCAGATTAAAAGTGGCAGTGGTGTTGCCAACTGTGAAGTGAAGGAGCGACTTGTTTGTCTAAAGTTGGCTTGAAGATCTCGCAGCGACAATCACAGTTCCCTTATCTTCAGCACCCTCGCCTCAACACCCTCAACTCAACATCTTAATTCCACCATCTTCACGGCTTCTTCACTCTGTTGCTCAACCCGACCCGTACGGAGACATGGCGGGATCTAAACAAGAAGCTTCAAAGCCGAAGAAGTTGGCGCTTGTGCAAGTCTCCTAGTATCATGGCTCACGGTCCGACTAGCCTTGCTCACTGTCTCACAGACATGCTATCGGTGGCGATATCGTGACTGTCTTGATTAGAGCAGAGCAGAAGAAGTACTGCATCCATAAGGCAGTGTTGGTCCATCATTCAGAGTACTTCTGCAATGCTTTGAAGGGCTCGTGGAAAGAGGCTGAAGATGGCATCGTAACATTGGCTGATGTCAATGCAACCGCCTGTGAGTGTTCCGTCCAGGTTTATTTTCAAGACAATTTTGCTAGTTCACTAGCACCAGTGTAACGCTTGATTGTACTACTGACAACCTTCTTAGTCGACGTTTTTGTGCAGTGGCTGTATACGCAAAGAATTTCCCATGAAGACGGCATCACAAGAGAGAAGTACGATGATCCCAAAGATAGCCCCAAGCCTAAGGGACAGGTTCTAGGTACCTTCTACCGATACCTGGAAGCCTTCGTCTTCGGCAATCGCTGTTTGGCTCACAGATTTCGACATGCAGTGCACCGGAAGTTGAGTGATCTGCTTAGGGACTACAAAATCTTCGACTACGGCAGTGTTGCATTCATTCACTACGCCTTCGCCAATACTCCCCAAAACCGCCCACTGCTGCAGCAACTAGCGGACGGGTATCGCTACGCCTTAGATTACTGGGAACTTGATCGCAAGTGTTCTGAAATGACCGAAAAAGGTTTAAAGTCACCTACGCTTCCTTCAGTGCCTCTACCCAGATGTCTCTGCCAGTCGACTTACTTGTACGCGTCAGCAAGGGCACTCAAAGATATGATTTGGACTTCGGTGATCCGCGCGACGATGATGACTGGAATGAGAAGCACTGTTATTTCGAACATGCAAACGAGGAACAGAAGGTAACATGCAAGAAGCTGCATGTGGAGTACGATGAGGAGATGGGGCATGGATTCTCTGATTGGAGGGATGATGATAGCGAGGACAGCAAAGAGGAGGGATGAGCGAAACAGCTGAGACTCAAGTACGAAGATGAAGATCAAGGTGAAGATCAAGACGAAGATGAAGATCAGAGGCATGAAGGACAGTTTGTTCGCGGGTAGAGATGGAAGCAACAACCCGGCAGACTCTCTCCACCTAGGAAGAGTGAAGCTGGTTACAGCTATTCATCCCATGTAGCCCATGTCCACTCTTTCAGGACGAGAAAAGTGGGTTTTCTAATGTTCCTTTTGATCCCTGTCAAATCCGTGGTTGTGTTGATGACGTACATGATACCGGTTCAATATGGTTGGTTCGTATCACATCTTTCTTCTCCCTTGCGTTTCGAGAGTACTAACGAGCTGTCAGCAAGGTGGAATAAGCTCCGTAGATTGTGCGTGTCGAGTGAGGTGAGGCGAGGTCTATTTGGAGCCTAGGGCCAAGGAGGATGGGGGTGAGGGTGAGACCGCGCTCTGTTGAGGCAGGCGCGGACCCTGAAATCTGGGCAAGTGGTCAACAGGCGGTAAGCCAGCACGATGGAGGAAAGATGGCCAGGGAGTCCAATTCCAACAGGCAAACTGCGGCATCAAATTCGAAAGATGTTGTGTTATACACTCTAATGCACAACCCTGGTACTCGCTGATCTGCTCCAACCATCCGCTCTTCCACACAGTACCATATGTACACATCTAGTGGCCGGCGTTGGCGTTGCTCTGCCTCTTGGTGATGACCATGGCCTCGAGGTCCTCGCGCTCGGCCATCTCGGTCTCAATCTCCTGGATGTACTTGGTGAGGTATGGGGCATCCTGTATGTCGTTAGCGCTCCAGCTCTCGTTTCTAGTCTGTCGTGTTCAACGTACCTCCTCAGGCTTGGTCCACTCCTCCTTGGGCAGGAGCTGGTGGCTCATGGACAACTGCGATATCTTAGCCTCTGGTCCTCATCTCCAAATGTCTCTCCAAAGGTCGAGTGTATGTACCTGGAAAGCGCGGCGCAGACGGAAAACACGGTCGTAGGCATCCTGGGGCCCGAGGCGCTTGAGGGCGGTGTGGACAACGTCATTCTCCTCGGGGAGCAGGTCATCGGCCCTGTGAGGCAATCCGTCAGCTCAGGACCTTTGCATCTCTCAAGTGCTCCATTTGCGCGTTCGTTGCATCCAATGCATCCCAGATGCCCTCCCAATATCTATTTCCAGCCCGTCTCCAGGATTGCACGGGGTGCAGCGTACCTCAGGCCGAGCTGCCTGTAGCCGGCGGCGTTGATGTACCAGTTGGAGAGGGGCTTCATCCAGCGCTGGAGCCACGGGCGCTTCATAATGGCGGGGGCGAGAGACGGCGCAGACATGTTTGCGGTGTTCGACGGTCGTGTGCGGGTGGTCGAGGTGCGGCGTGCCGGCAATGGAGTCGTGAAGTTTCCTGAGGGTTGGTGTTGTAATGCATTTTCCTTGAGATGGAATTGGCTGCGACGGGGAGTCCGAGCTCGCCAAGCACGGCTGGCAGCTCCCCACTGCCCGGGTTTCTGCGATGCGAGCGTGCTCACACGCTTTGTGACGTCTCAGCGAACACCTGCACCGGCACCAGCAGCCTGCACGCCCCTTCACTGCGTCGAGCCCGCCCGCGCCCGCCCGCCGCCCGCCGCCCGCCGCCCGCCATCCCTCTGCGCTCCCGCCCGCCCACTCGCACCCTTCGCAGCGCCGCCCGTCAATGGAGCTGCCCATCCGCTAGCTACTGTGTTACTCGAGTGCTGCGGGGTTTCCGCGCACTGAGGCACGCCAGAGGGGACGACGGCCAGTACGGACCCCTTCCATAGCAACCGCAGCGACATGGTGGCTCTAACAAACCGGTGACTGCAGCTTCCCCAATGTCTGAACACAACCCCGAGCCGCCGTCCCCGACTATTGTCCCCGACCGGTATGCGCCGACCCCTGCGGCTCCTTCCTCCCGCGATATGGCCTCAACCACGGAGCGCAGCAATTGGAGCAGGCCGTTTGCTGCCCTCGCCGTCAAGGTGTCCAGGCTGCCAGACGGGCCGGTCAATGCGCTGTGTGGGGCCTCCGCCGGTGTCGCTTCCGGCATCGTGACCTGCCCGCTGGATGTCATCAAAACTCGCCTGCAGGCACAAGGCTCCTTCCGCCCCCGCCAGTACTCCGGCCCTGCGCGCGTCGTGTACAAAGGTCTTACGGGCACTGCGCGTACTATCTGGATAGAAGATGGCATTCGCGGATTGTACAGAGGTCTCGGTCCGATGCTGCTGGGCTATATTCCCACATGGGCCGTCTACATGAGCACATATGAGTCCACCAAGGACCTCCTGAACGAGCGTATGGGTAGGTCATGCCTTGCCAACTTTCTTTGCCTTGCTGACATCTTCGGTCCACAGAGAACAAGTGGCTTGCACGGACACTCGCCTCGATAACAGCCGGTGCATCCTCGACCTTTGTCACAAACCCCATTTGGGTCGTCAAAACCAGGCTCATGTCGCAAGTCAGCGCTCGTGCCTCGCCTGAACACCGCCCGCCGTGGCATTACAAGAATACGTTCGATGCATTCCGCAAAATGTATGCCACAGAAGGCATTCGATCCTTCTACTCTGGACTCTCGCCTGCCCTCCTCGGCCTCACCCACGTTGCTATCCAATTCCCGTTGTATGAGTACCTAAAGATGAAATTCACTGGCTTGGAGATGGGCCAGGCGGGAGAAAAGAGTGAACATGTGCACTGGTTTGGTATCATGGCCGCCACGGTGCTCAGTAAAGTGTGTGCTACAACAGCCACATACCCCCACGAAGTTCTGCGCACTCGACTACAGACACAGCAACGGTCTTTACCGTCTGCATCACACGACCACGTATCATTTCAGGGAGGGCAACATGGAATAGGGCACCAGACCCGCCCTCCAGGCACGGCATCCTCAGACGGCATGATCAACCTGCCCAGATACCGTGGCGTCATCCGAACCTGTAGCGTCATACTTCAGGAGGAAGGCTGGAGAGCCTTCTACAACGGTATGGGCACCAACATGGTCCGCGCTGTTCCAGCCGCCGTAACGACTATGATGACCTTTGAGTCACTGAAACTCGTCCACCAAAAGCTGAAGATGGAGGGTAACAGGATACGAGAAGAAGACGGCGCGTACCGCGAAGCATGACCATGACATTTAGTGTGCTCCCAAGAATAAGAAACCATCAAGGGCGTTAAGCAAAGTAGTGGCACGATATCCCAGTGAGCATTCTGGTTTCTGTTCTTACATGTGTGTACGTACATCTCAGCATTATCTCATGCGCAACATGCCGCAGCATTGGAGCTTTGGGCGTTGGCAGGGTACTAACGGTATATGGGTCGAGACTATCACACATCACCTCTGTATCGTCAATACAATTTTCGAAACTTCTCACCGCTCAGGACCACACTTCACATGTGGCCTGTCAGCAAACAGGGGCAGTGTCTTGAGCCAATGGAGGTCCTAGTTTGTACTACAGGCCTCAACTCACGTACCGATATCGCGCCCATTCACTACGACAATAACAAACGTACATAGTCCGAGGCTCGGCGTGCATACAGCCTGGAGCTAGGCAGATATACTATGATATTTACTCTACTCGCTCACCCACTACTGCCGTCGCCTTTTCCCAAACGTAGACATGTCCTAGGAAGAGAACAATGGGCCCCTGGTATCCTTCTCCTGGCCTCTCTGTGGTGGTTTGATGTCAGAACATTGTCAAAGCCCACTTGCAAAGCTTCTAGAGGACGAAAAAAGCCAACGCGAGAGGGTATCTTCTCGCAGATCATACGAAGCCATGCAAAGCAGCATACCAGCCGCAAAACCAACGTTTCACATACCATTCAGGAGCGAATTCGAAGGTCATGAAATTCCAAGTCTGATCTCGAAGTTCAGTGCTATGAACGACGCCAGCCACGTGAGAGCGATTGTGTCGCTGCGCAGGTATCCTGCGCGAAATGTGGAAACGAGGTACACTAAAGACGTTGCGTCTTCATCGAAAGCACGACTCAGGGGCGGCGGTGGTCAGCGTCAGGCTAGCAGGCTTGGATGGCTCAAAAGAGCTTGGAACGAGGATCAGACGCTTGACGAGGGCGAGGGCAAAATGACTTATCCGGAAGTCATGTATAAGGGCAGACAGATCGGGCCACCTCAGCCTGTATCAGCCCTGAACGTACTACCACCAGCTTCGGGATCTGTGAAACATCCTCAGGATAACCTGTCTCTCAATCATACTGTGAAGCTACCACCTAGTAGCTATGATCTCAACGGCAACCATCTGCCAACGCCATCCCAGCATAATATGAATTTTGCAAAGTCACCATCATTACCGCCGCCACCAGCCTTGCTCGCCACGCCATCTCGACCAGCTACTACGAACCCGTTCGCAGGCATATACGGTAACCCAAATGTAGCCAGAGTTGGGCTACCTTCTCCACACATTGACTATGGGATAGCAGGCAGCCTCGTCGATAGACCGAGTGCCCTTGACGGTTCGCAAACGGGGTACGGTCAAGTACCGGCGCTATTCAGGAGAAACCCGTTGAATGACACTAGTAAGGCACTCAAGTACACCAGCGGGTCTCAAGACAACGATGTGAAGCCATTTACGCGGAAGATGCGAGTGGACAGGATGTGGTATGCACTTTTTATTCCGCCACCTGGGGAAAGAGCGCCAGAGCCACCACCGAAAGACGACAGTACAGAAGAGGCAGAACAGGCAGAAGACGAGTCGTTTGATACTGAGGCGTTTCTACGCTCACTAAGGCCTGAAAGGCTCAGCCTTTATCATGTCGGTCCACCAGGACACCCAATGAATGACGCTGCGGACATTGATCATGAATCTGCCCACCTCACGGAGTGGCCGACGCAAGCTATCGCCTCACATACCAGAAGGTCGGCACATGACAACAACAGTACCAAAGCAACAGAAGAGCACAGCATTCATACTTGTGAATGGGACCTCCAATCCTGCAACAATGACGACCTAGGTGTTGATAAGCGACTTGAGTGGCAGGAGCAGCTCACCAAATGCAACAGGCGACATCAACTTCCACGGGAACAACGAAGGCAGGAGAACGATAGCGATAATAACCAGACAATCAGTGGGCTGTCAGAAGAATATGCTCTGACATCTGAGAGCATCTTTTACGCTGGTATGATTGATATCGTGCAGGACTACCATGAGCAGCTACAAAGTATGGTCAAAAGAGCGTATGAGGCAGGTGAGATGAGCGAAGACCAATGGGTGCGCGAAAAATGGAGGCACAGAACTGCAATGGACAGGAAGTTGCGGGCCATGGAAGACATGAGTGGTTACAAGGTATAACTGAATTGCGCACAAAATTGATGCGGTCTGAAGATTTCGATGGGCTGATCACGCAGTAGATACTCACTGACGAGAACGACATCAAGAGATCCATCAAGCAGCCCACGGGCTATGCCATATACAGTTCACTGTACAAGATCTGGGATCCTGAGACATGGCAGCGCATCTTCGAACCTACTCCGGCTCTATTACACCCTAGATCGTTCAAAGATGTACTGCGGCAGTATCCAAAAATACCAGAGAACTCACTAATCTGGCTTGCTCGTAAAGCAGGACGAGCACTTCGCTTTATGCTCGCCGTGCCCGATGACCCAGAGCTGAAGACATACACAAGCAGACATTCACCCACTGGCATCGTGAAGTATCAGTCGCGAGTTGGCATTCTGGGTTCAAACATCCCTTCACGACCACAGCATATGGACAGGTGCACGATGTGTCGGCCTGCACCTATCATAGAACCCTCACTAAGCAGCAGTTTTGTTCCCGCCCACGACCACCCGCGACCCGGCACACAGACTGAATGGTCTCCCAAGATCTTAAATGATGCCATCAGAGTCACCAATAATACAAAGTCCACGGGCACTACACTCGATTCGCCTCTCGAAGGTCGGTATGTTCGAGCTCCACGCAGTCGTGGCTATGATCAGGGTGCTTTTGTGACGGTTCTCAATCGTTCAATTGTCAGCTCCACGAGTGAGAAGACGATGGCTGG
Organism: Sclerotiophoma versabilis; assembly: GCA_012274445.1. Classification (NCBI taxonomy): domain Eukaryota; kingdom Fungi; phylum Ascomycota; class Dothideomycetes; order Pleosporales; family Didymellaceae; genus Sclerotiophoma; species Sclerotiophoma versabilis. The sequence goes on from JAAROD010000093.1 coordinate 1,982,827, forward strand.
GTATGGTGCCGGTAGGATGGCTAAGGAGTGTAAGGCGACAGATGAGGAAAGTAACATCACTTTATGGCCTGAAGCGGACTGTTGAAGAGGTTCTCAAGGTTATACTACTTTCATGTGTCGAGTTAGTTCAAGTTCTATGTAAGCTGCAAGTCGGCCAAGCATGTAGTTCAGTCTGATATTCCTGGGTAATATTAAGATGTGAAGATCTATAATTGCATTATTTTACGAGGCCATCCATTGATATGTCAGCAACACCAGCGCTGTCACGTGTCTTGGCGTGAACATCGTGTTCGTGGTTGTAACTTCCGCGTCAAGCTCCAGAATCGTAAATCGAACCCACCCACGCACATGCTTAGAAGTAGAGTGAGACTGATACAAGCGTCTAAGATTATAGTAGGTGTCTTGATAACTAGTCTGAAGCCTTCCCGTGTCCCAGCTCACATGTGACGTCAGACCATCCCATTTCGCGACCAAACACCATACAGAAGCATCAACATGTCGCTACGCCGCTCAGCCCGCAATGCAGACAAACAAAGAACTGCTATTCCTGAAGTTACAGAAGCATTGTATCAAAAAGCCAATGAAAATGGCAACCAGGAGGCCAACCCACCCGCTCGCGCAGAGCACTATCTCACACCTTCTCCAAGAACGCAAGCGAAGCTAGATACTCGTCGCGCCACCACAACTGCGGAAGATCGAAAACCCTCCAAGAAGGCTTCCGCACAAAAGAAAGCTGCTGCGCCACGGAAGCGCAAAGCCTCCAGCGCCCCCGAAACAACACCACTGGAGTCTGCAGCAATCCTCACCAACGCCACCAACCTCCCTGGTAGTCAAGCCTCAACCAGCGCTCCTCCGCTCAAGCAGATTCCCTCTGAAGTTCTCCAAAGTATCGACGTCACAAAACCAGTTGAAACCTTTACTATCCCACCCGGCTCCGGCGAAGCTCCAGGCGGAGGACCTACCCACAGTCATTTTCCAAACCCAGATCCGCCAAAAGTTGCAGACGAGCCGTCGACGCCAGCTCCAGCTAAGAGGCAGAGACGCAAAAAAGCAGACACGGCGAGTCCTTTGAAACCAGTGCCGTTTATGCCGACGCCGTCTGGAGTGGGCCTTGTTGCTGGGAGTGAGAATGTGCGGAAACCAAAGGATGGCGACCATGTGCTGGATGATTTGGCGAGTCTGAACCGTCCCGCTGATCCGCATGCGACAAACGCGCCGGTCTTGACGCCGAATGGCAACGCAGTTATTGTGAATGAGAGTCCAAGTAAGAAGAGGAAGGCGAATGATTTGCCCCCAGATGTTGGGTCGCCGCTCAAGGCGGGGAGCTCGACGGTGGATACGTTGTTGAAGGATGCAGAAGCCTATCTGATCAAGGTCGATGCGGAGATGACTGGCAACGGGAGGCTAGAGAAGATAATAAGGAGCCATCACTGCAAGATGTTCAACCCCGAGGGGCTGAGGGAGGTGGTAGACCCGTTCACGGCGCTGGCGAGTGGGATTATCGGACAGCAGGTAAGCACAAACATGACCACCAAAGACTCGCATCAGCGTCAGCACCAGCGCACCAAAGGTGATAAGATACTGCGGTGGAAAGGTGGGAAGCTATATCGATCTGCGTTGATAACTATCTACGACCGCAGCCTCACCAAGAGGAGACAAAGAACTGACGCCTCCAGGTCTCTGGTGCAGCTGCAGCCTCGATCCGCAAGAAATTCACCGCCCTCTTCGAAGACACGCATCCCGCCTTCCCTTCACCCGCCCAAGTCCTCACACTCGACATCCCCACACTGCGCACGGCAGGCCTCTCGCAGCGCAAAGCCGAGTATATTACGGGACTCGCCGAGAAATTCGCATCGGACGAGTTCACTGCAGAGGGCCTTGTAAGCGCGAGTGATGAAGAGCTGATCGACAAGCTAGTCGCAGTGAGGGGGCTGGGACGGTGGAGTGTGGAGATGTTCGCTTGTTTCGGGTTGAAGAGGATGGATGTCTTCAGTACGGGGGATCTAGGCGTGCAGTGAGTCCTTCCCCTCCCAGCTTCCCATCTTCCCGTCCCGTTTGCTCTCGTTTGTGTTATTGTTGTTCGGTGTATCTGGCATAGTGCTGCTGTTGTGCTGTGCGATTCGATGAGTGCGGTTGCTACACCACGCAAAGACCGGTGCATGCATGCCAAGGGTCGTACCACGTTCAACGTTGAGAGTGCGCGCCAAGTGAGGGAGTATCCTGGCACTCGACTTTCCACGACATTTCTTGCAGCAGCGGGCAATAGCAATGACAAGGAAGACTATGCTAACATGTCACAGACGGGGTATGGCTGCATACATGGGGCGGGACGTTTCCAAACTAAAGACCAAGGGCGGGAAATGGAAGTACGTATCACCTACCTCCACTCTATTCACATCCTGCTGTTGTCAGTGCCTTGTTCATGAGCACTTGTCTGCTTAATTTATCATGCATGAAGGGTACATGAGCCGACAGTCGCCGCCGGTGGCTCAAGAGTTACTTTGCTGGGAGTTGCCAGTCTTATGTGCTTGAAGAGTTACTTCTTTCAGCCACGCGGTGTTCCCCGCGGCCCATGGCGCTTGAAAAGTGACGCTGACATTGAGCTCGCAGATACATGTCTGAGCAAGAGATGCTGTCCATAGCAAGCAAATTCTCGCCATACAGGTGCGTTGATCTCCGTTGTGCATAGCGCTTGCAACGCGGCATATGCTCTGAATATGTTACACAGCTAAGGCTTTACAGGTCCTTGTTCATGTGGTATATGTGGCGAATCGCAGATGTGGAGACTGAAGTGCTGGAGTAGCTGGAAGCTTCCGTCGTCTGGAGCGGTCTGATCTTGAGCAGTCTTAGGAGGGTTGATTCTGGATGTCAGTGTGACATTCGCTCTTGATATTGAGCATCAGCGTGTCACTACTGATCGTCAACGGCTCATGCAGGTAGAGGTACAGAGGGTTGCAATACATCTGACATCTGTCATATGCCATATGTCGTCTGCAAGTCGTGAACGAGCGGAAAAGGACCGATAGCTTTCCGCTGCGAAGCATTCCTCGCTTATGCTTCCCATGCGGTTGCTGCTGCGCCAATTGGCGATTTTTCGTCTCCTCGACTGGTTGTGCTACCTGAAGTCGCAAAGATAACAGCAACGAGCGAGCGCAGTCTTTCTGTCACGGGAAAAGTATCCAAGGTTCGCCCTGATGAAAGACTTGCATTATCCCTAGTGAGATGAAGTGATGCGTTACCAGATGAGGAATGCCGTAACCATTGGCTCGTAGAGGGCACCGCCTCCAGTTGCGACATACGCTGTGTAGCAGAATCCTGCGGTTCGTGCCGCAAGGTACTGTCAATCCGATCTTGATTGCGCAAATATCCGTCTCGCACATAGAGAAAAAGGCGGGTTGTAACATGGAGACCCTGGCTGGCAACGGGGGCCTGGGTTATCACATCGATTGGAGTGGAGGTTTTGTGCTCCGCAGAAGTGGGGTGAAGCTGGATTGGGTACAGCGGGCGTTACCCAGCAATCAAGTGGGAGAGCAGGTTGCTAACAAGATCGATAGATGCTGAAGGCGGATGTTGTACAGACAGTGGGCCTGCGCGGCTCCGGGTGTCGGAAGAAGACCTGCCGCATGAAGCTAGGAGTAAGTCTGGACGAAGTCGTTTGATAGGAGGAAACTCCATCGCTGCAGCTGTCAGCATGCATGGTACGACATTGCCCAACAATGTAGGGACATCCTCACTGAAACAATGCCTGACCATGCCTGACCATGGATGTAGATACTAGAACTCAGGAGTCGTTGCACCGAGCATTGATCAGTCGGTCCACTCTTGAGCATAATCCAGATTCGTTGTGTTGACGTTCATGTTGTAGTATGCAGCTTTCAGTGTGTACCCCAGTCAACTCATGCAAGACATGGCCACGAACTATGCGCCTTGCACATCCAATACGAGCCTTGTGCTACTCACACCTGGTAGACGAAAAAGACAACTTGTGACGTACGAGATGCATAGCACCGATGAAGTCGAGATGTTAGTTGTGATGACAAGCGTGTATGAGATCGCATTCAGATCGGCAGATGTTGATCGATGTTGGAGTTGCAGAAGTGATCAGCTGATGGCGGTGCACCTTGCTTTACCTCCTTGTCTTTAAATCCACATGTCGTCCATGAGATACCTCTTTAGTAATAGCGATGGCATACCAGGTCGCGAGTACGATGTTTACTGTGGAATGAGCGGAGTTTGCCAAGAAGACTCGAGTCGTACGAGGTACCAGAGGCAAGAAGACGTGCGTGCATACGAGGTTTTTCGTCCTTGTGATGGCGTAGGTGGATGTGTACTCTTGCACAATGCTCTTTGAAAGCTTGTCCTAGAATGTATAGCGACTGTCTTTCACAGTCGACCGATACGGACGCTGCTGGGAGGGGTACTAACTGTTAGGTCAAGAAAATTGTTGGATCTGATCACCATGGCCCGGGATGTGTGCTCAGTAAAACGTGCATTTGTTGACATTGCGCCCCTGATGGTTGCGCTTTGTCGCGTGGGTTTGAGGTAGAAGGTCTCGGCGGATCTGGCAAATATATGGTTGTTCCTGGCGATCATTGTGGAGGTGGATTGTTATGAGCCATCTGCACAACATGCCGGTAGGAGCCATCATACCTCCCCAGGGCGATGATCTAGTTTTCAGCAACAAAGTTGCCAATCCTCACACATGGCTAACAAGGCGGGCAGTCGTTGTGTATCGCCGTGACATCAACAAATGCCCAGCTGACAACAAACGTTAGAGCGAGCGGCAAGCGAGGTTTGCAGAAGCTTGGAAGGAAATGAGATGACCTAAAAGCGGAGTCTTGGACGATCAGGGGGAACGGGTAGAAGTAACGGCCGAACGCCAAGTGGGTATTCATATTACGATGATGATATCGCCGCAGAGGAAGGTGGGTTTCTCGAGATTGCGGCGGGCGCACTTGCCCAAACAGAGGCTGTCAAAGTTAATTCGGGCTGGCGGGCAGGGATGTGTCTGGTCGGGAGACGCGCAATTCACTGTTCAACATTCTGCAAACTAGGAGTTGCAGGCAACGAGCAGCGACAAAATGGCCATGTGTGGCTGGACAGGCGTGCGGGGACGCAGCTGCAAGCTGTGAGAGGATGACGGTCAGTGGTTTGGAGAGAGCGGGACTGTGTTTGAGATGTGTGGTGTCCGGCACTGTGCAAGGGGATCCGTACGAAGGTTTGAAATGTGCACGCACGGTCAGGCCACGACACCATGTCCGCTCCATGGAGGGCCAAGAATGGACAAGCACGTCAAGCAGACAGCAGAGGCTCTAATTAGGGCAGACGGTGATGCTGAAGGGGCGGCTTCGGAAGTCTAGTGCAGTGCTGTGGCGTGCGCTGGCCAAGTGAAGAGCACCACGGATGAACGGCGAGACGGTGCACGCCAGCAGCAGCACGTGGAGACAGCTCGCGAGCGGCCGGCGGGCTCTGGATGGTGAGGCGGTGCACGGGTTCCAAGGAATCGAGATTTGCAAGCCGCGGACAAGTGCGGGCCTGCGAAGGCTATCCATGGGAGGAAACGCCGATGCCTTCACTGCCTGTCAAGACAGGACGACGCTGGGTGGCAGCCTCTCGACGCGTGGGTGGCGCCGACAGCGCGTTGCAGCAGCGCCCTTCTGCGCTGCTGCTCGTGCGGCTGTGTGCAGCACGAAGCAGGTTGGCAGGCCATCGAGTCCGACGGGGCAGCCAGCTGCCCACGCGTGGCCCAACAGTGCGCCGGCCTGCGCTGCTTCAGGCTTGTTGATGGTCCACGCAAAAAGAATGCCACGCACGAGCACGAGCCAATAGTGATCGATATGGTCGGCCGCACTAAGACGACTAGGGCCTTCCTCCTTTCTTCAGCCAGGCCGAGTGCTGCCCTCTCCTTCTTCTACGACCTCCACCCTCGTTCTTGCTCGTCAGACCATTACGCTTTCCCCGTCGGCGCTGGGGCTACTCTTTTAATAACGTGCTCTTTCGTTTGCAACTAATTCTGTCACTCGCTCCACCCATCTTTCCACCCATTCACCGCGCACCCACGTCGCCCACCAGAGCGCAGTCTTAATATCCACGGTTTGTGCAACCCCGACGCCTCCTGCGCCGCCAGACGACGCAACTCCACCAGCCTCTGCTCCTCCCCACGCCCAGCGACTGACATTGCACCGCCAGTAACCGACACCGTCTCGCACATCAGCCACCATGTCCTCGTTCCTCAAGATCGCCCTGCCGGCTCTGGCCCTCACAGGCTCCGCCTACGGTATGTCTGCCCGGCCATTGAGCCATCTCTCCTGCGCAAAGCCGTTGCTAATGCATCCCTGCAGCCCAGTCCAGCTGCAGTGTCTCCGCGACCACCACTCTCCAGAACGCCGGCGATGCCACCGCTCTTGCCGCGTGCAAGACCTTCTCTGGATCCATTGCCATTGCTACCGGTACCACCGACGACATTGCGTTGAACGGCATCAAGAAGATCACCGGCGACCTGACCGCCACCGACAACGCGAACATGAAGCGTTTCAGCGCCGACAGCCTCGAGGAGCTTGACGGCTCAATGACCCTGAGTGGCTTGACCCGCCTGTACGGCGTCGACTTCCCCAAGCTCAAGAAGGTAGAGTCGATCAAGTGGAACGCTCTCCCCAACCTCCAGACCATTGGTTTCACCGCTGAGGTCACTGAAGCCGACAACATCAACATCCAGAACACTGCTCTTCGCTCCCTCAAGGGCATCAACATCGAGAAGGCCGACACCATCTTCATCGCCAACAACGGCTACATCAACGAAATCAGCATGCAGCTTGGTAATGTCTCTAACTCGCTGACTTTCGCCAACAACAACGAGGCCCTCGCTGTTACCCTGCCCAACCTCATCTGGGCCACCAACCTGACTTTCCGTTTCGTCGGTTCTCTTGAGATGCCTTCTCTCGAGACGCTCAACGGATCTCTCGGCCTGTACAACAACGGCTTCGAGACCTTCTCCGCCCCCAACCTGACTGCCATCGGCGAGGCTCTTGCCATTGTCGCCAACGAGAAGGTTTCCAACATCAGCTTCCCTCAGCTCACTAAGATTACCGACAACCTCCAAATTGCCAACAACACCAACCTCTCTGCCATCGACGGCTTCCCCAAGCTGAAGAGCATTGGTGGTGCTTTTGATATCTCTGGAAACATGAGCGAGTAAGTCAAGTCGATCCTATTCAATGTCGTGCCTGTGCTAATTATATACTAGTGTCGAGACCCCTGCACTTGACAGTGTCAAGGGTACCTTCAACCTGCAGTCTACTGGCAACGTCACTGAGTCTTGCGCTTTCTACAAGCCTCTCAAGGACAAGAAGCTCATTGAGGGCAAGTACTTCTGCCAGGGCAAGCTCGTCAACCCCGGCCAGCAGGGAAGCAAGCCCACCAGCCAGTCTGGCAACGACGACACCAAGACTGGTGCTGCCACAAGCCTGAGCGCCGTCAACGGCGCTCTTGGTCTTGCTGCCATGGCCGCTGTCTTCCTTCTCTAAACTGTTTCGGACGCTGGCGTTTCCATTGCATCTGCATAGACTAATCATCCACGATCTTGCTTCCTTTGATAGCGTATGGCATCTTCTGACAAGCGCTCACGTTTGAGCTCGACATGACGAGGACTGGAGTGGTTTGGGCGAAGGGTTAATGGGCCCGCATGCATCAGTTGTATGTATTAGTTGGCTACAGGGATCAAATATGGTAGACTTTCAATCTGCAGTACACACTAGTCAACTCTCTCCGGCCTCGAGCGGAATGGCACTACAGGCTGCTTGAGAGAGTTGCATTTGCACATTTGTTACACTCCTTTCAATCTTTTGTATAGGGTATCTCCGCTTCTCACCTTGCCGTATGAGGTATGCAAAAATATACTCTGAAGTTGTCAATGCTTCTTGACAATGCTCTAGCTCAACTTGTTCTAGTGCTCTAGCCTTGTATTCTGCGCCCATGTCCGTCATCGATAAGATGATCTTCAATAGTCTCTGTCACTTCTCCGTCGCAACCCCAAACGGTTTGCTCGAGCCGGGGAATGCGGATCAGCGTCTAGCGCCCGTGTAGTGTCGAGCCGGGGGCTCACCAAATCCCTCCAGGTTACACAACCTACATATCCATGTTTAGCTGTCGCAACTTCAACCCATGTCTGTTGCTCCACTTTCTTGCCACCGAAAACGCCCAAAACAACGAGCCGCTGGCTTTGAGGGTCTCGCGAATCGAGAATGCAGCCGCCGACCATGAGCCTGGCAAACGGTGTCTTCAAAGATTTGCTTTTTCAACCGGGGTCTCTCCCGCACCCATTGAGCAAGCCACGATGATACCTTAACTATGAATCGAGAACTACCATCAGCCTCGAGGCCTAAAACAGAGTGCCTGCTGCCCTCTAAGACATACCCATGGCGGAGGAGCGCTACATCTGCACGTTCTGCATTTGACAATGCTGTTCTACATTGACGACTCCGAAGACGCAGGTCGGTTGTTTCATTGCTCGAATCAACTACTGCGTTGGCCGAAGCGAACATGAGCGGTGAATGGTGCTTGACAGCCTTGCATCTTTTGGCTGTCATCGAGAAAACCGCCAGAGCATGTGCAGGGTGCCCATGTCTATCAGCTGCAGACTGCATGTCTCAAACGACGTCCCTTGCCGATGCACTTCGAGCGCATCGCCCAGCCCACCCCCACAGCTCGTGGTGATACAAGCTATTCCTCTTTGGACACAGTCATCTAGACACGACTGCTCTTCTTTTGGTCTTGCATGATAGAAGTTTGGTACCGAAAGGATTCATACCCTCGTCTGTGTGAAGGGTTGCAATGGCCATCAACTAACGTCTTCGAACATGGGTGAGCACCCGCTTCCGCGTTGCCGTCACTAAGATCTGCTGCATGATACCATGGCCTCCAATCCTCAGATGTTATAAAGGCAATCAGTTTCCTTCCTCAGTTTCACATCACATCACTCACGACGACCTGCATTCCAACCACTTGTGTCCTTTGGCGGCTTCTTACTCTTGCTTTACTATCAACGTCTCTCATCACTCCTACATAATGCTCCATTTTCACCTGCCCAACCCGGCAACGGTGGTATCTCATCAGCCAACCGGTGACATGTAAGATGACATAAACACTATTGTTGCAGATGATTCTAACGACACTCAGCAAACCTGAACTTACCAACGTCAAGCTGGCACCCATCCGTCAGGTCACTCCCGAACAGCGATTCCACTACAGTTCGAGCGTAACCAACTATGATTCCGACATGTCCAGGCGTCCATCGGTTTCTTCGATAGCATCATCCGGCTTCCATCCTTCTCGTTCTGCCTCTCCTGCGTTCTCTGCCTCAACTCTGGAGTCTCAATATGGAGCTTCCAGACCCCTCGATCGCTTGCGACTGCAGGCCGGCCATGTCCAGAACTTTCCCTACACCACATCAATGCCCGACTCCACATCTGTTACACCTCATGCTGGCGGAAAGGCAAGCAAGAAGAAGCGAGAAGACCGCAAGCAGTATTCCAAGCGAGCAATGGCTGGAACAACTTCTTCCAGGGTCCGAAAGAGTGACAACGAAGCGGGCAACCGGTACTGTCAAGCCCTCGACCAGGCCGATCTTGCACGTGTGTGCATCGAGGCCAACCCCAACATCGAACATACCGCAGCACCACGACACGGTAGTGCGGGTCCATGGGTTCCGCTCAAGGCCAACAATATCGCCCAGGACGTTCGTCAAGATGGCATTGATCCGTCGAGATGGAACAAGTCTTCTGTCAACGGCTCAGCTATCCTAATACTCGAGCACAGCAATGCACTGTTCGACGATGCGGCCAGGACCCTTCAACGTCTAGAGGAGCGAGTGCCGAACATGTCCAACGAGCAAATTACGGCGGAGTTGGCCTGGTTCAGACAGTGTTTAGACGCTGCGGCCAACTCCCGTGGCGAGGCTGGTTACAAACTAGCCTCAGAGCGAATGATCTCTAAGCTCTGAAAAGAGCTAGACAATCGCATCACGATCAACGCACATTGCAGCGTTTTCAGATTTTCCAGCGGCATTGGTGGTGTATTGAATATTGTTCATTGTGAGGCTTTTTATCCCCACCTAAAAGTTTGTTGCACTTTGTTGCTCTGGTGGTCCTCTCTCGGTTTGGAGTAGACTTTGCTCTCTCACTGTGTATCCTGCACACGTACACAGCTTTTCTTTACAGCGCGTCACTGGGTGGGTGTATCACATTACTTATTTCGGCGTTTCTTATTTTTTGTTTTTCACGACGAACGACGTTCTGTATGACGATCTTAACGGCCTCCTAATCATGGATATTCTTAGCTTAGCATTATGGTATACCCGCGTCGCACTCGATGCACCTGTGCTTCTTCCTTGCTCGAGGAAGGCACGATCAAGCAATCAAAACGATATCACCCGCATAAGTGCCCTCGTCACCACCTCACTTTCATTGACTTGCCTTTTCTTCATAAGCATTGCCGCTGCTAGTTCCTTAGCTCCCGTTCTGCCGGCGAGCCAATCTTGGACCCCAGCCCCTCGATCACAGCTAATGTCGCTTTCTCTTCTCCTCACCTTTAAATGTGTTCGCTTACGGCCCCGGGAATGCTCTTCCGCTGCACAGGGTAGCCGAAAGTAGGTAGACTCGCCAATGTGCATGCATCATTGCAACACTCGCAGCGATTTCTCACTTCTGCGCTGCGGACGGCTCGTCTGAACGGTAAGTGGATATGTGGAGCACGAGGATAGGATAACCCAGATTGTCTTGCTTCAGGTGGCGCCTTTGATGCAGCCCCATAATCGCGCGGTTCGAGATGCGCTGATGGCTAACCCTTTGCAGTTCTGTGTTCCTATCGACTTCAGCCTCCACCGCGCAACGCTGCGCGCTTCTCCGCACCACCATCAAGCACCCTCCTCAACGGATTTGCCTCCTTCGACCAGCATTCGTTCGTGGACGGCCATTGTTAGCCCGAATATGCGGTCCTACATCCCACTGCCGCTTCCCGAAAAATGATTCATGGCAACCCTAATATGGGCCTGTGATGTGCAAACGGCAGCGGCTTCCTGCATGACGAACTGACTAAACGGCCGGGCAGTCGCATCAGAACGTGTTTGTCACAGCAATGTGCAACCTCAAAGCTCGTTTCGTCCTCGACAATGACCTTGCTCGTGGGCTAGGCACTGGGCCCCTGAGGCTTCCTGCATGGCAGGAATGTTTCCCCATCCTGTTTCGAGACATGTTATTGGCTCATAGAGCCTCGTTCCCGTACCGATGCTTCCCCCTGTGAGTAGTCACGATTGTTGTAGACAGTCCAGCATGGTCTACTGCGGGTCGCCAGCAGACGATGTGGAAAGTCTTTGTAGTGTCTGTTCAGCTTGGACGAACGTGGCTCTGCGGATACTCTAGGTTGTCTCGACTTGGTCTCACATTTCGCTCGAAATGTCTACTTCTCGAGCTTCCTGCAGTAAGGAAGTCAACATCCAGTTCAACGAGCGGATTGATCTTCCGCCAACCTTGCAACTCTTGATTGTGATCCCGCAGGTTACTGCAAGCAGACATGCACCCCTGCAGTGGCCAAGCTGTGTGAAAATTTGCGGACGTCCCTACATCCGCTGTGCTACGTGTCAGATGTTGGAGCAACCTACGAGTGCATGGCGGAAATCACTCCGAATTTCCTCCACCACTGCCATGTTCCCCAAACGCCGAAAGATCTCGCAGTGGCCATGGCTCTACTGGGAAGCTCAGGCCAGGCTTTTGCGCTCTCCTGCTTTCAAGTCGAGGCTGTTATTTGTCGTCGTCCGGGGTGCAACCGGCGAAAGGGCCGACTTGTTTGCCAGGAGCTGCTCTATGTACAACAGCTGTCCCATCTCCACATCTCAGCTGACCGATCGCTCTTGTATCCACAATCAAGATCTGGGTAAGATTCTGCTCCCTATCCGATACAGTCTTGATACTGCTGCAAGCCACCAAAGTTGGACGACCCATGGACAGTTTAGGGAAGCCATGATGCCATATTTCCACAATCACGACCGCGCAGGTCTCGACTCTCACAGATACCTGCAGGCACTGCCGTGGCACCATCTCTTGTTTTTGTTGGAGCTCTTTGGTCACTGGCGTGTATACAGCTCCACTTCTAGCATGGGCTTGCAGCTCGTGTCAGCGAGGCTTGGGGAAGTACAGTGCCGTTCCGCTGACAAGGAACGTATGGTTCATGAGCAATACGTGCAGTAGCGCGGAAGAGGGGTGACGACCAGGTCTGGAGGATGACCATGGATGAAGCTGGTAGACGTTGTATCGAGTGTTGGTGAAGGCTGGAAAGGGTCCGGGGTGCGTTGCTTTTTTCTTGGACAGTCCATGTCGTTGCGAAAACCCTATGTCTCAACGGCTACAAGGAGTGAGACCGGCAGCTTGGTCTGTAACTGTAAAAGAGGGATAGGCACTCTGCTGGCTATGCGCATAGATGTCTCTTGATTCTGAACTCATCGAGCTTGCGCGTTAGCATGCGCATCTGTTCCAGCTGACATGGGGTCCGCTTAGAGGCTGCATAGCTCCGTTGGAGAGCGCTCTTGAAGTTTGCAGTGTCGAGTTCCTCCGTCGCTACCCAGCCCGCAGCCTCCTCCGAGCTCAGCGACATGCACCATTCAAGTTGGACTCTGGTGGAGGGGGCGGTGCGGAGCAGCTACATAGCGCGAAACTCGTATTCCCACGAAACTAGTTTGGAAGCCCGCAAAGGTCTCGGTACGACGAGGCGCCCAGCGCGGGCCGCAGCGGGCAGCTCAGAGCTTATTCATCTAGAGTATGACGTGTGCAGCATCTCGGACAGTTGAGGCTCTTGCAAAGTTAGATGTTGCCGTCTGGAGTGATGGCTAACCAGCTTCCAGACGCCTGGGTGCGCTCAGCTGTAGCTCGTGCTAGCGCGTCGCTGGCCTTCACGTGTCCTCGACCAGGGTCCACGGCGACATGTGCAGAAGGAGCCATGGACGCTTGCTGGCAAGATAAGCACCGATTGACAAGCCAAACAACGTGACAGGAGACTTGCAATTGCCAACCACCGCAGCAGACTACTCGTTTGAAACGTCCAAGGGCCGTTTTCTCGCATGCGTCGTCACCGGTGGACCTTGTTGCCGACGATCAATCTAGCTAGCGCATCGAGTGCATGCTCGACACTGCGGACGGTGGGCAAGATCTGAGGCCGCAGCTGTGCGTTCTGCTCGTCGCTCCTTCCACACGCAATCCCGCACAGCAGGAAGGTGCTGCCCCGACTGTCGTTTCTGGCACCGGCCCCACTCGCAACGGCAAACGTCACTGCCTTGGCTCAACCACAGCTCTGCAGCTCCATTCGCGCGCCGCGCACCGCGCAGCAAACCACCACGCTGGCTTCACCAGAGTCGCCCTCGCCCTCGCCGCCGCCGCCGCCGCCCCTCCACACACAGCGCCAGCGCAGGAATACTGGCGACATCCGCGCGAGGAGCTCGTCCATCCGCATCAGCCAGGCTCGGGGAGAGGAGGAGGAGGACAAGCAGCCAGCGGGCTTTGCACGTCTCAACATGCTGCCGCAGATGGTCGCGGGCAATGGGGGTTACTCGTGGAAGGCGGCGAAGGCGAGGATACCGCCGTACCGCCACATCACGCAGACCGTCCGGAGCCCGAGGTTTCTGCTGCCGCTGGCCCTGGTCTTGGCCGTCGTGCTGCTATGGCGCTCTATGGGCACCGCCGCTAGCGAAGTCCAGAGGTATGCATCTCCCCTATGGCTGCCCTGCTGCGCATGCGACCGCTGCAGAACATACGCCAACGCGCGCGCGAGCAAGTGCTGACCTGGCCTCTCCAGATTCTACTGCTTCGGCCCTTCGAACCCGCCCATGCGAATGACGCCGAACGAGAACGAAGAATGGTACGGCCACCTCGCGACGCCTGTCATATTCAACCACCGCAAGCCGGTCGAGATCAACAGCACCGAGATCCAGCACATCAACCTCGACCCTATCACATCAACCGTAGACGCAGTGCGGAACAAGGAGAAGGTCCTCATCCTGACACCACTGCGCGATGCTTCCTACTACCTCGCCAAGTACTTCGACCTCCTCACACAGCTCACGTACCCGCACGACCTGATCGACCTGGCTTTTCTCGTCGGTGACACCACGGATGACACCATGGCTGCGCTAGCACTAGAGCTCGAGAGGGTGCAGAACAACCCAGAAATCGCTTTCAGATCGACTATGATCGTGGAGAAGAGCTTCGGCGTGATAACCGGGCAGAGTGTGGAGGAGCGACACGGCTTTGCTGCCCAAGGCCCGCGCAGGAAGGCCATGGGCAAGGCGAGGAACTACCTGCTATCAACCGCAATGAAGCCTGATCATAGTTGGGTCTATTGGAGAGATGTGGACATTGTCGAGAGCCCACCAAATATCATCGAGGATTTTGTCATGCATGACAGGGACGTTCTTGTTCCTAGTGAGTGGTCGGAGCGCCCATGAGCTTGTGGAGCATACTGACGAGAGACAGATATTTGGTTTCACAGGTACAAGGAGGAAAACGGCAAGATGGTCGACATCGAAGGCCGCTGTACGTGCGCGCATTCTACCACACTCGATTTAGTACTAACATCCGCAAGTTGACTACAACTCCTGGCAAGAATCCCCAGAAGCCCTCAAACTCGCTGCATCGCTCGACAAAGACGTCGTTCTCGCCGAAGGCACGCCCCCCTCCATTGTTATCACTTCATATGTCACTAATACTGGTTTAGGCTACAAAGAATACAAAACACAACGTATCTACATGGCCAAGATGGGCGACCGGCACGCCGACCCTCACGAAGAGATCCCCCTCGACGGCATCGGCGGCGTTAACATTGTTGTGAAAGCCGACGTGCACCGCTCCGGCATCAATTTTCCCGCATATGCATTTGAGAACCAGGCTGAGACAGAAGGCTTTGCAAAGATGGCAAAGAGGGCCGGATATGGAGTGTACGGCCTGCCCAACTACGTTGTATGGCATATCGATACGGACGAAAAGCCTGGCAATGCCTAGAGCGCTTTGACGTCACGACCATATGGATGCATGAGAAGCGCAACGAAGGTGTAATAGCTGCAAGACGCATATGACGGAGTTCTGGATGTTTAATTACCACTCACATAGAAGGGGAAGGCAAAGGTTGCTTGTGCGAGCAGTCAGCGTAGCAGAGCAATTCGCATTCGAACACTGTACATTGACGAGATGAGGTGGAAGAGCTAGCCCGGCTCTTAGAGTATCGACCTCTTCCGCTGTAGAATGTAGCATATTATAGATTTTCTTTTTCTTTCCTCTTTTCTTCTAATAGCCAAAGCAATAACCTCGAGCGTGTCTTCCGTCGCTACCAATCCTGTCAATAGGCTCTTGGCGCCGTTTATATCTGGCTCGATGTATGTCGCTTGACAAGGAATAGAAACGCGCTCGGTAAATTTCGGTGCTTGTGCGGCAATTCAATACTAAGACTCTTCTTACTTGCGTCTCTTCTTCTTCTTCTTCTTCTTCTTCTTCTTCTTCTTCTTGGTTAACAAGTACAAGATAAGTAAGATGCTGTTCATTATATCGACACATTGCAGGCGTCATGCTACTAAACCGCTTGAGTCAGGGGGTTGAGAGCAGGCTCGAGTTGAAGGGGTCGCCCTTCATAAGAGGGATTTTTTTCTCACACGATTCAGAACGGCGAGTAAATGATTGTGTAATCAAGTCTTATATCTGTACACCACTATCTGATACACGGATGTGCTATGCTCAATGGTCATAAATGCCGGCGTGGAACTTGCGTTCGTCGTAGTATCGTGCGCGGATGTTCCTGCCTCTATACTGGAAGCCCTCGTCGAATCGATTGACAGCCTAGATTGTATATCAGCATATGCAGATTGGGGTGCTGAGAATGAAACTTACATTGAGAGCACTCAAAACCGATTTGAAGTGGATGTACACCACTCCGTCAGGACTGGACTCGTCCACCTGCAACCGCTCGACAGGGCCGAACTGCCACATGGTTAGCTTCATTTTATACGTGTGAGATTGGGCTATGCATACCTTCGTGCTGAACACCTCTCCCATATCCTGCCTAATTCCTCCATCATCCCTCTCAGCATTTTCTTTCCAATCGACTCCCTCCACACAACCCCATGTAACAACCACAGGACTCTCTTCCCCATACTTGCCTGGCTCGTCTTTCTTTCTCTCTCCACCACGCACATCCCAGACCTGCGCGCTTTTGACTTTATTACCCTCGCCATCATCAAACATACTGGGTTGCCCGCCTGGCGCAGGTTTCCGAATCTTGACTTCCAGATGTGTGGTTACGCCGTCGTTGTTCTTGCCCAGACCTTGTCCCTTGACGTAACCCATTCTTGCCATCATGGCTTCTGCTTTGCTAATCTTGGGGCGTTTAGCAGGGCGCTCAGAGTACTCAGGTTCGTCATTCGAAGGTGGTGCGGGTGGTTGCTCGTAGCGTACAGGCGGCGCGGAGATTGTGGCGTTGGCGTAACGAACAGGTGGTGCTGAAATGGTGGCATTGTCATAAATCGAGGAGCTTGAAGTTGTCGTACCAGGCGCTCCAGCGGTGGGCGCAGGCGGTGGGGGTGGAGGCGGTGGGACATCATCTGATACAGTTGGTGGTGGAGGAAAGCTAAGTGGCTGAGGCTCGGGTGGTGGAGGCGGTGCTGGAATTGACTGCTGTTGGGAGATACGCATGCGGCGAGTGTAAGGGTCTTCATCATCTTGTCCGGAGTTTGTAGCAGGCTGATCATAGGATGCCGGTGGTGCAAAGCTGGGCTTCGCCGCGAACGAGGGTGGCGGAGAGGTCGAGCCCGATGATGACATGGGTCTTGAGGCGTTCGGGCCTTCACTCTCTTCTCTCGATCTTTCGGACTGGCGAGCAGCTGATCGCAGGAAGTCGTTGAATCCTTCCTGTTTGCGTCTGTATCCACCACTTGCTCTGTACGCCTTCAGGTTCGACCAGCGTTCTGGCTTGTGTGGGGCGGTTGGGTTCCAGTAACCGAATTGTTTCTGGAACTTTTTCATCTGCTTCTTTCGTTGCGCTTCCTCATATTGACGCTGTCTCCTCTCCTCCAGAATAGCTGCATCGTCGTCCGCGGTGCTTCGATACCAGTCTATTCCATGCTGTTCTGCTTTCGAGGCTGGAAGTGGGGCCGGGTCCGAGGAGTTGGAAGTGGAAGAGGAAACCACAGGCATGAGGGGTTTCTTGACAGCGCCGGCTTTCTTGGGCTGAGGACGCTTGATTTGGTGTGGATTGTGGAAAGCTGTGAATGCTCATGAGTCGTGGTTCAAAGACATGGTATGGAGCTCGTCAAGTAGATACCAGGTGCTTTCTTCTGCTGCTCGGCCTTTGCCTGCTCTTCTGTGAACTTGACAGGCGCAGACGAGGCAACAGTAGCTGCAGCATACGGATTTGGCAGGCTCGCCTGGACGTATGGATTCGGCAGGCCATATGGGTTGGGCAGGGCCTGCGCCTTCTGCGGTTGCTGAGAGCCCATCCTAGCTAGGGATGTTGCGCGGGACGACTGCTGCGCTGTGACCGCTGCCGGTAGATGAGGGTTGCTGAATATGATACGATGCCAAGGCAGAGCAAGAATAAAACAAGTAAGCCGAGCCCCTGCGTACAGCGACAGCAACGTGCGGCGATGTCGGTGTTGAAGCCCGTGGGGACGGTGAATGATGCTGCATGCGCGAGTTCGCGAAAGGAAAGCGCGTCCATGCTTCCCCCACGCTAGACTTTACCCCGGTCAAAGCCGCATTCCCGTGATGCGGCTGGACGGCAAATGGAGCAGATCGCGTCATTCGGCTGTTATCGTAAAGGGCACTGAGACCGGGCCGGAGGAAATGTGCAGTTGACTTTCTCTCACACACTTCAGCTGGCTTTAGTGTGCACGGTAGACGGATAGATTTCCTTGTTCCATCGTATAGAAGCCCACCAAGAAGGTAGCACACGATCAATTGCGCCGAATCTGCAATGAGACTGACTCTGAACCACAGATATCTCCTTATCTAATACTAGAATAGACGAGATGGCTCCGACAACGCTCGCCGATGCCTTTTCCCCTTTTTCCTCCTCGACCGCCGTCATTGTGCCGGGATCGCCAGCGCTCGAGGTCTCGTACGCGAAGCTCACTACCGATGTGAAGGCGTTCCAGGCGCAGCTGGCCAGGGTGGGCGTGTCTGCGCAAGCGGCCGTCTCCATTGCGCTGCCCAACACATATGAGTTCATCGTGTCCTTCATTGCTGCATCGTGGCAGAGAGCAATCGCCGCCCCCCTGAACCCAGCATACAAGCAGTCTGAGTTCGAGTTCTACATCGACGACCTTAGCTCGGCGATTGCCCTGGTCCCCAAGGGTGCATTTGCACAGGATGCGGCAGCGGTAAGGGCGGCGAGGAAGTACCACGCGGCCATTGCTGAGTGCTACTACAATGGAACGGAGGTCGTTTTGGACGTGAAGGAGGCAGGGAAGCTGGCTGGCAAGAGTTCGCCAGTTCTGTCCGCGCAGCCAGACGATGTAGCCCTCGTACTACACACCAGTGGTACCACTGGACGCCCCAAGGCAGTGCCACTCACGCACCGCAACCTCCTGCGCACCATGCAGAACATCCAGGGAACCTATCACCTGACTCATGAGGACCGCACCATGCTCGTTATGCCCCTCTTCCACGTGCATGGCCTGCTCGCTGGCTTTCTTGCGCCTTTGGCCTCTGGTGGTTCAGTTGTCGTGCCACCTAAGTTCTCCGCATCTGACTTTTGGAGGGACTTCACAACGCACAAGGCCAACTGGTACACAGCCGTACCTACTATCCATCAGATCTTGCTCAAGAGCCCTATCCCGAGCCCGGTACCTGCCATTCGCTTCATTCGGTCTTGCTCCTCTCCCCTCTCTCCAAAGACTTTCCACGAGATTGAAAAGGCCTTCAAGGCTCCTGTATTGGAGGCTTACGCAATGACCGAGGCCGCGCACCAGATGACAAGTAACCCTCTGCCTCCCGGTCAGCGCAAGCCAGGCAGCGTGGGACTGGGTCAAGGTGTTGAGGTCAAGATCCTTGACGACGCAGGCGACGAGGTTCCCCAGGGTAAGGAGGCCGAGATCTGCATCCGTGGTGAGAACGTCACCAAGGGCTACTTGAACAACCCAGCCGCGAACGCCACCTCTTTCACCAAGGGTGGCTTCTTCCGCACTGGTGACCAGGGCAAGCAGGATGAAGATGGCTACGTAATTATCACAGGCCGTATCAAGGAGCTGATCAACAAGGGTGGAGAGAAGATCAGCCCGATTGAGCTCGACAACGTGATTGCGCAACACCCTGCCGTGTCCGAGGCTGTCAGTTTTGCGCTGGAGGACGAGATGTACGGGCAAGACGTCGGTCTTGCAATTGTTGTCAAGGAGGGCCAGAAGCTGTCCGCCGGTGACCTGAAGACATGGCTGACCGATCGCGTCGCCAAGTTCAAGCTGCCAAAACAGGTGTGTACTTCTCCAATGCTTTCAACGCCGTGTAACATCTTCTGACGATCAACAGGTCTTTTTCACTGACATCATGCCCAAGACGGCAACTGGCAAGATTCAGCGACGCCTTGTCGCAGAAGCCATGCTCAAGCAGCCCAAGGCTAAGATCTAAGCATCGCGTCGCGCTTGTAGATACCGTTCCTGTACAGTTAGCATCTTGCCTCTTCTACGCAATATGACGTTCTCTGCGAACAGATGTGGAGGTCGTTGTCGTACGAATGAATTGAATCAGCAACGCCGACCCCGCCTTTCTCACACTTGTCTTCCGAGGTTTGCACCCTTGTACGCTCAAGCTCACCATCAACTGAGCAGATCGCGCAACTCCTCAGGGTCCAGCTTGGCACTCGCTTCTGACTCGCGCAGACCCATCTTCAATGCTAATCTTCCGTTGCCCGTGACCTTTAGACTCGTTGTCACCAATCTCCGGACGCAGCCGGATGAACGTGCTGCTGTGTTTCCACACAACTAGTCCTTTTATTGAACAAGACTCGCTTCCCTCGACATGCGGTGTACTTTTTCAGCGAGGCGCCCTACTTTGGCGCACCTTTACAAGCATAGCTGATGGATTTCACTAGGCTGTGGTGGATCCATCAGCCCCCATCTGTCGTGTCTCTGGCTGTTGTTGCTGTTTCTGACTCTCTTGAGTACAAAATGTCTTGGGTGTCAAAGCAGGCCGAAGGCAGCCATGTCTGCCTTGTGAACCTGCAGTACCCTTACCTTCATGTCTCTCAGCTTCGTCATTCTTACCCCTTTTCTATTGCGATCTACTTCGGAACAGCAACCGAGATCTCCGAGTCTCTGAGCATCTCTTCATATCTGCTCCAATATTCATCATCCCACCTGTCAGAATTGGCGTGACAGGGCACATCATTGGCAAGATCCCTGCACATATGGTGCGCTATGTCTCACCTTATACAACCAAGGACCAACACCATCATGCAGACGGCCCCTCATTTATACTCACAAAAGAGTTGTGTCGCCCTCGCTGAGAGTGCTCCCGAGCCCAGCACATCCTCTGCTCATCTCGGAAACAGCCTCATAATGCATCGCAGTGCTACCACCACCGGGTCACGACCTCCGCTCTCGAGCAATAATACCACACCTACATCCACTCGCCACTCTAGCCTTTCATCGCTCAATCACACTAATGTATCGTCGGCCAGCAGCGATGTGTCTACCGGCGGTCTCAAGCGCTCTTCCATGAAATCGAATTTGAAGCCTTCAAGATCTGTAGGAGCGAACCTCAACAGGAGATCAGCACCGCCAACTGTTCGATTTTTGGACCCAGAGCCGATGCCAAAGGGTATAGCGCCTGGTAAGATAGTCACCTTGGAGTCGCCGATTTCCGATTCGCGTCCAATGAGGCCCAGCTACTCTAGAGGCGTGTCCACGCCTAACCTTGGACCACATCAGTACCGACAAAAGAAGATCATGATTGCCAATCTGACACGACCTCCGCTACTGTCGCCAGCTTCCAAACGGACAAGTACTGCTAGTCCTCTCGGGGGCAAAGCAAGCTCGCCACACACGTTATCACCAGCACAGCCCCCACAAGGCAGCCCGCAAGGTTTCTCGAGGCCCGTGACTCAACTCCGGCAACGCGTTGACAAGCGATTCTCTGCGCCCGTAGCACCTTCCCACGTCGACCCTTCTCTCGATCCACGATGGTCTGGTATACCTCTCCCTGCAGGCTTCGTACCACCGAGTCAGACTTCGACGCCAACACAAAGAACCACATCCTACCAATCTGTCGTCTCAAACCTGTCCTCATCACTACCGCCATCTGTGGTCACTCCCCTGTCATCAAACAAATACAATCCGCTCCATAACTACATTCCTTGCATGGCAGCCATGTGTACAGCACACTATACACCAGCGCACTCAGGCCCAACGTACTACACTGCGCAAGAGCCCTACCATTTGTCGAAGCACCACGGATACTGCCCTCGTCACGCTAGCAAAGAAATGCAAGAAGCGAACGCGCTTTGCAAGAAGGAATACGAGAGCATGCGTCAGAACGCCGGACGCAAGACCCTTGGCATCGTAGCGCAAGACTTCGAAATATTCTTACAACTGTATCGGGAAGCACGACAGATTGAGGATGCGAGATTGCAGAAAGCGCAAAGCCAAAGAGTCCTCGGCTCCCCCCAGATGTCCATGACAAAGGGGAAAGTACCGCAGAATGGTGGCCTTGATTGGCGCTACACGCCTCGCAACTGCACCAGAAAAGGCTGCACGTCGATCCCATACTCACCGTTCTCTACACAGCACTTCTCCTTCTATCACACACCCAACTCTTCGACACAGCTGATGCCACTCACTACACTATGCCCGAGCTGCTCCAGAACGGAATCTGAAGGTTTCGGCGCAAAGTTGATGGAGAAGTGGAGCAGCAGGTGCGGTTGGGATGGCGAGGAGTGGGACGGGTGGTATCAGAATGCACACCACGCTCGCAAGGCGGAACAAGAGTTCTGGGAGAAGGCGCAGGAAAGGGTCATTCGAGATCAGCTGGTCAAGAAAGCGACCCAGAGCGCTGCCGAATTTGCAGAGAAGGCAGTTGAGCAGAAAGAGAACCAAGGCGAGGTCGAGGCTACCCCGAAGAAGGAGAAGAGAAAAAGTGTTTTTGCAAGGATGTTCAGGCGCAATGAGACTGTTGGCGCTGTGGCTGTTGCTGCTGCCGCTGCGTAAGATCCAGGACAGTGCTCAATATGGCTATGAGGGCAGATATCTTAGAATAATGATAGTATGTATATCATACAGCTTCGGCCAAGATCGAGTCTCCTAGTCCTGCACATCTGTGTTCGTTGCATTGCTGACTGGGCGACGGGTTTGCACGTGTAAGTATCACACAAAGAGACGATTGGTTCCAATTCAAATCGAAACTCGTTGATCCAGCCAGTATTGATGGCCCATCTCTGCAAGACGACCAGATTTGCGAGACCATTAGACAGAAATCGAAAACAATGAGCATGTTGGGCTGCGTACGGATATTGCGCGAGACATTCAGACAACAGGAAAGAAAGGCTGCCATGTCCATCCTCCCTCACCGTTTCTACCCACTGCAAATCTGTGGCCGTACTGCTGCAGAGAGCCACGTAAAAGGACGGTGCCCAGCGACTGCGGATCAGCGGTCTGAATTATCTTCTTCTTGTCGCAAGCCGGTGTTGGAAGAATTTCTTTGAAATTCGCCTGCAAGTTGGCTGCTGCATGTGGTAGTTGATAAGCGTGGCTAGAGCTTTTAGCAGGTACTAACATGTTTCTGTGTCAAGGATGGCAGAGAAGTCTCTTGAAGCATAGGCGGGATTGTATTTCTGTCTGAGATGTCGCCTACCTAGTTCAAAAGAAGACAGTGTATTTGTGAGGACCAGGAAGTTGCACCTACCCATAGAATACTTGCTAGTAAGTACTGTTCGTTGTGGTAGTTTGTCGTTTCGCAATGTTGAAAAATATATGGTATTTCCACAAAGTTAAGCACAGTACACTGTTTGCAGTGTGTTTTACGGAGGCGACAGAGTGAATACTCACCACGTCCGCGAGGATCCAGCCAGGCTTACAGTAAGCGTAAAGCTTGTTCTCAGAGAGCTGAAGACAGTATGATAGTGTGGTGTTGAGTGCCATCTGTAGCGACTGTTCACCCATACAACGATTGGGGACAAGGAGCTTGAGCATTAGGCAAAAAGAATACAGGCCTGGTTAGAACCATAGTGAACATAAAGCTTTTCCTCAGCAAGCAAAAAAAGTGTGATAATGTCGAACTGTATCCCTGGCTCACAAAACACACACCAAGGACCAAAAAGATCACGAAACATGCAAAAAGATTACGGGCCTGGCCGGGATTCGAACCCGGGGCCTGTCACATGTAAGATATACAATATCTCGGGAGAAGAACCCGAAGCGACAATCATACCACTAGACCACCAGGCCGGTCGAACTCTCATCCGCCTTGAGAGGTGTTGATGACTGATTCCCAGTGCCTTGCATTTATAATACCATTTCTAAATTTGCAAGATCGGATTTTGCCCTGTTTGCGCATCTCGGTGTCATCAAAGCTTTACCAAGACTGTGCGAGCATTCACTCTTTGCTATCACCCAAGGATCAATTCATGACTACGACTACATCCGAACAAAGGTTGGCCGCGTTGTTCACGCGAGTCAGTCCACACTGCTTTTCGGACTAAGAGCCACACTTCCATGAAGCCGCTTCCGCTGCATATTGTGTTGCTGTAAATCCTATTGTTTGATTTTGCCTCTGTGCCAGCTAAGCCCCACGACGGTCTGTTCACACCGCCCAGCCTCGTTCCTGACATTGCCCAGCTGCCAGACCTGATTGAGAAGACTTTGCGAAAGCTGCCGAGGCACTCCCGCGGGAGCAGCCTCATACTTCTCAGATTGCCGCGGGAGTGACTCCCATATCGATGCTGATCGAGCAGTCTCAGGTACTGACGTTGAGGCACTTCTTATCACTCAATGAGCCTCATGACGACGGTTTCCACCAGTCACATCCCGTTGCTATCCAACTTTATCAAGTTTTATCATCTGCAACTCCTTATCGCGACCACACCCGTCATGTTTGAGTGAGGCGACACAGTGCTCGGGCGGAGAGCCGAACCCCAGGCATAGCACCCGCGGGAGCGCACAAGCATTCCCGACCTCACCTCAGCGTGGCTAGATGATGCGATTCGCGAGAACCCCTTGTAGCATTGTACGTGCGCAAAGTCAACAGAGCTGATCGCCACGTACACCGACTTTGTTGCTCGAGGCTGCAGCGAGCTGGTAGGCGTGTGTGCAAGTAGATACCAGCTCAAACTTGTGAGATCGGACCATTCACAGCCAAAGAATTGCCCGCGTGAGACTCAGGTGTTCCGAACGCATCACTCGTGCTTCAGCCAGTATTGAAAGTGCGGGGTGCCATCTTTAGCTGTAGGGCGGATCATCTACCATTGGCCCGGGTACACCAACACGCCCATTCCAGAGTAGACAGGCGGTTTCAGCGGGCCCGAGCTCCATCGCATCCATGTTGAGACGACCAACTTGCATGCGGTGTCCAGAATCGCTGATCACACCAATTACGAATGCGCGTTTTATGAATGCTTAGTGCGAGCGCAACGCAACTGGTATCTCACGCCAGCGTATTGACCGCCTGTGTAAGGGGAGGAGCCAGAGATGGCTAGGGTTCCGAGGTGAATTCAAAACTGCGAGGTCCCCTCGGCAATGCTCAAGCAGTCCTTCCTCCTCACCTCCGAATTCGCTCGACAATAAGCTTCCGCATTGCGCCGAGCTGCATCTCTTTGGCGCGCGCAACATTCCAGCCGTTCGGTACCACTACATCTTGTAATCTCACTCAATTACCTGGGCTTATCTGCTCCTGCCTCCGCGTCTGTTCCTCCTTACACCTTCACAACACAACCACCCACCACCCTCATACACAACATGTCTGGCCCACGTCTTCTCCGCACACAAGGACCTCGCCTTCTTGAAACCCAAGGTCCCCGTCTCCTCAAGACAGAAGGCCCACGTCTGCTCCGCACTGCTGAGGGTCCTCGTCTGCTCAAGACCCAGACTCGCAGTGTCCACACTGAGGGTCCCCGCCTTCTCCGGACCCAGGGGCCACGCCTTCTGAAGACTGAGGGTCCTCGCCTCCTCAAGACACAAGGACCTCGTCTGCTCAAGACACAGAGCCGCAACCTGCACATGACCGGAGCCACTAGCTCCTCTTCGCTTCTCACATCAGACAAGCCCACCTTCGGCTCATTGAGCCCCAAGCTGCCCTCTTCTGAGGCTGCAGCCTGGAAGCACGAGACTGGCAATGCCATGCGTCACTTCAACACAAGTCGAAGCCTGAAAGCCATCAACGACAGCTCCACTATCGACTTCATGTACATCCCGGACTTCAACCCCGACACAAAGACTGCTCCTACCAAGATCAATGTACCTATAATTCTGTCGACTGCTACATCTTCAGCAACACAGGCTGCCGCTGCTGAGGCTGAACAGCCGGTACTTTTGCCCACTGCTTAATGTGAGAGCTTTGGACTGATCAAGCAGGTCATGCAACCGACCATCTACACTGTTGCTGCCGATAGCACGCACATTCACGCGCCTTCCGCGATGTCTGATGTGACCGAGGGTAACCACATCGACTTCCAAGGCATGGCCGCGAAGGTTGCAAGTAACCTGCAAAAGCCTGTCGAGGAGGTTGAAAGCATGGCGAAGCAGATCTGGAGGGGCTTCGTCGATGACATCTTCGGCCCCAAGCATAGCGGTACCTCCAAGGCTTGAGCAGATGATGAGATGATGGGATTGCTGAGGTAGCGTAGGCTTGCGCTGACCGAACTTTCGGAGTACACATTGTGATTTCTTGGCGATGGAACAATCAGGTCCAGAACAGTTTGAAGTGCTCAAGCTCATGAGACATGAATACTACATATTTAGTAATACTTCCTTTACTCCCAACCATTCCGTCAGGTCTTCCTTTACTCCCAACCAGTCCAACACGTCTGCAGCTTCCCTCGCATCATTTTTCAGTCTGTACCCCATGACTCTTACAAGGAACGCAGACGGCAATCTCTCCTGAACATCAAGACCAAAACAAGCGGCCCGAAACTCCTCTTCCCAACCTGCGGAAGAGCTGGTCCAGTTGAGAGCGTAATCTTTGACGAGCTCAAATAGAATAGCGTGACCCGTTGGGATGTGTGCAAAGGCGTAGGCGATTACCTGAGGGTACGTTGTTTCTCTGTAAGGCAATCTTCCGGGGAAGTAGTTGCGGTTGAGACCTTCTGTAACCTTGTTGCAGAAGGCAGAGCTCAAGATACGATTACCGAAAACGTACGCTGTGATGTAGACCCAAAGAAGCGGCGCTTGTTGATTCTCGTCACCAGTTTGTAGGTTGTCGTTCTCTGTGACTGTTGGCATTTGCTTGTCGCCGGGGATAGTTTGGGTATAGAGCCAATGTACGAAAAGGCTGACTGTGTGTGTGTACGGCGTTAGCAGACACGCACCAGTAACATCAAGGACAGGGCTTACAGGTTGCAGTCTCAACATCGCGCAAGGTGACGATATCGTCCTGCGCTTCCTTCCAAGGCCCTGTCAGCGCGTGACGGAAGTACTCGGAGTGGTATGTGATTAGGGCCCTGTGAACACAGTATTTACGTCGTTCAGCGCCAATCTCGACAACGACGAGGCCCTCAGCAGTAGCACGCCTGTTCGCTTGATCAGCTTGGTTGCGAATGCGTAGTGTACATTGGGAGTTGCGTACCCAAGGACTGGTGGCTCGCAATTATCTGGCTGTTCTACAGCGTCCGCCACCGTCAATTACAAGCTGTATCGACTGGAGTGGAGGGCGATAGTATAGAAGAAAATCCTTGTTAATGGAAAGCAGGCGAAACCCCTGCGCGGAGCAGATCAAGAGGTCAGGTGAAGGTGATTCTCAAATGCACTGCTGCGAAGGTAATTGAACAAGGTAAAGGCACCAGCTGGAGATTTCATGGGGCTAGCTGATGCATTGCTTCATTCTGGAGATGGCCTCGTACCTGTTTCTCATCACACCGTGATGTACCTGAAGTAAATGCAGATTTGGTGAGCAACATAGGAAAGAGCAGCAGCAACACGCTAGTGTAAGCTGCGAATAAAATGCTGCGCGTCATGCTCAGGAGTCTGGCCCCCACCTGAGGGATCGGTAAGGGGCATACAAAATAAGTTGCCATTCCCAGTCTGGTTCCAGTGTGCACAGTATCGTCGTCGAGCCACTGCAACATTAGTTTGTCAGAGAGAACGATACTTGATGGCAATTCGACAATAGGAAACAGGTAAGAAACGATTCGTTGTTGCAAGTAAGGCTGTCACGTCTATAGACTAGCATGTTAGGCAGGCCTTGGCTGATAAAGCGCTGCATTCACGTCAGCACTGGAGAACAAGGCATGACAACGTATAGAATGCGAAGTGCCTGCCTCAAAACCCAAGCCTACTTACTCTAGTCACTAAATTCATTCGCTATAGGATTGTTGCGGCTACACTTCATGTTCAAAGTGGGGAATTCACTGCTCTACGTCGTCCTTGGACTCTTCGTTTTCGTTTTCGTTTTCGTCTTCATCTTTGTCTTCGTTGGGGAGCGGACCGGGGTGTCCCTTTCAACAAAATAACGCAGAGATCTCATCCACGCATCTGTACGCAGAAGAGGCCGCTCACCAGTGCGACCGCAAACTCATAGATGACTAATAAGTGCAAGGCGAATTGTCGCATGAAGTTATTGTTGAAGGAAGGTCTGTCAGTAAAAGACGGCTGGTATTGCGACCCGTTCGCTGTACCCTTCTCGGCCTAGTGTGGCTGGCCCAAAGCTTCATTTCGACAAGGCTTCCACGGCTTCCAGACGTGCTCTCCACTCGCCATTGAGGCTTCTCATTTATCTACCAGCTATTTTTGACCTTTGTTTACGTCATCTCAGATTTGCACTCATTGTCATTCTGCCGATTTCGAATTAGGATTACGATCTTCTACCATCTTGTCGCCGCTAAATTGCATACGCACACCTCAGATCAGGTGTGACATCTCAGTGACGAAGACCGCGCCAGACAGGTCTACACTCGTTCCATAAGTGCCCGTATACTCAAAACACAGTATTAAATCGCCATCGTTCGAAGTTGCTAATTATACTTTACGCATCCGTGCCAAAAGCCAAAGAGGCAGTGCAACCGCATTCGGCGCACTCACGCGTGCTTTCTACTACTTCATATACGAAAGTGCCAGCACCGCCTAACAACGCATTACACCATTCCAGTATTTGACTTATTACCTCTCGACCTCATCGAGGACCTACTCCTGTTGCGCCTGTCGCTAACTAACACCTGTCTAACCTCTGTTCTCACAGCCACAATCAGCTCGCTCGGACCAATCGTCAGCAATACGATCTTGAATTCCCGAACCGAAAGAAACACTAGAACTTTGCGCAAAGAAGAGAAGGTACAAACCATCTGAGACATTACAGCAGGACAGTGTGAGACGGCTCCGGTCTCTGTTTCTGCTGACTCTCGCACTTTTCTGTTGCTGCGGACACGTATTTTTCCACACATTCGCCAAAATGTCGTCGTCCTGTTGTCGGACATGCAACAATCGCAACCATGCTGTCTACAGTTCACAATCCACACCTTCACTCGTCGACTTGTGTCTCGTTGCACTTACCTTCCAGGAGGATATCTCACCTCACACAAAATCTTACGCTGCGTTAAATACCTTGCTAAACGACATCATCGATGCAGCCGACTCGTCATCACACCCATCAGCGTTCACGTCATGGTCTCCATGCTTGTCAGATCCTAGAACAGCTGTGGTCATAACGACAGCGAGCGAGACGTGTTCAGACGCCATATGTCCCATCTACAACGACATCTTCGCTTTCCTTGCGCGTCCTCCCAGCATACAACATGTATACCTCGACTACTCTGTTCTTTCCCTTGCCACATCGTCACCAGAGCAGAGAATACCGTGCGAGATCATGGCGCTGAAAGCACCAACTTCGGGCATTGCTGCAGCAATCGGCAAGCATTTCGGCTGGGAGCCTAAGCGTTCGTCTCTCTCCGCGCAGATGCAGAACACGGCACCAGCAGCATTCAGTCGGCCAGGTGATCTGGTTAGAGATTTCTGGGCGTGGGCTGAGCTGCCACACGATGGCCGAATATCGCGATCTAGCTCACTCGCATCGAGTAGTATACACCTGCCTGCGCCATTGGTGAGCACCAACTCGGACGAAAAAAACATGTCGCTCTACTTCGCGGGGGATGATAAGGACGATATGGAAGAGGCGGACGAGGAGGCTCTGGTGATGATTTTCCAGTGGCACAACCATGCGGCTGCAGAGCGGTTTAAACACCCACTCCAGAAGAGCTATGGCCTGAACGGCGAAGCTGTCAGAAGCGACTTGTGGGATGAACATGTTGCGCGCCCAGTGCGACACTTCCAAAGTCACGGTGCCAAGCTAGACACTTACAAGCTTGAGCTACGAGCTGTAGAGCCAAGGATGCAAACAAGGACGCGGGTCAGCTCGAAGGCGGCTGGCAGAGACAGGAGTGGTAGCAAGCGCCTGAGTCTGATGGCTATGGGTTTGGGAGAGAAGGTCAGTGGCATCTGGCGGTGATGATCAGCGAATCCTAGAGGCTCATCGCTACAAGCGAAAATGTTTAAACATGTTTGGAGGTCTGCGCCAAGGGGCTCCTTCAGCTTGAGTTTGAATAATATCTAAAGCTCTCAAGCAGTATACGGGGGGAGCCACATCATGCCAGCTGGAGCAGTTTTAGCACTTCGCATCCGAAAAGGAAGTGGTATAGAATTATATTCAGGTCTTCATGTCATTAGTCGAAATGGCGCACGATCGAGATGTAATTGAGTTGCCGATACAATAGATACACCCTCGGTAATCGCGCAATTGTCGCCACCACAACGATCAGTAATACAACAACGTGTTTGCAACGCTGGACGTTGGTTGAGGATCAACAAAGACGCAGAGCTGAGGACGGAGATGAGTCCGTCGACGTATCCCCGACAACAAATGAACGTGAAAACTTCGGTTCACAACCGAGCCCATACCTACCGAACTTCGCATCTATTATCCGTTCAGCAAACCGTAACAAAGCGTTCAGGTAGCGGCCGTCAAAAAGCCTGCCGTCCGCATATCGTCCCGCAAAGAGTAGTAGTCCATCTCCCTACGACACAGCCACAGAGACTACGCCACACGTGGCAGGCAGTTTGATTAGCTCAGGCCTACGCCCTATGGCGGCCACGCCGACACATGAAGACACAGCCACCAATCTCGTGTCTGACTCCTTTACAAATCTTTCCCAGATGCTACACTGACCAGGTACACCCGTGCAGCGATGAGTGCTTGGCCTCGCTAAGCCATGATGGCGGCTCTGGACGGATCTTATGGACCCCGATGGGATCAAGGCAGCTGGAGGATCGTGGCTCAGGCTGCAACGACGACGTGCATTAGGCTTCCGAGCCATGAGGCTTGAGAATGACTGTAGCGCGCGGTCCCATGCCTCTTGTGATGACTCGGCCCGTTTGGGGTACGCTGTGGCACGGCTTCCAGTAGAGGTATAAGGTGTTGAGGGAGACTGGTGCGTAGTTTGGTAGGCATTCTGGAAATTATGGCGGCCGCAGAGTATTACTCAGGTGCGTGCATGGACATGGTGCCCAAGTATCTGCTTGCTCCGCAGAAGCTGCAGCGAGCGCAGACAGAGCAGATCGGGAGGAGGACAGACGATGTTGGTATTGCGCAAGGTCGGATTATGTGGCTGCCAGCAATAGAAGATCTTCCGGAGCGCGCGGTAAGGCGAGCTCATGGGAAGGGTGCTGTGGAAGTTGGTATTTATAATCACCCAGTCGTGATAGTCTCGAGACCACTGGACGACAAACGATGCGCTCACTTCCATCTTGTAAGTTGGCAGTTGCACATGCATGAGCCATTACTGACTCCTTCCAGATCACGTCTCTGCAAGGCAAGACGCTCCACGAGCTCTACCCCAAATCGAACGAATTCCATACTAGCCGGCGCTCGTGGTACTTGCCAATCTCGCCCAGTCCCGATCACCCCGATGCGAACTCGAAGAAGGCAAAGAAACGTTTCCCTACACTTGCATTGACAGATGGTGCAACCTTGCGATGGGACTCTTATGTCAACATCCGACACGTCTACAGGATCGACTGGGCCCTTCTTAAGCCCTACTACAACCTCAACACTCCCAGAGTCACGCTTTTTCGACTCGAGCGAGAATCCGCCACGCGTATGGTCGCGAAAGGGAAGGTCCTCACACTGTACGAGCCTAGTGAGCAAGTACCAGTGCCAGGATTGCATCTGAGAAACACAGCGCCACCAAGTTCATTGACCTCGATTGACTTGCCTTTGCACATCGAACGGGGTAAACTTGGGCTGAACTCGTCCGACCCCGACGACGGGAGTGTTGCTTTACCAGCAGTGCCTCGGATTCCTATTGCACACATATCGGATTTTCGGACATTGAGTGGTGATGAAGACTGGAATGCCGAGCTGCCACCAGGGGAACCTCCCGATCCGAGATCGAAGCGGAGTTTTTTAGGCCGTGTCCTTGCTAGATTTTTTCAGCGCCACCGAAAGGGCTGATATATGGCTTACTGTAAGAACAGGTCTTCTCAAGACAAAGCTTTCGTTTTGCCTGAAGTGCTGATCCAGTGCAGGCTCTCCTTTACATAATCCGAATACGCGGGATATTGCTCTGCATCTCCGATGCTCTCTTCGAGTATCTTGATAAGAGCTTCACGATCGTCCAGAAGTGTGGGATGTGCTAGCGCGTTGCGCACGAAGACCCAGAGCGACTCGTTCTCGGATTTCACCTTAGCAGCATACTGCAGAACTTTCTCAACTACTTCATCTCGCTCGTCGACAGGATCAAGTCGTGCGAGTAGGAAGAAGAGAAACGACCAGCCCGAGATATCGCTTGGATGCTTGAAACACCAGGTACAGACTCGGTCGGAGAACGCAGAGACGACCCAGTCGAACGGGAAAGGTGCATCCACCTCCGTGGCAACACGGCCAAGAGCGAACACTAGCCGGCGAGCGTATAGCCAAGCGTAGTAGTTCGTTGGGTGCCGCTCTCCAGACTTGCAAATGGACTCGAGCGCAGCAGAGATGATGCTAGCAATGCGTTTGCCGGAAGCGTTCTTCAATTCAAGAGAGGCTATGAGTCGCAGCAGCCATGAGCGGTGATACCAAAGGGTTGGCGATTTGGTCTGTCGGTGCAACGGAGATGTTAGAATGCTATCGAGGAAGCAGAGCTCTGAGAGCAATCCTCTTTGAAACACAAGCATGTCGTCTGCATCCCTCAATGCCAGCATTCTACGCTTGCGGAAGTTGGCGGCAGTGAGGTGCTCTGGATCAAACAATAGTATAACCCTGGTCGCTTGGAGGGCCTGATGGGTGGGTCAGCAAGGCTGGTGAAAAAATTCGCAGACAAGGCTGTCAGAGATACATTCTGAATGTATCTTTGTGTACCTTTGGATCAGTCTGACTGTTGTCTTTGTTGTCGAAGAATGCCTGCCGCGCTGCCAGGAACGCGGACGCAAGTGCTTTCTTCTGTATGCCCAGGCTTGAGCCATCCTGCATCAGAACTCCATCTGGGGGTTCAATTGCAGGTGGCAGAATCTCAATCTCGATCACTTCGTTCTCATGCTCGTCGAAGTAGCGGCACAATGACTCGTACACGTGCTGCTGCTGTCGCTCAACCGCCGGGAGGTCGCTGTGAGCCATCGCAAAGACTCAGAAGGCAGTGAGTCCACCGACTGCAATGCGCGCCAGGTCGTTTTAAATCTATCATCCCAGAAGTGTCGACTGCCTAGGCCTCGGAGAGCTGAGGAAGAGGAAGGAGCTAGCCATGGCGGGCCCGCCCACCCGGGCCGCTGCCAATTTCACTTGCACCTGTATGACATAACGTGGCCCCTCCATCATCAGCACCAACACCCAGGGCATGCGCTGAAGCTGCCCCACGCAACGATTCTTTCGACCCTCGCCGCTATGCCGTCTCTCCTCTTGGTGGTCTTTATCCTGCAGTTCGTTCTGCATCTGGTCAATACTGTAGGAGCAAGCACCGTAGACGAGCTGGTACGTACTTTGATCTCCGCCGCAACTATGCTGCAACATACTGACGTTCATTCAGCTGTGGGCTTTGTATAATAAACTACCCACACCATCATCAGGCAATGCGCAGAGATGTCAGGTGCTCAAGAAGGAGATTGTGCGACTGAAGCGTGAGCTTGGAAACACTTCGGCGCAAGACAACTTTGGCAAATGGGCGAAGCTCGATCGTCAGCACAACAAAGCTTTAGCTGAATACCAGAAGCTGGGTACGATCCTCGTTATATTGATCGCCAGCCAAAGCTGACAACAAACACATAGATGGCTCTCTGCGCACTCATCAAGCAACGTTCAACTCCGCCGTTAAGACCTTGCGCTTCCTCGGTACGCAAGGCCTCCGTTTTGTCCTACAATTCTGGTTCTCCAAATCGCCTATGTTCTGGCTGCCAGCAGGCTGGGTGCCATACTATGTGGAGTGGATCCTGAGCTTTCCTCGCGCACCGCTGGGCAGCATTAGCATCCAGGTGTGGACCGCTGCATGCGCAGCGATCATTGCATTGGCATCTGAGGCCGTCGCAGCTGTCTGGGTGCTCGCAACAAAGAAGCCTACGCCAACAGCGAAGCAGGAGACGGAACCTATGGCCTTCAAGGCAAACCAGCAGCCTGCAGCAGGAACGGGCGAGAAGAAAGAGCTGTAGTTTGCAGGCAGAAAGCTCTCACGCCACGACCGAGTTATCACAGCACAGCAAGAATACAAAAACATTTTATATCACAAGTATGTCTCCCAATGCTTTAGACGCAAAGTCGTCCTGGCTTTTCAGCTCAGACACTGCAACACGAGTGGGATGACCTTGGCAGGTCGTTGGGCTCGTTCTAGGCTACAAATTGAACTCGTGATCGTGGAGAGTGTCGAATCGCCGAGTCTTCGAAAGAGCCAATCTATATAATACATCGAAGAGACAGCTGACATAAAGCTGCTCATCGCATCTTTGCTGCCATGTAGGCAGCTGGTGTTTGGTACGCAGAATGCAGAATGCAGAACGCAGAAAATGTAGCTCGGCTTCTGACGCGGGCCGACCATAGCGCCGGCGCGCTCAGACACTTTTGTCTTGTCAAGCGTGGAGGAGCACGAGGAGAAGCCACAAACTGGGATCGTACCAGACGTGTACTTTAGTCAGTATTAGAATGGAAAATGGAATGAAATATGCAAACTAAAATATTACAACTTTATATTTTGTTGTCCCTGTGAGAGTTGCTTCCCATAATACCTACGCCTTTGCCGCACACTAATCGATCCTACACATCGTTTCTGATGATTGGTCGTCTCGCCCGCCTCCGGCCCAAAGTAACGAATGAATGTTCCTGCCCGCGCATTCACGTGGCACTACAAGCACGCTATTACTGAACTACATTGGCCCTCTTGCCCGCAGTCTTCGACGGTTTTGAGGACTGACTGAGCACACCTGCCGTTAGAGGAAAGTCGAAGGCGCAATCAACGGCGTGTCTGTGCCTCAAACTTGCATCTTCAACACGCAGACGAGGCGCCAAGACGACCAATATGCGGAGTAAGATCTTCCAGCCGACGTGTTGTTTGGTGCGGGAGATCGCGATGTGTCCTATCGTAGTTTCTCTGAGGGTGCTGCGACGGGCTAACATTCTGACAAGCCATCACAAGCTGCCTAGATAGGCATCTCGGGCTTCCAAGGATGGCATCATGCAATGTCTGCTAGTCGCTGCCTGTTCAGAATCGACTAATCAGGGCCAAGATGTGGCCTTATCTTCAGACTGACGTCGCCTATCACGGCGAAGCATGTAAGCGCGGGTCTCTGGGTTGTCACCACATGGTGAGTCAAAAGTCTTTCAGAAACCAGTAACGAACGCTTGGTTGTGCAGATACATCATAGCCTCTTTCTTTCAGCTTGAGGGCTCACGCGTCTTCTTATACCGATACTGCAGGAGGCATTGGCAGCGCAATCGTTCAACAACTCTTGGGCCCAGGGTGCAGGGAAATCAGCGCATGATCTACGACCCAATCCCCTCACTTCGATCAGAACTACAACCTGTAGAGCTTTCGATGCGACATGGGTGATGAAGATGCCATGTCCACAGCAGTTTCACGAGCTGTTGAGACCTTTAGACCAATTCACATTCTTTGCGCCAATGCCGATATTACAGATAAATCGAACAACTCCCCGAATTGGACTATGCCGACTGAGTTTTGGGATTGAACCCATGCTATCAACGCACGAGGAACCTTTCTAATGATCAAGCATTCCCTGAAGAGCGTCGAAAATAGTCAGACTTGGTGTTGGAGAAGAGTTAAAATCAGCACCATTGTGACTGGGTCAGAGTACGGCGTGTTCGGTTAAGCAGGGCGTGTTGAGTATGTATGCTTGTCTGCAGTATGGCCCAGTCAAGACTATCAAGAACAAGATTGTTAGGTTGAACTCAAGGCGTTGATCAACTCTATGGGTCCAGGATGGGTGAATACCAAGTTGATCGAAGATCGACTGGATGATTGCAAGGGACTTTGGAGGTAAGCGCAAGCTACGTACGTGCCATCCAGCCCCAGCCCCGCACAGTCGTGCGCCAGATGCTAAGAAGCAACAATGTCCCACCAAGGAAGAGAGCGCAGCCAACTGACATCACAAGAGCAGCGGCATTCATAGCTTCCTCTCCGCACATATCCACATTCCTCGACTTCTCAAGCTGTTCAAGAGATACCCTGCTCCGTTGTACCAGCTGCGCGAGTCGACGAAGGGGCTACTGAAGGAACACCAGTTCCTCTTCAAAGCTTGTAGGAGCAGCAGACATTAGAAAATGGTATAAAAAAGTTGTTTATGCTATGTACGAGAGGAAGCTCCCCAGTAGTTGCCTCTGCTTGCTTGTTCTTTGTTGTTGCGTAAGAGACTGCCTTGACAATTTCATACTATTCATACTCATACCGGATGGAAGCCTTTTTGACAGCTCCTTTGCGGCTTCTTCAGCCTTCTAAGTATAAAGCCTCCGACACACGAAGCTGATGTATCGGCAAAGGGTTGCATAAAGCCGCTCTAAAGCCATCTGCTTCAACATCGAAGAGCCTTATATAAATTCCTGCAAGATGGCACGCGGAAGACACGACGCCGATAAAATCCTGGTCATATACGCTGAATTCGCAAGGGTATGTTGTTACCCAGGTCATGGAGGATATACAAAACGACTAACTTGATTGGATCAGAATTGAAGTCGACTACATGGTTGGAAAAAACATTGCGGTGATACCGTCAGTGCTCCATCCTGATATAATCAGTATGGCTCATTTTACTAGTATGATTGAGAGGATCATTAGGTATCTCAAGAGCTGAGGCAACGAGGTGAAGTTCTATGGATTTGAGGATGCAGCGAGAGAGTGGAATGCGAAGAATACTGTCATGTGAGGATGCTTTGGGTGCAGCGATGCTTGATACCACCTGAATCGAATAAGAAAAAAAGCTGGGTAGTGCAGTATTTGGCGAATAATGTAATGGAAACTGGAGTTTTGAGGTATGTGCTCTCAATGGTAGACACGGATATTGAAGGGTCCACCACAACCACAAGGCAGGACTTTGCGAGGCCACCAACAAATGGCTCCGCAAGGGCGTCTATAGCGCCTAGAAATGATGGAGCTAACAGTAAAGTCTCCTGATGTATATAAGTCAAGCAAGGCACACGTGAACACGCACACAATGTTCTTATTGCGACCATCGTTGCGCCTAGCTCGTTCTTGCTCCTCAACTC
Organism: Sclerotiophoma versabilis; assembly: GCA_012274445.1. Taxonomy (NCBI): domain Eukaryota; kingdom Fungi; phylum Ascomycota; class Dothideomycetes; order Pleosporales; family Didymellaceae; genus Sclerotiophoma; species Sclerotiophoma versabilis. The sequence continues at coordinate 2,019,714 of JAAROD010000093.1, forward strand.
GACTTACTTGCGGGGCACCAGCTCCCATCATCCTAGCTACTTCGCAGCTCGAACCGACATTATTTCTGATTTCACAGTCGCGAGGGATGACGAACAAACCAGCTTCCCATGAGGTTCGCATTACGCCGATCGAAAAGGACGATTACAATGAGTGGGAGCGGCTGTTCAGACTGTACATCGACTTCTACAAGTCCTCGCTTCCGGACGAGCAGTACCCCAAGACGTTCGAACGCATTCTCAATCCACAGAAAGATCTGTACGGTCTAGTATTGCGAGACTCGAGTGATCCAAGGAAGCTTTACGGGCTTGCGCATTACTTCCCTATGCAGACACCGTGGGCCGAGGAGTCGCTCATGCATTTTAATGGTGTGTGACGCAATAGCCCTAGCCGAAGTACCTCAAACACTGAAGCTAATTGTCAGCAAGACCTCTATATCGATCATGAGCTCCGAGGCAAAGGCTATGGACGAAAGGTCATTCAGGCAGTTGCGGAGGAGGCTAAGAAGCAAGGTTGCACGCGTCTGCAGTGGACGACACAGCACGGCAATCCAGCAAGGAAGCTGTACGATGAGCTGGCCACATGCGAGTTTGTCCATTATCGTATGAACCTCAGATAGTGTTTAGAAGTGATGAAGAAGGAAAGAGCCATGTAGACTCGTTGTTGGCACTTGGACACCTGCCCAACCCATCTCAACACTCGCCCTTCCTTTGCACTTGAACACCACGAACAACTTATAGTCGCAACCAACCGTCATTCTTCAAGGCCTATCACAACGTCGAAGTCGCGCCAGAAATGCCCACGACCGTACTTTGGATTCAACAATGAAATCTTTTGATGCATATACACACGCAAACATCAAAAGTATTGCAACCACAGACAGGCTCTGCAAAGGTCGGTTTGTACGCGAATTACCTCAACCTATGCTTCTCACCTCCACGCAAAGCATAGAACCCAGACCAAGGAATAAGAGTGGCAAATGACGTTTAAGAGTTTGCTGTAAACGGGTTCGAGGGACGTCCTCTCACGGATATCTGCACTAGTGCTTTCACTGGACGACTCTGAGAACGAATATATAAGTTTGACATGGGTGGAAGACCCGCAGATTCTTTTGGCGCCCATCTTCCACTCTCAGACACGTCATGTAGAAGAGTCTATGTGCAGCGGCTCAATTACGCATTTCAATTTTCTCCATCTCACCAAGGAACTGTTTATTACATCATCTCCATCCTTCGACCATATACCTTTCCAAGCAAACATGTACGCATACCAACATCCAAGAAGCAGGGAACACTGCCTATTCAATATCGAGACCGCCGGCTCCTCCCTGTCCTACGCCTACAGCGACAACAGAGTCCTGCCGGCACTTGAGTTTGAACGAGCATCCTCCACTGGTCCCGCAGGCAACTGCAACAGCAAGTCCACGCCCGGTTTCGTAGTCGTACACCATAATAACAATCACACGGTCATACCGCCTCGCGACACGCTCCCCGCCCGTCTTTAGGAGCCTGCTGGAATGCGCAGAATCTAGCTTGGGCGACGTTGGTCCATCAGACCCAACGGCAGCTTGGGATGAACATTACGGACGACCACCAGGTCATAGCCGAGATCAGACTGCCATAGACGATTGTGTATCCAAATGGGAAAGGATTGGTGCCTTGCAGTGCACTTCGCCATAACCGCGGCGGAAAGCAGTGTGTCCCACGTGCTGGACAAGGATATCGTCGTCAAGCCCGAGGCCGCAGGAGGGCGGTTGAGTGCAGCAAGTGTTAAATTGTGGAAAGAGCAGAATAGCATGTGCTGATTATCGGGTGTCATGTTATCTGGCATTTATGGCATTCTGTGGTTGTTGTTAGGCAGCGTTTCGTGGGCGGCTAGGCGTTGATCTCAGGCTGGTCACTGTACTGGGATCCTATCTTCCCACACGCTCGTGTATTTGTCTGGCTGCCTTGAAGTGAAGTTATCTCATTCGCGGTCGTAGTAATTGGGCCAGCCTTGTCTCATATCCTCCTGATCTGAGATTTCAACTTCATAGCTGGTGGCATCTGAAGCGGTCTTTTACAAGCCGTGAAGTCTCTAGGTGCGGGATACCTCCAGTCGAGCCACTTGTTCCAGAACATGACTGAGGTTGTGCTTCCAGCCCAGTAGAGCATCAAGCCAGCAGGCAGGTTCTGGCACAATGGGCCAATGAGAAGCGAGACACCGAGAAGTACCCTCCTGATGGCATTAGGCCAGTTTTTATCGCTCGTGGGCGCGTTTCTGGTGAAGTAGATATTCGAAAACATAAGACCGGATACGATAAAAGGGAGGAACGGGTCGGGAAGGATCAGATTTGGGAACCACAACATGCCTTCGGTCGCAAGTGACGGCTCGAAGAAGGGACTCGTAGTCATGGCAGCCAGCCCATCGACATTATTTGCTGCCGTCATATCGTTGAGCGCGCCGACATCTGAAAGCACATCAGGGGCCGACAGAGCATCCGTAGCCCCCGCCACATCGGCTGCGGAGGTCGCATCAGTGATAGCATCACCTTTGAACCAAGCCTTGATGCCTTTTACAGACGAAGCAGTCAGCGCTAGAAGCCCATCTCTTGCACCACACATCTTCCTTATCACCTCGGCCATGGTGAAGAAGATGGGTATCTGTATCAGGGTCCAGCCAATCTGGCCCTTGAGCGTGACTTTCCAGCGCGTGTCCAGCTCCGTCACCACTTTCTTTACTTCTCCCATGGTCCGTTGCTTAGCCTCCTGCGGGGTTCGAGCGCCGCCTTGTCTGTGCATTTGCTTGAGTACTTCATCGCGCTTTTGTCGGGCAAGCGCCTGGCGGAGCGGTTGTAGGCCAACGTAGCGTGCCATGAGCGAGCGCGCCCAGGTTCCGAAGCTGGTGACGAGTGCAGCACGGAGGAGGAAGGCTGCAGCCGGGATGGCGGCGTACCATGGGACCTGGGTATGGATCAAGGCCATCATCTCGTGTGGGAGGTAGAGGATGGCATCGAGGACTGGGTCCCTTCGTGGTGCAGATGCATGGAAGGCGCGAGTCGGCGGGCGTATGCTCGACGCACTGGGTGCAGCATGGCTCCAAGCCAGCAATTGGCGTGCTGGACGCCGCAGCAGCCTCGAAGACATGGCTGTGTGGTGCTTTCCTATTTCCCGACCTTCGAGCTCGTCGCGCGTCTGCAAGTTTCGCCGCGGGAATGCGCACGAGCTCCCAGGGTCCACTGCACCGGCGCGTCATCCCACCTGTCCCGTCGTATTCGGCATTCGTGTCAAGTGTCGAGCTCCGTGTCCATCTTCCTTGCATGCCGCATTCTGCTTCTTTTTTGCACCGCGATACCCGGGCCTGAGCTGCTCGCCATGGCTCTTCTCTCAGTCGTCCTTTCGCTGCTGCTTCCAGTCTGTGTTTCCTTGCTATTCTTCCCTGCAATTGTACGCTTCCTTGGTGAGCAAGTGGGACATTACCTGCGCCGGTCGTCGCGTACCAGACGAGAGCTGCTGCTGGCCAGAGTAGCGAACGAGTCCAAGAAACATGCAGCCGGGCATACCACAATCGAAAATCACGACCCCCAGGAGATTGCGTCTGTAGCTACAGATGGTAAAGTGGGCAGCGAGGTAGACGAGCAATGGGAGGGCATTGTTGGCTTCTTCCACCCGTTCTGGTACTGACTTCACTCCACTATCAACTGCATGCTTCTGACTAATCCTCTAGTAACGCTGGCGGCGGCGGCGAACGAGTCCTCTGGGCGGCAATCCGTGCAACACAGAAGCGCTGGCCGAAAGCTGTCTGCGTCGTCTACACCGGCGATCACGACGTCGACAAGGCAGCGATCCTCAAGCGTGTGAAGGACCGCTTCAACATCCACCTCCACCCGCCGACAATTCATTTCCTCTACCTCACGACGCGCCACTGGGTCCTAGCCAGTACTTGGCCGCGCTTCACCCTGTTGGGCCAGTCACTTGGCTCGTTGGTGCTGGCCTACGATGCCTTCTCCCTGCTCGTCCCGGACATTTTCGTCGACACTATGGGCTACGCTTTCGCCCTCGCTCTCTCGTCGCTCTTCTTCCCAAACGTACCAACCGGCGCTTACGTCCATTACCCCACCATCTCCACCGACATGCTGGACTCTCTACACGCTGGAGGTCAAGGCATTCACGCTGGCGCAGGAAAAGGCTACCGAGGCGCTGCTAAGCAGAGATATTGGCAGCTGTTTGCTCAGATTTACAGCAAAGTGGGCAGCACCATCGATGTCGTGATGACCAATTCAACTTGGACACAAGGACACGTCAGTTCCCTCTGGGGCCCTTCCCGCAACAAGCGAAAAAACAACACCAAAGACGACATCGACGTTGTCTTTCCACCGGTTGCAGTCGAAGAAGTCACAGAAGCAGTCGAAGTATCTCAAGCTAGCGAGAAGAAGCGCGGCCCATACCTCCTCTATATTGCTCAATTTCGACCGGAGAAGAATCACCAGCTCATCCTCGAAGCGTTCGCAAAATTCCTGCGATCAGATCCTAACCTCCCAGCATACCCCAACGAGAAGCCCAAACTTATCCTCATCGGCTCAGTTCGCGACTCCATCGACGAGAAAAGTGTGTACAAGCTGCGGCTACTAGCTCACGAACTTCACATGAAGCAAAACGTCGAGTTTCTCTGCGATGCACCATGGCCCCAGATGCTGGAGTGGATGGGCAGAGCAAGTGTGGGAGTGAATGGCATGTGGAATGAACATTTCGGTATCGGCGTTGTCGAGTACCAGGCTGCAGGGCTGATCTCGGTCGTGAACAACTCTGGCGGCCCTAAGATCGACATCGTCGTTGACGTGGATGGGAAGCCTACGGGTAAGCCTAGTGTCGGCCTTCGAACAGAAGTACATATACTAACCTGACCAGGTTTCCATGCCACTACTGCAGATGAGTACGCTGAAGGATTCCGGAAAGCATTGACGTTGAGTCCAGAGGATACCTTGGATATGCGACGTCGAGCAAGGCAGTCCGCCGGGCGCTTCACGGATCGTGAGTTTGCAGAAAGGTGGTTGAGGAACATGGATAAGCTTGTCAAACTGCAAGTCGATCGTATAAGAAAGTAGAATGGATTGCTCTAGGGGCAGCAAAGGGTTCGGAGTTTTGATGATGTGCATGCATAGACTATTTGATACCATTGGCATTGGGCGGAGTGATAATCAAATCTTTTTTTTGAGGCTCCTTCCATTGCTAGCTATGTGTGATAACACTACTTGAAGAGCAGGCTCGAAGGTGTGGTAATGCGCATGCTCCTTCGACAAGAAAGTACCTTCAGCTGCAAAAGAGGTTGGTAAGTCACGGTCGTTATTTGTCAGTGTAGGTCGACTAGTGTGCTTAACAGAGTTGAGTGCTCCGGTTACAGTACGCGGGCTTGATGCGCATGGATTGGTTCAACGCCTCGCTTGCTGAACTAAATTGCCGGTTGGAGTAAGCGTAGAGACGTAGCGATGGACAGATAAAATCTTGAGAAAAGCTGACAAGGCGCAAGCAGTTTCCGAGCACGAAGGCTGATCATTGAACACATATCGCAACAACGAGGTATGTGCAAGGGTGGGGAGCATTCACCGAGATGATAGTGGGACTGAGCAATTGAGTAGTCGATCACATTGAGCGGACATCGCGGAGGGGACCCAGCTACGTCGTAATCTTTTCGGTTGTAGCCATGCCACACAAAGCCAGATCGTCTGGAGGAACCCAACACATCACAAGGTGGCTCCAACTTTTGCACTTTTTTGGATTTGTTCCATTGACCTGCCGACCTATACGTTTCTCATGACGCCGTCATCGTGTTCCGGTTGGGCCAAAATGCAAGCCGTGTCACTGAAAAGGTCGTGACTATTTCCACCCCAGCAATGGGAATATGCACCGTTGATCCGTGTTGAGCAACCCCGAGAGAGGCAAATGGCGAAAGAAATAACGAGAGAAGACGCTTAGTCGAAGAGACCGAAGCCCATGTCGTCGTCGGACTCCTCCTTCTCTGTAGGAATTTGTTAGTGTCAATTCTCCAGACGTCCAAAATGCGCAGTGTAGCGTACCCTCAGCCTTCTCCTCCTCAGCGGGAGCAGCGTCGCCAGCGGCGGCAGCACCGGCACCGCCAGCGGCGGCACCAGCAGCGGGAGCAGCACCGCCGCCGGAGCCGACGTTCAGGAGCAGGTCCTTGACGTCCTTGCCCTCGAGAGCCTGTCCATTGTATCAGATACTGTGTTCCACGTCTTCTTCAATCGCGAGTGCGCACCTTGGCGAACAGGGTTGTCCAGATGGGCTCAACCTCCTCGATCTTTGCGGCCTTGATCAGGGACTGGAGCTTGTCGGCCTGGGAGAATTAGCACCTGCGCACAATCGTTTTTTCAACTCCACGGCGGGAATCGTACAGTGATGTCGACACCGTCATCGGCGAGGATGAGGGCTGCGTAGGAGGTGGCGAGCTCGGAGGTAGACATTGCGACGATTGAGTATCGTGTGAAGGATAGGTCGGTCGAGGTGTTGAAGTTCGCGATGTTGGACTGAATTCGTGTGGGCTTGACTAGCTTCGCTTCGCCTAAGAAAAGTGCGCTTACTGATTAAGGGTTAGACCGTCTTTTTGAGGGGGTATATCACGTGATCCAGTGACGTCTATAGCTTCCCCACCATCAAGTGAGCTACCGAATCGGTCCACTTGCACGTTGCAACCCTGAGAGCTGCAGACCACTCTCTCTTTGGGTCTCTCTACTTCGTTTTCTTAAGAATTACGTTACTTTTACCTATTGACCTTTGTCGCGCACAATGACAGACTCGCCGTTACCGAGGATCCCGTTGGACCCGAAAGAGCAGCCCATCCTCGACAAGCTGCAGGCGATACGGACCCAGCTCGAGTTGCTGAAACGCGACCGATCGACATATGTTCGGAGCCAGGATGTTCTGCAATTGTATGATCAAGTCATTGAGCAAGTGATGATCCTCAACGAGATCCGGGAAACAAAGCGCCTAGAACAGAACAAGGGTAGGTCCGCTTGTTGAGGTTTGTGCCTACGCAAAGTTGCTCACACAATTTGACAGTCGATTACATGCTGGACGACTGCTTCCAACTCATCTCGCTTGCGTACATGACAATAGGAAAAAACCACGAACCACCGGCTGTGTATGCATCCCTCTGTCGCCACAGATCAACCATCTTGCTGACCACGTGCTTTAGCTACTCCTATATTTCCACTGCAAAGGTACTTCCTCTTCGACGACTTTATCTGCCTTGATTGTTAACCTAGTTGCAGCGACTCCTGGATCACCTCAAAGAAGCGATGTTCTACTCCCCCAAGGACTTGGATGGGCTTGGCAATCAGCTGAAAGAGTGCCGACGCTATGTCGAGAGAGGCAAGGAGGAGTACAGTCCACATCTCCTGACACTTCTAGATGCCCGCATCAAAGTCTGTGAAGAGATACTGGCAACGCTTCGACTCAATCTATCACACCTTACACCCGAACTGACACCAAAGTGGGACAAGCTCGTTTCTCTCCTTCGATCCCTGGCTGGTTGTAATGCAAGATCAAAATTCCCCCACGAAGAGGTCGATGCATACGCAAAAGAGCTCTATGAGCTTGAAGAAGAGCTGAAGAAGGACGGCATTACCGCCTACGAGAGCACCGGTTCAACAGAGGACAGACTCATCGAGATGACCGAAAAGATGCAATTGACTGCGGCCAATGCAGAGCCAGCACCGAAAGCCGAAACTTTGATCTCACAATTACTCCGACGGAACCTACTTTGGGTGGCTCTGATCAAAGAAAAGTCAGCGCTCTGTATCTATCTAAGGAGACTAAAGGCTAATAGAACGATAGGCAAGGGCGAATCAACCCCGCATTCCAGGATGTGTACGACAAACTTTTGTCCATCCGAAACAAGCTCGAAAAGCTGTCGCTTACACAGGCCTGGTCTCTACGCGAAACAGATCTTTGGGACTTCCAGCGCCAGCTGGACCGCATCGACGAGTCACGGGCTGAAGATGGCAACTTTTACGATGCGCTTGGTAGACCCGCCGAAATTTACGAGCAAAGAGTATGCTTTCTTCAGAGTCAAATGTATATGGCGGCTAACGCATGCTCAGACACTGCTTTACCTCCTGCGCAAGAGCTATGCTATCATTTACCAACTACTTCTCACCTCCGAACCTGTTTCCGAGGCGCTACTTCCAATTTACAACCAGTTGACGACGCTGAGAAAATGCTTACTCGAGGTCAAGAAGCTTGGCGGTGTTTCTTCTCCGCGTGAACTGTACCCCTACAGTATGAAGGTATGCGGTTCGTCCAACTCGAAACCCCGAATGTGTGCTGATATCACTGTAGCTGAACTCCATCGACAACATGCGCGTCGATGGAAAGTTCATGGTTGGCGACGAGATTCCAGATGGCCAAGGGAGCGTAACGCAGCTTCTGGAAGAATGCTTCGATCTCGCTTACGAACTCAGAAACGACGCAGAGGACAGCAGCTCGGCGGAAGAAACACCAGCAGAGGCTACACCGCAAAGCGAAACACCCAGCGAACCCATGGTCGCTAAGTCATAGTTGATGGTTGTTCTTAGTCGTGGTGGCGTTTCGTTGGGTTCGGGTCATTGGCAGCCAGGCGTCCTTGCGGTGGGACTTTGGAGGTAATTCGTCGGGTTTGCGCGCACCGTTTAATGTAATGTATTCATATTCGCGCTTTTAGGGGTCAATTGATCTGAATCGAATTGAACATTTCAAGCTCTTCTTCTTCGGGTGGGGGAGGGACTGGTGCATCGGCGTCCTTGAAAGTAAGGTGACTTCCATACGATATACCTTTTTTTGTTAGGATCAAGTCATGCACACCTTCGGTGTTCACTTACAGAGCTCCTCGCCAATGGGTATATCGCGCAATGCCCTATATGTAATGATGAGTCGCTCGGGGTCTCGCTCCCATACAACATTTTGGTCTTGGGTGGAGTGATTGAACATCGATCCTAGGCCTAAAATAACGGCTTGAGCCACTTGTTTGTCGCCATCAGAGCCTATGACGGGCCAGTTACTGTGGAAGATTCAGTAAATTGGCTGCGAGCCTGCTACTGAGATAGATGCTTACTAAGTATAGTGGTACAACGACGTGTGCTCGATGTGGGTTTTATTCTCTTCTAAACCAAGAACCAAAACAGGGCAGACTTCGATCACAGTCTTCGCGGGGATGACTTGGGTAGCAAATACACCTCGACCTATACCTATATCAGCCCCTCCATGTTCACATAAATCAGCAGAGGATGCGATCGACCTTTAGGTGTGTCAACTTTAACATACAAACCCGGAAAGCGTTGCAATGGGATGTCCGACTTATTTGATGGAGTGGCCATGATTTTTAGGGATGAAAAGCCAGTTTTTTGCTCAATTGTACCTAAAAATAAAAAAAAAGATTTTGAAAGGTGAGAGCCAAAATTTCGAGATTGCGTTATTGGAATGACTGGTCAGCCCGAGCAGCTCGGGGATGCCCCACGTCTCCGTCATTCACCAATCCGTACCGTTGATGGTACTTGACCTTCGACGTGAACGCCTGCAGACATGGCTCACCAGCGTAATCAGCCCTCCATGGGCGACTCGCTCAAGACACCTCACTCTGTGAGCTTGAAGGTGCTGAGGTGTGCTGTGCCCCAGGCCATGGATGCTACAGAGCTCACCACAGCCACAGACTGTCACGGCCATCGCTCGCAACGCAGTATCCGCTCCCAAACTCGCAGGAGCTCGGGATATCACCTAAAGCCTCGCTCGCATACCCGTCGGACACCAACACGAATGACAAATTTATCCTTAGTCCAGCCCTCAACCTTCCCGAAGCCTTCGGCAGCGCCTACGTCGGCGAGACGTTCTCGTGCACATTATGCGCCAACAACGAGCTTCTCCTCTCCGACACCACGAAAGCAATTAGTGGTGTGAGGATACAAGGTGATATGCAGACCCCGTCGAATCCCACGGGCTCGCCGTTGGACCTCGCTGGCGCCGATGGAGAGCTTGACGGAGCTGTATCTCCAGCACCAGGCGAGTCTCTGCAACGGATCCTAAGATTCGAGCTCAAAGAAGAGGGAAACCACGTCCTGGCAGTGACTGTTACATACACAGAGACAGCTCTTGGAGAGGGCAGGGCTTCGAGTGGTCGAGTACGGACATTCCGCAAGCTATACCAATTCGTCGCACAGCAGCTGCTGAGCGTGCGGACTAAGGCTGGAGATCTCAGCCAGAAAGATGGCAAGTCTAGATACCTTCTAGAGGCTCAATTGGAAAACATGGGCGAGGCTGCTGTATGCCTAGAGGTACGTTGACCGACTGTTACGTACCCGTGTGTGTTTACAAACATGCGACTGCGCGCGTCTGGACATGGCCCACCAACATCAGACGCATGCCCTGCAAATGCATAGCGGATGCTATATATTGCAACATTAGCCCCTCGATCAGCATGCACAGCTGTCGCGCATGGACGCTCTTCCGGCGCTTCCAGGAGAAAGTCAGCTTCATCACGCCCATCCTCGATCACAACCCCGGAAGCATCTTCAGGTGGCTGACACCAAATAGGCAGTAACTGTCAATCCGAAACCACCCCTGAAGTCGACGTCCCTAAATTGGGACATACCTTCCCCAGGATCCGGTCAGGCTAAAGCCCCTATACTGACACCCCGCGATGTCATACAAGTAGCCTTCTTGCTTGAGCAGGAAGCCAACGTTGAAGAGTCACATGATGAAGTCTCAGTGGCAGGTGACCCCAGGAAGGTTCTCGGGCAATTAGCGATTCAGTGGCGGAGCGCATTGGGCGACCGCGGATCTCTGAGCACCGGTTGGCTGACCAGCCGACCATGAGGCTGCAATAAAGTTTGGCTTCAAAACTTACTTCCTCTACCATGCCTCCGACACGCTGTTTGACTTTGGTACCTGCAGCGCCCCATTCCCCCTAATCAAGTCAGTAGATCAATGCGTTGGTACTACCTTACTGCCGATTCGAGCGGAGCGTTGTCCGAAGAGGGTTTCCGGCGAGTGTGATTGGTGAACGATGGTAACTCTCGGCAAAGGACCGAGACTTGATGAGGACTGACGACTTGCTGGATGTATCTGCCGAGACGCCAGGGTTGTGTGCTACTCGTGCCTGCATCTAAATTACAAGTCAGAAAATAGCTTCGACACGATCGAAGCTGTCAAGTCATGGTATGAACGGGGACGATGGTTCTATTCTTGACATACATGCCAGACAATACCGTACAGATCTGCTTGATATAAATGTGTAGCACAGGGGCTCTGCAGATCATGATACGCATAATTTGGACGCATTGTATCTCTCAGGGTTGTGCCATGCGCATCGAGCGGATCTCGTTCCTTACTGCCATCGAGGTTATTCCCCGGAATGAAACCCTTACATACTGCACGATTGACTAGGTCAAGCGAACGCTGGATATGCAATCAATGTAAATGCTACACTGTCTCGTGCGCTCCAAACGCCGATCTGGTTTGGAAACAGACACAACCCTACCAAGATCTTGCTGATGAAATGATGTACAACTCCACGACTCGTAAGCCACCATACCATGATCGGCTCGGCGACACCTCAGATCTGCTACCCATCCCACTAATCCGTATCCATCCTAACAGCTCTCAGATTGCGTCGTACGGCAAGGTACCCCAGAGCTGGCGCCGCCCACGCAAGCCTGCGTGGTGGGGCATCTCGGTGCGACAGCGACAAAGGGCAAACCTGCTTGACCTCACCTCACCCAACCTAGCGATATCTAGAAGGTGTGTGCAAAATTAAGATTGCGAGCAGCGAACCGTTAGAGGGTCTTGCGAGGGTCGTGGGAGGATCAGCGGCAGCGGTGATGAAATGTGGGATTTTGCAATTCGAGCGTCGCCGAGTGGCGCAGCGCAGCGCGGCGCAGGTGATGATGTACTGGATGAGTAGTGGGTCAATTAGAAGATTGTAATTGCGTGAAGATAGCTGCTAGGCGCAAGATGTGATGGAAAAGGCGATACTTGGCTATTGGCTGTTACGGATAACTCCGCAGTATTGGCCCCGATGTGATGGTGTATTGACCGTTGGAGCCCTGACTCTGACTGCTGAACATCACTCTCTCAGCTTCGGCGAGGTATGGCCATAAACTGGAATTGCTGGAACGGGCACACGCGATGTGCCGAAGAGAGGTGATGGACGTCTGTTTGGGTAACAGGTCCGTCCCAAACAAGGCGACTATATGCAGGGGAAACTGTTAGGCAAGGCCATATCTATGTACACGAGCATTAGCATGAAGATCCTGTTGACAGAACGAGGCCCACAGCAACGCAGGAGGTGGCCAAATTCGCAGGCAATTGGCGCACGCTCACTGTGTCGAAGATTAGAGTAAGCTTGGTGTGTGTGTGTGTGTGTGTGTGTGTGTGTGTGTGTGTGTGTGTGTGTGTGTGTGTGTGTGTGTGTGTGTGTGTGTGTGTGCGCGCGCCGTTGTGCCGGCAGAGGGACCTGCATTGTGTCGGCGGCAAGACGCAGAACGACAGGTGCACTGTTGACGTTGCACGCAATGGCAGTTCCGCTAGGATACGAACAGGCACGGGTATTCTAGCAGGTGCTCTACACCTGAAACAAGAGGCGCTGGTGCTGGCGGTGAGAGGATATTGCATGTACACTATAATATCACCTCGTTTGTTGGAGGGACAATGTCGATGATTTGCAGCAAGAAAAACCCCTGGCAACAGTTGGCGAGCACAGGAGCGCATCCTTGCCCGGCCCTCACCTCCATTTCCACGTGCGGGGGATCTCCCAAAGAAAAGTAGCAATGGTGGCCAGCGGCTGTCCTGAGCTGCAGAACAAGATGCCCTTGGTTTGTTTGGCACTGCATTCGAACCGCTGCTGGTGGCTCTGCGGCTATTGCAGCTGCACGCAGATACCGGTACCCGTGTTGAATCCTTGCCCCTGAGATCCCAGATAGGCAAGGGCCCAGTCGCGACTTCCAAATGCGCTGCCGTGTTGCAGCAGGGGTGCTGCCTTTATCGGCCAGGGTCCGCAGATGGTTGCGGCAGCGTGCTAGGCCCAACCACAGGACGAACGAGACGACTGCTTTGTTCGTTGAGATCCAGGACGCCAAACGGCCCACGAATCGCGTGCACCGCGGACGTCTAGCAGTGGGCTACGGCTGGTGGCAGCTAGGTGGTGTGCCTGGCGCTGTGCGCGTTCGTGCAGTGCGCGGACTCGCGGCCAGGATGGGCGCTCTTCTGACAGGCCACTGAGCGTGAGAGGAGCGGGAGGTGTCGTGCGCTAGGCCCAATGCCCGCAAGGCTTCTGCACGATAGGGTCGCGGACGGGTGTGGGCACCGCAGTGAATCTGGACTAGCAGCTTGGAGCTCTCGTTTGTGTGGCTTGTGACCGGCCGAGAAGCCCACAAGGACCCTCTTGCTGCTTTGCTGCTGCGTCGCTGCGTCTGCTGCATCCACTTGCTCTGTCCGCTCCTCTGCTCCATACACAGCTGCATGCCCATACAAACACTTCACTGCTAGAGACCGCTACGCCCAGGCACTCGCCCCAGCTCCTGTCATACCGCCCCGGGCCCCCGCCTGCGCTTGCCCTCACCTCACCGTCCTCGCTTCTGGCTAAGCTCCTCCATCCGCTTGTACGCTGCGGCAGCCGGTATCCGTGCTACGCATTCTCGCCTTGTCACCGTCGCACAATCGCAAGCCTTCCCGTGCATATCTCCCGCACTCCCTCACACAAACACCTGTTGGAGCTGGCGTCCAATCCCCAATGACCTGAGGCCGCGGCCGACCTCGACGCCCTACAGCCTGCGACCGCGCACTCGACCCTCTTGTAGCAGCCGCCGCCTTTTGGATATCCTATGCCCTGTTAGCAGCCCAGCATGGCTCCTGTCTCCTCCGCCGAGGGCTCCTCTGCGCCGCTCGCCGACTATTTCTTCATATCTGGAATCGAGAGTTCGCAGGTCTACGACGAGCGCTTGCAGCCAAACAGCGTCGTCTCCCCGCTCGCCTCCCCGCCCGTCGACGAGACGATTGAAGAGGACCGCGCCCTCGAGACCGATTCGATTCGTCCAACCTCACAAGATGGTCTACCCAATGGCGGCAGCACACAGCGGCGGTCCGGGCAGCGCATGAGCGAGCACCGCCAATCGGTGGGCACCATCACAGGCTTTGATAGCAAGCCAACCGTCACCGCCAGCAACCGCAGCAGCACTACCATCAAAGGCCTGAACCTTGGTGGATCTGGCCTTAGTGACGTCGACTTCGAGAATGCGCTGCGCAAGTTTGCGTCGGAGCGAGATACGTTCCTGGAAGAGATACAGTTCACCGCCGGCGTTACACAACAAAGTCGCCAGACCCCCGCACGCCCACGTCCAAGGCCACCACGCGTCTCGCAGGCACCCAACACAAATGGCGAAGATGGTATCGCAAACCTGAGATCAGGCGTAGGGAGCATTCGAAGGCGCCTATCGACAATGCAGAGTAGTTTGAAGAGGCAGCCTTCGACAGCACGTCAGTGTAAGTGTCGTCCCGAGAAGCTTTGTGACACAAAGCATGTGCAGACATGGATTGTTTGCTTTTTGGTCAACCGTTGCTGACATCCTTGCAGCTTCCATACGAACATCCAAACGCATGTCAGGCTACAACTCCGTCATCCCAGCGCCACAGCCCTTCAACCCTGAGCCTAACATGCACCCTCTCTTGCGGCGCTATGAGCCCGTGCTCCTGGACCGCTACCCGCCCAGGAACATGGTTGAGGAGCTCAAGCGACGAAACCCTTTTCCGGACTACGTTCCCATGTTTGCTTTTCCCAACGATGTCAGCGTGGTATCGTCAGACGAGCGACCAAAGACTCAATGGCACGGTTTTGCTATGACCAACGGTGATAGCTCCAAGCTTTACGGTATCACTATGGTCGTATGGCTGCCATTAAATGCCACTGCAGCAGAAGGGCTCGAGCGTCAATGTGAGGAATGGAGGAGAAACCACATGAACCCAGAAGAGAGGGAACTGGCGAGCAGCTTGGGCGAACGTCTGGCTTTGGAGCGGGCAAAATTGTCGCAGCTACTGGCCAAACTCCCGACCGTTCAACCTGACTCGGATGAGCGTGAGAACCTGGACGACGAAATCGGGGCGGTCGAAGAGAAGATCCAGCTCATGACGGACCTCCTTCGACCAGTCAGGCACGGAGCAGCATCGAAGATCGAAGGACTGACTGACGGAGAAACTGGTCTCTGGATTCCACGTGCTTATGGTGTCATGGGAAGAGATGCCAGTCTTACCCCCCTGTGGAAAGAATGGCTCAAAGCAATCGTCGTCCCAATGACCAACGGTGCTATTCTACGCATTCCGCCAAGCTCGCCACGAGTAGGTATGTGGCAGCCACTCGAACGATACGTCGTCAACCTATGTGCCGAGGCTCTTAGTCCGATTACCTCAATTACCCAAGTTGAACTGGCTGTACGCGAACTACGAATGTACGCCCGGAAAGAAGCATTGAATGAGATTCCTGGCTCTCGTAACATCGACATCTATGCGCTCTTCCGCTGCCTATCGATACCGAACATCGTCACTCTTTTCGAATACGTACTAGCCGAAGCCAGAATCATCCTTCTCTCATCTCACACAGCTATGCTCCACCTAGCAAGCATGGCCCTCACAAATCTCATCTACCCGTTCCAGTGGTGTGGTGTCTTTATTCCTGTTCTGCCGGCACGCCTGGTGCAGACGATTGAAGCACCATGCCCTTACATCGTAGGCATAGAGCGAAGATACGAACCCACTGATTACCCGGATGACGACTTCGTCCTTGTCGATCTTGATCAGAATTCCATCGTTTCAAACGGACCTCCACCTCCACCATTACCTCGCCAGCAGCGCCGAAAGCTCACCTCCCTCCTTCAGCATTCGGCACCCCATCACACGCGTTATGGCGTCCCTACTGGGCCTCCAGCTTACGCTGTAGAAGCATTTCCATACGACACCTTCTGTTCTGAGAATCCAGGTGTCTTTACGGCTAAAGCGCACCCATCAACTGTGCAAACCTACGTCGGTCTAAACTCCACATCTTTTGGCACTGTTACGGGGCCGGCCAGCGGACGACCATTGGTCTATAACGCATTCCTACAGTCGAGCGCCCACAGCCGCGGCAATGACAGGCCTTCTACCTCTTCCACTGTTAGGACTTTCTCGAACTCACCACCTTCGCCAAAGGTCTCTCCAGTATCGGCAGTCTTCCCACCCATGCCTAGCACTCCAATCTCCCGTAGCGACTCAGGCTATGCGTTACAGGCGAACTTGCGTGAGAAACGCTCAGCCCACTTTGACGCTCAGTCGCGGCGCAGTTCTTCGGTAAGTCTAACAACTCAGCTTCTTGCTCGACTAGTGTATTAACGTATTGGGTTAGTTCGGGTTTGAAAAGGTACCGCAAATGAGGAGACCCAGTCAGCCAATGTTAGGTCATGCGCCGAGCGCCTCAACATCGTCATTGAGTCAGGAGTTGCGAGCAGGGTCTTCTTACGCGCCGTCAGTGTACGCTCAATCTACTCTGGCGGCATCGACGATCATGCCTGGCATGGCGATGCAACCCGTGCGCAACACGGCAACTGTGCAATGGCAGGAGGGTCATTGCTTGCAGTGGAGGCCTCACGAAGACAAGGCTTCCTGCTCCATTTGCGAAGAAAAGTCGGATGAAGGGCTTTATCGATGCTCTGGTAAGTCTTAAATCACCCCCTAATCTAGCGCCCGTCTGACCCCACACAGGATGCACCACACACGTCCACGCCAGATGCGCGTCCTCGATCTGCATCGTCTGCCCTACGGCTTTCCGACCCGACCAAGTCCGGGCGTCATTCGTGCGATGCTTTGCTAGTCTGCTGTACACGTATCGCCGCTATCTTGTGCCCGCTACTGGCGAACGCAAAAAGTCTGGCATGCATTATCAGTTTAAGATGGATGAGTTCATCAAGAACCAGCCCACGGAGAACGTGCAATACCTGACTACACTGCAACAAACCCAAGCTTTCAATGAGTTCATTCACGAACGTGAGAGCACCTCCGGCGAGGATCCTAAGATCAAACTCTTTGATGAAGTTATCCTGGCGAAGAAAAACCGCGGCGCGTCCTCATACTTCTACAAGACCAAGGCGGACTTCCTCTCCGATACTAGCGACCATCTCTGGCGCACTGCACACGCCAACCCACCAACATCTCGTTTTCCCGGGGATTACCGAGCTGTCGTCAGTCGAGTCCCTGCCAAGCTCGACATCACACTCATGAAAGAGCCGCGCGTCATCCAAGGCGCCCCTCGAGCTCAGAATACGAAAGCACGACGAAAGCCGATCCCCTCGATGCTTTCGAATGGTGTCCCTGCATAATGAATACCACTCAATCCCCACGCCTTTTAGACGATGACCTGACCTTTCACCGACGCTTACGCTGTCCTTTGACCACCGTCACTTTGATTTCTTTCTGCTCGTGTTTGTACAATATCAGCGATGGAGTTTTGGGCGTACCGACCGCCCATTGCGGTATTGGCTTGGGTTGATTCCTGGACAAATCAATCTGTGAATCATTTGCATCTACAGTGGTTGGATGGGACCTTTGGGTCTTTTGGATATGCCGTCACATACTGGGGCAAAGAAGAATGGAGGCTTGCCCGGACTGCACAGTATCACTTGTAATGCATATTCTTGCACCCACTCGTTTTGGCGTCTGCTTGCAACCTGCGGGTTCGCCTTTCTTGTAGTATATTGAGCTTGGGGAAGAGGGCCTGAGATAGACATTCAGTCGCTTCTGAATACCAGTAATAGAACATGCACAACTACCTTCTGTTGTTTCTTCTTCTCTTTGTAGATGTCACGCTTGCTTCGCGCTCTGCAAATCTCATGCAGGAACACTCCAATCGTATCTGTGTTTGGCTGCTGCTCCTAAGTAACGGACTAGCGCCGGAACCGGTCAAGCTTCACGAGTCGCAACTGCCTCCTTGGCTGAGGATAATGGCTCGGCCCTCGCGATGCCTTCACTAGGCGGCCTGATATCCCGCTCAACGATCTACAGATGAGATACTGCCATGAGTAGTATGTTGCACTCTTGCGATGTTCCTTAGTGACTCAATTTAATATAGTTATATTATTTATTACTTCCCTTTCTTTCATCAACAGCATAGGACAGATGGCCGAGCGGTCTAAGGCGCTAGCTTCAGGTGCTAGTAGAGAAATCTGCGTGGGTTCGAATCCCACTCTGTTCACCATTCTTTTTGCTTTTCAGATGTTCTCTGGAGAATACACACCGCGTGTCTTGCAAGAGATGCAGGACTTGATGGCATGGCGAACGATTATTTTGAACATCTGCATACAGACGGCTGAGCGAACGTCTTGAAATACATTTGCTTTGGGCACTATCCTTCTAAAGTGACCACTGATCGCTTGAAAGCCAGCAAGCATCTTGGTCTACGCAAAACATTCTGGTCATCTCTGGCGAACTAGCTACTCTTCGATCTTGATCAATGTGGTGTCAACCTCCAACCTCACTAACCCTACGCTCCTCAGCGAGGCTTTTGCCCCCCTTGCGTACTGCCCGATCCTTGACAACGCTCATCAAGCTCTAGGCACTCTTGTGCAGAAGCATGACAACGCTGGACTTGCACATATCCCCAGAGGAAGTGTCAGCAGATGCAGTCGCTCTATCTACATGTCCGTCCCCAGCCCGCGCATGCCTAGCCTCCTTCATCCCGAAGGTGCTTGTATATTTCTTGCCACTGATAACCAAGTTGAGATCATTCAACGCAATCACACTTGTTGGCGGCGCAACGTCTGACGACAATACCTTTAGTCGCGGTTAGGATTTTGTTGATACCTGAATTCGGTTCCTAGAACTAGTGATAATAACTCTTAATCTTGCGCCAGGGTCTGTAAAGCTCTGCATCAGGGTCTGCAAGGGTCCGTCCGATTTCTGCAAAGGTGACATTCAAAACGTGTTATGTGTTAGTCATGGTTAAGGGTTCGATAGAGTACTACAGCTCTGGCACGTATGTGGTTAGTTCAGTTGGAGCAGTGCAACGGTGGCTCTCTATGGACGATTTCGGTTCCTCAGATCGATGCCTGGCTGCTTTCAGAAATCATTAGCGGTGTGCTTACACTGTGGGATTGCACGGGGAGATGTCGTGTCGGGAGAATTAGGGTTGTGAAATTGCCGCTGCGCAAGATGGGGGATTAATCAATAAATCTTAATTCTACATGTACACGCAGTATATTTACAGTTGAGCCGTAGTGTTCATAACAGACGCGGTACATCTGGCGAGCTCATGTGCCTTAGCCTTTCGAACGCGTGTCTTGAATTGCGATTCTCAGCCTCTACGTATTGTGCGTGTCGGCAACCTCTGACCTTGGGATCTGTCAGGTAGGTATATCCAGGACATACCAATGCTAATATGACCCGTGAGTGTGATTGGGGGCTCAGAAGTTGCAAGGAGTGCTCCCAGGGCTTACACTACGACGCAAGAAGACAATGTCACGTAGGGTAGGTTGCTTTCTGTTAACTACTCTTGTCCCGATGCTGGTGCCGATGCATTTTGATGGCGTGTAGTCAACGGTCTATATGGCCTTGTGTACTGCACCTGCCTGACTGAGTGGCTGTTCCTTCTCTTTCATTCACGCTTTGTTACCGAGGTGTGTTGATTCGACCGGTGCAGATTCCTTCCATGATGTTCTACCATTCTCGGGCACTCTTCGATGTTCCGCAATTGAGATGGTGATGACTTCTCTGATCCATCCAACAAACATTTTCATGTTCGACACCATTGACGATTGCGTCTGTGTTGCGCGGCCCCGTCGTATCCAGATAATCCTAGAAGTTCCAGCTAGATGCCGCGTACAAAGGCAATTGTTTAGGTCTTTCTATTGGTGTTTCGATTTTGGTGCGCGCAGTCTTCCTGGCTCAATATATGATCAACCAGCAAACATCATTCTCAAATCTCTTTGGAAACTCGTTTTTCCACAATACGCCTTGAACGACCATGTAATCTCGTCATTTTTCCAGGCCCATGGACATATTGGAATATTGCTTTGAAACCCTGGTGTGATTTCATTCCATATCCCATGCTTAAGTCGTGCTTTCAATGACTTCTTGACAGGATCAGCCAATGCTCTTTCGGAATCGATACTGCTCTTATTCCAACTACAGGAAGAAGTACTTACGACAGGACTTCAAGCGGAAAGATGCTCGAGCCCTCTTACCAGACTTCGAAAACCCCCTTATATACCATTCGTATTCTGTCTTCCCTTCTCTGCTCTCATCAACTCAAACCAGCTCTCATTATCGATCGTTACCATCGTCGATATCAATTTCACCAAAGCTATCACTAATTCCCACCACTCAAGACATTCCTAGCATTATCAGCAAGATGGCTCCCACATATACTCCTCGCTACACTCTCACCAATATGGCCAGGTCTGCCCACCCTGCGCCTCCTTCTCATCTTCCTCCTCCTTCTTCTCTATCATGTTCTCCTCCCGCTCCAGCCTGGAAATCGTCCTGCTGGCGCCGGGACTCTGATTTCGGTGACTTACCAACACCACCCAGAACGCCATCCCCGCCTTTCCCTCACAACCGTCACGCCTGGGCGACCAACTCTCGCCGTGGCTCTGGTGACTTGTCAACACCATCTACATCACCGTCATCATCACCGCCTCGCAGTTTTCGCAACCTGCAGGCAGACAGCTGGCGCCGTAGCGCTAGTCCCCAACCACTACCAACCCCCGAGTGGGTTGTCGGCTGGGTAGTTATGCTGCCCGACCAGGATCAAGTCCCGACGCCCCTCATCGTCAACATGGAGGCACCAGGCGCTCCCTGGGCCCACCCCCATGTCATCACCAAGGTGTGGGAAGAGCACGGCGTCAGGTTCGTCAAAGTCCGGACCTGCACCAGCTTTAGCGGTAAGGGAATCGCCCACAAGAAGTCGCACCACCGCCACTACTTTATCGAGGCTACTCAGGACCGGTTAAGTAGCGTATCTGACGCCTTTGGCAAGCAGACCTACGTCAACTGCTCACGGGGGGCCGAGTTTACCATCGAATACGACCTCCTTCAATTCTACCACGGCAAAGGCAAGGATGCCATCCAGTTCAGCCACGCCGCAGTGGCTGAGTTTGAAAAGAACGAGCTCTGGTCCTTCTGACTATCATCACCAGTCTCGTGGCGACCTTCACCCCTTGACAACTCCCGGTCCGTTCCTACCCTTCACCACCACCATATTCGGCACGTTGTCCGTCACCGAAAATGGTCCGCATGTGCACAGCGAAATCATCACCGAATTTGGAAAGCAAAATCATCACCACCGGTTCAGTGCGATGGCAAGCCCTTTCCTCCTTCACCACCCTCTCGTCAGGTTGTCCTTCATCCCAAAACGGACCGCAGCTACAGTGAAATAGTAGCTCACGGTGCCTGGCAAGCCCGTTCTTTACAGCACCAACCTGTGGTGACTAATCTCTGTCTTGTATTTCCTCAATCTCCTGTTCCTTGTCTATGTGTGCGAACCCTTAGTTGTAGCGATTTGGAGTTACGGTCTGTCTTTTTCATCAGGTGTTCGGGGGTTTCGGGTTTGATGGTGGTTTCCGATGAATGTACGATTCCTGTCCAGCGTATGCTGGAACGCCATAGTCCTCCCCTTGGTCAAGTGATGATGACTTGCTACGATGAATGAAATGTTCCTTCTTTCCGATTTGACCGCACTTGCTTGGTAAAATGCCGTGGTGTGAGTGACAATGCGGTTTCGGCTACCTAGCGACAATAGTACAGTTGTGCATATCCAAACCACATCCCATATCGGAATCCACAAACACAACGGAGCTGAGCAATATTTTTTTACTACAAGACCGCGGATTTCGAGACATCTGGCTATATACCAGTATGGATATACCACATCATGCATACAGACGCATCTACGATCAAATACCTGCTTTTTCGTGAACCTCCCACTCCCCGTCCATATACTAAGGCTCTTCCGCCATGTTCTTGGACAATAGCCAGATCGATTTTGGTGCTTTTCTCAAGTAAGAGCTCCAGCTCTGTGTTTACCATTGCGCGAACAGCTATTGGCTGCAAGATCACAGTACTCTCGTCTCTTAGGATGGAAATCGTGGTTCGCGGAGCCGCCCAGCCGAGTCGCATCGACTGCCTGTAGATCTCGAAAATGAAGCGAGCGATTTGGCAGGACAGTATTGTTTCTACCGGTTCTGAGACAAGTGTGTGGTGTGAATGATGGACAGTGTTGTAGAGCGCGGGTTGGAGGGGAAAGTGACAGCGATTATGTCAGCTATCAGAGTAAGATGACTTCACTTGAGTAACTGCATTGCGCACTTGTACAGCCCTGTACAAGGAGGACTAGAGCGCTGGTCACATGAGGATGTTGTAGATTGTCGTTCGTGTCATTATCATTATATATCTAATTCAGATATTGTCTTAGCCAGGCCTCAGCACCACCTCACCCACCAGTATCACAACATTCTTGAAGAACCTCCTCCATTCCAAAGGATCTCCACTAGCCTTCACAAACCTCACCTCGCTGTATGCCATGGAATCATATACAGCCTTCTCAATCACAATGTGTCCGTTGAGACCCTGCCGCCGACCGTCGGCCATCTTGACTCTAATACTTGTACTCTCGTCCAGCTCGCACTGCGCAATCTGCCTCTCAGTAAAAGTAGGTGGAGGTACACCAAGTCGATGCAAAGCCTCGAGAAGAAGAGGGACGAGGAACGATAGAGAATGTGGTGAGATGAAGCGGGCGAGCGAGTATGAAGGCATTACATCAGCAAACCAGCGTGCCATTTGCGTAAGTGTAAGGGGCACCTGCGGTTTTGCAGCGAACTGTGCCATGCCCGGATCCTGGGATAGCATGTCCTGTGTTGATGGCGGAAGCTGTGACACGAATCGAGTCGAAGAATCTGCCTGAAGTTGGTAAACAGGGCGTTGATTGCCACCCATGGGCTGAGAAGCTGATACTCCGTCATGAGAGGCCAGGCGCGGTGGCCGCTCCCAGTCGAAGACAGACTCGCCTGCTGGAGTTTCGGGTTGTGTGGATGAGAGAAGATGAACAGCATTTGCAGGATTTGCACTTGAGCGCCTTGGAGATGTGTCGATGTCCATAGCGTCAGGGTCTTGCGAAAATCCTCTTTGAGAGTGCGTGGGCCCGCGAGCGAAGTCAACGCGTAATTGAGACAGCATCTGTGTAGCCATGCCAACAGGATTGGCGTTGCATCCATTTGGTGATAGGTATGGGTTCGGCCGTCTGAACCATGGATGCCTTCGGACTTCGTCGAGCGTGAATCGTGATGCTGGATCAAGCTTCAACATCCCTCGGAGCAGTGACGTGATCTCTGAAGGTACCAGCTCCCACAGTTCGTCTGTAGTATGCCCGTCTGTTTGGACGTACTCCTTGAACTCTTCACTGCGCATTGTGGGTTCGTCCCATGGCGTGTTACCGACCAGCAGTACGAACAGCACAACACCACAGCTCCAGATGTCGCAAACATTGGCGTGGTAACCAACATCCAGCATGTCAGCTCTCTTACTCCTCCTTCCACTGACAATCTCAGGAGCGATGTACGGCGGTGAGCCGCATACAGTGTTGCACAACCGCGCTTTGCCGTCCTTCTTGAAGAGTGCTGCAAGCCCAAAGTCACTCAGTTTTAGGTCTCCCTCAGCACTCAGCAGCACATTCTCAGGCTTGATGTCGCGGTGCGCAATGCCCTTGGAGTGCATGTAGCCAACAGCACTGATCAGCTGAGAGAAGTAGAAATGTGCGATGTCTTCTCCCACGCCCTCATCTGCCTCGATCTTGTCGAAAAGGTCGCCGCCGTCTGCGAGCTCCATAGCTATCCACGTCCATAGAGCATCTTCGCCCGACCCAAGGAGGTGTACGATATTCTGGTGCTTCCCGAGGTGCTGATGCAAGACTATCTCCATCTTGATCTGCTTCGGTGAGAGGCGGCCCTGCTTGAATGCATGTTCTTTGTTGATGAACTTGATCGCGATAACAGGCTTCGGCCTATCGTGGGGAACCGCTTTCCGTATGCTGAAAGTTTCTGTCAGTAGACATGCACAGTGCTGCAGTAGGCCTTACTGACGATGCATATGCGCCTTGTCCTATTGTTTTGCTAACGAGTCGAAAGGGTAGATTAGATGGTAATGGGGCAACTTGGCTCTACACTGGGATTAGCATTCTTGCCGTGACATCATCGTAGGCGTATGAGCAGATTGCGGGGACGATTTGACTTTAGAGATGCGGTGAACGTGTTTCGAATCAGTGCGTCTACAATGTGGGCCCAGTAGGCAAATAGAGGGCACTTACTCCAGGCGGGGCGCCCATTGCAACTGTATATGTCCAAAAGTACCGCCAGCAATATACAAGGAGCGTGAGGTAGAGCAAGCAAAGAAGGGAGAGTAATGACACACAGTGCTGTCGCTGTCGCGTCTGCCTGGTTGTTGAGCCCACGCGTTACCCAAACAAAGGCAAAAGATCTGACTCAGGTCGCGTTTTCCTCGCGTCTTATCGCGCTTTCCTTATCGCGCAGTCACGTGCATCTTTCAATCACGGAGGCATACAGGTACATTACTCGTTCGGCATTTCCCGAGCGGAGAGCTTAATCCTTTCCTGCTTCACATCACCTTCTCACACCGACAGCAAAACGTTCAATAATGTGAGATTTACTCGAATTCTCCCAAGGATCGTCCCGAGCTGTATGATATCCTGAACAAACTATCTTATTTGATTAAGAAAGCCATCGTCCTCAACATTCATCTGCATTTGATCTGAACGCCTAGTAAAGGTAATGTTGTTCAGGGTGTGCATTAGATGTTTGACCCTTCTCGAAAAGAGCCTATTGGCGTCATGCACGTTACAAGCTTGCAAGTAGCGGTATAGTCGATGCTTCATCCGCCTTGGGGGCTGACCCGTATGGAGCGGTATTACTGATCCATAGAAATAATTAACAACATGGTGACGTTCACAGAGCAACCAAACAAAACGGTCGAGCCAACTGTATATGAGTGTCTAGTAAACAAGTGGCAGTACGACGTCGGCTCACAAATTGCAAAACTCATGCTCCGCGAACTGCCTCCTGTCGTATACGTACCGGACCGTCCATCCGGGGCAATCCACAAACACGACTACGACCCATACATCTGGGATTTTCTGCCAACCAGCCTTTCCATGCATCTGTAAACTCTAAAGTCCAGGCTACCCAGGCTACCTCGGAACAAAAAACAACGCATGTGCATGTCTGCCACGAGTTACGGACGGCGGCCGGCGACGCCGCTTCATCTGCAAACTCTATCTACAAACCTTATCGTTTCCTCTGCAGGGCGGCAGTGGATTTTTGCTAAAAGATCTACAGCGTAGCCGGCAGTTCACGTTTGCAGATCTGCTGCCACTATGCATAGCATGCCATGAATGTTGGGTGTCCTCAACCGGACAGGTATGTTCCCAAAATGGACATATGACTTCCCAGAAGAAAGGGCCGATGGTGTTTACTGCATATCTTGATCTCCGCAGATAGCCTATAGATGATCCTTGCCTAGACAACTTGAGTCTGGAAACTTCAGACATGAAGTCTGCGGGTAGAAAAAACGCCACGCATGATGGAGCAAAGCATATCGAACCCTTTGACCGGGCGTCATTATCAGGCGAAGGGAACTCCTTATCAGATCCTGAGCCTCGAGACGTTGGGAATGCTTGGCGCACAGCAGATGCTGGACAATCTGCCGCTTTAAGGCACAAACCACAAAATTCACAAAGAATACTCGCTGAACGCAGCGACATGTGGCAGCCACCCCAGCCTTTCCCCGCGATCTGACGATGCTCCCGCAATCCTTCCGCGGACGGTCGAATCCTTCTCGCATCACCAAACCACACGACGCACAGGACACCCATACTATCCCGATTCCCAAGCTCCTGACATGTCAAGTGTGGCCAAATCTCGCCCAAATTCTGTACACTCCGATACGAAGAACCCTCCTCGCACATCGGACAGTAACGTCGGATGACAACAATGTACAAAACCTACTTTGCCTGCTGCCGGTACTGTCCGCTCCAATCTCGAGCAGCGGAGAGTCCTCCTTCCAACCGGACTCCGCGGTACGTTTAGCGAAGCGTTAGCATGGTACGACTGCAAACGAAAGTTTTGACAGCAGGTGCTAAGAAGTGGTTTCAGATGTTCCTCCAGAGCTTTTAACTAGCAAGCTTCGCATATACATAACACAGTGGGAAAGGTGTGGATTGCTCAGGTACGGAGCCGGAGGAAATCAACTAAGCCATCATCGGAGATGCAGGGCCGCCCTGGTTTCAATGCTGCACCGGGCCGACTGTAAAGCTCGCTGCTCACCGCAAGGCTGCTGCACAGTGTCGTCAATAGTAGTCTGCAAGCGAACCTAGTCCAACGCTGTTCTTGAAGTATTGTACGAGCCGCCCGGGTCTGGTATGTTTCATATCCCGTATAGGTTCGCGATGCGTGAAATGGGTCCTGCGACGGACGCGAATAGGAGTGCATGTGTAGTTCTTTTCTTGGTCGCGGAGGTTCAGTGTCATCGTTGGAGGGAGTAGTTCGTGCAGTCACCCCAAAAGCTCGACTTGGTAGCTCGCGGATACTAATTCAAAGTTTGACCAATCCACAGCAACGCACCGCTCTCCACTAAACTTTGATTTGCTGTAAGTACGCCGCGCCGGCACCAGCAAACAACCGAGAGGGAGGGTATTTTAGTGTGAACATTCGCATCGGCGAGAATGCCGTTTTGGATGTAGATCGCGGAGTCGAACTCAACGTCAGAAATTTTTACGGGGTGCATTGAATGTTGAACTGAGGTCATTAAGGAATAGGATTACGGGAGTGCCGATGTTAGACGCGTAGTAGACGCATACATGCGCTGGAACAATTTGAGAAGATCTAGAATCCGGTAAGTGCGGCAACAGGTGGAGATGCTTGAGTAAGGATTTGCAGGTAGAATGGAGATGATGTTGTCATGAATCTTTCTATTGAGCACGCTGAGCACCGAGGTACACAGACAACTGAGTGCCGAGTATCCTCTGATTAGGAGGTACAGCCGAGTGTACCGAATGCTATCTCTCCCTCCAAAGGGGAAAAGGTGAAACCTTTGCTGTCGTCCTGGACATCCTTACGCACATGCAATGGAGCAAAGCCAAAGCGTGAGCGTGCTGGGTATATCCATCTGAAAGTCGTAGAGTCCACCGTTGCCGTCTATATGCCCCATGTGGGCTCGAAAGTGATCCAACAAGAATGGAGTGTAAGGAATCCCGTGAGGACTTTACTTTCGCGTAGCCAATCTCTTAAGGAGATCCAACCCCAGAAAATCCAGAATCCGCAAAGAGTAGCAGATGTTGCTTAGAAAGGTCGTGCGAGCGTAGGAACCGGATAGTTAGGATGGCGTGTCAGAGAAACCTGCCGCAAATCCGGTTGCCGAGAAAATTAGAAGAACCAATCGCCCGCCAAATGCTGATGTTTTATCCAGTCCGGAAACGCCAGAAGTCTATGAGAATGCACCGAGAAAGATGGGGAATAATGCATCGGTCCGAGGAACATGTTCCAAGATGGTGAAGCAAATCGTCAAGTGGTGAAAAAAATCGGTGGAGTTATTGCAGTCTTTCATCGAGAACCGGCGGGAAGAGCGGCGTAGGACGAGGCAGCTGCAGCATCTAGACCGCGGAGCTGAGGAGCGTACTTTGGATGCTTGACAAACTTTGGTACAGAGTCCTACGAAATATCAGTTGAGAATACGAGAAGCTAGTGATGCATGATGCTTACGCTAGACATGAGCTTGAAGATCGAGTTCTGCGCTTTGTCGAACAATGTTGCAACCTCGTTGAGGCTCTGCAACATAGCAGCATCGTCACCAACGGCGCGTGTCATCCTAGTGGCAAGCTGCGTGCGGAGACCGTGGTCAATGTTGAGCTCATTTGGTGATCCGGGCGCCAAGAAGGCGTTGTAGAGACCGTAAGCGGCAGCGAGGGTCTCACGGATGGTTTCTACTTTGTTGTCACCCTTGTCGCTGATGGCAGCACGGTATTGCCTGTTGAACTCCTGAACCTCGAGATAGAAAGACAAGTTCTCCTCACACATAGTTTCCTTGAGAAACTCGCGGTAGAGGAGACGCCATGAGGGGTTACGGATGATGACGTTTGTTCGGTTGCTGTTCGAGTCGCGAGCCATGCCATCACGAGTCTTGGCAGCGATGGCCTCTCCATTTGATGGGGCCTCCTCAAGGCTCCATCCTGCTACACGCTCGCCATGTGGAGTGACGTAGTAGTGAACCTGTTTGACGGGCTGGAAGGTGTGCTCAGGGACGCGAGGGTCGACAGGTGCAATCAACTTGAGCTGCAAGAACAGAGATCCTATTTCTATTGACTCTCGCGGGTCGACCATTGTGGTGCAGTCCATCAACCACTGTGCAGCATTGCGGCCGTTGAAGGTGTACTCGTACTGGCGGCTGGTAGTGGGTCTGTGCTTGACGAGCTTAACGCCAACGTCGCACTTGGAAAATTCGTGTATTGAGTCTGAGTCGGATTGAGTCTCATTTGCGGTGGTACCAATGAAACGACGGAAGAGGATCTCAACAGTCTGCTCGTCGTGGTGAAGCTTGTCGTTTTCTGTGTTGCGTTCGAGGATGACCAGAATGTGGGGGTTGCGGTTAGACTCGATGACGGCTTTGACGTGTGCAGATTGGATGCCATTGCGTGTGCAGAAGCGCTCCAAGATGTGGATGCCCTTGGGTGTCAGCTGCCAGACAGAGCTCTTGTTTGTGAAGTCGGTCTTGCCCTCAACAGACTCGACGAACTTTGCTTCCAGGAACTTTTGGCAGACGGAACGGGCCATTTCCTTGGCCATTGAGAAGGTGGTGGTGGTGGTGGTTGTGACAACACGTGATGAGTCCTTGGGGTCGGGCATGCGGTTTGATTGAGAGAACTTTAGGGAGCCGAGGTTGGTGATGGCCTCATCTGAGGTGAAAGTGTAGTCGATCATCCTGAAGCGGACACGATGGGGTGTGAGGGGGAGGGACACCATGAGGGTCGCGAACAGGTCCTTGAAATCCTATCATGACTGTCAGTAATAGGTCCGATGAGATTCGTGTGTGCAGCAAGTCCAAGGTCAGGTTGGTAGTGGTGGTGGTGGTGGTGATGATGGTGGTGGCTGAAGCCTACTGGCTCCACGTGGGAAACTAAGCTAGCCATAAAATGTCTGGCCATGCATGTGCAGCAAACACGTCTTCCTGGGAGCGAGCACCAAAGATAGGTTTTTTGGCGGCTTGACAGGGCGCCGCGATTACAATGGCAAGAGAACTGGGTCCTCGATCTCGTGTGCAATATTCGGACCTTGGCTAGACATGGCAGGCTTGTCTACAATGGCTGCCGCCAACACCTGTCTGACGAGACTGAGGGGCGTAGGAGACGGTGGAAGTACTCACCCTGGTGTACGGCCGCTCGTCATCGGTCATGCGCAGCAGTCTCGAGCTGGTCTGGTGCATCTTGCCGGAGTGGGCTGCTTGCTGCAGGCTCGTGGTGTCTTTGTCTCGAGTGTTTCCTGGCTCTTCTCCTCCAATGCTGCCGGAGCGGTGGCTGGCGGGGGCGGAGGGGTCGCGGGCGGTGGAGAGGTCGAGAGCGGGTTGCTCGGTGCGGCCACGCGCGAACGAGGAGCGGGAGGAGCGGGGAGCGCCTGTGGAGAGGAAGGGCGAGTCGGCGCGGGAAGGCGGGGCGGGGGCCGAGATGCTGGTGGCTCTGAAGTGGGAGGTGGCCCTGGTGAGCTCGCGGCTGCCCTTTCGCAGAAGAGGGAAGCGGGTGAAGGTCAGGCGCCTGCTGGTGGTGCGGGCGGCGGGCGCGGGAGGAGCGGTGGTGGTTGCGGAGGCCTCAGAAACGGCAGACTGGGCTTCGAGGTCAAATCGCAGCTGGGGCTCGTCGCAGTCAGGGCCGGAGGTGGGCGTCTCGCCGGTGTGGGAGGAATTGGAGGAGGAGAGCGAGGCGGCAGAGACGGTCAGAGGCAGAAATGGAGTCGTCAAGGGCATTGCCGTTAGAGGCAGGATGGTCGCGGAGAGTCGTCGCAGACTGACAAAGGGCAGGGAGTGGGTACTCTAGCAAGGATTGGCCTCCGGGTCGACAGTCGCTGGGGGGTCCGTGACCAGCGTGTCTGCGTCTGCCACACCGCCCTCCTAAGACAGCGTAGAAGACGCCGGGCGTGGGCTAAAGCGCACGTAGTTCTGACAAAGGCACACGTCCGCTAGACCGCAGCGGCGCCCTAGTGCCAGCGCGAGACACATGGCGGCGTGCACGCACACGCCCGCATGGGAATAAAGCTCTTGGCTATCGCGGCGCCCACGAGGCATCCCTGGCCTGCGTGCAGCGTGCACAGGGCGGAGCGCAGCCAGTCCCCCACCCCTGTCTGGTCGTGCGACGTACGCCGAGCCTACCATAGCGCCGACAGCGAGCACAGAGCGTGCATGACTCGCGGCCTGCAGCCCGCCGTGGCATGGTGCCTGGTGCCTCGCCTTGTGGCAGCTGTTTGTTTGGAGTGCGCGCGCCGACGAGACACCTGTGAGAGTGATGCACATTGGCAGTGCGCTGATGCTGCACCGTCCACCGTCCACCCTGCAGCCAGGCAAAAGGCAGAAGGCAGAAGGCACAAAGCACAAGGCACAAGGCAGCAGAACGCCCGAGCCAGAGGCATGATGCCGCCGGCAATCCCGTCCGAGACATTCCATGCTACCCAGCCTGTATGTACGCAGCAGCTTCCTCTGAAGGCCGCCGCCCGACTGGCACCCCAGCCTTTCTGCCCTCTCACGCCTCTCTCACACACCAGCCTTTCTGCCCTCTCACTCACCAGCAACAGCCACCGCTTTCCCACTGCTGCTCCCCCGTTTGCTCACTCTTGGACGCGACCCGTTCTGGCGTCACGTCGGTGGCCACCCATTCCACGCATGCAGTCAGCGTTGCACAGCGACAGCCACCTGCCAATCGCACTGCTCCCATCCTGTGGAACGCTTTCACCACGCTGAGAGGCGCGGAGCATTGTGCTGATTCCGCCGAAACGTGGACGGCACGTTGCACCCTTGCATCAGACACGAACCTGGTTGTCATCGGTCGTCAGCACGAAGCTGCATACTCTTTCTTCTTGCAGGCCCAAATCTGAGCTCATTGACGTGACTGCCCGGTCCTTGACCACGCTTGCAGCATCATCACACCATGCCGTACATCCCACCCTCAACACCCTAGATCGTGCTTCATGCCTGACATGCTTTTGGCAAGTACAGAATCCTGCACTTTGATTCCTGACGCTGCCCCACGTCGGCCCTTCTCTGTGAAAAACAAGAGGCTTCCCTTCGCTGCACGCTGAGTCCGCGCTTTCCACGTGTGTAACCCCACCACAACACGATTATGTTGTTGGGCACCGCATGCGAGACATCTCGACCAAGCAAGTCCTGCCTGCCCTGTAACGCCAAATCCGCCATGCTGGACCCCTTAAGGCTTCGCTTGCTCATCATGACCGTTTTCAGTGTGCTCCGCGGAGCCCCGGACGTTTACGAATCAGCGGACGTGCGCTGGCCATTACAATTGTTGTAACCGTCAGCATCCAGCAAACCCATGCTTCCCAGACGACAAACGCCAAAGGACACAACGGCCGACGACTCTCGACGGACTGATTTCCGCTGTGTGCAGACTGGCAACAAGTTCGAAATCTCCGAGCTGTCAACGGCACGTGCAGTGGCCTGTGAGAAAGCAGCGACGCGCTTGTGTTTCAGAGTATGGCAGCATTTCCGCCATTCTGCCGGGCGGTTTGGCCATTTTTGCGACGTCGGTAGTGAAGAAGAGCGAGGAGTAACTCCTATCGCCACTATCTGGAAGCTGATGGGAAATGCCATGCCCTATTGTTCCTTCCCGCTTCGAACGCTCTTCCGGAAGGTGATGTGGCGAGGAGCGGTAACCGCTGATGGCAGCGGGTAAAGCCATCCACATTAATGGGTTTCAAGACAGGAGCGGAATTGGCGAAGTTTGTCAGACATTGGCAATGGCGCCTAGACATCAACTTGTCTGCATCGTTTTTCCCCTTACTCATTTGCCTGTTCAAGCCTTCCAGAACTCCGGAATCTTGGAATGATGCCAAACAGCATCGTCGCAGTGACCTTTTCGGCTGCCGAAGACGGATGCCGCATGGCAGATGATCAGGCCACAATATGGCCGACGGCTGCAAAGCTGATCTCTGAACACTTTTGAATCGTGAGGAAACATCAGGTCATTTCGCTGTCACAGCCCTATCGAAGCCGTCTTGACGAGGATCACCCGTCTTTTCGGCAGAAAATCCGCAGCCTGACGGACCGAGTCATGGGCAGAGACCCGAAGGGCGCCAGGGGTACCAACACGTGGCAATCGATTCCTTCTGTCTAGCGGGCCGCTCTGCCCTGGCGTGAACGATGGTGCTCCAGTCGTGCAACCCACCATGTAGTCTTTACATCTCGTCTAGAGGAGGCTGGCATGAACGACGCAATCCTGCCACGCCTGCCACTGGATACAGAAGTGCGCTACTGCAGGCCGTCGCGTCGCTGTCAGCGCTGCTCGTGTTTACCCGAGGACAGGATATGGAGGACATACATCCATATGACATGGCTTCGAAACTCATGCACGCCTCTTCATTTGCAGCTCGTTTCAACAAGCGCTGTGTGCATCAAGCCGACATTGTGCGTGTCCCTCAGAATTGCAAATCCCTTCGTTTCCCTCCACCAATATTGCCGCCTGGTATGATTGTCCTTGAGTCGCGTGCTGGGTGGGGCAGCACTGGCAATACCGCGGATGGCCTCGAGTCAGGAATGTCGGTGAGACTTTTGTCGTCCACAATTCTTGATGAAGAGAGGTAGGATAATCATCAGGGCCCTTGAACAGTCACGAGTTGGTAAAATCCTTCTCGGTAGAAACTATCTGCGTCTGCGGGGACCCTTTGCGCTGTGCGCCTTCTCGAACCCATGTTGAGGTGGGCAGCCGGAGGATGCATAGTTCCGCCTAGTGCTGCAAGAGGCGGTTATCGTCAACCTCAGCAATCCACGGCAAACATCGGCACTGTGTTCTCGAACGTGTTGGCTCGGAGAGGCTTAAGGATCGGAAGATCGCACGCGAGTTGTCGCAGCCACGTTGTGGGCGCCTGCTTTCCTACGACAAGTAGCGCGGTTTATTCTCATGCTTAGAAAGGGAGTGGAATGTTCCTCGACTGACTCGGCGCCATAAATCCGAGGCTTATGCGAGTGACGCTTTATCCTCATTCCATCGTCACGTATATTAGTCTCATATACCTCGTTGCGAAGCACCGCATAGAGGTCTTTGTGTTGGCGACATTGTGTAACACGAGCTGGAATCTAGATGTAGACGTGCATACTCATGCGCGGTGAACAAATTAAGGCGAAATTTGGTTGGCGAGAGCGCGAAAGACGTTGGTCATCTACAAGAGATAGCTTTGGCAAGCAATCTTGGGGTTCAGGACTGCTATTGCTTACGTACCTGTTGGGGGGGCTTTGTGTGACCAAGCTTCATGAACGAACCCGTGCTTTCGAGGCTGCCATCTGGGCTTGGTTGAGCTACCTCTGAAGGTCTTTAAAGCATCTCTGTGTGTGTGTCTGTGTGTGTGAGCGCCAACGTTCTGTACGATGCTACGGAGCCAATCTCTAAGTTCTCCGGGACTAATCGACAGTGCTCGAGGTCAAGCCTGGTGCTTCCAATTTTCTTTTGCAACACCAACCTTTCCTAAAGGCTGGTCGAGGAGGATGTTGGCGTATGAAGCTTCGAGCTTTAGTTGCTAAAGTTTCCTGCAAATGGGAAGGAAAGAGGCCAGTATATCCTTACCTCAATGCCTGTAGGTAGCTATGCCTACCTAGTATGCCCTCCACACTGAATCACCTCGGAGCTGAAGCAGCGCGAGCTCCCGCTGCTCGGCGACATTGCACGTGACGGAACGAGCGCAGTAGTGGTAAGTGGCGACGATACCACCAAACAGCAGGAAGCACGCGACCACGGCGCCCAAGACCCATAAGAAGGTGGTCTTTGGCGGTTGTTGGTGACTGAAGGTGTGGCTGGGGGCGTGTGGTGTTGTTTTGGCCAGGAAACTTACCGTCGAGCATCGCACCTCTTCTTCACCACGTAGCCAACGCTTTCCGAGAACCAACGCGTTCCTAGAAACAATTGTCAGTGCCAGAGTATCGGTTCGACAATGCCAGTCAGCCAGGAGAGAGGCCGTGTTGGAACGTAACATAGCTACTGGTATCAGTAACGGGTAGTGCACGCCCGACTACTTCTACTTTCTATATCTGGTCATATCATATTGCTTCCTCCTCCGACAGCCACAGGCCAAAGAGTGCCATCTCTATGCAGATTACCACGAGCGTTCCTTAGCTTACAGGACTCTCCACTCCATCTTTCAGCCTACTGTCTCAAGGATGTAAACTCACAGTAGTACGGTAAACGCAAATGCAGGATGGGTATCCTGATGACAACCCCAAGCTTTGAGAGGTAGATTTGAAACTGTGCACGCAATATCTAACGTAAGCTAGAGAAATTTCCTACTTCACAACTGCGGAAGCACACTGTGCACCGAACCAGCCCCCCTCCCCCCTTTTTTTCTCCTCCTCTCCCTTCTTTCACGAAGGCTATCTACGTACGACCTCCAGAGCTGGAAAAAAAAGCTGAAGACTGGCAATAGACATTACGCCAAGGACAGGCAAGAAACGCTACGAGACCTTGAGTATCCATAACAGAATGCTTCATACACCTTTAATGCAAAGGCAGTCTAGACAATGTACAAGCTGACGGTCAACAGCCATAGCTCCATCGCTAATACTCCACTTCAACATCATTACCGATCGCAAAGGGGTCCACACCGCATCAATGCCCTCAAACGCCGCTTCCATCTACGATTTAGGAATTCCAATTGCCGTTTCCTCGGGTATGATCCCCTTCTGTACCCAAGCTCCGGCGGCGCAGCATCGCGTGCGGATACTCGCCCCTTACTCAACGCTAGAACGACCATGCCGAACAATCACGTCACCACTCCGCGACTGGCTGCTCCGCTTCGCTCCGTAACGTGGTCCGCAAACGTTCTCGATCATGTGTATCCAGCCGAAAGGATGCTGGAACATGCAACTGTCCCGGGCATATGGTTTGCGTCGGAGGGGGAGGGGGGGGTGAGTCATGAGAGAATCCTTGATTTCTCGCGCAGTGTGGCACGGTAGGTGATGATGTCAACAAGGTAAGGTACCATTGAGAGACTCTGGTTATATGTGATGCAACGGTTACTTTGTGCGATGTTGGGCGGTGTAAAGATTTGCTATGATGGGATACACTGTGAATGAGATAGACATGACTGATCAAGTTGCGACAATGTACTCTCTAGACGATAAGTATTTGATATATGGATAACGATATGCGTTCAAGCGGAGCATGCGAAGGCAATTGTGACAGGATATCATGCAACACACGACCAGTATCTTGCACTCTTATTTGGCGCCACACCTGTGGCAGCGTTTGCTTTATATTAGCTGCATATCAAATAGTTGTGTTCTGGAAATACGTGATCACTCTCACACTCGCACTCAGCAAGGCATGCACAATGACAGCTACCAGACTCCATATACAAATTACACCAGATGTAGACATGTGTCCGATCACGCCGATTCCACAATTTGAGTAGGTTTCTCATGGAGTCTTGTGTAAGTTGGTTCTGATGGAAGTTGCATTACTTTTGACTAATAACACAGGCCGCACTGAAGACTGTCTCCTCTGCACTGATGATTCAATCCAGGTTCGTCTGTAAAACCCATGTCCTTACTTCAGAGCTGGGGTGTCTGCATAACACTGGGCCATGAGTTGAGGTGCATAACGCTCACCACTGACATCCGCTTCTTCACAAGCCTTTCTGATCTGCTCCTCCTCCTTCTTGGTCAGCTTCACATCCAATGAGCCCAGGTTCTCCTTAAGCCTGTTGACCTTGGTTGTACCTGGGATAGGGAAGATGTCGTCACCCTGCGCTAGTAACCATGCTAGCGTTAATTGGCTGGCCTCGACACCCTTCTTTTTCGCCAGATCAGTAATCTGGTCGACAAGCTTCAGGTTCCTGGGGAAGTTCTCAGGGCTGAAGCGTGGCATCTGGCTGCGGTAGTCGTCTTTGGCAAAGTCGTCAGGAGATCTGAGGGCACCACTGAGAATGCCACGACAGAGGGGCGAGTAGGCGACAACTGCGACGCCGAGCTCCCGGCATGTCGCGAGAAGGTCGATCTGCTTGCTCTCGATCTCGAGAGCAAAGGGCGAGTATTCGACTTGCACAGCGGTGATGGGGTGAATGGCGTGCGCACGACGCAATGTGTCGGACGACACCTCTGAGAGTCCAAGGTACTTCACCTTGCCCTCCTTCTTCAACTCGGCCATGGCTTCAACGGTCTTCTCGATTGGTGTCTTACCGTCAACACGGTGGCAGTAGTACAAGTCAATTTGGGATATGCCGAGACGCTCGAGACTGGCATTGCAGGCCTTCTTGGCGTACTCGGGTGAACTATCGACTTGGAACGTCTTTTGGTCGACAGCAAACTTCGTGGCGAGGAAGATGTCATTGCGCTTGTTCTTGTTGGCGGCGAACCACTTGCCCAGAAGAATCTCGTTGTCACCGTACCTGCATCGGATCAGCTAGGAAATCGAGTACATTATCGTAAAAATACTAACAAATCAGATGAGTCCCAGAAGCGCTCTCCTAGCTTATGGGCCTCTGTGAGGACCTCGAGGCGCTCTTCATCAGGCTTGGGCGCACCGTAGAATGATGACAGACCCATAAGGCCGAATCCCAGGCGGTTGACCTGGGGACCATTGCGACCCAGTTGAGCTGTTGGCAGAGACATTGTAAGTGCTGTAGCAGGTACAGATGAAGTCTAGAGTTTGAGGTAGGGAGAAGATCGAGTTGTGAAGGGGATGAAGTCGCGATCAGGCAAGAGTATATGTGCAATAGTGAAGTACGACAGACCGGAGTTAGCATCAACGCAAGTCGTCCACATTTCCCATCCCCTCTTGCGCCCACAGCTCGTCCGTTTCCCGGACGCAAACCCGTCCTTAGCCCCGCGCTCGCCTTGCTCTTCATTCTCTATTGTGACGTCAGGTAAGCGGAGTTAAGGTGGTAAGTCCATCGTTACCACTGGACATCCTCACGCTCAACGACGACCAAGCCGAAAGTTTTTGAAGAATTCGGTGTTGGAGTGTTTCCGATCAGAGATGAGGTTAAAGTTGACTTGGGCTGACGAATGCTTATCTCACGTGGGTTGATGATAACCGAGATCTCTGACTCTTCCCTGGAGCTTACTCTATCGCGTAAAGTCGTGCCCATGAATACACAACGTCATCGCCCACAAACCGGTCCTTACAACTAGACTCATACACAGCAGCGCCAGCATGTCAATAGAAATCAGCCACCTAAAGCTATCCAAGCTTAAGCCCCTCGGGCATCAACATTTCGAACCACCTACGCAATTTCGCAGCCGCTTCGAGTTCGACCACCATGACGAGAGAATACATATTTTATTGTGCGCAACAGGTTCGGTTGCAACGATCAAGATACCAAATATGATCAATGCGCTTGCAAAGCACCCCAACATCGCGATTCGATTGATCTTCACGACCTCAGCGAAGAACTTCCTGCAGGGACAGAGCGAAGAACAACCCTCCCTGATGTCGATTGAAGCCCTCCCGAACGTAGAAGGGATATATTTCGATGAAGATGAATGGAAAGAGCCCTGGAAGCGTGGCAACAAGATTCTGCATATCGAACTGCGGCGGTGGGCAGACATCATGATCATTGCCCCCTTGAGCGCAAACGAGATGGCCAAGATTACACAAGGCTGGTCAGATAACCTGTTGTTGTCAGTGGTACGAGCTTGGGACACAACGGGTGAGATAGATCCAGTCAGAGAGATACCTGGCGTAGAATGGCCCGAAGAAGAAGGCTGGAATGAAAGACCGAAGAAGAAGAGGATACTCGTTGCGCCATCAATGAACACAGCCATGTGGTTACAACCGATCACAAAGAAGCAGGTACAGGTGCTTGAAGACGAGTGGGGGGTCAAGAACGGCGGTTGGTACGAAGTCTTACAGCCAATGGCGAAAGAACTGGCTTGCGGAGATGTTGGCGGCGGCGCAATGAAAGATTGGAGGGAGATTGTGGCGCTTATCGAAGCAAGACTGGGTTTACGTGCTGGCGAGGACTGAGACTATGCCCCAGCTTCCAGTTCTACATCTCCAGATCACGGATGTCACCGCCGCATGAAGGCAAGAATGGCTAAGCAGAACATGAAAATGTGATCTGGACCATGCAGGCGCCCGTATCATCTCCACCGCAGGGCCCCCCTACGCAACGCTTTCGCAGTGCTGGCGCGAGGACGGTTTCTGGGTCACGACGAACCGAAATGTCAGAAGGTAGGATCAAGGCTGCCCAGTCTCCAAATCTCGAAACACATTTCTGCAGACAATGCTTGCCGTTCGCGCACTGAACATCAACTATATATGGAAGGGTTGTTACTGCATCGTTCAAAGGGATGAAGGCAATTGGGGGAACGGGTTTTGGGAGACGCACAGGGATACAAATCCGTCATCGACATCAATATTGCAACTTTTTCTGGGCGACAAGACGAAACGCTTTGTGACAGAGCAGCATCCTGCGCTGGACATACTCAGTGGTGCCCAACCACCAAAAGTGATGTTGGAAGAGCGTGAAAAAAGGCCGCCGATTTGTATCAAAAGTTGTCGCATTGTTCAACTTACTTGAAGCACATTGACGCGACCGTATGCTAGTACACACTCAGAATTCGTTCTTGTGGGTAGAAAAGTCAAATGGGCAAAAACGTGCATTGCGATGACATTCACCGTAATGAGTGTCTCCAGGGTGCAAAAAGAATGTTATCTCCCCCGGAAAGGCTCGAACTTTCAACCTCCTGATGTGCAATCAAGCGAGTTGCGGATAACAGTCAGACGCGCTAGCCAATTGCGCCACGGAGGATCAACTTGTAAAGTCAAGTTGGTGGTTGCGCCACGACTTTTGATGAAAAACTTCGGAAAAATATATAAAATATACTCAGAAACCAGTCGTGGGACATCGCATTCCATGAGTGTGTTCCACTGTACAGACCACTCCAGGTGGCCGATCTATACGGTACGTGGACTCAGAGCCGGATTCACCGGTGGGGCTGGGAAGGTTTGCCGAGGTTTGACGGCATAGTGGGCTCGAGGCGGAACCATCGCGTAACATTCAGTAGGAACTTTGCGTATGTAGTTACAGACCACTCGTTGTGGCTGACAGCTATGGTTTTAGGTAATTATCTAAACTCTAAAATTTATATTTGTAGGCAAGAAGCAATATCTCCCTACACATCTACGGACCACCACATTCTGGTAGTACTGCCATGCTGTATTAACCGGTGCGATTTGAGTTACAGGCCGGTTCGCCTGCA
Organism: Sclerotiophoma versabilis; assembly: GCA_012274445.1. Lineage (NCBI taxonomy): Eukaryota > Fungi > Ascomycota > Dothideomycetes > Pleosporales > Didymellaceae > Sclerotiophoma > Sclerotiophoma versabilis. The sequence continues at coordinate 2,059,212 of JAAROD010000093.1, forward strand.
TGGTGAGCCCCAGTGGAAAGGGCAGATTAACAGTGCTTGTCGCTAGCCTGGGGCTTGTGTTGATACCAGCGCTATGGTCGCTACCTCTCGGTCTTCGAGTATTAATGTTCTTGCAGCAACTGCGGGAGTCGAACTTGACCCAGCATGTAGTAACAGGATAATGCAAATATCATGCATATTTTTGCTGCAACATAGAGTAAAATCTAGATACAATAACCAACATATAACTCATGAATAGCACCAGCCCTATCTAATCTATATGCGTGACCAACAAACTCCAGATCAAATGCTACAGATGCGTAAGCCCATCTATAAACGGCAACTTGATGCATCAGCTACGCAAAGAGGTCAGTCGAATGGTTTGTCCATCGCCATGTTGATCCGTGTCCAGCTCTGATGAAATTAACCTTTGTCCCTCCTCCCGGTCCCCACGCTCTCTGATAGCTCGTGGCTTCTTTGAGTCCTCCTTGTGCATAGCAACATAGATCGCCGAACCCAAAATCAGGGATGAGCCAATAATGGACAAGGTTCCCGGTGTAGTACCCCAAATGAGCTTATCGAAGCTGAGTGCGAAGAGCATTTGCACATACACCATGTTGGTTGCTCTTGAGGATTTTTCATACTGCAGGCCAGCAGCGAGAAGAAATTGCTATCCAGCATTAATAAGGAATTTGGAGTTGTGTAAGTAATAAGACTTACCATCACGAATCCACAGATACCGAGAAATGTCAAATAGCACCAGTCTTTGAGCGATCGTGGCAGTAAAAATCCAACACCAGGCAAAGCAATCATCATGACAATGCTCACAATGGTACACCATGTTGCGAAATAGTTCACTGAAATGAGTGGATGTGCTCGCTTACCAATCCATCGGATCGTAGTGTAAGCGCCTGCAGCTCCTAGAACTCCCAACAGGGCAACCCCAACAGCTGACGCTCGCTGTGCCGGTGTGACCGCATCAAATTCAGCCGCCAGACGGTGTGGGTTAGCTGTGGCATTGACTGGAACACCAGCATCTGAATCGCCACTCGCGGGTAGGACTGGCTCATTGGAATGTGATAAGAATGCGAAGAGCGACATCGGTCTGGCGATGAGAACGACACCGAACAGTGAGACATAAGCTGCGATCTGTTCCATGCGAGTGAAAGGCTCATGAATAAAATACGAGCAGGCCCAGCATGCAAGACTGGGCGCCAGAAAGGTAATGACAGTAGCGTCGGCGAGTGGCAGGTAGAGTAGTGAGTCTGGTAGAAGTCAGTAACCAAGTCTTGAGGTTAGTTCGGATAGTACCCTGATTTAATGCATGTGCAGTCGCAAGTGTTCCTGGAATTTACGATAATAGAAGGACAAGCATCAGACCGACGTAATAGGGAGGTGACTTACAATACATGCCAAAGACTCCGAAGAACCCAAACAATCCACGAGCAACCAGTAGAGGGCGAACCTCACTCATGCCAAAAGGAAAGTGTTCTGTCTTTGTGTACCACATGTACACTGACGCACATAGAACTGTAATGCCCATACGGGCGAAGAGTATGTGGAATGGATGATATCCTTTGCCTGTAGAGCATAATCAATATCTGCTTATCGAAAGCGAATTCTACGTTCTTACCATCGTTACCTTCCATTTCAAGCAGTCTTGTGGTGATGTTCATAAGAGTGCCAAAGAACTGCGACACCAAGACCAAGAAAAGGCCCTTATTCTTCGTCCATATTGCTTGCAGCCTTCCCTTTGCTGTCCGTGGGGGTGCTGGCGATCGTGAAGCATGTCTATGACCACTTTGGACAGGGAAGTAATCAGGATTGCGGCCATAACGTATATTGTTGCTGTCGTCTATTGAAAGAAGTGACGGATCCGGGGAAGGCACGCGCGTAGTGGCATTCAATGATCCCTCTAACTTATTGCCGCCGGGTTTACCAGCGGCTTCAGGCCCGTACTCAACAAGCTGGTCGCTCGCAGCATATTTGCCCTCGTCTTCAAGTTCCTTTGGGTTCGGCAGCGCACTCATCGCGCTTCATTCAACGATCCAGTGAGATTTTTTGTAGATAGTGACGACGTTGTGAAGCCATGATAGAAAGCGCAAGAAGCTGCTGAGCCAAGCGCGCGATACGGTAATAAGGAAGGCGTCAACCAACGTTCAGCGAGTGAGAAGGCCCACGACACCCCACAGCCACCCCGCGTTATCACTGGTTTACTCCGAATACTCCGGACGACGATGCATGGATCGGTTGTTAGCAGCAGTGATCATTTTCGATACACAGCTTCAAAGTCAGCATTCACTGTTGACATGAGCGTGAGTTTGGTATTGGGGTTGGTATGGACGACCTGAACCATGACGTTGGTCGACCCCGCATTCTCCACGGACGAACGATCCGGATGTAGCCACATGGCAGTTCCGGGCGCCAGGGATCTGCTTTACCATAATTCCTGATGCCAGAATCAGAATGCGATTGCTGCAAACTTGTCTAATGACACAGCCTTTCCTCCTATCGCACCTTTCCTTCGATCTCCATACAGTACGATGCACCTAACTGTACAGAGGGATAGCTCTAGTTGAGAGACACTCTAATCCGATACCCTTGAGATACACGGATCTGTGAACCTAGGGCCTGCAACGGGATTCAGCACCTTCCGTCGACGTGTCGAAAGACATAATTCTATGCATGTTTTCCCCACCCATCTCAATGGCCACATCTAGCCTCTTTCTTGTTCAGCAATTTCAATGGTATCATCAGGCCACCAAATATTCGCCGTCGTGCACCGCACCGCTTCGAAGGAGCGCGTCGCTCACCTGACTTTCTTTATCCCTGAGACGTTGGTGTCTTCATGCATATCTAGATACCCTCACCGATCAAGACTTGTTGGAATGTGTTGAATGTCGTACAGGAGCACGTTCTTGACGGAACGGCTCCTTGCCATGTATCCGAGCGTGGCTCCTATAGGCAGCTGATGCATAGCAGAAATGCAAAGGATCAAGCATGGCGCCAAAACTTTCGTTTGATGCCTCAGGTCAAGCGGCAGAACGCGCATCAGGGATTTTGGCCCATGCATAACGCCAATTAGCCACGGTTGCCGTCGGGGTGGATAGAGACCAGTCACTACTGACGCTCCACTGGTCGAAATGACTTCTACCAACGCCAATCCCCCCTTATATTCATGCCTTTGCCGCCACAATCCTGCCGTGTATCGCTCCCTTCTCGGAAGATGACTCATGCTCGGCACGTCACGCTCGTTTGAGCGAGAATGAAACACGGCAGAGAACCTTCAAATGTGACTGCGCATGGGCAAGTGCAGCAGCTACGACTTGACAACAGCACCCTGTACCCTAGAACGACCCTTTGTTCCAGGGTCTCCAAATGCCTAGAATCTCAACGGGAACGGAACTTGCCTTCGTAGACCAACTCCACATCAAGTCACACATCCTCGATCGTTAATTGGCTGCCAAACCAATTCCACAGACCCTTCATCCTAAGCCGGAGACCGATCTTACGTTCTGTTCAGCCACTCAGCATGCTGGCACTCGCGTTCGCATGCTGGCACTCGCTTTCGCATTTTGTATACTGCGATTTCGGGACAGACATGCGATGATGAAACTCGAATGGAACAACATATCGCGATAGAGTTCTATGATTGCAGGTAAAAAGCTAAATGGAGGGTTGCGCAATGCCGTAAATCAGCCTTACATCTGGAGCACCTGCGAGTCACAGCCCTCATTCACCTAACTTGGCTTTTGGAGAAATGCTTGGGATTCCCAACAGTGGTGGCGCTTCCAGGTGCGGCATCTTTGTGCTTCTCAGGGTCCTTCGGAACCTCTCATGATAACTGACAAATGATAGGCTGGGGTAAAGTCTCGCTTTCGAAGAGAGACCGAGATTGCGTGGAAGAGTAGCGCCGCGATGCATGGCCAGTGTGTGCGCAAGTGTCAGTGAAAAGCTGTCCCAACTCACCGACTGATCAGCGAAATTGATTGACGTGTCTCCAGCTAAGGAAAGAACCTGGCATTTGCTGCTCCGCTCCAGATTCACGGGATGTGGGAAGCCGCTATGCCCGGCTGGTTTGCTGGTCCTCTGTAGTTTGCCAGCTTCAGACTTGACAAAAGAGCTCATGTCTTGGTCTACATCTTGTAACCTGCATGCAATGTTCCAACTACAAGCACGCATGATCACCTGGCCGGATGCATCCTTCCTGCATCATGTATTACATCGCAGCCGTCGCTGAACCCTCGACATCCTTTGATGCCCAACGGCTGACAACTTGGTGAAGACGGCAGAGCGTGGGTTAGCCCATACTTGCTGATCAAACTTGTCGTTCTCGGAGTGCCCGATGCCAGACCTTTGGCAACAGCGGGAGCTTTGATCTACTAGAGCCAAACTGTCATTACATGTTGTCGATCTTTTGTAGAGCGCTCGAGCTTCGTAGACGTCAAACATCAGCCTCGCACTTTTTACTGCCAGAATCAGGCCTTGAAACTAATCGCTAGCCTAATTCAAATCGCAAGCGAGCATCATGCCGTCTCCATAATGCGAGGCGTTATGGGGCGGCTCGAGAAGTGAGACGATCCACAGTCCACGGTCCACTCACCTGATCTCCCCACATCACTGGTGCTAATAGCTCATGTGGGGAGCATCCACATCCACATTCGGAAATATGAGGCTCACCATGATAAAAGTGTATGGCGCGAAACAGGTGCGCGGCACGAAGATCCCTGAATAAGGTTCGTCCTAAAAATGTCAAAATGTGCGGAAACGGATGCGGACAGGACAGCCACTATCTTGGTTCAGATACGGATAGGTAGTAGTCAAGACTTTGGAAAGTATATTTGACCATGAAAGACATCATGCCGTGATTCACCGAGTGCAGTGGCTTCTTGTTCGATGTGATATCTTGTATGGAAAGGTTTAGAATGCAAACTGTGCGGCCTAGTCCCAGGTGGATACAGAACGCTATATTGGTCATTATGGGGGGATGCGGTTCTTCACTGATCGGTGAAGGGGGACCAGGCAAGTGCGCATCTGTGCAGATTAGTAGCTCAGCCATACTTCAACTTCGAACAATAGTTCGGGAATAATGATGGGAATAGATTCTTTCGCAGCTCCATCCTATAGGCCACGTCGCGTGTTCGCTGAATGTTTTACAGCATGTGCAGCAATGCCCTTCCTCGATGTTGCGTCCACTTGGCACAATACCCACGCGTGGTCACCTTCTTTGCTCGCAGGTACCTTCCTTCAATGTGGTCCCCTACCCAGCAGCGCTCTAATGCCTTCCACTGCAAAGTCATACATTTTGTTGCCGTGCGCCCATTTCTGTGCAACACCATAATAGAATGCCCCCCTTTCTTTGTTCTCCAAAACCTCCCTATCGAACCGGACTGAGCCATTCACTGCGACTAAATCTCGCTGATAGAGCACTTTGTCATGCTGAACCGTTGTCTCGGAACCGTCCCGAACGCCACTAAGTGAATAGTGCTGCTCCGTGCTGCCTGAACCATAGGATCTCTTTTCCGATGGAATACTAAGGTAGGACGCCGTACCGTTCTGCAGATTTGTGACTTTGCTTCCACGGAATGATGCGTCTGGCGCTACTGCCTTCCACTCGTTGTAGAAAGCAAGTTCACCGATCTGTTCGACGTTCTTGCCTCGTCTCATCGTAGCGTCAATGGTAAGGCCACCCCCCGAGGGCGCGTTGTATGATGAGGCAACCCACAAGGGGTAAGCAAAAACTTTACGATAACTCGAAGCTGGGGATGTATTGAGCCCACTTGTGTTCTGACAAAGGGCTTGGTCTTTACCCTTGTTCGTAAGCGTGCCGTAGTTAGAGTATGCGAGATTCTGAGTCCAGGTCGCCTCCTCGAGACCTTTTGAGGTCTGCAGAGTGGATGATATGTGGATCAAGCGAGATACTTGAACTGAGTATTCGAGCGAGGTAACGGTATCATTAGAAGTCTTCGTGGTCTTTGAGAAGACGTTGATCGATGGGCTGGAGCTACGAATGATAGGGCTTGAGCCTGTGATTTTGCTGGTATCAGTGTCAAGCCAGATGAACAGCTTCCCTGTAACAAGCCAGTTTGATTCGATTGACTGTGTGATTTTGCCGTGGCCATCCCCATCATCTTCGATACCAACTACTCGGATCTCAAAGCTATGTTCCTTGTTATCAACAAGTGTTGGCAGGAATGGTGTTATGTCGATCTCGTCCTCAAGCAAGTCAAACGCATCGATGCCCACTAAAGGCCTCCAGAATCCAGGGACAATACCACCAGTAAAGATTATCGGGAATGGCCATGCTACACCAGCTAATTGACCATCAATGATCAACTGTAGCTCTCTGAAAGGCGAGTGGCCGTACAGCGTATTGTCACTGTCGAACACTTGTGTATCAGAGGTGAGCACGTTGCTCCACCAGAACTCCTCAGCGGCCTGACCACAAGCTGAGATCGAGAATACCGCTCTCCTAGCATTCTGTGGGATCGTCAGAGCATTGACGGCTCTTGACTCAGGTACGGTGAAATGGCTCGGCGCATTGGCGGGAGATCTGCGCGCAGACACCGGGACAATGATATCCGCGGGCTCCAAGACACTCTCGGCGGTAAAATAGGTCGCAATTAAAGTAGTGTGCCAAGCTCCTGTGTACGTGTCGTCTACAAGGTTCCCAAGATCGAAGATGATCTTTCGAGGCTGCTTGAATACGGCAAGGTGGCTACTCAAGTCCTTGACAGTGCTCCACACGATGCCATTTTGTGTTGGTTCAGCCGTGGACGTACGAAAGATTTCGATATCATCGAGGAACATCAGAGCAAGTCGATCGAATTGACGTCCCACAGACGTGACAGTAAAGTTGAAGATCACACGATTGTACTCGCAGTCTGGTGGGTAATACTCGCCTATATCTCTAATGAGCTCCTTGTGACCAAATTGAACCTTTGCGTAGGTATGAGCAATTCGCCCTCTTAGTAGAGGTCGCTCAGCATGTTCATGACGTACCTATGAAAGGTTGACCATACGAGAAGGCAAATGTATGCACCATCAAAGTTTGCTGGCAAGCCGTAGAAGAAATTGCGACAGGAGGCGCAATCTGCAGGCATTCGAGCAGAGAGGACTCATTGTTGTCAGGACTATTGGAAGCAGGGCTTTTGGCGAGCAATTGCGGTGGCGTGATGAGGAGAGCAGATGTAACACAAGGAACCGTGATTAGCATCAAACAGATGGAAAGGAGTTGCAGCAGTGCGCCGCTGTATGCTGAAGGTTGTGGCGACTTTTGCCTTTTCAATTTCGTTGCCAACTCTTTATTTCGCTGCCCAAGCTTTTGGATGCTGCTCTGTTCTGAGTCGCACATGACGCAGCAGTAAGACCCTGGATCCCACCTGAGTCGTAATTCGCCGCCAAGGAAACCGGTAACGCCGTCGTTAGAGGTATCGCGCGAGAATCCAATGTTTTACAATCCGCTAAAACGCCTATAGAAGAACTTTGTATCGAGAGGAGTTAATCTAGAACACTGGGTTAGTACCGTTGCATATTAGCTGGGAAACATTGCCTTTGGGTACCTCGTCAAGGGATGGAAGCAATAAACAGGGATGCACTCGGTCAAGCAGTACCTTTGTGATTGTCCCAAAACCGTTTTGTGGCGTCTTTCACAACTACGTTGTCGCCGAAACGTGTCCGATAGTAGTTGAGGAGGGCGAATTCGTCTGCTGGAAGGATGTATGACGTGGGCTGAGCGTTGAGCTTCGCCCAAACTTCTGCTAACCGCTTCTCGAGGAACTGTGCAAGAGGTTGATCGACGCCACCGTCACTGTTTTGGGCGATGTGGACAGCTTGTCCAAGGGAGAGTTGACCGTAGCCGACTACATTTTCTAGGTTACCACCCATGTTGTTGAAGAGGAAGTAGTGGATGTGGTTAATGTCGGTGTTGGAGAAGAAGACGCTCGACACCTGAGTCAATAAAGGAGAGTGGTATGCTATGTCAACAACAAGAGTGGAAAGAGCGATGGTCGGTGAAGCAGTAGAATTAGAAGAGGTGAGGGGGTAGTGCGGGAGGCAAGTATATATAACCAAAGCATATTAATAGTCATTTTAAGAAGGAGAGAGAACCCACGTGGAGAAGCAGGCAAGCCCGGAGCACGAGCTCATGCAGCTGCGTAAGGCGAAAGCTTGGTCGAGGCCTCAAACAGTTGGTTCCGGGAGTGTGCCGTTTTGGGCGCTGTCAAGCTGTGAAGCGAAGGAGTGGGTGCGACACCAAGCTGCAGGCTATCCGTCCAACAAGTGCGTTAGGCAAGGATCCCGGTCGGCCGGGGAGCAAGTGATGGCCGAGCTTCACAGAGAAGAAGAGAAGGAACGCAATCAAGAGTTCAGCCGAGCAAACCAGGTAGTATGCAAGACGACGTTGCCGGTCCAAGACCAGCCCTGTCCACTACACTGGAACGGTGTAGTTCTGACGAACCACGAACGACTCGGTCCCACAACCAATCAGGGATTGACGCTGCCTGAATGGGACTTGATGAGCCTGAAAGGATGGACAAGTCCTTGATCACTCGTCAGGTCGATACGCGGAAGGTCTAAGTTTGAGACTGGTGCAGTAGCAGGGTTGTTGGTGCGCCGAAAACTTTGTTTCCAGCCCGTAAACCTTCGCAAGCCCCGCAGTCAGGCTCCGAGCCGCTTTAGAGCGAGTTTTTGATTCATTTAAGGGATGAGAGCTCACATTAAAGGCTCAATGACGGTAAAGCCAGAGCAGAGCCGAGGCAAGATCAGGGTGCTGCAGACGAGAGGCGAGGCGTTATGATGTGTCGTGATGGTGGGATGGTGACGACCCGGCAGTGTGCTGCGGTAATCGGCAGTGCAGCACGTTTGTTGCAGGGGGGAAAAGCACAATTCCGCATGGCGTGAGCCAATTAGCGAAGGTTCTCCATATAGCCTAGAATGTATGGATCCATGTCAGTTCGAAATAGGCTAACGTCAGACGTTGAGAATAGCTAGCAGTCGGCTGCGTCCGCAAGCAGTCCAACGCCTCCTTCAAGATAATCTTGCAACGACGGGCGCCATTACTCGGCGTGCGCCAGCTTCCAGCGTGCGTCCGGCGACTGACATGTAGGGATCGAATGTGCGACACGACAGGGCCAACTCGAGCATTGCAAGTGATATCGTGTAACGGGGTGTACTCCTTGTTCCATGGTCGCGCTACTGTGCCAGCGAACAGGTTCGCATAGAGTTGGACCCGCATGGCCGATGATGAAGCTACGCGTCTGCCCCGCAGTATAAAATTCGGGGGTATGAAGCGGTACAGTAATAAGAGCATCGGTATGAGAACGCTTAATAACCGACTGTCAATGCAAAGCTCAGTCATGGAACTCGAGGCAGCATTAGGCGATGTCGAACGGCGTTCGGTGGGGACTGCTACATTGCATCTGTTCCAATGAACGTCTGTAGTGACATCGAATAGTGTTCGCGTGGTGGCTTGTGACAATGGATGCTGAAGCAGTGTTCCACGGCAGTGAGAAGTGGAATTGAGGGCAAGTTGTGTCCAATTCACGAACTTTATTACGCCGCTACAAATTGACAGCCAGAGGCGTTCCATGCCGTTGGTCACGCGCCCTTCCTTTGACAAATCCTTGTATAGGGCATACGAGCGCTTTCTGGGAAGCTCTTAACGCTGTTCAATCAAAGCGAAAATTAAATTGACTTCAAGCCATGAAGCCGCAATCGAGATGACACGCTTACATAGTACCCACGGAAACAGGAACAACGGTGCCCGGACGAAAGCTAGGCCTTCTCCGTAGTTCGTTTTGACTCGGAAATTTTGATGCCTGGTTCCTGGATTTCACAGCCGCTGCTGCCGATGCGGAGGCCTCTGCGACCGGGTAACCTCCATTTCCTCAACGTCGCCAACCTTAAGTGATCTGATCTCGGGCCGGATCATAGCCATCTGCAAATATAGAAGCGACTGATGCTGAATGAAAATGCCAGATGACTGGCCGATGCTGGCGTCAACAATCGTGATCCATTTGATGCCGACACTGCGCCGTTTGACTTGTAGTGTCCGTACCTCAACTATGAAGACGAAGGTTGAGGCGAGAAGAAAGTTTTAGGAGAAGGCTTGCCTCCTAAATGCTTCATGTCGCAGAGTTACAGACGGTCCTTCCTGTTCCTGGATAAAATGCTCAAAATGATGGGCGGTGAGTTCGAGGTAGGAGCAGGTGCGGAGTCGGAACTTTTTTCGCCGACCGCAGCTGCGATGATGCACCCTGGCAGTTTTATCGTCACTGCGACGAAACATTGAACCTGCAAACACAGATTACACCTCACCACGAGAGCGACTTCACCTTAAATTTATCTGGACCACCGCCATCGATGAAGACGCGAATTGCACGTATATGGACAGAGCAGCTCCTGTTTGGAGGCTCTCAGGCAACCAGGAGCTCTGTTGCGCGCCAACCAGCGCCTTTCTTGAGGAGCCTCTTTTCTTCGGCACAAAACCCAGCCAGGACTCGATTACAACCCAAAGGTCTTCAGCAAACTGCGTTGCTATACCTTCGATTCCAACGATCCGCCCTCGCACGCCGCCTCCGCTCTGTCCGCTTCAATAGCAACAAGCCGAATGGGTCACATCATGACCCAACGCCACACTTAGGCAGTCCTGAGCCAGCGCAATCGCTTTCGCAGAAACTCAAGGCTCTCTCGAAAGAATATGGTTGGGCAGCTTTGGGGGTATATCTGGGCTTGTCTGCTCTGGATTTCCCACTCTGCTTCCTTGCTGTACGGCTGCTTGGCACAGACAGAATAGGGCACTACGAAGAAGTAGTCAAGGATGGCTTCTGGAACCTCGTGAGATTAGTCATCCCAGACGCAGGCACTATATCAGCCGAGAAGCACGCGCGAGATGAGACTGCTGAGGCCACGCTGAGGGAAGGTAGTCTGGACGCTGGTGAAGTAGCAGCTGTAAAGGCACGAAACGGTGGTGATGCATGTAAGTTCAACTTCGAACCTTCTGTTCAAGCAGTAGCTAATAGAGTCAAGCAATCTGGACACAGCTCGGCTTGGCCTACCTGGTACACAAATCTCTGATCTTCTTCAGGGTCCCACTTACTGCTGCCGTCTTACCAAAGGTCGTGAAGACACTCAGGAAGTGGGGCTACAATATCGGAAAGAAAAAGCCAAAGACGGAGTGAGCCTGATTCAATTTCTGACTCCTGGAAAAGCTTCCAACAACACTTCCAATTCACCTTTGAGCTCAAGGTCGGCCGGCCTTCGGCTCTTCATGCATTATGACACTGTAATCCTCACCCTATGTAAGATAAGCTTGTAAGAGAACTTACCTCTGCCTGCAAGGCATATCATTGCAACTCCGTACACGAGCCGCTGCGAAGTCCACGCGTATAGCATGACCATGCTCACTCTCAAGGGTGCCACAGGTATAGACTTTACCCACTATACAGACAACGAGGTGCACTACTCAATCTGTGCACTCATAGCTCTTCGCCTTAAAATTTATCATTCCGCCTGCTCAAAGCATCCCAAAGCACGGATCCCCATAGCTTGAACCATCTGTTCAGAAGTGTGACAGCTTCCGCCTTTAACACCTGTACGTGAGCAGGAAGACTCCCCACACTACTCATCATCGTCAACCTCTCCACTGGCTAGTCACGTCGGGCCACTCTCACCACGCCCAACTACCAAGAGCACTCACGTACTTACCACACTCACAGCTCGGCGCAAATCCTAACTCCCTAGCCCCTATTCAGTGTCTTTCCCAGGACGGAGGCGCAGCACTTGCTGCACATTATCCGCACTGGCAAACCTAATCTTCACTTCAACCAAAGCCTACCTACACCCTACCCGAACCTTAGGATCCGTCTGCCCGTCCATACACAGCCTCCCTTTTATACGAAATATGTTCAGGAGGTACGATTCCACACTTCTACACAAGTCACGGCTGCTAGACGCATCTTTTCTGTTCGCAAGACACACAGAACGACCTTGATGCGAGCACGCGTGTTTCGCCCCACGGATCGCGAATGCGAGTGTAGCCGACTCGAAGCAGTGCCGAATATAGTGTGATGGAGACAACATACGGAGGCAACATGCGCGACACTTACTCGCGCACGTCACTGCTTAAAACATAAGATTGAATCTTTCTATCTAGGAAAGTGTTGGCAGAAAAAAACGTCTAGCACTTAGCATTTGGTTGCAAAGAATTAATGTTATTGCGACCCATCATCGCGGATCTGCCTTCAAGAGCTATAGGGATTCTCGCTTTTCCTCATGAAGTCGACGACCTGGGAGGCTTGGGACCGACGGGGAATGCAGACATGTGTCTTTCTGTATATATGTACGTCTTGGCAGATGCATGTGTCGCGAATACTTTCTGCTGTGCGCATGCGAATGTGTCCGGGATTGCAGAATAGTTTCCACGGCAGCCTGCTGCCTTGTAACGTGATGTTGTTCGAGTTCGTATTCGCATCCATGGTTCAAGAATGGTAATTACAGCAGGGAAGTATGACACCATCAAGGTTCATTGTCGAACGTTTTCACAACTTCGCGAGAGTGAAGAGAGTGTTCTTGCAGTATCTGAAAGCTCATACTGAGTCGGCGCCATCGTACCGAATGTACCTACTATCACATACTGAGACAAGGTAACTACAGATGCGGACCGGCAGTGAAGAATTTGGGATTTGCTGGGTTTGATTTTCATCTGACAGATTCGATTTTTGGGTATCGACGTCTGTAGCCCTCTCCTATAAATATTGTATGACTAAGCTTGTACTATTGTATGCTTATTCTACTGCTCTCTTTAACGGGCAGCAGGTGCCTGTATCATCTCTGGCTGCTTCGCGATTGCGGCTGCTTTCTTCGCGTCTGAGATCTCCAGCACACTCATGCCCATACCACTTAGATACTGTTCGAAGCTACCGAGCACGTTGTGTAACCCTTTCTGCAAACATTCCCTGATCTGGTCGACCTCCGCGACCTTCTTGCGCTCTGCTTCAGGCTTAGCCAGCGTGTCTCTGTCGCTCCAATGAATCTGCAGGCTCGCTACGTATGCGTCGAGTTTATTTGTAGCAGCGGTGAATGTACGGATGATAGCCGGCACGCTCTCGTGGAATCGTCCAATCGAGTCTTCCGGAATGGAATATACAGCAAGATTTGTGAGCGCGGTGATGGCATTGCAAATCAGCGAGATGCGGGAGTATGGTGCACCGAGGACGACAAGCTTTGTCCTACGCGGCAGTGAGTGGCTAAAGAGATAACCGAATGGTGAAGAGAGGATCTTAGTAGATGCGGTCGACGCAACGGACTCGGCTTGCTGAGCACCCTCTTGTGCCTTTTTCAAGCCCTTGTTGATAGCCTCACGACCGTACGCTTGCTGGGAGTTGCCGGGTGAGCTGTGCATCTTCGCGATACCGGAGGTCGCAGCCTCGAAATGTTCCCATTTTGTGCTAGGCTTTGGTGGCAGTGCTACGACCTGCTTCTCATCTTTGAGAGGCTGGGAAATCTGTGGGACTAAGTTGACGGATGGCGTTGGTTGCGGGGCGGCAGAGGCAGCTGCAGGTTGATAGGACGGGTCAAGGCCGACGTTCAGGCGATCGATAAGGAGCTTGATCTCTGCGAGACAAAAATCCGTAATTTGCTGGAAGGTAGGAGCTCTCTTGCGTCCCATTTCAGCGTAGATGGTCTTGCGGCGGTCAGAGAATGCATCTGTGATCAGAGCCAACTCCCAAAATGCCATAGCCTAATATCAGGTTAGGAACGTAAGATGATTTCGAGATAATGCCACGCACCTTGTTGATCTCCTTATTAGACTTCAAGCCATTCAGCAACGTTCCATTGGGATCCTTGGAATCACTAGTGATGGGCTTGTTGTTCTTCAGTGGCTCTTGTGCAATGTACAAGTCGAAGGCCTTGTTGGCAAATTCCCACAGTAACACTAGCAGCGTTCCTTCTGTGACAAATTTGGCTACCAATGGTGCAAAAGGGGCCAGTCCAGTAGGCTTAGAGGTTTTCGACAAGCTGATGAAGTTCCGGCTGAAACTGTAGTAGTACTCCCACAACAGGTGACGGGGCCCAACGAAGTAGAGGGTAGTTCCAGAAACGGTAACAAATAATGCCAGGCTCGCCGCAGTAACGAACATGGATCGAAGCTGCTTCATAAGCACCATTCTTGGTTTGGGACCCCTCTTCACCGGTCCCTCAGCTGTTGCATATTCGCCAAGATCTTTGGGTTGCATAGCCGGCACGTCAATTCGGTCGTAGTCCTTCCACAAATGCACGCTAGCTTGAGCGACCGCCAGCGCCATGAACAAGAAGCGTAGGTATAGTGGCCGTTCGTTCAGCTTGAGCCTCTCGTGAGCGCGCCCAAGCTCGGTAAGGTTGAGCCTGTCCTTCTCGGTACGTGACCATATGTAGACCTCGTTGTACAGCCAGGCGGAGAACGCGTAGAAGGCGAGAGTGAGAATGGTGTTCTTCCTGAGGAAGTACTTCTGGAAGGTTTCGGCGCGTGTCAAAGTCTGTCGATGGCCAACATGCCATTGCGCGATTCGAAGCAGATATATTGTGAGGGCAGGGATGAAGAGAAGAAGTGTGCGAATGCCGGTGGGACCGAAAGGGAGCCATAGCCACAGTACTGCATGCCTGATCAGTAGAAGCTTACTGGCGCATGAAAGATTGTCTTACAGCTGTTCCATTCGCCCATCCAACATGCAATGGCGTAACATAGCAATACCGTGTATCTGCTGGCTCTTATGAATCTCGTGTGAAGTGACGGTGTCAGATAGTCGCGGTAGGGACGCGTCCCAGTGCCCAAAGGTGTGAGGGCTGCCATCTTTACGTGCAGCGGTGTTTGCGCAAACTTCAGTCGATTGAGGCTGGTCGAAGCTTATATCATGGCAACACCAACGAAGAAGACAGGCGTCGCACTGCCAGCAGAAAGGAAAGACCGAAGTGGGGCTGGTGCAGCAGTGAAAGCAGCTCAACTTTCTCAAACAAACAATCGGCGGCCCACGAGATGATCCACACCGACTTGCCGCAGCTTGGCACAATGACGAACGCCGCCGCAGGTACTGCCGAGGATCCAACTTCCAGGTAGCGGCATCAACACTCTCACCCCTCTCCAGGCTCCCACATTCGTCTCATACTGGTCTCATACTGGTCGCATACACCAAGACGTCACTCCCGTAATCCCAAAGATCGATTTCAGCCCTTGTTGCACTTATCCGGCAGCATGTCTTTTCAGCGCAGCTCTGCTCTTGAGAGCCAGCCGACCACCTGGAGGCGCGAGGATGACCCTCAATACGCCGATGACCCAGAATTCCGTGACTTTGCCAGCAAGATCTCTGACGACCTGTTCGCCCTCACTCGCAACGTTGCACGCCTATCCACCGAGCTTTCGAAGCTGGGGACGAAGCATGAGACAGCACGAGTCCGGGAAAGGGTCAAGAGCACGACCGAAGAGACCGCGGAAAAGTTCAAGGAGATTGGAGAGGGCGTCAAAAAGATCAGCCAGTGGCACGATGTCGGGGTACGTTACAGTCATGCCTGAGTATGCGGAGATGAAAGGCTAACCGCAGGCAGCCGTCGCAGAGGTTCACGCAGTCGAAGCTTAGTCGCGAATTCAAGGCCTCGCTTACCGAATTTCAACAATTACAAAAGCAAGCTCTGGAGAAGGAGCGGGCGTCGACATCTGCCGCGCGAGCAGCTCTCGACGACCAGGCATCACCAAGCGCAGAGCGCACTGAGTTCGGCCAGCAACAAGAGCAGGAGCAGCTACGCTTGGCAAATCAAGACGAAGTCGACTTTCAAGAATCACTCATCATTGAGCGCGAGTCGGAGATTCGCAACATCGAGCAGTCGGTTGGTGAGCTTAACGAGCTGTTCCGTGATGTTGCGCACATGGTGCATGAGCAGGGTGCACAGCTCGACATCATTGAGGAGAATGTGGAAGTCACACATGATGCTTCCAGAGGCGCACATGTGAACTTGAAGCAGGCGAGCAACTACCAGAAGAGCGCGAGGAGTAAGGCTTGCATCCTCCTGCTCATTCTAGCCATCGTTCTGGTGATTATCATCCTGGCTGTGGTACTAGACTGATCCTTGTCTGCACCTTGTTTCGATCTGATTTTTCCTAGCGTTTTTGATGTTACGAAGAGCTCTTATACCATGGCGTGGGGCGTACTGTCTGATTCTACATGGCCAGTCTTTTACGTGTTATGCAGCGTTATAGTGTTCAGTCAATGCAAACGCCGCGGGCTTCGTTCGTTTACTTGGGTCATTTTGCTACTCCGCATCTTCACCGTCATATCTAGTGTTACACTCCGAGGTTGCATTTGCCGATGTCACTCTTGCCTCCAATGTTTAGACGTCGTCAGTGCTCCAAAGTCGAGGCAGGTACGTTGAGTTTCGCCTCTTCACCTCCAACTCGAGGACTGTTCGACAACCTCCAGATCCCACCATGAGTGATGCGGTCAATAGGACGCGCAAGGCTATTCGAGCCCAGCTACTAAGGAATAACCCTTTCAGCCGGCCTGCCACTGCCCAGTCGACCAGGGCGCAGACAAGCGGTGCATATGAAGACGAGCCGCCACTTCACAGGTGTGCAGACACACGAGGAAGACAGCCGCACGAGGCTAACAAGGTCTCCAGTATTATCGCCCGCCTTGCCACACCAGATACGGTCACGGTTGAAGTTGGATCTGAGCGAGTAAAGTACCACGTCTTCGAGACTTTCCTTAGCCACCACTCCGAATACTTCCAGCGTGCTCTTGCTGGGGTCTGGAGAGAGGCTTCCGAGCGTGTCGTGGTGCTTGGCAGTGACGTCGAATCCAGCATCTTCAACCTCTTCGTGGAATGGCTGTATACGCAGACACTGCCTGCTTTGTCGCCAGAATGGCGCCGCATCGCCGATCCTTTACACCCTTACAGCGTCTCAGCCAAGATGCTCCGCCTGAAACTCTACGTATTTGCCGACCGCTTTGTCGTGCCTCGACTGCGCGAGCAGCTCAACCGCGCTATCGTAAATGACTACGACTCTGACTGTCCGGCCCTCGAAGAGTACGAGACGATTACATATGCCTTTCACAACCTGCCAGCCACCGATCCAATCTTGGACCTTATCGTAGACCGCTATTTCATGGTATGGAGGCTTGATCTCGACGAAGGTGAGGACGAGGAGGCCTACGAGACTCTCCCGCATGAGTTCCTGCTGCGATTCTACAAGCGGATCGGCAAGTGGCGCAAGGACGACCTTCATGATCGCCACCAGCTTTTCAATATGGACTTCTGCAGCTACCACGACCACAGGACTGAGGAGGAGAAGCTACAGTGCCCGTACAAGACCCAGAAGATGAAGGCTGATCAAGTCTGGCTTACGCGAGAGCCACGAAATGAGCAAACCAGCTTCGAGACGGCTGCACCATGAGATGGCGGGCTATGTGAGGAGAAGTTTATCTAAGAGAACGTTGACACAGACAATGTTTGTACAGTGTATCATGCGAAGGTCAAGCGGGGTGGCCCTTGCTTTTGTTCGAGGGTATCTAATGCTACGCTTTTACAACGCTTAATACAGTACTGAGACTGGCTCGCCCCTCTCGTCGATCAGACTTTCCTCAGTCCTCACTGGACCCTCACCAACACCAGTCAAAATGATCCTGCTGACACCGTCCTTCAGCAGACTAACCGCAACCTCGGCCTCAGTATTGGCCTTCTCCGCTGCCTCATAGTTGCCTTCAACGGCGGCACCGCGTTCACCGCTCCAGCCCTCCTTGTTGGCCAGAAGAGTCTTGAAAACGCCAGCAACCTGCTTCTCATTCTCCTCGAGATAGTAGATGACAGCATTTGGACCAGCATCGAATGTGTAGGCTGCAATGATTTTACCAGCAGCAGCGTTGATCTGCTCGACCATCTTGATCGCTGCCCTTGAGACGTCGTTCAGGTAGAAGATGGGCGGGTATGTGTCCAGGCAGGTAGCGTGGAACGAGTTGCTGTCCATCATGGTGACTTTGGCGAAAGTCTCGAAGTCCTTGTTCTTGATCGCGTCCTGCATCTCCTTCATGCGCCTAGGCACAGTCTCGCTCGCCCTCGATACAAATAGAGAGGATGTGGCAACCGTGGTTTGCATGCCAGATGTGCTCGAGACGTCCTTCTTCGCGGCACTGACGACCAGGATGACGGCGCGCATGTTTGGCCAGTGGCTGGCGGGAGCGACCTCAAAAGCCTTGCTGTCCGAACCATCGGCGGCAGAGCCTTGTTCCCAGCCTACGTATCCGCCAAACAGACTCCTGCATGCTGAACCAGAGCCCTGACGAGCAATGCGCGAAAGCTCTGTAGGGTCCGCAGGCAGCTCGTAGAGGTTTGCAATTGCACGAACAAGAGCAGCAAACCCAGCAGCACTGCTAGCCAACCCAGCAGCGGTAGGGAAGTTGTTCTCAGACACAACTTTCAGCGGCAGAT
This sequence comes from Sclerotiophoma versabilis, assembly GCA_012274445.1. NCBI lineage: Eukaryota > Fungi > Ascomycota > Dothideomycetes > Pleosporales > Didymellaceae > Sclerotiophoma > Sclerotiophoma versabilis. Next base: position 2,077,644 of record JAAROD010000093.1, read on the forward strand.
CTGCTAACTTGGGTGCGTTCGAGTCCTTGGCTTCGACCTCCTTCCTTAATGCTCTGAGCTCGCGGAAACAGGCTTGTGTTCGGGCGCCGGACACATCTTGCGGCTTGCCATTGAGCAGAAGGGAGTCCTCGGCAGGGAAGGAGGCGGAGCAGGAAGCGGTTGTATGTGTGCGCAGGTCGTTCTGCGAGAGGGTAACACTGAGAGAGGAGTTGGTGGGGAGGTTAAGCTTCGGATCGCGCTTGCCCCAGTATTTGATGACGGCGATGTTTACGGGCGCGGTGGTACTGGCACGGTAGATCTCAGACATGTTGGCGTTTGGAAGGTCTGACTGGTTTGAATCCAGAGGGGTGGAAAGAAAGGGGAATTGATGGTGGGGTTTGTTTATGCAGGGTCCAGCAGGCTCAACAACGAAGCAGGACGAGACAACTCAAGACCACTGCGGTTGATATAGGAACTTTCAGAACAGAAGATCTTCGTGTCTCCTTTTCCGACATCTATCGTTTTACCAGCCCTCGACTCATGAAACTAAACTCCTCCAAAGCGGCCAGCTAGCCCCAAAGCACTGTAGCCCAGGCCTGCCAATCAGAGAAGACGGCAATCACTACATGCCGATTAAAGTTCAAGTCCGAGCGTAAGTTTTCTGGCCATCTCGTCATTCGCGACTTGCCTTGCAACACCGCGCTCACATTTCGTCACACAACCGCCACAATGTCTTCACAGCATGATGAGGCAGCCGCTGCTGGATGTCCCGTAGACCACAAAGCGCGTGAAGCATGGCTTCAACAAGCACGTGCAGCCGGCAACGCTCAAGCCAACCCTCACACCTCCGCGCCACCGCCGGCAGCATCCACACAATCGCGAACAGCGGCAACAGCAACAGCAACAGCAACAACGCCTTCGCCAGTTCAGCAATCATGCGATTCTTCGACTCTCGACCAGTCTACAACCTCCCCTGCCCCAACAACTAGTGGCCTCCTCTCGAACCTGCGCCTCGGCACCGATCGTGAAATAAGCACAATCCCGCGCGCCATGCCCGATGCACCCACCATTCGACCCGCAAACAACGAGAAAGATACTGGCGCAGACAAAGTATCAGGGAACTGGATCTATCCCAGCGAACGCATGTTCTTCGATGCGATGAAGCGCAAATCGTTCGACCCGGAGGCTTCAGACATGAAAACCATCGTTCCGATTCATAACGCCGTCAACGAGCGAGCGTGGCATGAGATCAAAGCTTGGGAGAAAGGGAGGGGGAGTGAGAGTTGTGGTGGGCCAAGGTTGGAAAGCTTCAGCGGATTGAGCACAAGCTTGACACCGCGGGCGCGATGGAATGCTCTTCTGGGGTACCAGGCGCCGTTTGACCGACATGACTGGGTTGTGGATCGGTGCGGGACGAAGATCGAGTATGTCATTGACTTCTATGCGGGGAAGACGCAGCCGGGTGCGCAGCCTGGACAAGGGCTCAACTTCTACCTAGACGTCAGACCGAAGTTGAACAGCTGGGAAGCTGTGAAGACAAGAGTGAGCAGATTTTGGGGGTTCTAGATGTGCCAGTGGATATGTTGTATGATATGTACGATCAACGTGGTGGATTGCATGGCCGACTGTAGTATACCATGGTAATGGCGTTTCTTGGTATTGGGTAGATTCCGCGAGGGCACGTTGATGAGGTCTGGAACAGCACGATGTATGTTGACTTCGCTTGAATGCACCTTCTGAGCTACAAGGTATCATACAGTGACTTTTGTTACAGCATTGCATACAGGGGCTCTCACGTCAACTTCTCCTCTTTCTCGCGCTTGCCAAACGTGTACGCCAATCCACAGCCAGCTACATTGACTGCGCAGAGAGCCAGAGACGCTCCTCTCACGGCACCTCTAATTGTGAACTTGTTTCTCAATTTCTGTCGTTCGTCAGTGTATGGAGCATGTTTCGGAGCAAAACGCGTAGACTCACCTGGCTTCTTCTCAATGCCAACAGACCATAGAGACCACTCCATGCCGCAGTGATCCCGGCAGCATCAGTCTTGTAGTTGCTCAGGTTCAGGTAGGACGAGAACAACAGCACTGGCGCAAACATCATTGGGAGTGGCTGGAACGGGCGCGCATGTTGAGCTGTGATGAAGGTTGCCAGGAGAGTGGGAGGCACAGAGTTTTCTGTGAGGTATCAGCAACGGTGCGTTTTAGGATAGCGAGGATGCCATGAAGACAGGAGCACGTGAGAGTTGTAGCTGCCAGACAGAGGCTCTGAGACGTACCACCCCAGTTGCGCAGCGATTGCAGCGTCGACTTCTTTGTTGCCTCAGACATTGTTAAGGATGTCGAAGTTTGAGAACTGAAGCAAGGTAAGGAGTCGATGAGTTGGAATCGCAGTGCAATGCGCTCCAAGATCAACTGCGAAAGTCACAGTTCAATGACGTGGAGTCCGTGCTGCTGCGGGCTAGCGACACCCTGGTCTTGGAAAGTGTGGCCTCGACTCGACCAACAGCAACGCTGCCGAGCCGCATCTGGCATCTCACAACAACAGATCGCCTTTCACGCTTGAACGCCCACTCCCGCCGCGCATCCTCTATAGCGCCCCAGCGCACATCACCACACACCAACTCGTTTGGTGCACCACCCTCCGACGTCGCGGCCACCTCCGCGGCCTCCTCACTACCTAGACCCCTCCACAACACAACACCGCAGCCATGTCCGATCGCACGCACAACGACGGCTCTGCCGGCCGCGCCTACACTGTCGAGCAAAAAGCTGCCGTGCTCCGAATAAAGAGGTGCGCACCAACTGCCTACTACGAAATTCTCGGCCTGGAAGAAGTAAAAAAGACGTGCACGGACAGCGAAATCAAGAAGGCATACAGAAAACTTTCGCTCCTCACACATCCGGACAAGAACGGCTATGCGGGCGCAGATGAAGCCTTCAAGCTTGTCAGCAAGGCTTTTCAGGTCCTTAGCGATCCAGACAAAAAGAGCAAATTCGACCAGTTCGGAGGCGACCCAGATGCGCGCTTCAACCCGGCGGCGGCGGGCGCAGGAGGGTCGCCGTTCAGCGGTTTTGCAGGGCAGAGGGGCGGTGGTTTCCAGGAAGAGATGACGCCCGAAGAGCTGTTCAGGCAGTTCTTTGGTGGTGGATTTGGCGCGCCTTTCGGTAGGTCGAAGTGCCATACCCACATTGGACGTGGACGTGGAAGATCCGGGCTAATGTAGATAGGCGGTTTCGATACAGGGCCAGGCTTCGTGTTTAATCTTGGCGGCGGGCCAGGCGTAAGAGTACATCAGTTCGGCGGTGGACGACCGAGGAGGAGACCGGGGACTGCGCAGCCGCCTGGGCGGGAAGAAACACCGGGAATCGGGAATGCGCTGGGAAATCTGTTGCCGCTACTGTTCCTCTTCGTTCTGCCACTTTTGACCTCACTCTTCTCCGGTGGATCGTCAAGTTCTGGCCCGTCATTTGCATTTACACCACAGCGCGAGTTCACATGTCTGCATAAGTCGCAGGGAGCGTTTGGCGTCAACTACTATGTTGCGCCCTCGGTATGCAAAGAGTACGGCAGCAATTCGAGGGACAAGAGGTGGAAAGCGCTGGACAAGCAGGTCGAGTCGTCGTATGTTCACACCTTGGATGTGAAATGCAACCATGAGCAATACGCACAAAAAAAGAAGATGCAAGACGCGCAAGGGTGGTTCTTCATCGACGAAGAGGCCATGGCACAAGCGAGGAACATGCCCATGCCCAGTTGCGATCTGTTGGCCAAACATGGGCTCCACCGGCGATATTAGACTGTAGGTGTTGTCAAGGATGAGAGTTCGATTCTGTAGTAATTATTCGCCTGAAGGAGGATAGAGATATCATACAGCACGCAAGGCGTAGGGGTTGTTCATGTCCACCTATGAAACTGCACCAGAGCAGCATTTCACTCTTTTCACACATCTGACGGTTCGAGTGATGTTGTTGCATGAGCGTGTAGTGCGGACAAACACTGAGGTTCGGCTTGAGATCTCGTAATGTTCTGCAGTCCGCAACTTTCTGAGAGGCCGCTTCGAAGTGGATGCAGTTCGTAAGCTGATCTCCACCAAGCAGCAGCTTCCGATTCAGCAAATCACAGCTTCAATTTCATATCAAGATTCCGGTCTGGGTAACGTCAACGAACCAAGATAACGCATGACAGCCGTTCCACACGCCCTTATTGGCGTGCCTGGCATCTGATGGCTGTTTCAAAAGCTCCCATGATGCGCCATTCCGGCTGCTTGGTAGCTGGTCAGGGGTCAAATGCCCCACATTTACTCCAAACATCAGCACCCTAACCCTGCCGTTTGTCTCAACGCGGATAATTAGACGTCACCAATGTCGAGGGGCGCATGAAAGAGCTGAGAGGTGAAGATGGCCTTCCCGTCGTCGTTTGCTTCGATGTTCATCCCTTCTTCGAGCCGGCCTTGAGAGATTGTACCACTGTCTCATCAAGGACACGGCGACTCTCCCGCACTCCCGCCCTGGCTGGTATCTGGACCCCCGACGATCACTGGAATTTGAGAAGGCTTGCTACGGGCTTGCCTTGCGTTGGGTTTTCATTCTACTCTGTTCTCGACTTCTTAATTGAAGTTGAGACATTCCTCTTACGTTGCCAACGCCACAATGCATACACAGCTCTCAACATGGCTCGCCGTGGCAGCAGCCTTGTGGCCAACGGTCACAGCCTTCTACCCTTACCAGTATGACGGCGGCAGCACGGCTTCTTCGAGTCGTCGGAGCGATAGGCTTTCGAGACAGGGCTCAATATCGATAACACTTCCTCTACGTCGCGTCCCTACCTCTCTTCGATCTCGTCAACAGAACACATACAGCATTGTCAACTCGAAAGACCCAAACCAGGAGAACAGCGTTGCGATCGATCAAGATGGAAGTGATCTGAGCTACATGATTGCTGTGACTATCGGCGACAGCAAGGAGGAATGTCACCTGCTCCTTGACTCGGCAGCGAGCAACACATGGGTGATGGGTCAGGACTGCAAGAGCGATGCTTGTGGGACGCATACCACATTTGGCAAAGGGGATTCTAGCTCCCTCAAGGTAAGATGAGCCGTCCAGCAGTAGTCACATGGCATAACTGACAGCAGTCATAGACGCTAGATACGCCCTTCAGCGTGACCTACGGCACTGGTTCCGTCAACGGTGTCCTCGCAACTGACACACTCCACATCGGCTCTCTCTCTCCCTCAGTATCGTTCGGTCTCGCAAACAACGTTTCCAGTGAGTTCAAGTCCTACCCCATGGACGGCATCCTAGGCATTGGCCGTGGCGACGTCGTCCAAGGCGCTGCACAAGTGATGGACGTGCTAAAGGACGACAAACTCATCGGCGCAAAGTTGTACGGGATACATTTAAGCAGAGCGAAAGACGGACTTAACGATGGTGAACTCAACCTCGGTGAAGTCAACAAAGATCGTTTCTCCGGTGACCTGAACTGGATCGATTGCATTCCAAACGACACTGGGTTTTGGGAGATTCCTGTTGACGATGCAACTGTCAATGGCAAGACCATTGGTCTGAGCGGCAAGAAAGGCATCATGGACACCGGCACTTCTTACATCCTGATGCCACCTGCGGATGCGCTGGCTATCCATTCCCAAATCCCAGGCTACACGCAGTCAGGGGAGACATTCAGCGTGCCATGCGATACAAAGGCGCCGCTGCAATTCGTCTTCGGAAAGGCGGGCTACAACATCTCTACTGCAGACTGGCTGGGCGGAAAGCTGGATTCCGGGCTGTGCAGAAGCAATATCGTGGGCCGTCAGACGTTCAACGAGAGCCAGTGGTTGATTGGCGATGTGTTTCTCAAGAACGTGTATTCCGTATTCGACTTCGACGGGAGCAGAGTCGGTCTGGGTACGCCGCCAACAGGGGAGGAGCAGAGCTCAAGCTCAGCGAGTAGTGCTGCGCCAACATCTCTTTCTTCTGCGGCAGCCTCGCAGACAAGCGGATCGACTGGCGCGACGCAGACCGCGGCAGTCGAAGGAAGTTCGAATCCGAGTCCGAGCGCCGTTGCTGACAGCCAGGGACAGAGCAACCAGCAAGGTGCTGCGGGGCTGTTAAATGCTCCTTTGGCATTGGCAATAGGTGCCATCGCTGTTTCCCTATTTCTATAGATAGGGATCGATTTTCTAGCGCAAGAACAGAAACATATTCGGTTTGGGTATGCATGGGCAAGGCGTTCACAGCAAGGCAGGGCATGGGATAGCATTGGCATATGGGTATCAAGCATTACGGTATCAAGGCACGATAATATGTGATGAGTTCAGTAGCCATCAAACAACAACGCAGATCACAGCACTACTTCACCACAACACATGCATTTATTCAAATCTTCTAAATCTCAGACGTGGCCGCCCTCTGCCCTTTCCCAAGACAGACCCTCAAGCAATGCTCGGAATGCATGCAAGCCTTCTCCAAGTCACGCTCGCTTCTACGTACCAAGCCATACCAAGCCGCCAGGGTCCCAAAAAGTGGCCTGAGAATGCACCAGCACGCGGGGCGGAGCAGCGGGTGTGCTTATCCACCCAGGCGAGCAGGCGAGTCGATACATTGGGTTGCGAGCCATGGGTTGCGAATACGAATCGGAGCAGTGTGGATACCAGATGTGGGTACGTAAGCACAAGCACGTGCAAGAGTAAGAGTAAGAGCAAGAGCGAGAACGTGCAAGAGCAGGTGTCCTAGTCAAGGAGCGCGCGGACGGGGCTGGGAACGGGGATCAACGTGGTAAAGGATGGGAGAAGAGATTTGACGTCAGGTTCTGCGGAGATTGCTCAAGCGAGGATTCGAATTGCAGAAACAAGAGCAGCTCTGTTAGTTGATCTAGTTGTGTTATGGGGTGCGATGGTGATCAAAACAGAAGACATTGATGCATGCATGGCGACGGCAATATTACAAGCAAAGACTCCGATTGACCGAACCCACAGCAGAGCGATAACGAGCGAGTAGTATGCAGATGCGGATGGCTGCGAGGTTGGAAAACAAGCACATATTAGAAAGATCCTACCATTGCTGCTCAATCTCGACCCGCACGCTCTGAGAAAATAACCCCATCATAGACTGCCCCAAGATGATGTACTACTTCCAAACAAGAAAGACCCAGCGCAGTAACGCCTCGAACAGGTGCCGTGGAAGAAATGGCTCTAACTGGCCAGGACAGGAGGATTGATTCATCTTCCATCACACCCACGATTCACATGCGGTTTCGCCCTCAATCAACACATGAAGGCCGCCACAGTGTTGTTCTTGTCCAGGATCAACATGGTGCGGCTGTGGCGGCTCTGGTCCGTTCACACGTCCTTGACCCCATCTACAAGACTGTGCACTTGGACTTCTTCTTCTCTTTCCGGGTGAGTAGGGCAGCTCGTGTGGCGTGCTCGAATACCTCCCGGACACCCTCGTTGGTCTTCGCCGAGCACTCAAGGTACTTCTGGGCACCAATCTTCTTGCGAACGTCCTCGGCCTGCAGGCTGGTTAGCTGGTGTCATGTATTCGCTACAAAGGGTCGGACTGACCTGCTCGGGGGTCACAGGCTTCTGGGAAGTCTTGTGCAGCTCCTCGATGGTCTTCTGGTCGAAGCGCAAATCCTTCTTGCAACCGACAAGGATGATGGGTAGGCCCTGGCAGAAGTGCAGAACCTCGGAGATCCACTGTGTAGTGTTGTTAGCAGGCTGCTTGTCGCAGGGCTGAGCGGGGCGAGACGCACCTTCTCCTGTACGTTGTCGAGCGAGTCGGGCGAGTCGATGGCAAAGCAGATCAGGATAACGTGAGAGTCGGGGTAGGAGAGAGGGCGGAGACGGTCGTAATCTTCCTGACCGGCGGTATCCCAGAGGGCGAGCTCGACGTGCTTGCCATCGACCTCGACATCGGCGACGTAGTTCTCGAAGACAGTGGGGACGTAGACCTGGGCGGGGAACAAAGTCAGCGCATGTGTTTGCGGGAGGAGCAGTTGTGTGTGCCGCGACCGAGGCGCAGGTCGCTAGGCTGACGCAGCTCAGGGACAGAGCGGAAGGGCGCGCAGGGGACTGACCTCAGGGAAGGTACCCTTGGAGAAGACACTGCGAGCACGCTGTCAGTGGTTGCGAGGGCGGACAAAGGGGGTGACGTCCGCGATAGGCGTCTGGGCGTGGACTTACATGAGCAGACAGGTCTTTCCGCAGGCGCCGTCACCGACAATCACGAGCTTGCGACGGATCTCGGCCATTTTGGTGTGTGGTGGGGGGAGTGTGGGGGTATCGAGTGGTGTTTGCGGTGGTGCTGGGCGGGCAGGGAGTTAGCAGGTGAGATGGAGAAAGGGTGGTTGATGTAGAGTTGTGAGGATGAAGGGCACGCTCCACGCAGCTAGGCTGGGCGCTGGACCGTGCTGCGGCGGCTGAGCACCAAACGTCGCTCGGGGAGGCTGTGGCTGGTGCTTGCGTACCGTGCAATCAAGCGAGCAGCTTGCGACGCAGGCTGTTAAGGGGCAATATTCAGGCAGCGGGGGCGAAGCGGTGTTGATGGGAGGGCGCAAGACTCCCACGGCAACGGGCAACGGGCACGGCAACGAGCAACGAGCAACGAGCAACGAGCGACGAGCAACGAGTCGGCTAGCGCTTGAGTTGACCAGGACGACGGCGACGGAGCGGACGCTGATAGACAGGCTGCACCATGATAAAGACCACGCGCATGCCTCCAGGACCGCCTCGCCCCTCGTGACCTGCATCTGCGCACCTCTTCCTCTGTGCAACCACGGCTGGCCCGCGACTGTCCTCGCTGCATCGCACACGCCCGCAGTCTCTGCGCTTCTGACGGCCACGGCAACCGCCGAGCGCTGGCTCAAAGAGCAGCTTCGTCATCGCAACAACACTTGGGCAATTGTTTCCGACCCCATTCGACGTAGCCGTCGGTCGCCTGTCGTTTCCCCACCCCTCGTCCCGCAGGACAACAGGAGAACCATCCAGACGTTCTCCGTCTAGACTCTGGCTTACTGTCACCGCTTGTCCACGCAGAGCAGACAGTCTCGCTATCGCAATCTGGCATGCCTGTCCGTTTGTCCTGGCGGCGCCTGGAACTGCGGGGCCGCCGGTGAAATGCGTCACAAACAAGCAATCAATTCGCTCGGCCACTCTTGTTGTGTTTGGAGCTGTGTCTTTGTTCTTCCTGTTTACAGTAAACGCTGGATCTGCACGGTCAGAAATGGCCCCTGCAGCTGCATGAGGCTTTGGCGCTTTCAGAGTAGACTTTACACCGCAAGTGCTGTGCGCGCCTCACAGCAACACATGTGCTGTGCACGGAGTAGTTGCACAGTAGTTGCACTCACGTGCCAGACTCGAATCCATGTGCATCGATGTGAAAGTCGATGCACGTGCTCGTGAAGCGTAATCCAGCCATCTAGATATGGAGGTTGTTTGCGAACGCTGAACGAAAGACCTATGCAGAGCATTGCATACTGAAAGCTAGGCTTGATCAGCGGTGCTCTGACCTTACGCGACGCGACAGCACAGATGCGCGTGTCTGAGGCCCTTCCATAAGCTTCTATCTCTACGCGTCAAATGGTGGAGGCACGCTGTGAAGCTACTGGTTGAACAAGTGGGGCTACTTCCGCCCGCTACCATACACAGTAGCTCACTCTACATCACTGTCCAGCTTCACTGTCTGCGGCGCACCACTTTCTTTCGTACTGTATCTTAATTCCAGCGCCGCTTTCCTACCTCCCCGCACCCTCAACATGGCCGACCGCGACATGACAGACCCGCCCCCACCGGCGCCGGAGCAAGATACAGCCATGTCTGACGCCGACAAGGTACAGCTTCCTGACAGCTCTCGCCCCAAGAGACAAGCTGACGACAACCTTGCACAGATTCGTGCAAAGCGACTTGCGAAGCTTGGAGGCTCCTCCGCCCCGCGACCACCGTCCACAGCGCCGTCCGCTTCTGGCTCAGCTCCAGCGTCTGGTACCTCATCACCCAAGCCTGTAGTTGCTCAGGCACCGTCGCCGCAGCCTCGAACCCAATCTCCACAGACAACCAGCCTACCCTCGCAGACGGACGGCAAGACAGAACCAAAGACAGCGCCCCGTATCAATATCAAGCCAGCCACTACCACGAGCGCCGCCGCCGCCGCCCCGCCACCTACGCCGAAACCCCAGGATACCAGCATTGAAGGATGGGAAGATCGCACAATCAGTGCCATATTCAGGATAACACTTGAAGACGACCGTACACAAGATGCACATGGTCACAAGGTCCACTATGCTTCTAGCCTGAAGCAGGACCTGCAAGACGAAGGTCGGCCACTTCGATTCACCACCGATGTATTAGACTCAGTTGTACTGGAAGCTGCGTCAAGCCACACACAAGGGAACGCTCTAGAATATTTACTTGGCTGCTGGAAGCGAGTTGCAAGGCAGAGCAAGAGCATCACCAACAAGAATGACCCGAAGTACGAGATTGTGAGAGAGCTTCGACGGATATGCTTCAACTACACCATCTTTGCCGCCACCATGCCCGACATGTTTGGTGAAGAAGCGCCTTTGGAGAACGCGCTGACTGACCGTTTATTACTTGGGCCAGACGACGACCGGGGCATCTGCTTCGATTTCCTTCAGGAAGCTTGCAATCGTGCCGAGGACGACGATACTGCCAAAGAGGCGTTGGTGAGCGCCGTAGAGAACCTGAGCCAGCGGTTGGCACGGGCGTCCATGAACAGCGACTACAAGCCTTACGTGCTCGCGCTTCGTAGCCTCGCTCGCTTTCCTCCGCTCGTCACTGCTTTGGTGCGGTCGGAAATGTTCTTACCTCCTGATATTGAAGCGCAGCACATCGAAACCCAGACCCTACTTGGTCCATTCTTTCGGCTATCACCCATGCAGGGCGATGTTGCGGTCAACTACTTCTCCGGTGCAGCAGCGGGAGATAAGGGTCTGATCGCTAACGCGCAACGGGCTCTTCGTATGACCTTACAAACTCACCAGGACGAACTCTTCGACATTGCAAACACCTTTATCAAGAACAAGGACTCGCGAGAGTCTATGCTCAACTGGTTCGCTCTCACAGTAAACAAGAACCACAAGCGACGAGCTCTGCAGGTCGACGCTAAGACTGTGTCGACGGATGGATTCATGGTCAACGTTACTGTTGTGCTGGACCGACTGTGCGAGCCCTTCATGGACGCCACCTTCTCTAAAATCGACCGAATCGACATTGATTATCTTCGACGATCGTCACGGGTTGACATCAAGGATGAAACCAAGATCAACGCCGATGAGAAAACATCGGACGAGTTTTACAGCACCAAAGTCGATGGGGCTAGCAACTTCATCTCCGAGGTGTTCTTCCTGACCGTGGCAGCCCATCACTATGGGACTGAGGCCGCCAACTCGAAGCTTACGTCCCTGCAGAAAGACGTCAAGTGGCTAAAGAAGGAGCTTGAGAAGTTTGAGACCGAACGTCACAAGTATGCGTCGAACCCTGTGCAGTTGCGAATATTTGATGCGCACGTCAAGAAGATCAAGGATCAAATCGAACGCGGCACCTGCACCAGCTACGCTATCGCAGGTGTGCTCAGCGATGAGACAATGCAAGCTCGGTCTATGCAGCTCATGCGCTATGTCATCGTCTGGCTGCTGCGGCTCGTGTCTGGGACTGATTTTCCTAAGCAAGATCTGCAATTGCCCCTGCCGAGAGAGCAGTCTCTGGCTTTCCGATGTCTTCCTGAGTACTTTGTCGAAGACATTGTCGGAAATTTCAAGTTCATAACGCGAATGATGCCGCACATCATTACTGCAACTCAGTGCGAAGAGCTTGTGAAGATTTGTATTGTCTTCCTGCGGAGCTCAGAGTACATCAAGAATCCGTACCTCAAGTCTGGTCTGGTAACTATCCTCTTCCATGGAGTTTGGGAAATTCCGCACCGTCCAAAGGGTGTCCTTGGTGACACCCTATTCGGAAACAAGTTCGCCATGAAGCACTTGTTACACGCTCTGATGCAGTTCTACAACGAATGCGAGAGTACTGGTGCGCACACGCAGTTTTACGACAAGTTCAACATTCGATATGAGATCTTCCAAGTGATCAAATGCATATGGCCAAACCCTGTCTACCGAGACAATCTTGCTACAGAAGCACGGTACGTACACCTGACACTGCACAGGTGCAGCATCGTACTAACGTGGATAGGGTAAATCTTGACTTTTTTGTTCAGTTTGTCAATCTGCTGCTGAATGATGTCACCTTCGTCCTCGACGAATCGTTCACTGCCTTCACACAGATTCATGAGATCTCGAAGGAATTGAAGGCCGAGCCCAACATGGATCAAGCTGTCCGGCAGGAGAAGGAAGAGAAGCTCACAGCCGCGCAGGGCAAGGCCAAGAGCTACATGCAGCTAACTAACGAAACGGTAGCTATGCTGAAGCTGTTCACAGAAGCGCTTGCGGATTCGTTCACCAAGAAAGAGGTTGTTGTTCGACTTGCACACATGCTCGACTACAACCTGGAGGCACTGGTTGGACCCAAGAAGTCCAGCCTGAAGGTCGATAACCCGGAGGAATACGGGTGGAATCCTCGCCAGATGCTAGCTGAACTTACAGATGTGTATCTGAACCTGCAAGATAAGCAGTCCTTTATCGAGGCTGTCGCCACGGATGGACGGTCTTACCGATCAGACTACTGGATAGAAGCGCACAAGATCATGGCCAAGTTCTACCTCAAGAATGACCAGCAGCTCAAACAATGGGAAGCCATGGCCCGTAACATCAGCGCTGCAAAGGAGGCGGCGGATATGGAAGAAGCTGACTTGGGAGAGTATCCCGATGAATACACGGACCCTCTTATGGCAACTCTGATGGAAGATCCGGTCATCCTACCCATCAGCAAGCAGATCATCGATCGCAGTACCATCAAGAGTCATCTTTTGAGCGACCCGCATGACCCTTTCAACCGAACGCCGCTGAAGATTGAGGATGTGATTCCCAACGACGCGCTGCGAGAGGAGATTTTGGGCTGGAAGGCGGATATGCTGGCCAAAAAGAGGGGTGAGCGCAGTGCAGCAGCAGCAGCAGCAGCAGGCGGCGGGGGTGAGGTTATGGATACCTCCTAGATGGAACATTTGTTAGTAAAGGTTACGATGGTGCATTGATGGTGTTTTGGCGTTTTATTCCTGTCGCTGAGGCAGCAATTAGATGTCTACGCATGACGAGGCATGGACGATTTACAGTCATGTGGGAGGGACCCAGTCGTTCATATGCATTTGCGTTACGGCCTCCTGCATTTGGGACAGACACGAATGGATAGACAATCGAAGGGCAATGTTGGCTCACAAACGCATCAATCTTGAGGACAGTGACTTGTAGGCTTCAAGGGGTTTGCAGTGTCACAAGACAGCAACGTTTGGATTCGTTGACACTTCTCATCAGCTTCCGAATTTGGGTTTCAATCAGGAGAGGTTGTTCATTTCACCATTCTACTCGCTGGCTGGTTTGGGTATCAAAGTCTTTTCTCTCATCGTGCACTCACCCACTCGACTCTTGGGTACGTGTTTCAATCGACGACCAACGTCTAAAGCTTACCTTTGTTGTTTTAGTATCTTCGCTGCCTTGGCGTTTCCCTTACCTGCCTTTCCGCCCGGATAGGTGGTGGACTTGAGGATGCCTACGCGCCCACATGCGGCGCGGAATAGTAGTTCTCGACTCGCTTCGTCGTATGACAGTCCGGCTTGCTCGCTGGCGGCAGTAGAGGTGACGGGCGTATCCAGGGGAACCAGCTCGTGCACAACTAACCGGTCCCCGTTCGGCAGGAGGCACCATGTGTCGCCCAGCGCGCGCTGCACGGCGAGTATCTGCGACCGGTTCATGGCGCTGAAGTCGATGAAGCGGTCCTGCTTTGTGATCTTCGGCGCGTACTCGGTGCGTGCGTCTGCGTCTGCGTCTGCGTCTGCGTCTGCATGGTACCAACCCGCGTCTTCTAGCGGGGGAACGAAGCTCCTCTCTCTCAGCACTGAGACGAGCATGTCCGCGCCGATGGGGGCTAAGCGCACCGCCAGTTCGTGTGCCGTCTCGTCGCGGCCGATGAGTAGGCCAGGCGAGGCGGTCTGGGCGAGCACAACGCCCTCGTCGAATTTGGACGGGTGCAGCGTCTGCACGCTTACACCGGTGTATTCTCGCTGCTTCAGGATGGCGTGTTCGATGGGCGCGGAGCCGCGCAGGTCTGGCAGCAGCGAGGGATGCACATTGAGGCCGCCGTACTTTGCACGGGCGAGGATGCGCGGGGGCACCAGGAGGCCGAAGGAGACGGCGACGACGAGGTTGTAGGAGAAGGGCGGGGTCCAGCCGGTGAAGGTGTCGAGGGTGTGCGTGGGGAGGGAGAGAGCGGTGGCTGTGTGGCTGATGGGTACTACGTCGTGTCAGTGGTTCTGCTGTACTCTCTGGCAATTCTTTTCCCACTGTGGCGTGGAGTTTGTGAGGGCGAGGGCTAGCACTGCGTCGATACACGGCCTGTCGAGTTTGTTGTGTTGACAAACACGCGTTGCCAACACAACGTCACCGGCGCATAAAGTCAAGATGTATCTAATTACCTTGTCGCAGGGTTTTGAGTCCCCTGCCTGTCGGCTTCGCCGGGCGGTGAGCGACATGGATGTCGTGTATGAGGGCCGGCGTGTCCTGGCGCGCGTGGCTTAGTGCGCGCAGGCTCTCGATGCTGAAGTCATCGGAGCCGCAGAACAGGATGCTCAGCGGCTCTGCGCGCTTGACCGCGGAGGCAGTAGAAATGGAGCAACGCAGTCTCGAGCAATGCGATTGGACTTGGGACTGTGAAACGCACAACGAGCGGACAGGGGCCGGCAGCGTCCACAGCATATTCAGAAGTGGAAAGTGAGGGCGAAATGGCGTGGATCAGAATGGCGCAGTTGAGGATGGCGCAGTTTAGGATGGCGCAGTTTAGGATAGCGCGGTTTGCAACGGCGCAGTTCAAGATGGGGCAGTTCAGAATGGCGTGGTTAGAATGCCATGTTGGCCGGATCTGGCGCCATCGAGATCTGACATGGCAAGCGACGAGCCCTAGTGCGGTGATGGGAGTGCGATGCTGCACCGATTGCCCACGATGCAAGCGAGCAGAGTGGTGGGACCCCTGCAGCCGCGACGCTTCCACCGCAAGTGCATCGCGATGTGCAGCATTCTGGCCAGCCCTAAAAGCGCGGGTGCGCCCGGCGTGTGTGCGGGATTGCCATTGAGGGTGCGACGACAGTCGGAGCGTGCCAAGAGTGCTGAGCGTGTTGCGTCTGCATCTTCTGTCTCTGTCTCTGCCTCTGCCGCTGTCTCTGTCTCTGCCGCTGTCTCTGCCTCTGCACCGGCGTCGGCTCGTTGAGCCGGCAGTCCCCCAGTCCTCCGCCGCCGCCGCGGGAGTGACGCAACTGAGCACCCATCGCCGCACCGCACCGCCGCACCGCCGCACCGCAGCGCACCGCAGCGCACCGCAGGCTGTCGACAGCACCATGAGCTCCACGGCGGCCCCCCGCGTGGTGCCCGCGCAGCTGAGCTTCCTCGCCATCTACAACCCTTCGCTGGGCGACTCGGACGAGACGTTCCACCGGCAGATTGTCTTCTACTACGCCAGAGCCGCCAGGGCGCGCGCGAAGCTGGCCACGGCGGACGCGCAGGCCGACGGGCAGCTGCGCGACGAGGAGAACGAGAAGCTGCGCCAGGTCGGGCTGGCGCAGGGCATGGTGGGCTTTGCAAGGTGCGCCGCGCCGCCGCAGACGCGGGTCGAGGCATGCTGACCCGCCAGGTCCTTCTCCCACGCCGAGGCCGTCGACTCGATCGAGACGGACAAGTCGCGCATTGTCCTGCACGAGCTGGAGCACGGCTGGTGGATCCTCGCCGTACGCAGCGCACCGAGAGCACCACGTCCACCGCACCCGAGCTGACACCAACACACCTAGTCCATCGACCTCACCCAGCTGCCCGCCGCTGCCACCAAAGACCGGGCCGCCGCCGCCCCCGCCGTCGAGTACTCCAGCCGCGAGCTCAGCCCGCCCGCCCTCCTCGTCCAGCAGCTGGTCCGCGCCCACCGCGTCTTCGCCCTCCACCATGGCTGGCCGCTGCAGCAGCTGCTCAAGAAGCACGGCCGCGCCAAGTTCTGCAGCATCCTGGACTCGTACTGGGCGCGCTTCTGCGCCCACTGGCACGTCCTGCTGCACGCCAGCCCCGCCGTCGCCCTCTTCAACGGCCTGCAGCTGGCCGCCGGCGGCGAGCTGGGCATGGGCGTCGGCGAGGAGGAGTGGGGGAGCAGCGAGCGCGACGTGCTCGAGGACTTTGCCCGCCGCACCGAAGGCCTGGTCGACGTCGTCGTCTCGCGCTTTGGCGACGCCTCGCCGCTGCAGCACAACAAGGCCACGCCAGACCCGAGCCCGCGCCACCACGGGCCTGCCGAGCCGTGGATCGGCACCGGCGCCCACGTCGCTGCCACAGACGGCGTCGTCTTCTCCGGCGTGGGCGGCCTGAGTCACGCTTCGCTGCGAGACGTGTCGCACTGGACCGAATCCATCTACCATTACGGCGACCACGCATACGGCGTTCGAGACAACCCCACCTCTGACCGCAGGAGGCGCCGAAGGAGGAACCCTGACGCGCCCTCGCGACAGCCAGATCCGCCGCCTGCGAGGCCCGACCCAGAACACCAATCTCAGCCACACGACTCGGGCACCGGCGAGGCACCGCGCATTCCCCCTCCCATCGTCAAGGCCGTCGAGAGCTCACTAGACAAGGTATCCAAGGCCGTCGACGATGCCCAAGGGCGCAGCGAGCCCGCCGCGAAGCAAGAGCCGGGACACATGCTTGCCTCCCTAGCCGACACCGAGACATGGATGAAATACATGACCCTTGGCTACGGCACGGCATGGGGCGCCAAAAAGCAGACAACCGCCCAGCACCCCGAGACAGCAGGAAGAGAGCAGTCCCCAGAAGCAATGCGCTACGTCGAGCCCGCGCCAGACGTCGACCTCGTCGAGGAAAAGCGCAAAGCACAAGTCCAAGCCGAGAACAACGGCTACTTCCTGATCGGCCTGAAAGGCGACATGGTCGAGGCGGACATGGACGACGAGAATGAGGATGGCGACTGGAATGCGCGCATCCCACTACGAACTGTGTATGTCGAGCAAATTAGGAAGCCCTCGTCAACCTCATCGTGCGAGTCAACGCCAGTTGACGAAGGGATTGAGCCTAGCTTCAACACGGCAACCAAGCTCGAGAAACAACGACTCCGGCCCGTAGTCTACGTCGTATGTCTGCACTCCTCTTAAACTCCGACTCTCAATACTGATTCGCACCCAGCACCGTCCCTTCATCTACACCTTCCTCTTCGCCCACCGCACCCCCTCGCTAACCATTGCCTCCTTCTACCGCTCCCTCCACGCCTTCTTCTCTCCTCTCCACCGCTCGCTTGACCGCAACACGGCCCCGTCCCGCGTCGCCCAGCGCCTCCTAGCTGCCCAAAACCCCCAGACAACAACCTCGACCTCCGCCGCTCAGGGACCCAACACCATGCCCATCTACGACCTAGTCTGGGACCCGCGCACGCTGATGGTGCACTCGAGCATCCCCAACATTCCGGACCCAGGCACCTTGACCGCAGAAGGCTTGG
Source organism: Sclerotiophoma versabilis (assembly GCA_012274445.1). Taxonomy (NCBI): domain Eukaryota; kingdom Fungi; phylum Ascomycota; class Dothideomycetes; order Pleosporales; family Didymellaceae; genus Sclerotiophoma; species Sclerotiophoma versabilis. The sequence continues at coordinate 2,095,279 of JAAROD010000093.1, forward strand.
GGAGCAGAGATGCACAAGGCGGGGGGTGGAGCCGCATGGAAGCGCTGAACGTGCACTCTGCGATGCTAGCGACAGTGACTTCGACGCGCCGCAGTCTGAACGAGATCGAGCGCACGTGCAAGACCTCGCGCGGCTGGTGGGTGGTCTGGATGCGGCTCCCGCCCAGCGCCCCGTCGGCGGCTGATCCTGAGGAGCCTGCCTCTCTACCGCCCTCTTCTGCCGACAGAAGCGGGAGCGTGGCGTTCAACACAGATGAATTGCGAGAGGCGTTCCTTATCCGTAGAGCGCGCGATGGCGATCAGCAACAGCCAAAGAGCTCGGGGAGGAGCATTGCAAGTGGCATGTGGAGTGGCATGGGCATGGGCGGGTCAGGCCAGAGTCAGAGAATGGGCGGGAAGGCGGCTGGATGGGGGCCCAAGGGGTTAGCAGAGGGAATTGGGATTGATGCGAGGCGATACGTGGATGAACTGTTGAGCTTGAACCGGTGACGGAATCGACTGGTGAGATATCGACTTGGGGGGTGTCGAAAGGCCACACACACACACACACACACACACACATACACAGCCCTCATCTGAAATATAGTGACGAGGCAAGGCTTGATGATCAGCCGCACAAAATAAGTTTCAAGACTCATCCGATGACACGCGTAGAACATAATCACACAATTCACAATCAATCGCGCTCTATACCCAGCAACGCCATCGCAATGCAACGTATACACATGACATCGCCACGGGCAATTCGTCCTACCAATCCTCGCCCCAGCCCTCAACTTCATCATCAACCTCTTTAGTCTTGGAATCCTCCTTCTTCCCCTCCTTCTTCGGCGGCACTACCACCTTCCTAGCTGTGGATCCGGATCCCTTGGTACTAGGTCTCGCAGCAACGATAGGCTTCTTCGCAGCAGGAGCCGACGAAGATTTCGCCAACCCCTTCGGCAGCGGCTTAATCGCTGTTTTCTTGCTCTGGTTCTGCGCTGCTAGCCAGCCGGCAAAGTCGGGCTCGCCCTTGTCGTCAAAGGAGCTTGTACTTGTTGGTTTGGACACTGCTGGCGTGCCCCATGGATCTTCATCGTCGTCTTTGTCCTTGGGTGATGTGTCGTTTCCGAAGCCATTGTCGTCGCCGAAACCGCCCCAGTCGCCGTCGAAGCCCTCTTCTTCGTCGTTGAAAGCTGCGGCCGGGTCGGGGGATTTGATGGTGGGGATGTTTGCGGAGCTCTTCGCCGTGTGGAGTGGGATGCCCGGTTTTGAGGCCAGGGGGACCGGGGGTTTGCTCGATGCCGTGAGAGGAACCGAGGAGGAGCGCTGGTCCGTCGCACCGTTCGCGGTTGAGCTGGACTCAATCGTCCCGCTGGTTGATGCGAGCTTGTTGGTGAAGCTGGAGATAGCCCAGCCAGCCCAGCCACCCTCGTTCGCTGGGGTGCCTATACGTGGGGTACCACCTCCTCCGGCAGCAAGGCCGGGGGGTGGGAGTACCGTGTCGGGCATGGTTGCAGCGTGCTTTCGTATCCGAGTGATGTAAATGTCTACGCTTTTCTGTGCTTGATCGCGGATGAGCTTCTCCTTGTCGACTAAAGATGGACACATGATCGGCAGAAGCTTGGTAGCACAATCCTCTTCGCTGAAGAGATCGGCTGTTGCGGCCAGTGCTAGAAGTGCAGCATTTCGTGCGTGTACGAAAGGGTCACGTAGCGCGCGTGCAAAAGCTGCTGCAAGAACCTTTGCTCGGCTCTGTAGACTCGTTAGTGACCCCAGCTGATCATTCTCTACATGTAACTCACGTTAACGCCTAGGTTGCGCGCAATCTTGCCTAAGCAAATTGTGGTGTTGGTGCGGATTCCAGGTTGCTCATCATTCGCTGTCTTTGCTAGGTGTCTCAAGAGTTCACCGTTTACTATTCGATCAGAGAGCTTTGGAACTACTGTCAAGACTGCTCGCACTGTCTGCTCGCGAACAACAGGTGCTACATCGGAGAAGCCGGTAACCTGAAAAGCAGTCAGTAGGCTCTTCGACTCAACAAGTGCTTCAACATACCATCTGTGGGAAGATCTTGTCGTTGACAAGCTTCTGCGGTAGATGATCGATCATCAACGGCAGATTATCCAGTAGACAGACACGGATAGCTCGGTCAGGATTTGCGAATAACCGGACGACTACTGGTATGATTTGCGTCTCGTACTCTTCATCAGACAGCTTCTGTCCAATCTGCATAACAGTACCAAAGACCTTCGCGCCACCGCCACCGAACTCCACTGACTTGAGTAGCTCTGGGAGCACCTTCATCTTGAAGAAGTCAGCGGGGAAATCGTCTGCTACCTTGTCGAGTTGCCTGCAAACGGTCAGCCGGGGTAAATGATTCTTCGCATGTAAGCACGTACCCAAGTAACTCGTTTCGCTCGTCTTCTGCTTTCAATCCCAAGTTTTCAATATCCTCCGTGACTTGGATCAATGGCGTCTGGAAAAAGCCTCCTATCCGCTTGCCTTGGTCCAGGAATTGGCCCACGCTCATACGAGACTTTGGATTCGGGTTCAGAAGGCGCTTGTACGACTGATGCATGCTCGGGGGAATGCTCCTCATTTGCGCCAGCTGGTCGCTACTGTTGTAGCTGCCACTAAAGCACTCAAAGATCAAAATGCCAAAGTTGTATGCATCCACTGCGGGAGTAGGGTTCTGTTTAATAACCTCCCATCCTGCCTTTGATATCTCGGGCGCCATATATCGTCCGGCGTCCGGTATCAAGCCGCCATAGGTCGGCAGGATAGAGTCGTCCTCTTTCACCGAGCTCAGCGCATCGAAGCCGCCAAGTTTCCACTCTCCGCTTTCGCCAAAGAAGATCGAGGCTGGCCGTATGCAGCCGTGTATCGAGGCAGCGTCGGTGTTGATGAACTTTAGGGTCTTCGCAATGTTGTGCAGCCCCCATTTCGTCGTTTCTTCTGTGAGACTCTTCCGCTTGACATGCCAGCTCAAGGGCGTCAGTCTCTCGGTCGCGATGTATATGTGGGTCTCAGACTGCTCTTGCTTAGCTTCCGTCCTTTCTGACATGTCCATATGCACCCACCTCCTGTGTATCGAGGACCTTCACCACGCCAGGGTGTCGCAGGGTTCGTAGTTTCCGGAGCGCATTGCGTGCAAGAGGCAATCGAGACTTGTTCGCGGTTATGTCGAAGGAGAAGATACTGCACTTAGAGCCGTCTTCCTAAGAGAGCAGTCAGCTTCACGGTGTGGGTTATGTAGATATCTGGGCCATACTCGCTTTGTGCCATTGTGTAATGTCCAAATAGACTCGTCAATGTCAACGCGGTCGCCGAAGGTGTAGCCCCATGTTGGGTAGCCTTTTGATATTGCCGAAGCGACTGCTGACTTGAGGAAATCCATGAACACGAATTACGGCACTCTGGGAGGCGCGAGTGCGTTGGGCCTCGTTGACACCTGATGTCGCAACTTCCATGTGGACAGATGCCCCACATTCGATGGCAGCCTCCAGGCGTGATGGACCCCTGCAAAGCGCGTCACTCCCAGACGCGACCCAACATCGTCACATGCACAACCTCACTCACTATCTTTAACACCACAAAACACCACCAGCTTCTCGCCGCGCGCCGTGTAAGGCCATGTGTCATCTCAAACTTACACCGACATGAAAGGTACGCCCATTTTCCTATCCACCCACACATACATACCGCACAAGATGAGCAATTGGTAAAAGGTTAGATCGCTCTTGCTGATGGTTTCCCTTTGGTACATTCACTTGGCGAGTCCCTGGGACACGTTGCGTGCTTGTTCGCGCGGGCAACTGCTCCATCAAGGCGCATGGAAGCTGAAGAGGAAACCTCCAGGCGAAATGCTACCACCATCGAAAAAGAAAACATACTGAGTCAACCGTTCTTCCAGCCGTCGTTTACAAGCACTGCTGCTTATAGAATGCTAACCACGTCTCAGGGTGCTTAGATCAAGCTGACGATATAGCTCAGAGTCAACATAGCTGAACACGTCAGAGCTGTTGAATGCCTGGTGGATACCCTGCAGCTCAACATATGATAATCTCGCTATCGAGCTCAGGATTTCCTCAGTCTACTGTTCTCCAGGACTAGTACTTGCATGATCGTATTCTTCGCCTGACTACAAGCGTCCTGATAAGGCAATGTGATGCGCAGCAACGTAGTCGCCAGTAATGACCACATCTAGAGGGCTTCTGTAAGGTACTGGCCGATCTAACGCATCCTCTCCGCTCTCATGTTTGTGCTCTGGAACGCCAGTCCACCTCACTAAAGTATTTTGAGTTCCCTTCCTTCACAGAGCGACAGTCAACACGGCAGTTGTAGTGAGAATACCGAGGTTACCAAACAGGCAACCTGTAAGCCATCGCCCTGTATTGCGGGGTCCAAACGCCCCACATCAGCTACAACAGCTATGTATCCAAACATCAGCCAACTTGCGCCGTGACATCCTCGTCGGTAAAACCTTAATTGCATCCTCCATTCTCGTGCCCAGTCCATACCAACCGATCAACATGCCTTACTCGCTCAAAGGTCGCAACATTCTCATCACAGGAGGTTCTGCGTAAGTTCCTCCTCATCAGCTCTTACTTAACCGTCGACTATTTGTTCTCACCATGAGTCCGTCATTGAATATCACTAACGGACGGATGTAGCGGTCTCGGCGCTCTTCTCTCGACAACTTTCGCCAAACAAGGCGCCAATGTAGCAATCAACTACTTCAATCGTCTTGAGCCGGCGCAGGAAGTGCAGAGGCAATGCCAAGAGGAGGGCGTTAAGGCTGTTGTTATCAAAGCTGTACGTCTGACCACTTCTGCAAGAGAAAAACAAGAGTGGGAAAAGAAGAGCTGGAAGGTCTGGAAGGCGTGGAAGGGAAGGCAGTGGGAAATTGTCTAGGATCCGGTCATGGGAATTAGTGCTGACGGGTTTTGGACAGGACATGACGAACACGGATGAGGCGAGAAGAGCAGTGCAAGAGACGATTGAGCAGCTTGGTGGGATTGATGTTGTGCTTGCCAATGCAGTGAGTACTGCAAGATCCCGTCTTAAGCGATGTGCGCCTGTTGATAGCAGCAGGGATGGACCAAGTTTTGCGACTGGAAGGATCATGAGGGGATGACTGAGGATGAATGGGATAAAGTGTGTATTCTCCGTCAGACTACCATGTCTTTGTTCTGCTTGGTAGGCAAGACCGATATTAACGACGACGCTCTAGTGCTGGTCCGCCAACGTCAAAGTCCCGCGTGCCCTTCTCCTCGCTGCGAAGCCGACGTTTGACGCCAATCCCGATGGTGGGCTGATGATCACCACCGGCTCGATAGCTGTACGTCTATTCTACCCTCCCTGCCTATCCCACACTGCGCGTGTATGCTAAGTTCTTAGGGTCTCAGCCAGGGCGGCTCCTCCATGCCCTACAGCGTGACAAAAGCTGCGCAGCTGCACCTTGTGAAATGCCTCGCCGTCACAGTCGGGCCCAAGGTCCGCGTCAACACGGTCCTGCCCGGTCTACTGCTGACCGAGTGGGGCAACAAGTACAGCGCGGAGCGCATAGAGGCGCTGAAGAACGCTGCGGTGCTGAAGAAGGTTACAGAGCTGCAGGACTGTGTGGATGCGTTTGTGATGCTGGCGAAGAACAGCAGTATGACGGGGATGCGGATCCAGGTCGATGCTGGGCTGAATGTACAGGGCGCGTGAACATGCCTAGTTGCCGAATTGGAACCGAAGTTCAAATTGAGAATGAGAATGAGGATGAGGATGGTGTTCAGTCTTCGCACGTCTCCGTATCGTCAAGCGCGCGCACAACTTCTTCCATATCCTTTGGACTCGTGATGGCCCACACACCCCCGCCCTTGACGGCGCCTTTCATGCCCACTTCCTTGCCAACAAGGTTCCTGCCCACCTTGCCCGGTCCAATGCCGACGTAACGGCGTACTTTCTCTTCTTCGTGCAGGTACTTGACGCTCTTCCACCATTGCACCGTCTCGATGCAGCTGCGCGCTAGCAGGTCCTTCAGCTGCTCCTTAGTCTCATATGGCCTTCCGGTCACATTCGACACACAGGGCATGAGACCCGGCCATGTGACAATGTCGCTCCCGTCCGGCTTTCTCTGGTACAGCATGCGCTTGACCGTTTCGTGCGTGGGTTTCATGAGCGGGCCGTGGAAGGGAGTGTCGGATTTTAGACGCACGTGTCGCGGATCGTGGCCGCCGAACTGTCTCAGGTTGGTAAGGAGGGTGTTGATTCGGGCGATGCTACCGCTGAGCACGATCTGGTTCTTGGAGTTGATGTTCGCAATGAGGACTTGCTGCACGGCTGGCAGGTCGTCGTTGGAGTCTGAGCGCGAGCCGCCGAGGCGCAGGAACTCGTGTATCGCGGCTACGAGGGCTGTCATGTGTTCTTCCGACTCGCATACAAGCGCGACCATGCCAAACTCCCCTCCTTCTGCTTCGACGGCCTCCTTGCTGCATCTGCTGGCGACTTCGGCGCGGCGGCGGACCATGCGGAGCGCGTCTTGGAAAGTGAGGTATCCTCCGGCCACCAAGGCGGCGAACTCGCCCAGTGAGTGGCCCAGCGTGATGTCGACGCGCTCAGCCGTCTTGAAGCCGAACTCCTGCTCCAGTATGCGCAGGATGAGGATGCTCGTGGCCATGATCGCGGGCTGTGCGTTCTCCGTGTACGTGAGCTCGGCATTGGTGCCAGACTCGATGATCCTGGTGAGCGGCGTGTGCGGCAGATTGAGCGTGGCATCGATCTCTTCGAGGATGGGTTTCGCGGTGCGCGGGAAGGCCTCGAGCCATGGTGTGATCATGCCCACACGCTGCACGCCTTGGCCTGCTGAGAGTCAGAATCATGCTCCTGTTGCACTCTGGGGGGCGTCTGGCGCACCGGGAAAGAAGATGGCCGTCTTTGGTCTCTTCGCCGTGGACTGACTGCTGCTCATCCACCTGCGCGCTGCCGCCCGGCTCCCACGGCCATTCCTCCGCCCACCACACTGGGCACACGTCGCCTCAACGCTCGGAACAATTCGAGAAATGGAGGTGCGAGGGTTCGACATGGCGACTGGGAGGGTGTTGTTATTGTTTGGTGGACATAATAGGGGATTGTGGATGGGTGACGAAGCTGTGGAGGCTAGCTGTGGGGGTGGAGGCTGAGAGCTTGGGGTCAAATGCCGCTCCCGCGCGCGGCCGAGGTCTGTCTGCATTTCCGAAGCTCGACCCGCCACGGAGCAGTGCACACCGAGAAGGATCCACTTCTGGCCTGTCCAAGGAACACTGCCATGTTTGTGGTCTTGCAACAGAAAGGTGTGTGTGTAGAGCTAGCTGGGTTGTGTTCTTTTGCAGTCCATATGTCTCCCTAAACAAGTTTTGCATTCACAGACCTGGCCTTGCGACATGTTGCTGAGCAGTGAGCCTTTGCTTCCGTGCCATACTACCCCCCAAAGACCCAGTCCAGTCCTGCATCCCACTCTAGCTCCTGCGTCTTCTACATGTTGTCAAAGTCCAACCCCCAGTCGTCGTCACCGCCTCCTGTCATGTTCATGTCCATATCCATGTCCATGCCCATGTTATTCATGTCACCCAGATCGATGTCCGGGAGGCCGCCCAGATTGGCATTCATGTCACCCGTCATGTTATCCCCACTGTCCATACCCATATTCGACAGATCCAAGCCCGCTGACCCGGTGAGCTCTTCCATGCTACGCTCCAAAGCCTTCTTATCCATATTGGGTATCTCCAGCTCGTTAGCAAGACTGGCGTTCGCCGCGTCTTCCATCGCTTTGTTGATGTCGTCGCTAATCGTTTGAGCCTGCATATCGTTGATACTGACATTCGGGAGGCTTATGACTGGTGCTTGGAGACCCGCTTGACCAACCGACGCGAGCTGTGCCTCCACACGTCTGTGCAGACGCACAATTGCCTCTGCACTCGAAGGATCTGTCGTGACCAAAGGCGCGGCGTTGTCAAACACGTGCTTCAACATCTCTCGCAGGTTCATCCTAGTACGTGGCGGCGTCGGTGCAGGGATTGGGCTTCCTATCCAATCTATTGGTATGGGACTGTCTTCAACGGTCGGCGCGCAGATGATCGACACGCCAATATCCAATGCAGCTGCACCGTTCCCAGCTTCTGTTTGTGCTCTGACCTCGTCTACGATTGCTCGCAAAGTCTGGTACGCTCCGAGCGTATTTGACGATGCATAAACCTGGCGATGCGTGTAGCTGGGTGGATTTGGGTTGATGGCAGCAGTAGAGGCCCATTGCGCCAGCTGCTGTATGGTGTGTCGCAAGGCCGTATTTAGGGTGCTGTTCGGGGCGTTCGTCCACTGCTCTAGTTCTCTGATCGAAGCATATATTGAGCGGTCGTAGTGTGCATTGCTTTTAATAGCCTGCAGTAGAGGCTCAATGTTGGTTCGAGTTGGTTCGCGCCGCTGCAACGTGCGAAGGCACTTCTCCAAGCGGCTTGACACCATCGCAATAATTGTGGAATGCATGGCCTGCGCATCTCCAGAAGAGGGCACTGTGAGGATGGCATCGTGGAAGATCCTCAACATCGCATCGAGGTCGTTGTGTGTTTGTTTGAGGGCATGGCTCACCATCCAACTCAAGCCCCCAATCAGTGACGGCAACAGGAATGTCTCGCCGAGATCTAAACGTATCCTTAGCTTGCAGCTCGTGTATCCAGAAGCAAAAAAGAATACATACACTCCAGCCCGCCTTTGACGGTCTCGTGAGACAAAACGCCTGCCGAGCACGCCATGACCGTTTGACTGAAAAATGTTGGCACTATCAGGTAAAAATCTTGCGGACGACATGAAGCAAACACATCGTTGCTCAGGCCTTCATTGCCTGAGTCATATAGGCCCTTTAGCCAACTTGCAAGGTGTTTACCCTGGTCTTCTGTCAAGTCGTCTGGAGCAATACTTTGGCTACCACTCTCAATCAATCGAGCGATGAATGACTCTTGACCGATTCCGATATCGATGTGGGACAGATCGTAGCGATACACAAATGCCATGATCAAAACAAGTATTGCTCCAAACTCATCGTACACTGGTTGATATTCGCCTGCTGACGTTAGCAGGGAAGCCATCATGGAAGAATAAATGTCTGACCTTGGTCACTATCGTAGTGCCAGTCATCGAGAAATTGACACAATGGTCGCAGTATGCTGGCAGGCGAAGTGAATTGCAACATGACGTCCAGACACTGCGGCTTCTTCGACAATAAATTGCAGATCTGCTTCAGGTACATCGTTACCTGAGTCTCACAGAGATGTGCAACGAACTTGAGGGCAGGTTAGCCTGATCATATGGGAGTTCAAGAGAGCATGGTGTACCTCTGTAACAGCGCCAACAATGGCACCGGCGTTGCCATCAAGATTCTCCATCTCATCGATATAAGTGTTGACTTTGTCGAAGTTGTTTTTGCACTGATCCAGCAGCGCTTTCTTCTCATACCTCGTGGCAGGCGGTCCTTGTATTGGGGTTTCTCCAAGAAGTCGCTCCACGGTACTTGTAGTGATGTGGCCGTGGAGCGCACAGGCGTTCAAGAAATCTTGCCTCACATCGGAGAGTGAACTGTTCCCACCCATGATGTCGTCGAACCCTTGCGAGAATGCAGGAAAGGCATTGGGATCGACGTGACTGAGGGCTTGCGTGATCGAGATTTCAGGGGTCATAGGGAAAATTGAGCCCGAAAGTTGCGACAGCAGTATTGGAACTTTGTTTATCAAGAACGATTTCAGGCAAAACATAGTCGACGTGGGTTCGCTACGGTACATTGCATTGGCAAGGATATCGAAAGAAGCGGTGATCAGATCTGTGCCCATGTTCTGAGGGTCAATCTGCCAAGAGTCAGTGTTAAAACAAGACATCCGTGGATTCAAAATACCTTGTATCTTGAATGTAAATGATTGATAATTGTAAACTCATCCGTGAGCGGGCGAGCAACAAGCTGCAAGGATGTTAATGAGGAGCAAGTATGACCGACGTGAGACTTGCCAATGAATTAAGGAACACGTAGAGTCCAGCTCTTGTAGATACAAGCGGTAAGTCCATGACTGCTTCAAGCTGCAACGCAGCCACTTCGAGGTTTGCATTTTCACTTGACACACCTTCGATCGTTACAGGCTTTTCATAGAGTTCGTGTTGTTTTTGAGACATCTCCAGCCTGTTGGCGATTTCCAACGAGGACTGCGAACCCAAGGAATTATGTGATAGAAATGGTATGAACGATGCTAGTGACTGAGCCAAACGTTTGCGCAAATCTAATTCATGTAAGCGGAGCTTCACATGCGTCATGCAGAGTAAGGGAGTAACAGTACTTCCTAAAGCAATGGGAGGGTACTGACCTTTGGCTGTGGGGTGATTCAATATCAGTAAGATCTTTGAATTCTCGATGAGACCGACTACAAGAACACCCAGAGCTTCGCGAACGTTAATGGATTGCTGCTGTGGTTGCTGTGAGATACCAGCCATAGCCTGCATCATGGTCTCACTTGTATGTGAAGTGACTATGGCTTGCATCCATCTCGTGACGACGATCAGCGTCTGCAGTCCTTCTGTATTGTTGACAGGGCGCTCTTCGGCGGCGAAGGTTTTGTGAAGTCGATGGCACACAACTTCCTCCAACTCAGGCGAGTTGCTCCATCTCAGCTCTTTCTCCGATGCATCTCCACCAGCCTTGGGTAGTCGATCCTTGGAATAGTAGAATGTCGCAGACAGGACATCCGACGCGTCAACCTTTCTCTGCACTAGCAGGCGCTCAAGATAGATGATGACGCGAGGATCAAGACTACTTGCGCTAGGTGATTGTGGCTTTAGCAGAAGAGCAGCAAGCTTGCGGCCAGGCAGTGGCGACTTTCGGTGCAGTTGCGCAGTTGCAGCGTCGAACACATCGGCCTGCACGCGCTGGTTCAAGCATCGTTCAAGGAATACCGTCCATTCTTTGACCATAGAATCCATGATCCATCGACTGGGTACCGACCGGCCCGTAAGACCGGGGGCTGGATGTCAGCTAAATATATTCTCCAGCAATAGAGAGGTCTGAGTGGTTGTAAACGTTCGCGACCCGAGGTTGTTTGGTGAAGGGTGCTGCAGTGAGCGTTGGAGCTAAGGACACCCAAAGCAATCCATGGATCAAGCTAGCCGAGAAGTCTGTGCTGAACCCTCACGCAGACAGGAGCACACCATCGCGCGATGGACGACACCCTCAGATGCACTGAAACGAATACATGGTATTGTGGTGAAGAGTTAGTAGTGTATTCGGACATGTGCATAGTTGGTGGCACGATACGGACAAGGCATTACAGGGTAAGTGAATATATTGCTTCTTTCATATCGCACAGGTTTTCCGCCTAAGGCATACCGATGTGCATATTGCCGTTAGCCACATTATTGCATCAAGAGATCCAAAAGGAACACCAAATCATAGGACAGTATACAGGCGGTCGACATGCAGCCTGACTGACCGAGCGATGCATGATCGCTTAACCCCGGCCCCCTGCAATTCCTCCCGGGCCAGGTGGCAGGCGCCTCTTTCCGCCCTGTTAACCCTGACAGATTCCCATACACCGTGCAACGCCATCCAACAAGTCTGACTCTCTCAAGATTCACGGCGCCGAGCATCTGGGAATCGATCATCCGCGTCTGGTGCCCGCGGCCCCACCATCCAATCTTCCATTGCCAGCCACTGACTCCAGGTCTTCTCGGCACCCTCAATTTCCGCCAACTGAACGTCTTGAAGAGGCTTCATGAACGGGACTGATTCGTGAGGGGACATGTCATACTGGCATTTGACTTTCGCCCATCCCACGCTCTTGGCTGCGAAAAGATAGTTCCGCCTCTCACACTCGTGCACCGGACCCACTCCTTTCTTCCAGTCATCGCCAAAGAACCCATGCATGACGGCGGCCTGATCCATTCCTGTAATGACCAGGCGCCTGATGAACGGAATCAGCGACACCCATGCCGGTGTAGGTTGACCCTTTGAGTTAAGGACTGGGCCTTGGCGGGGCCATGGCTGTGTGTATGCTGCAGGGCCAGAGGAGTTTGGTAGCGGGCCTGAGGAGCTCATGATGGGGTAGGGTGTCCATTGGAACGGAAGGCAGATATTGATGAGAGCAGCGACAACCTGGACTGTGTTGTCATGCTGGGCATGATCGAGGAAGTATCGCTGGCAGCTCTGGTATGCAGGATGCCAGTCGAAAATATCAAACTGCGGCGTAGCAGTGGGATTCTGGCCGGATGGAGAGCCTGCTGAGGATGTGTTTCTTGCACCGCCGGAAAAGTTGGATGCGCGTGGGATTGTTGGATAGCCAGCAGGAAAATTAGTGGTGAATCCAGGGAGGTTGGCCATAGTGAACGCGATAATGTGACTACTGCAGGAACAAACGTTGTTAGCAAAGTCTGGTTGGTGGGCGGGGCGGGAACACCAGATTTATGTGAACCGGTGCTTGCAGCTTACCAGACTTACTGCAACAGTCGCAAAGGCCGAGAAAGATGGACCGTCAAGCTGTCTGCTAGTATTTTGGGCAGGAGCAGAAGTTCAGGGTCTGGGATCCACATGCAATAGCGAGGGACAGTCAATGACGACAGCGAAGTAGTTTGGCGGTCGGACCCAGTGTTGCTATTTGGCGGTGGGGAGATGAGGGCAGCTCGTGAGCGTTATAGGGGATTTATAGCTTTGTGCCCGTCGTGAGCGTGAGAGTGGTGAGGCTAATGGATATGCAGGGAGAGGCTCGGTGGCCGCCGCCGTCAAGCCTCCCGTAGACTTTATTGAAGCCCTCAGTTGATGCATTTTGGAATCATCCTGGAGGAGATCAAGTCGAGCCACCATTCGGCTCCATGGGGCTCACTTGCCCGGGCCGAGCCAATAGGTCATCGCGCTCCTTCGGCGGACGGAGATACCGCTCAAGCGCTTGAGGTGTGGCTTTGCAGATGCAGTTCATACGCGACTCGTGTTGGCACCGCCGTGCAGAACTGCTCTAGCCCCGGCATGCCAAAGCGCTGTAGCTCTGACCCTGCGACCGATGCAACCCATCAACAATCGTCTCCCAAATCACGCTGCACTACCCGCCGCTGCAGATCGCAGTGCATCTCAGCTGCTCCCTGCCCTCCCGTTCCACTTTGCTGCGTCCTGCATCTGTAATGCTTCTGAAAGCTTGCAGTGCAATGCGCCCCAGACAGGCCGGACCCGCCGAACCATCCAGGCGCATTCAGGTCCAGAATCGAGGCGTCGAGGCGAGTCGCTCACAAACACACCAACCTGCACCAACTTTGTCATCCAAGAGCCAGAACTGACAGGCGCCTCAAACGCCCCTACACCTACAAGGGTAAAAACAAATCGTTTTCCGCGGTGGCACGAACCCATTGCAGAGGATCCAGGTACGAAACGGTGTGCCACTGCTGCACAGCTGTTTCTTCCAGGCGTCCGGAATCTTGTACAACCGAATGCAGATTGTGTGCTCGCCGATCAAACACGACCACGAGGCTGCACATCTTGCACACGACTCAGTCATTCGGTTTTCACAATGCCCACTGCAGCGCAACAAGCTGGTCGGCGAATCGGTACAACTGTGGGCAGAAGAAGCAATTCGCCTGTCGAGTGCAGCCCTCCCAGTGCTAGTCACCGGACGCTATCAACTCGCTCAGCCTCATATGGTTCGTTGCTTTTATGCATGAACGCGTCGTTGTTCCATCCAGCTGCAGCAGATTCCGGAGTAGCACTGCCATGAGACGTGCATGTGTAGAGTCGTGTGCATGCTGCGGACTGGCAAACCTTCCAGACAAGGCAGGCGCCAGGTACAAGTAAGATGATGTAACGATTGAATTCGCCGACGTTGGCGCCGAGCATGTCCATGCAGCACGTCACTTGTCAACATCGTGGCTGTTCTTCTGCTGCATCGCGCATCATCAATCTGCACTGCACGACAGAATACGAAAATAATTCCAACATGGCACAAAACACGTTTTCATTGGCTTCGCGCACCAAGGTCCGTCGCGAGTGCCGGCCTGCAATCAAGCGCTTCCCGTGACTGACCATCCACAGCTCGCCAATGGGCTCTCAATGCCCACGATCCACCTGGGTGTCTATCTGACTTCGGGAAAGGAAACTTACCAAGCGGTTCGATGGGCGCTAGAGGTATAATTCCTTCTGTTCCTGGCCTAACTCTCGTGTCTGAACCATGCTGACACCGACAGTCTGGATATCGTGGGCAAGTTCATCGCATACACCCCTGCGTTTGTATAACTATTGACGTCTATGCAACAGAGTGGACAGCGCGCAAATGTATCACAATGAGAAAGAGAGTGGTAAGGCCGTTCTAGACTTCCTGTCCAGCGACGACAATGTGGATTCCCTCAAGCGAGAGGACATCCACTTCACCTCCAAACTGGCATCCAATTCGTCATATGACACAGCTCGCAAGGCTATTCAGAAATCGGTCAAGGAATGTGGACTTGGCTACATCGACTTGTTCCTCCTGCATTCGCCCTACGGTGGCAAGAAAGCCCGACTTGAGAGCTGGAGAGCTGTGGAGGACGCTATTGATGACGGCGAGGTAAGGATCGGGGGTGTATCCAATTATGGTGTGAAGCATGTAAGCATCTCTTCCCATTCCACCCCTCCGGAAATATCAGCAATGATGCTCTGCACCGCATGGTGAGAGTCCCAGAGTTGTTGTGTAACCACACATCCGTTTCTTGACCATGCTGTTAGTTCTGAGTGGTCGTGTGGGATTTCTCGCAGGCGCTCGGGACAAGCAGCTATTGGCTCGAGGCTACGACATCGACACGTCCAACTAAAGACACTGCAGCTGCAAGAGCTTCTCGATTCGAAGCCCAGGATCGCACCAGCGGTCAACCAAATCGAGGTCCATCCATTCAATACCCGGACGGACATCACGTCCTTCTGCCAGCAGAACAACATCGTTGTTGAGGCTTACGCACCCCTTGTACGTGCCTTGAAGATGAAACATCCTAAGATCGTGTCCCTTTCGAAGAAATATTCGTGCACTCCTGGTATGCAAGCCTGCCCCGTATAGTGTTTGTCCCTGCTGACATTACAACAGTAAGTGTCTTGTCATCTGCGCCCTGACGTGTTCATATTTGTCGAAATGTCCCATCCTGCTCCGGACAACTATTGTTTTCCTATCGTGTGCTAAATATGCTAATGGTTCGATTGTTCAGGGACAGCTGCTAGTTCGCTGGAGTTTGCAGCATGGCTATGTGCCGTTGCCCAAGAGTGTGAGGAAGGAGCGCATTGTCGAGAACTCGGAGATTGGAGGATTCGCGATCGAGGAGAGCGATATAGAAGCGATGGATGGTCTGGATGAGTACCTGGTAACCGGTAAGTGCTTCCTGACAGCTGTCATATTCGCGCTTTTCATGGCAGCGCGTGCGATTTCGGCGACACCATCTCAGCACCCTTCACTCTAGCTAACGGTGGTTCTCGCTTCCAGATTGGGACCCCACAGACTGCCCGTAACGTGGAGGGCTGGGAAATACATACGTGGGGGTTGTCGCAGTGCTGCAGTGCCTGTGGGAGCAGGCTGTAGAGTGGCATGTCATGGCAGCATCAGGAGGGAGCAATCTGCAAACGCATGTAGGATGCTGCGCAATACATACGGTGATGCCGGTGCATAAGATGCTACTGCAGCGTGCACCCTGACCGCAGCACAAGCCACACAACAGTGTTTTCCGCGGTCGGACATTTCGCGTGAATGTTACCCCACCAGAATCCGGGTCTATCCAAAGTGCCCCACGAACCCTAACCACACGCAAGAAGCCCGACACCGCGCCGCATGCGCCCGAAACCGGCAAACGTTCTCGTGCGCTCTTGCCTGTGGATGACGACTGAGAATTACATCGTGCTGCTAGCTTGCAGTGGCCGGAGCCCTCGCGGTATCTCAACGCGTTCGCCCCCGCGATGCTCCTGATTGGCTGCGCATTCCTTATCTCTGTTGGAGTACACCATGGAAACGAGTAGCAGCATAGCACATGGCGGCGAGAACAGCCATTCACCACTGGGAAGGCTGCTCCGCGTGCGATATGTCGGCCACTGACGTTTTCGAATCGAGTGTTTGTATTAGGGTCGTCGCGGCAAGCTCACCCCGCCGATTTCCTACAGCTCCAGGTAGACCCTAGACTGAGCGTATATATACAGCTATCTGCTCTCAATTGAACTCCCATCTCCTCGACAATCATCTCGCTCCGATTAACTTCACGAGCTCAACCTCTTCTCCTCAAACCAACATTACATCACCAACTCACAATGTCTGAGCCCGAGTTTGAGCAGGCCCGCAAGGGTATGTGCTACCCCCATCGATTCTTTCTTCAATTGGCACTCGATTGCTTGGAACAATACTGACTTCTCTCTACAGAGCTCGTCTCCACTCTCGAGTCCTCTTCCCTTTTCCAGAAGAATCCCGAGTACAAGAAGGCCCTCGAAGTCGCCTCCGTCCCCGAGCGCATCATCCAGTTCCGTGTTGTCTGGGAGAACGACAAGGGCGAGTGCCAGGTCAACAAGGGTTACCGTGTGCAATTCAACTCTGCTCTCGGTCCCTACAAGGGCGGTCTCCGTTTCCACCCAACTGTCAATCTTTCTATCCTCAAGTTCCTTGGTTTTGAGCAGATCTTCAAGAATGCTCTTACCGGCCTCAACATGGGTGGTGGCAAGGGTGGTGCCGACTTTGACCCTAAGGGCAAGTCTGACAACGAGATCCGCAAGTTCTGCGTTGCCTTCATGAGGGAGCTCAACAAGCACATTGGTAAGTTTTACTCTCACTGCACGCGTCGCGCCTCCTATGGGGCGTGGTACCCTTCACTTAACGGTCGCGCATACTGCGTAACTGGCAGCTAGCCCTGGCGACCAACAGGAACGAGCGGGCTGTTTCTAGCCTTATCTTCGTCCAGGTCGTTGGGATGGTTCTGCTAAGGCGCGCATTTGCGTCGAGCTTCCAATGAACATTTTACTTACGTAAACGACAGGTGCCGACACAGACGTTCCCGCGGGCGACATCGGCGTCGGTGGACGTGAAATTGGATACCTTTTCGGCACATACAGGGCTGAGCGCAACCGCTGGGAGGGTGTCCTCACTGGTAAGGGTGGCTCGTGGGGTGGATCTCTGATCCGTCCTGAGGCCACCGGTTACGGTCTCGTCTACTATGTCGAGCACATGATCACATACGCCAGTGGCGGCAAGGAGTCATTCAAGGGCAAGCGTGTAGCTCTGTCCGGATCCGGCAACGTTGCTCAGTACGCTGCTCTCAAGATTATCGAGCTCGGCGGTACCGTTGTGTCTCTATCCGACTCCAAGGGTGCTCTTATTGCTGAGGGCGACAAGGGCTTCAGCCCTGACGACATTGAGAAGATCGCTACTCTCAAGCTCCAGCGCAAGGCTCTTTCCGCTCTCGAGAACCACAGCTTCAAGTACGTCGAGGGTGCCCGCCCTTGGAAGGAGGTTGGTAAGATCGACATTGCCCTTCCTTCAGCGACCCAGAACGAGGTTTCTGAGGACGAGGCCAAGGCTCTCATCGATGCTGGTTGCAAGTTCATCGCTGAGGGTTCCAACATGGGTTGCACTCAGGAGGCCATCGACGCCTTCGAGGCTCACCGTAAGGACAAGAAGGGCGATGCTATTTGGTACGCCCCCGGAAAGGCTGCTAACGCTGGTGGTGTCGCCGTCTCTGGTCTTGAGATGGCCCAGAACTCCCAGCGCCTGTCCTGGACTTCAGAGGAGGTCGATGGCAAGCTCAAGAAGATCATGAAGGACTGCTTCGACAACTGCCTCGAGACCGCCAAGGAGTACATCACTCCTGCTGAGGGCGAGTTCCCGTCTCTCGTCGGTGGTGCCAACGTTGCTGGCTTCCGCAAGGTTGCTGCTGCCATGCACGACCAGGGTGACTGGTGGTGAACGGCGCTGTTCTTGTACATGATACCTATGATTCCTTCACTTTGGGCATGGCGTTTGGCATATGGGATGTATCACATGGATATTAGATACCTTTGATGAATAGATTGATACCACATTACGGATATCTTCAACTGGTTTCTTCTTTACCTGCGAGCCTGTGTCACACAGACTCTTTACCTGCACTACCCCGCCAGAACTATGTCGCACTACGTCACACCATATCGATAAAGCAATCCTCATGCCCCCGCATCTCCAAAACATCCCGTGAAAAAAGCGACGAGCAATAGCAAGGAAGCAGTAAAAGCAATATCACCACAACCATCACACGTAAACAATCTCAGCGAAAGTTACAAAAGCAAAAAGACATGCGGCACCCTTGCTGTATTCAGCTAGTCTTCCATCAACCCCCTCCATTCCTCACCCATTCCCATGACACATCACGGGCCGACATGCTCTAGACAGGCCGCATGCGAGCCGTAATACAACGCGTGCACAAAAACGTGTAGCAATCGAGTAACTTATCTTTTCGGCGCGCGAACACGCTAGACAGCCGCGGCAGTTATCGAGTAAGAGAATTGTCAAATGCGCGGCGGAAGACCCTGCCCTGCGACAAACCGAAACAAACACGACAAGCCGGAGGGCCCTTGATGACGGGTGAAATCGGGATGTAGGCCCGGTAGATGTCTGGCAGGGCGGTTCGTCGGATGGCAGTTGATGAGATGTGGGTTGATCTTATCTGATCTGACTTGAGCTTTCGCGTGGGATGTCAGTTTTGCTTTTGTGCACGGCTTGCTTCGAGAGTGGGAGTGGTCAGGTGATGAAGAGAATTTGGTCGGCACGAAGAGGGCATCGGTGTGATGAATCGCGTTTCGTTCCTTTTGCTTGTTATCACGTCGGATAAATACATATCCCGCCAGCTCCCTTTCATTTTAAGATCTTGTCGACTCCAGTGTCCCTGGCTTGTACGCTCCCTGTCAATATATCTGAAGGAGCGTGCCTCACCCCAACTGGCTCTGTATAGACTTCCTCACTAGTCTCACCATCATGAGCTTTCAGATATTCCCCTTTTAACTCCCCATTGAAGATCACCTTACTACTATTACCTCGTCATCAACTCACCTGTGTCGGAGCTAAAATAAGGGGATGTTTATGAGAGTACGCACATGCTGAAGGCAAGACTCGAGTGCTATGGTAGTTATAGTCTAGTCTATAGCCGCTGCACAGCCTTGATTTACTTCGGTATGCATCTTACAACGACTGCCGAAGTAGAAGCATCATCACCGTTCATCGTGCTGTCGGTGTTCGCGTTATAGCCGTCAGAAGACTGCGCGTACCTCTTTGTTGAATTGTTCCGTTCCTCGAGAAGCTGTTTGATCCCTTCGTGCTGCCTCGTTTCCGCTTGGCGGTCGAGCTAATTTGAGGCAATACTGTATGTGTGGGTGAAGACTTGCACCAAGAATTGCAAAATGTTTTTCAACTTGTCGATGTCGCTTCGCAACAGCTCGATCCTGGCATCTCGAAATGGCAGCAGTGGTCGATCTAGCACATTCTTCTCGCTCTTCGCCAGTGCTGTGTTGATTTCTACAGACGCAGTTGAACACTTCGTTCATGTTGCCCTAGGCGGTATTTACTGCATTTTGGGACACAAAACTTTCTATCTCGTCTTCCCCAAACACTTTCCTTAGCTCTTGAATGACAAACTTAGTCAGTTGTATCTCTTAGCAATATCATTTATTCTACGGTCAGCTGTCGCAACGCCGTCAGTGTACAGGTAGACTGTTTTAACAGCTGAAGGCCTGCGTCAGCTACCCCAACGACGCTGGCAACGACGCCGAGTCTCAGCCATGTATTGGATGCCTACGTCTAGAAATTAGAACTAGACAGTTTGAGACGACGGATGCAGAGAAGTTGATGATGTGGGTGAGATGCATATTCAACTTCGAGGCTGACAAAAACGCATTAATACATGCATGAGAGGTGGGGTCACGGGCGACATGTGGCTGTGCTATTACAAGCATACATGAAGAATGCTACGAGATACATTGCAGGGCTGAGTAAGGCTCACAATACATATTGCGGCCCTGGTCTTGCAAGACGCATCAGCATAAATTAAATGTCGTGCAGAAAGAAATGTTGAGGGTCAGGTTGCGTATCTGGTCCGGAACAGAACAGACCCTGGTTTGGTCGGCTCCGAACTGGTCAAGCGCGCTCCAGAAACCTGCCTCTTCCAAGCTTCCCTGCCGCCGACGCCATCGAGCATCAAATCATCCTGGTCTCCCGCCTTGCTTAAACCCCGCTGGTCTGTGATCGCCATGACAGGCTCCCTTTATTGGGCGCCACATTTGACTTGCGCCACGAACTCCAGTATGATATCATGGGTTATGGACAGCGGGGGCTTGTTCCTACCCGTTGCCAGCACTTGAAGGTTTGCATGCAACCTCTTTCTCAACCAAAAGCCAATTTGAGTCTTCCCTTATGACTCTTGCGATCTGAGGACTGCTCTTAGATCATATTGCATACGTGACGACAAGACGTACACCCGCTACCACTCTCTGGCCAACTGCCATGCAAGAGTCGCGACCACCTGCGAAACTACAGAAGCGTAAAAGTAGAGAACGACAGGAATTTGAGAGGGCGGAATTTGAGCGTACGCAGGTGTCAGGAGGCTTAGGCAACCACACTGCGGTCACATCACAGCTTCAAGGACCTTCAGACAGTATGTCCGGCGCGGAGAAAGAGAAGAAATCCAGATGGAGACTATCTGGCTTCCACTCAAAGAACAAGGATAAGGATGACCACAAAGAGAAGGATACGCCCCGCAAAGAGCCTTCGGCGAGCACATTCGACTCAGCCTATGCGAGCAGTGAGCCCAGCAGTTGGTTGGTTGGTTGGTATTCATTTTACGTCTAGTTGATGGGGATCAAGTCCACCATCTCGCCTCCCGAAGGGCATATTCGACGTGCTAAGCTATGGAATTACAGTGCTAACACACTACCTTAGAAAGCATTTCTTGCCTGCGCGGGTATTGCTACCATTTCAGAACTACAGCTCCCCGTCCAGTTGGGGAGACTGAGCAGTGTGTGTACATTAGGGTGGATCCCTTGTGTGTATTCAGAGGCAGTGGAGTGCCGTAAGAGAGAGTAGGAAAGAGTAGGTGGGTGTAGAGAGCCGGTGCTCTGTCGAATCGGAAGCCGTGGCTCTGCGCGAGGAGAGCCTTTGTACTAGGCTTGGCCATGCCTGTGTCGAAGGAGATAGGTGTAGTAGGAAGGCAGAGCCAGGCTTGTCCTTCTTCTTTATCCCCGAGAGTTGTCAAATGTAAGGCCATGCTGGCTGCCTTGTTTGCGAGTTAAGAGCCGGTGCTCTGTCGGATCGTGCCGTAGCTCTTCGCGTGGAGAGCCTTTGTGTTTAGGCCTGGCAGATGCCCATATCTTGCAAGAACAAGGAGTGTCAAGGCTGTCTCCTTGTCTTGCTGGTGGTTGTGGCCTTCGACCGAACGTGAAAATCTGAGTGGCGCACGGGCCATTTTGAAAAGATTTCAGCTCAGCGAAGAGCTGAAAGACAAAAAGAGGCCAGCGCGCCTGCCACAACGCCTGCAGCGGAGAGAGGACGTTGGGAAACAGATTTAAGAAGGCATTTGAGTCGTGTTTTAACGAAAAATCGATGGATATCGACCTTTCGCTGACCTGGAAAAGTTGATGTTCGGGGTGTGAGCCCAGCAGTAGTGCAAACCCTAGCTTTAAAGGCAGACCAATCTCCGGAGAACAGTATGCGCCCCCTCCAGCACCTCCTCAGGTATACCCGCAACAGCAGGGACAAACTTATCAACAAGGACCAGCGACTGAAGTGACGCCGCCTACACCGCCGGCTGATCCCAGTCAAGCTCCACTCACGCAAACGGCATACGAATACTACCCTCCACCTCCTCGATCGCCCGCACGATCTCCTGCACATGCTCAGCAAAGTGGCTTTGCGCCCCCTCAGCAGCCTCAACAAGATACCAGAAGCTCCGAGAATATTGCAAGAGAGACGCACACGGACACTAAAACTGGGAATATCGTTACAACAACAACCACAACAACGACCACTACTACCACAATCACTGGTCCAGGTGGCTCTACAACAACACAACAACCTACTGGCAGCGATGTTACACCCAGTGTCACTAGCATGTCTGGGCCCAGTCCGCCCACTCCAGCTCCAGTGTCGCCAGCGGCTCAAGCACCAGTGCTTCAACATCACGACGTTGAGCCTCTCCCAACTCAACCGTCAGTAAATGCTCCTATGAATCCCTCACCACCGATACCTAATAAGAGCAATATCCGACACAGGGTTGAGCTATCTTCTGTCTCTCCTGCAATCGAGCATCAGAACCCCATGAACAGGCAAACAACGAACGAGCCAGTCAGCCCTATCACACCTGCGAGCCCAGGACGCGCAAATTTCTCCTACCCTTCGCGAGCGCCGCCGCCAGGTGTCCCTCGCCAGGTGCTGGCAGGCCAGCATGAGGAGTATGCGCCACAGCAGCCTCAAGAAGATTCCAGTCGGCCGGTGCCGTATCGAATGGGACATGCTCCGCAATCCCAAGAATCTGCGGATCATGTCGCGCAGAAGCAGTCAACCATGGCAAACCTCCGAGCTGCGGCAGCTGGTATACACGTAAGTCTTTTGTAGTCCGCCTGTCAAGTCTCCCGTGTTAACAATTACAGGGCGCAACAGAAGCCCTCCGCGGCACCTTCAACGACTCGATCGACCGTCGCTACCACGCGCCAGACAACCCCGTCCATGCAAAGAATCAAGCTGCCATCGCCAATGGTCGTCAAGAAATCGAGTCGCAACACTTTGCGCCGCGCGAGCCCAGCTACAAGCCGTCAGTGTCCGATACGCCGCCCGTGCCTCCTATTAAGACGGCATATGGAGGGCCGCCGGTGTCTGGCTCGCAGATCGAGAGTGGCAGCCGCGGTGCGAAGCTGAGTAGTTTCCTGAAGAAGAAGATGGATCTGGATGGGAGTGAATCTGCGAAGCGTTATCAAACGGGGAACAATGTCCATTAGGTGCACATACATGGAACTGTCTAGATATCCCAATGGTACTTGACATACTTGCATCTGCTTCGAACGGTCAATATCAATTACTGTGCCTTGCATTACACACTCTTGTGACCGGAACCTCAATTTCTATGACAGTCTGAGCCAACGAAGGCGCTTGTGGGGTTAGCGAAAATCGTTGGTCATGCTCGCGCAAATGCAGTCTGAATATCGAAATTCTTCAATCCAGTTGAGATAGATCTAGAAGACTATGAATCAGTGTATCGTTGTTCAGTCGAGGTGCGAATTTTCCAAAAGGCATCCGCAACGAATCGCTTGTGAAGTTACGACCGACATGAGCATGCGGGTGATTGAGTCTCGGGGTACAAGTTTTTGAACGAACTCTCTCAGAAGAATCGAATTCTCATGCAGCAACAAACCATTCAAACACCGAGAGCGAACGCTTGCTCATTATCGCAAAGAGGATAAAGCGTGTTTCCAAGGTTCAAAGGGGTTCGCTCGAGATTTGGGCATCGGACGCACAACGGAGCCGGCAAGGCGAGATCTTCATCTAAGGTAGCTGCTAGATATCAAGAAATCGTTGGAGAAGGAAATATATAAGATCACCATACTTCCAATAAGAGCATTAAGAAGACAGCCTCTTCTCGAGTTCAGTGTTGAGGAGCGAATGAGCTGGACAGCCAAGCGCACGACAACATTCAAAGAAGACAAGATATACTGCTTGTCAGGGATCTTTGGTGTGTTCTTACTACACTTTTGATGTCTTTTCTGTCTGCATTTAGTCTTATAAAGATGATGCAAGTGTTAGGTGCTATGCCCATCAAGATCTGCGACCCAACGCGTCTCTTTGTCGAAGCTGTGTTGTTCCTCGCCCTTCAGATCACCCAGCCCGACTTCTCGCAAATCTCTGAGTACCTTGACGGCCTTACTGAAAGTCTCGTTCGACGCATAGCCTTCATCAGTCAAGACACCCTGTAATTCTTTCCAGAATTCCTGACTCTTGTTGAAAGACCCCGCCTCTTCGTAGTGTTGCTGTATCTCTGCTGAGAAATAGTACGGACATGGTTCGTTAGTACCAAAACGATCCCACTCGCTGCAACAATGGTCAGCCAGAAATCAATGGCAAACAGATCAACACACCTCTCAACGCGGATCAAACATTCTTCAAAGGGAAAGAGACAGTTGTCCCAGGTAGAGCCAACAAAAGCTTCTAATTGCTTAAGGGTCTGGCCATAGGGATGCCGCATCACCTTGTACATTAGAGGGTTCTTCTCCGCCATCAATGTTTCATACGTGTGAATTAATATAGACTGAGACACTTGGTATCTAAGCTTATCTTTTGTAGCATCGTCAAGTGCTTTGAAGTTTTCAGGGAGCTTCATCAACATGTCGATCCTATAGTCCAGAAGCAATGGGGGATTGGCTCCGATGAACACCGGGGTAGTCCAGGCTCCCTGCCAGTCGATGATACATTCGTCCAGGAAGTCAAGGTATGCCAGCTGTTCTACATGCAAGAATCTGACCATTCACTGACATTACCTAAGGCGGCCTATCCTCCCATCTGCACACTGAAAGTCGATCTAATCCTTGGGGTGCACAACATCATGCGCAAGAACAATCTAGGGGCATCTCTGCCATACGGAAGCATCGCCCTGTTCCTTGAACTGACCCACGACCGAGCGCAAGCGGGATGGAACGTCTTAGCGCTAACTAAGGTTGTACGCCAGATCCTGCATGACATTAAGCTGGTCAACAAATTCCCAACAACAAATTGTCAATGGACGGCGTCTGATGAAGAGGACGAAAAGACAGCTGCACTTGTGGGCTTGATCTCTACGCTCCGAGACTTGTTCCGCGAGATCCAGGAGTACCTAAGTGAGGGAGCTAAGGCGATGCAAGAGCAGCATGGAGGAATGCAGAACTACAACTCAATTAATGATTTGATGCAGAAGATTAGTACTGTTGTAGACAAGACTACTCTTATGACACTAGAGGAGCAGGTTTTTGCTATCCACAGTGAACAAAAGGCAACTGTTCTTGTGCGCGGTGCCGAGTATGCGGGAAAGGGGGTGCAGTTGATTAATGCAGCCTTAGGCGGTGAGTAAGTCAGTACTGAGATAAATGATCAAGGCAAGGGCAAGGGCAAGGGCAGGGCATAGCTAAGGCTACCAACGTAGACATAGTCTAAATAGACTGCAAAAAGGGGTAGTGCTGCTTCTACTTACGTGCCTGACGTATTCTTCTTCTGACGTAATCTTCTTCTTTGGGCAAGGCTTGCTTTCGCTCGCCTGGACATGTATATATGGTCGATTCCTGTCGTCGGTAAGTTCATATCTGGTCTTTCTCGTCGATATAGATGTTACCGGCATGGAAGTCTGGGTGCCAAAGTCTGGGAGAGACGAGCTCTGGTTCTTTGGGAGTGATATACGGAACTGCAGATAGAAACTTTTGCAACAGAGCTGTGTGAGCCTCTGGAGAAGTCTGCTGTGGACTTATGTAATGCTATGGCGTTTTACTTGGTTCCTGTGGGTTCGCATAGGCGTTGATCCAGTTGATCTTACAGCGAGCAACAGACTTTAAGTATTCTGCAGAAGATGCCCCTACAATTGTTTTGAGTCTAAAATCCAAGTTCTATAGACACCTAAACACTTACAAGGACTATGATATTGCATGTTACGGCGCTGTTCTTTCTAGAACTCTCTTCGAGTAGTGGGTCTAATTTAATAAGTTGATTTAACGTAACTAATAACATCTTGCGGACTAGTTATGACAACAGCCGACTCGCACCCCACAATGCCACTATCATTAAAATACAATGATCCGAATCTGTCAGTGTGTGTGAGTTAAACCGGCCGCAAAATCTCTGTTGGAGCAAGTTGGATCCTACCTTTCAAAGGAGACTGAGAGTAGTTTTCTTCCCACGTCCACAAACTCACGAATGATGTCAGACTTTCTCCGCAGTGAAAGATCCTGCCAGACTTTATAGAGTTGAGAACCTCTCGCTTCTTCTGTGATAATATATTCTGCTTGGACAGGGTTTTGGTCAGTAGCACTCCAAGCAAGAACTTTGGGGACAGGTATATTCAAAACAGTCCGGGCAAACTCCATAGTTGCCACTTCCGATGCAGTGGTGAGTACTTGTGGACCAGCATTAGGGTGTGGGACTTTTGCAATGACCTTTCGGCCGTCTTCCATCTCAAGGCAATATGCCTTGTTATAGTTGCCTTCGCCGATCTTCTTAAAAGATATACACTTGTTTGCACTAACAGCTTGACAGGCCGCTTGCTGAAGACTGGGCACGTCAAAACGTCGATATCGGGCTTCCAGTTCCTCACGCTCATTCCATAGCCATCGTCCACTGGTGTAGCAGAACAAGGGGCTCATGTCAGATTGTGGATGGGAGGGCAATGCACGGCTACCCTCCAGAGTGTGTAGTAAGCGAAGGCAGCGTCGCTTTGCGATACTTGACACGCTTCGACCAAGCGTCATTGCTAGAAACATTCAAGTAAAGGAGGCCGTGAGACTAAGTTGATGAGGTCAACAGCACACTAGACGTTGAGACACGCCGCCAAGCCTGCAGCCCTTGTGAACTTCCTTATTGGTTCACCTCATCACTACCTAGCGCTCCGCTAGAGATCTCTCGACTCTGACAAATGACACAGACAAAGATGGCGCGGAGGTTGAATAACAAACAGAAGCACGTAAGGTATGTAAAGGCGACGCAGCGAGAGCTTCAACAGCGTAGTGAAAAGATAGTTGCATTATGATTCTGTTTAGGGCGAAAATAAAACTAGTCTAAGTTGTAAGTGTGTGACGATTTGATTGAGCACTCGTACAACAATGTTAGTATGCGAGATGCGCTAATTGACGAATTAGACAAGCTTATGTGATTGAGAATGGGTTAAGGCGTAGAGCGTGGCGACGAACCAGCGGGCAGGGCCGAGCGGGATGTAGGTAGAAGCCGCAAGCTCGCTTAGACATGTTAGCCGCCGCCGTCAGCACTTCACCGACAGCGGCTCCGGCTCCACCTCGCGGGACCCTCGGTGGCAGCCTCCAGAGCTCGCCCGCTCCGGTGCTATCGCCCACAACTGCATGCATCATGTGACTAAGATGGACGGGACGGGACAGGACAGGCAACAAGGCGCAGCACGCGCAGCGGGTCCCGCTTTGCTTATCGACTGAGCGCTGCTGCTGGTGCTGCCAGATTATTGCTTTCGTTGCTTACATTGTCGCTTCGCACTACCTTTCCCCTACGGACAGCCCCTAACGAACAGCCTATATGAGCATTCTCCTAGTGAGCGAACATGGTGCGCGAAGACACCAACGCCAGTGGGCTCACATTCTGGTCCGGCCAGCCGATGCCCGACGCTCCCCCTGACATCGAGTAAGTGCGAGACGACCCAGAAGGCCTGAGTGCAGGCCCCGCTGACCGCGCGAAAGCATCGTTGCCGTACAGGGACTGGGCGCGCATCCGTTCTACACCTGGGTTAGGAAGGTCCCAGCCCAGCAGGACGCAAAGCAGAAGACAAAGGAGAAGACTGGACCGAAGAGGCTCAGCAGACTGTTTGGAAAGAAGAGCAAAGTGCTGGGCGACAACGGAGAACGCGAGACGAGGGAAGTCATGTGGCCGCGGGACCTCCTAGCGCCAGCGTTCAGCAACGCCCGGGTTGCTACGTACAGCTACGGGTCGGACTGGAGAAATCAGCAAGTGAACATAAGCCTGTGAGAGTGCGGGCAGCAGCTGCTGGAGGTGCTGCTTCAGCATCGGCAGAGCGCGAGTGTACGTGGCTGCGCACTGCACCTCCCACACGAGATAGACCGGCGACAGCCCTTTGTCTGACACGCACGACAGGAACGACGGAGGCCGCTTATCCTAATCGGCCACAGCCTTGGAGGGCTTGTCATTCAGCAGGTAAAGAGTGCAACGGCGACAGTGCACATAAGAACCGTTCATTGACTAAGGCCAGGCGCTTGCTATTGCTGTTCATAGACCCCGCTACACTGATCTTCGTCTCTCGGTCGCAGGCATCGTCTTCCTGGGCACGCCGTTCCAAGGCAGCAGCGACGCGGCATACGCGCAGTGGCTGGCGAAGCTCATCCGGCTGCAGGAAGCCGAAGGCCACAGGTACACTCTGCTGAAGACGCTGCAGAAAGACAGTCCTGGTCTGCATGCGTTGTCAATCGACTTCTGGCGCAGCTACAGCGAGTATGACATGACGTGCTTCTACGAGGACAGGGAGGCCGAGTACGGGCCTTTCAGTCGACAGGTGTGTTAACAGCCTGCCGCTGTATCCTCTTCTGTCTACTAACCAAGGCCAGTTTGTGAGCACGCAGTCCGCTACGCTTGTCGGGCAGAAGCTGATATACATGGACGCCGACCACTCTGGGCTAAACAAGTTCAGTGGCACAGATGACAGGAACTTCAGGCTGCTCCTACCAGAGCTACGCAGGATGGCTGAGAGCAGCAGGTCGGTGGTAGCGGAGCGGTATCGCAGCAAAGGTGAGCAGCTAGGCAGGTGCTTCGTTTATTGCCGCCAACAAGCTGACGGTCTGGCTTCATAGATGCTGGGACAGCCGGCAACGTGCACTGGGTGGTGCCGCGCACAGTCAACAGTCTGTTCACTGGGCGCGGCGAGGTGGTAGAGCGGGTGCAGAGCGCCCTGCGCAGCGATGGTCCAAGTGCGACAAAGCAAGAGCGAGTTGTCATCACTGGTATCGGGGGCATGGGCAAAAGTGAGGTGTGCCTCAAGGTCGCAGACCTGATGCGAGAAGAGTACGTTAGCCCTGCATGTTGTTGCTGTTAAGAGAGACAAGTGTTTTGCTAACAAGCAATAGCTTCTGGGGCGTGTTTTGGGTGGACGTAAGCAGCAACTTGACTGCCAAGAACGACTTCCTAGCTGTCGCGAAAGCGCTCGGGTCGCCTGCTGAGGGCGTAAACGAGGCGCTCCGAGCGCTCGCCAACACTAAGAAGCGATGGCTGCTGATTTTAGACAATGCCGATGAAGTTAACGTGGACTACCCCCGATACATACCATCTAGCGTGCAGGGCGCGATTATTATAACGTCGCGCAACCCGCAGTGCAGCCGGTACAGCACAGCGCCTGTAGAAGCGCTCGAGGGCCTGGACGCAGAGCACTCGACGCAGCTTCTGCTTAAGGCTGCTCGAGTGCCGGAAGAGGCTTGGCGGTCGTGCGAGACGCAGGCGCAGGCGCAGGACATTGTGCGTCTGCTGGGGTCGCACACACTTGCGCTGATCCAGGCTGGCGCGTACGTTGCCGAAGGGTACTGTCAGCTGAACCAATATCCCAAGAAGTATCAGCGGCAGCGCAAGCGGCTGCTTGAGCACCATCCAGAGCAGGAGCAGTCGCGGTATCGAGATGTATACGCTACGTTTGAAGCATCTGCAGATGCTCTCGAGCGTTCTGGCAGTCAAGAGGGACGGGATGCACTGGATCTACTTACAACACTCTGTGTGCTGCACTCGGGTGTGCTTCCGCTTAAGGTGTTCAAAGATGCATGGCGAGGGGCTTGTCGCCTGCTCGAAGAGTTGTCTGCTGAGACAAACCATGTGGACGAGACAGAGGAAATAGACAAGATGAATGACCTTGGGCAATGGCACATCTCACAGCTGCCTGGCTTTATCAACAGCTCGTCAGACAAGTGGGACGACTACTATCTCAAGAAAGCTAGCGCCCGTCTTGTGTCGCTGTCGCTGGTGACGAGACATCCGCTGGGCGATGGCGGCGGCGGATTGTCAATGCATCCGCTGGCGCACGCGTGGGCGAAGGACCGGCTGGAGAAGGGGCAGCAGCGGCAGGCATGGACGACTGCAGGATGCGTGCTTGCTTTGTCGCGAGGGCAGACAGACCTGTGGCAGGTGCGCGAGAGGGAGCTGCGGCTGCATATGCAGTCCTTTTTGTCGCCTAACGTGCAGACAATGTTCTCATATGGCCCGCAGGAGGCGGTGCTGGCCGTCTTGCTGGAGTGTGGCCGGGCATTGAACACGATGCGAGAGGACGTCAGACTTGAGCAACTGCTGGGCGGCATTTACCAAGTGCTGCACATCAGACCGTCCAAGCCATCAAGGGAGTACGTGCCGATATGGAAGCTAGCAGTCAGAAATCTGAGGCACATGGGTCACACAAGCGAGGCGGTGAAGCTGCTGGAGCACGTCCTCGAGGTAGAGAAGACTACAAACGAGAGTGAACCCTCTCGGCTGACATCGCAGAACTTGCTTGCCATTGCATACCAAGCCAATGGGCAGACGAAAGAGGCAGTCGAGCTGCTGGAGCACGTTGTGGGTGTCCGCGAAACTACGCTGGACGAGAGCCACCCGGATCGGCTGACATCGCAGCACGCGCTTGCCATTGCATACCGAGCCAACGCACAGGTGGAGGAGGCAATAGAGCTGCTGGAGCACGTTGTTGATATCCGGGAGACTACGCTGGACGAGAGTCATCCGGATCGGCTGGCATCGCAGCACGAGCTTGCCTGTGCATATGAGGCCAACGGGCAGGTGGAAGAGGCAATAGAGCTGCTGGAGCATGTCGTCGGTGTCCACGAGACTACACTGGACGAGAGTCACCCGTCTCGGCTGGCATCGCAGCATGCGCTCGCCTGTGCATACGAGGCCAACGGGCAGGTGGAAGAGGCAATAGAGCTGCTGGAGCATGTTGTCGATGTCCGCGAGACTACGATGAACGAGAGTCACCCATCTCGACTGGCATCGCAGCACGAGCTTGCCATTGCGTACGGGAGCAACGGGCAGATCGAAGAGGCAGTGGAGCTGCTGGAGCATGTTACCAAGGTCAAAAGAGTAATTATGGCGGAGACTCATCCGTCTCGATTAGTGTCCGAGCATGCGTTGTTAGACTTTCAAAGATCCCTAGAATAGACGACTGCAGTAAGCGTTCTCTCACTTTGCGCTTGTCTGGTTGTGGAAGTAACTCTGACGGTAAAGTATGAGGAGGCAGAGCACGAGGACTAGAGGCTACCTCATGGGAATTAAAAACACCAGCTACTTTGAAGGAGATAGAGGCGCAATCAACGCTAGTTCGTGAGCGAATACGAAGGTGCAGAGAATCATCTATTTCTCCTCTGTTGCAAGCTGTTGATGCACTTGCAAAAGGCATACCTATTATAAGTCATAATTCAATGTTTCGTTAGCGGACGGGCAGGCTGCTGTACGACAGATATGTCCAGTAACTGCTGTGTAAGCTTTTATAATACACCGCCTATCTTTTATTGCACTCTGTTCTTGAGCGGAGCTCGCTAGCCGGGGGATTTTTGATCATGCCCTGACTGGTTGGACCTTGAGGGAGCTCAATGAGGAACCCGGAATTGAAAACATGGTTTATAGAATTAGATCGCCAATCTAGAACTTCGGACTCTACTATTCTATTGATAGAATGCTGCCAGTTTATGAGCGATGAAGCCTCACTGTAGCGGGAAAGAGCACGACGATGGGACCACCCGGGCTATAGTCTCGGTAAGAGTGATGCGTGGAGCCTTTGAATGCCGCAGTCTAACACTCATGTAAGGTGTGCTGGAAGAGCTGAACCTATCTTCTCCCGAAGGCGCACAGGTGCACAAATGTACCCTGTAGATCTGCTGCCTTTCACCAATAGCGGCAATAGGGCCATCATCCTTGCGATTTGATGATGGGTCTAGTGGTTTTTCAATCTGGCGTTAAAGGTATAGATGCAGGCCTTCGACATGCTGGCGCTTTTTACCGTGCGATGGTGCGGCCCCAAGAATAATTACAAGATGGGCCGCATGAGCGTTGTCTTTCCTTCGGCTGCATCATTCTCATCAGTCAAGAGCAGAACAGACAGCGGAGCTACAGTGCATAGTCCAGGTACAAAGAGTTGCGTATGATAGGCTCCATTGGCTGGTCCCATGCTGTTTGATAACCTTGTTCGTCAATCTACCTATGAAGTCGTCGCTGCCAGGGACGTCCCATTTGGCCCTGAAATACTTGAGAAGGTTCATAGTATGCGTGTAAATCTCATCCCAAAACTCATACTCGAATGGCTGCCAACGAGACGATTTACTCGTCAATTAGGTCGCTAAGCCGCTATTGAGCTGCTGTAATTGAGTCATCAATACTGACTTCTGCAGCACCCACACCTCATCTAGTACGCCTCCATCGCCACATCCCCCATTTTTGCCGCCTTGCCGCGTCTACACTCATACTACCTCGCTACGCTCGCTTGCTCTTTTCATAGCAAAGTTGATGCGACCTTTTGGGTCCTGTACAGTACACCGACGCTCGGTTATCACCTTCGCCCACATCGCAATGCTATTTGGGTTAACTGGGTAATTGTTCTTCCAAGGGTGATACGAAGAGATCGATGGGGCAAACTTCTTGAAGTGATGGCTAGTCGTTACGGTACAGCATCTCAGCGGCGGACGTTGCGCTTCTTGTATCCACTGCATTTCATAGATTCGTCGCGTCTTCTTAGCCGGACTATACGCATACACGGTCAAGGCTCTTCTACTAGATCCTCGATTAGGATTAGCGTCATGAACCAAATAAGCTGATGTGTCACGTGAGATCAGCTATCTTTTCTGGGCGAGGTAATGGTGATTCACGTTTTCAATTACACCCTTCTATCAGGTTCATGCGCTTCAAAAGTCTGCTGAGTATGCTAAAAAAAAAAGCGCAATTAACGTTAGAGCAGGACAAAGCGGCAGCGCTTGTGGCACAATCATATTCAATAACTCAACAGTTTCAGATCCCAATTCTGATTCCGCGAACTGGGTTTCTGTTTAATAAGTCACAAGCCACTAACACGCTGTGCAACTATGTGGCTTTGATATTAAGAAGTGTTCAGTGTATTCAGAAATCACTATAGTAGTATTTACCGAGAGTAACTTTTGTGATTTAGAACTTACTAAGATACATTAAAACAAAACCACCCCGCTGAACGAGGATTGGGATCCGTTATTGAGTGAGGGTCAATTCAGTGATTCTTTTGTGGAAAGGGCACAGTGGAACAAGTTCAAATTTTGTACAATGTATACGACAAACTGGGAAGAATCTTTATAGTAACAAGCGACGGGCTCGTGGTTTAGTGGTATAATACTCCCTTAGCATCTCGCAGCTTCAATTGAAGCCTATCGAAATCCGACCTGGGAGTGGTCCGGGGTTCGATTCCCCGCGAGTCCAAGATCTTTTTGGCTCTTGCGCCGATATTAGTTGATTTTTGGTGTGTTGTGGGGTGGTGGGCAAGGTATGGGGTGATTTAAGCGGTTGTGGCCAATCAACGTTTTTGGAACACCAAAATGCTAGAGGTTGACTTGAAACATAACGGAGCTCTAGGCCAATCCGTAGCGCTTTGTTTTTACTATGGATATTGTCTTTATACATTTGTGGTATACTCACACTATGTCAAAGCCGGGGAAAGAGCGGCATGAAACTTGCAGCAACTTGCGCTTTTGTCCCCTTACAATCGCATTCCGGTCTCGGGTCACCAGAATAGCATTGAGACTTCGATGGTCCATGAACCAAGGCGTTGTGCGAAATGATTGAGCCATTTGTGCAGCCTGGCGTCAAGGGTCTCTTTCGTCCTCACTTGATGCTGGGACACACACATTGCTAAAATATTCCAGGATCAATACCACAAAAATCGTTGGTTGCGCTCTAAATTATAATTCCTCCTATTTGGCTTCATCCACCATTACACGTTAGATATGACGTCTGCAACATTCTTTCCGACGCGCTGGCCGTCATCTATCTTTGCGCCGGGTTTGCACAATTTTGAAATCCACGCCGAACAAAGTTCACGCGCTTGTGGCTGGAGTGCGGCAAGAGCTGCACTGTGTCTTCAAGAATTGTATGGCCGCTTAGACTCAGAGGATGCAGATGTTCAACCCTTGTTCCACTACGATGGCAATGCTTATTGCCTGGGCAGAGGTTTTCCACTGCCATGCTTCCTTGACAAGATTGAGGCCAAATACAGGGACATCACCGTGCTAGCATCGTGGTTTGACGAAGAGAAGGATGTCAACACGGTGATCTGCAACGGTCAATGTACAGAGGAGCTTGTTCCTGGGGACCAGAACAGGGGGCTTGTGGCGCAGTTTGCATGGGCGTTCAGATGGAAGTTCACAAAATGCGAACGAACAAGGACAAGTAGAGAATATAACTGCTTGCTGTCAGAGGTGGACTAGTGTTAGCGATGTGAGTGGATGAGTACGGTGCGAAGCCTACGACGCCCCGCCCATTTGCTATGTGCACGTGGCTCATGCAGGACCACCTTTACTATGGACAAATAGATGAACGACAATAAAATAAAAACGATGAATCCATGCGCCGATCGGGTATAGCATCTAGGCGAGCTGTACGTGTCCCTTGCTCTAAATACCTTGAGATCCATACTATCCTTATAAGCTTGTGAAAGCCGCGTTAAGTTGCCATATAGATCTCGACCTGATGAAAGAGTGGGTGGATACCATAACGATGGTTATTCATTGATTGAGTTTTATGATGCATCCAAAAACCCTAAGATGCGGTGAGCCTGCACAGTACTGATATACTGCTTTGTCTACCTTTAGTGTTTCTGATTGTACTTGAGAGTATGAATCGTCGAAGTGCTCATATGCTTCAATATTGCTTCGACGAGCACTCCACTGTGAACAACATCTGCTCGCCAATTGCAGGGAACACAAACACATCGTCTTTCTGGCACGATGTATACTACATTGTGATAAAAGATTCGACAGCTTACAATACACAAAAACGTAGTGAATAAGAAGTCCCCCCTCCCTTTTTCTCTCTTTTCTTTCTTTCTTTTTTTTATATTACCGAACCCGTTCTGAAGTCACAATTCGCTTATGGACGTTTTGTTCTCGCGACTGGAGTATTGGGAGAGACTTTGTCCAAGCTGTTAAGAAAGCTGAACGAGCTAAACGCAATACGATACCTGTATATGCATTGGACCAAGTTGAAATCTTTCACTCGACGCATCCAAATTGGCTACCACGTACAAAATCTTCACGCTCGACAGATACTGTTGATCTCAATTAGACTATAAACAATGACTGAATCAAGAGCTTGAGAAGTTTGTCGACCTACTCGGGAAACTCACAACTGCATACTTTATTACCGTGGATGCCTTGATTTAAGCCTCTTCTAGATCCAAAAAGTCTAAGAGAGGAATGCTGACGAACAATTGCTCACAATTCTCGGTTTGAAGGAGGCACTCAACGAAAAACATCTGCTACTTGTTCAGTAGGCCACGGAAGGACAATTCTGCCGTGAGGAGATGGAAAGAGACACACCCAAGAAGCATGAGGCTGACAAACCAGGCAACTGGTAAGTAATAAGATTGTGAAGTAAACACAGCATCAAACTAACAGGTCTCCTTGATGCAAACGAAGAGTTCGGAATGGCGGCTTGCTTCTTACTAAAAACCTCGTGCAAGCCACAACATCTTGACGAAGCTGTTTTGCGCGTCAGAAAACACGACAGAGATATTTGCTTTACATAACCAAAGAAGGAGATCGGTGGAAACATATTGAGCACATTTACATAGATTTGCAAAAACCAAGTTCTGGGGAGCTCATCAGCAAGAACGAAGATTTTAGAAAGTGGTTTAACAGCTACAGACGTCCGAGGATAGCTGATCGCGGAAAATTCGCTAAAAAGACTGAAGGGGTCGTGAAATGAATCGAGTTGGGGCGGACGAAGAAGGATACGATAAAGAAGAGTTCGAAATCAACAACTGCTAGGAGCAGCTAAGTAGCTTAGCAGAGACATAGTACTAATGAAAACAAGGACAAGAGGCGAGAAGCGAAGGAGTGAAAGTTTGACACAGCGCGTATCTAGCCTGTCCCATATGTATTGGTTTTTTGCGTCAAAGAGTGTGTAACAACGACAAACGGTGAAGATGTGCTGAAGCCGACAAGCCTTGAGAGAGATAGACTTGGTTTTCAGGAGCCATGATAATGTCGCGCTGTGCTGGATGGCCAGAATCGAGCCAAGCTAGACTCTTCGAAGATGCGGGCGCTCGAACTGCGGCCGCGGAGAGGTCAGGAGGAAGGCGCAAATGTAGCGTGGCAAGCAAGATGCATGAACGAGAAGCAGCAATGGCTGACGGCATGGGAAATTTGCTTATCTTGCTAGATGATGAGCAGATGAAGCAGGGTCGAGGTCTAGTACTGGTGGAGTTTGTACGCTTGGCAGGCGGAGAGGTGCCTGGCACGGGCCTCCCGAGGTCGTTCATCCCGCATTTCTTCCCCGGTTGCCAAGATCTTCCAAGACGGTCGATCTTCGCTCTTCACGTCTGGATAATCTGGGGTGTGATTGTTCCACCACTCAACACCATTTTTCTCAGCCATTGTGCATCTTCATCTCGTTGCTTGATGCCACCATCCGGCTTGTCAGACTGTCAACGACGAGATGCAGGTCTGTAGCAACGACATCGACTACATGTGCGGACATGCAGCCTCTTTCTCCCTGGTCTGTCAGCGCCACGGCTCGGAAGAATTGCAATTGAACCATGAAGGCGTTCCAACGACCTGGTTTGAAGATGTTGTCATTCTGGGGTAAAATTAAGACTATAAGTACCATGCTCAACAGTCCAGATTTTGAGTAGCCAGAGGTTCTTCGGTCCTTCTCCTATCTGCTCTCGCCTCGGTCAAGATGAAGCTCTCAATCATCTCCATTCTTTCGCTTGCTTTTGTGGCAACGGCTGCCCCTTCAGGAGCCGACTACAGCCTGGTCGGATTCGCCAAAGATAACCCGATTGGGCCGACTACTGGCGGCGCTGGCAAGAAAAGCCAGACTGTTACAGTCTCTTCAGTTCAGGCCCTCATCTCTGCCGTCGCTGGTACAGAGCCGAAGATCATCTACGCTAAGGGTAATTTCAACCTGACTTCTCGCCTTCGACCTGGCAGCAACAAGGTATGTGAATGTTATAGAAAGGCGTTCTGCATGTTCTGACTTATCCAAAGTCAATCATTGGCGTTGGAAAGGGAGCCGAGATCACTGGCGCAGGTATTTCGATCGTCAATGCGACCAACGTAATCCTCCGTAACTTTGCTATCCGCAAGATCGTCGACAACGACGGCATCACTATTCAGAATAGCACTCGCATTTGGATCGATCACAACGGTAAAGCCACTCAATCTCAATCTGAAGATCATCTGCTGACAAAAAATCAGAATTTAGCTCCGAGATCTCTGTTGCGATTGGCCCTGACTATTACGATGGACAGCTGGACATCGTCCGAGCCTCAGATTGGATTACCGTCTCTTGGAACTACTTCCATGACCATTGGAAGAGTTCCCTGATTGGTAACAGTGATGCGTTCAGAAACATCGACTCTGGCCACCTTCACGTCACGTACCACCACAACTACTGGAGAAACTCTGGCACCCGCGGTCCCGCTGGCCGCTTCGGTCACCAGCACATCTATAACAACTTGTACCAAGATTTCTTGTACCAAGCTATTCACAGCCGAAGTGACAACCAGGTTCTCGTCGAGGGCAATGTCTTCACTGGTAACACAAGGGAGGCATTGAGCACGTATGGTCTTGTCATCCCTGAAGACAGCCCCAACACCAGCCCTGATGGTGATTTTGAGATTGACGGATTTGCCAACCTTGGTGCAAGTAAGTATTCTCACTCTTAAGGAATGTGATCATACGCTAATATTACTGCAGAGAACGACTTCGGCAAGGCCGGCGTCAACATCACCCAAGTCGGCAACTTCACGAACGCCCCTTACAAGTACAAGCTCACCAAGCTCAAGGACGTCACAAAGGTCGTTAAGAAGGGTGCCGGTATCGGAAAGATCTAGATGATCCCTCGTTGTCGAACGTAAAAGTTTGCATGCAGAGGAATTCGCCACATAAAATTCTGACCTGCGGTTGGCAGTTGCTTAGGTATGATTAGATCAATCACGTCCTAAAAGTCCTCATGCTCGAACTCTCTCTTCTCTGCATGAAATTGATATGCAGTTAATGCTGGTTATACTGTCATATATTTGAAGGATTGAAACACTAATATGACCTTTTTGAAGAGTCTCCATGCGTCGAGCAGCAAGATGACGAACCGCTAGTCGTTAGCGTATTGATTTCAGAGTCCGCCTAACCTCAAGTTTCAACCTTCGACCTCTGCGTCACGGATTTCAACATGGAGTACCACTCATTGCAAAACAACAAATCCCATCTGCAACAAAACACTCTCATTCGAACTGCAGATGCATTCCTGATTGTTCACATCCCTTGAAACGCGTCTGAACGCGCATCCAAGCGCCGACCTGTCCGCTCATATGCTCGACAGCATGGTACGAATGGTTTCGTTCGCTCATTTGAGACCATTCGAGTCATCCCCATGGCTGAGAAATAGCAGAAGGAAACAGATCCTCCGCGAATAATTGACTTGCAATGCATCCGCGAAGGACAGTGAAGAAGCGTCGAGAGTAATCAACGAGCCTTAAGTTGCTCCAAGCGCTTGCATCGAAACCTGCTCGTCAGGATATACCTTCCATTATTGCATCTCTGAGGCCCCTAAATATCTTGTCGAGCCCTAATAAGCATTATCAGCAATTGCGTTTTACGTACTGTTACTCTTGATCTCAGCAACATAGGGCTTTGCTCAATAGGTGGAACAACCCGCATGCTTAGAACTGTACCTGACTGAAGAGCCAGATAGGTCTAATCACGCAAGATTACAGTGCCCTGATGGATAGGGTCGAATGCTCCAGGATTCTGCACATCGTCGTTGATACTTGGTTACATGGCTATCCTGCTTCTTAGATTCCAGGAAATTCGTATTCGCATGGTGCTGCACCATTACACACTTCCTAAAGCTTGACTAGCAACCGAATCGACTGCAGCCGGACTAATTACTTTGCACGAGAAGATGGCAGCCTCCCTCTTTCCCCAGCCCATATGACTCATCTTGCAGAATCGAGCTCCGATCGCAGATCAGCGTTTAGTTTTGCTGTCATCCATTGTGAAAACTGTCCGCTCGATCGATACATCTTCTTCCAAGCTGGAGTGGGCGGAGCGACGAAATTTTCGTCATCTAGCCTGAGGGCGTCTTTCTGGGATGCGCGCCTCTGCTGGGCGCTCATACTTCCGACTGGACTTCCCTTACGACTTCTGTTCATCTCGAGATCTTGTGCGGCCACCCCCTTCGCTCTCCGCGGATCTTTCTTCACACTCCGCCACTCCATACCCAAAGCTGCCGGTACGGCTAAGCAAGCGACAAAAAGCACTGCAAAAAAGGTTCCCTTCGTTAAAGAGCGATTGTATGCTTCCAGAACTCTTTCTCGAAGTTCAGGAGCTACACTTCGCGTCAGATCGGTGGCTCCTGACCCCAGAACATGGCTTATGTCAACGCCTTCGATATGCTGTAGGCCTTCAGAGAACTTCTTTATGTATAGGTTTTGGCCAACTGCAATGAAGACTGATCCACCGAGCGTTTGGCACAATGACAGCATGGCAGTGCCGATTGGGATATCACGCTTCTCCAAAATCACCTGCACTGCCAAATTGGCATGCTGCATCGAGAAGCCAACTCCAACACCCAAGACGATTAGGTAGCCGATCCAGTTAGAGCTTTCCGTGCTCCTGGTCAACGTGGTGATCAAACCAGTACCAGCTGCCATACAGCAAGATCCAATGATCATGAAAGGAGTGTAATATCCGAGACGCTGGATCAACCCGCCAGACAAAATTGAGGCAAATACTGTTGAGAGGACAAGTGGTAGAGAGTTGGCACCTGACTGGAAAGCGGACACTCCCTTGATCGCTTGGAACCACAGCGGCATGTAAATCGACACCGTTAGCATTGTAGCGCCAACGCAAAACTGCGATGCACAGCCACATGCAATACTTCGCTGAAGAAGGATGCGAGCAGGTACCGTCGCGGTGGTACTTCGAGTTACGTACTGCCAGACCACAAAGGCCGTGAACAAGGCTGCAAAGGTGGCGAGCAGAGCAATGAGTTGTGGTGAGTTCCATGCGTACCCAGTAGCGCCCCATTCCAAAGCCAGTAAGAGACAAGTGATTCCAGGAAGGAACAGGATTGTTCCAAGTGGATCCATTCGCTTCACTGTATCCTTCCAGCCTTTTGTTGGCGGTTTGCTCTCTTTCAACTTCAACAGGAACATGATGACCACGATTGTAACAGCGCCCAGCGGTATGTTGATGTAGAAGCACCATCGCCACGTCAAGCCACTTTCGGTGAACGCACCGCCCAGCAATGGTCCTGTCACACTTGCGACGCCAAAACACGCACCAAACAATCCTTGCAGCAAAGGTCGTCTATGCAAGGGCACTGTGCTCAGCATTATGAGAATCGCTCCAGTAAATACCCCGCTACTCCCCAGACCCGCGACTGCTCTACCAACAATCAACATGATACTGCTCTGCGCTGCACCACAAACCGCGCTCCCGATCTCGAAGAGGAAGATGCCAGACAAAAAAACTGGCTTGGTTGGAAAGAAAGTGTATAAGCGACCGTATAGGAGGATGAAGCCGCAGGACGTAAGCATATAAGCCGAGCTATACCAGCCGATGTCCGTTATACTGTTGAATTGATTCGTAATTGATGGAATTGCTGGTCCCAGTATTGTTCGGTCGAGCGCAACAAGAAATATCGATACGTACAGCGAGATCATGATCAACACTGTCTTTGCCAGGGAAGGGTATACTTGCACGCCATCGCTTCCGGGATACCGCGGCGGCCCTTCTTTTTGGTACGCGTTCGGGCTTTCGACTTCATCTTGAGCAGAGTGCACTTCTCGCAGATGACTTGCTCTGGCCTTTGTCGTTGGTGTCAACAGGCTGATGACAGATTCTGTGGCACCGGTCTGCTGTGCGCTCCCATGCCTTGATGGCCATGAAAAGTTTTCGTAGTCGCTTCCTGCCGGACTTGAGGACATAGAGTTTATATTTCCTTGTTCAGTGCGAAACATGACCAAGCGTGGCAGCTCGATGGTGTTTGGGTCGCTGCTACGTAAACGAGGGCTTGTATCGTTCAGAGCTGGCTTCTTTAAATCCATTGGGCCTGAAAAAGTGCTTCGGCTGGGTCGCTGTGAGGTTCTTGGGACGTATGCTGTTTTGCATTTACATTCTAATGCGGCAACAGTTGTTCCAGAAGCACTGATACTGTGCGCTTTTTGTTTTCGGTGTTCTTTGACAGCCGTTCGATTGACGGGAGCGTAGTACTCTATCAATGTCCCGGCTGTCGGAGAACGGGGCGATGCTCGTATAGAGGGCGCTGACATTGCGGGCCTTGTGGCTTACTGCCTTGGCTTTGATATATTTGCGCTTTGCTCTACGGACAATGCGGTCTTGGATGCAGCGAGGACAATATTGGGGAGACACGAACAAGAAGGAATAAGCAGATTCGACATCAAGACTGCCTCACTCACCAAAAGCAACACCATCTTGCACAACCACACTACCTAGCAACATTTCATCTTCATCTCGCAGCAATCCGCCAACATGATTCTCTCAGCTAAGCATTCAAGTGAAACAACATCGATCATCGCACTAAATGCATGTGGTCATCTGGCTCCCTGCGCCGGTTCGCACTTTCCTGGTGTGCGGGTATGCACGTCAGCCGGCGCTTACCTGGGGATCCGAAGATGGATGCGCCTTCGGGACGTACAACATCTGCGATAGAGAACCAAATAATGAGACCTACTATATACCTGATAAAAGAGCCAGCGGAAAAGAAGGGCATGCGTGGCGAAAATGAAGATGCTGATGCCACCAGATTATCGAGTGAGTTGATTAAGTTAGAAAAGACAGGGACTGTTTACAAGATGCACCCCGCACCAGAAGAACTAGTATCTACGGCTCCGCTTTTTCACTTCTACGGCGCAACCTCATATACTTACAAGTACTTACACTGCCTCATTCAACCGAGCGCCTCAGAAATTGGGCAAGGCCATGCATTCGCAAGCAACCGTTACGCCTAAAGCTCGAGCTCTGACAGTCTACCAAGAGGCATCGGTCCCTTAATTTGGCTTTCTTGGTCTGCCTTCAAAGCTGGAAGCGGTCTGCAGATAGTAGTGGACCCTGAAGCTGGCTCCGCTACCGAATGTTTTGGCTTTATCATGCTAGAGACGCGGAGCAATAGCAAATCCTCTGGTTGCGGTAATTGGGCGCGAGCTCCGTGCTCTTGACTTCAGCACCATTACGGCATTGCTGCACTACGCAAATGCTCAAAAACTGTAACAGAATTTTCGATCTAGCGTGGCATTTCAACTGATGTACCACCATTTGGGCCAAGCTATCTAAGAACAAGATGTATCATACGCCCACTGAAACACCACTAATTTGGGTGCTGTTATAGATGACCTACGCGTCAGGTCGAGAGTGTCGTGAACTCTAGTTACTTGAGACAGCATTAGCATATAGGAGAGCGGAGAAGCTCAAAGTGTGCAGGGTTGAGATGTTCGTAACATGCAACCCAAGATTATGTGGTTTCAGAGCCCAAAACGCAGGGCTTCAATGTCAATGAGAACTGTAGATGATGACGTGGATGTCTCAGTGTCCTGAGAACGATATGGAGGTGACGAATTCCAAAAAGGAAAACTTGGACGAAGTCCACGTAAGGTCTAAGCAGAAGATCTTTAGTGTCACTTTACTAATTGCAGCAGTCTTAGGGGCTATGGCGTGTTGTGCAAATAGAGCTCACTCATAGCTACAAACAGTGTAAGTTGGAATTCTATAACAATGAGAAAAGACGCTATGTAAAGCCGATCGATTTGATAATCATGCACGCAACGTCCAAACGAGGCCTTGGAGCATTTAGCCAAGAGGTATTCAGAACTCAGAACACTACTTAAATATCCTAAATGCGAACAGTGAAGTTATATGCTTAGAAATTGCGCATTTGACCAAAGGACTTTGGGGAGGAGGGGGGGAGGGGGGTTTCAAGAAATCGTAGCACGCTTCGAAAAGCAAGAATTAGCTGTCTCGGTCTTTGAGAAGGAACTGACGGCCGTCAAGTACTGCCTTCTAGATCTTGTGCTCAAAAATCATAACTAGAAGGTATTTCGATATAATGTGAGGTTTTGTTCTAGCGAGACTGGGATTCTCAGCTTTCAGACGTTTGGGTCCGATTTCACGTATGAGAATCACAAGATGCTCTGATGTTTCAAACCACCACTCGAAACTCTAACATCCACACATGTTATAGCCTGGAAATTTGCAGCATGTAGTGCGGTAATGGTCGACGGTGGTTCTCCGTGAAGAGGCATACTATGCATGCACTTGAAAGACATTTTCGAACGCACCAAACTCGGGGATCTCTACAGCCATCACAATTTGGATGGGGAGTGTGTCTGGTTTTTTCATATGTGCCGGGTTATTGCCCGCAGCTCTCATGCCACCTTGCTGGTACTCTTGCTCAATGATATGTTCTGTTTCATCACGGAAGGCCTTTCCTAATATGGTTACTGGAGATTTTATGGAACTGGCTTGAATATGAGGCATCAAGTGCTCCCAAATACTAGATCTCATGCTTACAGATTCGTAATGCTTTGCAAACAGTATTATGGGAATGCCGACTCGCTTTCCTTCCAGCCTAATCTACCTGAGCTGGTGTATCATCATTCTTCGAAGACTCCTGAGTGCAGATAAACCAAGTGTCTCGTGTCTCCTCAGGGCACACATAAGTTCACGAGGTGCTGAAGTGCTCCTAGCTTACCTTTGGTACCAACTATAGGGCGAGTTGGTCTGTGGGCCTCACAGCGATTTGGAACTAAAAGGTGGAAGCTTTCGACAGCACAAAATAGCCATGATTAGAGCTGAACATGCATTGTAGCCACCAAGGTGTCTCCAAGATATCATATCGTTCCTGTTCTGCG
This sequence comes from Sclerotiophoma versabilis, assembly GCA_012274445.1. Taxonomy (NCBI): domain Eukaryota; kingdom Fungi; phylum Ascomycota; class Dothideomycetes; order Pleosporales; family Didymellaceae; genus Sclerotiophoma; species Sclerotiophoma versabilis. The sequence continues at coordinate 2,139,078 of JAAROD010000093.1, forward strand.
ACTCGAAGCCTCCCTTCGTGAAATGGAGATAGCGCAAGTAAATCTAGATGAAAACCAGTGTTGGCTTTCGACTTGAGATTTTAGCGAGGTCATCGTAAGATCTTAGTCCTCTAGATTTTAGATTATGTGCCGATTGCTGGTCTCGTCACATCACAAGAATGGGGATGGTGAGATAACTTGCATCACAAAGACTCTTAAGAAGCTGGCCAATGTTCGGAAAGGTGTGTAAAGTCATGCCGAAGTATGAAGATGTCATCGGAAACAATGTAGTACATTCATGCATGTAATTTGCAAGGTCATGATGTGCCATCTGGTTTCTTCGCATCCACATCTTTGGTTTCGTCTGACAGGGCATCAATCTCCTTGGCCTTCGCTGCTGTCAACGCCTGCTTGGAGACCTCTTCCGTCTCTTCTCCATCCTCCTCAATCTTACTCAGCCTGCCGTCCTTCTGTCTCTCCGGCCTCTGCAAGGCCGCAAGCTCAACCTCTTCGACCTGTACTTGCTTGCCATCCTCAAGTCCCTTACTCATCTCGAGGTCAGCGTCATTTGTATAGAAATACTCGATATGAGACCCCGGCTTTCCGCCAACGATAAGTGCCCAGACTGAAAGGCCAGCAACAACCAGAGCAACGAGAAAGAATGGCACCATGATCGCGCGCCCGGCTACTTCGATCTCACATTGTGCCCGGTAGTCCGCTCGTGCCTCGCCCACGCCCTTCGCATTCATAAGCTCGCAGGTCCAAGTCTCAAGGTCGAAAGTGCCGGAGTCGTAGCGGTAGTATCTGTAGCCAGATGGCGATACTGCGTTGGGCTCCTTGGGCATCAGGTCGTACTTGAAATGCGATGACGCTTTATGCGATACAGACATGGCGATGAGAGCAGTAAGAACTAGAATGGCGTTGATGGTGTGCAAAACCATAGCATTGCGGCGGAAGGCGCGTGTCTGGGTCTGTTGAGTTGTCAGCTCATGGTATTTTGTCGATAGTAGAGGGTAGACGCACTCGTCTGCCAACTTTCCAGTCCCAAGCAACAAAGCCCATATGTGCCATACTCAGCAGTATGTTGAGCATTGCTACTACTAGAACGAGCTTTTCAGGGACACGGAAGAGATTGTAAGGGAGTGCCGCCACCAGATGATCTCCTTCAGGCTCGCCCTGCATCTCATCATTCACAAGGTAGAATCCCATCTCGGCGTTGGACTCGATGAAGCTGTAGCTGTATGCTTGGAGGGCGAGAGCAGGGATAGACAAAGATAGAAGAAGTGTAAGCGATACGACTGAGATCAGCCGCATTAAGTGGTACTGGCGATTGTCATTGTAGGGAGGAGGGTGGGCGGTCGAAGACACATTGTTGCGTGGCTTGAAGATCGTTGGGAGTTTGCCGGCAAATGCCTGGATTCGAGGCGTAATGTTGTTCATGCTAGGCTAGTGGCCCTTTTCCAGCTCTTCTTGAGGGTCGGTGCCTAGCAATCTGTCGTAATTGAACCCGTATTAGATGATTATATAAACTCAGCTCCCAAGCTCGACTTTTGGGAAGTCAAGTTGGCAACCTGTAGTTAAAAGTCAAATTAGAAACAAGAAGAGGAAACGGGTGGTGAGCAACAGCGGACAGTGTGACACGGCAGAGGATACATAAGATCCTGCCACCCGTTCAAACGTGTGGCATACATGCTGCAAACCTCGGTCATCGCTGCAACTGTCACGTTTCGCACGCCCACCGCCTGTCCGTAGGCTCGGCTGTCAATGCTGTATGCCCAGCATTTGGCTGCTTCTTCGATCTAGGCAAAGCCGCGCTTTGAACGGACGGATAGCATGCCGCTCCATCTTATTGTCCTTGCAATGCTGACGGTAGCGATCAAACGTGTGATGGAGGTCTAGATTGGTTGTTGTGGTGTCGCGAGACAGAGGGCGTAAGAGATCCGCGACATACGTCGCGGGAGCACGGGCCCAAGACTGTCCAAACTGCGACGCGTCAAGTAACGTTAAAGTGGACTGCTAAGAAAGACAACGAGGCACAAGTTCGCTTCGAGGCCCTCAGGTTGATACAAGACGCGTGGTCGATCTGACAGCAGACAATATAATGGTTCAAGCAAGGCACGGTCACGTGTGTGCCATTCGCTACTTCCGTCATTGAAACCTTGGTAGCATTGTAGTCTGAAAAGTCTGCCGTTACCAGCCTCAGGAAAGCAGTGTTTACTGTAGAGATTAATCGGTGTGGTTCGTTGAAGGAGACGAAAGAGTAACGCCAACTGATGAGTTTGTAAATGTGTGCTGCGCACACTAACGCCCCTCCTCCAGGCGCCCTCTTTAATGGCAGGAGCATGTTGTACTCAGCCCGCGCATGCAAGCGAACTGGCTCTGGCGACTACTGGAAAACACTTGAAAATGTTATTGACTGGCTCAAGGTCACGTGGTCTGCTCGTGTATGGCTTACCAGTCGACCAGACATTGAAGCAATTTCGGACGGATTCGCAATTTAACTCCGCAGCCGGTAAAGGCGTCTCGAACTCTTCGACCGACCAGGAGTGAAGTGCGGACGAAACATGGAGCAATCCATCTCTCTTGTGACGACGCCTTGTGATTGGTTCGCCATCAGCAGCCTTCAGCAGCCGGCCCCACTCACCTTGAGCTGCGTTCTTTCCCTGACCGTTACTACTTTCATCAACGACTAGTCTACCGTCCAAGTACTCTAGGCTTTGTCGCGTGCAGCTGCCTATTGCTAGGCCTGATGAAAGCCAGAGCCTACTCAAGAACAAGGACGCGGGGTGATAATGGGATACTTGATGACATTACATAAGTAAACAGACCCCATGCATACACTAGACAGTGTTGTACCATGGTATGAATTCTGTCGGCTGCCTCAGCAGTGGTTCGTGGGGCTGAGTCTGCTGAGGAGTAAGTCCGCTTTAGAGGGCTCTCAGGTGAAAGATAGACCGGATCTGCCCGTCGTGATCTATACCAGGATGTCAATGGGGCAGGATGATTAACTGTATCAGCCTCCGACGTAATTTATAATTCAACTCTTCATTAAGTCTCACCAAAAGGACTGCCTCTCTTCTGTCTTCTGTCAGCTAAAAATGAACTTCTGGCTAGGCGCACACTCTCCCTTACGAGTGCAAATTACACCGAACAGCGGTTGAAATTACACCGGATGGCCCGGAACTTTGGTGTTTTGGTATCGCCAGTGGTAGGTTTACACGAACCTCACAACAGCCTTTCATCCATCTCATCCTCGCAGCAAGCTTGCATTCGAGCAGGATAACGCGACAAAGATTTGGTAACTTTGAGATACCGAAGCCTTACGGTATGTAAGGTTTGCGAGGTAAACTCCATCTTCCCCTCAGCCCAGTAAACCAGTCAGCCATTCGCTAAACACAGCCTTCGGCCGTACGGCCTTGTTCGACGGGATGTTACGAAAGTCCTTTCCCTTTCAGCTCGGTATTCAATAAGGACTAGGTTTTTATTAGACAGGCCTTTCCTTGATTGGATGATCTCTTGGTCTGGCGGCGCGGTCGGAATGTTCAAAGAGCGAGGAAGGCATCGCCTTTAAGTATCTTGCACTGCCGCAACTTGCTCAATTATTCTCATCTCACTCCGTCAGAAGTGGTACCTTGCATTACTCAAAAGATTATTTCAACGTCTTCCGAACTTTCCCCGCCGCTATCGCACTCTCAGCTAAGATGTATCGCCTTCTACTTCCCGTTCTTCTGCCGCTCGCTTCGGCTGCTGTGCATACCGTCCAGGTTGGACCTAAAGGACTCGTTTTCGTTCCCCAGACTATCAGCGCTGTTAAGGGCGATACCGTTGTCTTCGAGCTGAACCCTGGACACAATGTCGTACAGGGTAAAGCCGACGGTCCCTGCTCGACCGCTGATAACTACTGTAAGTAGTCCAGCCCTCATCCTCATGTGCTGAAGTTAATGAGAACTATAGTCTACAGCGGTGAGTACCAGGGCACCGACAGCGGAGCTAAGAAGTTCGTGGTCAACGTCACCAGCAACGACCCTGTATACTACTACTGTGGAGCGCCGCAGCACTGCCAGTAAGCATTCGAGCTTATTTGAAAATGAGCATTCACTAATGAAGTAGGAATGGCATGGTAGGCGGTATCAACATCCCGTAAGTAAAGACACCAGATTTGTGCAGGAGAGTACTGACAATTGCTAGCACATCGGGCAATGAAACGATCGACGCGTATAGCAAAGCAGCTGCGAATGTTCAGACTTCGGACTTGCCCAGTCAGCTTCGAGGAGGCGAACTGATGGACGACGCACAGATTGCAAGCCTGAACGGCACTGCGGCATCGTCTGCCGCCTCAGGATCGTGAGTTCTAAGTCTGTCCCTTTAATGAATCCGTTTGTTAACTCTCTGGCAGGGCATCTGCGTCTGCGTCTGGTTCATCTGGGTCTTCAGCCGCAGCATCAGCTAGCGCCACCAGCACACACGCCGCTAGCGGGTCAGCTTCGCACTCAGCTTCAGCTACGAAAGCATCCTCTACCGGTGGAGCTTCAAGCGTTTCCTCAGGCCAGTTCAGTGGAATCGCAGCGATTGTTCTTGGTGTCGCGGCATGGGTCGTTTAATTCCAACTTGATGGGACTGCGTGCACGGCGAGATACTTGGCAATTGAATCACGCACGAGATGCGGAGCGTGTAGCTTCGATGCGCGATTGCTGCTTTCGGGTTAATTTTCGGTAGTCGCTACCAGTACAACATGTAATCAACTTCACTTTTTAATCACTACCGCTTTCTTACGTCTTCCTCTTGAGCTCTTCCTTGCTAGGTCTCGAACTCAAACGGTGGTACGCATTCCGCGGTGACAACAGAGACGGTCGCGCCTGCGAGAATAGTTGTCCGCGCGCGAAGTGGATGAGCTCGCTCCGGGCTGCACTGCTACTTCAAGCACAGCCCAAGTACACCAAGCTTTTAGGCCTCGTAAAGCTTGGCTTCATGGTGGATCAACGACGACGACGGGCGACAGGCCGGAAACCCGGGGTTGAGCGGGGCTGGAATACGAACTATCGACCAGGCACGAGCCACGCAGTCGGCCCTTTACAGCTTGCGAACAGCCCCACACCATCATCGCAGCCGATTTGTCCGCAGGAGTTTGGGGTCAAGCTCAGGATGATGACCACGCATGCGGCATTGTGTCTTCTTGACTTTCGGGCGTATTCAATCAGTTGCTTCGCAATGTCCGAACAGGTGATTATGAGCACAGCTGCAAGCGTAAATGCGACTAGCTCGCTGGCCGAACTGTCATGCTAAAAATCGCGCAACATCGCCTTGGATGCACCTCATCAAGCCTGGACTTCGATCCATTATTGACCAACGCACATCCCTTACCAGCCACAACGCACCGTCACTCATCGTATCCGTATCATGGCGCAGGTCATGCTCGTTTTATAACATATAATTGGCCAGGACCTCCATCCAATGCAGACGGTTGCAAACGTCAACTGTGCTACTCATAGCTGCAGCTTACAACTGGACACCGACATGAACTACTCAATCACCACGACGTCCCATTGATGTTTACATTCAGTATGGCTCCCTGCAATTGGATGACAGATTATGGGAAGGATGCACAATTGGTCCATCGTGAGGGATAGCCACAGATGCTGCCTGGATACCAACTACATCGGGCCCATCCAGACTGATCAGGAACAAGGAAACATGCTTCTGGCTTGCGATCAAGGAAGTGCTTGAAGTGCCACAGCTTGGTGCGTGCGCTGAGGGTGAATGATATAAGGCTGTACTGCTCAGTGATGCTGGTTTATTACCTCCATTCACTTTCGTTCATCAATTACCTCAGTCACTCCACTATCTTCGACATCGGTCTCTACGAACGGGATAATACCAAATCCAAACAAACATCAAGATGCGTTTTTCCGCCATTGCCATTCCCGTCCTCGCTGCTGGTGCTGCTGCCCAGAGCTCGTAAGTCCATTGAATCCTGGCTTTGCAATCAATCATGCATCTAACGCCATAATAGTCTCCTCTCTTCTGTTCGTAGCGCAGCTTCCTCTGCTCTATCCTCAGCTTCCGCTTCCGCCTCTGCTTCCGCCTCTGCCTCACGCAGCGCCAGCGCCAGCGCCAGTGCGTCAAGGTCTGCCTCTGCCTCCGCCTCCGCTACTCATAACGCTGCTGTCGGCAACTCGGCAGAGCTGAGCGGCCTTGCTGCTGTCGTTATGGGTATTGCCGCTTGGGCTTTGTAGCTGTACAATGCAGACCAAGCAGAAAGGATGGGTGACTTGCTATTGACTTACGTGGGATCGGGGCAAAAACATTATACCATTAAGCATGACAGTGCATCAAACAAATTCAATTCCTCAGAATCCATATCATACCGATGCGCATCACGCCAATTGCTATAATTGGCTTGTGCCAGAAATGGTTTAAACTAGTGCAATTACTGTTGTGATGACCGCGTGTACTTTATTATGTCACTACAAACCCTCAATATCTGAAAGATTTACGATCATTTCTCCTGAGCGTCATTGTTTCAAAACGGACTGGTCAGACGTCGAGACGCCAGGCTAGATAGGGTATAGTGAAGCCGTCTTTGCCATCCACTTCGGCGTTACTTAATCTCAAACAACGGGAGATGGCCTAACACCTGCCTTGTTTTTGGCATGGCAGGGTCATTGGCTGGTCGAAGCCCTTCGAAATTTCGGACTTTGTGGATAGCGAGCCAAAGAGCTTCGATATCGAACTTTTGTGAAGTGAGGGAAATAGTGAATTCAGGGGCAACACCGCTTCTTGTACCGCCTACCTCCTGCCGGGAGCACGGTAGGTTTAGTATATTCGACCTCGAAGCACTTTGAAGTTCGACGGCTAGAAGAGTGCAGCTCATACTTTCCCTTTCACTGCTCCCCTTACTGAGCCAGATGAGTACGTTGTGTGCTCTACTGAAAATTTATCCCATAATTCTCACTTGCTGGTCGCGATGTCGTGGTCTGTCTGGTCGATGCAGATGCGATCGACCCCAAAATATCGTGTTTCATACTGGGCGTAAAGGGAGGCAATTGTTTCTTCAGGGCTAAGTGCAATAGACAATGCAATGCTAGAGTGAGGCGTCAACACGGGTGATCAACCTGAGTCCCCAATACGCTGAAAACATCACGCGATGCGACGCAACGTATATCGATATTTCCATTGGATCATAAGCATACTCAGTTCTGGAGATGGTCATCGGCTTGAGGGGTCTGATGTTGCGTGGATCTGGGATCCGGCAACGATAAGCTGTGGAAGACGTAGTCGGTTGCGCCGTGCTCAGGGCACAAGAACACAACTGGGAATGATAAGAAATCAAGAAAATTAATCACTCACAGTCTTGGAGTAAATTGCATCGTCCGAGCACCTGAACTTCGAAAGGCATATTTAGAGGGCTGATTGAAAGGTTAGCAGGAACCACAACCACTATGTCCACCTAGTCACTGTGTTCGTGAGTTAACCTAGCTCGTTTTTGCCCAGTATTAGCACACCGAAGCAAGAGATTCAGCATCGCCTGAAGCCTTATGTACATCACGAAAGCTTCCAGACTACACAAATGAAGCACAGTCTATGTAACGGCGGAGGAAAACATGAGAAAGGTTAGCTAAGAATCCAGCCTTTATAATGGATGTTGTGTTGTATCTTAAGAAAGCCGTCGAATCGTTCCATAGACAAGCAATCGAGATGTACAGGTAGCATACATGTACAATCTGGCTGCACATGCAAACATAGTCATGAGAAGTGCCTTTCCCGCGGCATCCATCGTCTGTGGTAGGTGCGCCGTCGAAAACTTCGCAGGAGCGCGGGCAAAAGTCGTGCTGGAGCTCGTAGAAGGTGTCTTTAGTCTCCCTCCGTCAGACCTGACTACTGCAGTGACTGTACCCGTAATCTTCCCTACCCAGTGTTTGTTTACGAGGAGCGCTGCAGTGGCTCTCCCGTCGTGTCCCTCGATGTAATAGTCCACATCGCCCTGGCCCTTGTCCTCACAGATCGAGTCAGCGCGTAGCTGTAGTCTGTCATTGTCACTTCGTATCTCAAGCCATTAAAAATTTCGCAATCGATGTCATAATCACAATTATACAGATTTGAAGGCGTCTAGCAGGTGACATTAAGGACTGAGGCACAAGCATCGACGGTTTGAATAGTCAACACAGAGTTCTGATAGTATTAAGAATGAGATCAGAAAAAGCAGATTTCTTTTTGAGCAAGGGTGAGCCTTAACATGGCTGCGACAGCGACCATAGGCTGAAGTATATTGTTGACAAGAACTTGAAGTCTAGCGTTGTAAGATCCAGCGATGAATTGATTGCTCTTCAATATTGTAGCCGCTGGAAGTGACACACATGACCGAGAGGAGACCCAGATTTCTTGAAGCGCAATAAATTGTTTGTTCAAAACTTGTCAAAACTCATTGTGCACAATTAGTTACTTAGTATGCAACAGCCCAAGCGCCTTCTGAGGTCTATATGCATATTACAATGGTGCCGATGTTGAAGAAGCTGGAACGAGTAAGTCCAGCGATTTAAACGGGTGCCAAGTAACTTGAGACGCGGAGAGAAAGTCATGGCAGGACTTGATGGAGTGTCTGAAAAAGAGCAAGAGTTATTGTGTGCAAGTCAGATGACAGGAAGGTCGAGGCCAGCAGGGTTGTAGAAACGACAAGGGAGGCCGCCTCAGGAACCACGGCTAAGATTTCTACTCTCATACTACCAAGGCTGTGTCTGGTTATTAAATTCCTGTGCCAGACAGATTGAAGGCCACTTGAGTTCCCACAATCGATGCTACCGAAAGCGTCGTTGTAACGTATGCAGGTGCTGTGGGTAACTTGGGCATCCGAGCCGTCAGGAACTCAGAAGCTGGGTTCGCCATCTTTGCACTTGAATTACTGGGGTAGATAGCAGTCATGTAGTTGCAAATAGATCGCTAGAGATTGCTACCAGTCTCCGCGGTACTTCTCGAATATGAAAAGGTAGTACCTATATATTCCCTTCCTTGGAGGCTGTCTGCAACCCAAGAGTATATGCCCAACTAAACATTACTGCACTGAAGCAAGTGTAGCGTCGACCATGCCTTTGAGCGCTGTGATCGCATTCTGATTCCTCCAAGCAGTCCAGTTGTGGTTCAACAAGCCCCATGTCTCTTCGTAATCTTGAGTTCCACTGCGGATATAGTAACTTCCACCAAGTGCCCAAACCATCCAGCCCGACTTCCACTGTGGCATTAGTTTACGTAAACAGGATGCATACACGCCGTTATAGCTACTGTCAGCCTGAGTAAAGCCAAACTCTGTTAATAGCACAGGCATCCTGTTCACAGCCTTCTCGCCAGTCGCGCGGAACCCGTTATTCCAAAGTCCACCTTCGATGTCCCCACAGTTCGTGGCGGAGTTTTGGTAATTGTGCATCTCGAGGACGAGCTTGTTGGCGTACTTGAAATCGGTGAGAAGGAACTTCTTGCCGTTGCCTAGGTCGTCAGCCCAGGGAATAGGTTGCAGTGTTGTATCGAAATTTAGGCCGGAGAAGAAGATGAGGATGTCCGGGTTTGCAGCATTGACGACATTAGCAGCGGCAACGTTCTGTTCGTACCAGGTAGGCCAGTCATAGGGAAGGGAAGAGCCAGCTTTGTCTGGCTTGCGGAACTCATTACGAAGGCCGATCGAAACCATATTGGGCCATTGCTTGCTCTGCGAGTTCTTGTTAGCTTGCTGCACGAAGCAAGCAGGTGGGTACGTTACATGTTCAGCCATGTACTGCAGACCTCGCTTCCATTTTGTGACGTTGAAGTATGTGTCGCCAAACCACGCGTTGCCGTCGCTGGTGGAGCAACACCATGCTCCCTTAGACATATGGTTGTCAAGGTGTACATAGATCTGCTGCTTTGCGAGTTCGGCAGCAATGTTGTCGTAAACCTGAGCTACACGTAAGCAGAGCCTCCATTATGCAAAGCACAAGTCTATGTACCTGAAGCCTGGTAGTCGAAGACCCGAACTGAGGGTTGTTCTTGATGACCCGCTGGTAGACAGCAGTACCATTTTTATCGCCCAGTGCTTTCTTGAACGCGTTCTGGATCGTTACGTCGCCACCATTGTCTTTGATGTCATCGATCATCTCAATGGCAAAGGTCAAGCGAACAACATTCATGTTCAGGCTCTTGATCTTCGATGCGATAGATGCGACGCTCTGATACTGAAGGCCTTCAGGGATCATGACCTCGCCGGCACCAGGCCAGTTGACGCCAACGTAAGTGAAGTTCTCACCAGTGGAGTCGTGAACCCATTGACTTTCAGTCACAAAAGGTGCATTGGGAAAGGCAGAAACGAGCACTGGGAGCGCCACAGCGCACAAAAGATTGAAGACGTGCATTTCGGCAACTGATGTTGTGGGAAGGGCGACTATTCCATGCTTGCGGAGACTCCATTATATAGTTTACCTGTTTCTTGCCCTCCTGAAATACCACAGATCGCCGAAGACACAACCTCTTTGGGAGCTTTCCGCTCTGTTATCCTGTTGAGGAAACGTAGACGAACCTTCATAGAGAGAGCATGTGTGAAGCTTGGACTGATACTGTGTTCATCGGTGGAACACATACCAGCCTTGACGTGCCTAGCAGCGCCCAGACCATTTAATCCTATTATAGTCTTAGTTCCTGCTCCTTTCGGGCAATTGAGAGGACTTTGAAGACCCGTTTAGTGGGAGGTACAAAGTATGATGTGGACATCATATGCGACTGCCACCATACTGCGGAGAAACCATGGGGATCATCGGTCGGATTATCGAAATAAGGCAGTTGGCTGTAATAGGGTTACAGGGTACTTAGTCTGTTATGGAGCCGTCGTGGAGTTAAAACGGTCATGCGCGCCGTCCCGGGCATCGCGCAATCTGGAGGCCGGCGCTGGGCCCGAGGCTAAGGCTGATATGGGCGCATCACCCGACGGAAGATATATTTGCCAGCTAAGACTTGAACGTGCTAACATTATAAACCGAGGTCGTTGTTGAGAAAAGAATAATTCGTAAGCGCAATATCTGGTTACACATGGCTTGTGACGTCATGGGATCGCGACTAGGGAGGAGTCTTGCAGTATAGGTATCTCGAGGCAACTTTGAGCCTAGCACCGTGGTCGAGAGCTTGTACGTCTTGCTTTTACTCCTTGCTCTTTTGATGTAGGTCGACTTGCATGTTGTGATATTACAGTTGAGACCTGTCGAATATGGACGCATGTAGACTCTCGCTTATTCACCGCCATGCACAACTGCTACCTGTTTTCATATCTAGCCAGCACTTCCAGCAACAAGACGCGAGATGACATATAGCCACGCTGTCTCTGCCGACTGCCCGGATGATGTGATGCTTATACCATATTTAATTCGTCCCAGTGTCGCCGAGACAGGGTCGAAAGTCCAGCCGTAGTGTAGGGGCCATGGCAAAGGGATAACCGTCATCTCCGGGGGCATTAATGCAGGGAAAACGCGACTTCCAATAATACCTGTTGCCTCCCAAGAAATTGCTGCATATCTCTACTCTCCTCGATTGCACCTCGCAGGGAGACTCAATTTCTTGCCATTTGATTATGTACGATCCTGTTGAAAAGCAGTTCCCCCGATACACAACTCATTTTATACTAGGGTGGTACTAATCAAACTGCAACAATCGTAGTAAATCGGTTGTGAACTAAAGTCACTTCTAACCTATGGGAAGCATTTTTTCAGATTCGAAGACTTCGATCGAGGAATTCGAGTATCGGTATAGCCTAGCAGATCTACTCTATCTGTAACGAACAGGTCAACCACTTCAAGATAGGACACGACATGGCCATGATGCTTGAGATATTCCAAAGAGCATATTGGGTCGCTGCTTGGTTGGGTCTAGGTATATAGGGCGATGGTCGTATTTTGAAAACGACAAATGAGAGTGAACACAAACCATCAGTGGCAGATTTGAGCACATGGGCCACTGCATCTAGCATCGAATCAGTCCTGTCTCAACCTTTCTGGAGACTTCTTTACATAGAAAAAGAACCTTGTCGCAAAGAGAGTCCCGCTTGCCTGCGGCACCATGAAGATACCTTCAGTTACCCTTGATCGATCCTGGCTTGCATCTCTGATAGTGAAACCATCCTATAAGACTTCACATCATGTGTTCGTAACAAAAAGAAGAACCACAGGACCTGTCGCACGAAAGCGAAAGAACTCCCGAGCTTGGTTGAGCCGGAATGAGAAAACTTGTTAGATATCGAGTGTATATAGTCGAGTGCATATAGCTCGTTCGCAGAGCTTAACAGGATGTACCCGGCGTGCAACATTGAATTAATATTGTTAGAATGCCCAGCTTCTATATCTATGGTTTTAAATTTCCATTCCGTCTATACGCACCCTTCCACCATATTATTATCGTCTTCCTTCCTTTAATTGTTCTTTCCACCGCCAAGCAGAGCCGCAAGGCCGGCAGCAGCACCGCCGCCGCCGCCGCCGTTCTTGCCACCGTTCTTGCCTGTAGCTGCGGCGGCAGTAGCAGCATCACCAGCCTTGGCACCGAGGACGTTCTTGGGGGTAGTACCAGCCTTGTTGTTTATGATGGAACCACCAGACATGCCACCCCTGGGAGAAACGTTGTTATTGGCTTGCGCAGCCTTGTTCGCGTACTGGGTGACAGCATTGCCGTCCGGAGGGTTGATGACCATGACCATGCCTTGCTGGCAATGCTGAGCCTGAGAGCAGTAGATGTAGATAGGGTTGGTGTCGGTGACGGGGACCATAAACATAGGTGTATTGGCGGCTTGGCGTTTGTTGTTCTTGTTCTTGCCTTTGCCTTTGCCACCAGTGTTGCCATTGGGGTTTCCAGGAATGGGCTGGAAATCTGAGAAGATAGCGTTCCTCTCAGGCTGACAGGGGGCGTTGGCAGTCGATGAAGCAACAGAGTGGTTCTGGTTCGAATTAGTGATGATCTATCCAACTGGGATGTTTTAGCATTACCTGAGAAACAAAGTTGAAGGCGACCATATCTCCGGGCTGAGCAGTGACTGAGTTGGGAGTGAACTGGAACTTGTTGTTGGCCGCAACCGTGACCATCATAGTGGCAGCAGAAGCAGTCATGGCCTGGGCAAGCCCGGCAGCAAGGATAGTGGAGAAAAGCATCTTGAGGCTTGCAGAGTTCGAAATTAGATAATTGGAATTGAGTGAACGAGTAGTCGCAGACTGAGAACTATAAGGAAGGTATTAAGTGATGAAATGGGAAATTGATGCGAATGACCTGCAATTCTGATCCTCAGGAAGAGGCCGCGCCACGGCTAAGATATATAGTTTCCTGGCTACTAGTGATCCGAGAGACACATGTCACAAGCAAAAGCGGAGCTTGGAGCCGACCGCAAACGCACTTCTCCCCCACGAGACAGCCTCGAAGAGTCTCAAGACGTCGGGAGACAGTCATCAGGTGAAAGTTTCGTGCCGAGTCTCATGCCCAGTCGCCTTCGGTTTGGAAGCATCAAGCGATGGTCAGGCCAACGGCCGGAGAAGCCAATGGAGGACCGAGAAAGCCACCAAGCGCCGCATCTCAACGCTTGATCGTGGCCAAGCATTGAAGTCTACGCTTGTGTGTGTGTTGCATTGTGGGTCGGATGGGAAGATCCGGGTCGATCTGCGACCGTTCGGGTAGGATCTTGGTGTTTCAGTTGGGCATGATTCATGAAACACGCTGGTGCCTACAGTTGTAAACGCCTGAGGAACACATTCGAACGCCTGAGGGACGCAACAAACACCTGAGGAAACATTGATAATCAACGGAGCTTAGCCGTGCTGTGAAGCTTCGCACTTCCTTCAACTAAGCGACCGCGCCTATGAGATTATCCTGCATCAATCATTGCAACCAGCAATGGAACCCACAGGATAGAGCAGTGAGTTACTGCGAGTACATGTATTTTTGATTGTTGGCCTGAAAATTGTCCCTGCGGCTTTGGCTGTAGCCGTCCTTGTCGTGGCCGTGGTGGCGATGCAAAGTGCGGACGCGTTTCACAGCGTGTCTGGAGTTACGTAGGTGGACCGTGACAGGATGTCGTCGCATCAGTGGATTTTACACGGCTTCGTATTGATCCTTCTTAGGGTTTCTATGCAATTGTCAAGATGTTAAATGCGCAACAACAATGTTCCTTTGATGAGGGAAGGTACTTGTGACAACCTAGGAAAGAGTTTTGAGGGGTGACGTCAGCAGTGTCTCAGTTTCTCGGGCACACTCACCACCATCCAATATCACCACACTTCTCACTTGTCTCCCTTAGCTAAATACACTTACAGTTATGCGGCAAGCTCAGGGCCCGTGATGCTGACACGGTCTGATAGCCCGGCCTTCTGCTCAGGTTGCTTCGATTGCAATACAGTTCCGCAGCACTTAGACTGACTAAGGTGTCTTCCAGGCCGTAAAGAATCGATAATTCAGTTGCGACGGCACAAAAGCTATGCAAAGTGCTGAGCCTAAGCCCAGCCTTATCGCTGGACGATTAACTCCATGGTCGACTGGCCAGACGTCTGTTGTGCAATGCGAAGGATTCGATACCTGGATAGCTCAATCCCAGATCCATATTGTCCGCCTATGGAGAGTCAGCTCTGTTCACGATGTGGAGACGGCAATTGAGATGCTTGTACTGGGGCCAGACCCTGTATAGAAGAGATATCGTGTACCGTGTTGATAGGTCTTCTCAACGCTCGACAAAAGTGCGAGAAAGTTGACTTGATCTTGAGATGATCACCCTAACCATTGGCACCAACATATGAAGATTGTCAACACTCAACAACGACACAACAGCAGATTCCCAGCTCACTACTGATGCGCAGAATCAGGCGTGCTCCTGCATATGCAAGACATGGGTCTGTCGTGGACAGCTTTAAGATGATATGAAAGGACAATCTTCAATTGGTTGCGAAGCTGATTGTCCCACTTCAGAGAGGCAAGCACCTGGAAGAGCGCATAGTCTTTTTAGTACAAGTACGACTTCCTGCCCCGGTGACTTTGTATTCCATAAATCCTCTCTCTGAACGACTATGACGCCTCTTATTAGGGCCTCGAAGGCGGTTTCTTGGCTATGGAAGTTCATGCCGGCACGGTGCTTGGGGCGTATTGGCTCATATGGCTAGTCTACAGTTGTAAATACCATCCACTTGCCAAGGTCCCCGGTCCCATCTGGGCTTCCGTATCACGAACATGGCTTATGTACCGTATGTATCGCGGCGACTACCAATTAGCTCAGATAACCCTTCACGAGAAGTGAGTTCGAACCTCTCTCAGAGTCTGCCGGGCTAACAAGATATCCCAGATACGGACCAGTCATTCGCATTGCACCCAATGAGCTATCGTATTCAAAGCCAGATGGCGTTTCAGTCATCTACCGTCTCGGAAAGCCCCTGGAAAAGACAGATTGGTACCGCACATGGAAAGGGGCAGGTCTCAAGTCCCAGATTGACATGTTCACTATTACCATTGAGAAGAAGCACACTGCTTATCGCCGGGTTGTTGGTACTGTATACTCACTGAGTAGCGTTCTGAAGAATGAGAGGCAGATAGATCAGAACGTCAATATGTTGCTTGATCGCCTTGATGGGTTTGTCGGGCGAAAGGAGGAGGTGGACCTCGGCCTGTGGCTGGAGATGTACGCTTACGATAACATCAGGTCTGTGTTCTTTGGAAAGCCGTTCGGGTTCCTGGAGACGAGCAGTGATTACGGGGGATACATTGCTGCGGTGCACAAAGCGATGCCATTTCTGAGTGTTGTTTCGATGGCGCCCTCGTATGCACGGAGCGTACTCATGTTAATCGCAGCTGCAGTACCCTCTCTCCTTCGAGCTGTTCTGGCAGTCGACGATATCCGCAAGACCGCGGTGCGGGAGACGGAGGAAGCAATGGCGAGGAAATCAGAATCTCAGCGCCACGATATGCTCACTCGGCTTCTGAAAATCGTTGACAAGACAGGCGAAGAGAATGGTATTACCCACCACGAAGTCACAGGCGAGATGTGGGTTGCTGTAATAGCTGGCGCTGATAGCACAGCTGGCGGCCTCCGTGCAGTCATTTACCACCTTCTAAAGTACCCCTCCGCCATGGCCAAGGTAACCACCGAAATCGATTTAGCCTACGCCAATGGCACCCTCACACATCCCGCCCAGCACTCGCAGGTCACGACCCTCCCTTACTTCATGGCAGTCTGCAAAGAAGCAGCACGCGTTTGGCCGAGCTTTCAAGTTACCATGCCACGGTACGCGCCACCTCAAGGCCTTCAGCTTCCAAACGGACTTTTCGTTCCAGCGGGCTATAGAGTGGGAATGAATCCTTTTGTCGTGCAGCGCGATAAGGGACTGTTCGGCGAGGACGCGGCCACGTTCCGACCGGAACGCTGGTTGGAGGCTGATAAGGAGCAACTGCGGAAGATGAATGCTACTATGCTCTCGTTCGGGGCTGGGACAAGAACATGTACAGGACAGCATGTGAGTGCCTCGTGAGGGCTTTTCAACGATTACGCGAATTACATGCGAACAGTTTGTGGAACACGATACTAACAAGTTGTGATGTAGTTGGCCATGGCGGAGATTTACAAGATTGTGCCCGAAATCCTGCGTCGCTTCAAGATTCACATGCCACCGGAGAGGGAATGGATAGCGTTTAATGCAAGCTTTAACTTGACGAGTGGGGTTGTTTGTAAGATTGAGCGCAGGGATGTCTGAAGACGTCTGCAGTTAGCAACACACGAGTTGTACTCAGGTTTGTTTGAGAAAAAACGAAAGGCTCAGAGCCTGATGGATTTTCTGATTCCGGTGCAAATATTGAATAACTCGACAGCACCAAAGCCTTTCCCCTGCAAGTGTACCATCAGTCGTAACTCGATGAAGCTATGGTTGAAGTTGGGGTTGGGGTCGTTGAAGAGAAGTTACGTGTACTCTTTCAGAAGTTGAACCGTTTTATATTGTATTCATCGACACACTGGAGGCAACCTCAGTTCCTATTAGATTAGTTACACTCAGTGCTCAAGTGTGACCCCGTCAGCATCATACATTCCAAGAAGCATATGTTGAATTACAGCCACCCGCTATTTGTGGGATTGCGACTTGAAGATGGGTATTTCGTGCGCGCCGTGGCGATTGGATCATGCAGACGAAGAGGAGAAAATAGCGAGGATAAAAAATGTTAGTCAGAAAGGGCCTTTGCGAGTCATCCTCAACTCGCAGGCATTTAGAAATATTCTTCTCGCGCCATCGTTGTAGCGTTTGCAGTGATGTCACGCGGCCAATGACGCTGACTGAGATGGGACTTCTTTACGAATAGTTCAGCCTTCTCTGGTGACGGACCTCGAGTATGTTTACCTGCAAACACGGGAAGAAAACATGGTAGGTAGGATCATTGCACTCCGGACACCGCAGTCAAAGCAAACCCTCGACTTCCTCTTGAACACTGCGTTTTTCGGTGGCCCTAGCTGGCCCCATATGTAGTCTGGGTCGGCGAAACGCTTCTGCCTATGCAATCGTAGACACGCACAGCATGCCCGTAGCTTCTCTGATGGCGAGAGAGGATTGCTCGACGGCCAGGAGGAGATTGTGGTCAAGTGGAATGAGGGTCTGGAAGTGCTTGTTTGTGGCGCGGAGGAAGAGGATGGAGGGGTTTGTGACGACGACTAGACCACAGGTTGACGGTGAGTGGGTGGGATGTTTGGCGTGTGAGGGCGCCGCGGCAGTCGAGGGTAGTGTGAGACAGGGCGGCGATGATGCGTTCTTGGAGCCCTGATGGTAGACGAAAGATGGGTGCGATGGTATTGGATTGGTAGTGAGATGTCATGGTGTAGCTGGAAGTCACGGTGAAGTCTGTACGAGGTTCAGATAACAAAACAAGGCAGGCTGATGTGATGAGGGCTTGGGGATGTATGACCAAGCAGAAAGCCTATTGGATCGCTTGGGCCGAGAGTCTGGGGTGCATGCCATGGAGGGTCTAAAGATGTGAGACATTATACTTTAGAATGTTGTGAGCTTTTGTTGATTGTTTGCCGAACATGGGAAGGGAAGGGAGGGGAAGGTAGATGGTGGGTATGTTTATGACTGAGTCTTTAGGTGAGTCTTTACGACGGCGACTCGCGGACGACAAGCTCTTGCTCGCCGAAAGCATCCTTCCAGCCCGGTATCCTCTTCCTCGTCATCCAGACGGTGAGGACAGGCACAGTCTTCGTCGCTGCTTCTTCCTTGCTGTCTTGCGTCTCCTTCACGGCCCTGTTGTCTGCATCGACATCCATGGCATCGACATTCCCGGCATCGACATCCACAGCACCACCCCCCTCTTCAAGCGCCTCATCTGCAGTACTCGCCGCATGCCCACTCCCCTTCTTCCGCGGCACGACAACACTGCTGAGCACCGTGTAGGTAAACCACGTCACCCCATCGCCCTCCTGAAGCTCCTCGATGATTCTCCGCACCATATCCACAATCCCGACTAGCTTGACTGTGCCCTCTCCCTGCGCACTCACAGCAATCATGCCCTCTTCGTCTTTCCATGCGTTTCCCGCACTCTGACTATTCATGTCGGCTGCATCAGCCACACCCGCACGCACACCAAGCCACCTCACCAACTTGTTAATCCCAGCCTTGACATTCTGATTCCTACTATACACAACACACAGCACCTTCTCGGAGCCGCGCTTCTCCATTTCCCTCCTCTGCCTGTCGGGTAACAGGGTCCAGGGCTCGTACAAGCTGGGGTGATTTGTTCGCGTTGGAATAAGTGGGGGGTTTGATTTACGCTCCGTAGTGTTTGCCTTTGGATTTGTCATAGGATTCATCGTAGCTGCGTTCTTGTTCTTGTTCTTGGCGGTATGCGCATGCACAGTGGTGCGCTTGCGCTTCTTGCCGTTCTGCGGGGTGCTGGTGCCGTGCTCGTTTACTGCGCCAATGAGGGGTAGTGTGGGCCCTTCGCTCGAGTTCGGCGCTGTTGTGGGAGTGAGGTCGGAGTGGATGCGTGTGTCGATTGAGGAGGATTGGAGGATGTCGCTCATGCGCTTTGGCGGCATTGTGAGTCGTGGGGTTCGATGGAGATATATACGTGTGTAGGATGGGCGGGGTATTCGGACTGCTGTGTTGAGGCACGACCGCTGCGTCGAGGCTGATTATGGGGGTGGAGCTTGTGGTTTGCAGAGCATGCGACATTACTGACCGAAGTGGAGTTGGGCAGCTCGACGCGAGGCCAAGTTACGCGACGCGCTAAATGCGGAGATAAAGAGACGCTAGCTAATCGCCGGAGGTTGAAACAAACTCCCATCCCGTCCACTAGATACCAAACTGACTCTCGACCTCTCTCCGCCTCTGCTCCCTCTCCATCTCCTGTCTGATCTTCTCCGCCTCCTCGCTGGCGCCCTTTTCGCCCTTTTTCCGCTGGCGCTCCTCGTACAGCGCCCTGCTCTTCATGATGCGCGCGACGATTTCTGCGGCGTTGACGTCTTGGAACTCGTGGTTGGCGACTTCGCGGTAGATGTTCAGCGCCTTGGCGACGGTGTAGGGGTCGTAGGTCAGGGGCATGAACTTGGTGATGCCGTGGTAGACGGCGATGGGGGTGCCGTAGGGGAGGGTCAGGAGGAAGGCCTTGGAGAGGGAGAAGGGGGCGCCGAAGACAACGGCGTGGATGTACTGCGGAGGTGTTAGCTAGGGGCTCGGGCGACGCTTGAGTGTGAGGGTACCTTGCACTGCAGCACGCACAGGCCGCGCTCGAAGATGTTCATGATGGGGTAGTTGATGCCTTTCCAGTGGTTGATGACGTCGTCGTCGTGGATGCCTGCGATCAGGAAGACGGGCCCGTAGTCGTCGCCGGCCTTGGACAGGCGGTCTGCCTTGGCCTCGTCGGTGTACCATCCGCGCTCCTTGGCAGCGTTCTCTTCGGCCTCGGTGACCTTGCGCAGGAACTCGATGTGGCCGGAGGAGAAGAGGTCCCATCCGCCGTCGACGTAGACGACGACCTGGCCGGGCCTGACGCCCTTGCTGTGGACGAGTTGGTGGAATTTGCCCTTTTCCTCCTTGACGGGGCCGAGGGCCGAGCTGGCGGTGTGGGACCTGGGCACGCCCGGTCGCGGCTCCGAGGCAGCGGCGGCGGGCGCGTTGGTGGTGGTGGTCCGTCGCAGCTTGGCGGGTCGGGAGGCGTGCCAGTACCAGACGTCACAGCCCGGGGCCTTCCCGGTTGCATCGGTGGCATAGTCCTTGATGCGCTGCAGCATGGCGTCGCCCTCCTTCTGGCGCTCCAGCTCGCCGCCGGGCCCCTCGGACCCGGCCAGCCTCTTTTCCAGCGAGTGTATAAAGTGCGACTTGGTGCACAGCAGCATGCGGCCGACGAGGTCGGTGGTGGAGATGCCCGGGGTGCGCTTGACGACCTTGAAGCGGCCGGCGGCCTTGACGTAGCGGTAGCAGTCCTTGCCGTCGCTGTCCGAGGTGATGTCGTCGCCGTGGACGACAAAGTGGCAGCCGTAGTGGGAGATCCAGGGCAGGGAGGTGACGTAGGGGGCGTGGGGGATGGCCTTGGTGGCCCAGCGGCAGGCCTCGACGGCCATGATGCGCTCGTTCAGCCGCATGACGGTCGGGCCCTTGTTCTCGAGGATGGCCTCGTCCGAGTGGACGCCGACGAGCAGCTCGGTGCCCAGCTGGCGGGCCTGCAGCATGGCGCCGGCATGGCCTGCGAGAGTGTGAGCGAGGCCCCGGGCGCAGTGCGGGCGCGGGGCGGCGGCGTACCGTGGTGGGCAAAGTCGAAGCAGCCGTCGACCCAGATGCGGTGCGGCGACACGTCGACGTCGTGCTGCGGGTCGACGGGCCAGGCGCCCTCGGTGGGAATCCACTCTCCCTGCGCTGGTTAGTGGCGGCGGGCGGGCGTCGAGGGGCGCAACGGACCTTTGCGCTCTGGCGGCGCTGCAGGCTGGACATGGCGGGGGGCAGTGGTGGCAGTGGTGGCAGTGGTGGCAGTGGTGGCAGACGCAGGCGCGGGCGATGGCGATAGCAGCGTGGGCAGACGCAGCGGCAGCAGTGTGGGCAGACGCAGCGATGGCAGTGTGGGCAGGCGACGAGCAAGGCGGCGTGGGCAGGCCAGGGCTGCAGAGACGTCACAGCAGCAGCAGCAGGGCGCCCACGCCGGACCCTGGCCAGGCGCGCAGCAGGGGCTCGGTTCTGCGCACTGGCAGGGGCCCGCAGTCGAGCGCGCCAGTGAACAGAGCCGAGCGGCGCGCCCACTGGCGATGCCTCTCACGTCTCGGCGTAGGCGCTCGATTGGTGTCGCAGTGCCTGTGTCGCCCGCGGCCACTGCGACGCTGCCAGCTCCTAGGCGCGGCCGCGTGCCTCGTCTGGCGGCGCGCTCGAGCAGCTCTGCACCGCGCCCACCCTCACAGCCGTTCCGCACACATCGCTGCACTGTCGACATCGCCCTCGCCATGCCCGGCCGCTAACCCGTCGACCCCGCATCCGCGTACCTGCGACAAGTGCGACAAGCCCCTGACCGTCCCCACCGACTTGGGCGTCCCTGTGCCTGGGCAGCGGGCGTGGAATGCAGCATGGAACCTCCGCCCCCGACCACTACCAGCAGCAGCAGCAGCAGCAGCAGCCTCTTCAGCAGACGGCCCTCCTTCTTCGCCGGCAAGAGCAGACACAAGCCCTCGCGCTCCACCGTCCCGCCGACGCTCCAGCTGCCGCCCGCGCCCGTTGCAGCGCACGCAGCGCCCGCAGCGCCCGCACCGCACCCGCCCACCGCAGAGCTCCCGCCGCCAGACACGCCCCTCCCCCCTCGCCCCCCTCCCGCCAGCCAATACGACCCGGCTGCGGCGAGGCCGACGACGCCGCAGAAGCGCTCGCGGCACAGCATCTCCACCAGCGTGGGGGACATTGGCCTGCAGTTGCAGTTGCAGTTGCAGCTGCGCCGGAGCCGCAGCACCTCCCTGCGCAGCGCCGCCTCGTCCCACCACAAGAGGCACGCCTCGACCTCGACCATGCACTCGGCCTCGCTGTCGCCCGACAAGAACGTGCCGCCGGCCGCGCCCCTCGCTGCCTCGCGCCCGACCCTGTCCATCTCCACCTTCGCCCGCACCAAGGCCAAGAGCAGCGACAACGTCAAGCCCGACCCCGCCGCCCTGCACCACTACGACAAGACCCCGCTGAGCGCCCTCGACAAGCCCAAGACGCCCTTTGCCATGGCCGTCCCCCTCCCCCTGCGCCACCCGCCCTCGCAGAAGGAGCTGCACCCGGCCCAGCGCCAGCCGAGCGCTGCCGGCCTCGCCCCGCCCGCCCCCATGCCCCTCGCCAGCGGCGCGAACCCCAACCTCGTCTTCCAGCACATCCACGAGCTGGCCTCGAAGCGCATCTCCACGCTCGACTACCTGCGCAAGGCGTACCCACCCCCGCCCTCCTCCCCCTCGTGCCCTCCCTGCTAACCCCCCGCAGCCACGAAGGCCGCATCTACTGGTTCAACACCCTCCTCTTCTCCCGCACCGACCTCTCGCGCCTGCCCTCCTTCACCCCCCGCGCCCAGTCCCGCCGCGCCACCCAGTACCTCCTGCTCGGCTTCAGCCTGCCCACCATCCTCGACCTGCACGCCAACTCGCCCGCCGACTACCTGCGCGCCCTCAACGCCCTGCTGCTCGAGTTCGAACAGTACCAGGCCATGCACCCCGCCGACGGCTCCGCCCCCTCGCTGTCCCGCGCACGCATCCCGCACATGTTCAAGCGCGCCAACCTCGGCGGCAAGGGGCGCCGCAGCAGCTCTGCCACCGGCGACTTCCCCCTGCTCACCCCGCAGTCCTCCTTCGGCGACTCCAATCCCAGCGTGCCCGGCATGCAGGACCCGCCCTCCGACGATCTCGGCCCCGGCGAGTCCTACGCCTACCTGCAGACCCCGAGCCTGCCCTTCGACCCCGACTTCTTCAGCACCTTTGCCAGCCTGTGCGATGTGCTCATCGACTGCTACACCAAGATGCTGAGCATGCTGAGCACCCCTGAGAGCGTCGCCCTCGCCGGCCAGGGCGTGCCGAGCACCGTCGGCGATCTGTTCTCCAAAGCCGATGCCCGCGTGCGCAAGATCATCCTCGCCGGCGTCGTGCGCGAGTTCGAGGAGAGCTGTCGCGCCGGCGTGAGGGGCGAGGTCGGCGGCGTCGGCAAGGTCGTGCTTGGGGGGTTGATGTAGACATGTGACTGGGGCCGCCGGAACTCGACTGCGGACGGTCATACACATTCAACTGACGACTTTATGAGGTGGACTTGGCATGTTATGATACCCACGTGGGTCACTGCACAGCAATGGCGTTTTCCACAATTAAATGATAGATCCATCGATAGATCAATGAACAGATTCCATACCATGTCGTGACGGAACATCCATCTGCATCTCTCATTACCTCTTTCGTGTAGTCGCAAATTACCACCTTGCACTACCGAAACATGTCTAACAGAGCGGCGTGCCAGAAGTGACAATTGCTCATATATTGTAGTCGTTATGAACCGTGCTCGTAGTAATGCAGCCTCGCCCTCTGATTGGGCAGCCCCCCGCTGACGTAACGCACAGCCCTCGCGTCGGTTCCGACCGCCAACCACACTGTCCGACAATCGCCTCGCTATTTCCATACGCGTCCCCACGACTGAACCACTAGCTGCGGTTGATTGCTGAATTCTGATTGCTGATTGCGTTCGGTTGTTAAGACTGTGTTCTTGTGCTGAAATTACATCCTATTTCGACGGAGAAAGAGAAAGAAAGAGAGGTATAAAAGAGAAAGGCAAGGTATAAAAAGAGAAAGGCAAGGTATAAAAAGAGAAAGGAGAGGTGTAAAAGAGAAAGGAGAGGTGTAAAAGAGAAAGAAGAGGTACAAAAAGAGAAAGAGAAAGAAAAAAGGAAAGAACAAGAAAAAGACCTACTCAATCGCCCAAAACACTCACTATGGATATCCGCCTCCTCCGCCCCAGCGACATTCCGCATGTCCAGCTCGCGAATATTACGAATCTGCCTGAGAACTACTTCTGCAAGTACTACCTCTACCATGCCATGAGCTGGCCGCAGTTGAGCTATGTGGCTGTTGATGTGAGTCCTCTTTGCCATTTCAATAATCGAAAGAGAGGTGCGGGGATGTGCATGTGAAGAGGTGGAAGGTGTGAGAAAAGAGAAGGATGATTTTAGAAGAGTCGAGTGAAAACTGAGATTCTTTTGATTTCAAGTCCCAGCTCCGCTCCAGCTTCCACTACCATCTCCACCACCTCCATACACGCCTCATAGGACGTCCGACTGACAATGAAAGGTCTCCCGTCCTGCAAAGACACCCTACGACCCACCTAAAATCGTAGGCTATGTCCTGGCCAAAATGGAAGAAGAACCCGCCGACGGCATCCCCCACGGACACATCACCTCTCTCTCCGTAATGCGGACGCACCGCCGTCTCGGGCTGGCAGAGAAGCTGATGCGCCAGAGCCGTACGTCTCCCCCTCGTATTACACACCCCATGCTAACCCCCTCAGAACGCGCCATGGCCGAGACCTTTGACGCCAAATACGTATCCCTGCACGTCCGCATGTCCAACATCGCAGCCCTGAACCTGTACAAAGAAACCCTCGGCTTCAGCGTCGAAAAGGTCGAGGCCAAGTACTACGCCGACGGCGAGGACGCATACAGCATGCGCATGGACCTGACCAAGATCCCGCGCGACATCATCGAAGACCCAGCAACCGAGGGCCAGGACGAGGGCGAGTCCGTAGGCAGCGAGAAGCTGCAGAAAGTTGCCATTGGCCGGAAGAGGGGCGTGGCCGATCTAGTCGAGGTAGTCGCGAAGAAGGACGTTGCTACTTGATCGGGAAGGGTTTTGCGCGATGAGATGGTCATAGCCACGCACGCACGCAGCATACAAGCAGACGATGAAATGCAAACGATGAAATGCAAACGATGAAATGCAAAGCGAGCACTGTTGTGTCGTACTTGACCAAATTAATCAGTCTCGACGATTGTGTCAGCTACTACTACTACTACTACTACTACTACTACTGATATTACTTAGATTCCTTCCCAAACGCCGTATATATGTGTATATACTCGGAATTAATTATATATCCATAATCCCCGACCATTTCCCCCGCTATACATCCCCCCTTTGCGTGCTCATTATACACGTGCTAGATGCGCCGATACGATAAGACAAGACAAGACAAGACAAGACAACAAGACAAAACACCAAACAGTATACACGGTAACAATTCCTAATGCGCAGCCATGTAGAGATGAGAAGAATAGGGGTATGTAGAGATGTAATTATCGTTTTGACGCTCATTCATATCTCGACTCACACGACGTCTCACCGCCAGGTCTTAACTCACGCTATCCCACCGCCAGCTACCGCCCCAGCGCGGCATCAACCCGCGCCTTGACCGTTGGCAGTAATCCCTCGGTAAGCGGAACGTACATGCCCTTCTTAATACCGAGGTCTGTCGCGATGTAGTATAGCATACAGTTCAACCACTCCCGTCGCGCGGCTACGTCAATGGTCCTGTGCTTTGGCATGTCGAAGCCGAGCGCGGGGAGCGTGACGGGGTGGTCGTATGGGTGTGGAGCGGACGAGTCGAAGATGTGCGTTTTCGGCCCTGCGGGGTTCCACACCGGTGTTGTTTTCGAGTCGGCGTGATGGTGGTGGTTGGGGAATGAGTGTTGCTTGTAAGGCGGCGCCTGCGAGGCATGCGACCTCTGTGACATTCGCGGGTCGACGTCTTCTTGCTTGACGGTCTCTGGGCTGCGGTCTGGATACGGTACCGGTACGTAGGACTGGTGCATGTTCTGTGTCAACACATCCAGTACGGGAGCGGGCAATGTCTGGTTCCCTGGCGAGTGGTGGCCGGTGCTTGGGGGGCTGATGGGCGCGCGTGAGTCTGGGACTAGGCCGGAGCGTAGTACGGAGTCCATGATTCCCAGCGGCCACAGGTTCGTGTATCCTCTCATGCCCATGACGTCTGATTGTGATTTTCCGTATACGGGGACGGTGAAGCTTCCGAGCACGGCGGAGCAGCTCTTCTCGATGATGTTGACGAGGTGGGCGGTGGCGAATGAGTGGTGGATGCGTAGCGATGTGCTGTCAAACGTCACTGGCGCGACTTCGTCTTCGAGTGGGAATGGGCTGGCAAAGTTGGGCGATAGGGGAGCTGCCATGATGGGATCGGCTTCTGGCAATCGGAACATCCAGTTCAGCATCTCGAGCAGGTCGCGGAGCAAGAAGATGCGACTTGTCCGGTAGAAACCCCAGACCCAGCATCTCTTCAAGTTCGAATAAGAGTGAATCTCTTCCGGCGCGCCTCGGCTATTGAGAATGAGATTCTGCCACTTCTCGTCATAGGTCGCGCGGACCTCTGGTGTGTTGGGCTCCATGCTGTATCTCCAGATTGTCGGTGTGTTTACCTCCCACGCCTGATACTTCTGGTCGAGGTCAAGTGCGGCTTGCAGGAGTTCTGCAAGATCCCTACGAGTAGTGGGAGGATCCGCACTCTGTTTTATCTCGTGCCACTTGGCGTGTAGTCGTACCTCCCTATGTATAAGTTGCATCACAAAAATCCCCGTCTGATTATACAGACTAGGTAAATGTCGCCTGACATCGAAACCATCATTGACAGGCAGCGGTGGTGGCTTCCCGGCATGTAAGTTTCCAAGTAACTATTGCAGATCATCAGCTGGGTGAAAGGGTCGATAGGCTGAAAATAGGTGCTCACCATCTGCGAGTATGATACCTCGTATAGTCTGGCAGAGACCGAGTTACTGTAGAATTGTTCAACGGAACGCATGTTGACCAGTGCGTTTGCGCCATTTGAGTGAGCAATGTATGTTCCTTGCCGTTGCTGTGAGCTAATATTCTACAAACGGATTAGTTGCCATCTTGAATGCATGCGAGTCGTCGTTACCTCATAGACTCCCATTAGGTACACAGAACATAGAGCCTCATCTGAAGTTGCTTGCTGCTTGTCCGCAAGCATCTTGGATAACAGAAGCATGCCTCTTCCCAAATACTCTTCACCAAGCGCTTCAGCTTGCGGTGTGTTGTATCGATTTGCGAAATTGACGTGCGCAACAGCATTGACGACGGTTGCGACACATGAGTCCTCGGCACCTCTGTTATACAGCACAGGAATAAAGCTCCACAGAGCATCAGATGGCTCATCTGGCTGGTGATTTGGCAACTCAGGGATGACAAAGTCATAGATGAATCGTTCGTAAGCTACTTGACGAAGATCTGGTTTGAGCTCCGGCGCAATGGATAGGTTTTCGAATCTGGGAACGGCCCCAGTACCATCGAGAAGATCTGTAAAGCCCTCATGGACAGCGAGCGATTTACGTCGAGGGCCGCTGAAAGACGGCTGGCGAGTCCGTCCTGTTGGCGAAATGTGGTCACCTGGAGGGGATCGCTGGCTATCACTGCTACTACTGAGTGCTCGCTGGTGAGACTTTGATCTTTTTCGCCATGAGTCTTCGGCTTTCTGTGCAGCAAACGCCGTCTGGTTCCGGAAGAGAAGGTCTCCCTGGTCGCGATACTTGCATTCGTGATTCGATTTTGTGCATCGGTTACAAGCCGGTTTTATCTCATCGCACTAGATCACGTAAGTTGGTAACGTTTCCTAGCACATGATGTATACCCTTCTAAACGACCACCTAATGCAGCAATGGATGGAGAGGAAGAAGTAGGCTGGATAGCTACCGGCAAATAGCAAGAGGGGTGGTTGTTTGCAGCTTACCTTGACCTTCCGAGCTCGACAGGGCTCACATCCTTTACTTGGTCGACCGCGATACGACATTTCAAGTCCTGAAGATGTATAGTTGAATAGAGTCGCAACAAAGCAGTCTGGACAGCTCCGCGGGAGGGAGCTTATGATGATGGATGAGTAGTAACGGCTGTGAGAGCTGAGGCCCTTCAACCAGGTTCCCCAGCCTGAGTCGTGACGCGAAACACCACACCAGTGGATACCGTTCTGCGACTCTCCGTCGCCTTTTCTGCTCGGTTGGGGCTGGAATCAATTGTGAGACGGAAAGGCCCGATCAGATGGGATTGTGTTGCTCGATGTATAGACATGGGAATAGGAAACTCGGCTCCTTTCCAACATATGTTGTGCCTAGATCATAGATCTGCAATGTCCCGCAGGTCGAGATGAGAGGAGGTTACCGAGGCCAATCATTGTGACGCGTTTGGTCACTGACGGAGTGTAAGCTGGACGCTAGGTTCTAGCTCTGTTCACGCGATCCGCGTCGGTGAGTGATCGGCAAGCCTGTTCGAACATCTCCGCTTCCCAGTCGGCAGCTTCCGTGCCGGGAATTTCAACACCAAACACGATATCACGGGCTATTGTCTGAAAGTCGAAATCACCGGCGTCAAGTGTCTGACTTTGGAAGCGCCGTTGGAAGATGTGAATAGCGTTACTTTGTCGCGGAGAGTCTGTGGGTGACATCGCAGGTATCAATCTAGGCCCAGCGCCGTAACAGAACCTGAACGCGTCTGTGTAGCGTGGGTCCCGTGATCCTTTCTTCTGATGTGTGGCCGGCTTACTCTCCGAACAGGTGGTCTTCTTGGAGTAAAGCGGCGGATGCTAGCGGCTGTTTGATCGACGAGCGTTTTCAAAACGTTAACATCCGTTCCGTGTTGCGTCGTGAGACAGCCCACCGGCGTGGGTGTTACTTTGACGGTACTGCCAATGAGACGGTTGCGCTTGTTTTCCGCAGTCCTGACTCTCATCACCGTCGAAACTCTGACCGTTGTTCAAGAAACTGGCCGAGCTTCAAGAGTAGGCCCTAATACGGCAATGACAGGCTCAGCTCTCTCGCTATTCAACACTGTACTGACATGACTGTAGGTTTCTAGAAGTTAATTTGAAGTAGGCTGCTCAACGGAAGGTTTGGTTTGGTGAATGCAGTGGTCTTCCAGATTGTTCTCGCAAAGCACTGGAATACTTTAGCCTGTCTCATGTATGCATGCAGCTGTACGCACGTGTGATGGCGCCGGTGAGGAAACAGCATCAGGTAGTCATCATTACTTTTGACGTTGTAACCTCCAAGAGGTGAGAGTGGTGCTCATGTCAACGAAGAGGTGGACTGTCGATGTTGTTTACATGAATATACCTCGTGCCCCTTTTCTGCATCCAGCTACAACTAAGGCAACCACCTTTCGTAACTAAGAAAAAGAGGAAGGGAACCCCTCTTCACCTACCCACTTTGTCATTTATAAGTACTATGGAGGAGAAACTGCTCACAACAGACTCAACCTCTCAAAGCCTTTAACAACCGGCGCAACCCTCTTCCTCTCCACCTCCTGCAAGCTCTCCCAAAGCGTCGCATCACCACCCGTTGGCTTCAGCGTCCCATCTATACCCTCCACTCCCTGCTCCACATTCTTTGCAGTCTCGGGGTCGACGGGATACATCTCCCTGACTGCATCCCTACATCTCTCCACGACATCCTGATGCGCTCTACTCACCGCATCAGCACGCTCCCTCATCCGCCTCTTCACTAGCCCTTCCACTAAGCGCTGGATCTCGTCTTGCATGCTGTTGATACGCTCAATGAGGCGCTCGATGGAGTTTGCGAGATATTCTTCTTCATACACTGTGCCCTTTTTGCCTCTCGCGCGCTTGCGCTCTTCGCGGCGTTTGTTCTTGCTAGTCTTCCGTGTGGCCGTCGTGTTGACGGTACCGGTCTGTTTGGTGTAGCGTGTCATGAATGTGCCGCCGCTCGTAGTGTCGGTGGGCGCAAGCGAGATGTTGTCCGGAATGTTATTATCGATGCCGTCCATGCCGTCGTAGAATGCCATTGGATCGTCTGCCTTCTTCGCGCGTAGTTCTTGTAGTCGTGGCACCTGGGCAAGCAGTTGCGAGCGCATGTCTGCAAGGAATTCGGTCATGTCAGCGCTACGCTCGACGAGGGAGGGGTCGATGACTGTTTCGATAAGGGATGCGTCGCGGCGCAGGATGACTAGGCGTGTGGCTTCGGCGAAATAGTGGCCGCGGCACATGAGTTTTGCTGCAGCAGGTAGGTCTGAGAGATAGTCGAGGGTGATTGTAGCTGCGGAGTGGTAGTCTTTGGATTCTGTGAGACCTTCAGCCAACGAGGAGGCAAGGTCCGATAGCTCTTCGTCGGAGACGCCAGCTAGTGTTGCGGAGGAGAGTGCTTCGCGCCAGAGGTTGGCGGAGCGGTAGCTGGGCCAAGCTGAAGCGTGGTCGGAAAGGAACTCGTACGCGAGAGCAGCTTCCTTGTGTTTGTTTGTACTGCTAAGGTAGTCGGCGTAGAGGCGTATGATCTTCTTCAAGTGTGCTGCGTCGTACTGGTACATAACCAGGGCCTCAGTGTACAGTGCATGTCTCTGAATATACTCCTGCGCCTCGTCGAATGCTTGCAGTTCTTTGAGGTGTGCAAGTGCTTTGGCGCGGCGGCCAAGCTGGTCGTCAATTTGGAATTTCCGTCGGACATCAGGAAGATCTTGAAGTGACTGCAGATGTGGAAGATACTCTCGAGGGTCCTTTTGCGACTGCTGAGCAATCAGGAGAGCAAGTTCGAGGTTGTACAGCCCCAGCGAAGTGTCGTAGAGTTGATTGACATCGGCAAGAAAGCAGATGTGTTCGGCAGCCTTATCTGTGAGAGGATCTTGGGATGTTTGTAATCTTCCAATCATCTCCAGCCCGGCTTCCAAAGCAGGTGGTACTTTGGACACGTGGGAGGTGATGATATTCTGCAGATGCTCGTCCTTGTACTGCGGCTGCTCCAGAACAGCAAGAAAAGCATCTGCAATGCGATTAACCTTGTTTGCAATCTCATCTTGTGTGAGCTTTGACTTGGTGACAAGATCTTTCGTCTTGAGTGTCTCGCGATACATGGTCTCTGACACATCCTCGTTACTGCAATTGTTAGATCGTCTGCGAACCTGAATCGGATACAACTTACCGTAGCTGTGACAACAGCAAATCGATATGATCGACCTTCTTAATTTGGCCAACGGTCAATTCAATGCTCTTCATGAAGCGCTCAGGGTCGTGGTCATGCAGGATGTTCATGTCTACGCGCTGATTACGGCATGCAAAGAACGCGGCGCTGTACTGATCGGCCTCAATACTGCGTCGAATCGCTGCAAGCACGAGCGCTCGAGGGTAGATGGTTTCGAGATTACCTCGAGGCATCTGCAGGACCACCGAGTAGGTTGTGGGCATTACAGTCACCAGCTTCGCGCCACGTTCGATGCTTCGGCAACGCTCATCTGTTTGAGGCTCGTCTCCTGGCACCTCAAGTTCTAAGAATGTTAGTGCGGCACTTGAAAGAACGATATCGAGCTCTTACCATCTATATTTGTCAAGTGAACAAACTTGAGAAGATGCTGTGTCGTTGTGAAAATCAGGTGAGCCGGTGTTACCACGAACGAGGTGCAGTTGCGGACGAGTACGCGTTCGTTAGCAAACAGTACTCCGCTCTTGGTCAGACCAAACGCAACATCCTGCCATCGTCAACAATGTCTTAGGAATCCCGACAAGCCTGCTTACCTGTCCATCGATCGTGAAGACTTTATATTCAGGTGCAGATGCCGGGAACTTCTGCGTTAACGTAGTTTGCGGGGGCAAATCCGAGGCTGTCTCGGTTGTGTCGATTTGATGTACTGCACCGTTTTGCAACTGCAGGTAAAGGCTTTGGTAGTCAATACCATTTGTGAGCGATGATACACTGTCTGTCTCTACGATAGGGCCTTGCGGAAGGAGCGTCTGGTCTTCGCTTCGCCACAAAGAGCTTTCGTCATCGATCCAACTGTCCGTCAACACGTACAGCTGTTCATCGTCGACGAAGGTAACATGGCGCGCCGACTGCCCTTTAAGCGCATCACTTTGCCACACAAGCGATGGTCTTGATATGGGCCGCTTGGTCACATCGAGTCTGTACACTGCCAGGTGGTTGTTTGATAACACTGCCATCCGTGTGCCAGATTTGGAAAGCGCGACATCGGTGGGCTTGTGCTCTAAAGATACTGTGCAAAGAGCCATGGGTGGTGGCACATTGGCGACCCGCAAGGGTGTGAGCTTTAGGGACACTTGATTCATTAGCGCAAAGCAGATATCGCACGCATGCGATACTTACAGCCGTCAATGGAAGCAACAAGACCGTAGTCATTTGGTGGGGCGACTGAGCCAGCCGCTGTGGCAGACAAGAACTCGGCAATCTGTAGGGCACCTATAACATACTGTCAGATGAGTCGGAATCCCAAGTTAAGTACGTGCATACCTGGTGTCGAGACGGCGACAGCAAGTGGTCGTTCGGCATGCCACGTGCACAAAGCTGTGCGTGCGGCTTTCTCAGGAAATATCATCTCTTGCTTGAGGTAGTAATGATAATTGCTCATTGTCCAAAGCTGTACCTTTTCCGGATACGATACTGCCAATACACTCGAGTCACTGTTCCACTTTACAGTCAAGGAAGTGCCCAAAGCCGCGAGCTCTTCTTGTGTGAGGCGTAGATCAAATTGGCCATGTCGAAGACCGTTTCGTTCGAAAAAGATAACCTCAAGCTTGTCGCTGGTGCGACGTACACTGGCGATGAGGTTACCAGAAGGCCGCCAGCTGAGTGCGCCCTCCAGTCCATCAACAGGTTCGCTCACACTGTCCAGCTGTCCTTCTCTCGAGTACACTCGGATCATGCGGCGCTGCTCTTGTTCAATCTTTGTAATGGCAAAGTACGCGCCATCACCTCGCCAGCTGATGGTAACAGACCGATCGTCGAACGGACTCAACTCGCCCGCGTCGATATGCTCAGGCACGGTGGGATCTTGTAGTGCTCTGGCTCTTTTGCCCTTGAATTGCGTTTCCTTTTTGCCCCAGCCGACGGAGACGTGGTTTGAGACGTTGACATCTTCAGGTGCAAGTGCGATGCTTGCGATGTTCTCGATGTCCCGGCTCATAAGGAGGAGTGTGTCGGCCTGTGTGGTAATGGCGAGAAGTTCTTCATCTGGTGACCATGCTGCAGCGGCGATTCCAGCGTCAACCGACCCCACGATCTCGACCAAGTCTTCATTTGCAAGTGGATTCTCTCGGACGAGGATGATGTCGCCGCCGGCTAGAATAAGGCATGATGTTGCTGTATCGGCGAAATGGTGTAGGCTCAATATCGAATCGTGGGTAAGTGTTGGTAGTGGGCACGGTGCATCCCATGCAGCTATGCTCTCCAGTCGGTCCTCTGCGCCGCTGCGTGTGTAGTGCAGTCTTTTGAGTTCAATAGCTGCACGTGACTCGGATGGTCCAAAGGCGCATATGAGCGAGTTCGACGCAGCGTCCCAGGCTGTGGCGGTGAGGGGTAGCGGGTCTTCCCCAGAAAATTGCAGGAGCGACCTTGCCACGATCTTGAGGTTTCGCATCCTTTCGGTATTTCGTGGTTCTGGCGACTTACACGTCCGCCCAGCAAGATGGTGGAAATCAAACAATTTTCATTCGAGGTACGACTCACGCTAGTGTGCGCTTGCGCCAAGACTGACTGCATCATCACGAAGGTATGCATGTGTAGCAGTGCGGTCGAGGCAACAGCTAAAATGATGAACAAAGCTGCTGTAGTGACAGGCAATGAAATTGATGCTGTTGTGTCTAGTACAGTTGTCGCCGGGATCTCCACTTATACTACAGTTTCCCAAGTCTCCCAATGCCCCCAAGCCATGTCTATGATTCGTGGGAAAGCATTTACGGCTTGTTCTTCTTTGTCTGCCAGACTGCAGGACGAGCGCGGTTAGCGGGCTGCGCGGGGGAGAAGCAGTCGCGAGTGATAGCTTACCAGCCAGGAGGAAGGGCAGGGAGAAGCCGGTGGCTGTTGCTGTTAGCTGTGTCACGTCATGCAGGCTCCGGCGCGCCAAGCTCACCCATGAAGCCCCAGTACTTGAAGGCGAAGCCCTTCTTCAGCGGGTCAAAGGGCAAGTTGCTGCGGGGACCCTCGGGGTAGTGGTAGGGGGACGACATCTGCGCGCGGGTCGACTGGAAGCCGCGGCGGGCGACGAGGGTGGGGGCCGAGGCGGCGCGGAAGGTAGCACGGGCGAGCATCTTGGGGAGTCAGCGGAGAGTGCAATTGGCGCGGGGTCGAGCGTACTCTGGCGTTGTGGTGGAGCGGAGAGGTGTCGTTGCTGGTGGAGTGATGCGGTTTGACGAGGTTGCGGCCGCACAGCTCTCGAGCGCCAAGGCAGGAAGCCCCGACGCACCGACTGCTGTCGCGCCGCCTGCCCTGAACTTTTTGTGAGCTTCGCCCGAGTCGAGGGCGTCATTTTATTTTGCCCGCAACAACACAGCACCCCACGCTCTGCTAGACCTCGACACGTGCACGCCACGAAGGTCACTGCAGTCTCTCACCGCCGACGGAGCAGCAGCCAGCAGCGCCGCCATGGACGACCTGTTCGACGTCTTCGATGGCGACAATGGCGCGCAAACCGCCCCCAAGAAAAGCAAGAAGCGCCAGGCCAACGGCGCCGTCAAGTCGCCCAGCGCAGAAGCGCCCAGCGTGGAGGCGCCCATGCCAGACGCGCCGGCAGCCGGCAGCGAGCCACCGGAGGAGCACGAGGCGGAGGGCAGCGCCCAGCAGCACCTGAAGCGTCAGAAGCGCGGCGCCGAGCCCGAGGCCATTGTCACCGACGACTTCGAGACGGAGCAGACGCGCGAGGTCGCCGCCGCCGCGGGCCTGCAGGCGCAGACGGTGCAGGACGGACAGGGCGTGGTGCTCTCGCATCAGGTCCGCCATCAGGTCGCCCTCCCGCCCGACTACGACTACGTCCCCATCTCCGAACACAAAGCGCCCGCTGAGCCTGCACGCGTGTGGCCCTTCACCCTCGACCCCTTCCAGCAGGTCTCCATAGCATCCATCCAACGGAACGAGAGCGTCCTGGTCTCGGCCCACACTTCGGCAGGAAAGACGGTCGTGGCCGAGTATGCCATTGCACAATGTCTTAAGAACAACCAGCGAGTCATCTACACAAGTCCTATCAAGGCCCTCAGCAACCAGAAGTACCGAGAGTTCATGGCAGATTTCGGCGACGTCGGTCTGATGACGGGCGATGTCACCATCAACCCCACAGCCACCTGTCTGGTCATGACGACTGAGATTCTGCGCTCCATGTTGTATCGCGGTTCTGAGATCATGCGCGAGGTTGCTTGGGTCGTCTTCGACGAGGTCCACTACCTGCGCGACAAGTCCCGTGGCGTGGTGTGGGAGGAGACCATCATCCTGCTGCCCGACAAGGTTCGCTACGTCTTCCTGTCCGCCACCATTCCCAATGCCATGCAGTTCGCCGAATGGATCACCAAGACGCACAGCCAGCCCTGTCACGTCGTATACACTGATTTCCGACCGACCCCTCTCCAGCACTACTTCTTCCCCAAAGGTGCAGACGGTATTCATCTCATTGTCGACGAGAAGGGCGTCTTCCGAGAAGAGAACTTCCAGAAGGCTATGACGTCCATCGCAGACAAGGCAGGGTCCGCAGCCAACGACTTCCTGGCAAAGCGCAAGGGCAGGGGCAAGGACAAGAAGACCAACACTGGTGGCAACAAGGAAGGCTCCGACATCTACAAGATTGTCAAAATGATCATGATCAAGAGCTACAACCCAGTCATCGTCTTCAGTTTCAGCAAAAGGGATTGCGAGAACTACGCTCTGTCTATGAGCCAACTCTCGTTCAACGACGACTCGGAGAAGGCCATGGTTTCCAAGGTCTTCAGCAGCGCCATTGAGATGTTGTCAGAGGAGGATCGTGCGCTGCCTCAGATCCAGCACATTCTCCCTCTGTTGCGAAGGGGTATCGGTGTCCATCACTCGGGCCTGCTGCCCATCCTCAAGGAGACTATCGAGATCTTGTTCCAAGAGGGTCTCATCAAGGTCCTGTTCGCTACAGAGACGTTTTCGATCGGTCTGAACATGCCGGCTAAGACTGTCGTCTTCACAAGTGTCCGCAAATTCGATGGTGTGTCGCAAAGATGGGTGACACCCTCCGAGTTCATCCAGATGTCTGGTCGTGCAGGTCGTCGTGGTCTTGATGACCGTGGTATTGTCATCATGATGATCGACGAGCAAATGGATCCTTCGGTTGCAAAGGAAATCGTTCGCGGACAACAGGACAACCTGAACTCCGCCTTCCACCTCGGCTACAACATGATTTTGAACTTGATGCGTGTTGAAGGCATCTCGCCAGAGTTTATGCTGGAGCGCTGCTTCTTCCAATTCCAAAACACTGCCGGTGTTTCGAGTTTAGAGAAGCAGCTGGCAGAGCTTGAGTACCAGAAAGCGAGCACTGTCATCACCGACGAAGCGGCCGTCAAGGACTACTACAACCTGAGACAGCAGCTCGACAGCCATAACAAGGACATGCGCGACGTCATCATGCACCCCAACTACTGTCTGCAATTCCTACAGGCCGGTCGTTTGGTCAAGATCAAGTTCAAGGATTACGACTTCGGGTGGGGTGCAGTTGTTGCTTTCACCCCAAGGAGAGCGAACAAGGGCGAGATCCTCCAGCCACAGGAATCCTACGTTGTGGACGTTTTGCTGTCAGTTGCGAGTGACAGCAAGTTCGCGCCGCAAGCAAATGACGGGTTGCCACCAGGCGTTCGTCCACCGGCAGCAGGCGAGAAGGGCAAAATGGAGGTCGTGCCTGTGCTCTTGAGCTGCATTGAGTCTATCGGACATCTCCGTGTCTTCTTACCGAACGAACTGAAGTCCACTGAGCAGAAAAACAGCGTACGGAAGGCGCTGGATGAAGTACAGAAGCGCTTCCCTGATGGCATCGCCATTCTGGACCCCATTGAGAACATGAAGATCACAGACGACAGCTTTAAGCGTTTGTTGAGAGTAAGCATCAGCAGTGTCACTGGCGAAAGGGTTACTAACGTTTGCAGAAAATCGAAGTCCTTGAGTCTCGTCTGTTGTCGAACCCACTCCACAACTCACCGAGGTTACCGGAGCTGTACAGCCAGTATGCGAATAAGATGGCGCTTTCGGACAAGATCAAGAAGGTCAAGAAGGATATCGCCGATGCTTTGTCTGTGATCCAGCTCGATGAGCTCAAGAGCAGGAAGCGTGTGCTGCGACGCCTTGGCTTCATCGACGACGCCGATGTCGTGCAGCTAAAGGCCCGTGTTGCCTGCGAGATCAGCACAGGTGATGAGCTTGTTCTCAGCGAGTTGCTCTTCAACCGCTTCTTCAACGAGCTCACGCCGGAACAGTGCGCTGCGTGCTTGAGTTGTTTCATTTTCGAGGAGAAGAGCAGCGAGGTTCCAGCGCTGAAGGAGGAGCTTGCCAAGCCTTATCGCGAGATCCAGCAGCAGGCAAGAGTGATTGCAAAGATCTCGCAGGAGAGCAAGCTTACAGTCAACGAGGACGAGTATCTGAAGACATTCAAGTACGAGCTTATGGACGTGGTCTACTCGTGGTCCAAGGGCGCGACGTTCGCGCAGATCTGGTACGTCTAGTTCTACCCGCATCCAACACCATGCACTAATTCGTTTGTAGCAAAATGACCGATGTCTACGAAGGCAGTCTGATCCGTCTGTTCCGCCGACTTGAAGAGTTGCTGCGACAAATCGCTCAAGCGTCCAAAGTCATGGGCAGCGAGGAGCTCGAGCAGAAGTTCACAGCAGCGCTCGAGCTTGTCCGCCGCGACTTGGTGGCCGCACAGTCCTTGTATCTCTGATCCGGGCAACTACTTAGCTTCGTATCGACTTTTGTGGTGATGGTATGGGATTTGTATAGCATTTTCAGTCTTCTCCTGGTAAGTTTGGCACTCTTTCCGGCGTTGCGTCTCTTCTTGCATGGTAGACGTCGACGCCACAGGAGCCTCCAGCGTCTCAGGTGCACGAGGGTTGCATCGGCGCTGTGCACACCAAAAGGCGTTGCGGCGCGATTGCTATTTGAATAGAATCTACTAGGTCTGACGCCGCCGCAACCTGCGGTGAACGATCCCCCGACTTCCATGTCTGCGCTCTCACTATGAACCGTGATGTTTTGCTCGTTGCTGTGCTGGAAGCGGCTGGAGTCTAGCGGGCGGCGTGATTGGGCCGTGTGGCGCAAGGACATGGGCATGGGCATCTCCTAGCCGCGGGCCCACTCTCTGGCCTAGCTTTCTTGACGTTCGCCTTGTGGCTTTCCTCCTCGAACAACAACACACTCGCAGCCAACACCACCAACCGCACACCCCACGACACTCCACCGCCGCTGTCGATTCACCTTCCACGCTTCTGGAACCGACTGCCGACCGTACGGATAGAGCGTCTCCACATCGTTCGCCGGGGCGGCCGCCATGTGTGACATCAATCAAAACTTCCCCTCCGCTCCACACCAGCTGCACAACCGCTACTCACCCATCCGCAACAGTACGTCTGCCTGCCGCCCGTACCGACAGCACCGCTACCCGCAGTACTGTACACCTGCTGACAGCGCCTTCACAGTCCATTCGTCTTCTTCCACCATGTCTGGCCGTAAGCGGAAAGCCGATGATGATATCGAGGACGAGCGCATGTCTCAGTCGCCGTCCAACTCGCCTGCCATTTCCTCACGACCACCGCCCCGCTCGACACAGAAACGGGTGCGCTCGAACATCTCTGGCCGAGCCCTCCCTCTACCCCGCCTTCTCGAGACCCTTTCTCCCGATCAGATGCGCAACCTGCTGCAATCGATATGTCAGCGCCACCCAGACATCGGCAACGAGGTCGTCACAACAGCTCCACGTCCCAGCATACAGTCGACGCTGGAAGTGCTTTCCAAGTACGAATCTCAATTCCAGGCCGCCTTCCCCTTCGGCGGCAGCTCGACATCAGACTACGCGTACAACCGGGTACGACAACAGCTCACCGAACTGCTCGAAGCACTAAAAGACTTCACACCGCACTTTCTCCCGCCGAACGAACAGCAAGCCGCCACTTCGCTCGCCTTCCTCGATGGAGTCACCGACGTTATCCACCGCCTACCCAACTGGGACACCTATCAACACAACCGTCACAAGGAGGAGGCCTACGAGGAGATGGCAAAGGCCTGGGCGATGGTCATCCGTGAGGCAACCAAGAAGGCAGGAGGCATGCAACTGCTGTATGGCGGCTGGGATCAGAAGATTGCAAAGCACAACGAAGTCTCAGGCGGAAAGATGCAAGAAGCAGTCAACGAACTGCGCGGTGGCCTGGGGTGGATGGCTGCCGAGACGTCAGCGCCTGCTGCAGGAGGGCAAGCTGATGCTATGTCTATTCGCCAGCAATTGCTGAACGGCAGCTATGGTATCGGTTCTGCCAGCATTGGGGCCTGGTAGATGTTGACGTTGCTCACAGTACCCAGCCATTTGCCGATACGAGCAGCACTTCTATCGTGCGAGCGAAATTGAAGGCTACGATCTCGGTAGCTGACAGCCCGCTTCCGACCTGCTAAGTCCCTCCTGGCTCTTACACATCCACACCTTCAAACACAGCCTTCGCCGCACCCTATCTCATGCATCATTACAGCTTGCTTAACCCATACAGTCAAGTGTATGGAGGAGGCTTTACATTCACGACTTGCATAGCGTTTCCTTTAAGTCTTCATACCACTACACATCTGCATTAGGCGGTTGGATCTTTCCTTTGTCTTTACTGGCGTACGGCTTTTTCGATCTCAGAGATATTGGGCTAAGCCCACCTCTTTCTGCGCAAATTTCTATCGTCAGTACCCCAAAGAGTCGGCTGAGCAACTTTCGGCCCGGGCCGTAGGGATACCAGATAGAGTGTTTTGTTCTGGATGTTCGACAACGCGCAGCTGCGTTAGTCAGGACACATGTATCGAATTATGGAGGACGTCAAAGACAGGACAGTGTTAAGAAATGAAAGAGTTGGTCGCATGTTGTTCCCCGCTCGTCAATGTAGTTAATTGAGAAAGAGGTCGTACAAGAGTGAAGGTGCTGCACGTGACGATGCGTTCACCCCACTTTTATCGTTTGTTCAGTTGCGTCACCTTCCACCTCACCTACCAGGCTCCACCCTCCTTCACTCCTTCTCAAGAATTTCCTGATCCCCTCCAGGTTCGGCCACAACTCCAAGAATCGCAGCTTTCTCGCAATGGCAATTCTGCCATCTCGGCCTGGTGTCAAGATCTCCATCGTCTGCAATGGAGCCGCCCTGCAGGAGTGTGACGACGATGATGAGGAAAAAAAAGCCCGATGTAGTCTCAAAATACATCGAAGTTGTGTCTGGTGCAGAGTTTGGCATTCGCTGGGAGCTGTGCTCGCCGTGGCCACCCTCCGTTGTCCTTCTCCGGTATTGGCTTGACCAGAAACGGGTCGGTGGGACGTATTGCAAACCGAAGCACTTCAAGCACTCCGCATACGCCGGCACTCGTAATGGAGTCAGAACGGTGATCAACGGCCAAGGCTTTCTGCACAAGTTCGCGTTTGCTGCACTCACTATTGGTAAGTCTTAGGTGACCTTTGACGTCGTCAACATGCTGATGTTCCTAGACGACATTAGTGCGCCTGTTCAAGACCAATTAATGAATCAGATCAAAGGCATGGGTCAGATCATTGTAAAAGCCTTCTTTGTCAAGAACCTTCGCACCATAGGCGTGGTCGACCGTGCTCTAAAAGACAGCATCAGGGATGTTGGGAAGATACCCGAGAAGGCCCTGAAAGGCAGATCTCTAACGCATCAGGCATCGTGGGTTTTCTTTTGAACCAAATTTAATCTCACATCAAGTACTGATAGT
The DNA here is from genome assembly GCA_012274445.1 of Sclerotiophoma versabilis. Taxonomy (NCBI): domain Eukaryota; kingdom Fungi; phylum Ascomycota; class Dothideomycetes; order Pleosporales; family Didymellaceae; genus Sclerotiophoma; species Sclerotiophoma versabilis. Next base: position 2,179,752 of record JAAROD010000093.1, read on the forward strand.
GCCTCACAGCCTCAGAGCCTGTCAACCAACAACCGCAACCTCAGCGGCCACTTGCGATTATATCGACCCAGCGAAGCAGCCATTCGCAACTTATATTTTCAAGTACCGCTCCAGAGGTAGGCCGCTCGCATCTTCACCCTCGTTCCCACCGCTGACACAGAGCAGATGCGCTGAAATCCCTCTTAATCGTTCCACGTAGCCCAAGCCCGGTGCCGTTGGAAGAGCGAAGGGTTGATACACTGAGCGGAGAGGAAATGCGCGAGCTTTTGCGTCGACTACGAGTATACGCAATCTATTCACGAAAAATGCCTATATACTGACACATTATAGGAATATGATGCAGCTGCTCAGACCATGAAGCAGGAGGGCGGCATCAAACGCGAGCTAGAGCGTGAGCGAAGCAGCACGTGTAATGACGATGCTGATGAAGACGAGCTCAGTATCGTCTCAACCAAGCGTCGCCGCGAGACCTACCAGACTACCATCAACGAGAATGGTGTAGAGGAGATCGATCTCACCTAAACTGATACGATCGCTACGCATGAGATGATACCTCTAGGTTGATGTAAAATTTTGTTTTGGTATTTCAATTTTGTGGCACGGGATCGGATCTCATTACGGATACGATACGGTATACCCCTAGATAAGGCGTTGTCTTGTTGAATTGATCTTTAAATATACCTTCGAGAATCTTGACTCCTGTCCACCTGGCCCTGTCCCCAATCATACTTCACGGAATATTGTTCTTTCACTTACTGCCTACTGACCTCCGCCCACTGCCGTTTGTCGATACTGATAGCTACTTCTCGCGTACCCGGAAACGCCGACTCCTTCTAGAATAACTAATTAATACAATATGGCGATAGCACCAGCTGCGGCCGGCCTTGAGGTCACAATCGAAGCCGACAACGCTGCTCTACCAGAGCACCGGTACGAAGACGAGGGCAACGCTGACTCTAGGCATGAAAGCTTTTGACCACTCAATTACAAAGTACCTTGAAATTCCTTCTGGCGCCGAGTTTTCCATACGCTGGCTATTGATAGAGCCTTTTGACGACTCATGCCCTACATATGCGAGTGTCATGCTGGATAGGACATACCTGCCCTCGCCGCTCAGAGAGACTGGCGATGGGGACGAAAATCGTGGATGAAAGTATGCCATGGCGATATCGAAAGATAATGGACAAGTTTTCACTCAGAACTTCCGCTTCTCGGAGCTCGAAATCGGTTGATCTCGATGGTTGTTTCGAAAACCACGCCAGCTAACACTATGCGCGTACGATCGACCTCATCCAACCGAAGGCCACAAGCGCCAGCTTGAAGGCATTGGCCCCATCACAGTCTACTTATGATATGATGTCCGTGATGCAGAAATTCAAAACCAAAATGTACCCCGGCTCAACTTTTCGCAACTCGATTTGATAAACGGGAAGGTCATTCAGAAGTGTGTTCCCACACGCGGTGATGTGCTGACACACAAGCAAGGTATGATCGAAATGAGTGCTCGTGGAGACTATGTCATCTACTGACTGACCACAGTCCGGCCTTCCCACAAGTAATGCGGAGCTCCGCGTTCCACAAAGTTCAGACCGAAAGCAATTGGTTTGCATCTTTCACCTCTCATTACCGCTCGACACGTAAGCTAGCTTTTCTCTTTACTTCTCCGAGAATTAGTTCACGGCTAGGAATAACTGAGTGCATTCAATCCAGCAAAAGCATCGAAATCGAGAAGATTAGAATTCTAGTGGCTTGGGTAGACTCGCAAGTTGCATCTCGCTATTGGGAATGGAGATGGTTTTAGCGCATACTATCGGTCGGGATACTGATGGTGCTATTTGCAAACTATCTCAGGATTTGTCGGGCAGACCGTTGGCAGGCACGTCGCCACAAGTTCTCGCTCAAATCTAAAATCGGCATTCACCTCTACTCTAACATTCCGGCGACTTGGGATCCGATCTTCTTTATGTGCAAAGCTCTTAACTACTTCCACCCTCTACTTACACTTCACACTTCTACTGCTTGTTATTGCGCTTCGTTACTTATGCTATGAATACAGTGTACTTACTTCGACACAATCCACTGTCGACTTTTCTAGTTTTATCAAACCTGTTCTTGTCTTGGTGACTTTGTGAAGAGGTGTGGGTGGGCAAGCGGCTGAGTATCGCTTTTCAATTGCTTGTGTTGCTTGGATTGGGGGAATACAAGTAGGTTGGGGCGTTATCTCGATGCTGGGAGTAGTACATGCCTCTGCCTGGGACATTGTAACGCCTGTCTTCACGGATGTTGGGTGTGACTACAGACTACCATTCTATTAGTGAAATTTGTCCAGACTCTTCATGATACGGGGTTTAAAAAGAGTTCCACTTTAGAGGTTTCTCAATTGGCCCTACAGATGACTTTCCGTCAGTTGAGTCATCAGATGTTCAGCTCGTATATGACAGGGGGAGAGATGAGTCATCCAATCAATCAGGCCCCCAGTATGCACATTTTACAACCACACGTCACAGCGCACCCTTAACAGAGTATATATCTCGAGCCCTTCATCTGGGACAAACAAATTTAGCCTTTATCTGTGACCAGAAACTCTAAGGTCTCATAAATATGACAATCTTGACTGCTATCCCACCTATCCTCCGCCTCCCCACCGAAATACAGCTGCACATAATCTCCTTCTTCTCCACCAGCGTCACACGGTGCAATCCCACCGCAATCAGCGATATCTGTAACGGAGGACCACTCTACCGCGACCATGTACACGACATCACCTCAAGCTATGACTTAACCGTTACCGACCCAGCCATCCTAGCCCTTCACTACACAAACACATACTTTCACACACTGATTCCCATATCACAAACACTGCTCCTGGAAGTCGAACGCTCCAGGAACGACCTCCAGAAGAAGTTGTTGGCATGTTGTGTCTGCCTCCGCCTGCGCCCCAGGCACAAATTCGCCGTCTCATCGCGCCACTACTTCCGGAAATCCTCCAGACAAAGCGGAATCTGCGCTAGATACCAGTTTTGCATCGACTGCGGATTCTCACAGTACCCACTCCCGCACCCAGCCCTGCCTCCTCGGCGCCAGCAGCGACGACTTGGCTCCGAACCGGTCAGTCTGACGACATACGCGCCGGGGACTAAGATCGTCTGCTATGGATGGGAAGTATGGGTGTGGTGCATGGACTGTCGGCTTTTAAAAACTGGCAGGTGGTCTGGCGAGCCGGATTGCGTGATGTTTTGTAAGGAGTGTTGCACGCAATTGGGATGTGGCGTTGAGTATGACACGGAATACCAGCGGGTGAGACGCACACCTCCCAAACTGACGGTTATCCACAGGGGATACGGGGGCATTGAAGAGGAGATTGCGAGAGAGAAAGAGAGAAAGGAAAGTAGATTGAAAGCAAGAGCGTTGTATGTCGCTAGGGGAAGCAGCCTGCTCTTGAAGGCACGGGAAGGGCAAGTTTTTGAAGAAGAGAACGTCGATTCTGAGCATGGTCAAGACCAGAGTGAGTGGAAGAGCTGGTTTGACTGTTCAGAGACTCGAGAATTTCTCCCAGAACCTCTGTTGGACATGCGTACGCGTCGTGCTTTCCGTGGCCACGGTTGTGTAGTGTTGCCCGCCAGAGCCTTCCATGAGTACTACAACAGGTGAAAACTCCATATATGATTGTCATATACGATTGATAGTAGGAAATACCTCCATCCTCTTTTCAAAAACCTCCAACTCATCTCCTTCCACGATCTATCAACGTCACTCCATACACTATAGCAACAGGTCAAGCAGCACCAAGCAGCAACCATTGACGTATATTCGATGGTTAGACAGTTGTATCACGGGGGTTTGGAGATCGTTCGCTGGAATAAATCTTACTCTTTATGCAATATGCCGTTCTCTACATGATCATACCTTGACTTTCCCAGCCTTGTACCCTTCATGATTCCCATTGTAAGTGCCAATCCACTACCAATGATGACCAACAGCATCCAGGGTCGATCGACAAACCACAGCACAACAGCGACGTCGCTCCCATGCCATGTACCACCGGGGCTATGGCCGAAGAAGGTGTAGTCCTCCGAGTAAAAGACCTGAGGTAGAATACGGAAGCTCGCAATGTCTACGAAGCAAATCAGCATCGCTATCACCTAGCCAGAGATGAAGTCAAGAAGTACTCACCACGCCCACCCATAGTCGCACCATACCTCCACCACCAACCCCTCAAGGTATCACTGCTGAACTGCGGACCCGTACTCCAGAAAATCGTCAAGTACGGAAACAAAAGGTTCCAGTTCCTTCGTGTCAGCGCACGTGTCATCTCCAACAGCACCAAATGCCCAGGCATACTCGCCATCAGATCGTTGTTCACGCCCAACGGACTCGCCTCGGGGAACCACGCCGGGACCTGCAGCAACGGCTCGAGCGGGCGCCGACACGCTATGTCTAGGTCCATGTACACACCGCCAAAGTGGTAGAGCACAAAGTACTTCAGTGCGTCGACACGCTGTATCGGGTATTTGTATGCATCGTATGTAGGTACGAACCAAGCGTACTCTGTCTCGAGGAAAGTATGCGCTTCCGTTTCGTTCCAGACGCGTATCTTGAACCCGGGGTTGAACTTGCGGCACAGCTGGGGCGCGTGGGAGTGGCTCGCTGCGGGGAGTGTGGGCGTGCCATCGTGCAGGTGGTATAAGTTTGCGAAGTAGATGAAGTGGATTTCGCGCGGTATCAGAGTGTTGGGGAAGGTTGCGTTGTGGTCGAAGGCGAGGAGTGCTTCTCCGTCTGTGCGAGACGCGTTGAGAGCGGTTGTGTAGGAGGTTGGGAAATCAACGAAGGAGATGTACAGGGACGATAACGCGTGTTGAAATATGTACTGGCATCTGATGTAGTAGATGGCTGCGAGTAGGGGGATGAGAAAAATGGCCTTCACAAGAGCAGTGCGAGGTCGCATACTGGAAGATTGTGCAAGGAATCGACGAAGAATAGGTTGAATACGCAGTGAGTGCTGGATTATGCTCCTAATGAATTCAGAGTTTTTGTATAGGCACGCAGTGTGCGATGCACTGGCACTTTCTTGATCATCACCATCGTTTAGACTTGCCAATGCCTTTCCATGCATCAGGCCTCCATCGTTAGCATTGATGTCCGCCATAGAGACTACTCTGGTGACCATGCATGAAGCTCGGGCTCGCATCAGGCACAATGTCGTACAACCTTCACGAGGCAGACATCTCAGGAGATGTGGATTAGGTATTAGCGCAAGGCAGTTTGCCGGCTTTACTCTAGACTCGACCTCCCACCTGCGGACATCTACCGACACCCCCTGTGAACACCTGCCTCCTCAATCGGGAAGGTTCCCGTGGCTAGCGAGAGCTGGCGCTGTAGCATGGAACATCAAATCCTTCCTTCACCGTCAAGCTTGATGTTATTTAAGGATAGTATTAGCAATAAGAGTCAGTTGAGGTAAGGGTCAGGGTCCACAGGTTAGCAAGTGTAGCAATCTTGAGAACTAACTAAGATGCAGAAGTTTGATGTTGATGTTGTAAAGGGTTAAGCCTTAGTCAAGTCCGCAGCATGATGTGATCATTTTCCAATCAGGGACGTAGGTGTCCGCAAGTGGGAGTTACATTCGATTGCAAAGCGTGAATGTTTGAGTGTGGTCCCAAGCCGAAGTGGTTAGTGCGCAAGGGTATGGGGCATTTCCCTCGTGTTGTCACGTCTGAAACGTGGCGTGGCGGCTGTGCAACGTTTAGCTCACGACCGCAACCAGGAAACCCTCACTTACCAAGAGTACATCTACAGTCACTCCAGGTTCGGTAATTACGCTAAGTTGTAGTACCACGCTCGAAATGCTCGAGACGAGCAGAACAGGGTGTTGACGAAATGCGCCTTGCGCCAGCATCTAACTGTTTGAAATTTGTCACAGAATGCAAGGCACCCCAAAGAATCAGTCATTCGCAGGAGACTTAAGATCCCAAGAGATTTACAATCGTCCAAGGGATGTTGTAAAGAGATGCGTACGAAAGGCCATAAAATGGAGAAGTGGCAGATAGCGGCAGTATACTTCTGTCATAACATGATAATCTTGATGTCAATCACTGCACAAACATACCGCGGAACTACTAAAAATAGCTCTTTGACAGCATCCCAATATCCAAAACTCAGGATTCAATACCTATTCATCTGCAGATACAGTGCTCCCTTTGATGAGGTCGGTAGTGAGGCAAGTGGGCCGCATCAGTGTGCTACAGCTGGAAAGCGCAGTCTTTCCAGACGTCGCGCTTGGGCCTCATCGTTTGAAACAAAACCATTGATATTGTAGAGATGGGCTACATCGGCCAGGAGTTTACAGCAATCTTCTGAGGTGAACTTGAGTGTCGAATCGTAGCGTGTTCTCGTTGTGCTAGCGATCAATCTCAATGAGCTTTCGAATTGTACCAAGAGACCTTGCGGCAGTGTGATCAGGGCGCGGTAGTTAAGCCCTGTTGCTAGAGGAACAGAATTGCTTGACATGTGCGGAGATGATTCTTATCTTTGCGTGCGACCAGTAAAGACTGTGTGCTTGACAACTGTTTATTGCGCTGTTTTATTGGCTGAGAGAAAGCGTATCTGAAGCTGCAGTTCTGTAAAACGGCGTAGTTTAGGCGGGCAGGTAAGTCAAGCTGAATGTGCTCATTCACCTCGAAAACGAACTTCGGGCGTGGAGTGAAGCAGTACTTGGAGATGAACGATCGAGGGTGGCTTGTAATATCCGCTGGTACATCGGCGGAGGCTAATGGCCCAATTGACTGGATGACTGATTCTACTCTCGGCGCCCACTAAAGGAATGCCAAATGATTCCGCCTCTCAAAGACTGACAAGCGGGAATACTAAATGCTCCAGTGTCATCGTATTGGTTCGACGCAACAATCTCCAAGCTTTACCCCAAAACATGCTCGAAAAAAGGTTTTCATGATGGCGCGGAGTAGAAAGCCTCTATATTTTCGGTACCTTGGTCATGCCATCTTGATTCAGTATTCGAAGATCGCCCACGCCTTGATGCCAGCTGCAAAGAGAGCCGCATGCGCTAACCTCAGTGGCCTCGTCAAAATCAACACAAAGCCCAAGGCGTACCAATTCGTGCTCTTGTATGTTAACATGAAGCCCAGTGGGCCAGTCTGTTGCCGTTCTAGATCCGAGCCAAGAGACCCATAGATGAGAGGTCGTGAGATAGGCTACAACCCACCATTGCTTGGCCTAAAAGAGCCTGCTTGGAAATACATCTGAGTATTATGCTTCCTTCACCTAGTAGCTCTGACCGTAGCGACACATATACCAGCACTCTACTGCTGAATAATGACAGGATGGTCAGAGTATGATCGCGAGGTAAACGTTGCGTGGTATCGAGGAGGTGTCCAGGAGGTACAAAGCAGCTTGCGAGTGGGTGTGGCAAGGGTTGCGAACTTCTGACTTCGTTTGGAGAGGATTTTGACCAGCTGCTGTCGGAGCGACTGTGATCGAGCTTACGTCGCGATTTAGAGTACTGTCTCAACATCGTGATTTCCTTGCGTGTAAGAGGAGCGTGCAAGAGGAGCGGGAACTTGATGTAAGGAAGCCCTGGGCTTGTTATGTATCCGCCATGAACACGTCCAAAACAGTGATAGATTGCCGAGTATATTCGAAACAGCCCCTATACACGAAGCATCATACATAAACTCACAACTTGTAGCTCCCCGCTCCCCTCCGGGCTGCCTCCTTAACATCTTTACCCTCGACATCCGTAATAACACCCTTTCTCCCAATGACCTGCACACCACCCTTCTTAAGATCACTGACAAGTTGCTTCTTGTCACCACGCATATCCTTGCCCTTCTTGCCCTTCTCTTCCTTAGTCGCCTTAGGCTTGTTAAGTCCGGCCTTCTTACTCCTCTCCTTTTCCCTCCTCCTGCGACTCGCCTTCTCTTCTCTCGAAAGCTCTTCGCGGGAAAGAGGCATACCGCTCTTAGTGACGATTTCGGCCTTGTTCTCCTCGTCGCCAGGTTTGTAGACCTCTTGTGGTGCGAGCATGGACGCACCGGCAACGTCGCCGCCCGCCGTAGGACGTGCATCTTCCATCTCAATCGCGGGCGCGTCGACGCGAATCTCGAGGTTCGGCGCTGCAGGTTTAGGCTTGAAGTGACTCGAACTCAAACTGTCCAGCTTGGCACTTAGGCTCTTCCACAGCGCGGTGATTTCTGCATGCTCCTTCTTCAGCTTCTCATCCCTTGCATCGACAAAGTTCGGGTCGTTGAGCCGGAGATGCTCTTCCTCGTACATCTCCGCCAGACTCTTCTGGGCTTTTGTGTCGTCGAGTTCGAACTTGCCGCGGCGGACGGGGCCCGTGGCCAGATCGTCAGGGCGCCGGCGGTGCACTTCGTCGAACTCGCCGGCAATAATGCGACGCTTGATGAGCGCCTCGATATCTTCTGACAGCTCGGCGGTGACGACGTGGACGGGCTTGCCGGCGCGTTCAAATTCAAGGTTCTCCTCCAGGAGCGAGTTGACCGGGCGATCGGCGGCGCGAGCTTCTCCCGACAATTGCCATTGACGTTTTGCAACGTTTGCAGCTTCCAGTTTGCGAATTTCTTCTTGAAGTTTAGCTTGACGTCGTTCGTGGGTCGATTTTCGTGATTTGGGGTCTGAGGGGTCGACGTCGGATAGGGCAGCTTCGCTTTCGACATCATCGTCGTCCTCGAACAAGTCTCGGTGTACTCTCGCCATGGTGTTTTCCATGTCTGCGTTCTCTTCCGCCTCTTCATCGGCTGCTGTCTTGGCGGGGAAGTTATGTGGGTTCGGTCGCCCGCGCTTCTTCTTGTTCTTGCCAGCTTTTTGTGCTGGAGGTGCGAAGAAGTCGGCGTACATGACGTTGTTTGCGTTCATACCGTCGTCCATGCCATCAAGATCGCCCTCGTCAAATTCTGCGTCATCATCGCTGTCGCCCTCGGGCGCATTGAGATCGACATTGCCGAAGGTAGGTCCACCCTCATCTGACTCGTCGCCTGATTCCTCACCATCAAGCCCGCTCTTGCCAGCACCTCCTGCCATCGGGTCTGCTGTCCAATCAACTTCCTCATCATCGCTATCAGCTCCTTCGCCACGAGCGTCTTGCTGCTCCAGAAACTCTGATTGCTTGTTGAAGTCGTCGATGGAGAAGAAACCGTCGTTCAGGCCATTCGGATCCGGCACGTACTCTGCGGCAGGTTCGTCGTCGGACCCTTCTTCATCAGAGAACATCCCCTCCTCTCCCTCTTCCATCTCGGCATCCTCTGCGTCAGACGGCTCTTCATCCAAGGGCACAGCATTCTCGTCGTCGTCTATGCCGTCAACTTCATAATCCACGCCCTCTTCTCCCATTTCTGAATCGGTGTGATACTGCTCCTCCGGGTCTGACAGATCCTCTTCCTCGTCCTCGCCATCCACTGCCACGATGTCATAATCAGAGTCCGGCAGGGACAGCTCGATCTCCTCAGTAGCAGCCTCAACAATCTTGCGGGTTTGTTCAAAAACCTGGTTTACGCCAAAGCCGTCCAAGTGTACCTTCTTCAAGTGCAGCACCCTCATATCTCCATCGTAGTCCCCCCCACGCTTCCTCTTCTTGCGCGCATCTTGTTGGCGCTGTGTCTGCGACTCGCTCACGCCAGCGGCGACAGGGTCCAAGTACCGTTTCGCAGCGGCGAGGAAAGCGGCATTGAGCTGCACGGTGGGCTGGAGGAATGCGACAGGGCTGGCGAGCAGGCTCGTAGAAGGATTCGAAGAGAGCTCCATTGGAGTTGGCTGCGCGGAGCCGATCGAGAGTGTGCGCGACGAGATGGATGTGTCCGGGGATAGTGTCGAAGGCGCCATGCTCTACCCAGCTCCTGCGAGGGCTGATTATGAGGTACTAAGTTGGCTTCACGAGCGTCAAGGCGTTTCGTGATGTTCTGAGGAACTTTTTTTGCCTATCGATTGCAGTTCTCGTCCGTGCGTCAGGACTAAGCCTTCGCGCGCACCAGCGTGATGATAGTGCCTGCGTAATGATAGTGCCCACTAGCTTCTGAACCTCTACTGTGTAAAAGCATCAAGTTGGAAGTGGACATCTAGTTTTGCAATCGGTATTACGACAGTCTGATAGTTGGAGATTGTCGTTTTTTGCTGGACTGCTTACCTGTCAGTTCTGAGAGAAGAAACGGAGCAAGAGTCGGCCAAGATAATGCTAACAATATATCTACATAAATAGCTAAATATGAACATACGTGGTAATCATAACCATCAATCATAAACCGTGAGCTCATAACACGACCATGGCAGCACCAATCGCGCATGCAGCCACAAACATTCCCCACACCGACCACTGCGGCACAAAAGACGCCGTGCTCGGTGCAACCTTTGCTTCAACACTGGACACGCCAGATGCAGTCGCTGTACATTGCTCACCGCAGGTATATCCATTCGGACAACAGTCACCACCCTGGTTCGCGGGACAGCTGTACCAGGCACTCGGGCACGAACCACCCTGAGCTGCGCCTGTAGCCACACCGGCCCCAGAGGGCGCAACAACGGTCACACCATTCGTCGCGATGACCGTGGTTGAAGATGGAAGCACACAAGATCCGGTGGTTTGGCAGTCCCGGCCAACTCTGCAGCAGCCGGATGGGTAGTATGCGCTGCACACGTAGAAGCCGGTAGGGCATACGTCGCCCTCCGACGCCGTTGAAACTACGGTCGTAGTGGCCTCGCTGGTAGGCCGGACTGGTGCTGATGGTGCTTGAGTGCTGGTAGGATCGTCACCAAGGCAGGATGCACCTGTTGCGCATTCGCGGCCGTTCTGGCAGCAACCACCGCCGAGACTAGCGGGACAGGAAAACCAGCCGTTGGAGCAGGTGTATGCGGAACTTATGCTTAACGAGGATGGCGCTGGTGTAGATGTTGACGTTGAAGAAGTCACTGGTGCGGCGGAGCTCGAACCGGATGTAGGAATAACGATCACGGCTGTGTTCGATGATGATGAGGGACGCGCAGACGTTGATGGCAGGACGTAGGTGATCGAAGTTCCAGCAGCGACGCCTGTTGACCGTTAGAACAAGTTGGACTTGCCAGGGTTTTAGTACACGACTTACAGCCAATGCCACTGCACTGAAAGCCTGGCAAACAGCATCCACCGTTCGACGAGTTGGGACATGAAGTGTAGCCTGCAGCTTCATTGCAACTGATCGTGCCGGAGCAAGACTGCCCATTCGGACAGCAGCCCACGTCGCCAATGTCGCTATTCTGCACCTTCACGCAGGTACTACTCCCCCCACAGCACACGTCTGGCGCCCCAATTGAAGAGCAGCTAAGCGTGCCATCTGGACATTTGAATTGCCTCTTCAGCAGTATGTCCCTGATGCGCAACCGTTCAAACCACTCGTCCGCAGCATTTGGTCTTACTGCTGGTTGTACCCGATATGTACCATTTCCAAAATCTTCATATTCCGATCTCTTGCTCTCGCTCGATGCAAATATCCAGTTGTCTAGCATGAACATCTCCCCCTCGTCTATGCTCATCTTCTTCATTCCCACTGGCTTCTCATGTCGCAGTCTTTCTCTTATATCCAGTCCTCGCTTGACATGTCTCTCATCTTCCGGAAAGTACTTCATATGTTTCGGAAGGTTGTGGGGCCATTGTAGCTCTGCGCTTGCTGCCGGCGCAACGCACAGTAATAATAGCACGGTCGAGGGCAGCGATAGAAGGGTCGAAATATGCATTTGGAACGTGCTGCACGTTGCAAGCTCGTGGCTTCGTCAGGACGCAGGGCGAGGAATGGGGAGTGGTGTTGTGCAAGATACTCGAGATTCTACTATACTTTCATGAGGTGGCTGGTGGAGCCTCGAATGCGCGAACCATGCAAATGGCGAGGCTGGGATGACGATGCGTTGGCGCCTCACCGCCGCTACGGTTTCAGGTTACATCCTCACAGCGGCGAATCAACGGTCGTTGTTCTGAGGTTGCTATGGAAGGTTGAGCTCGAGCTCGATTTTGAGTTTGTTTTCGAAGTTGTCAGGGTCCTGAAGAGACAGCGACGTCATGTCGGCGATGTTCTTGAGGGCCGCACCGATCTTGGCACATCTCAGGCTTCAACATTTGGCTTCGTGCCCCCAAAACGACACACACAAGCCACTTGTACGAGTGTTCCAACGGTCTTAGCCGATTGGGGCACTACGCACGTATAAAATAATTGGGAGGAATTGACTTGAAGCCTGTTTACCGATGTGTCTGACCCTTGTCCAATTCTCTGCAGCCTCACAGCGTAGGAACGCAGAACAACTGATCAGAACATCAAGTACAAAAATCATTGGATCTAGGGACAAGGAGGAGACCTCAAGAGTTTGCGCACCTTCGAGTATACTACAAGGCAAGAACGTCAGGACTGACTGGCAGGGATGTCGCGTCTTTAAGCGAGTCGTAGTCATCTGCAGAGGTACCCGATCCTTCCGAGTCCTCCCTCCAAACGTCAAAGTCATGCATTCCTATACACACGATGCGCAAGACGCTTCGAAGGTCCTGCGACTCGTGCGCAAAGTCCAAATTGGCCTGTGATCTACAAACACCGCGATGCTCACGATGCGCTAAGAGGAATTCACCATGCGCATATGCCAATCAACCGCTGTCCGCGTTGGCAAATGACAACACAACAACGCCCCCGTCAAGAAGCTCACCTACGGATCAAGACACTTCGGTAGTCATGTTCACTAATCCTGCGATCCAGTCCTTTGACCCTTTTAACACCTACCCTCAAACAAGATTACCACGCCCGCATGTGCAGAGACTGATCCAGCATTGTAAGTCTTGCAAAAAGTAGAACCTGAAAATGCCAGATTCTCTCTAACGTGTAACAGTCCTGTCTCATATTGCCTTTCAATACTACCCGTTGGATCTCGACATCAAGTCCAACCCTTTCGTCGTATCTTGGTGGCCACTCGCTCTTGCAGACCCGGCTCTTTTTCATGTGTCACTCCAGACTGCATCACTTGACCTTGACCTGCGGGCGCAAAAGGGGTTTGCCAACTCAGAGATATTGATGGCCGACTCCGTTTCGCTAGTCAGACAAAAGATTACTGATCCTGCATCGGCACTGCGAGATGAGACCATGGACTCAATTATCACGCTGGCCGCTATTGAATATGGCAAGGGCAACGCGGATGTCAGTGCTTTGCATGTTGATGGTGTCAAACGTCTCGTACAGCTAAGAGGAGGTATCAACAACGTCAAACGCGCCAGCCCTCTTACCGCTAGGATGGTTGCGTGGTACGTACCAGTCTTGACTATGAGTTCAAAGATTATGTTGGCTAACAGCACGAAGGGTCTGCATGATTGTTATGCAAACGCCGCAGTTTCCGGTGCAAGATGTTCACGAAACTGGCGATGGCATCGCCCCTATACCACAATGGTATCAAGGCACCAGCAACATCAATGATCTGACTCCAACGGTGCTCGATCTTCCTCTTCTTGATCCTGAAATTACAGACGTCCTCTGCCGGCTACACAACCTTTTCGACTCGAGTCAGTACATCCTTTCTACTACTGATCTCCACGACTTGACATGTTATGTCGTCCACAAAATGCTGCTCTGGTCTCCCCAGCCCCAGCTTGATAGCTTCCTGTGCGATCTTACTGCCTCTGGAGTCGTTCGACACGCATTGGTGCTCTATCTGCTTATCATTCACGGTCCCACGTTTTTCTCACATGCAGGCCTCCAGTATGCAACAGCTCTGAAGCTTCAGGCCCAGATGGAGCATACTTGGTTCACAATGCTTTTGAGACATGGCTCTCTCGCATTATGGCTCCTCTCCGTCGGCATGGTAGCCTCTGATGGGACACCAGAAGGTCAATGGTTCATTACCCAGGCGCACACAGCTGCCGGGGCTCTAGGCCTGCAGGTATGGGATGACGTTGTTATTCGCCTCCAGGAAATAGTTTGGCTGGACTCGCGACCAGCTGCACCTCTGTTCAAGCAAAAATGGCAAGAAGTGTGGGCCACCACAATCACATGAGCCACGTGGAGAATTCTCACATTATCAATCTCATTTAGAGATATTCGCAAAGTTTTGCTCTGGATTATTGTCACACTACAACTGGGTTTGCATACTTTCCGTCATTTGATGTTAGAGGCAGACCCACCACTAGGCCGAATAGGACTAGTCTCCGAACGTTCAACACCACCCACAATTGGCCAGTGCGATAAAGGCTCGTCGGACACTAGGCTATTCCGGTAGGTAACTGGCTACAAGGTGTAGAAAGGAATTCAAGGACCCATGTTAACCAACCTCTAGCATCTTCGTTCTGACCAAATCTCCAGGACTCTTCGGTCGCTGTAACTCCTTTAGCTAAGCTACTGTCATACCCGGCTGATTGATCATCGAAAGCCAAGGAACATATAGGCTCAGGAGGTCCCAGATGCCGCGTTCCAGCCCTCTGTGAGGAGGAGTTAAGTTGCTATTGATTTCCTGTTCATCGAGCTGTAATCATCATTTGCCTGGACCGCCCCCAATACGCGAAGATCGAGCAGTACAGTACTGTATGCCACGGCTTAACCCCTCGGCCCTCGGCCAGAGCTTACCCGTGTACCGGATCACCTTCTCAAACCACACAATTGCCTGTTTACAAAGCTAACTAATTATCTGCAATGCGGCAAGCAGATCATGTAGTTCATAAACACTACAAAAGCCCGCACGGACATATGTTCATCCGTCAAATTGTTGGTAGAAGTAGCAATACGCAGCAATGGAACTAGCATTCCTGCGTGTATATATAATGGATAATTCAACCGGCCTTGCGTCGGATCTTACGCCCGCCTTCAGACTCTGCGCTGCGTTCAGGCTAGACTATGTAGAAGCGAGGCTCACCACCGGCGAACTTGTAGTCGTTTCGTATGGTAGGTCATGTAGTGCTTACTAGTCAGCCAAGCGAACGCTTCGGCTGCGAAGTCTGTATTCTTACCATGCGCAAGTGGTCGGGAGGCTGTATCGTCTGGTCACCTTGGCTTAGTACGGCGGACATGATGTGCGGTGAGTTAAAGGTTGCGCTTTATCCTCCGAGTCTTGCTGACCCGGAAGTACGTAGATAATCAAAGCTGTGAAGGTTTAGTCCAGCATCAAGGGTATTATGTGGTTCGGAATTTCACAGGTTATGGGTGTCGGTGTGTTGGTACAATGGCAAGAGCGCAAGCAAATGACAAGCCGATGCTATGATGTCACACGCCGCCCTAACTCGGACTTCTTTTGGTCGATGCAAGTATCTTCGAATCATGGTATATACACCCGACATATCCCTGCAAATCGCATACGGTTATTGTGAAAGTTGAGACAAACGCGTTGAGTGCCTTTACCGGCGTTTGCCTCAATTCCCTAGTCTACGCCGAAGATACTGGCATGCTTGCTGACCGCAAGACTCACTACTCTGCAACATGAGACGAACCAAGGTGAAGATGATATATTATCTAGCCGTTTGTACCTCTTGAAGCTCCAGACTATCGGCACCAAGTCCCACAGTACTACCCTCCTTCACTCCACATCAACAGCACGACATGGCCCCCATCCAACGCATTATGGATAGGCCAATAAAGTCAGAGTACTACTTTTTTGCTTACGAATACGACGCTGTGTACGTGGATCTTCTCGCTCAGATGTGTAATTTCTTCCTGACAAGCGCAGTACACAGAACAACCAAGCGAACTCACCTCTCCTGCGATTGCCAGCCGAGCTACGCAACCGCATCTATGAGTTGGTTTTTGACTCGGCCACTCTGCAGCGTGACTTGAGTCCTACCTCAACTGGGTGCTACCGCGTCGAGCTCGATAGCTCGCGCTTGCTCCAGGTTTGTCGACAAACCCGCTTTGAGGCCCGCCCCTTCCGACACAACTTCACGTACTACCGACTCAACATCAGAATGGAAGGAAGGCACATTCAGGACCTCGTTAAATTGGTCGGGCAAGCTCAGTGCGCTCAGGTAGTCCGAATTGATATGTTTCTGTCGCTCGCTCGTGCGATTCACAGAAGGACCACGAAGGCTACACTACAAGGGCCGTACGATGGGCCATGGACTGCGAGCGGAGACTGCATCTTCCTTTCACTCAAGCAAATTGTAGTGACCTACACCACCTATCTTGATGACAATGCGATCGAGATCGGCACCTCTTTGCAGAGGCTCTTCAACAATCCGGACCTCGATGTGCATTTTCGTGCAGCAAACTACTGGCGATAAGACGTGAGCATGAATTCATTGCTGGAGAGAACGATCAAGGGTATAAACAGGCGCATATGTAGGGGTTACTGGTCATGGACGTAAGAATGGCGTTGGCACCGATACGATGGGAACATGCCCCACTTCGATTTCATTTCGCTTCCCTTCGTAACAAGAGCAAAATCCTGCAGCTGCCTTCGCTTATTAACGAAATCTACGAGCTCGAACACAAACTGAACAAGATTGCTTTGGTTCCGCTACGGGTGGCTTGGTTACGACAGGTTCCACAAGGACCGTGCAAACTCTTTACCGTTGCAGAACTGTATACGAGTAGATATCAATCCAATGCAATGTGATATAGTGAATTATTGAAGTTTTTCCGCAGTCTTCTCCTTCAACTCTTCCTTTTGTCCTTCCCTCCACCAATGAACATCCACACTACTCACCCCTCATCGCTCGCGATGGCTTCACAAGATGCCAACGTGATCGATATAGACGGCCATGCATTCACAAGAGGCCCACCGACGTAAATTAGGACACTGAAGGTTGTAAATGGAGGTCTCGGGTATGTTATCCTTTTCCGAGTGAGATAGAACTTAGATGAATCTAAGGCGTGGGTATTACTGCGCCCGTTAGACTTTGAAGCAACGCAAATACTACCGTTTGATCCTGGACAAGTTAAATCAGTATGTCTTTGTCTTGCGATAAGGTTCACAATGAGCTGCAAGCAATGACGTACCGCTGGTATGCTCACTTACTTCTCGCACTTCCTGAACTAAGTCCTGGCACCTGCCAACGCGAACTTGCCATCAAGCTCTTACAACAAAACACGATGCCGAAACTGAGGACTCCTAGGCGGCGAAGAGCCAGACAAGACAAGCGGACGAAAGGTTCCATTTAAGCTTCTTCAAGCTTCTTTGGATCCTCACTGACTCTCCTAGCACAAGGATGAACCAGCTCAACTCACCTCTTCTGCGCCCACCTCCCGAACTCCGCAATCGCATTTACGCCCTGGTATTTGGAGAAGCCTCCATCCAAAACGTGCCACGTTCGGGATCTAGAACATTGCGGACATTGTTTACCTTTGTTCAGCTCGGTACGCCACTCATGCACGCTTGTCGACAGTTGCAACATGGGACAAGATCCTACAAGATCTCCTTTACCACACTTATCTTCTCAAATCAGCACAATGAGAGCATCTTAAACATCCCTGACCACCAACGATACTGAGCACTAAGAAAGCTTCAGGTGGAGAAGGTATTTGCGGAATACTTGCTTGACAGTGTGAAAGGATGGTCCTTCCAAGGATCGGTGCAACAACGTGTGATCGATGCTATATTTCCATCGCTCAAACATATATTTGTGGTTGATGGGAAAAGGCTGACACTGCAAAAGAAGAACGAATATGTGTCTTGCCTACAAAAGGTGTTTAGTAAGGTAGAGCTGCAAGTATACTTCGAATGAGGACTTTGGGGTGATGCTTGGGCAGACGAATCTAAATTTTCCTTTGGAAATAGATTCGAGGGGAGGAGAAAAGCCATGAACCGAGATGTTGAAGGAGAGGCGTGCTTGGAACAATCTAGCAGACAGGAATCATGATTCAAGATCATCCAAGAGCTATCTCCCAGAAGAAACTGATTGGTCCATTATCTCAGAAAGTTCTCCTGTGCAGGTCTCTGCGTGGATAGGACGCCGATAGCCGAGTGTCAAAGCACTCGCCACCACAAACAGCTTTCCTGCGCTCCAGCCATCCTCTATACTCGAGTATTTGCAACCCAAGATCACAGGCTACGGCGTGATACAGCTCATCCGGCTCATGCCTAACCTGAGATATACCACAGTGTTCCTTGAAGAGGGACTTTCCTGACATTGCGGCTACTGTTGTGCAATCTGCACAGTCCTATGGTCAAGGTCAGACCTAAAGGGGTATTGCGCCCTAATGATTAAGCGCTCGCTCAAGCAGTCAGTCCTACATGTTATTCCCTACAAATGGGCGGGGCGCAGACGACCATCTTGTCCACTCTTGTATAAGAGGTTCTGCAAGCGCCTGCACGACAAGATCTCATTTTCTGCGCTTCCCCTTCAAAAACAATATCCGCATTGTTATCCGCATAAAGCCCAACCAACCTGAGCAAAATAATTCTACCGGACATTGCTGCTACCAAGTTCTTCGGTATCCGCACAGAAAATCTCTCGGATCGAGACATACAAACTGCATGCTTGATTTTCGCTCCGCGATTATAATGTCTATGAAAGACCTGCCAGTTGAGGTCCTACAGCTCGTGATTGACGTCGTTGTGCAGAACACCAAATTGCAACACGCCATCAAACTTGGGGAAACATGCCGTAAATCGCCTCAGAATAGCGCGCATCATCTCATTCTGACAAGACCTGGGCCAGTTCAACGAGCTCGTTCAAAAATCGATTTTTCGCCTACCAAAAGCAATTCTTATTCAAAGGAAAATGTGCGGTTCCATGTCACAAAGACTTGTTGATTTCAAGATGCAGCTTGGAAATGCCAATGAGTTACTGCTATGCTACACCATCAATCACACTGCAGATTATCTTGCTGGCCGGGCCAAGACTGAGCTTCGAAATCGGTTTATGCACGTTCTCAAAACATGTGCGGTGGGCACAATGGTGTATTGGAGACTTCTCGACTGCCTTACAACGGAGAGACAGAAGTACCTTCGACCTGATGATATCAAAGAGAATGCTCTTGTAGCGGCTGTCGGGGCGAAAGAGACTTTCGCTGTACAAAAGCTCTTAGATGAGGGAGTTAGTGCTGCTTCGAGTACTCCCTTCTTCGGAGAGGCTTTGGCTACGGCGGCGTCGTCAGGATCTCTGGTAATAGTGCATCTTTTGCTAGACCACTTTGATTGGAATACCTACCAACAGCTTGTTGGACTCCGCCTCATGAACGCCATCGAGGCTGCCGCTGCCGCTGGCTATGAGCGTGTGCTGGTCAGGCTGCTCGATCATAAAGACCGCATTGCCAGGTCTACATACGATGACGCCATTATTCGCATGGTCAAGAACAGTCAAACAACACATGTGGATCAATTATTGGACCTCAGACGAGAAGACCGTACCCAAACACCGAAGAGAGAGTTCTGGCTACGTCTCGTGCGAACAGCAGCAGAATATGATCGGAGAGCGTTGCTGCAACGCATCCTAACAAAGTGGGGTCCATCAGCCATCGAAGAAGCCTCACTCGTGAAAGCAAGCAAAGACGCGTGTTTGGAGAATCATGATGAAGTGTTCCAGACCTTACTGCCTCATCTATCAGCCTCTCACTCGATAGAACACGCAGACAGTCTTTTTTGGGCCGCAAGGTTTGGAAACATGGAAGTCTTGAGGAACCTTTTAACACTCCTACAGAACGATCGGCGCGCGCTACTTCTCGCCCTCACCGGCGCTGTATCTGGCAAAACGTCGGAGACTATCTCGCACCTGCTCGAGGTTGCAGGCGTCAGTACTCTCATTGAAGACGTTCCAACACGCTTCGACGACATTGTCCGTCTGATGCTCCAGAAGCTTCCTCTTGCGTGACTGCACATCCCTCGAAATTGCTTTCAGTATCAGCCCAGGTAGAGCACTTACGCGCAGCCATCAGGGCAGGGAAGCTCGTCGATGTCATTACTATCTTTATTTCTATACGGGCCTCCCATTCGGACGACACCCTAATCGGGGTTTCCAGTGCGTTCAATGACGCAGCGAAGAGTATGCAGCTTGATGTTCTTTTATTCTTGTGCGAGAATTGGACGCCTTACTTGATGACTTCTTGTGTGAAATCCCCAGCTGTAGCACAGATTTTCATGGATTTTGGCTGGGACGTTAGCGGAACAGATGTGGGTTCGAAATATCCGCGCCTAGGGCAAGTGCACCAACAGGAGCACAAATAGCACAGCTAACGACCGCCAGGAGCTTCGTCCATGATGAACATTTCTCTCGATGGCTGCTGGGCAAGGGAGCTTCCGCCGACGCAAGAGGGGAATTCGATGTCACTCCAATGTCTGTAGCGGTCATGCACGCCCCGATTCCAACAATAAGGTTGTTCCTCAGCCGCAGCAGTGGCATTAGGTTTGGACAACTCCTCCACTTTGCCGTGCAACGAGGAGACGAATATGGTCTTGAAGCCGTCGAACTTCTGCTGCACCTAGGTTGTCCGATCAACGGCATCTGGTTCCGGGACGATGAACGCTCTTGGCTGGAGTGGGGAATAGGGGAAGCAGGCACACCCCTGATCAGTGCAGCTGAGCATGGAAAAGACGATATTGTGGCGTATCTGCTTTCGAGAGGTGCCGACGCTGCGATTGTGTCCAACAGAGGCCGTACAGCCCTGAATGTTGCGGAAAGCAAACATCGATCTAGAGCCGTACAGCTCTTGAGCAATTAACTTGGGGGCTGTCTCAACATCATGTTGCACGCGCTCCTATAAATCAAACTCGAGATGGACAGGATCGATAATTCTTCTGACCACGGGCTGACCAACTGACCTTCTGCCGTTTAGAATTCACTCGTTGACAGGAAGATGTACATATGATTTGTTGACAATTCTACTTATCAGAGCCAGCATCGCGTTTGTCCACAGTTGACAGCCGTGCTCTGTGTTGGAGCGCTTTCAGGAACGCATGTGATATCTCTACCCTCTACAGATACCCGAGGCGAGCCGCTTCACCCGTCCATGAAGACTGTTCCCAGATGCATCTCATTTCCGATCATTGCTTGGGTGAAACGTTCATAGTGCCACTGAACACTAGTGTGGGATAAATTCTACGCCGCGATACATGGCAACTAGTTACTCTAGGGCAGTAATGACGACATCATTTTTTATACTTTACATACATAAGGAGTCCTGTACTCGAGGAGAAATAGCCGTTAATTGTTCTGACAAGTACGGACGGCGTCGCTAGTCAGGTCTTCAGCGAGCTTGGTAAAGGATGTAGGATGTGGACCAGTATGAGCAACAACGGCGGCGTGGGGCAAGACTAGCGTGAAGGCTATGCAGGCAGAGATACCCCTGACACCTGTAGTCTTTTTATGTTCCGCAGAATAGGAGTTTGTCCAATCAGATTTATCGATACGAACTATCTTCGTTTTCCTTCTTCGATCGCTTCGAAAAAGGGTCAATGTAGTGGCAGACGATGAATAAGCAAAATAGAAGCGAGACAATCGAGGGATGGCGTCGATTTGAATTATCACATTCCCGACTGAAAGTTCTTGTTGCGCTTCGAAAGCAGCATTATCCCAACCCTAAGCCATTGCTTCTGTGCTATGTGTGTTGGTTGGTGGGAGTGTTCATGGCAGCGGGTAGCAGCACGATCTACTGGGTAAGCTAAGCCAGCGCTTTTAGTACGCAGGCAACCGCAATCTTCGATTCCTCATGCCTAAAATTCCAGTTGTCATGTTCAGATAGCACTGCAAACGCACTGTCACCACTGGACAAAGGACGGCCGGCGCAAGGTCATGCTTGAACGTCTACCATAACCAACGCCGCCTTCATCGCAAACCAGTATCCGAAGACTTGCACGCCGGTCAACAGATTAGCATCCCAGATACTCCAGTTCAAATGCTATACGGACCAATACGCGCTCGCATGTGGCTGTCAGTCGGTCCGTTGCTCGATCAAGCCTGCCCACATTATCTAGACTATCCCGCAGCTGTCACATCTAGATCACAGTGACAGAATCTTCACGGAGAAGATACTCTTTGAGGATGCTTGTGCCACACAAACACACTGAATGAGCGTTGCCGGTTTCCTTCTTGGCGTTTGGAACAAAATGAATGGGGGTGTTTCGACGCTGTCAACGCGGGAACTAGTGTTTTGAGCCTCAACGTTGGCCAATCAGCGCCCGGCGCAAAAGCGAGCGGATCTCAGCGATGTCCCGCGTTCATGCGCGTCTCCACCACATCGACTTTCTAAGGCAAGCTGTGGCGCTCTCTCGGTAGCGAGGACCAGACGAGGCGAGGCGATGCGGTAACACGGGTCCGGAGGCTTGCTTGACGGGCACTGAAGGGTATCTTGAAACAGAGTTAGGAGAAACAACACGAAAGAGGAAGAGTAGGTTCTGCAATGCGGGACGCATGGAAGCGCTTGCCTGGGAGATAAATACTTCCAGCGAGAACGCGTTCAGCTTCTCCAGCAGTTCACTCATTCAGTTCTCTCCAACCACTTTCGCTTTTTTTTCCCCATAACCACATTCGTTTCATACACCAGACACAGGATGTCTCCTTCCAACACTCTCCTCTTGGGCGCCGGTCTTCTCGCCCAGCTCGCCAGCGCTTACACCGTGGTCAACGTTGCCTCCCCGTTCATGTACAAGAACGTCGACCCCATCGTGTTCCCCGGCTCTTACAGCAAGTCTCACTTGCACTCTTTCTTCGGCTCCGATGCCGTCACTGCCAACACGAAGACGTCTGCCGAGCTCCAGGCCGGCTGCACGAACGCGCAGAACCCCAACGATCTGTCTGTCTACTGGATCCCCACCCCTCTTTACACCACCGACAACACCAACTACAAGCCCATCCCCATCAGCCGCTTCAGCGCATACTACAACCTCGGCGAGGCTCCGGCCGAGGTCGCTATCCCTCAGAACCTGAGAATGGTTGCCGGTGAGGCCAACGCAATGACGCAGAGCGCCATGCCCGCCGACGCAAAGATTGAGTGGTTCTGCGAGGGTGACGCCTTTGCCGGACTGGACAGCAACGGATTCCCCAGCAAGACATGCTCGACCCATCTCCAGTCCCTTCTGTACTTCCCCAACTGCGTCAACGAGGCCACGCTCGAGACCGGCTACAAGTCTCGCAGCCACGGCACACCCAACTGGTGCCCCAAGGGCATGAAGTCCATGCCCCAGCTGCGATTCTCCATCCGCTACGACCTTCGCAAGGTCCTGCCCAAGGGCTGGTCCGGCAAGTTCCCCGGCAAGCTCGCCTGCGGCCCGGCATGGTGCATGCACGGCGACTTCATCAACGGCTGGACTCAGGATGCGGCTCAGAACATGGTTGCTACAACTTCTGACAAGCGCAAGTTCATGGCTGTCGACGGCAAGCTTGGAAAGAACGGCGCAAAGCCTACCTGCAAGTCTGCTGATGCCGAGCCCAGCAAGGGTACCAGCGACTACGCCAAGAGCGTGAGCATGATGAGCAAGCGTGAGGTCCCTGCTCTCGGATGGACCAGCAAGTCCAGGTTCACCAAGCACTAGATGGTGGAACGGCTAGGTGGAGCGCGAGACGATGAAGCGCGAGACGGTGTTCTTGTATATACTTATCTGTGTCGACTTGGCACGCAGAGGATATAGTTGGAAGTTCGATTTCATAATTAAAAGCCTCGATGGCCATACATTACTTGACCTCTTACCTCACGCAATGTGCAGAAATTACCTTATGTCCTGTAAAACGCAACGAGATGGAGTGTGCCTTCTCCAGACAGTTGGACCTGAAATCGAGACGAGGACTGGGCCGGCATCTATGAGTATCGGTGTGCGTGAAGACATTGCCATGGCGGAAGACGCTGCGAAGTCTAGCCGAAGGACTTTGCAGTAGGATGCGTAGAGGGAAATACAGGTCCAGTACCGAGTTGCATCCATAGAGGAAGCTATACGTTCATTCGGAGCGTGGTCTAACAGCAACAACCCGGAGGTGCGTATTGCGCCTAAGAATAGCGAGTAAACAGTACAGGGAGTACACTTAGTTCTGTAAAGTACGGCCTAGCAAACATCTCCAAGCCACCCGGAATAGGGCACCAGAAGATATCCAAGACACCATCCCTCACATAGGCCCGGACGAGTGATTCTGGTGTGGGAGGATACAAAGTATGGGTAACGGTGCGGAGGAGCTCTTCACGGTTGGAAAGGTGTTGCATTAGAGAAGTGACGCATTGTCCAGCACAGAAGTCAGGGTCTGCGAGCACAGGCCTGTGCTCTCCCCTACCAGTGTACACTCGTTCTGTGTCGGGGCATCGAGCTGACCTTGGACGGTCGCTCGGCAGCCGAAAGATATGTCGATCATGATACCTCGGAAGCTTCATCTTTAGACTACCTAGGGCATCTCTATAAGTTCTCCGCTCCCCTGTGTGGACTAGACTACGTAGCACTAGTGCTCGAAGCGCGGCTTACTTCTGGCGAACTTACTACTGGCGAACTTGCAGTGTATACAGCTCCTGCGTGACTAGGTATGTATTTAGAAACACGTTGCTACACTGTTTGAAAGAATCAGAGTTTGGCTAGCACTTACTTGTTTACTCAATTATTGCGGTGTGAGCGGGAGTCGCGTGAGTCTGTCTGCTGGCGAGCGTCGCTGGTTGTCTAGTAGTCTAGCTGATTGGGGCCAATGCTGCGCCACCATGCCCGATCAGGACTTGCCTCGGCACCATGGCCGGAGAATTGGAGCGATGACGAAGTTGCGACACGTCGAGCCATCAGATCAGACGCACGAAACAGGCCGATTGCACTCGGTCTCGGAGATCTTGGCTGCGGACAAGACAGCTCTTGGTGGAAGAGGGCGGGCAAGCAGATAGTGTCGGCGATTGCGGAGGGTGGCGCGGTGGGATATATGTAGCTGTACTGGCCCACAGCCACTGCCCTTGATCCAGTATTTCGCTTCAATTCAAACTTGCACAAGCACCTCCTACGCCTGCTTGACACCGCCACGCCCAGTTGAGCGTTCCCCAGAGATCGACTGCAATCCCCCGCGCCTGCGTCACCTGCAGTCAGCATTCGCAGCCACAGGGTCACGCCCACGCCAACGCCCATCATGAACGGCCACGCCACGGCGACGGCAAAGCACACGGCAGGCTATGCCGACAACGAGACACAGCTCGACGTGCTCGTCATCGGCGCCGGCATCAGCGGCATCAACGCCGCGTACCGCGTCCAAACGGAGCTCCCGTCCGCCTCGTACGCGCTTCTCGAAGGCCGCCACGAACTCGGCGGCACGTGGTCGCAGTTCACGTACCCGGGCGTGCGCTCCGACTCGGATCTGCACACGCTCGGCTTCAAGTTCAACCCATGGAAGGCACGCAACCCAATCGCTACCGGCGAGAGCATCCTGGCATACCTGCAGGAGACCGCCCGGAAGTTCGACATGGAGAAGCGCATACGGTACAACCAGAAAGTCGCGTCCGCAGACTGGAGCTCGGAGCAGCAGCGATGGCAGGTGCAGGTCGACGTCGGCCGCGCCGAGGAGAAGAAGCGGGTCGTGTACTGGGTCAAGTGGATCATCCTGGGCACCGGCTACTACAGCTACGAGAAGCCCATGTTTGCCCACATTCCCGGCCTGGCAGACAACTTCAAGGGCCAGACGGTCCACCCGCAGTTCTGGCCCGACCATCTGGACTACAAGGGAAAGAAGGTCGTCGTCATTGGCAGCGGAGCCACGGCGATTACTCTGCTCCCCGCCCTGGTCGACGGCGGCGTGGGCCATGTCACGCAGCTGCAGAGGAGCCCGAGCTACATCATGGGTCTGTCGCAGCCGGGCAACAGCTCGACGCCGCCCTGGTGGCAGAGCATGCTGCCGCAGTGGCTGCTGCTGAAGTGGAAGCGTGCGTGCCTCACCCCCGACTCCCCATAGAACGTGCCTACTAACTCCTGCACAGGCTTCCAATTCACCCTCATCCCAATCCTCCTCTACTACTTCTGCATCTACTTCCCCAACGCCGCCGCCAACCTGATCCGCGGCGCCGCCAAGAAGCAGCTCCCGCCCGACTTCCCCATGGACCCGCACTTCAAGCCCGGCTACAACCCCTGGGAGCAGCGCCTCTGCCTGTGCCCCGACGGCGACTTCTTCAAGAGCCTGCACAGCAACCGCGCGACCATCGTGACCGACACCATCAAGAACGTCGTCAGCGACGGCATCCTGCTCAACAGCGGCGAGAAGCTAGACGCAGACATCATCATCACCGCCACCGGCCTCAACCTGCGCTTCCTCGGTGGCATAGACCTCGCCGTCGACGGCAAGAAAGTCGACGTGCCAAGAGAATACATGTGGCACTTCGCCATGCTCTCCAACGTGCCCAACCTGGGCCAGATCATCGGCTACTGGAACGCGTCCTGGACGCTGGGCTCAGACACCGCGTCGCGACTGTTCTGCAGGGTCATCAAGCACATGGACGAGAACGGATACACGGCCGCCATCCCCACCATTTCTGAGAAGGAGAAGGAGAACCCCCAGAGCATCAGTCCATTGAGCAGCACCTATGTCAAGAGCAGCCTGGACAAGATGCCCAAGTGCGGCAGATCAGGCCCGTGGACGCCGCGAGAGTATTACTTCAAGGACAGCTGGAAGGCCGAGCATTGCGATTTGAACGACGGCATGCGGTTTGAGAAGGTCAGCACATGAGCGCAGCCGTGTCGTTGGGAAGATAGTCATGCGACAGATAATTATTCGCCGGTAGTAATGCGAGAAACATTCACCCTCCACAGCAAGAACCTGCACTGACTCTTGACGTCGCACCTTTCTTTCTAGGCTGATGTTCCCTTTTTTTTCATATTGCTCAAAAGTACACGTGCGCATCACCTTGCCAACACCACCAATCCACTCCACCGCTTCGCGCCCCGCATCTATCCAAGAAATCACCCACGGCAAACAACGCACCCGCAAACTTTCCACATCCTACGTTCAACGTCGCATCTTGGCGTGAAACAAAAGTGCACCCGTTGTACTACACGGGTCCGTGCGATAACGTTCCGTAACGTACTTGTGGATCCTTCGAATCGCGCTAAGCACGCGGCACGCTTCGTCCCGTCCAGGTCAGACCACAGGGGACCACAGGGGACTACAGGGTACTACAGGGTACTACAGGGTACTAAATCGGGCTAAAGGGGGTGTATGGTGCGGTGCGGTGCGGTGTGATAAGAGGATGATATCCGCTTCACCGCAGAATCTGTACCAGTGCGTCTTGAGAATGATACGCTGGATTCAATAGATGCATACAAACAATGTAGCGGGATTTGTTACATGGTCGTTTATAAAAAAAAATCATTAATACAATTTAATCATTACATTCACAGCTCGAAACCCAGTGCTGAGATGATTAGTCAAGAATAAGTCAACTAAAAGACGCAATAAGAGTATAGACGTGGATATTGGCATGTGAAAACTTTTCTAGCTCCCACCGTGGTGGTATGGAGTGCAAGCCGGATCCGTCGTTCTGAGCAATCCACTGCGTTCGTCGCGGGCGTTTGATGCCTAAACCCCCCGAAATAAAGCTTTGGATCCTTGCACTTCTATGTCCTACTGCGTGGTGACGCACAGTGCATTACTCCGTCCGCTGTCGGTGAGTGAAGGCTACCAACGTTTAAGCAGGACTTGGAAATGACAATTTTAATCTCATTTCTTTGAGGTGTAAATCAAATAGAAAGTACTAGTCACTACCTACTTTGTATTTGAGGGCTCATAAGATGATCTTGTTGTATGTTGTTACTATTACTACTGCTGCCTTAATACTCAGGGTTGATGCCCTTGTTGAACGGATTCCAGACGGAATACTGCACTCCTATTGTTATACCCGCGATCGTGCCTCGTGCCTGACCAGGGTTCTGGCTTCTACAGACGTGTGGAGCATTGCGTAGGTCGCGGCGCTGCGGTTGCGAGGATGGCGCGATCTGGGTAGCTATTGTGCAGAGGAGTTCATGCCTGATTTGATTGCGCTGCATCGCGATGCGTTGCGTTTCATTGCATGACACGAGTGAGAGAGATGTGAACATATGCCGACGGAAAGGTAGATGGGGAATCGTTGGTATAATGCTTCTAGAAGAGTTATTCATGTTCTCTGGGACGCATCTGGAAACTGTGGGCGTGCTGCAATGTGCAATGTGCGAGGCATAGATCGTCGCAGGATCGCGTGCTGACGGAAGAGAGGTTGAGGAGAAAACCATATCTGCCGGCATCGAGCTTCATTCCACATGTCTGGGAACTGAAAGAATCCTTGGGGCTCGTTGGACAGCGGTACGCGGATACTCGGGGCTATCTTTTGCGAATCGACACAGACGCCCAAGCACGACTTTAATTTTACTTTCACCGCCTAGATCTTCGCTTTCGCTGGTGCCGTAGTCCTCTGCCCATGAACGTAACAAATCCCTCTTATCTTCTCCGCCGCCTCACCCCACAACTCGTTCCGGAGCAAGCTGTACACGCCCATTTTCGCCTTCCCTTGGATATCTCTCGCCTTCTTCAACGCAACGTCTAGCATTTCCTTGGGCTCGGCGATCTGATCTACAATACCATCCTCCAGCGCCTCCCTCCCGGTCCATTTGTGTGCCTCGAGCAGCATCTTGCGAGCAACCTGCGGACGGAGTTTCAAGCGTGGGAGGTAGCCGATGCCAGGGAAGTGCAGGCCTAGGTTGACGGGCGGCATGCTGAAGAAGCCACGCTTGGAGTTCATGATGCGGTAATCATGGGCTAGGGAGAAGGGGCAGGCGCCGCCAAAGGTGTGGCCAGTGAGGAGAGCGATTGTGGGGAACGGATAGTCGAGCAGTGTCGCCAGGAGCTGTACTGTTATTAGCATCATGGCTGCCATGCACGAAGTGATCCATACCGGAAAGAAGCCGTCGCTGTTCGCGTGTGGGTTTGTGTCGGATTCGTCAAGTTCTAACCCTGTACACCAGAACTTTTCGTCGTTGCCTCGTGTAATGACGCAGCCTTCTGAATCTGGCCCTAGCTCCTGCTCGATATCACGTAGTGCGCGGATTATCTCCTGTGCGAATCTGACATTCAACCGGTTCTCGGGCGCCTTTTGCATCGTGATCACGTAGACGCGGTCATGGCGATCGACGCGTAGGTTCGTGTATGGACCCAGTGCCATCGTCGTCGTGAGCAAGCCTGATGGTTGTGCGAATTTTGTGGTAAACGGTGCTCGTCGAGTCCGGATTACTGTCCGGGATCGATGTAAGCACAACTGACAGTACCTCTGTCCAGCTTTCGCATATTATCGATGCGTTCCTGATGACGATGCTCGGAGCTGCGAGTCCGGTAGTAAGCCTCGGCACGCGAAATGCGGAGGTGTGGGGTAGCTGAGACCCCTGTCGGAGCGGCGATTTTCGGTAACTTGCCTGTTCTACTGACTCGCTCGTGCTGAGCATCTGGGTGCGAGGCTGTAGATGTGACTAGTGCACCCTTGCGTTGCATGAAGTATCATGATACTTCACCAGCCCAAACCACCCTGATCCCAGTCGGTCATCAGCCAATTGCCCATTGCGTATGGACCGAACCACTCCTGTGGCTGCAACAGGGTGGGCTCGAGTGACGCCTCAGTCGTTATCTGGTTGTTCATCGTGTGCTGAGCGGCGACATCGGCAGCAATATCGAGATCAAGGTGATGGTTGTTTGGCGTGCGCAAGCCTTGCAGGATTCCAGCCATCTCAAGTTCTCTTGGTGCGAAGTTTGCAGCTTGAGGCAGTCGCTGATGGATTGGGTGCCACATTCGACAGAGATCAGGGCCAAAGTCTGAAAAGAACTGCGCCGTGGTGCTTGGAAGACTTATGTCTGGAAATTGACCTAGATGAGGACGCTGTGTGGCTTTCTCCCGAACATCCATTCTTTGTAGATGTCAGTGGCAGGTTGTGTTATTCAGAAGACCAAACGACTCACAAATGCTTCAAGCTGCCTACAGCTGTAGGCCATCTTTTGCTAAGCTCTTCAAGCGCTCGAGCCATGATATTGAGATTCTGCTCGGCCAACTCCATCATCTCCGAATAACGATAACACGATAGTTGCGCCATTCCAGCAGTCAAACAGTAGAAGGTGAAAATAGGGCCCAGATAGCGAAGCTCATCACGAGCCATGAAGTCTTCGAATATGCCTGCAACATACGATGATGCTAGAAGCGAGGCTGTTGATGGCGCTAATTTGGGGTCAAGTGGTCGGTTCAGGATGACTAGGACTGTGAAATATTGGACGTGAAGCTGACGAGCCTCGAAATTGTATGACTTGAGAGGTCGGCCCTCCATCGCCCTGCATAACTGTAGATGGTCGGGCAACGTTTTGAGCCATCGAAAGAGTCTGTCTTCAAGGGACTTTTTCTGCTCTTGCAATCCCTGCTTTCGCAGATAGCTCTGTGTGAGATCGCCTAGACAAAAATCAGCTTTTGTGCATTAGCAAGAAGGCATGGTCCCATCCTACCCAGAACGCAGGAGATGCCCACGTATGCCGCGAATGAATCTGCAGGAGACGGCGCGCCGTCAAAATCTAAGGCGGAGATGGGTGACACGTCGGCAAGCTTGAGATCTATTGCGCGAGGTCTGCCGTGACCCGCATTAATCAGACAGTCACGAGTCACTAGTGACCACCAGATTCGTTTTCGCAAGCCAGCATCCGGCTTACCGTTTGGTTCTCGATGCAACCCAACCTGATAGGCAAGACCGACGCATACTCGTACCCAGAAGCTGCTGGTATCTAGAGATACTCGCTCAGGTCCCTCGGGGTTCCACCATTGTAGCAAGCACGCTGATGCGATGTTGATGATGGGATCATCCTCGGCACCCATCCAGAACAAGAGTCGAGCCTTCTTGTAAAAGTCTTCTGAAGGGTAGTTCTGCAATGGCTTGCTAACTCGGCTACCAGCCAGAAATATCGCATGTTGAAGGAGCAGCGATGTTGTGCCAGGACTGCGCTCATCGATCCAGCTGCGCTCTACGACCGGGGTCCACGGGTAGCATCGCGTCCAGAAGGCATCCAGCAAGCTTTCGCGAACAGCTCGAGGGGGAAGTTCAGTCACTTGCTGGATTCGTAGGATCTCAATGTCGGTTGTCGATAATCGATGTGGCACCTTGTTCGGCAGCTCAGAGTCATCGTCGACAGGAAGATCGCCACGGAGGTATTCCAATCTTCCGAGGTAACTAGCACTGTTCTTGGGTCGGTAGCTGGACTCGGGCATGCTCGATGGGATGCTTCCGTAGGGTGAGTTGAGCGGTGGGTCAAGCTGACGTTCCAAAAGCGGAGGCTCATGCAGACTCGCAGTGCTCGACAGTCTTCTGCCGAAATCGACCTCGGACTTAAAGTCCTGGTCAGGTAACGTCGCTGCGCTATTCGGAACAAACACAGAATTGCTTCCTTCACCCGAACTGCCACTTGCTACGTGATTGAGCACAAATTCGTCTCTGACGCTTTCTGATAATGAGGATTCACCGTTCTGCGCCTTGACCCTCCGCTGGTCCACCGGTGGTGACGGGCTGAAGGTGAACCTCTTTCGCTTGCGTTCTCGAAGAACGCATTGATAGTCGTCTCGTGTGCACGGCGTACACCGATCTCCTTCGACTTCATCAATATCGCATCGTACTTTCTTCTTGTGGCAGATCACGCATGCTTTGATCGTACGGCGCGCTCGCTGCTGGGTTGGCGGGGCCATCTACGCGCCAGTCTGCTTGATCGACGACACATTGGTGTCATATGAGGAATTTGAGTATCACGTGTTGAGCAGGTTCGGTGCAATGTATGTTAAAAATGAGGATCGTGGTTGAAGCTGGAAAGAGAGCTCGCGTTCGGCAACAGAACTTCTGGAACTTGACCCAAACTGCGGGGCCGCGGTTGACCGGGCACCCTTGCAACTCCTCCAGTCATCGTAACTTTAACGGAAGATGCGGAAGGATGCGAGTTTACAACAAACATCGATTACTTGCATTGCTGATCAGATCTGGATCAGCATGTGCTTTTGATTCCCTGGTAATCGATACGACTCCCACATACTTGTGGCAGTCAGCCGCCAACTACCGCCCTTCTCAGTTCTACCACCGCACCCCCTATCCCTGTACTCCCTTCGGCTTCCCTTCTCAAATCCGGCTCACCAAGTAACATCGCCTTCCCTACCAGTCTCCACTTGCTCACTGCATTTTCGACCTTCGACGGCCGCAGAAGCCACGTTCTCAACGGGATACACGTCGCATTCAGCACATCAGTCGGCACAGCAGCCCGCAACTCTTCAATTGGCCCATCGGTAAAGTACGCATTGACGTGCGCGCCTGTTGTAAAAGCCCCTTGACCGTCCATGGTGCATTGGATACGGTACGTGTGGGCGCTGATGTAATACATGGAACGCGGGTCGGTGAGCCATGTTAGGAAGAGATGCGCGTCCTCGAGTGTGAAAAGGGAAGGCGCTGAGATCGCCAGTAACGTTGAGACGGGAAAAAGCTGCCTGAGCAACTCTTGCGCAGCGGGAAGCAAAAGTGGGTTGGGCGCCAGATCTTTGAACATGCCTTGGTTGTAGTTGGGTCCTACTACATCTCGCACGAGTTGTGCCCAGACTCTGGTTGTGAAGGCAGAACCGTTCATGATGCAGCCGGCCAGGAATCTTCGGCGCGGTTTGTCGAGATCTGCGTCGGGTTGGCTCGCTGTTGTTAAAGATGCGCTTACCGGCCCCTGTGTGGCTATTCGCGTAGTCGCTATTGTATCAGGAAAGATCCTGTAGGTGACCCCAATTTCTTCATCCTCGACTCCAGCCCATGTAGCAGGAGGCGGAAGAAAGATCATATCAAGCTCAATCTCTTCCATTGAGACACGATGGACGCCATGCAGACCTCCTAGTTTGAACCTTGGGATTGAGATATCATCAACAACGTGCCGCTGGAACCACGATGGTTTGTTAAGTAACGTGGGTGTTGTCCGGCTGTCGAACATGGTGAGTGGGTATGACTCTCCTGCTGCAAGAGCTAGCAGAGCGCTGATGTACAGAAGCTCGTCCGTACTTCTCAGTGTATGTCCTTGGTACGCAAGTGCAAGCCCAGACATGTTGATCATGATGCTCAGCTTATCTTCCAAGAGCATGCATCCCTTTCCGCTTGAAGCGTTGTGTCTCGCCATCAGACTGCTTCTCCACCCAGGTTCGCGGTCTCCAGCATCGGTCGGCACGAAGATCTCTTGTCCTTTCTCCTCTGGCACAGCCGTTACCATGAGATAGTGTAATGTCCACCACTTCATCTTTACTGTTGATCCATTAGGACCATTCATGATGAAGGTAGCATTGTGGATCTCATTGCACTGTCTAAAGCCCGTCCAAGGTTCGTTGACGTTAAACTCATGAAAGCACCACGCTCGCTCCCACCACCGCGCCGCATTGATCTTGTTGTAGAAGCTCTTGAACACAGCTCTTTCGTTGACGGGTGGTCTCCACGCTGGATCATACGGTGATTTGGAAGGATTGTACTTCACTTGCAATGTCATCTCCTGCTCGTCCAAGAAAACGTCTTCAAGCAAGACAAGAAGACGTATGCAGGATCTATAGATGATATCCATTGCTGCAACACACTTCCGCTTGTCGGTCGATGATTCCTGATCAATACAGAGCTGGTCCATCCAGATGCCAACACGAGGGTGGTTCTTTTCGCCGATGATAGCGTCAACAAATGATTTGCTTATGGGCCAGCTGCCATGTCTTTCGTAACCTTCAGGAAGGAAGTCCTCAGAACGCCAACAATACGATACAGCCATGTACTGACGAACGTACAAGCCAGTTTTATTGAAGGATGGTAAATCGGATATTGGAAAAATGAGACGAAAGGGTGTGTTTAAGATGGTGGACGATGATCGCGGGTCAAACAGAGACCTGGTGTAGGGATCCCATTTCGCAAGATTCTGAAGTATGAACGACGCCTCTTGCTGGCTCCGATTGAGCTTGACAAGGCCATACTCAAAGATGTCGGCTTTGTTCTCTTCCGTCAGGGTCAATTTGAAAAGTTCTTCGCCCAGCGGTTCATAAGCGGCATCACGGTGGGATACCTCTAGCCCAGATTCCTGGACTTGGGGCATGATGTGTACTCTTGCGGGTGTATCAATACCAACGTGAAGGTCACCTTAGGTTTCACGGTTGTTGATCATGCCACCTCGGCGACGGGGCAATATGTGGGTCCCATGTAACAGAATCAAGTTTTTATTTCGCTTAGCAGGACCTCCTTTGTCGTAGTACGCTTGTCGCCTGTATCTGCAGCTGCATTGTGACTCTCAGCTGGACAGGCCAACAACCTGAAAGTTATAGTTACACAATGAGGCGGAATCGTTTACCTGTATCACGTTAGCTTTCTCCCCTGTAACAGCGGATGTGATCCATACCTCAAGCTTTCCGTAGCCACCAGCAATCATGGTGCTTCCATCCCACACTTCAAGCTGCACCTTGCCGGGTGTCAAGCCAGTGAATTTGAATTTGTTATAGCCCTCAATTAGGGTTTGCTTGCCGAGTTGCTTCGTGCCAACGTTGACAACGGCGACAAGGTTGGTCTTGCCCTTCGCCACAAGGACGATACCGCTGACTACATCCTCAGCAGCTTTCTTGATATCCTCAGACTTCGCGAGAGGGTCTGGTCCACAGTCGGCATCCACGGTAAGCGTGTGGTGCCAGTAGACGCCCTGGACGGGCTTTCCATCTGTAGGGATCATGTTTGCTGTTGTCTTGTCGCCGCGCTTCCAGACATGGATGAAGGCTCGCAACACCGGCCAGTACCCCCTATGGTCACGGTCTTTGACTAATGCTTGGATTTTGGGAGAGCTTGTCATAGGTTCGTCCCAGATATTGCCCATGTAGTGGCTCTCACCAGCATCGTTCCAAGTCTGAAGTTCTAGCATGTCAGGCTGCAAGTCCAAGGCTTGACCAAGGCGGTACTCAAAATTGTCTTCGCCCCGGCGATACCAGTTGTTAGTGTCGTCAAGGTGCTTGAATTGTATGGGTGAGATGCCCATCATGAAGAGCTTGGAGGCGCTGGCAGCTTTGGATTGAAAGATTTTGTCGTCCGTGGTCGACACAATACCTTTTCCAGCATTTGATGGAAGCCATGAGTTCCAATTGAAGATGCCATCGATGCTGTTCCGGTTGGTAAGGGCGCTACTAGGGTCTACTTGATAGAAGCCAGGGATAATAATCACATCGCCTACTTTGCTCTTGAAGCTCGACCACTGGCTGTTCGGTACACTCTCGCCTCCGAATGTGGACACTAAAGGCTTGCCATTGAACTTGAAATAGGATGCCCTGTTGGTGTAGTTTTTAAGGTAGTCCGCATATTGATTGGGATCAGTAAGATGCCCAGCTGCGTGGTCGAACGAAAAGAAGAGCCCAAAGCCGAGCTTACCAGCGTTTTTGAACAGGTAGTCAACAGTCTTAGTAGACCAGTTGGTGAATTGATCTGCAAAGAATTGTCAGGGGTTTTAAATCGGGGGGAACGAAAAGTAGTACCGAAATTTAGAGCGAATGCATCCAATCCTAGAGCCTTTGCATCGACAATGTCCTGATGAGTGTGTTCATCTGTGATCTCACCGATCATGTAGTGCGCAAACCTGTGTAGCCAAAATCAGAAAACACATGTATGAGCGGATCGCCTCACTTACACTGGTTTGCCAGTTGCACGCCGCTCGATCGCCCGACCTGCCCCGAGTCCAGCTAGGAGGCCAACGACAATAGTGGTAAGAAACTGCATGGTCCTAGGCGCGTGGCAACCGCGCGTGGCTTAGTATTCAAGATATGTCAATGCAAGTGCGACTCCGTGGTTGTTATAGGCCGGCTACTGCAAGGCGGCCCGTTATTCGACCGTAGAGGTCCTCGAAACGATCGCTCATAATTAGGCGTGCAGCTTCTCATCATCATACTGTCATTTCCGGCTGTTCATGTTTTTGTTCTCTCCGGAGGTCTGAAACAATCGGGCTCTGGCGCAATTCAACGCAATCTGCAGGAGCCCGTCAATTAAAGTCCGGACGCCACACGGGCCTGCATAACGGCTGTCACCGCCAGCAGCATATGCAGCATGGTTGTTATGATGTGACACGAGTGCTTCTGGTGGGTATGCGGCGAGATGCGCTGGCTATGGTAGATCGTGTGGATCGAAAGGGAGAGGGCGCCAAATTAATAGCCAATCACATCACTATAAACGCACCAGTGCCCTCGTAGACATATACTGATGAGCCACACTGCGATGACAGAGTTTCTTTGGAAGAGGACCTTCAGGTATAAGACAAGATGTCATCAAAAGACTGCAAGGAAGGCGTAAATTTGTTCGCGGATGCGACTGGAGATCGTGTGGATTGGAATACACTGTTGTTGTTGGTCGCAAGGTACTTCCAGCGGTGGTCCTAGCTCGTTTATATCTTCGCAAACGCGTAGCGCGTTGCTGAAGTTAGCTTATGGGCTGTGCATAAAGGGCTTTCAAGTATCGCAAGACTCAGCTCAGTCAGTAAGCGCTCGAAGGACATGGTCCAGGAGAAGCCTTCACGCGCCGTTAAGATGTAGTCGTAATGCAGCGGTTAAGGTCGTGCAGAAATAGCTGGTGAGACGTGTTTATCTGCAAAGTAGTCATGAGGTGAGGGCAAAAACTATGTACGTCAACTCATCCCAGACACAATAGAACGAAAGAACATGGCTTTGGAGAAGTGTGAAGTGGCATCGTCAAATCGTAAAATTATTATCTAGCTGTTACGTACTGGCATCCTAGTGCAGGTACTCGTTGAAGAACCCAACAGCATCCCTCTTCGCCTTTTCCAGTGCAGCCTTCTGCGTAGCATTGTTGGGGTCACCACGCGCCGCGAAGCCGTGTTGCACGCCAGGGAAGTGAATGTATTCCCAGGGGATGTTCAGCTGTGGCAGCTTCTCAAGAGAGTACTTCTTAAGCTCCTCGGTGAATGCGAAGTCGTTCTCGGGTGCGAGGATCTGGATGGGAACCTTGGTGGCATCGATCTCGGCCTTCTCGACCAGAGAAGGGTGGGCCATAGAGATGGCGTCGATGAGCTGGGGGTCAGCACCGAGCTTGAAGCATGCCCATCCTCCGTAGCAATAACCGATTGCGACAACCTTCTTGTACTGCTTTTTCAGGGTCTGAGCGTGCTCCTTGATCGCTGGCCAGCGGATCTCCTTGCTGTGGCGGCCGATGAAGGCCATAAGGTCGAAGTTTTTGGCCTTCTCTGGGTTGGATAGCGCATCGGGGTCGACGACTTCGCCCTCAAAGCTGTGAGGAGTTGAGTTAGTGTTTTCTTTGGTTGTCATAGAGTAGGACTTACAGGTCAGGGACGTAGACGGTCGCCTGCGACTCTTTCGCGAAGTGATCGGCAATCAGGCGGATGTTGGGGAGGGTCCAGCCAAAGATGTCGGTAATGATGAGGATGGCAGCATCCTTAGAGTCTCCAGCGACGTATGCCTTCGCGTTGTTCAGGGTGGTCTCCTTGCCAGAGGCAGTGCCGTTCCACTTGAAGCCGGTCTTACAGTTCTCGCAGGACATCCTGTATGTTTGCTGTTCAGATTGAGGTGCGGAGTTATTCGAAGGTCGCAATTGAATTAGCGAAGGATCAAAAGGTGCGACAATGTCGGGCGCAAGTAGCCTTTTTGCTCCAGCAGCTTGTGGTGGGGTAGCTACACGCGGTAGATTGCGTTTCCGACTTTCGAAGCTGTTCTATCATGTCTAGCCAATAGGAAAGCTGCATCGGAGCTCTCGCGGACATATTTGGCATTGTGGGGTTCGCTGACGACAGGATTGCCAGGATATTAACAGGGGGGGACAATAGTTCGTCCGCAATCAGTTCGATGAGCTAATCATTCTCCAATTGAAGTTCGTAAATAAGAGTGTGAAAGTTCTTACTCAACTCAAGACTCAGAGTATAAATCGAGCACTAATATCTACCTACTCTGTACAGGTAATTCTGTAGAATCACGTTGTCCTGATATTGTTGTTGCTACTTTGTGCTTAAAGGCTGATGACCTAATCTAACTGATGACGGACAGATTGTTGCCCCACCTATTGGTGTCGACAGGAGATAAGGCCTCGGCGAGAATAAAGTCCGTTGAGTCTTTGCCGATTTCTCGCCGCACTTTGTTTGCGACTCCAAAAACATCGCAAGGCAGATAACGCCTAGATACCAATTGCTACTACGAAGTTAGCTGAATATGAGCAGTGGAGCCTGGTCATCCGCATAGAGAGCATTTGATATAGTGACATTCTCTTTGCGCACCATTTCGTGCTTCTGCTTTACCTTGTCTGCGGAGTGAATAGCATTCATCTGAATAGACACTAGATGTTTGGATTTCCCAGCAGCCAATGCTTCTGGAAAAGAGCATCAACGACGGGTCTAATTGCATGATTTTCCTATGAAATGCCGGGCTCAGGATACCAGGGTAATCATAAAGGTAAACAAGCCCTGTAGCGCCCAGCCATACTCGCATGTTCAAAGCGTTCACGAAAGAGTTTTGAAACACAACAACCACGACAATCCGGTGATGAAGACGGCTATCATGCTGCTCTAGGAGCCAATCAAATTGTTGAAAATCGTAGTGCCGTTAATTATCGTGGTTGCCAGCACATCTAAACCCTTTTGTCTTCAGGTATGTACCATCGTACTTTAGGGACATTCATGAACCAAAGTAAGGGCTAGTGTTTGGTCAAAAGAAGAAAGACCAGCTGAGGTTCGATGCCACCGTTGTTTGGGAATTTGCTGGGGGCAGCTGACTCAGCGAAAGTTGAACCGGGCAAGATCTCGTTTGTCAGTAAGGGTACTGGACCAATTCTTGCTACTTGCAACATGCACCTGCACTCGGATCTACTGCCCGTGTTAAAGAAGATACTGTGAAGAGAAAATAGTCAACTCTTGCCTCATTGTCATTGGTGTATGCTCATGCATGGCACTACGTACTTATTCATAGCAACGTCAGTAGTTAGCAAGCGAACATGAAGCCGTTAAGAGACACTTGTCTTGAGACTTGACCTGAGTGGATATGAAAGTATACAATGTGGTGACTAGCATTTGCGGGGAATAAACTAAACAATCACTGCATAAGACCTGTCCAATGCTGTATGTGCTCGAGGGGCTGGTAGAAGGCTGGGTTGTAGAACAGGAGTATGCGCGTAAACCCAAACATCGAGATGCCAGTTAAAATTACTGACAATCAACAGACAAGTTCGAACAATCTCAGTGTGGTCCTAGAATTTCCAAGACAGTAATTTCACATGAATGCGTGATGCTAGTGAGCCGTGTCAGGATTGATTCTCATGAGGCAATCCATGGAAGATGGAGTAAGATACGCACTCGCTTTCATAGCACAAGGGAATCTCAAACTGTTGGGTGTGGTGAAAAATGTCAAGTGTACCTGCCCCTGCGGTGACGCGCTACACAATCGCGCCACATATAGTCACCTTCCATCAGGCTCCACACCAGGATTGTCAATGTGAATGTTCACTTGCAAGATCTTACTTCGACTGGGCTAAACGGCGGTATCTAAAGCTTTGCCAAATGTACGTTCGGCATCATCCACTGTTGTACCTCTGAGCAAGTTTCGTAATCCGGTGGAAAGAATCGCGGACCCAGAATCTTCTTCTGCACCTTGCCAGTTGCTGTTTTCGGAAGCTCCCCAGGGGCGATGCGAAGCAGTGTTGGCAGCTTGTATCCTGCCAGTCTCCCACGCAAGTCTCTGCGTACGTCCTCGATGGTGAGCACGTGATCAGCATTGCCATACGTTTCGAGGAACGAGTCAGTCAAGTCTTCTTCCTGTAGCGAGACCAATGCAGCCACTCGTTGTCCAAACTCTTCGTCAGCGACGCCCACAACCATGGCTTCAGCTATATACGGCAGTCCAAGTAGCTCGCGTTCGATGTCCAAAGCAGAGATCTTATACCCTCCAGACTTGATGATGTCTAAAGATGCTCGGCCGACGATATAATAGTAAGTACCCTCTCTACGGGCGATGTCCCCAGTCCTGAAGTAGCCGTCCTCATCATGTGCTTTCGCAGTGGCCTCAGGATCTTGTAGGTACTTGGAGAACATGTGCTAGTAACATCAGTAGAAGGAAAAGTGCAGCATCTGACTTGCTTACTGGGCTCTTTACCAACACCTCACCCTCATCGCCATCAGACAGCTTGATGTCGATGCCACTCGCGACTTGGCCTACGGATCCGTCCGGGACTCTCTTATCATCTAGACGTACCTTGAAAACGGCGCCAAACTCGGTAGCGCCATATCTCTGCACTATCTTTTTCTGCATGAGCGTCGCCCAGAACTCGTTTAAAGGCTGCGGTAATGCCGACGTTCCGCAAAGGCACGCACGGAATTGTCGTGCACCAGCAATGTATTTCGCCAGATCTTCTGAGGGCAACTTGACCAGGTGACGTTGGTAATGGCGCCGCATCCGCATGTAAATAGTTGGCACGCCCGAGAAAAAGGTCAGCCGTCGCCGAGGGTTTGTTGCACCTTCCTTCCATCTCTCCCACATCCAGACCTCGTCGAAGCCGCCACTGCGGAATTCGATTCGACTCCCAGAGATAAGAAATGGGAAGAAATTGATTCCTACGCCAGTTGCATGGTGGACGGGAAGGACGTGCAACATTACATCGTCCTCGGCGAGCCTGTAGTGGTCTGCAACGGACAGCGCACAGTCGAAGATGAATGACCTGCGCATGACAGCACCCTTTGGAGGACCAGTGGTACCACTTGTGAATATGACGACTCCAGGCGAGTTCTCTTCCAAAGCACGATCCGAAGAGATCAGAATGTCTGATGGATCCAATGTTGGTGCGTAGATACACGAACCAATGGGGACTCCTCGGAAATGCTCATTGCTTGTAGATACAATCCGCTTCTCGAGCTCGCAGCATTTTTTGAGATCTAAAGAGCTCACGAGGACCAGTGCGGAGCGTGACTTTTCAATGAAGTATGCTGCCTCTTCCACAGGGAGAGCAGGTGTTATGGGTACAGCTGCTGCACCCAAGGCAAGCACTGTGAGCATTGCAACGGTATATTCGTAACCACCGGCCGCCACTATCGCAATGTATACCTCGCGTCTTTGGTACAAGGCTTCGAGCGTCGCAGGATCAAGCGTATTCCATACCGTCTCACGTAACGCTAGAACATCGGAGAGCAGCTCGAGGTGGGTTCTTTGATGCTTAGATCGTTCATCGTCGATCGCTATGCGTGCAGGTGTCCGGCTCGCATACCTTAGTAAACGGCTGAACAGAGGCTGGCAAGGTCAGCTTCGAGATGACCAATTTTTGTGGAGTACGTACAGTATTGGGAAATACATTGAAGCCAATATGCTTTGGGACCATAAACGAACGATCCTCCATCTTCTTGTTTGGCCTATCCACAAGGGCCATCAAGCTACTTCAAGGTCTGCGACATGCTTGGGTTCGAGCTTCTCAGAACTGTGATTAGATCACGCAATGCCTAAGCATACCGAGAGCCGAGTCGATTTGAGTTGTCATCACAGTTCAATGGCAAACATCGGTATTTCCTGATGAGGCTGTTGCTGCCGCGGGGCTCCCTGAGTTTTACCCCGCAGACATTACTCGCTCCCGGCGCTAACAACTGCAAGGCTGTGACTACTACAACAACGATGTAGCCTTTGCACAGCAGTCTGGTGTCTGATCATGGCACTCGAATGGACTCGCGGACGTTCGGCGGTTTCGAATCTTTATGTGGAACCCGTCATCGAGGCAAAGTGGATATTCACAGTCGGACCCAGCCTTGGCACAGGCTTGTACATTATTGAGGTTCAATCACGACATGAATATACACACAAGCTGCGCAGCGGACATCGAAAGCAGTGCATTATTTGTATACCAGATTCAGGCAGTGCCGGCTGCGCCTGTGTCACCGGGCATCGCTGATATGTCCTCACAGATTGCCAACGCCGCCTCAACGAATGACCGTCGTGTAACATGGGACCCGGCTGAGCAACCATACAATGCATTCCCATGACAGCGTATTAGTTTGATGTTCCAGAAGACCACCTGAGGACTCGTAAAGCCGGACCGGTGAACAGTGCGAGACAAGCCTACTGCCTGGCACTGCGGTCCACAGGCGGATGGTCCGCCCCCCACCTCATACGCATGCCCCCCAGATGCACAGACTTTTTTAAGCCACACAACCTGGTTCAATTATGTCAGTAGTTCAAACAAAGAGGTTCTTCATTTCTTGTGCGTGTCTCATCATTCGCATGGAAGGATTTGGCACGGCAGTGCTCCTGCGCCGGTATCTCAGCTACCATGCACGCAAAGCAAACAATCTGTATACGGCAATCAAACAGTTGTCCTATCAACCAACTCGCCGACGTGCAGAAATGCGGTAAATATAGTCTGCTCATTGGAATTCAATAGTTCGACGAGACCTGAATGCGCTACGTGGCGCTCACTCCTCTCGAATAACGTTGACGACACTCATACGACTCCCACCACTCGGCACGCAGGCTTTGACGGCATCTTCGATGTCGTTTGTTTTCTACCGATATGAGTTGGCAGATACATTGGCCCCGGCCCAAGCTCACGAACTCCACTTGCGACGTGTCTGCTCGGTGCGCGTGCACCTATGACGCATTTCTGCTCACAATGTGGCCCAAGTCCTTCAGGTGTGATCACAATGTTCACCGCTACACGGTGGCCGTGCTGTTTCAGGCTGCACGAGCCCACATCATTGTGTAGAAGGAGATACTTGCCAAGCTATGCGCAGGCTCGCCCCTGATTCGCTGCAAATACCTTACTATTTTTGCGCCGTAGACGCCCCATTTTAGCTGCAACACTAGAGCTGTAGAAGTTTGCTTTACGCTTCTAATACCCTATTATATGAATTTAACGATGGAGGGTGCTGTTGGAGGTAGAAAGTATTACTTCTGTATAGTGGTTCACTCCGTTTTGCTGCTAAGAGGGGATAAGAAGCACATAGTACGTCACGCATTACATCACAGGATAAGCAGTGCTGTTGGTTGAGAGTGTCTATAGAAGAAAATCGTCCCGGAAATAAGCTTTAGAAGCATAAAAGTAGAGAGAAAAAAAGGTTGGTTCGAGCTAATTTTTGTGGGTAAGATAACCAGAAAGTAGAGCAGATAGGACCTGCTTCACTCTGAGTCCGAGCAACTGCGAGGTCAAGCTCTAACTGCCCGAGCATCTGCGTAGGATTATCTGCGCGTTCGATTGCGCTGTACCACGCTTTCCAACCACCTGGATGATGGAATCTTGCATTGCCTTGCATGGGCATGAAGCGCAACATATTTGCCTGCGGCCAGGGTTATTGGCCAGTACGCGCTCGGTATGCGATGGAGCACGGCGTCTACTTGTGGTGATGAGATGGTGGCTTCGCCTCATTAGTCGCCCTGTCCAACCAATACAAGTACTTGCATGGCGTGATGGGCCCTGCATCAGTCCTCAGAATCTGTCCCCGCATGCCAGAGTCAAACGCCGAGTCTATTTGAGTATCAGCCTGGCTAAGAAGAAAACGGGGCAAACAAAAGGACTGTTGCACTGCCTTGTCCTTCCGAAACCTTGCACAGCGACTCACGGGTAGGCAATTGTCTGCTTTTGAATTCCCTGTCACGTCAGGCCCGCGGCAACGGCATCGCTCGATGGGCAGCCGAACTTGATCGCACCCTTGCCCTTTACATCTGGGTGGGTGGAGACGCAGGTTGAACGTTCCCACAACCGGAAGCACAATGCCCGCATTCGCAACGTTTGGCTCAGGAACCGTGAAATCGTAAGGCGGACGGGGAAGACGGGGCGCTCGACGTTGGGCGGCGGGTGCGACCCGGAACCCCTGTCTGAACGAAGCTTGCACGGGGATACGGCTTGCAGCCCGATGATGGCACCGCCATTGCACGGAATTGGAATGGCCACGGTTGTTAGCGCAATCAGGCCGTGCGCCAAACGTCTTGGTTAACGCGGCCTAGCCGTCACACAGGCTCGACAAAGGGACCTTGCGGTGACAGCTCTCGCGGTCTTCCTGCGTGTTTATTACCCCTTCACCGCAAGGTCTCATTGTCGAGCCCCCGCAGATTCACGGTATGTGTGACTGTTCCCTCTTTTAGTATATATACTAAGTGCGGCAGGCCCCGGCTATGTCCTTAAACCTCTTTTTAACAACGCGCAATTCTGACGCTAGCACATTATCGTGATTTGTATCATCATGATCGTCAAAGCAGAGTCCCCACCCACCGAGGACCTGAAGTCATTTCACCTGTCATTCCTCGACCAAAACGCAGTTCGAGTCTACACTCAGACACTGTGCATATTCCCTGTTAGTACTGTATTTGTCAAACATGTCAAACAGTGTGATGGCTAACCAGAGTTCATCTAGTTCCCGGACCTGAACAACGCTGAAGCCGCCATCCGGGCTCTCGACGATGGACTACGTCTTACGCTCCTGAAGTTTCCATTCCTTGCAGGCATTCTCAGCCTTGCCGGTGACGGTTCGGGACGACTGCAACTGAAGTATCCCGTCAACGTCACGAATTGCAATCTCACCGAAGGACTATTTGCCGCCAAGCAGATCCTCGTGGAAGACTTCCCTCATCAGTATGAGACACTCAAAAAGACCGGCATGCCGCCGAGCGCGTTCAAGAGCGCCACGTTTCTTCCAGACGACTTCGCGAACTTCCCAGGTGTTCCCGCAAACGGCGAGGGCCTTTGCAAATTTGACGTTAGTGAGGCTCCGGTGATGAGGGTGCAAGCATGCTTCATCCCAGGTGGACTTGTCCTGAGCATGTATATCCACCACAGTGTCTTGGACTTTCA
This sequence comes from Sclerotiophoma versabilis, assembly GCA_012274445.1. Lineage (NCBI taxonomy): Eukaryota > Fungi > Ascomycota > Dothideomycetes > Pleosporales > Didymellaceae > Sclerotiophoma > Sclerotiophoma versabilis. The sequence goes on from JAAROD010000093.1 coordinate 2,224,407, forward strand.
CGGCATCTCTACCTTCTGGGAGTGTCTCGCCGCAAACGTTTCCCATGTCGCACGGACGCATGGTTCCAGGGATTTGGATCCAGGTAACATTCAGCACTGACGTTGACCATTGCCTGGCTAACCTCAATAGTGTCTCTAAGTATAGCCGACCATCAATCCTCATTACGGGCCAAGCTTGACGAGCGTGTGTCTTACAGGGGAACGCAGCGTCCAACAGCAGATTGCTACTGCGATGGCGTTTTTCGGTACCGGAAAACGTTGCCAGACAACACTGAATGCACACAACGACTGTTTGTCCTGCCTGCAGCTCGGATTCGCGAATACCGCGAGCGTCTGCGGCCGTACTTCCCGCCGTCATCGCCTCCCACATTGTGTAATGTCCTTGCTGCTCTGGTATGGACGCACGTTACACGCGCAAGAGCAGCGCGCTTGAAGAAGTACGGCTATGCCGAGACTAACTGTGGTATCGCTACCGATCTTCGCAGGAGATGGCAACCCCCAGTGGGTGCCGACTACACTGGCAACTGTGCACTATTCTCCAAATGCACAACCCAAATCTCAGATCTGACAGCGGAGGAATGGTGAGTTTGTTTTTATCCTGCATTTGTCGGTTCGTGCGCCTCACATATGCATACCTGCATGGTGATCACGGTCCAGACTATGCGCTATCCTGATTTGTCGTAGACCACCAAACTAATGAGCGATGCAGTGTAACTGACAAAACCATTCTTCACGTCATCGGGAAGATTAAGAATACCATAACAAGTGTGAATAACGATTGGATCGACCGTCACTTTGCCTTTTTCAAAGGCCTCGAGGAGATCAAGGATACAGAATGCGCTCTGGCCCTCAAGTTCGGGTCCGATTGCTACATTGTATGTGAGCTGATTTCAATTTGCGATGCATCTTACTGACTATAACAGACGTCGTGGCTTAACTTCGGTGCCGACTACCGTTGGGGCATTCCTGGCACAGACTTGGCTGAAGACTCCCTCGGAGGCCGGCCTGAGTTCATCAGGCGAGCGTACGGCCCCGGTGATGGCGGCATGATCTTCCTCCCAAGGAGGAGACATGTAGCCAACGATGCCGAGGCGCCCTTTGAAATCCTGGTCCGTCTTACCAAAGAGGATATGAAGCGCGTCTTGGAGGAAGACGGTGGCTTATGCAGCTGGTCTGAAGCTGTCGTCTTCTAAACTGCAGCTGGCTTATTACTGTCGGCAGCCGCGGCTGGACACCGCTGTAATCGCTGTCATCGCTGTCATTGTGGATGTTTGGTCATGTTCTGGCCTTGTTGGGTGCCTGGCGCACCCTTGTTGATGAGACTTATTGCGACATACGCATCCTTAAGCATTGGTTAACGGATATGGTTATTGGCGTTGCATCGCCATGGTATGGCACTGGGATATCCTGTACAAATAGTTAGTCGATTTTTGGAAGGGTTTCATATCCACCTCGATGAGGATGATGTAGGATCCTGGCGTTTCCTTGAGGATCTCAATAGATCTCGGTAATCTCGCGGGCGCTTACCCCGGCTGCCCGCCACCGGCCGCAGCCAGCGCTGCTCCCTTCACTGCAATCTCCATTCGCTTCGTACACGCACCAACAACTTTACCAAGTTGTGGCTCCCTGATTTCTTAAGGCTCATCCAGTTCAACGTGCAGGCGTACTCGGGTAACCTTGAAAATGCCGAGAATTGCCGCGCCCTTGCACCGCGCGACACCATCCCCGCAGTGCAGACGCGCATCATCGACGTCGCAGCGGAACGCTGAAATGACAAACATCTGCGTCTACCGAGGCTGAAACAGACATTAACATGGCGTATCCCCGTATTATTGCCGCTGGCGACTGAGCTATACGGTCCATACTGCGAGCTCCGGTTGTGCTTCTTCGAACAGCTCGCTCGCCCTTGCACATCACGACTGCGCAACGCCTTGCTTACCGTAACTACAGCGCAAGCGACGTCCGCGCCATGACCGACTTCACCGATCACCTCAAGCCGGCCCACGACGGTACAGCGACTTTACAGGCCGAACGCGATGGCTCTGCGATAGTGGTTGCCGAGCTGGCAAGCCACCTGCTGTCTCGAGACGGCTTCTTGCAGCGACAAGACAAGGTGCTCAGGGTTCTCAGCAAAGAAAAGCTGTTTCAGAAAGATCAGCAGCTCAACTTGTCGCGGCCTGAGCGGTACCATCTAGGATTGGCCAGGGCAAAAGCAATACAGAGGATTATTCGCAGGGAAGACTGGGATCACGCGGACTACAGTATGGCAGAATACCTGAACGACGAAATGTCGCCATATTTTTTGCACATGTCTATGTTTGGTTAGAAAATTGCTTTTATTTGTGCAACGTGGGCGCCAATCTGACACCGCCAGTTACCACGGTCCGCGAACAAGCTTCAGAGGAACAGCAAGCCTACTGGATGCCTAAGATCCTCAACTACGACATCATTGGCTGCTATGCACAGACTGAACTCGGCCATGGAAGCAATGTGCGAGGATTAGAGACTACAGCAACATGGGACCCCAAAACCAACGAATTTGAGATTCATAGCCCCTTCCTGACCGCGAGTAAATGGTGGAACGGATCTATGGGTCGAACAGCCACCCATGCTGTACGTCATCATGTACCACCGCTAGGCATACAACTCCAGCTAATCATCCATCAGATTGTCGTCGCACAGTTGCAGTTACCGACCAAGGACAACCCGAGTGTCTATACCTCCCACGGCCCGCAAACATTCCTGCTGCAAATTCGGGATGCAAAGACCCACCAGCCGCTCCCAAGCATAGCTGTAGGTGATATCGGCCCGAAATATGGCTACGCGTCCATGGATAACGGGTACATGCTGTTCGATCATCACCGCGTACCGAAGTCTGCAATGTTATCGCGATATGCAGAAGTCTCTGACGAAGTTGGAACCTTCACGCGGCGTGGTCATCTTGCAGTCGTCTATGGGTCCTTGACATTCGTGCGGGGGCAAATCATCATGCATGCTCGTCTCGTGCTGGCGCGCGCTGTGACTGTTGCAGTGAGGTACTGCAGTATCCGTCGACAGTTCTCTGATCGTGATGCCAAGTCACATGATGCTCCGGAAATGAAGGTACTCGACTACCCAACAGTGCAAATCCGCATTCTACCACTACTGGCAACCACTTTTGCCCTGCACTATACTGGTGAATACTTCTACAAGCTATACCACGAGTCCCGCTCGACCATCGAGAAGGGCGACTTTGGACCCTTGGCAGAACTGCACAGCGCCTCTTCAGGTTTGAAGTCACTATGCACAACACTTGCTGCCGATGGTATCGAGACCTGTCGGCGTGCAATGGGCGGCCATGGTTTTGGCGGCGGTAGCGGTCTCATAGGGCTGAATTCAGACTATCTCTCCAAACCCACCGTAGAGGGAGACAATTGGATGATTACACAGCAAGTCGCAGCGTATCTAATCAAGAAGATGCAACATTGCGTCGAAAACCCCGATGCTCCTTCCAAGGACCCAACAGATGAGCTGTTTAAGCACTACCTGCAGAATAAGGATCACAAGATTCCTGAATCTTATTTCAGTTCTACCTTGGGAGGAATCGACGATGCTAGCATCGTCTCGATCTTCCAATGGCGAGCCGCGGCTCTCAGCTATACCGCTTACCAGCAGCGCGTTGTACAGAAGAAAGCATGGACGAAGATGATGATACAACTTCATACTCTATCACGCGCCTACAGCGAGCAAATCCTTGTAAAAAACTTCTATAGCGCGCTCACATCTTCTGCGCAACCACGGCTCACAAGCCCAACTCCGGAGGTCCTCGGAACGTGCTTCCGCCTCTTTGCCCTCTACACGATGGAGCAAGCTGCCACTTCGTTCATACTTACTATCTCTATGCATTCCTCATGCTTGCACACATTACCAAACTCCATCCTAGATCTGATGTCCCAACTTCGCCCGCATGCAGTCAAACTCGTGGATGCATGGTCGATACCAGACTTCCTGCTCGACTCAGCGTTGGGCAGGTATGATGGGAAGGTGTATGAGGAATTGTTTGACATGGCGCATCGGCGGAATCCGTTGAATAAGGTTACATTTAACCATGATTATAGGAGTGAAGAGATTGTGTTGGGTAGCGGAGATGGTGGGAAGCATGTTCTGGCAAAGCTGTAGGGCTTACTGAATGACATTGAATCAAGTCCCTGATCAAAAAACACTGTTTTTGAGTTGCCGTGAAATATTTTCTGTAAGCCTGGAAGCCCTAGAGTTTTGCATAGGTCATCACCCAAAGTTTCGGATGAGAAAAACGGATGAAGGGTCTTGAAGACGCACCTCTCCCTCCCCATCTCAGCGAGCCTTCACCTCCACCCTATTATTCGTAAACAAGCGCTTTACTATTGCCAAATTCCATCTTCCACCATTCCAAACATCTTTAAGCAGCACAGCCTACTCCTCGTTCGCAAAGCCCTCCGCAATCATCAGATTACCCACAACATATGACGAGTGCACTCTGAGGGAGGCGCAATACATCGTGCTCATCCGGAATTCAATCCACCGACACTTCCCCATCCCCACAGCCCGGATGACCTAGCACATCCCCGAAGCGTAGAAGATGCACAATCTCGAGTACGACTGGAAAGATAGCTAATCAGGCAGACCACAACTCTTCAAGAATGCACGTAAAGGACTCTCGCACTTATAGTACGACTTGCGGAGTGGAGTGCCTTGTGGCTGCGCATGTATCTCCACGCCGCACTATGCACACCATTTCTACGACTCGAAATTGCTTTTGCAAACCGACAGGTACAGAGATTTTGTTGTAAGCGTGAAACTGGTGGGAACGAGGAAGCTGACACCTGATTCGCGGATTTCCTGCATTGTTCTGTTCTCTCACTTCCTCGGACTAATAGGAGTAGCTAAGATAATCTATAAATTTAACGTGCTGCAGAAAGCTTGGTATTTCGAAGCCGGCTAAAAGATATTGAGAGGTCTAGTTTCCTTTCACTGCCTTCGATATTGTAATACCAGATGGATCTCGTGGTTGCAGACATCCACATTGTAGCCTCGAAGCGTTCCAAAACCACTTGACTGCCACTGAGTAGGATTGTGTTTCTGCATCGGACCATTGCTGCCGTCGATGACGAAGTGTGGAAGTGTTCCAAAAGTTCGAACCAAGTTAGTTTACAAATATTATGTTCGTTCATCTTCCTCGGATTCTGGAGAGTATCTTTCGATTCAAGAACCTGCAGTGTATTACAAGTAGCCCGTAAGATAAGACAAACGGCCTTCCCACCCCTCATAGTACCAAATTAGACATTATGTTATCAACGCGTATGTAGGGGCTTTGACGCTGCAGATTTATGCATATGTTGAATAAAATATTTAAGAAGACCCTATGCTATACCTCCACAAACTCTAAATCATATTCTCTCGGCGTTTTGCAGAAATTGAAGATATTAATATCCACATATATTCTCATACATATGTTATACGATTCGTGTTGATACTATATGTGATATTATTATTATATGTGTGGAAATATTTTGTGCTTCTTCTGTTACTTGCATTCTACTATAGAGGGAAGGTCTTACTATTGACCAATAATCATCAGGCACAGCAAGTACAGATATAGGTGTTTGCTCGTGACCCAGCAAGAGGAGAGTCTGCCCACTCCGCTTGTTAGCTTAGTCGCGAGATACTAGATACCACAATTCAAACCTGAAGGCACTTTGCGTACCTCAGTCATTCATGGTCAGAGCAGAAGCGTGTATTCAACGCGTTGAATACTCGCGTTTTGCCCGTCCTTCAATATTTTCAAGAAAGAATCAATACATCTCACCCCAGTCCCGTGCCATAGTAAGCGCCAGTCTTGGAGAACTTGTCCATCTATCTGCTTTGTGCCAATTGTGCCAATTGGACATGATTTGCGGCTCCCGAGACTCAGCGCTCAGCTCTCTTCATCTCTTCAACAGCTGAGACCCCACATCATCTGCTCCGCTAAGTTCTGATACCACACGAGCCATCTAACTCTCCGTATCCCAACAACATCCACAAGCAGCCTGGTTCTACGACATGGTCCCTCTTTCGTCCCCCACGCGCTCCAACCCCACCCAGCCAGGCTCCCACGCGCCAAGATCCACCATCGGAACGATGCATCACGCACTTCACCCGCATAGTCCCCTCGCACATACATACACAAGATGTACGTCACGAAGTAGACAGGTAAGACCAGTAAGCGGAGAAGCTCGGTAGCAAAGTACGACGAACAGGACCGAACAAAGACGCCAAGACGCCCCAACGCGCAATAGACACAGCACAATCACAGCAGGATAGAACGCGGCACCAAGCCACAGAACTGGGGGCCTTGCGTTTCTCTAGCGTTGAGCTGCACTTCTCCGCATCCCTGCGTCTGCGGAAATTCTAGCCCCCACCTCTTCGGATCCTGGCACGCTAAGTCCTGCCGCACCGAGTCTGCGGGAGCATCTTGTGTGCGTTTGAGTCTGGACCGATTCGAGTTTCTTGGGGTGCTGCAATGTCCCGATATGGCATTAATGGCGATGAGGAGAATAGTTGGTGGTGTTTCTTTATGTCTCCGCGGAAGGATCTCGTGGGTGTGGAGTGACAGTCGGTGAATGCGCGGAAGACAGTGGCGCTCAACTGCTAGTGCCGGGTTCGATGAAGTGACTTCTCGGCAGACAAATGTAGGTGCGAGACTAGCCTTGCAATTTGTTCGGGAACTAGGCACTCTCCGGAAAGATGAAGTGGTGTACCATAGCCTGGAGGCCTTGGGGTCATGACGCACACGACAGAAGAACCTTGAAGTTATTGCTCGCACCAGCATGTGAACCAATGAGTTGACACAGTCGCCAATTAGCAGTATCTCCATTGCTACACACCCCGAGTGTTATGGATGTTCCACACTGTACGAACTGAACCCAGCCGACGTCTCCTAATCTTAACAGCCCATTACTTTGTGCTACCCCTCGCTGTATAATCATAACTCCGCACATCCACAGTTGTAATGATCGTCGGGCCACCCTGGGAACCTCTAAGGTATTAGAAGTTACGCTTTTCCCGAAGAGGTCTCTGGACTATATCCGTACTGGCTGGCGTCAAGTTCCCTGCCGCCATTCTTGACTGTTGGACCTTGCAATTCCTGCACATCGGTCTGGACGCAGTCGAGGGTCCGATGTCCGGGGCTTGAAAGCTCTGAGGACAGCTTGACGGATGTAAGCAGACGTCAGTACACTTCTTGCTGGTGTTGGATGCCACTGGATGTTCATGAATTAGTTTGCTGTCGCCAGATCGCAGTACAGATTCAGCTCTTGTTGACATGTTTGTATGTCTGTGCCTTCCGAGATTAATGGATCTTCTTTTCAGCCTTTCCGATACTAGGGGTACCCGGAGGGATCCAAGGGAGCCACCATCAAGTTCTTCCTCAATGCGAGTCATAGTTCCATGTAGCCTACGGCTGGGTTGTCTGGTAAGTTCGATACTCCCGGGCGTAATTGGATCATTTGCGTCTGCTGGAGGAGAATTTGTTGAAAAATCCCGGTAGCCCTCGATGCTGCCCGGGGCCTTTCCGATGACAAATTCAATACGACCTGAAACCCAATACCATACGATCAGCCACAGGATAACGCATGCCCACACTGCTAAACTCCACGGTGCGGTTTCCCATTGAACTGGCAGCTCTGGCGGAAGATTGACGAAGATAAAAAAGTAAACGCAAAACCCGAGTGCAAACCAGTTGAAGAGAAGTGTCACCAACTTTAAAATACCTGAATGAGGCTTTGTTGTGGAAGTGTTACAGCGGATTCTCCGTATTCGATAGAGGCATAATACGCCAATGCAGATGAGGTGAGAAGTAAGGATACACAAAACACCAAGCCGGCGCATTTGCTCGAACACAATTCGGTAGTCTCGTAGAAGACAGAGAGCACCAGCGCCTGCCGTCAGGATTGAGGTCACAACGAGTGCGCTTCGAGGTGCGGGGGCTTTATCGGTCTCGTCCAAAAAGTTAAGGCCTTTGGTGTCGGAGCTCCTACCAATAGCCATCATTTGGCGAGCGGTGCTTGCAAGAAGAGTCGTACCGCGCATGACGAAAAGCGTAAGAAGTACTGCTGCTAGGAAGTAAGCTACGGGAGCGTAACTTGTTTTGAGCATAAAACCCGCCAAACCTTGTGGCGTGCTCATCTCGTTCTCACCAACACAGATTGCAACTGCCATAAGTGTTGCGAGGCCCATGGAAATCTCTAGCCAGTACGATAAGTGCATGACCCAAGGGACCAGGACAGCCGCATCCACGACTTCCTCTGAAATATGTACAACGAATCCAGAGCCAAGGAATGGTTGAATGAGTACGCCTTGTGAGATTAGCCATGTTACGTTGCCTTTCCATCCAGATGTACTGCTGAAGTGACGGTATGTCTCCTAAACTGTCATGTTGTATCCGTGGGTCTTGTAGCCGAGGACTAGAATGGTAATAAAGAAAAGCAAGAACCCGAGCCAGTGACTAATGACGAAGAGTACGTGCAGAGCTGGGAGGTACTTCGAATTCTTCCAGTTGGCAGCCAAAGCGAGGATACTGGCAATAGCGGGGGTAACAATTAACGCCCAAGGGATCCTGAGATAGATCTCCGGCTCCTGCGAGGAATAAATAAACTTTGACGATTTATCGGCCAGAGAGAAGACGAAGATAGCAATGTCCATGATAAAGAGCAGATTGATAATGAGGTTGATACCCATCCCGAGCAAGTGCGTCCACGCGCAGAGCCAACTCAATAAATGTGGCAGGCTGGAGGTTGTCCAAGATGTCTGATATGCGACTGTCCAGTAAAATGGCCCAGCATAGGTTGGGTATTCCCAAGCCATGTCAGCCAAGCTCTTGTTAATGAAAAGGTACCCAACCAAAACGATGAAGTATGCCGCAAGGACGCCGGCAACTCCGCCGTTGGGTAAGGCAAGGGCGAGCAAGGGAAGAATTTGCTCCCAGATAGCCAGATGCATAGATTGAAAGCCGAGAAGTCCAAACGAGAGGACTTTGCCGAAGCTCTTACTAGCTACATGCTTAAAGCAATGGGAGTGATCCGTAGTCACCTCTTCTTGATTATGTTGGGGCACCCTTCGTCCAAAGCTGCGCTCGAATCGTTGGGGCAAGCCCATTCTTCCCCGGTCCTCCTGATCTGACTTGGAGTTGTTGATCTCTGCGGCGTTGAGTGGAGCTATCGGTGTGCTGTCCACTCTCCGCTCTTCTCGCCACTCTTGCGAGTCGAATGTGGACACTTCGGCCGAGTTGAAAGAAACTGGTGCTTGTAGGTTTGGTGGAATCGGAAGAGGTCTGGCCCTCGAAGTCTCTAAGCGCCGCCGCCAGTCTTTGACGCCAAGATCCGAATGTAATCTAGGTTGTCCTCGAGTTGTTGGAGGGACCATGTCGATCAGTCCATGTCTTGGGCCACGTCGAGTGGGTTGCGCCTTAGGGACAGGGTGACCTTCTTGGCCGACGGTGCTGCGCCAAGTGTTCTCGTCGTAGTTAGAGCCTGATACGTCGCAGCCTTCTGGGTGCGAAGGCACATGATCAATGAGAGGGATATGTCCTGCGGGAGCTGGGGCCTGCGGTAGCCTGGAAGTAGTCATGATATTTTAATAATGTGTGTACAAACAATATAAAGTGAAGGCTGAGCTGGAAGATTGGTGATACTGACGCCGAGGACTGAAGATTTACCGCTCATTACGTGAATAGGAACTATTGTTTGCTTTGCCGTAAGTGGGCAATGACGTAACGCGCTGAGGAAAGCCCAGCGAGTAGGCGCACCTCCACCTGGGCTGCACCTTCGAAGCCAGTCACTCTATTTGCCATCTCGAGCTTGCCACTTTCCTGTACATTTTGTGAGCTCGCTGTGAAAGAAGAAGCAGCAAAAATTCGCACTGAGCTAGTCCACGTGAGATAGCTCTCGAGCCCTTGTAGAAATTAGTAGGCCAACATCCTGCTGCTAGGCACCACGTTACCATCGAAGCTCCATCACCATCCATCCAGACCACCGCGAGCTCTAGGTCGAGGTTATAGTCGACGGTGAGACGTCACAAGAGTACACTGGCGATGAAGAGCAAGATACCAAAGAGGTCACCAAATATGTGCAAGCCAATTCTGGAGCCTACTTCGCAGTCCGACATACTATACCCAAGGCGCTTTTTGCCGAACATAGCGTGCGAGTTGTCACTGAGGTTGATGGTATCGAAATGAGGAGAAATATATACAATAATAACGACTTCCGACAACGGACGGGTCTCACGGTGACCCGGGACACAACCGTAGCGCGGGTCAACGGCTTGGACATGGGCCAGAAGTTCCAGTTCACCGAGATGAAGCCTGGTAAGTCTATGATTTTGTTGCGAATGCATCTATTGACCTTTGAAATTACAGTTGAATCAAAGCAAGTCGTTAATAAAGCCATGGGGAAGGGCACGATCAATGTAGTCGGATATCGGTGCTCTTCTACGCGATCGAGAAGATGCAGGAGATTGCCATGAACGACCGAACCCCAACCTTGCAAGCCCACGACACTGTTCTGGAGAGGGTTATGAAAAGATCTTCCCTTACACACAGCGCGCAGTGAGTCCTCTGCCATGTACAGAGGGTGTCCACGAGTCAGTACGGATCATTCGAAGGCTTGGCCCACTGCAGCCCATCTCAAAGACATCCTGGTGGGACTTCGAATACGCCGATCTTGAAGACCTCCCTTTTGCAGTTTTCTATTTCAAGTATCGGTCGCTGGGTAGGTGCAAAACGCGCCAGTGACCTTCAATATGCTGACGGCCATGATGTTTCTTGGCACGATTCCGCGCACACCCAGCTCCACGCCTAAAGACTGGCCAGTCGAAGAGTTGACTACGGCTGAGCTTGATAAGTTGGTGAATAGATATTGATTAAGTTTGGCTTTTGCTACCTCGTCAAAGCTTATTGACGCATCTTTAGGCAAACGAAGCCAACGCTCGGCGTGTCGAGCAGCAGAAGGCGCCTACGATAAAGCGCGAGCGTGAGGTGTTTCATGGCTTTGAAGATGGTGAAGAGCCTACTATACTGGAAGAGAGATCCGCAAAGCGCTAAAAGCTACCGGGTGAAGGAGATAAGATCATCGTGCCTGACACCTTTCAAGGGATAAGATGACAACAAGAGGACAGTGTGCATTACCAGAGTCCTAAGTAACGATTTCCGAGTACATAAAGGACGATCGAAGGAAGACCGGATGGTTTTCATGCGAGATAGGACTGTTTCAGCAAACTAAAGATTGGTCTCTTAACAAGAAATGGGTTCGCTGGTTCAGAAACAGAATAATCCTATGGAGTTACAATGCAATCAATGTGAGGATCCACTCGGAGTATCCTAAATTACAGTATCTGTTCTCATCGATTTCAGGCAAGCCGAGGACCAGGCTCACAAAGAGCCTGGGCTGCTCCACCAGGCCCTGAAGGAGTCTGTTGAAACCAACTCCAATTTCCCATTTGGTGTCAAGACGTACGTAACAGCCTCGGTGTACATAGCGTCAAGGTCGCGCTAAGGGTCGAAGGCGAGTATACGCGCTTGATGGGTTCACTTCGAGAGCAATATAGCGAAGAATGTTGTCTAACAACTGCCCTGAAAAGTACTACGAGTGTCGGCAAGAGAAGGATGGGACAACAACCCAGGCTCTCTAGCTGTCAATCTGGAAATTGCTTCCCACGAGTTCTCGACTCGTCCCACATAGTCATTCACATGAGAGTGCACAACCCATCAATGACCTACCGCCACATCACGTTGGAAGCATGTGAAAAATTTCGGTGCTCTTTAAGCCATCATGAATGTCCGTCCAGGTCCAGACACCAGGCAGCTCCGTCTTCCAAATTTGTGTGCTGCAACATCACTGCGCTGGAATGGCTCGTCAATATTGCCTAGAGCAGTGTGAGTCAAGCTCACACCAACCCAGAATCTTATCTGACCAATAGCTAGGCTTGAAACAACTAGAACCCAAGATGTGTAAGGCAGACGGTAGACACTGTCATGGTTTCGGCTTCCCAGACGGTTATTACCATCCTTTCGTAGTCTTTCACTTCAGATGACGGTAATCCGGTAAGTACTCCGTTCTTGCTTTTTAAGATTTTGGCACGCTGAAAATCACTGGAGGCAGTCATAACCCTAGTTATCGTGCCACACACGTGCAGTCCAGTCTCTCCAAGATTCCAGCTACGAACAGCACAAAGAAACCGGAGCCTAGCAAAGGCAATTCATATCATATAGGTAAATTCTGTTGCCAGTGATTCGCAGTAGAGATTGCTGACAGAGCTACAGGCAAGGATGGATTCTCGAAAGATGAAGATGGACAGAAAGAAATAATGGAAGGCGCAGGTAAAGCAAGAATGTGGCAAGGTTGACGCCTAGGAAGATAGCGATCATGGTTGAAAAGAGGATATTCATGTGTCTCTATGTCCCTAAGAACGAAGAGGTGATGAAGTTGTCTTGAGTTTGTGGTGCACTGATTGAAGGCCGTCGTTAGAACGCGATTCTTCTCAGAATGACAGATCAGTCTGGCACAAACTGCTGACGAATGAAGACTATTTCTCTACATAAGTTCTCTACATAATAACGAGATAATCCCCAGCACCTTCAGTAAAGTTGTATGTATGACCTCCTACGAAAGCTGTGAAGTTCAACGAAGCACTGCCGAACAAGCTTTCTGGCCCCACACATCCCGACTAGCGCCCACGGGAAGACATCACTTCGACATCATGCCGTGAACGTCCAATCAATCATAATCGCGGAGATAACGCGAACAAATCGAGACTTTAAACGCACCACAGTATGCCGGACATAATGCCGACTTATAGTTCAGGACCCTGACAGATGATGAGCTGGAAGCACAAACATTCGTCATGACCCAGCGTCACCAGCACATTTGCTTCCAAGGGCGCCGATAGCTCTCAGTACAAGTAGCATTCTTGGTATCAATCGATATTACCTTCCCCGTTATTGTTGATTTCCAAGCAGTCCATCGACCAGCCCGCAATCATGGACCCCAACAACGCGAATTCCAAGACACGCAAAACACCGCAATATGCCATGTACCAGCGGCACAACTTTTGGAAGAGCAATGGGGGCGAGAATCCACTCTTCAATACCGGTACTCGCCTCTCCCTCCACTACTTGTAGGACCATCCTAACGCACCCCAGACCCCGGCAAGCTTGAAGAGCAGGCCAAAACTAAACTCACCCAGAACGGCTGGTACTACGCGTCCTCGAACGCAGGCCAGTCACACACGCACACAGCGAACCGTCAGGCATTCTACCGCCACCGCATAATCCCACGCATGCTTGTAGACACCAACAAGCGCGACACCAAAACCAGCATCTTTGGGCACGAAGTAAACGCCCCAATTGGTTTCGCGCCGGTGGGCATTAACAAAATCTACCACCCTGCAGGCGAACTACCCGTTGCATCCGCAGCGGGCAGCCTGGGACTTCCCTACGCCCTATCCACAGCAGGCAGCCAGCCGATCGAAGACGTAGGCGCAGCGAACGAGTCCGGCGCAGCCAAGAGCCCTGACGGGAGCGGCAGTGCCGTGCGGTTTTTCCAGCTGTACATGCCGCACGACGATGCGCTGACGCGGTCGCTGCTGCAGCGCGCCGTCGACTCTGGCTTCTCAGCGTGCATCCTCACCCTCGATACGTGGCAGCTGGGCTGGCGCCACGACGATGTCGCATCGAGCAACTACGCTTTTTACCACGGCATTGGCGCCGACTTGGGACTCAGTGACCCGGTTTTCCAGCGCCGCCTCAAGGAAGCAGGTATAGACCCCAAGACACAGCCCAACGAGGCCGGAGCCATGTGGATTGACAACGTGTGGCACGGGCGCGCGCATACGTGGGAGAAAGCCGTGTGGGCAATGAAGCTGTGGAAGGAGTTGAGCGGCGGCAAACCGTTTTGTCTGAAGGGCATCCAGAGCGTCGACGACGCCCAGAAGGCCGTCGAGCATGGGTTCGATGGAATTGTGGTATCGAACCATGCGGGCCGGCAGGTCGATGGTGCCGTGGCGAGTCTAGATGCGCTGGAGAAGATAGTCGACGGTATGTTCTCACTCTCTCTCTTATCCATCAATCTCCATCATCAGTCCCACTAACCCCCCGCAGCCGTCGGCGCAAAAACAACCATAATGTACGACTCGGGCATACGCTCTGCATCCGACGTGTTCAAAGCGCTCGCGCTCGGGGCACAGTTCGTCTGGGTGGGCCGGCTGTGGATCTGGGGGCTCGCCATCATGGGCGAGACGGGCGTAGACCACGTGATGCGCTCGTTGCTCGCGGATCTGGATATCCTGATGAACGTCGCGGGCTACACAAGTGTTGACGCGATCAAGAAGGCTGGGCGTGGGGCGCTGGATAGTGGGGAGAAGAATTACCAGCTTTTGCCCATTCCGAGTAAGCTTTAGTGAGTGGGTTGTGGTGCTGTGTGGTGTGGTGCTGTGTGGTGTGGTGAGTAGGCAGTGTAGTGAGTAGTCAGGCAATGGATAGCAAGTGCATAATAGTGTAGACATGAACATTGTGTGTGTGCCTAGCGAGTCTGCACTGGAGTTGGCGTCAGAGAGAAAGCACGCGGAGTGGTCACTGGAAGAGCGTGTCCTTACTTTCGGCAAATTCACTGTTCCTCTTCCAGCAGCATATACCGTGTCACGGAACCGGGGAGACATCCTTGTGGCGTGTAGAGCTTGCGTGTCATGGCTGGGGCGTGATCGAGTTGGCTTAGCACGGGTTCCCACTGCAACACTCACAAGTCTGAACGTCACGTCACATCACGTCACGTCAAGGCTAGAGAGGAGCTGAATTGAAAAGATAGTTAGCTAGGGGATGGCGACAGGATACGACGCCAGGTATCTTTGATCGTGATCGTGACTTTGACAGTGCCCATTTCCACATCTTCGTAACCCTAACCGTGACCGTAACCTCGTCCAACAGACAAATAGACCCTAACCGCCCGCAATCATGTTCATGGTATGAAAAACATTACTCGACCGTACCCAGTTCTAGACCTGTTCTTATTTGTCGCTCGTGCGCGTCTCCAGCTTGGTCTTGTCGCCGGACGTGTCCTTGTCGTCGGACTTCTCGGTCGCAACAGACGAGGGCGACTCGGTGACCTCGGTGGCGTTGGGCCCGGGGGTGCCCTCGCGCTTGGCGTCATCTTTGCTGAACTTGTTGACCTGGGAGTCGAGGTCTTTCTCTTCGTCGTCGTTGTTGAACATGTCATTGTCTGCGCCGTCGGTTTTAATTTCAGTACCATCGCCTAAAAGAATAATGCGGCCACCCGTACCGGAACTCGGCCTAAACCGGTGATCAAGGTCCATGTCATGCTCATCGGGGCTATCGTCAATGTTGTGGTGGACTCCGGGGCCGCGGAACTCGGCTACATTCATGTATTAGAATTGAATTATTCTTCAGCCTCAGGGGCCGTCGGAGCAGGATCTTCAGACTTGCCGTACTCTGGCGGCGCACATGGGCCCTCTCCGTTTGCAACCCTCTTTGCGATGTCCTCATACCACTGCTCCTTGGTGCGCCCCTGGAGCAGACCAATGATGGTGATGGTCATGTTATCGCAGCCAACGCCCCCGGTGTCGCTGTTCGAAGCCAAGCAGTTGTCCATCATGTTCTCGCAAATAGAAGCGAGATCCTGCTTTGCCACAATCCCGCGCCTAACAAACTCGATCACAGCTTGGGAGGACTGCACGTCCCAGATGCCTGGAAGAATTAGCCAATGAGTTCATGTGCGGAGTCTATCAGGCCTACCATCGCAAGCAACGACGAGGAATTCGTCGTCGGCGTTGATCTCGTGTATCTCAACATCAGGGAATGCGGTAACGATCTGCTGCTCGGGGGGAAGATCGGCGCTCTTCTTGAACTCGAAGTCACCTATCGCGCGGGACAGGGCCAGATTGCCGTTTACGCGGCCAAAGTCAACGAAGCCTCCTGCGGCCTGGATACGTGCCTTCTCGGCTAGGAGGTGTTAGCGCATTTCATTGTCAATTTGGTGGAGCGGCTCACCCTCGTTCTGGGGCTTGTGGTCGAAGGAAAGCGGCTTTGCGCGGCCTTTTACACCCAAGACTGTACGCGAGTCACCGGAGTTGGCCTGGCTGTGTCAGATTGCTGCCGTGGAGAGTCGTGTGCCGCTACTTACAACGTAGATCTTGTCCTTGGAGAGGATGCCGACTGATGCTGTACAGCCAGAGACCTCTTCCTCGTATCGCGGATCTGTTCGGGGGGTCAGCGGGCCTTCAGCAGGCGGACAGAGGCATGTGTGACATACCGCTCAAGATGGCGCGGTCAGTGGCGAGGAAGCCGTCCTGGAGGGCCTTTTTTATGTCGCCCTCCTTGAAGGCCTCTTGTTTTGCGACGATCTCGTGCAGGTGCTCGCCGGTGTAGATGGCGACCTTGTCGCCGCCGTGGCCGTCGTAGACGCCGAAGAAGGCCAGTCGCTTGTCGGCCTCGCTGGGCTTGCCCTCGACGGCGGCCTGGAGGTCGAGGATGCAGGCGTGGGCATCCTCCATGCTGATGCGCCAGCCCTGCATCGAGGAGGTGCCGAAGATGAAGTGCTCGCCATCGCCGGACTCTGATTTCTGGGAGGGTTGTCAGCAGCTGTGCACGCACGTCTTCAGCCCCGCGCGCGTCGCGGCCGTGGTGGTGCTGTGTTTTCCATCGCGGTGCGGGGGCGGGGCGGCTGTGGGCGCCTACCTTGTCGACGACGGGCTCGGAGAGTGTCTGGCCCATGGTGTCTGGTGCCTGGTGCCTGGTGCCTACGAGGGCCGTGGGGCGCGGAGGGAAGGAATAGGGAGGAGCAGCGGAATCGCGTTCATGCAATTGTGAGCCGTCACTCGAGTGCTGTGTGGGGTGGTCGGAAGTCGGCAAGCGCGGGCGGCTGCAGCTGTCTGGACGGGGCCAGGGGTGCGGTGAAGGGAACAGGAGGGGGAGGGGAGGGGGAGAAGGGGGGAATTGCGTGTCTGGCTCGCTAAGGAGGAGGTAAACAGGTGCTGTTGGTGTTGAGGCGGAGTGACGCTCCCAATCTCTCGCCGCTCGACAGCCAGCGCGCTAGTATGGGCCTAGCTAGACCTTGCAACGTCAGGGAGAGATGACGGAACCGGCTGCATTTTCTGCGCGCCCGCCCTGCGTGTGACGCTATTCTGCCACCGCTGCCTGCGCGCCCCTCGCTGGTGGGCGCTGCGCTGGACGCTGGACGCTGGACGCAGGCCGCTGGACGCAGGCCGCTGGACAGCAGCCTGAGCCTGGCTCTGCGCTTCCCAGCCGCTCCCCAGACGCTTCTTTGCCGCCGCGTGTTCGCAGAGCTCGCGTGCCGTCGCACAAGGTTGAAAACTCAATTCGGTTGCCAATTCCAAAATCGAGACCACCTACGCTACTGCGGCTGACAACACCGCCTCAGGCCCAGGCATACTTTTCGATAATCCCGCTCCTGTTCATCTGCCTCCGTCCCAACTTATCTCCAGTATGGGAGCTGACGAGGCAGCACCTTCTCATCTCGGACCTACCGCAGATACACGGTCATTGGCCTGTGTCAAAGGCAGCGACGGCCTGCCCCACCAGTTCAGCCATGTGTCTTCTACCCCCGTCATCCTTTGCATTGGTGTCGCACAAGACGTTTAGATGGAGGGTTTAGTCCAATCTTTGAAGAAAGCAACTTGTGCAGTGCTTGTTGACTGGCGTGCTAGAAAGTAGAGACCAGATCTGCCCTACTCACCACCTACCTTCACCGCGTCCTTGTCGCACCACATGATTGCAGCGTCGGAGAAAACACCTCCATGCCCATAGTGTTGACATTGTCGACTGCCTCGTGTAGTTATACTGCTGAAGACACATGCTTCAACATCGTGCTTTCACGTGCTCGGTTGCACGACTCGCGTCTCAAAGCTAAGCAGAAGCTCTTCAGGAGCCTCGATGAGTTATCTGATCATCTTATCAGCGCACGTGAGCTGTGCGACAATGAACCTCGGCATCTCGACACCATCTCGCTAGCCTTTTCGAGCAACCATCCGGGGGTCTATTGGACCCGTGGGGCGAGACACGGGGAGCGCGCAGAGCACCGCGTCCGTTTCCTGAGACAGCGTGGGGAGTGCCGATGCGCACTTTACCGCAATGGTGCAGGCCTTCCGAATAGACGCGCTTTTTCGGCGCTTTTCGAGCCTCAGTCCAAGAGCCGCGAGCTCAATGCCTCGGTGTTTACTAGCGCGTTTGCAGCGAGATCGGCTGCCGAGGGATCTCGACTGTGTTGACGTACTGCATACATAGATCAGCTCCCCTACCTTTTTTCCATTCTTTGTTCATCATCACACCGCACATCAACCACCATGTCGCCAACACCAGACTGGGTCAAGCAATTGAAGCCTTCGGGCGTCCAGGGCCATGAGCTCCTTGCTGCAGAGCGTGCCAACTCTAACATTCCAGTCCAGAAGCTGGAAGAGCTGATACACACCAAGGAAGTCATCCAGAGGCGGAATAAGATCACCGAGCTCCTCAAGTCTGAGTCCGTCTTCGATAAGTCACAAAACTACTTCATGGGAAGGATAGATCGATTCGAAAGGGCCCTTGCCAGGGAGAAGAGGTTGAGGCTGCTCAAGAAGAAGCACAACTGGTCACTCGAAGAGTTCAGGACCGCCACAGAGCTTGTCGGCGAGCCTGGTCCATATGGCCTTCACGACAGCATGTTCAAGGTAGGCCGCATCCGGCCACGTACTAGAGCATCACGCTAACTGTGCAGGTCACGCTTGCCGGACAAGGCACAGCCGAGCAGCAAGAGAAGTGGCTCACCAAGGCTGAGAACTACGAGATCATCGGATGCTACGCCCAGACTGAGCTCGGTCACGGATCCAACGTGCGTGGGCTCGAGACAACAGCTACATGGAACGAGGAGGACAAAACCTTCACTCTTCATTCACCACACCTGACTTCCAGCAAATGGTGGATCGGCTCCCTCGGCCGCACTGCCAACCACGCCGTGGTCATGGCCCAGCTTATCATCAAGGGCAAGTCCTACGGCCCAACTCCCTTCTGCGTACAGATTCGCGATATGAAGACCCACGAGCCGCTCCCGAACGTTCACGTAGGAGACATTGGTCCCAAGTTTGGATACAACACCATGGACAACGGTTTCCTTCTCTTCAACCACGTCAAGGTGCCCCACATCAGCATGCTTGCCAAGTACCAGTACGTTGATACCAACACCAACAAGTTTGGCCGCCGCGGCTCTCCTGCCCTTGTCTACGGAACCCTCACATGGGTTCGTTCGTCGATCGTCATGCAGGCCGGAAGCGTTCTTGCTCGTGGTGTAACAATTGCCACCCGCTACTGCGCTGTCCGTCGCCAGTTCCAAGATCGAGATGCGCCAGCCGGTGAGGCCGAAACACCAGTACTCAACTACACCATGGTCCAGATTCGTCTCCTTCCGCTCATTGCCGCCACATTTGCCCTGCACTTCACAGGAAAGTCGATGATGGACATGTACAACGCCAACCAGGCAAAGATTACCCAGCCCAGGAACAAGGGCGATTCGAAGCGCGGTGCTGGCCCTGAGGAGTTAGAGTCCGGTAGCGACCTGATGGCTGACCTGCACGCATCGTCTTGTGCGCTCAAGTCGCTCAGCAGTACCATTGCTGGTGAGGGTCTTGAAATCTGCCGTCGTGCGTGCGGAGGTCACGGTTACTCCAGCTTCAGGTAAGGTCAAAGTCATGTCAAGTAGTTTTGCATGCTAACATTGTACAGCGGCATCGGCCCCTGGTATGCCGACTACCTCCCCACTCTTACATGGGAGGGCGACAACTACATGCTCACCCAGCAGGTAGCTCGTTACCTTCTCAAGTCCGCTCGCTCTGTCCTCAAGGGCGAGCGCCCCACCAACGACACAACGAAGATCCTGGCCGAGTTCCAGTCACGCCGTGAAATCGGGTGTGCGTTTGACATTATCGGGTCCGACAAGGATCTCGTTGATGCGTTTGCATGGCGCGTGTCTTTCCTCACATTCGAAGCATCGAAGCACCGCGACGGCGAGAAGAAGCCGTGGAACGACCTCCTCGTCGACTTCTACCGCCTGTCCAAGGCTCACGCTCAGTGGATGATGGTGAAGAACAACCTCTCGGCGCTGCAGGCCATTGCAAACAGCAACCAGGTCAACAACGACACGGTTGAGGTTCTGATGAAGCTGTTCCGCCTCTTCGCTCTGCACACACTTGAGCAGGAGGGCAGCGAGTTCTACGTCAGTGGCGCTTGCAGCAAGCACCAGATCATGCTTGCCAGGACCAACGCTGTCATGAAGCTGTTGAAGGAGATCAGGCCACACGCTGTCAGCCTCGTCGATGCCTGGGGCTTCGACGACTGGGTGCTCGACAGCAGTCTTGGCCGTGCCGATGGCAAGGTGTACGAGGACATGTTCCACCGTGCCAGCGAGCTGAACCCGCTGAACAACATCACCGTGGACCCCTACCCAGAGAACGAGGTGCTGTTCAAGAGGATTGAGAAGTCGAAGTTGTAGATGGTAGCAACATGGCAGCAAACGGTTGGCCTTGGATATACATGCATCTTTGTTCTTAGATGTACATGCATATTTGGTCTTAGATATACATGCATATTTGGTCTTAGATATACATGCATGTTTGGATAGAGAAATGTAACGAGTACGCGCGATGATGCCGCTGCCAGTGTAATCCTTCCATTTCGGCTCACCGCGGGGAGGTCCGTGCGCAGCCAGCTCAACCTCAGCTGCCGCGGCACGAACTTGGGCTTGCAACGCACCACAGGCGCGCAATGTTGTAGCGGAGCCAAACGCATGTGCCAAAGTTGCGTCGCCGTCCTGCACACCCAGACCCTTCCTCACGACCCCCGCCCGACCGCACCGCCCGCAATGTCTGTTATTCTCTGCACAGGCGCGTCCCTCCCCCACACTCTCGACGGTCGAGGCTAACAAGCGCAGCTGGCTATGACCACACCATCCGGTCTGTGTTGACATGCGCTCCAGAAAAGCGCGACTGACGTGGTCCAGCTTCTGGGAGGCCCTCTCCGGCATCTGCTCGCGCACAATCCCCCACCCCGACTCGCAAGTAAACCGCCTCTGCATCTCGCCCGACAAGCGCTACCTCGCCGCCGCCGGGCACCACACCGTCAAGCTCTACGACATCAAATCGACGAACCCCAACGCCATCCTCACCTTCGACGGCCACACCAGCAACGTCACCGGCGTCGCCTTCCACTGCGAGTCCAAGTGGCTGGTCACCTCGAGCGAAGACGGCACCGTCAAGATCTGGGACACGAGGAGCGGGAACGTGCAGAGGAACTACACGCATGGCGTGCCGGTCAACGATGTCGTCATCCATCCCAACCAGGGCGAGCTGATCAGCTGTGACCGGGGTGGCAATGTGCGCATCTGGGACCTGGGCGAGAACAAGTGCAGTCACCAGCTCATTCCCGAGGACGACGTGTCTGTCGCCAGCGTGACGGTCGCGAGTGACGGGAGCATGGTGTGCGCCGGGAACAACGCCGTAAGTCCCTGCCGTTCAGCCAGAGAGGCAGTCAGGCCCACTAACAACCCATGGCCAGGGCAACGTCTACGTCTGGAAAATGGTCATGCGCGGCGATCTCACATCCATCATACCCGTCTGCAAGTTCCTCGCCCACCACACGTACATCACCCGCGTCCTGCTGTCCCCCGACGTGCGCCACCTCGCCACCTGCTCCGCCGACCACACCAGCCGCATCTGGTCCGTCGACCTGTCCTCCCCACACAATGTCCAGCCCGGCGACGCCCTACCGTCATCTGCCGAGCGCGACCCTGCCGCCTTCCCGCTCGAGACGACGCTGCATGGGCACCAGAGATGGGTCTGGGACTGCGCCTTCAGTGCGGACAGTGCGTATCTGGTCACGGCTTGCAGCGATCACTATGCGCGCTTGTGGGAGTTGGGGAGCCAGAGCATCATAAGGCAGTATAACGGCCACCACCGGGGCGCCGTGTGTGTTGCGCTGAACGACACTGCCGTGGGTAACTAGGACATGCAATCGACACAGCGGAGGAGCAAGAGAAGGAACATAGCCACAAGGATTGAGGAGAGGCACAATATTTTCTTGCATCAGCGCGGCGTTGGTGTCGGCGTTCAAAGGTTGCACTTGCTACT
Organism: Sclerotiophoma versabilis; assembly: GCA_012274445.1. NCBI lineage: Eukaryota > Fungi > Ascomycota > Dothideomycetes > Pleosporales > Didymellaceae > Sclerotiophoma > Sclerotiophoma versabilis. Next base: position 2,246,577 of record JAAROD010000093.1, read on the forward strand.
GGGAAGAATTGGAACAGTCTCAGACACAAGGCGTATTTAGGGTATGTACAATACGGACGAGCATGTATTAGGTCAAATCGGCTCTTTCACGCTAGTCCGGTGAGCTAGGCAATAAGAGCTTTAATTCCAATTCGCTGTCTTGATCAGATTATCACTAAAACCATCAATAGCGGGATGGCCTTGTTGTTCGTCTGTCGTCAGACAAAATCAGGGATTCCATTAGCTCGGACTGGCCATGATCCTCCAATTCTATTACCTTGAAACACCAAGAGAAACAAATGGATTTGACGGGCCAGAGCAGTGCATCAAGTTGCACTCTATCAAGATGGACTCTACTGCCTACCACGACATTCGGGCTACCATGGGTTTATTGCATCCCATAGCGTAGAATCACTATAATTTAGAACACAACCGTATTTTTCCACACTGTTTGCCCCATCTTCCCTTTCATTCCCTCATGCAACGCCGTGCTCCAAGTTCCCGCGATTTCACCAGATACATACCCTCTCTCTCTCTCTCTCTATCTTACGGAAACTTATCAACAAGCCCCCCCCCCCCCCCCCCCCCGGAGATCCGATTTCGTTGATGGTGCGCACTCTGGCAGCATCTCTTTTTGATAGCGATGCAGCAGCCGGTTCGAGGGCTCGAGTCGATACCAAGGACAGACAGAGCAGAGAACTAACTAGACGAAGATCGTACCCTGACATCTCATCTTTTTTATCGTCCTTGCTACCTCAGTGTCCTTTGCAAAGCCTTGTTCTTCTGGTACCATGGCTATAATGATGCTGTACGTGATATTGACGAGATGCACGATTTCTTGAATATCGTACGTGGCTTGAATATAAGTCTTGCAAGGGAAGATTGGGTCATGTGGTTGAAATATTCCACGTTCGGTTTCCCAACGCTTGTCTGGTTTTCGGATTTGTTAGATGGCTTGGTCTGAAATGTTTAGTCTACAACATGTCAGGTCAACGATTGGAATTATTACTGTTTCGAGCTATGCAACTGCATCTTCGCTTCAGACCCTGCGGATCAAGAGCGCAAACTGTTGCGAATACCGCGTGATCTGCCAGAGTCACACTTGTGAGCTGATACGGTCTAGTACCCTTGGGAATCAGCGCAATTCACCCCTGCTGCGTCTTCTTGTCAAGCTACGCGACGGATATATCTGCTTGTCTGAATACATGCCTATTACGTCCCTTGCGGGATGCAGAATGTCAAGCTCAAGTATTGAGACCTGGATTAGCCCTGCGCCTAGCTTTCGACAAGTCTACCACGAAACACATCGTCACATGGAATCGTGTAGAAAGCTCACCCTATCGGCTTCGGTGGAAATCAAACATGGCCAACCTGATAGGAAAAGGGCGATGCGCGAAGATATCGGCATTGGTGCTGCGCTCCACAGTGTGGGAGGTTCTGGAACTCCCCAATGCCAAGTCAATGTCGAGGAATCGGTGGCCTGGAAATAGGGTGCCGGAAACGTTTCCAAATGTCAGGGAAGTCACCCTCCTGGACACCCCGGGGCCAGAGAGCAGGAGGGACGATCTCAAAGAATGTAATAGATTACCCTTCCACAGGCAAGACATGGAAGTGATTATGCTTTGATCGAAGCTATGTGTTGTTCATTGGAAACCGCATAATAGACAAGGGAACGCCTTTGCGGATTTCAAGGCGTTCGTCAATCTTGGAAAAAGTATATTGTTAGCAAGTCTGGTCAGAACACGCTATATCATGTCTTAAGAATCACAATACTTGTACTATTTTCAGATAGCTTGCGACTCGAGTTTTGTGCAATAGTAGCAATGGCAGATACAAGGGATATTGCCACGATGCTCCCTATGTGTTCTGTATTTCATTCAACATCCTACTGTGCCCTCTTAAGGTGGGTCCATATGCTCGGAATATTATAGGTATCGGAATCATGGCTGCAGCGAGACATGCAAGAAGTGTTCCCGCCCACTGCACCCCAAGATTTTCGAACATTTGTATGGAGAACAAAGGAAAACTTGCCGCAACGGCAGATCGGAGCATGATATTGGCTGCCACTGTGGAAGCCGCTCTGGTAAAGGGTAAAATGTTAGCCAAGCTCCGGCCAGAACTGAGAGAACATATCGCTACTTACAGGGGCAGAAAAGCATCAACAAGATAGTTGAAGCAAGGTAAGAAGATGCAAAGGACTCCAAATCCAATGAACACTCCGGCTGCAACTGGCGCCATCCAGTGGATTCTGTCAGTGAAACTCGTCCATGCGAACCTGTCAATATAATTAGCTCTCCATCCGAACCACAGACTGACTTTCTGCCAAGTACCATGCTAGGCTTATAATTATCCTTATGTGGTACTTTAGACCGGAGAGACGTACCAGAAGAGGCCGATCGGAAACATGAACGCACCCAAGATGGGAGGGCCGAGGCGCCACTCAGGTATGACCTTACCATCGTTGGCCTGCAGCTTCCGAATGTAAGACCGGTGCTGGCAAAGTATGAATATCAGAGCCATGATAATGCCCAAAAACAACCCTAGGAATGGCAGTGTCCTGATTCCCATGGGCATCCCGTAGACGTGGCTGAAGACATATGGATATGCTTTCAGAAGCGCGTATACCAGCCCGTATATGAATGACATATACATGGAGACCAAAAGTACGATGGGCTCCGTTACAAGCATGCGTAGTGGCCTCGTGAGATACTTTCGCATTACTGCGTTGGCGTCAAGCTCGGTCTTCTCCTGTTCGGCGTGAATTGCCCAGTTGCCCGACTGTCGCCGCAGCTTTACCGCTTTCTCAACCAAGACGAAGGGCGCAAACGTCTCTTGCAAGCAGCACAGCAAGAGACATAAGTTCGCAACCCCCATTATAGATGGAACGTAAAGCGTCCAACGCCACCCTAGGTAACTTGCTGCAATGAACTCACCAATAAAAGGTGCTAAAAAGGGCCCACCAAAGACCGTCAATGCATAAAACTGTATCGCCATGCCTCGGTAGGTATTGTCGTAAATATCTGATAGCACTGCGGGGACCACGCATAATGGACTAGCTCCGAAAAGGCCAGCAAAGAAGCGGCAGATGATCAGCGTTTGGATATCTTTCGAGGTTGCGCTTCCGATAGTGAAAATCGCAGAACCAAGCATGCCGATACAAAGTGGCCAGCGCCGCCCTATGAGCTCCGATCCAGGTGCCCAGATTAAGGGTCCGAATGCAAAACCCAACACGAAGAGGCTTGTACCCAGAGCAGCGACAGTTCTCCCGACTTCGAATTCCCGGCTGGCTTGAGCTTCGCCTGCAGCAAATATAGCGCTGTTGAAGGATGCCACAAATGTCCCGCAGCATGATGCTGTAGCTATGCACAATCTGGAGTCTATATCAGCCTACCTTCTACTGAATTCATGTAGACGAGTATACTTCTTTCCTGTTGTCCAGTTCTGTGGGTTCAAAGGATCGTGCGGCTCTTCAAACGTCACCACAAACTCATTGCCATCCGGGCAATACCGAGGGTGAGATCTCCCTCCTCCCATAGATATCCAAAAGTCATCGCAGAAACTCTCAGTCTTCTTCTGACTATTCGCAGAACTAGAACACATGTTCTGTAAAAATGTATCTCTTCGAGATAATGAGGGCGGGAGGGGGGGGGGGTCGATATCGCAGGTCGGCGCCAAAAAGGTACCGGAGATTTATACGCAGCGAGTGACCAGAGAGTATGTAAATAAATGCAATCCCTAGATGACACCTTATAGATAGCTTAACATACGTACTTTGGAGTAAAGCTCTTGATTCGAGATTGCGGCCATAGCGGAGTATGAGCGGAAATGGCGGCTAATTGTAATATCCCGCTCCGATTCCGTGTAATCTCACAGCGACGAAAAGCAAACGGAAGGCAGTCTTTGCGGATGCCCTTGCGAGGTTTTCATAATTATCTGTTGCAAAAGATACGGCGATGCCTTTGATGTCACCGTCATCTCGGCGGTGGCGCAGCGGAGTAAGGGAGTGGCGGAGGAATCAATAGGAAGCTGCGGACAAGCAGAACCTCGCGCCCCATTAATAGTTTATATGTAGGCGATTTCGCACCTTCTGTTTAGTTGGATGCTTCTTGATCAACGTGCTCTTTAGCATTTTCTAGCATGATTGCATACAGTAACATCTCCAAATACCTTATTACAATACGTGATCATGTCTAGACAAGAGAATGCTGAAACAAGTTTGAAGAAAGGAAACAACAAGAGGTTGTTCTTAATAAGTGGTAACAAAATAGACGCAACGCTTGTTTTGCTGCTATAGCTAATGCGCTAGTACAGTTGGAACGCCGCAGTAGCTAGTACATCCCAGCAATTTATGTACTGCAATACTTAGAGTCACGCATTTATGATTCTAGGATATAGAAAACTTGCTTGGCTACACTATAACACCTTTGAATGTTGTAGCTGTCCTCTAGTAATGCCGCCAGAGAGCAGGGATGATTTAGAATAGTCTGCACTTAGCTGCCTAAAAACGATGCCGAATGTATAAGCAGTATAACAGAAGCGGTCAGCTAAAAGGAGACTCTCTTAACAGTAGCTTAGTAAAGAGTTAAAAAAGACCAATGTGTAGACCTACTTCATTGAGCAAGAACCAAAAATCCGTTCCAACGTGCCAATGCAGCACCAAATTTTAGGGAATGTTGTAGACTTTAGAGACGTGCCGTAATATTCTTTGCCTGTTTTTGCAGACGCTCAACTAGTACGCCCGCTGGCTCGACACTATGCACAAGTCCCACTGCAGAACCAGCGTACGTGGCTAATCTTCCATCTGGACCCCAGCCACTGTCTCCAGCCTGTGCAGCATCATCGTGAAGCCGCTTCAGCTCCTCAAACGGTAATCCCGCTTGGTGGTCGTGCCAGCTTCTGTTGACAATACCGCGTGGAATATATCGTTCTGGCCACCCGTTGGTGCCTCGAAGTTGGTTGTACAGGGTGGTTCGAACTGTGTGCCTTGCCCCATCTACAGCCCGCACAATCTCTCGTTGGTAGCCCTTGCTAATGCGAGCCTCGCTCGAGGCCAAAAAGCGAGTTCCCAACGCCACCCCATCAGCACCGAGCGCAAGGGCGGCGGCTACACCTCTGCCATCCGCTATTCCTCCGGCTGCGAAGAGAGCAATGTTGAATTTTTCTACGGCGTCAGAAACTTCGGGAAAGAGCGACATGAGTCCCATCGCTCCTTCAGCTGTACCATGGCCTCCTGCTTCCGCTCCTTGTATGACAAGAACATCAGGGCGCGAGTGACTGTTTGCGGCGTCGAGAGACTCTTGGAGGGTTCCAACTTGTATCCAGATGTGTATGCCTGGAGAAGCCTGTCGCAGAGCGTCTGTCCATTGATCCAGCTCTTTCTGTCCGTTACGAGGTGCAAACAGCCAGGCTGCACATGGCTGATATTCACGCACAGCCTGGGTTGCGGAGTCGATATCGCCGTTCCAAAGTTGGAAGCCGACTCCTATAGGCAGTCCGGCGGTGAGGCTTAGTGGATCCAATGTCTTGTATCTTGTAGCATTCAGTAGTGTCCGAGCTTTGGTTAGGTCGGTAATAGTATCCTCTGGCTTTACGCCCGGTCCGATAAACCCCAGCCCGCCAGCCCTAGAAACAGCGAGAGCAAGCTCGGGGCCAGACATGACCCGCATGGGTGCAGCAACAATGAATGGTGCAGTCACCCATGGAAACCGGCTTGACAAACGCTTCGCTACAGTCGCTTTCAATGGTGCCAAGGCGGAAGTCATCTGTTCCGACCTATCAATAAGTGCGAAAACATAGGTTCAAAGTCGGTCATACCTTATTTGATGGCGCAATGGTCTTTAGAATGATGCGAGATCAATCGAGTGTGGAGTCGCCTTTTAATTTCGAAGACGTAGTTGGGTTTGACTGGTACACCGTCGTACCAGCCCCGGAGTTTGATCCGAACCGTCCGAATATCCGCCATTGCCGCCAACAAAAGATTTGCGCATTGTGCTACTGTGTGAGGCGTATTTCGACAGCAACTATACATCGACAGTGGAGCGAGAGCTGATATTCCCTCCGCTAATCCCTCAATCGGTCGCAGCGTAGTTGTGGCACACAATGCTCGGCGGGCAGCTTGGTGGTGTGCTTTATCATATCTAAGATATTGATGCAAAGTCCATACTGGGACCAAGAAGGTCTGAATGGGCAACGAACTCATTGAACCACCAAGAGTCTTGCAGAGCGTCTCTGCTCAAGAAATCGCTCTGGGCCTCCTGAACCTGAGGATCCAGTAACGGGTACAGGCTCAGCATGTGGGTATGATTCTGGATCTCGGCCTCTCTTCGTTTACGATGCAGCTGGACTAGTGTATACGCCGCAGTCGCTGCTTCCCGCGTTGCTTCAGTTTGATACGCATCGTTGACAGCCATAATGCACGCCAAGGCTTCGCTCAGGAGTGCGAACGACTGTACCGTGTCCATGAAAAGCAGCATACAGAGTATCTGGAACGGGATATTGGCCACGTGATGCCATGGGAGCCCCTGTGCCATTGCTGAGTGGACGGCTTGGATGGACTTCCTCATCTGCCCGAAAACCTTTTGCTTGACGCTCTCCGTAACATCCAGGCTTGATGAATGCAGTCTGCGATAGATACATAGTGTCAGGTTGCACTGAGCTAGTACAGAGGGTGGCTCCGTATGGATTCGGTCCAGAACTTCTCTAAGAGTCGTAAGAAGGCTGTCCAAGCTTAGCTTATTGGCCGGATCTAGGACCTCTGAGTATGGAAGGAGACCCAATAATTCTGCGGTGTATTCTCCTGGCTGCACAGATAGTGGGAATGCGTCCAGATTCGGCAGCACAACTCGACTCCGCCCAAGGTCATAAGATAACCATATGTTCAGATGCTGCGCCACACCGATGAGGCTTTTTCGAGTGTCAGGAACGCTTTCGGGGCTTTGTGATAAAGAAAAACTATTCGTACCAATGCTGCTCATGGATCCAGCTGCATCAATGACATGAATGGTAGTGCAACTCGCCAACCAGGCCTCCTCTGGCTTCGCAGTAAGCCGTAGATATACAGTGCGCAGTAACCAAGCGGTGGCTAGATGCTGTGATGGAGAACCTGCAGTCGACGGGTCCAGCAGGCGCTTAGCAAGCGCAACAAGACGCTGCTCGGTCGCCAGATTCTGGGTGTTGGAAAAAAGACTACCAATGGCGCCAACGCCACACAGCAGAGCTTCTTGTGCGTCAGAGCGATTCTGACCATTCCAAACGCTCAGTATGCTTCGGTATAGCATATCTTTCGCAACAAATCCGTAACAGGGGTGAAACTTGTCAAAATATGTGGAAGCCAGATTTCGCATCTCTACCTCCGTCAGAATAGCTGTAAGTGATTCCAGATACATGGTACTCTCGGTATGCCTCTCCCCCAGAAACAAATTCCATGCCAGCATTCGCATTGGAGAGACGCGCGCAGTAGATGATTCAAGCGTCATCGTAAGGAGGCGAACAAAAGCTGCTCCAGAGTTACTCTCAACAGATTGTAAGTAGCTGGGTGGAACTTGTTCCTCTTGTATTTGAGGTTCTTGTGCATGTTGCTCTTGAATTGGGACCACTTGCTCTTGGTACCACCCTGAAAGCTCATCATGTTGTTGCTGGCGTTCCGGCTGCTGGGAAGGTGCTTGTGTGGAAATCGATGGACTACCTTCTTGCGCTATCACCGTCTGCGGTCGACTCGTATCCCCTCGACTTTGTCGACTACGAGGCGTCGAGCGGTACAAGCACTCGTACCCATAGCCGATGCACATTCTGCATGGGCGACCTCCGTCGCACTTTCTTTTGCGCTCTCGACATGGGTCACACGCAATGCGCAGCCGCTGGCGCTGGGTCTGCCTCCTTCCGGTACTCATTGCCTATTTGCGACGTTCATCGGGTATATCTAACAGGTCGGCCTGAGGCTGCCGTTGCTGAGTTGCGGGTGGAGGATGCGTGTTGCCGCGGATCTGGCGGAGATAGACGTCCCGCCAGACAAGCACGCTAGTCTTAGCGCATGCGGCCGTCCCCACCTTGCTTGACGACATGCAGTCCTTGAGGAACCATCGAACCCTAGGGAAGTCAGGCTCTGTGCGTCTTACCCTAGTGAAGTGGATTACAGTCAATCAATCAATGAGATTAGTGTGACGAGAGGAACAGTCTGCTTCACCTCTATTCAACAGTCCGCTATCATACCCAATGCTCTTCTTTAGATCCATTGTGGGACTTGGAAAGTTGAAAACGAACATGTTGATAGCATGTGCGAAAACTCCATACCATGGTAACGCAAAGAGGCGGAGCATTTACTCTTACAATGCGTGGAATCGCAGTAATATTCATTGCATGTAAATGTATCGTAAAAGACAAGTTAAGTACTTCTCCACATCTTCGCCGGTCGTTCTCGTATTATACAGTGCCTAAATGCCCGTGCTCGACGTGGGAGACGTCGTCGAAATGGGGAACCACAGCAACTTCGCATTGCAATGGTCCGCCTGACTCAAGAGACAAACTCGACTGTGCCAGTCCTGAGCAGAGCGCTATGTGAGCTGGAACGATCACAACCATAGAACATTACCAGCATATGCGGCAGTGCTGCAAAGAAGCAGATTAGCTCCCTTTTGCCCACATTACGGATCGGATGAGACTCAGGAAAGTATAGGTAGGTTTGCATAATTGTAATTCGAAATGCATGCAATTCAACTCACAATCCTCCATCGCCATCTCAAGGTCTCAAGCTTTGTCGTGCATTCCATTCGGTACCCATCATCTCGCACATGAGCGTGTAATCCAATCCAGACAGGGTTGTACCGAGGTGAAGGTAAAGGTGAAAGGCGCCGCGAAACACTCACCAAAGACAAAAGTATATATATACATGTATCTAAAACATCGCAGCTACAAGCGTCTGTTGTCTACGCAGGAAGGACTTAAGCATTAGCGCTTTAAACAAGGGCTTTCTAATTTACTAGGTAGTACTCTATTACATCCGAGTAGGTATCATATGCAGTTATGTCCACAGAAGAGAGAATAAGAAGGAGAATAATAGATTTAGTAGTATAATTAGTAGTATAGATGTAGAAGAAGTAAGTAAACCCCCCTCTTTTACAACATTTAAAATTCAACCATAAATTTCTTATTTTCTTAGTCTTTTCATCTTCTATAATGTCTGAATTATCGCGTTGATGGTGCGACTTGTGGATCTATCTGCTGAGTGTTTTCGGGCGGGAATCAAGATGACGCACGACTTTCGCACTAGCTTGGGTGGGGGGTTTCTTTTCTTCTTCTTCTTCTTCTTTTCTTGCTCTTTTCGCGATTGATGGGCGATTTGCTCTCGATGCTTGCTTGGATGAGATGGACACGATAGACACGACGAATCCTCCTCATAGACGGGACAGACTCTTCCGGCAAACGACATGCGGGGGAAGCTAATCATGGCCAGACAATACTCGGCGTAGTATGACTGAGTGTGAAATGGGATTGAGACCGGGAAATTGTTGCTTGACACAGATCAACCGATATGATGTGACGTGATTGATGTGACTAATCTACCGCTCGTGACTCCGACTCTTGAACCTCCGAACACTCTCCTCAACCCCGTAGCTCTCCCTCAGCAGACCGCCAACATCCTCCAGACCCAGGCCTGCGGTCTCCGGGTATATCCTCCATACGGTGAGCCAACACGCCGCGCACACGCCGGCGTAGAGCGCAAACGTGCCGCTGGGAGTGAACAAGTCCATCATCGGCAAGAACGTCAGGCCTACGATTGTATTGCTGAACCAATTCGTGCTTGTTGCCAGGGCGCTTCCCAACGCGCGCACGCTTAATGGGAAGAGTTCAGACTGCTGCCAGGGCACGCAGCCCAGACCCACAGCGTAGCTGGAGACGTAGATGACCATTGAGAGGAGGATGGTTGCGGGCCAGATTTTACTTCCATCTTCACCCTCAGCTCGAATTCGCAGATTGGACGCACCCTCCTCGCCCGTCACATCGATGAACCCAAACGCAACGGCGCACAGCGTCAACCCCATTACCATGATCGGGACACTGAGTAGTAGAATTCTTCGCCGTCCAACGCGATCAATGCACCAGAACGCGACCATTGTGAATGCGAAGTTGGTGACTGCGATCGACAAGGAGGTCAGGGTGGGGCTCTGGAATCCTACGAGCCGGAAGATGGTCGCGGAGAAGTACATTAAGCTGTTGAAGCCGCAGAGCTGCTGGAAGGCCTGCAGCATGCACGCGATGGTTAGAGCGCGACGGTTGGGTCCCACAGCGACCAGCTGCTGAAAGTTCGCGCTGATATGGCTCATCTTCGCCCTCCAGTCCGCTGGGCTCTTGGCAACTGTGGTCGGCGGGCCAGCAAGCTCCTCCTCTTCCATGATCTCCTTCTCCACGCGCCTCAACACAGCAGAAACGAGTCTGTCCATCCCAGCGCCGGCGCCGTACACGCGACTCAGCACTTTCTTCCCCTGCGCGACCCGGCCTTTCTGGATCAAGAAGCGCGGCGTCTCGGGCAAGAAGAAAAGCATCCCGAACTGGGCGATGGCCGGGAGCGCACCAAGCCCAACCATCCACCGCCACCCACCGGCTTTTTCCGAAAACGCCCAGCCCACCAGATACGCGACGACCTGCCCGCCCGTGATGAAGAGACTGCTCACCGTCACCAGCCGCCCACGGAATGGACTCGGACTCAGCTCGCTGATATACAGCGGGACGACGAAACTGGCGCTCCCGACGGCGGCGCCGACGACGCTTCTGCCGAGTATCATGCCCCATACAGACGTTGTGTATGCTTGCCAGAGTGCGCCAAGGATGAAGAGCGCGTCGGCGGCGAGGATGACGGGTTTCCGCCCCACAGCGTCGGCGACCAGACCGGTTACGGGCGAGGCGAGAAGGGCGAAGAAGGATGTTGAAGAGGTGATGAGGGATTTGTCGAGGGTGGTGAGGGCGCGCGAGGAGAGGTCTGTGTTGATTGAGATCAGGGTCGAGGAGATTACGCCTGTGCTGTGGAGTGTTAGTGGGTCGCACGTGTAGTATCAAGTATCAACCAGGGGAGTGTCCCTCCATAGAAGAGCATCCATCCACAGTCTAACTCGCTCCCCTCATCTCCTACCACTTCTCTCCCACCGCCAAATGAAAAAGGAAAAGGGCGCACATACTCATACCCAAACAACAACCCACTAACCCCCGCACAGAGGGTAAGACACCACATGAACACGCCCGGATTCACCAGCTTGCTCTCATCCACATCATCCACATCCCCATCATCGTCATCCCCATGTCCATATCCATCCCCATGTCCATTTTGATCTCCAAGCGCACCATGCACTCGACCATCGCTATACCGGCTCCAACCCGCTGGATTCGCATTCGCATTCGCATTCTCATCTCCATCATGATTCGCAAGCGCGTTTACGTGCGACGCGATAAGCGGTTCGGCAGCGGTGTCGTCCATGTTTTATATTGTAGGGTTCGTGGGGAAGGTTGTTAGTCTGGAGCTTGTTGTGTAGCGTGTCTTGTAAACCAGCTCGTCGTCCAGACCTCGTCCACCAAGCGTCGTTATCCAGGAGGTGTGTCTGTAGAGCACTTGGCCGTGTAGTGAGCGTTCCTTCAAGTGCGCAAGCATCGGGGGCAGTGGTAGAAGTTAAGGAGGGTCGTCGGCGCCGGACGCGCGGACGGGGACGTCAGAGAGACGGGCCGGATTGCTACGTGTGGAAAAGCTGGGGCGGTGGTGTCGAGTCTAACTGCTGCCGGGCTAAGAGCGGGCTAATGCCGGGACGTGGGCCGTGTTAGCGCAGGGCACATGCCGGTACCTGGTGATCGCGACTGGGGTCCGTCCACAACGTGCATCGATCACACGACCGCCGAGAAGAGAAATTAAGGAGTGCACTTCACCGCTCTGACAAGAGATGGGTTGAGTATCCAAAGCTAGATGCATTGATGAGCAGTGCAACGTATGCAAGACTGGTGTGCTAGCTATATAATCTCTCCTTCCTCATTCTTCCCTCGTTGCGACGTAATAGCTTGTCTTTCAGCGTCGCCGAAGCGGTGCGGAAGCCACCCATAGAGGTAGTCGAAGGAGCCTACGTCGCCAAACTTCTTCGTCTCAGCTCCTCCGACACTCTCTGAACCTTGCACGACACTTTTTGACGCCACCCAACCAACGCCTATCGCTAATGCTTGATATCATTTCACACCGACGCGTGGGAGTAGTCCGTCACGCGAACAAGGACTACGCGCCGCAGCCTTGTTATCCTATTGGAGTCATGAAAGGGTCATGACCATGTCTCATTTCGGCTCCTCGGCGTTCTCGGCTGCGTGGTTGGCTGGACCGGTAGGAGGGCCCTGGTGCTGGTGTTGCGAGTGCTGGTGCATCATCGGCTGGGCATAGCTTGCGCTTGGTGTGCCACGGTGAGCTTGGTGAGGGAATTGATGTTGCTGATGGGGCGAGCCGTACTGCTGCTGATGTGGCTGCGGGTAGGGACCTCGCATTGGTGTCACTATGTTGGCGTTAGTCGCAGTATAGCAAGCTGTGACGTATGACTTACTTGATCCTGGTGGCATTTGGTACATTTGGGGGCCCTGCGCGCCGGGTTGCATGTACATCATAGGAGGTTGCTGGTGTCCTTGCTGCGAACCCTGATGGCTCATCATCGGCGCTCCAGGGCGAGGGCTAGGGAAGCCATTGGCGCCAGGAGGAATGTAGCCGGGATGCTGGGGGTAACCAGGAGCCTGCGCATACATCTGCATCTGAGGCTGCGCAGGCATGCCCATGAAGGGGCCGTTCGAAGGGTTCTGCTGCATCATGTGTCCGCCCATCTGTGGTCCAGGGCCATTGACGAACTGGCCGCCTTGTGGGCCACGGAGTGCGACGTGCTGCATGCCAGGGCTCATACCGTACTGAGGGACCTGCATCTGCTGTGGGTAACCAGGCATTGGTTGAGGCTGCACGCCATACACGTACGGTGGCATCTGACGAGGCGAAGGCTGGACTGAAGATGTTGAATGCGAGAACTGCATGTGCGGTGCTTCGAAGTGGGGCGGGCCCTGTCCAGCGTGTGGCTGCACGTGAGGACCACGGGGCGTTTGTTGAGTGTGGCCCTGCATGCCCTGAGGACCTTGGAGGTGGGGCGGCAGCTGGTGCTGATGCGCCATAGGACCATTCGGCAAGCCATTGTGAGATGCCAGCATTTGCGGAGGTGGGGCATGCTCGAACAGCTCCTTGTAACCCTTGTCCTTGTTCGACTCGGGGAAGTCCCAGGTGGGAGGTGTGCGGTGCGAGAAGGGGATACCAGCGTTGTTCTTCTTGTCAGATTCAGAAGCCGACTTCGCTAGACGATCAAACGGACTAAAGGCCCCTTTCAGGTCGACATTCTTCAGTGTTGGGCGTTGTCCACCGAAGAAGCTGGTGATGGCAGGTCTGTGGGATTCCTGTCTGGATGCTGCAGAGTCGGGCCTGGGACTGGAGGCAGCGCTGGTGTTACCACCAGGCTGGAAGGTGTGTGCAGCAGGATTAGGCTTGAACTCATGAGCGCGGACGTTGAATCGAAGGGACGCGCTGGACGTTGGTGTCTGCACGCCGCTGGACGACTGCGAGGGGCCAGAGGGAGCGCGCATGTCTTGTGTCGGTATCGGCTGAGGCACACCGTTGTAAGGAAGGCCACCCTGTTGCTTGTGTTGCTGGTGGTTTAGCTGCAGGCGCGTACTAAGCAGGCCCTGACTGCGGGCGGGGATCTGAGCCGGAACCTGGCTGGAGCGGTCCCGCATGCTGGCCGATTGATAGGCAGACTGCCCGGGACGAGGTCGCTGGGCCTGTTGTCGGTCGGTGGGAGATGTGCTCGGGGCATCCACCTTGGTTGCCGTTCCTCGTGCAGCTGCTTTCGGATCTGAGACAGCGGGCGATGTCTTGGGTGGTGAGGCTTTGGTTTCCGCAGCCTGCTTGAGGGCTTTCTCCACAATCGCAGCCTGCTTGGTCTCATCCTTAGCAAGAATAGGAACGAGGTCGGTTGGGACAGGGGTGTTCAATTTGAAGTTGAGGGCAAACTTCTTGAGGTCGTTCAACTTTACCGCCTTGTTCTCGCGCGCAATATTTCGTTGTCGCTCTGACATGCGCAATTTCTCAGCAGCAGAAAAGGCCTTGAATGAGTCAAGCAGGTCGTGCTCGACGTTGGTTGTAGCGTCGTGCGGCTTTGCAACCTTGCGAGGTGGAATGGCGGCAATCGCCGTCTTGGCCGCATTGCTGGGCTTCTGCGCCTGCTCTGCAACGGGTGCAGCAGCAGCGGGGTTTGCTTCGGCCTGGGGAGCAGCTTCCTTTAGTGCTTCGGGCTGGGAAGAGGCTACAGGGGCTGGCGCAGGGGCAGGAGCAGGAGCAGAAGCAGAAGCAGAAGCAGGAGCAGAGGCAGTGGGCTTCTCGACAGCCGGGACGGCAGGAGCGGCAGGAGCGGCAGGAGCGGCAGTCTGCTGGGCTGCCTTTGCTGCAGCAGAATCGGGGCGTGCGATGGTAGAGGACAGAATCGCGGGATCAATTGGGGCTCCCTGAACGGTAGCCTGCGCGCTAGGAGCGCGTCTCGCAGGGGGTGTGTATTTGTTAGGTTGACCACTCGAGAGGGGCGAGAACTCTCTGCGAACGCCACTGTATCTGGAGGGTGTTAGCTTGGAAACCAATGTTGGAGCTGGCAGCCATACTTGTCCTCCTCATCCAGTCCTTGATCGTCGAGGGGGTTGTAAGTGCCACGTTCCTCACGAACGTGGGAATTTGTGGCAGTGCTGGATTCGATCTCGCGGGCAATCCTGTCGGCGCGAGCTGCCCTCTTGGCATACTCGGGGTTGCTGCGATCGATGGCCGTGGTGTAGACGTTCTCGTCGTAGGTGCTCTTTTGGCCGGTGAGGCGGTCGTTGGTAGCGAACTGGTCCCATCCTGCTACGTTTCCAGAGCCAAGCTCGAGGCTGGCATCGGCTTCGGAGAAGTCAAACTTTTGGAGATTGCGCTCGCGGACGGCCAGGTTGCCGGAGATGTCCGTGTCGGTGCGGAAGGCGGCGGTGCCGTTCTGGCCCTTGGCCTGTGTCTTGTCGAGGACGACGTTGTTGACGTTGAAGTCGGCAACGTCGCTCATGTCAAAGGACATGACGTAAGACTCGCCCTGTCCGGCATACTCGTCGGGAGTCTGGCCGTTGGCCTGAGGGCTGCCGGCGGGCAGCAGCAGCTTGACCATCTTGAAGACATAGCGCAGCTCGGTGGGGTCCAGCGAGGTGCCTGAGAGTACGCCGGAGTACGTTGCGCCGTTTTTGAGGGTGATGGTTCCAGGCAGGCCCTTGCGAGGCTGTTAGCGATGGCTGAAGCTCACGTGTTTGCCGTGATTACTAACGGTCAAGTTGGCCAGCAGGTACATCATGCGGTCGCTGAGGTGCCTCATTGGGGTTGCCGTCTCAGCCGAGAGGCTGGCTGCGGGCTTCGGGGTGGCGGCGACACCGTTGGCGGGTGCGGGGTTGGACGGTCGCTGGGTGATGGGGTTGGTTCCCTGGGACCATGCCTTGGGGGCTGGCGGTTTCCTGGGAGCAGAAGAGGGGTCAGCATTGCGCTTGAGACGAGCAGAGAGAAGGGCGTGTCCGAGTGGGTCAGGGTGAGAGCAGAGCGCAGGCGGGGCGTGCGTGGCAGGACCTGGCACGCACACTTGCAACAGGAGAACCAAAGGCAGTCCAGGGGGATCCGCGCGCAGGGCGGTGGTGCAGCGGCAGGCAGGCCACGGGTGGGAGAGCTCACCTCTGGGCGGCGTCGACGGGGCTTCCGGACTTGCGGTGCGGGTCAATGGCTTTCGCCGACGGAGTCATCTTCAACTTGGGGCCGGGGGTCGCGGCGGGCGGGTTCAGAGCATTGGGAGCGCTGTTGGTGGTCGCGGCGGCGGTGGACATGGAGGGACGGGAGAACAAGGCGGGCACTTGGGCAAGCTCCGTGAAGCGAGCCAGAGCGGGGGACGGGGTGGGTTGGGAGCGAGGGCGGCGGGGCCGGGCGCTCAGGGCAGCACGGGCGGGGGACGGACAGCGAGCAACAGGGGCGCAGGGCAGGGCAGGCGGCGGAGGGCAGGTTGGGGGGAGGCTGTGGGAGAGATGGCAGAGGCGGTGGTGGTGAGTGGTGCGGCGCCAAGCGTGGATCGCCCCGTTTGAGAGCACGGAGAGCGGGCGGGAGCTAGGCCAGGCTGAGGGCGCAGTGTGAAGCTGGCCTGGCGCTGCTGGGGCGGGCGGGCAGCGAACGGCAGCGAACGGCAGCGAACGGCAGCGCGCGGCGGGCAGCCTGTGTGTCGGGCGATCAGCGTATGCTGTGCGACGGCGCGACGCTGCAGAGGGCGTGAGGGCGCTGCAGTCCTCTCGCGGGCCTCTCGCGGGCCTCTCGCGGGCCTCTCGCACGCCTCATGCTGCAACGCTGTCGACACGGCGCCTGCACTGCGAGCGCCCATGGACGACCATGACGACGGCCGCCCTATGTTGACGTGCACCTGGCCCATGGCAGCGTGCACCCGCAGCCTCGCAGCAGGTCCTCCATGTCCGCCCCATACCGCAGACTGGCCTGCAGCTAGCTCACGTCCGTAGCGCTTGGCGGGAGCGCGCTGCTCCCAGCGAATGGCAGGCGCCGGGCCAGGCCGTCGAGCTGCGCGCCAGGACGGGCTACCGGTGTTGACTCCAGAGAGCCTCAGCACGCCGCCGTGGCTGGCCTGTCGACGGCGACGGCGACGGCCACTGCAACGGCCACTGCGACGGCGACGGCAACTGCGACTGCGTGTCTTTGCGTGGCCGCGCGCAGCTCCACGGCTCCGTGACCCCGTCGCGCCGTCAGGCCAATGTAACGTCGCGCATGCCCTCGCGCTTGGTTCGACTCCCGTGCCAGCTCTGCCGCCGCGCCCGGTCACGTGCGCCTGAGACGTCGGACCCCAACCGCGACTCCATCACGACCGCCGGCGGACAGCAGACGACGCCCGGCCCGATTGCATCGACTCTCTCGCAGCACCGCCTGCACCACCCACACCATGACGGACGAGCCCTCCTCCGTCCGCTCCTCCCAGGGCTCCGCCCGACGGCCGCCCAAGAACGTGAGCCTCTCTCCCGCCCTCGGCCACCCGGCCCCGACCCTCGCCTCGCCCGCCCGATGCTGACCACAGGCAGCCCCAGCAGCAGCTCTCGCAGATAGAAAAGTCGGTCACGCACCTGCTCGTCGCCACCAAGCAGCTCCTCGGTGCGTCGCCCGCCCCCCGCCCGCCATGCCTCGCCCGCCCCCACGTCCGCCAGCTAACTGCGCGCAGAGACACTGACACTATGGTCGCGCGGCACCGCCACCGAGAGCGAGGTCTCGGACGTCTACGTGCGCCTGGGCTACGAGTTCAACATTGCCTCGCGCGCCTTCAACGCCATCGGCGTCGACACCACCGACCTGGGCAACGTGCCCGAGCTGCTGCGCGGCATCCTCGAGGAGACGCTCAGCCAGGAGGCCTCGCAGGCGAGCCTGGACAACTTCCTGCCCCGCATCCGCGACATCATCATCAACCTGCTGCACGGCCTGAAGAAGAAGCAGCAGCGCCTGCGCCAGCGCACCGCCCGCGACGGCGCCCTGAACGGCGGGAGCCCCAGGCAGGGCAGCACCGGCAGCGCCAGCGAAGCAGACGAGCCGCAGCAGCAGACGCGCGCCTCGAGCCAGCGCCTGCCGTCGCGCAACGATGAGAACGGCAACAACCCGGACCTGCCCCCGCGCTCCTCGTCCGTCGCCGGCAGAGCCTCGCCCTCCAAGTACGACTCGACGCCCTCCGCCTCCCGAGCGAACCGCAACACCGGAGCGAGCCAGCTGTCCACCGACTCGTCCATGTCGAGCAACACCGCCCAGCAGCTGCCCGTCATGGCCCCGTATCCCGCCGACGACGCCATGCCGCACACCCCAGAGCCACCCTCGCAGCCCGCACGGCCCAACTACGCCGTCGACTTCCCGCCGCCCCCGCCGCCGCCGAAGCAGGAAGACGCCCTTGCTGCCTTGCAGAGGGGCGGCGAGCTGGAGAGGAGGGCCTCCAGGCGCTTCTCCGCCTACCAGATCCAGAAGCACCTTGGCACCAACGGCATACCGCTCCCACCCGTGCAGAACTCACCCATACCGAACCGGGGGAGGGATGTGCGCGAGTCGATGAACGCCGTGAGGACCAGAGGCTCTACCATGCACAGCCGCCAGCGCTCCAACCAGCAGCGGCCCACCGTAGACACTGCTGTCGACAGGACGAACGATGTAAGGCGCATCTCAGAAGAGAGCTCGCAGACCGCCGCCCCGGTTCTACCGCCGCCTCAAGAGTCTGCGCCACAACTCAGCCCTATGCAGCAGACCCCAGAAGAGATGCTGGCTCAACCAGAGTTCCCGGACCCCGACAACCCATCTCTTGGCGCCACTAGTGGCCCGCTAGGCGATCCAATCGACATGGCCAGTGACTCTCCAGAAAAGCAGTCCGCACAATCTGCAGGTGGACCTGTGCGAACCGGCTCTCGCAGGGCTGCAAAGTCCCCCTCTCCACAGCCGCAGTTTGTGCCTGAGCACTCGCCCCAGGCTGGAAAAGAACTCACCTTGTTCTTGCAATACAAGAGCAAGATCAAGAAGTACGTCTTCTCCGATGGCTCTGAGCTCTCACCTGGACGCCTGCAGCTGGCTTTCATCGAGAAGTTTGCCTGGGACACACACCGACACGGCGAACTGCCCGAAATCCACATCCAGGATCCCGTCTCCGGCGTGCGCTACGAGCTCGAGGATCTGAACGACATCAAAGAGCGCTCTGTCTTGGTTCTCAACGTCGAGCAGCTTGATGAAGTGAAGAACCACATCGATGACAAGTTTGGCGGTCTCAGGGAATTGGTCGAGAGCATCAAGACTGTCGTGACTGACCAGCAATCGGCAATCGATCGTGTTGCTGAGCGTCAGCAGCAGACAGCACGTGAGCTTGCGGGTATCGCAGCAGCTCCACCTTCGGCGCGCAACTCGGCACTTCTACCGTCCAGGCCAATCAACGGTACACCACCCGAGGGCACGCTGGCCTCGGCTGCTCAATTGAGCGAGGTGCAGTCATTGCGTCGTGACCTAGCCGTTGTCAGACAAACATACTCCTCGTTCGTATCAGACGTTCAAGCGAGCATGTCCGCTGTACGTACCAAGGCAAATGCCGTCAAGTCGACCGCCGTCAAGGCCGCGTTGCCATCGCTTGATGGAGACACTGGCCGCGCATACATCAACACTGGCAAGAAGAATTTGCAAGACGAGTCTGAAAAGATTGTCAACCGGGTCGATGATCTCCAGGACCTCGTCGAGGATCTTCGCAAAGACGTCGTCATGCGTGGCGTGCGACCCCTACCTCGACAGCTCGAGGTCACTGCCAAGGACTTGTCAAAGGCCACTGCTGAGCTCAAGAAGTTGCAGGACTTCCTCGCAAAGGAAAAGCCTCTCTGGACCAAGATCTGGGAGCAAGAGCTACAAACAGTCTGCGAGGAAAGGGATCTCCTCACCATGCAAGAGGAGCTTGCAGCTGACTTGCAGGATGATCTGGAGAAGGCGACTCAGACCTTCGAGCTCGTTGAGCAGGCGACTAAACAGCAGAACTTGCAGAACGAGAAAGACCAGGTCAAAGGGACCCGCACGCCCAGCGGACAAAAGGCCTTGAACGCTGTGGCTATTGACAAGGCTGTTGATCCCCGCCAGGCCCGCGACGGAGTGCTAGGCGAAGTGAAAGCCTTACAGCCCAATCATGAAAGCAGACTCGAAGCTATCGAACGCGCCGAGAAGGCTCGACAGCGCGATCTTGAGACTCGGCGCGATGACGAGTTCAAACGCGAGCTGGGCGACTTTGTCGCAGAAAGCAAGCTCAAGAAGAGCGGCGGAGTGGAAGAAGTTGAGCGTGTCCGCTTAATGCGCGAGGAACGCGCCCGCAAAGAGCACATGGAGCGAGAGGCCGAGCGCATCAGGAAGAAGTCGGAGAAGATGGAGAGGGAAAGACAAGCCAGGATGGAAGCAGCAGCTGCAGAGGCCGCTGCAGCTCACCAGAACGGCACCGAGGAGAAGGCCGAAGAAGCCGCACCAGCAGAAGACGCACCAGTACAGGAAGATGCCAAGGAAGAGGCCAAGGAAGAAAGGGCACCGTCGCCTGAAGGTGCAAACCCTTCCTGAGACCGTGCCCCGATCTATCTTTAGCCCTCTCAAAGAGCGTGTGCTGATCCCGGATCGACAGGTACACCCCGACTAGGCTATACAGTCCGTCCGTGGGTCAGATCTGGCGTTCCGTTACCGATGCAGATGCTTGCGCACTCGTTTGGCTTGGCAAAGCAACTGGGACACAGCCCGTCCACTCCAACCATCAGATTCGTCGAGTCTAATGCAATTACTACCGGATCAGACATGCCCGGCAGAGAAGCGCAAGCTGCCACTCCGACCAGCATCGACTCCTCAACATCCGAGCATTCCAGTTCAAGACGCCGCGCCCAGAAGTCAGCATCCCTGAGCCTGCGCACAAAAGAGAAAGAGCCGTCGAGTCGCCGGTCCACACCTTCGAAAAGACCAAGGGGCAACACCGTGCCAGTACACTGCACATTGAGCGAGCTGCACGCGCCAGAGCACAGGCGAGACGGAGCCGAGAGTGTGCTCAGTCTCACGCCAAGCATGAGGGGACAGCAACTGGCGAATTGGTTCTCAGGACTATTAGGACGATGAGTCGAACCACAGTGAGGCAATAAGGAGAGCTGGACTGGAGAAGAGAAGTGAATAAGCAGGACACACTATACGTACATAGCATCCCCTTTAGCGTAGCATATTGCCACTCAGCACAGCACAGCATTCTCGCATGGCGTTCAAGCGTGTCGCTTAGACCTGTTCTATGAGCTTTAGACTGAATTGTAGCAGATTGAGTTGTAATATTTTGTGAATTGCAGTCGATTGTGAACTATAACAGATTATGAACTATAACAATAGTAAACTATAACATATCACCAATGTAAACAAACCTACCCAATACATCCTCTCTCTTCCTATTCATTCTTTTCCCCTTGTAAATAGTGATCACGGTATTTTACCTCTACTGTGAGTATTTTTGGCATTATTATATTACTGCTTCAGTTGCATTACTACCGAGGTCACGTATGTGTGCGAATAGTGGTATATGTATATGTACAGTCTACACACGCAGCTTATCCACGGAGATATCCAGCGCACCACACACCTGCGGCACCAACGCACTGCTAAGATCCAGAGGCGTTGTGCCACCAGGTGCAGTTATCGTCGTAGTCAAATACGATGGCAGCACATTCATACCGTACACGGCGCGCATGGAATACAGCACCCCGGCCTGAAACACGACGTCTCTGCACGTTGGCTCACTATACGTAGCGGTCAAGCTAGGCGTGGCGCCTGTGAGAGCTCCGGCCGCGCCGCACGCAAACGCCTGCTCGGATCCGATGAAGAGCGCATTTACATTGTCGGCTTGGCTGCAGATTGTATATGTGCCGGAGGAGGGTGGGGAGAAGTATCCCGCGAAGACAAACGTCGAGTTGTTCGGGTCGTATGGGAAGCCTGCGTAGTTGGCGCGCACGGTGGAGTAGTACCGCGAGCCGCCGGGGATGCTGATGTAGTCCCCACTTGGATTGTCGACGAGCGGCACGCTTAGGCTGGATGTCTGCCCGCGCGCGTAGGGTGTCAGGCCGAGGTAGTAGTCTGGTCCGACGTTGGAGGAGGCGCTGCCGAAGGCTGAGTCGTAGAGGATGCTGTTCGCGTATGCGCTGACGTTGAGCCCTCCGCCACATGAGGTGGGAGCTGCTGTTGGTGGACAGGCCCCGCTGGGGATAGTGGGTACCCCAATAACTACAGCTGAAGTCGGTGTGCCGTTTGCATCTGTTGTCGGCACTGTCGACGTAAAGCTAGTCGACCCGACTGTTGTAGTGACAGTACTGGGAAGCACTTCGGTTACAATCAAAGTGCCTGGCATATCTCCAGACGGTGGAACTATAGACGTCCCAGCTGTAGGTCCAGGAGTAGTAGTAGTAACAGTACCAGGAGGCACCTCAGTCACAATCACAGTGCCTGGTATATCTCCAGACGGTAGGACAGTAGAAGTTCCAGCTGTAGGACCGGTAGTGGTAGTTGTGACAGTACCGGGAGGCACAGTTGAAACAATGACTACAGGCGGACTTGTGCCAGATGCTGGGACAGTTGTTGTTCCAGGCGTAGGGCCAGGCGTGAAAGATGTTACTGGCTCGCCAGGTACAGTCGTGACAATAACCATAGGTGGGTTTGTGCCATAAGCAGGAATCTGAGATGACCCAGGTGTGGGTCCAGTGGTGTATGATGGGGCTGGGATACCTGGTGGCAAGGTAAAAATTACCACTGGTGGTGTAGAGGCTGAACCAGATGGAAAGACTGCGCTCTTGCCGGTTTTCGGGCCAACAACGAATGATATGACGGTGTTTTTAAGGAGCTAAATCCTGTGTATTTTACCCGTTAGTTGAACAGTGTATTTTACCTGATTTTGTACTGTAGTGTAATGGTCTTTATCTACATCACATTCTCTGACATCTGCTAGGCGACACTACAGGTAGACTTCTTCTTTCTTTTCTGATCATTAATCGCGCAATTGACCATTCTACTACGAGCAGAGCGAGGAGGAACGACCAAGGCTACAGAAGTTCTCTTCAATAGTTGCGCATAGCTTCAGTACGGTCAGGGAGCCAGTCAAGACAGTATGAGCCTGTACTAACTGAGCATACAGAGATAGCCAGATCTACATTAGCACAATCTGAGGTACCGTCTGTCGACGTTGGTATTAGCGAGATATTGTGAGTGCCGGTGATGGTGAGATACCGTATATCGAAGCCTAGTAGAGGTATGACCAGTCTGAGCTGTGGGGAAAAAAATTAGAACCTCATTATCAAGCACGTGAATGCTTTAATTTGAGCAGGCAAACACAGTGATCACTCCTGTAGCGCTTATACAAATCGCGTTCGTCAGCAGCGGCACCGGAGCTTGCTTGACAAGAGTGATAGCCGTCAAACCCAAAACTCTTGACCAATAGGAACTACTACATTCATTCTGTAAATATAAAGCAAGACAGCTACAACCTCACATGTTCGCTGTTGTAACTTTTCCGGATCAAAGAGCGACTCGTCTAGTCTCGATGATGTCCGCTGAGCATCGATATGCGTCTAGTAATGTCTCTCAATGGATGCTAAAAAAGTGTTCTTCTTCGGCCGTACTTTCGGAATTGAGGCCAAGAATAGCGCAATCTATAGTACGCTTCTTTGTGTATACATTGGGTCTGTGAGGTCCGTAGAGGCCGAAGACTGTGTGCCGTGTTAGGTTAGGTGCGAATACACATATCATACGGAAAGCTCACAGCCAACCGCTTTGAGTCATGCAGCTGAGTGGAACTTTCCGTTGCCGCTATCCGCCTGCAACTGTTCAGCGTCGATTCTCTACCGTTGCTCTGGTAGACTTGCAGTGGTGGCCAAAGCTTATTCTACAAGCAAAAGGTTGGTCTGTACTACATGTAGCACTAGAGTAATGCTGTTCCTCAAGATGTTGCCCGAAATGGTCGAATTTTCTAGAAAGCTGTAAATCTGCTTGACGGGTACCGTTGAGCGGGCAGTTTGAGTAAGAAATTATAATTTGCCTACCGAAACACTTGAATAATCGTTCCGGACTATGATTGACGGTTTCTGAGGACAAGGAAAGTTTTTGACACTGCTCACAGCTACTGTTGGTCGCCACCTTGGACATTGCACACACGAATACCTGCAGAATCCTTTTGACTTGTTCTGAGCGAGGTAATTGCTAATGTAAAATCTAGATACCTCACAGTAAATTAGATCCTCATGTCAACGCCACAAAATTGCAACAGTACTACACGTATCAAGGGAGGCAATTTCAAGTCACGATTGTTTTGTAGATCGCGCTAGAATTCACAATCGTGGGTATGAAGACAGCATAGACGCGAATTGTAAGTCTCACCTGCAGGGTCTAAAAATGTGGGTAGGGAACGGTGTGTCCGTCATTAGATCCACTTGCAGTTTTCAGCAATCTCGAACTTTTACTAGTTCTTGATGGAAGAAGTTGTCAACATGAACATAGGGATACCACGACCGTCACCTTAGATCGAAAACAGTCTTCTACCAGATTAAGTAACATGGCTTCCAGAATCAGAGCGATTGGCCCAAAGTTGCCTCTCCAAACCCAGCCCTTGCATACAAATCCCTGAGTTTACCCGGATAGTGTATATGCTAGTACTCAAATAACAAATTCCATACAGACAAGATTTACAATAGTCACTTACTGTACCTACCATCGACTGGCTTCAATATTAGTAGCAGCGCAACTGCTATAATCATACAATTACTATAACTTAGCCATTACTACAGAACAGAGCTTACATTCTGCGTTTTTCTATGACAGCACACAAAGTCTATAAGCAATATTGCACAATCCATATGTATTCTTAGATCTTCATAATTCGTTGAAGAATTGCTATCAAGGTAAAAAAAGCCTTTAAATAACTAATACTCTATAAGGAGCGTGATTTGCTACTGAGCCGCACACTTTATTAAGCCCCGCACACGATCGAGCCGCGCACCTCTGCCAAGCAAGAAGCTATCGTACGAATGTCCCCCAGATCTTGCCTACACTTTCACACCGGCTGCTGCAGCGCACATGACGGAGTGAGAGATATGCTGAGGAGTAGTCAGCAGTGTGACAGAAGTGGGAGTGTACTTGAGACAGAGATTGTATGGATCGGTCAGCGAGGTCCAGTGGGAGAGGAAGGTTTATGCTGGCAAGACAAGCTCGGAGACTTTGATCTGAACTAGTGAATTGGTCGTTGCGAGGGCTAGTTACTGCCAGAACGGTGACGACAAGAACAGAGAAGGCAGTGATAGTATAAAATATCGCTAGCAGACGAGAACCTATTCGTGGCTGATGGGAGACGAAGAAACAATGTCACATGGATGTAAGTGAATATATACCTGTTTACTGGCATTTCCTTTCGGGCCTTCCTCATGTGCTGATGAACTCTTTTTCCGTCCCGTAATACAACAATAGGACAATCATTCCCTGGCGAACGAGCCCGTGATAGGCAGTGCCTCGTAATCTAACCCCGGAATATCTTCATCACACCGTGGCTCAGCTGCCTGGTAAGGGCGATATAATTGCTTCGGAAAATACGTTGTTTTACTGCGAGCATAACCCTGCTTCAACATGCCATCTTCCGTAAGTGAAAAGCGTCACGCTACGACTTGTCACTTTTCGAGCAATGAAGGTATCATTTGAAACAGGAGTCTGTATCCAGGGAAATTTGTGGGTTCACACGATCGCGGCGAGCTCTGGTCGACTGCTTTTCTTTGGGAACGCTATCCTTAATCGCCGCTCGAGCGTTGATATCGCCCTGCTTTCCTTAACAAAGCTGCTGTCATAAGAAACACCAGCAGTTTCCGTGGACGCGTTCTTTGTCCTGGAATATTTTCTCGCTCATCGACTGCGAGAAGGAGCAACACGATTGGGCTTGTTGGTTCGTAATGCCAAGACATCCGACTGAAGGCCGATCGAAGACCCTGTTGCTGCAAGATACCAGGGCATGGGTTCAATCTTCGAGGAGAATTGCGCTAGAGTAACGCAAAAGCGCCGTCAGTTTTGGAATCTCTCCAATCGGTGATCGCTGCGTCCGCTACAGCTCAGATCGCTCTCCCTCAACGTATCTCGGTTGCAAGGACCTTCCTGTCCTTTGGAGTTTCTCAACGTCCCAGAGTGAGCAAAGCGGCCCAGTATCGCACTGGGGCAAGAAGTGGATCCATCTGGTGCCAATGGGCCCAGTAGATTCGTAAGCCAGGCGGCCGTGCAAAAGAATTCCTGGACACCTCTACATGCTATTGCTATGTCGGTTCTGTTTCGCTACATTTCACAAGCACATCTCTATTCCCAGGAAAAGCTCCACCTAGCCACTCTTCTCAACTACCGCACAGTCTTCCGACATTTGCAGCACTAGTAGCTGGGTCCGCGTTGCCAAACCCATTCAAGTACAGCTTTCGACAAAATGGCCGTTCCGCCTCCTGCTCCAGACTTTTGCACACAAGTCACTCCAGAATGTCCCGTCGAGGGTACAATATGCGGATACTATCCTTCGATTAGGTAGAATGCCGGCTTCGCAAGCTTCTTCGGCCTGTGTCTCCTCATCCAGGTCTACCTAGGCATCCGCTACCAAAAGTGGTCCTTCGCGATCGTAATGTCGCTCGGATGCCTTGGAGAAGTTGTTGAGTACATTGGCCGCATGGTTATGTGGAATAACCCACTCGACGAAGCTGGCTTCCAGGTGCAGATATGTTGTATAATCATCTCTCCTGCTTTCGTCTCTATAGCCGTCTATTTTACTCTTAAGCATATTGTCCGCAACTTCGGTGATAGCTGGTCGATGGTAAAGCCAGGCTGGTACACCTGGGCCTTTATCGGCTGCGATGTTCTGTTTCTGGTGTTGCAGGGCGCCGCCAGTGCCCACTTCGGCTTTGAGTTACAGAACATTGGCCCCAACCTGATGCTTTTGGGCGTCATCTATCAGGTCGTGTGTCTGTCCTTCTGCGGCAACGTCCTGGGCGAATACATATACCGCACGTACCGCCACAGAAACGAACTCCCCTACGAGTCAGTGGCGCTCCTGCCCAACATCAAATTTTGATTCTCTATCGTTGCTGTCATTACGGCTTACGTCACCATTCTAGCTAAATGCGCATACCGTATTCCAGAGCTCTCTGGGAGGTGGATGAGCGAGCTTATGAGGGATGAGGTCGAGTTCATTGTTGTGGAGGGCGCGATGATTTTCACTGCTGTGGCAGCCCTCACTATGTTCAACCGAGGTTACTGCTTCCCCATTCTGGCCACAGGCAGATCTTCGAATATGATAGAGGGTTCAGTCAAGCCAGAGGCTGGCGTCTCACTGAGTATTTGCGCTTGACATCAGATGGGAAGTCGAGTAACGCAAAACCTCGTTGATGCGAATGATGCAAGGCAACCTTCTGTTTGTTTTCAAAGTGTCCTTGGAGGAATCCCGGTTGTACGGCATTCCATGATGCTACCTTTTCCAGGTTGAGTCTGCCGCTAGGTCATGTGCAATGTAAGACAGGACTGTTGCCTTTACCAAACAAAGTCTAGATAATCACCAACGATGCATACAATAGAATGATGCCCATCAACACTAGCACACAGATCAAGAGCCAATAGAAATCGTAGTTGCATTATCCCTGACTGTGCAAGCGGACAGCCGTATGGTTTCTCAGCGAGCAATGTTGTAGGCTTGCAGATGATCATTGTTGCATTTATAATTAAACAGGCACAAAGATAGCAAGTACTTAAATCTAACTAGATGCAAGGTAAATTAAGCGTGTGAAGATAACAAGTCGGGCCCTAATAGCGAGGTTCGCCTGGAGGTGGGCCTTTACTCTTTCTTTACGCTCTGTCTTGCACGCCACTTGGGGTTGATATAGTATACTGGAATACCAAGTAGAAATATCGCACCAAACACACCAGCAAGCACTCCAAAAGCCCACTTATACCCATGGGCTGCGACCATAGGTGTCAAGCCATACGTCACACCGAACGAAACAATGTTCTTTGTGCCAACAACAACGACCAGGGCAGGGCCAGGATGTTGGGTGGTTGCCTCGGAAGCAAACGTCGTTGAAATGATGAGTACGGCTGTGAAACTGTACTGGAAGAAGGTCCAGCCAAGATATGGCGCCCACCATGTAGGTCCACCACCTGCGGTAAATCCGTAGAGAAGAAGCATTGCAATGCCGATCACAGCAGGTGGCAGAAGGGTGATGAGCTGGTCTTCTGGCTTGTGAATGCCCCTGTTGCGACCTGCAACAAAGAGGACAAACTTATCGCCAATGAGCGTGCAATACAGCATCCCCAGAAGGGCTCCAACCACACCACCGACGTTGATGAGTCCAATGTTTTGAGGCTGCCAGCCGTAATTCTCCATCAAAACAGTGTTGTAGGTGAGTGACATGCCGACACCGCAGCCGAGAGCAATGGACGATGTGAGGATCGCGTAGATGATTGCCGGAGAGCTAAGACTCTGAAGCATATGCAGGTACGTAAGCAGCATGATGCGTATGGGTTGATTCTGAATATCCGACCATGGACGGAGCTTCTGGATGTATGTTTTCCTTGGTACATTGCCATCGGCCACAGGAACGGATGGCAGTTGCATACCCTCGCGACGCATGCGTGCGAAATGCTCTTGAGCTTCGTCATCAGGAATGATCTTCGTCACGCCGAACTCGTCGGTGTAGACCAACTGGCCATCTACGCTGGCTGCCTGTCTCGTAAATTGTGTTTCGAAGCCGAACAAAAAGGCGATGACTATGCCAACGGCAAGTGTGATGACAAAGACCCAGTAGTACCATCGCCAGCCAAGATCTTTGTTGATATATGACGAAGCGAGGTTGACGGTGGAGCTCAGCGCGTTCTGAACCATCCAATAGAGACCGAAGACACGTCCACGCTCGTGAAGAAAGGTTATCTCCGTAAGCATTAGAGGAAGCAAGGACTCCGATGCACCAGCGGCGAGACCCTGAACGATCCGCGCTGCAAGGTGGCCGTTGTACGAGTTTTGCACTGCAGCGGCGACAGCAGCGACTAGCAACACGACCATGGCTACAAGGAAGACAGGGCGGCGACCGTATGCCAGTGCAACTGGGAGGATGATGTAGTTGCCTGTTACGAAAAGATTGGGATTAGCGTCAAAGACTCTACCAAGACACTTATCGACTCACCCAAACCAATGCAAAGTGTAGGCATCGTAATCAGGAACACGATCTCATCCGGAGTGTACCCTTGCGGCGTATACATCTCAAAGAAGACGCTAAGGATACTGCCCACGCCACTGGCAATAGATAGACCCATGATGGAAAACCAACAGCAGCAGAAGATGATCCCAATCTTCTCCCAGGGCCGAAAGTTCAGAGGGTCATTGGGATCACTGGATGGAACAGGGATCTTTCGAACTTGACCATCTGACTGTATGAGCAAAGCATTGCCTTTGACATGGTTATGCTCAGCATTTTCTCTTGACTGCTTCAGGTCTTCGACATAGTCAACGTCCGCGACAGGCTTATGGTCCATGTCGCTGTTTGTGATTGATTTCGACGTAAGAAGGGGTTGCTGTGCATGTCCCGTATCAGTAGTTGAGCTCGTGTTTGATGAAAGCAATGAGTACATTAACTCACCTTTGCAGTGCTGGTCTAGAAAGCCTTGGGACGGTCTGAAAATGTCCTTGGTGCAAGACAAGTGTTTTCAATATGTCTCTTCCAACCACCACTAAGCCGAAAGGATACATTAGTCCTGCACACATCTACTTCTCCACATCCCGGTAAAGACATCTCTTACCCCATATCTCTCTGCGGTTGTGGAGGCGTGTGGGGTAACAACGGAGGGGCTTTTCAATGACCGCCCAATCCGAAGCCGATTGCCGAGCGATTACCGTGCCCGTGCACCTCGTGGGCCGGGTCAGCGAACAGGCCACCCCACCACAATTCATCCCAACTTTCCACCCCCTATAACTTAACACCACAATGCTAGTAAAAGAAGCCCTTGCAGAGATAGATAGCTTAAGGCTAGGAGAACAATTTTCATACTAGGCTCTTACTAAAAAACATAGTTGTTCTTAAACAACATTAACGCGTTAACACTAGGGTTAGGCTGGCAAATAGGTAGAGGTTGGGTAGAGGTAGCACTAGCGTAGGTAGGGGTTAGGTAAGCTTAGTTATTACATCTTAATTTAAAAAAAAACATACTTAAGATAAACTCTAATTATTATAGAAAGTTATTATAGTATTAATATTAAATTAGGTGTTGTTACGATCCTGTGCGGACGAAGCGGCACAGTGATTAAGTAGCCAACCACAGCCCTCACCCATGAACCAGGGGCGGAGTCAGGAAGGATCTCCCTTTGTACGGTCACGTGACATGCTCGTCAACGAGCATGACACACGTGACTTGCTCGTCAACGAGCATCGTATGTTATCGCTCGTCAACGAGCAACGCTATGTATTTCATTGGACTGACCCTAGTCGCTCGTCAACGAGCATTACCCCATAGCAAGTATATAGTCAGTAGGAACACAACCCTTATGGTTCGTGTTCAACTTAGTCAATCAAGTTTGTCTTTGGAATCTCGACCCCAACTCTCGAGCTAGATAGTCTACTCTATACTACTCATTGTTACCCTCTATTGCCACGGTGTTTCACTAGGCAATAACCCCAACCCTTACGGACCTTCCTGTACCAGCGCTCATCCCTGAGAACCAATACGAATAGTGCTTACGAGCTTTGCTTGAAAGTACAACTTCAACACTTTGAACACCCCCAAAGATGAGTACTACCTCAGGATCCCGTGCTACCCCTAGCAACTCCAACGCGTCACGCAACCGCGTCGACGACGACCTCGATATGGACGAAGGATCGAACGGAGACACGACAGCCTCTACGTCCACGAGTGTATACCCAGTAGCTAAGCCCGAGACCTTCGATGGTACTCGTGAGAAACTGGAAGACTGGCTTATCAAGTTCGACCTCTTCTTCATGTTCCAGGGAGAACGCATCCCTGAGGAGAAACGTGTGACGCTTGTCTCCACGTTCATGAAGGACCGCGCGTTCACGTGGATCAAACCCTTTATCCAGCGTTACCATGGAGAAGGAACGTCCACCGACATCGACGCATGGATCGAAGACTTCGACCTGTTCAAGGAACAGATACGCCGAGTATTTGGAGTACACAACGAACCAACCATCGCACGTCGCGACATCCAACGCATTAAGCAAACCACGTCAGCCGCCGACTATGCTGCCAAGTTTCAGCAGCTAGCCACGTACACCGGCTGGGACGACACCGCGTTGACAACGATGTTCCGACAAGGATTGAAACCGCGAGTCAAGGAGGAACTGATGCGGACCGCCGCGTCTACCGACGACTTTGACTCCCTGGTCAATACGGCAATTGACATTGATGTCAAGCTGTATGAACTACAACAGGAACTGCGGGAGGACCCACGTGCGCGAGCGGCATCCCACACTACGCGCCCACCCCCACGCAATCCATGGCGCAACAACCTCAACCGAGGAACCCGCGGAGGAAATCGCTACCAGCCAAACACTGGACGCCGGGTGCACAACAGCACTAGCAGCGGTTACTACGGACCAGAGGCCATGGACCTGTCCAACATCAACAAGGGACCAGAACCGCGATGGAATCAGAAAAACAAGGGTAGTGATAGGAAGAACAAGTCCGGTGTGACTTGTTACGGATGTGGCAAGCAAGGCCACTATGCCAAGGACTGTCGATCCAAGAACAAGGTGGTTCGACAACTCAACGTACTCACCCGCGAGGACGCGGATGCCGGTGATGAATGGGAAGTTCTCACCGACGACATGGGACGTCTTATGGAAGACCCCGAGACCGGATCCGATGACGATTATATCGCACCATCCGATGAGGACATACGGAATGTCCGAAGCCGAGCACCTACACCATACCAAGAGGTGGATGAACAGCAGAAGCATCTACAGGACCTGAAGGGACGACCATCAACACAGATGGGACAGGCATACGAACGAGGACTAAAAGTGTGCAAGCACAAGCAGCCCACTATGTCTCAGCGACTACGCGACACTGCCAGACAAGAAGCGGATGGAGGCATTATCTACGCCTCCGACACCGAAGAAAGTTGGTACGACACAGACATGCGTGAATTCAACGAACGTACAGAAGCGGAATTAGCACGTCAAGAATTCCGAGACAGCAACGCTACCTTTCAAGAAAACTGTGATCGGATTACCAAAAGTATCGACAAGAGACTACAACAGATGGCACTTCAAACTCGCGCGGGGCAACGACAGGTCAACAACCTAAGTAAATCCCAACAGGATTGGTGGAAACACGATTTCGACAAACTCAGTGCTGGCAACCACGCCACACAACGGGAGCTCGAGCGACAAGTGAAAAACGACCGAAGCAGGAACGAGCCTGACTTCGACAGGAAGCCAGCGTTGCTTCTGAACCCACGACCAGAGTACGCCTTGGACCACCGGAATCCAAATCATGGAAAACTATCATGGACAGCGTGCGTATACAACGCCTGTCGCATACATGAATCAGAAAAACTAGGAAAGGGATGGTTCCCGACTCCTAGCACCACATGCAGGAGACAATGGTACGATTGCAAGAACGACATGTGCGAGATGCACCTCTGGGACAAGCGTTCCGAGCTACATTTCCCGGGCACAGATGATCATCAAGCAATCGTATGCATGCAATTGGTTATTAACGGCTCCTGCTACAATCTACATTGGCAGCGTTGCCTCAACCCAAACTGCAAGCTGCACGAAGGTAGCAAGATCATCCATGGATTCGGTGATGAGGAGACTTTTTTAGGCAAGCGCCAAAAGAGTGCTCCGCCGAGCGATCCCTTAACGCTATCGGGGACGGCTCGCTCATCAGACTGCCCATCAAGTTAAATGGAGTAGTATTATCGGCACTCTTGGACTCGGGAGCACAGGCGAACTACATATCCCAGACAGCAATGTACCGAGCAGGTCTCGTACCACGCACAAAGGAACACGCCTATTCGCTCCGAGTAGCCAACGGAGAATCAATGCCGGAAGAGCCGTATATCATGTACGAAGTGATAGCGGCCCCTCTAGAGATACAGGGACACCACGAGGAACTAACCCTAGACGTCTTCGCAAAGGCCACGCACGACGTCATACTAGGACTTCCCTGGTTACGGAAGCACAATCCAGAGATAGACTGGACATGGGAAAGACTTTCGTTGAGACGATGCAAATGCGGCACCAATGCATCGAAGCCCACGCAGCGCGCGCCGCGACTGGTGGATGAGAAGGAGATTAACAACGTCTCTTCGACACATAAGACGCGCCAAGATAGAGCGGTCGACCGTGTGGACAAAGAAAGCCCCTCCACGACGGTTAAGGAGAACAAGAGTGCACCTCCTGGCATACCAGATGTGTATAGACAGTACGCCTGGATGTTTGAAGAAGAGTTATCCGCAAAAGCGCTACCCAAGCATCAACCTTGGGATTGTGAGATTAAACTCGAGGAAGGGAAAGAACCACCCTTCGGGCCCATATACCAGTTATCCGAGAAGGAGCTCGAGATACTACGCGAGTACATCAAGGAGAACCTCGCGAAAGGATTCATTAGGAAATCCGAATCCCCGGCGGGATTCCCCATTCTATTCGTACCAAAGAAAGACGGCAAGCTGAGGCTTTGCGTCGACTACCGGAAGTTGAACGATATCACCATCAAGAATCGTTATCCGCTACCCAACATATCCGAGTTACAGGACCGGCTATCAGGAGCGAAGTTCTTCACCGCACTCGACTTACGCGGAGCGTACAACCTCATACGCATGAAGAAAGGCGAAGAATGGAAGACGGCGTTTAGAACCCGTTATGGTCACTACGAGTATACGGTCATGCCATTTGGGCTAACCAATGCACCAGCAGTATGTCAGGCACTAATCAACAATGTGCTGCGAGCACACCTGGACATCACAGTGGTAGCATATCTCGATGACATCCTAGTGTACAGCAAGACACTAGAAGAACACAAGGTCCATGTGCGACAAGTGTTAGAATGCTTAGCAACCGCAGACCTTAGGCTAAAGCCAGAAAAGTGCGAATGGCACAAGGAAGAAGTGGAGTTCCTTGGCTATGTCGTAGGAAGATATGGAGTCAAGATGAGCGAAAAGAAAATCCAGGTTGTAAAGGATTGGCCGACACCCACTACAGTCAAGGGAATTCAAGAATTCCTTGGGTTCGTCAACTTCAACCGACGCTTTATCAAGGACTACTCCATGAAGGCCTTACCGCTCACGAGACTTACGCGGAAGGATACACCCTTCAAGTGGGAACAAGCGCAAGAGGACGCTTTCCAAGCGCTCAAGCAAGCATGCGTAGAGCCCCCCACACTAATCGCATTCAGGAGCGGCGAACCCGCACGCCTTGAAACGGATGCCTCGGATTTAGCATTAGGAGCATGCATTACTCAAGAACGAGACGGTCAATGGCACCCGATTGCCTACCACTCAAGGAAGTTCACGGCACCGGAAGAACGATATGACGTACACGACAAAGAGCTCATGGCCATTGTCGATGCACTACAGCATTGGAGAGTATACGCAGAAAGCTGCTCAGAACTCACCATCTACACAGATCACAAGAACTTGGTACACTTCACCACTACTAAGGTTCTGAACCGACGACAAGTGCGCTGGTCAGAAATGCTTGGTCAGTACAAGTTCAAGATCCTGTATACGCCAGGAAAAGAAAACGGTAGAGCAGACGCGCTCAGCCGACGCCACGATCTCGCAGGCGAAAAAACAATCAACAAGTTCGCCATTCTCGGGGTTAACAAGGACGGGACATTGGGACCATCTCAGCAGCTCAATTTAGTGATGCAAGTTCAGCAGGAACAACGCATCCCGGAGCAAGTACCAGAAGAACTTCAGGAGGAAGTTATCTCAAGACATCATGACGATGCGCTACACGGACACCCTGGTATTACTCGCACCATGGAACTCATCAAGCGACACTATGAGTTTTCCAACATGAAGGACAAGGTCACCAAGTTCATCAGGAACTGCGTGCAGTGCCAACAGAACAAACATAGCACACACGCCAAGTATGGGGAAGCACAAGCAATGGAACCACCAACGGCACCATGGACGAACATCACAATGGATTTCGTCACACAGCTACCACCCTCCAAGGACCCTGTCACAGGATACACCTACGACTCAATCTTCGTCGTAGTAGATAGATTCACCAAGTACGCTGAAATGATACCATTCAGACACAGCTACACTGCGCAACAGCTAGCTACGGTATTCATCGATCGGATCATTCGCTACCACGGAATGCCCGAGTCAATCATCAGCGACAGAGATAAGCTTTTCACGTCAAACTATTGGACCACGATGCTTGCCGCATTGGGTACCAAGAAAAAGCTATCTACAGCCTATCATCCGCAGACGGATGGACAGACAGAAAGAACGAATCAGACCATGGAAACATACCTTCGGATCTACAGCAACCAGGAACAAGACAACTGGGTTTCGCTATTACCCATGGCACAGATTGCATACAACAACAAGTTATCGGAAGCAACGGGCACGACGCCGTTCTTCGCGAACCACGGGAGACACCCAAATCTCTTTACTCGATCTCACGATTGCCCTATTCAGACGGAATCAGCAATAGCCTCAGCAGTTAGACTGAAGGAAGTACACCGGAAATCACTCGAAAACATCGCACGAGCTCAGGGACGAGCCATTTCATATGTCAATCAGAAACGAAAAATAGCACCTCAGCTAAAGGAGGGGGATAAAGTCTATCTCCTCACAAAAAATCTCAGAACACGAAGAGCAACGAAAAAGCTGGACAAGGTCAAGGTCGGACCATTTTTCATTTCTAAGCAAATCAGCCCAGTCAACTATCGACTTGAGCTACCCAAGGATGCAAAGATCCATCCAGTGTTCCACATCTCGCTGTTGGAACCTGCCGACCCAAGAACGCCAATCCAGAAAGACTTCCACTACCAAGCCGACGGCAACGATGAATGGGAAGTCGAAAAAATAGTAACACATCGGAGAACCAAGAAGGGTATTCGATACCTAGTCAAATGGTTAGGTTACCCGGAATCAGAAAACACATGGGAACCTCCAACGCACCTCACGAACTGCCACCAATTGGTACAGAAGTACCATGGTTCGCAACAGACTCCTCGATAAGCCCGAGAGCAGCCCAGGTCGCAGGCGAGGCACACATGCCTATCGACGCCGCCGGACAATCCATCTCCTCGGCAAAATCCAGTTCTCCCGATTCGGCCATTTCATTCGCCATACACAGCGCCTTTTGCCGCGCGCGATTCTCAGCTTGTTTCAGAATCTTCTTATTTCGCAACAACCGCGCAATAACGGTTGCCAACAAGGTTTCATCTTCTTCCACCTTCTTTTCATACTCTTCGCGAGTACGATCCAGCGACTCCCACGACATGTTGACACAAGGCTTCCCAGCCTTTGTGCACTCAGCACACTTCAGACGCTTTGTAGCGTTCGGCATGATGTAGCACTCGTGGCCTTCGAAGAAACAACGGTTGCAGGGGACTTCGGCGGGAGTATTAGCTCGACGAATTTCTAGACCAAGTCGAAGGTTGCGGGTGTGAGAAGACATCTCGACATACCGGTCACCAGATGCGGGGACAAGCTCGGTTTTATGTAAGCCCGGATTCCAGTCACGTGGTTTGAGGACAAACCCAAAGGAGGAGGAGGATAGTGTTACGATCCTGTGCGGACGAAGCGGCACAGTGATTAAGTAGCCAACCACAGCCCTCACCCATGAACCAGGGGCGGAGTCAGGAAGGATCTCCCTTTGTACGGTCACGTGACATGCTCGTCAACGAGCATGACACACGTGACTTGCTCGTCAACGAGCATCGTATGTTATCGCTCGTCAACGAGCAACGCTATGTATTTCATTGGACTGACCCTAGTCGCTCGTCAACGAGCATTACCCCATAGCAAGTATATAGTCAGTAGGAACACAACCCTTATGGTTCGTGTTCAACTTAGTCAATCAAGTTTGTCTTTGGAATCTCGACCCCAACTCTCGAGCTAGATAGTCTACTCTATACTACTCATTGTTACCCTCTATTGCCACGGTGTTTCACTAGGCAATAACCCCAACCCTTACGGACCTTCCTGTACCAGCGCTCATCCCTGAGAACCAATACGAATAGTGCTTACGAGCTTTGCTTGAAAGTACAACTTCAACATATACCTACTTATAAAAACTCTATATGAATAAGATAAAGGCCTATATATTTTAATAATTCTATACTGTTATAAATAGCTATAATAAATAGTATAACTAGAAGCTTATAAATTACCTATATATAATCTTATCTTATAAATAATAACCTTCTCTATTACTATATAGGAAATAATACTAGGCTATATAGACTTTAATAAGTAGTTTCTTAACCTTTTTAAATATATATTTATATATAATTCTAAGAAGCGCATTACTACTAAGGAAGCCTTATAATACTCTTATTTTAAGAAGTTACTTATAGATAATAGTATAGAGGCGTATAAGATCTAGCTAGAATATAAAAAGAAGGCTAGGTAATAGAAAGAAGAGTACTAGTACTAGTAGGAATAGCAGGACTAGTAAGAGAACGCATAAGCGTACTAGTAGGCCTTATACTAGCGTCTTCTCTATAGATATCTGTAGGCAACATTAAAGGCAGATAAATAGAGCCTAGGTACTCTAAACTTAACTTCTACCTAACTCTACCTAACCTATACCTACGCTGGTAGGTACCTCTACTTAACCCCTACCTACGCTAGTGCTACCTCTACCTAACCTATACCTACGCTAGAGGTACTCTAACCTAACTTATACCTATAGCCTATACAATTCTAACCTAACTCTAACCTAATATTAGGTACTCTAAACCTATTTACTAGCCTAAAGCTAGATAGTCTAAAAAAGGTTCTTATAGAAAAGAAAGTAAAGAATAAATAGAAAGTATTACTATTATATACTTATAATATTAAGTAGTATAGAAAAGCTAACTAGTAGAGTTTTAGCTTAAAAAAGAAAGCTAATATATATAATACTACATTTAAAGCCTACTAAGAATAGGTAGAGGCTAAAAAAACTACTTAGTATAAGCTATAATATAACTAGAAGCTCTTCTAAGAAAAGTAGAAGTAATAATAGTATAAGAGGTAGGTAAGAAAGAAAGAGAAGTATAAAAGAATTAAGGCTATAAAGGCTGTTAAAGTAGCTAAATATAAAGCTAAGAGAGAGTATTAAAAGTAAGCTTATAATACTGCTAAAGCTATATAATTACTCTAAACAGGTAAGTGCAAGGCCTTATAGCAGCTATAGTTAAATTTAACTAAGAAATATAGTAGTGTTACTGCGTGTAGTTGTCCTGTTACTAACTAGTGTTTCTTAGCTTCTCTATCTATATATAATAGCTGTAGCTATAAGATTACTCTACTAAGTAGATTCAGGTAAGATAATCTGTTATATAGGTCTATAGAGTGCTTTACTAAAAAATTATATTGTTTTATTAACTATACGTGGCTTAATAATCTTACTGTTAGTAGGCTGCAAAAGGTGGTGGGGTGGCCTGTTCGCTGATCCGGCCCACGAGGTGCAGGGCACGGTACCGCCGGAGATTTTCCGCCTCAACGCTACCCCACCTGTGCCGACGTCTAGCCTTCCACAGCTGGAGTCGAGTTCGACTATTCATATACCCCTCTTTTCACGCTTTCGGAAACGTCCGTAATGGCGGCGGATGGCTGCCTTTGCACTCAGGTGACAAAATTGGCCGCTCACTAAAAGTGACACTCATTGAGTTACAAAGAACACTACCGCATCGTGTCCGTGCACTCAACGGCGGTTTTAACGCGCGGGGTACCCCATCATCCCAAACTCCAACCCTACGCAACTCCACCAAAATGTGTCAAATGGAGAAAGACCTTGCAAGAATCAACTCTCTGGAGTCTGACGAACAATTTAGCTACTCCAGTACAGCAAAACAGTATGGTGTTTTGCGCTCGACTTGAATGCGAAGGCACCAAGGTGTTTTACAGTCCTAGGAAGCAGATGCCTCTAAACGTCAAAAGCTCCACCCACAACATGAGCTGTAACTTCTACGATGTATAGAGAGGCTTAACAAGTGTCATCTACCTCCTACACGAGAGATGATACAGGACTTATAGCTCCTACACCAGTGAGCGATAGCTGGGTTACCCGCTTTTTTAACCGCTGTCACATCCACCTCATCTCACAGTAGACTACTGGGATACACCGCAATCACTACAAAGCTGACTCAGGGGATAAACACAAGTTGAACTTTGACCCACTGCACAACCAAATGTACCAGTACAATACTATGGCTTGCCACACATACAACATAGATGAGGATCTTTGCGATTGGTTTACTGGCAGAGAGAAACACGTGTTTAGCAGACGAATGTGGCAGAAGAAGGAGGTTTCAACATCATCCCAAGATGGTAGTCGTGCCTGTATCACCCTCCTAGTGTGTATATGTGCGGATGGGGCAGCTATCCCGCCAGGCCTCATCTATCCAGTAGTTGGTGAAGCAATACCCTCAAACTGGGTAGAGGCAACCAAGTCAGGGGAACACCCTGTAGTTGGTACAACATCGCCTACTGGTTGGACCAACGATAAACTTTGTGTTGAATTTAGAGGTATATAGATAGCTACTAACCTTTATAGTTAAGGTATTTACGAAATTCTTAAAGAGAGTAGTAATAATTATTTATAAGCTAGTATTTAGTCTGGTAAATAGGTAGGGGTTGGGTAGAGGTTAGGTAGTGTTACGTGCCTACCTCTACCCACGCTAGTAACTGCCAAGTAGGTAGGGGTTGGGTAGGAGTACTACTAGCGTAGGTAGAGGTTAGATAAGAATACTACTAGCGTAGGTAAGAGTTAGGTAAGCTTAGTTATTATATCTTTTAGTATAAATAAATATACTAGAATAGGTTTAGGTTATTATAGATAGTTATTACAGTACTAATATTAATTAGGTGCACCTAAATACTTTATTTACTAGTATTATACCTAGGTATCTCTAGGCTAGTGTTATAATCTTAGAGAATAGCACGCAGAAACAGTAACTTATTACTAATAGCAGGCTCTTAATTAGTAGAATACTAAGCCTTAGGTTATATAATATCTTATAAATTCTATATAAGCCCTAGGCTATAAGTATAAAATATAATAATATAATATTATATAATATTCTATAGATTCTATAGTATTTTATAAATACTATAAAGCCTCTTATAAAACTTAATAGAAAGCTATACTATACTATAAAACATCTTAAGTATATAATTAGTAGAAATACTACTCTTATAGTAGTATATTTAAGTTAGTTAATTAAGTTTATCTTTAGAATCTTAACTCTACTCTTAAGCTAGATAGTCTACTCTATACTACTTATTATTACTCTCTATTATTATAGTGTTTTATTAGGTAATAACTTAACTTTTATAGACTCTTCTGTATTAGTGCTTATTTCTAAGAACTAATATAAAAAGTACTTATAAGCTTAACTTAAAA
This sequence comes from Sclerotiophoma versabilis, assembly GCA_012274445.1. Taxonomy (NCBI): domain Eukaryota; kingdom Fungi; phylum Ascomycota; class Dothideomycetes; order Pleosporales; family Didymellaceae; genus Sclerotiophoma; species Sclerotiophoma versabilis. Next base: position 2,286,783 of record JAAROD010000093.1, read on the forward strand.
GTATAACTTTAATAATTATTAACTTCTTATTAAGCTATATAAGTTTAAAGTACTAAAAGCTATAACTTTATATTAATACTCTTAGTAATTTAATTATAGTTTACTTAAAATATAGCACTATAAGACTTATAGTACTAAAGTTTCTTTTCTATATATTTATTAAATTTACGTATATCTTTAGTATACTAATATATTTTAGTAGTAGAGGTGTAGCTAATACTTCTATTTACTTTTTATCTAATAGTATATTAAAGTTATACTTTTAAGTAAAGCTTATAAGCACTATTTATATTAGTTCTTAGAGATAAGCGCTAGTATAGGAAGGTCTATAAGGGTTAAGGTTATTACCTAGTAAAATACTATAATAATAGGGGGTAATAATAAGTAGTATAGAGTAGACTATCTAGCTTAAGAGTTAAGAGTTAAGATTCTAAAGACAAACTTAATTAACTAAGTTAAACATAAACTATAAGAGTTATATTCCTACTAACTATATACTAAGAAGAGATATAATATAATTAGTTATATAGACTGTACTAATTATAGTAATTACTAATTATACTAAGCACTAATTATACTAATTATACTAAGGCTAATTATATTATATAACTGTCTTCTAGTAGTAGCTAAGTGCTAACTGTAAATACTAGTAGTTACTTACTTATAATACCTTTTCCTGTGTAGGTTAACTATGCTGCACCTAGAGTAGTAATTCTTAATATTTAATACTATATTCTTTATAATTATAATACTATCTCTCTTCTATCTTAGCTTAGTCTCTTAAGCTTATTTATATAATATAGGCTCTACCTTATTTATTAAGTAAGTTTATAATAATACCTAAATATTCTTCTAAGTTAAGTATAGCCTATTATTACTACCTATATAAATTTATAGAGTTCTTTAGTAAGACTATAGTTTAGAAGTGTTTAACCTATAAGAAATATAAACGTATATATAAGGTTTATATTTATTCTAGGAAGTGTAGTAAGTGCTTAAAGTATAGCTAACGTTGTAATGTTTATATAATATAGTCTAAGTTCTAGTAGCTTATGATAGAGAAAGAAAAGTTATAAATAAAACTAAAAGAAAGTTATAAAGTATAAAATAAAGTGCTTAAGGCCTTTAAAACGGTATTAGAAGAGTTATAGGTTATATGCGTGCGTAAAGAGTAGTTATATTAATAAATAAATTTACTTAATTATTAAGCAGAGAAAGTAATTTTAGTAGAAGAGTAGAGTATTATAGAATAGAAGTTAGAAGAAGGGACTATATTGCTTAATAGTCCTTCTAGTAGCCTTAACTTAGTCTTATTACCTAGCACCTAGAGTACTTTTAAAGACTAGCCTCTTAATTTCTAGAAGACTAATATAGTATTACCTAATTAGTCTTTCTATATTTCTTTAATAGTAGCTAGTAGTTTATAAGGTATATAGGTAGCTTCTATATATTTTCTAAATTAGAGTTTCCTAACTAGTTAACTAGGTACTAAATACTCTTCTTAGTTCTTTAATATGTTATTATTTTTTAACTTCCTACTTATTATTACTATTAACCTAGTAGTAGAAGTCTTTCTAGATTAGTATTCTTAGGTTAGCAGGTTCTAGTAGTAAAATATAGAATACTAGGTAAATTTTCGTGTTCTTAGGTAGCTTAAGTTAGTAGTTAACTAGGCTAATTTGTTTAGAAATAAAAAATAGTCTAACCTTAACCTTATTTAGTTTTTTTATTACTCTTTATATTCTAAGATTTTTTATAAGAAGATAAACCTTATTCCTCTTCTTTAGCTAAGGTACTATTTTTTATTTTTAGTTAATATATAAAATAGCTTATTTCTAAGCTTATATAATGTTTTTAAGTAATTTCTAGTATACTTTCTTTAGTCTAACTACTAAAGCTATTACTAATTCTACCTAAATAGAGTAATTAAGAGATTAAGTAAAGAGATTTAGGTGTTTCTTATAATTTATAAAGAATAGTGTTATACCTATTACTTCTAATAACTTATTATTATATACAATTTATACTATAGGTAATAGTAAGACCTAGTTATCTTATTTCTAGTTACTATAGATCTAAAGGTATATTTCTATAGTCTAGTTTATTCTTTCTATTTATCTATCTGTCTATAGATAATAGGCTATAGATAGCTTTTTCTTAGTACTTAATATAGTAAGTATTATAGTCTAATAGTTTAATTTAAAAAGCTTATCTCTATTACTAATATTTAACTTAGGCATTCTATAGTAGTAAATAATCTAGTTAATAAATACTATAGCTAATTACTGCGCAGTATAGCTATATCTAAATAGTATTATTTTAGTATACTTAGTAAATTAATCTACTATAATAAAGATTAAGTTATAAGTATATTCTATAATAGGGTTCTTAGAGGGTAGTAGCTATATAATAAAATCTATTATAATATTTATCTATAGTACTAATAGCAGCTCTATTACTTATACCTTTCTATACTTAGCATATATACTATGCTTATTCTATTAGTACTATATATAGTTTCTAATAAACTTAGTAACCTTATTCTTTATATTAGAAAACTTATAATATTATTCAATAAGTTCTATAGTATAGGTAATACTAAAGTATCTATATAGCGCATTATTATAATATCTTAAGATAACTTTCTCTTAAAGTTTCTCTAGTACTTACTTTAGAATATATTATTCCTGCTAAACTTATATTACTAGATTAAGCTGCTGTATTAGTCCTAATAACCTATCTTTATTAACTCTAAGAATAGTAAATTTATTAATTATCTTTTTACCTGTAAGGTTATAGCGTTAGCTAAGTACATCTACTCTACTATCTTCTTTTTCTAGCGTGTACAGGATCTTAAACTTATACTAACTAAGTATTTCTAACTAGCATACTTACTATTGGTTTAGAACCTTAGTAGTAGTAAAATATACTAAGTTCTTATAATCTATATAGATAGTAAGTTCTAAGCAGCTTTCTATATATACTTACTAATATTATAGTATATTAATAATAGCTATAAGCTCCTTATTATATATATTATAGTATTCTTCTAGTACTATAAACTTTCTTAAGTAGTAGGTAATTAGGTGCTATTAACTATCTTATTCTTAAGTAATATATACTTCTAATACTAAATTTAAGGCATCTATCTTAAGGCGCATAGGTTTACTACTTTTAAATATAATTAGTATAGAAGGCTCTATGCATACCTGCTTAAGTAACTAGAAAGTATTTTCTTATACTTATTTCTACTTAAAGAGTATATTCTTCTATATAAGTCTTATAAGTAGTAAGGCCCTTATAGAGTAGTCTTTAATAAAGTATTAGTTAAAGTTAATAAACCTAAGAAACTCTTAAATTCTCTTAACTATAGTAGGTGTTAGCTAATTCTTTATAACCTAGATTTTCTTTTTACTTATCTTAACTCTATATCTTCTTATAATATAGCTAAGAAACTCTACTTTCTTCTTATACTATTTACACTTCTTTAGCCTTAGCCTAAGGTCTGCTATTACTAAGTATTCTAATACTTATTATATATATACCTTATATTCTTCTAGTATCTTACTATACACTAGAATATTATTAAGGTATACTACTACTATAATGTCTAGGTATGCTTATAATATATTATTAATTAGTGCCTAATATACTACTAGTATATTAGTTAGCCTAAATAGTATAACTATATACTTATAGTAACTATAATAGGTTCTAAACACTGTCTTTTATTCTTTACCTTTCTTTATATTTATAAGGTTGTATACTCTATATAAGTTAAGTATAGTAAAGAACTTTACTTCTAATAGTTAATTCTATAACTTAGATATATTAGGTAGCAGGTAATAATTCTTAATAGTAATATTATTTAACTTCTAGTAGTTAATGTAAAGCCTTAGCTTACTATCTTTCTTTAGTATAAATAGAATAGAGAATCCTACTAGAGATTTAGATTTTCTAATAAACTTTTTTATAAGGTTCTTCTTAATATACTTACATATTATCTTAAGCTCTTTCTTAGATAACTAATATATAGGCCTAAAGAGTAGTTCTTTCTCTTACTTAAGTTTAATCTTATAATTCTTAGGTTAATACTTAGGTAGCGCTCTTATAGATAACTCTTCTTTAAATATCTAGGTATACTATCTATATATATCTAGTATATTAGAAGGTATACTTTTATTCTTCTTAACTATTATAAAGAGGCTTTCTTTATCTATATAGTTAACTACTCTATCTTAGCATATTTTATATATTTAAGAGATATTATTAATCTTTTTCTTATCTACTAGCTATAGCGCGCGCTGCGTAGGCTTTAATATATTAGTACTATATTTATATTATCTTAATAAAAGTCTTTTCTATATTTAGTCTATTTCTAGATTATACTTTTATAACTAAGAAAGTCTTAGTATAATATTATATATAGCCTTTATAAAGATATCTAGAGTTAATTTCTTATAGTACCTCTATATTTCTAGAGGGGCTGCTATTACCTTATATATAATATACAGCTCTTTTAGTATTAATTCTCTATTAGCTACTTAAAGTAAATAGGCGTATTTCTTTATATATAGTATAAGGCCTGCTTAGTATATTACTATCTAGAATATATAGTTTAACTGTGCTCCTAAGTCTAAGATTGCTAATAATACTACTTTATATAATATAATAGGTAGTCTAATAAGTAAGCTATTCTTAATAGTATTAAGAAATTACTTAGCAGAGCACTCTTTTAGTACTTACCTAAAAAAGTCTTTTTATTACTAAATCTATAAATAATCTTACTACCTTTATATAGCTTATAGTTTAGGTTAAGATAATACTACTAATATAGATTATAGCAGAAGCTGTTAATAACTAATTATATATATATAATTTTCTAATAGTTATCTATACCTAGAAAGTATAGCTTAGAATACTTATTTTAGAGGTGTATTTTATATATATTATTCTTATAATTATACTATTATTTTCTATATATAGTACTAGAAGTTAGAAACTATTTCTTTCTAAGTTTCTCTAATTTATATATATAATAGGTGTTATATACGCACGCTGTCTATAATAGCTTTCTATAATTTAGATTTTAGTAGTCTAAGGCATACTTTAGTTATAGGTTTAGAAGTAATACTAGCTTTCTATTAAAGTTAGGCTTATTTCTACTTTAGCTGTTTTTTACTTATTACTTAAGCTTCTATTATATAGCGTAGTTACTAGCACTAAGTTTATTAAAATTATATTTCTACTAATCCTATTAGGATTTACTTAGGCTGTTAACTTATTATTATTCTGTGTAAGTTTAAAGTGCTATTTATTATAGTTTCTTATTAATACTTTTAGTAATCTAATTATAGTTCTTCTAGAAGGTAGCGTTATTATCTTAGATTTCTTAGTATGCTAGTTCTATATCTATATGTTTATTAAACTTATATATATCTAGATTATACTAATTCTCTTTAGTATTAGAGGTGTAGGTAATACCTCTATCTACTTCTTATTTAGTAGTGTTATATAGTTACTAGGATATTATAGGCTGCTTATACCTGCATACTTTTAGTTCTTACTTATATACTTATCCTATCTATACTAATAATTATCCTGTTAGGTCCTACAGATACTTCTACTATTCTTCTAACTCTTAGTATAGTATAGGTGCTTAGCTTTAGATATTCTATATATTCTTATTAGATAGTATAATATAATTATTATTAGATTTAGTCTTAGAGTCTTCTATAAGACGTTCTATATTATTAGTAAGAATCTTCTATCTATTACTAGTATCTGTATTTCTATAAGTAAGTATATTAAGTTATTAAACTACCTTATTCTTTAATTAATAATTCTTAGCGTAGTAGCTCTGCTTGCTATAACTATAATAAGTTATACTAGACTTATTCTCCCTGTTACTACTCTTATTTTTCTAGTTCTATCTAGGTTCTAGTCCTTTATTAATATTAGACAGGTCTATAGCCTCTAGTCTGTAGTAACTACTACTAGTACTATTATATACCTAGTGTTTAGTATTTAGCTAGTAATAACTACCTCTATAGTTCTCTTAGTTAAGGTTATTATACTATAGATTATATAGAAGTAGGTAAGTAGTATAAGCTGCTGCTTATGTATATAGGTTCTCTTATAATTTCTATAATAGTTTATATAGCTTAATATTAATATTAATTACTATATTAACTAAAGAGTTAAAGTTATTAGTAGATATAGTAGTTTATATTAATTCCTTCTTAACTCTTAGTTTTAATTCTTATTAGAATATTATTATTAACGCAGTGTTGTTCTAGCTAGTGTACGTAGCTAGCTGCTAAAACTTAGTAGTATAGTTAGTAGCTAACATAGTTTACTTAATATATTAGATATTATAATATACAATAGTTAGTTTATTATAGACTCTAAATACTTAGCGTATCTATTTCTTAAATAGGTTAAAGTCTTTAATCTATATATTAATATTAGTAAACGTTCCTTCTCTATAGTAATATTAGATAAAGAGTTTAATCTATATAAATATATAATTCTTTATAAATATAGAGATAAGTATTATATATTTTTCTTTAGAAATGCGTTCTCTCTAGAATATAAAGAAGAGGTTAAATTTAATAAGCTAGTCTTCTAGTTTCTTATAAGTACTATTAAAGGTTTTAGGCTTAGCTACTAGGTATATACTTATAGATATAGAGGCTGTTATACCTCTATTTAATTCTTTATCTATATTAAGGTTATTATTAATATAGTTATATAATGCGTTAGAGTTACTAGAGGTAGTATAGAATTCTAAAGTAGTACTTATCTTTAGAGGTATTTAAAGTATTAAAGTTATACTTTTAAGTAAAGCTTATAAGCACTAGTATAGGAAGGTCTGTAAGAGTTAGAATTATTACCTAGTAAAATACTATAATAATAGAAAGTAATAATAAGTAGTATAGAGTAGACTATTTAGCTTAAGAGTTAGGGTTAAGATTCTAAAGACAAACTTAATTAACTAAGTTAAACATAAACTATAAGGGTTGTGTTCCTACTAACTATATACTAATAAATGTTCTATATAGGTTCTAATATTCTAGAGTTATTCTAACCTAGCATACTATAGAATATTATAGGATTCTCTAGAACACACGTAACATATTCTATTATAGTATTCTACTAAGAGATTAGAATAGGTAGAGTTACGCGTTATTAGTTTCTATATTACTTACCTTCTTAAAGACTATTAGGTTATCTCTAAGTATTATTAATTCTTCCTTCTCTTATTTTCTACTATGCTGCCTCTTAAGGTTTATAATAGTAATATACTTATTAATAAGTATAATATATATAACTAACTTATTAATAAGTATTATATATTATTACTTATTAATAAGTATTATCTTCTAGTAAGTATATAGTATATAGAAATACTGCTCTTATAGTATTATATTTAACTTAGTTAATTAAGCTTAGCTTTAGAATCTTAACTCTAACTCTTAAGCTAGATAGTCTACTCTATACTACTTATAATACTCTCTATTATTATAGTATTTTACTAGGTAATAACCTCTACTCTTATAGACTCTTCTATACTAGTACTTATCTTTAAGAATTAATATAAATAAATACTTATAAGCTTTACTTAATAGTATAACTTTAATAGCTATATACCTACTAAAAGATAGTACTTATTAATAAGTAACTAGAGTTAGTTTAATAAAATATATAGTATTACTTATTAATAAGAATATTACGTAACTATATAAAGAGAGATTCTTTCTAACTCTATTTCTAGTTTATAAGTAATAGCTCTAGTTAGCTACTTAATTACTATACTACTCTACTTATATAGAATTATAACACTTATCTACCTCTATACAACCTATAGTATTATAATCTTAACTAAGAGAATGTTATAATTCTATTAAACTATAGCTAATTATTATATAATACTTAGTATATTACTACTAAGACCTATAGTAGGCTAATAATATTTAACCTAGAACTAGATTATATAAGTTAGCTTATAAGTAGATCTATAAGATAACTATATATATAATCTAGCTTATAAGTAGTTCTATAAGACTTACTTAGCTTATAGTAAGTAAAGTAAAAACTACTTAGAAAGCTTATAATTTAATATATAAGCTTAGGATTCTCTATAGTATATAGTTAGTAGGAATATAACTCTTATAGTTTGTATTTAACCTTATTAATTAAGTTTATCTTTAGAATCTTAACCTAACTCTTAAGCTAGATAGTCTATTCTATACTACTTATTATTACCTTCTATTATTATAGTGTTTTACTAGGTAATAACTCTACCTAATCTACTATGCGCTGTTTATACCTAAGAACTAATAGAACTAGTACTTATAGTTTCTAACTAATATATAACTTTAATAGAGAACTATAGAAATAATTACTATTAGTTAAATACTAGGTATTAAGTATATAGTAATACTAGTAGTAGTTACTATAGACTAGAAGCTATAGATCTATCTAATATTAATAAAAAACTAAAACTCTAATTAAATTAGAAGAATAAGACTAGTATTATTTATTAGATATATAGTAAATAAGGCTACTATACTAAGAACTATTAATTAAAGAATAGAGTAATTTTATAGCTAAGTATACTTAGCTATAAGAATATAGATACTAGTATAAAATAAAATATTCTTACTAATAATATAGAATATTTTATAGAAAACTCTAAGACTAAATTTAATAATAACTATATTAAGCTATCCTATAAGAATATAAAGAATAGTAAAAGCTAAGCCTCTATACTATATTAGAAGTTAAATAAATAGTAGAAATACCTATAGAAGCTTATAGAATAACTATCTAATTAACTAGACAAAGTATATAAGTAAGAATTAGTAGTATATAGGTATAAGCAACCTATAATATAAAGATAACTACGTAATACTATATTATAATCCTAAAGAACATAGTATTAAACGTTAAGAATTACTACTCTAGGTGCAGCACAGTTAACCTACACAGGAAAAGGCATTATAAGTAAGTAACTACTAGTGTTAGCAGTTAGTACTTAGCTACTACTAGAGGACAGTTATATAATATAATTAGCCTTAGTATGATTAGTGTAATTAGTGCTTAGTATAATTAGTAATTAGTATAATTAGTGCAGTCTATACAACTAAGCATGTTATATCTCTTCTTAGTATATAGTTAGTAGGAATATAACTCTTATAGTTTATGTTTAACTTAGTTAATTAAGTTTATCTTTAGAATCTTAACCCTTAACTCTTAAGCTAGATAGTCTACTCTATACTACTTATTATTACCTCTTATTATTATAGTGTTTTACTAGGTAATAACTCTAACTCTTACAGACCTTTCTATACTAGCGCTTATCTCTAAGAACTAATATAAATAGTGCTTATAAGCTTTACTTAAAAGTATAACTTTAACACTTTAAACACCTCTAAAGATAAGTACTACTTTAGGAACCTATACTACTCTTAGCAGCTCTTATACTTAATAATCTAATAATAATATTAAGATAGAATAAGTATTAGCTATATATTCTAGAGTTAGTATTACTAAACCTAACCTCTACTATAGTAAGTAATATAAGCTAGAGAACTAGCTTATATAGTAGAACCTCTTCTTTATATTTTAGAGAGAAGATATTACTAAAGAAAAATAAGTTACTCTTATTGCTAGCTTTATGCAAGACAAGGCTTTTATATAGATTAAACTCTTTCTCTAATACTATTATACTAATAGAGACTTAACTATAATTAACCTCTAGTTTAAGAACTTTAACCTATTTAAGGAGTAGATTTAACCTATATTTAGAGTCTTAAACAAACTAGTAATTGTATATTATAATATCTAACGCATTTATTAGAAACAGTCTGCTACTAACTATACTGCTAACTTCTAGCAGCTAGCTGCGTTTACTAGATAGGATAACACAGCGTTAATAACTATATTCTGTTAAGAACTAAAGCCTAAGGTTAAGGAAGAACTTATGCATACTGCTGCAAGTACTAATAACTTTAATAACCTAGTTAATAAAGCTATTAGTATTAATATTAAGCTTTATAAGCTTTAGTAGAAACTTAGAAATAATCTATAAATACGCGTTGCGCCTATAAAATAGCACCTACTACTGCGTAACCTATAGCATAACAACCTTAATTAAGAAAGCTAAGGAAATAACTACTATTGGTTAAACACTAGACGCTGTGTATATAATAGTACTAGTAGTAGTTACTACAGACTAGAGGCTATAGACCTGTCTAATATTAATAAGGGACTAGAACTGTAATAGAATTAGAAAAACAAGAGTAGTAATAGGAAGAATAAGTCTAGTATAACCTGTTATAGATGTAGTAAGTAAGGCTACTATGCTAAGAATTATTAATTAAAGAATAAGGTAATTTAATAACTAAACATACTTACCTGCAGAGATATAGATACTAGTAATAAATAGAAAGTTCTTACTAATAATATAGAACGCCTTATAGAAGACTCTAAGACTAAATCTAATAATAATTATATTAAACTATCTAATAAGGACATATAGAGTGTCTAAAGTAAAGCACCTATACTATACTAAGAGTTAGATAAATAATAGAAACACCTATAGAACCTAGTAGGATAACTATTAGGATAAATAAGACAGATATATAAATAAGGACTAAGAGTATGCAAGTATAAGTTGCCTATAATATCCTAGTAACTATGCGAAATTGCTAGATAAGAAGTAGAGAGAGGCCTTATCTACGCTTCTAATGCTAAAGAAAGTTAGTATAATATAGATATGCGCGAATTTAATAAGCACACTATAGTAGAATTAGTATATTAAGAATTCTAAGATAATAACAATACCTTTTAAGTAAACTATAAATAAATTACTAAAAGTATTAATAAGAGACTATAATAAATAGCACTTTAAACTTATACAGGATAATAACAGGTTAATAACCTAAGCAAATTCTAATAGGATTAGTAGAAACATAATTTTAATAAACTTAGTGCTAGTAACTACGCTATATAATAGGAGCTTAAATAATAAATAAAAAATAACTAAAGTAGAAATAAGCCTTACTTTAATAGAAAGCTAGTATTATATCTAAACTTACAACTAGACTATGCATTAGACTACTAAAATTTAAAATATAGAAAATTATTATAGATAGTATATATATACAACGCCTATTGCATATATAAATTAGAAAAACTAGAAAAGAGATAGTTTCTAACTTCTAGTACTATATATAGAAAATAATAGTATAATTATAAGAATAATATATGCAAAATATACTTCTAAGATAAGTATTCTAAGCTGTACTTTCTAGGTATAGATAATTATTAGGTAATTATATATATATAATTAGTTATTAACAGCTCCTGCTATAATCTATATTAGTAGTATTACCTTAACCTAAACTATAAGCTGTATAAGAGTAGTAAGATTATCTATAGATTTAGTAATAAGAAGACTTTTTTAGGTAAATACTAAGAGAGTGCTCTACTAAGCAATCTCTTAATACTATTAGAGATAGATTACTTATTAGACTACCTATTAAGTTAAATAGAGTAGTACTATTAGCACTCTTAGACTTAGGAGCACAGGTAAACTATATATTCTAGATAGTAATATACTAAGTAGGTCTTATACTGCGTATAAAGAAATATGCCTATTTACTCTAAGTAGCTAATAAAGAGTTAATACTAGAAGAGCTGTATATTATATATAAAGTAGTAGCAGCTCTCCTAGAGATATAGAGGTACTATAAAGAATTAACTCTAGACATCTTTATAAAGGCTATATATAATATTATACTAGAACTTTCCTAGTTATAAAAGTATAATCTAGAAATAGACTAGATTTAGAAAAGACTTTTATTAAGATAATATAAATATAGTACTAATATATTAAAGCCTACGCAGCGCGCGCTATAGCTAGTAGATAAGAAGAAGATTAATAATATCTCTTTAATATATAAGATATGCTAAGATAGAGTAGTTAACTATATAGATAAAGAAAGCCCCTCTATAATAGTTAAAGAGAATAAGAGTACACCTTCTAATATACTAGACGTGTATAGATAGTATACTTAGATATTTAAAGAAGAGTTATCTATAAAAGCGCTACCTAAGTATTAGCTCTAGAATTATAAGATTAAACTTAAGAAATAGAAAGAACTACTCTTTAGGCCTATATACTAGTTATCTAAGAAAGAGCTTAAGATACTATATAAGTATATTAAGAAGAACCTTATAAAAAAATTTATTAGGAAATTTAAATCTCTAGCAGAATTCTCTATTCTATTTATACTAAAGAAAGACAGTAAGCTAAGGCTTTACGTTAACTACTAGAAGTTAAATAATATTACTATTAAGAATTATTATCTACTACCTAATATTACTAAGTTATAGGACTAGTTATTAGAAGTAAAGTTCTTTACTGTACTTAATTTATATAGAGTGTACAACCTTATACGTATAAAGAAAGGCAAAGAATAGAAGATAGTATTTAGAACCTATTATAGTTATTATAAGTATATAGTTATACTATTTAGGCTAACTAATATACTAGCAGTATATTAGGTATTAATTAATAATATACTGTAAGCACACCTAGATATTATAGTAGTAGTATACCTTAATAATATCCTAGTATATAGTAAGATACTAGAAGAATATAAGGTATATATATAATAAGTATTAGAATACTTAGTAATAGCAGACCTTAGGCTAAAGCTAGAGAAGTGCAAATAGCATAAGAAAGAAGTAGAGTTTCTTAGCTATATTATAAGAAGATATAGAGTTAAGATAAGTAAAAAGAAGATCTAGGTTATAAAGGATTAGCTAACACCTACTATAGTTAAGAGAATTTAAGAATTTCTTAAGTTTATTAACTTTAACTAATACTTTATTAAGAACTATTCTATAAAGGCCTTACTGCTTATAAGACTTATATAGAAGAATACTTTTTAATTGCTTAAGTAAGCATGCATAGAGCCTTTTATACTAATTGTATTTAGAAGTAGTAAATCTATGCGCCTAGAGATAGATGCTTTAGATTTAGTATTAGGAGTATATATTACTTAAGAATAAGATAGTTAATAGCACCTAATTACCTACTACTTAAGAAAGTTTATAGTACTAGAAGAATACTATAATATACATAATAAGGAGCTTATAGCTATTATTAATATACTATAATATTAGAGAGTATATATAGAAAGCTGCTTAGAACTTACTATCTATATAGATTATAAGAACTTAGTATATTTTACTACTACTAAGGTTCTAAACTAATAATAGGTACGCTAGTTAGAAATACTTAGTTAATATAAGTTTAAGATCCTATACATACTAGGAAAAGAAAATAGCAGAGCAGATGTGCTTAGCTAATACTATAACCTTATAAGTAAAAAGATAATTAATAAGTTTACTATTCTTAGAGTTAATAAGAATAGGTTATTAGAACTAATACAGTAGCTTAACCTAGTAATATAAGTTTAGTAGGAATAATACATTCTAGAGTAAGTACTAGAAGAACTTTAAGAGAAAGTTATCTTAAGATATTATAATAATGCGCTATATAGATACTTTAGTATTACCTATACTATAGAACTTATTAAGTAATACTATAAGTTTCCTAATATAAAGAATAAGGTTACTAAGTTTATTAGAAACTATATACAGTGCTAATAGAATAAGTATAGTATATATGCTAAGTATAAAGAAGTATAAGTAATAGAGCTACTAACAGTACTATAGATAAATATTATAATAGATTTTGTTATATAGCTGCTACTCTCTAAGAACTCTATTATAGAATATACCTATAACTTAATCTTTATTATAGTAGATTAATTTACTAAATATACTAAAATATTACTATTTAGATATAGCTATACTATATAGTAGTTAGCTATAGTATTTATTAACTAGATTATTTACTACTATAGAATACTTAAATTAATTATTAGTAATAGAGATAAGCTTTTTATATTAAACTATTAAACTATAATACTTACTATATTAGGTACTAAGAAAAAGCTATCTATAGCCTATTATCTGTAGACAGATAGATAGATAGAAAGAATAAATTAGACTATAGAAATATACCTTTAAATCTATAGTAACTAGAAATAAGATAACTAGGTTTTACTATTACCTATAGTATAAGTTGTATATAATAATAAGTTATTAGAAGTAATAGGTATAATACTGTTCTTTGTAAACTATAGAAGACACCTAAATTTCTTTACTTGATCTCTTAATTACTCTATTTAAGCGGAATTAGTAATAGCTTTAGCAGTTAGACTAAAATAAGTATACTAGAAATTACTTGAAAATATTATATAAGCTTAAGAATAAGCTATTTTATATATTAACTAGAAATAAAAAATAGTACCTTAGCTAAAGAAGAAGAATAAAGTCTATCTTCTTATAAAAAATCTTAGAATATAAAGAGTAATAAAAAAACTAGATAAGGTTAAGGTTAGACTATTTTTTATTTCTAATTAAATTAGCCTAGTTAACTATTAACTTAAGCTACCTAAGGATGTAAAGATTTACCTAGTATTCTATATTTTACTACTAGAACCTGCTAACCTAAGAATACTAATCTAGAAAGACTTCTACTACTAAGCTAATAGTAATAATAAGTAGAAAGTTAAAAAAATAATAATATATTAAAAAACTAAGAAAGGTACTTAGTACCTAATTAAGTAGTTAGAATACCTAGACTTAGAAAATATATAGAAACTAGTAATAAACCTTATAAACTACTAACAGCTTTTATCTTAGTATTATTAAAATAGAGAAAGTTTAAATTACTCTTTAGGACAGACAGTATAAAGGTACTCTAATTAAGAGCTAGAGACCTAGGTATTAGGCTCTTTTCTAGCTAAGTAATATCTTAGTTAACATTCTTAATAGCTTTAAGCGCCTTAAGATCTTTAATATACTACTTAGTTTTATCTACCTACTATTTTTTCTAATACTATAATATTTTTCTTTATTTATAAATATAATCTTTCTTTATATACGCAGCTAGAATAGCTTATAAAGTAGTAGACTTAGCTACGTCTACTTCTACCTCTTATTATTCTAAGTAATCTAACTCTTAGTTAATTTACTTAAAGTTTAGAATTAGAACTTTAACTAGAACACACTTCTACCTACTAATATAATAATAATTCCTGCACTCCTTCTTTAATAATAATATATAATACTCTAAACTCTTCTTTACGTAATATTAATAAGATACTATTATAAGTTATTTAATATAGTTAATATAGTTACTAATAGAATAATAATATATAGTACTTCTAGAAACTATAGAGTTAGTTTATAAGAATATAAAGGTTAGAAGAGAAGAATAGTATTATAAACCTTAAGAGGTAGCATAGTAGAAGATAAGAGAAGAAAGAATTAATAACACTTAGGAACAACCTAATAGTCTTTAAGAAGGTTAGTAATATAGGAACTAATAATGCTTAACTCTACCTATTCTAATCTCTTAGTAGAATGCTATAATAGAATATATTACGTGTGTTCTAGAGAATTCTATAATATTTTACAGTATACTAGGTTAGAATAACTCTAGAATATTAAAACCTATATAGAATATTTATTAGTATATAGTTAGTAGGAACACAACCCTTATAGTTTATGTTTAACTTAGTTAATTAAGTTTGTCTTTAGAATCTTAACTCTAACTCTTAAGCTAGTTAGTCTACTCTATACTACTTATTATTACTCTCTATTATTATAGTATTTTACTAGGCAATAACCTAACTATATAACTTTAATACTTTAAATACCTCTAAGATAAGTACTACCTTAGAAACCTATACTACTCCTAGTAACTCTAACGTATTACGTAACTATATTAATAATAACCTTAAAATAGAAGAAGAAACTATAGCTTCTACTTCTGTAAGCATATACCTAGTAGCTAAGCCTTAGTTCTTTAATAGTACTTATAAGAAATTAGAAGTTTAGCTTATAAAGTTTAACTTATTCTTAATATTCTAAAAAGAATATATCTCTTAGAAGAAATATATAATATTTAATACTATATTTATAAAGAATTAAGTATGTATATAGATTAAGCTCTTTATTTACTATAATTATAGAGAAGAAATATCTACTAATATTAATATATAGATTAAGAACTTTAATCTATTTAAGAAATAGATATACTAAGTATTTAGAGTATATAATAAACTAACTATTACCTATTATAATATATTACGTATTAAGTAAACTATATTAGCTACTAACTATACTACTAAGTTCTAGCAGATATCTACGTACACTAGTTTAGATAAAACTATACTAGTAACTATATTTTAATAAGAATTAAATCTTTAAGTTAAGAAGAAACTAATATAGACTACTGTAGCTACTAATAACTTTATCTTACTAGTTAATATAGTATAATATTACTATATATAAATAGAGCTCACGTATAGATATACGTAATATAGGTACTAGCTTATATAACCTACTACGTAACGTATTATAAATCTACTCTACTATTTATAAGTAAGAAGTTCTAGTAGGTTCTACTTTATAATAGAGAAAGTAGAGAAGAAAGTATAAATACTACCTTCTCTACCTCTCTTAGTTCTATACCTAGTACCTAATACTTATTACCTAGTATTTAATATAATAACTTATTTATAATATTATTTACTACTTCTTTATCTCTATAAGGCTATATATTTTCTATTTAGGTAATTACTAGCCTAGTTTATCTAGGTCTTCTAGGCTAAGAAGAAAGTAACTTATCCTTCTCTTTTACTTTCTTTATAGCTACTAGGTATATATTTATAAATATAGAGGTAGTAGTCTCTTTATTTATTTTAAAGTTATTATTAGTATAGCTGTATAATAAGTTAGAGTTACTAGAAGTAGTATAGGTTTCTAAGATAGAGCTTATCTTAGAAGTATTTAAAGTATTAAGGTTATACTTTTAAGTAAAACTTATAAGTACTATTTATATTAGTTCTTAGAGATAAGTATAGGTATAGAAGAGTCTATATAAAGTTAGGTTTATAACTTAGTAAAATACTATAATAATAAAGAGTAATAATAAGTAGTATAGAGAAGACTATCTAGCTTAAGAGTTAGGTTAAGATTCTAAAAATAAACTTAAATAACTAACTAAATATAATACTATAAGAGTAGTGTTTCTACTTACTATATACTTAATAGAAGATAGTACTTATTAATAAGTAACTAGAGTTAGTCTAAAAAGATATATAGTATTGCTTATTAATAAGTAATAATATATAATACTTCTTAGTAAGTAAGTTATATATATTATGCTTATTAATAAGTATGTTACGTGACTATATAAAGGAGATTCTTCCTAACTCTGCTCCTAGCTCTTAGGTAAGAGCTCTGGTTGGCTACTTAATTACTGTGCAGCTTCGTCCGCACAGGATCGTAACACCTACCTAGGTACCCTAAACCTACCTAGGTACTCTAAACTCAATCCGTACCTAATCCCTACCTAGCACTAGGTACTCTAAACCTATTTACTAGCCTACTAGTATTTATATTATAGAAGATTACTAAGCTTTAAGTAGTAAACAAGGCTACTTTATACTAAAAATTATATAAAAGAAAGTAAGTTAAAGTAGAAGAGACCTTTATAGTTAGAGAAGGCTAGTAGATAACTACTCTAAAGAAGTTTAGGGCGCGTAGTAATAGTAAGAAGTAGAAGAAGAAAGTAGGCGCTAAAGGGGCTAAGTCCTCCTAACAACACTGTAGACAGTGCAGAAAGACTAGACACAATGCGCAAACATGCAAGAATAAAGTAAAAGAGGTCTCTAAGTAATATTACAGGTTAATCTGCCTTATGCAGCGCTAAAGTAGGTTGTTATAGGCTATAATAGGGCTGGTTTTAGTGTGGTCTTAGTAAAAGCGCGCTGCTTGCCTATAAGGTACGTTACTTACTAACGCTGAATTTATAAAAGCTGGTATTAAAACAGCAGTGGCTGTAGAGGCCTGAAACTTAAACACAACACTAGAAAGAGAGGCTTAAAGGGCAGCAGAAGGAGCAGCAGCTCGCCTACTTTGGTCCATGCGTACATAGTGGCAAACGTAACTATTAGTGTTAAGCAATTGCAACTCCAAAGCTGGGTGGGGCAAGGGGACGTGGGGGCGGGGTGAAACAAAACGGTACTCGGCCCAAACTATATCGCCGAGCTTAGACCGCAATGTTTCGGAAAATGTGGGCTACCGAGGTGGACGATGGTAAGAGGGATCCACACACTCTTCTTTTCCTGAAAGACCGTTTTACGAGGGACAATAATGTCACATACGATGGTGAGTATCACTTCTGTAAGGTACGTGAGGGAGGTCGTATGGTCAGTCGTCACTTTTTAGTAAGAATGAGGCTTGCTTGCAAAGTAGGTTACTACGAAATACACACGTAAATGGACATTCGTGCAGGTACTGGTCTAGAGGATGCCATAATACTCTGCAATGTTCGGGATGTGGAGCCCGGTGGCGGAATTTGCTGAAAATACATTAGTTGTAATGCCTGTTTTCACATCAATTCTGGCTTTATAAAGAGGAGAAACCGAGTTGATTGCACAAGTATCGAATGTTTAATAGATTATTGAACTTTGAAATGTTGTGCAATTACGTGTTTACTGCCTTTCTGGGGCTTACTGGTCAGCTGAAACAAAACGATATCTCACACTGGAACAACACTGACCGATCTTCCAAAGGCCATGCCGTTGAAGCATTTCGAAACCCGATCATAAGCGGCGTTAACGCTGATCCATCCGCCATTCGTGTGGGGAACGACTACTTTGTAGTGACGTCATCCTTTGAGTACTTTCCCGGTTTGCCTATATACCACTCAAAAGATCTAGTAGATTGGACCATTATTGGCCATGGTTTGACAACTCGGAATGCTATCAGGGACCGGCAACTACTCACGTCCGGCGGTATCTTCGCTCCCACCTTGCGCCACTATAACGGAACTTTCTACTTGGTCACCAACTACGCTGACTGTGAGTCACATACGCCAACAAAAAAAATCAGTAATAACAACACTACTGACAAATCACAGCGTTTAATCCTGCTGATCAGCGTCCCTTCCTCATCACAACCAAGAACATCTTCTCCGGAGACTGGAGTCAGCCATTGTACTTTGATCAGACTGGTATTGACCCCGATCTATTCTTCGATGATGATGGATGCGTCTATTTATCCACGGCATTACCTGAGCTTGGACCGGAGGGTGGGAACAGCACCATTTGGCAATCAAAGGTTGATGTGTGGACAGGCCAATCGTTGACCCAGCCTAAGTTGATTTATCGTTCCAATTTACCCCTTGCCATCCGGTGGGCTGAAGGTCCTCATTTGTACAAAATCAACGGCACCTATTATCTGTCGGTCGCAGAAGGTAGGCAAACTCATCCTCCACGCTATTATATTGGCAAAATCTCACGCAGTCGGTATACAGGTGGCACAGAAGTTTTGCATCGCCAAACCATCCAAAAAAGCTCTTCTCCATCAGGGCCTTGGGAATCTAGTCCTCTAGGTCCTGTTGTATTCAATAGTCGTGACCCCACACTGCCGATCCAACAAACTGGCCATGCAGATTTACTGGTCCGCCCTGATGGTAGATGGTATGCAGTCTTCCTGGCTGTGCGGCCTCAACTTCCCCAGAATCTCAATGGAACTTATCAACTTGGTCGTGAGACATATTTGAGCCCTGTAACATGGAGCCAGGATGGCTGGCCGCTAGCAAACAATGGGTCTGCCATCACCCTCGAGATGGCTGACTTTAGTCTGCCAAGTCAGGAGATCACAAACAATATCTGGATCGATAACTTCTCTTCTCTCGATACAAATGCTGGTTGGGAATTTCGAGGTACACCCTACGGAAATTGGTACCGTGTAGCCAACTCCTCACTGATACTGCGTGGGACTCCGCGTACACTATCTGCACTCGACGGAATGGCTCTAATTGTCAGAAAGCAAGACGCCCTCCGCTACAGCTTCAGCGTTGATCTGGAATTCCAGCCGACTTTCCGATCACACGAAGCTGGAATAGTGGCTTGGGTAAATGACCAGTACCACAACAGTGTGTCCTTAACGCTGTGCCAGAACCAAAGCAGCACTATTTGCTTGAAGACTGAAACCATTGCACAGGGAAAAGGTATTGACGGCAACGTGTCAACCATATACTCTTCTTTGCCGGAGAACAACGTCAGTAGCAAGGGGGCAGCTGTACGCCTCCACATTCGCGCTACACCCGACACCTACCAGTTAGGATACTCTTCCCAAGAAGCCAAAAGCCCTATATGGCTTGCCAAGTTCCCATCGTCTTGGATGTCACCTCATTCTGGAGGACGTATATCATGGGAGGGTGCACGTGTGGGCATGTATGCAACAGGTAACGGTGTACCAATGCTTAAGGACGCTGTGTTCAGGCACGTAAAGGTTGAAAGAGGCGAAAACGTATAGACCTCTTCATATGAATGGATAGGTGACGTTTTGTAATAGTATCTAATACATCTAGACCTAGTCTGAAGGTCAGTGTGAACGAGGCAACAACTACTTTCTCTTCTCAGAGCCGCTCAGACCGACCTTGCACTGCAGTGCTCCATTATCGTGCACGTGCTTGACAATCTGTGACACCCTGCTACTCGACTGTCGACCGCCAAAAGAGGTGTAGCAGGCGGAAGACATCAGAAAAGTGACTAAGAAACCGCTAAAAGACTCTGAAACACTGTTCCAATAAGACCTGAATCAACAGGCTTGTGAAAAGCAGTCGCGGGAAAGGTACGAGCGTAAGAATAGAAGGAGCAAATACACCATAAACACTGGGAACTCGATTTTCAGAATTCACCCAGGTGATTTCTGCGTAAACGGTTGCTCTTAACACTATTTCACTAGCCACCACCCAACCGTAGCGCTTGATGTGATTGAAGTGCTATGGCGACACCCTAGCCTTAGCAGCCTGCATGGTCAACCCCGTTCTGCGTCGTCCAGCAATACAGCTGCGCTACTTATGGCTGTTGAACAGAGGACACCCAGAAGCGATATTACGCCGTACACAATATGCGTCAATCATCTACTCGTCGGTATAGAAAAAAGTTCCAACCTTCAACAACAGTTTCTCGCCCATGTCCAACAGGCCCGAAGCTGGATCTTTGTGCCTCGAGCAAGTCTACCCACTTATATTAGAGCGTATGCGAACCCTTGCCAGAAGACACATTCTGCCTGAAGATCCAGCTCAGGCCATCTGATTCAAATGATGCAAGACCTCCGCAAGTCATCCAGGGCATAGCGCTTGCTGTGCATGGCAATTGCACGTAGGCAGAACTTGGCTCACGTTCTGCGTCAATCTTTCTCATAATGATGTATGAACGGCTTGGGTATTTCGAACTTGACTCACATGTTAGGGCGTTAGGGTGTTGGGGAAATAGCAGGGGAAAATTAAGAAGTGAAAAACATTCGCGGTTTTAACTTTAGTTCATATCAACCAAATATCCTTTGGCGGGTCTACCAGAGGAATATGAGCAGCCCTCGTTTCATGTCCACCTTCAGGCGATTCCATCAAACCATGGACATATGCCGGGCCAACACGTTCATATGCATCGCCAGCTTCACGAATAACATATGGACACCGAGCGCCGGCAAGTACAGCAACATGATCACCAACTTGCGCTCTCCGTGTAGCCCACCCCATCGTATTGAGTGACGTGATGAAAAGCACCTTTCTCGCCCATGAATGACCCATCTACGTTCGAACTGAGCTTTCTTTTCATGTTCATCCTCACTCCATGTGATAACAGGCTTCTCACTGCTGTAGGCTGGCATTTGTGACGCGTGGAAATACTTGAACATCTCTTCGAACGCAAGATCAGCGACCTGGCCGGCTGCTTCCAGGTCACATATCAAGGTGCGCCAAAATGCTTCATATATGCTCTCGTTGGTAATAGTAATATAGTATTGAACGTCCTGGGGTGGTGGTGCAGCGTTCAAGGGGTCTGCTGATCCGGCGTACGCCAATTTAACTCGATAGAGGCAGTCTCTGTACCGTACAGCACGCAGAAGAAATCGGCGACGAACTGATTCCTTTTCCTCGGCTTGGAGTTTTGAACAGTGCTCATATCGTGCAAAGTGTGGAGTATGGATGTATTCCGATTCTGGTGGTACATGCCATTCAATGGTACCAGCGAATTATGCCTTCACTCCCAGTCTACGACGGTCATCAGATATTCTCGGTCGATGAGGAGTTGGTATAGATCCCAATGCAGTTCCGATACCGGCATTACTGCCACCAGCGCCCCAGTTCGCATGTCAGGGATGGAAATGATCCAAGTAGGATTTCTGCGTCCAGTCGTTGACCCATGTAGGCAAGCCACAGAGGCGGGATCTGTTGTCGGGCTGGTCATGTCTGTTCTAGGATGTCAAAACAATTCTCATCGAAGATGAAGAAAAGAGTCACGTCGGTGTATAAATCTACGGCACTTTTTGTGTAATCCGGCTGCAATTTGATGCGCAGTGTCGAGCGAATATCAGGCTCTATCGAACCTAGCATTCCGTAGATCTTGTCACGCGGATCCGTGCTGCTCAACCTTTGAGCTGTCACCAAGGATTCCCAAAACACACTATTGGTGCCACCGACTGTCGTTTTGTCATCACCGAACAAGATCGTACGCTGCGATGCTCTCGCTTGGTCAATGACTTGGATCAAGCGCGAATTGTGGCATGAAGCCCTCCAACGACGATGCTAATTGTCTCCCAATCGAAGTTTATGTCGCCATAACGGAGAGTCGTGTATGGCTTAGAGTGATCCGGGGCTAATATGACTTCTTGGACAATCCAAACTCTGGTAAACTATGGGCGACTGAAAAACATGCCGAGAGCCTGCCAGTACTTCGCAGGAAGAGGTTGTCTGCTCAGCGCACCAGCGAACCAACGCTCCCATGCTTTTAGCTTCTCATGCGTCTCAGTGGTACCATACATCTCCCGCGCTTCTTTCAGAAATCTGAGAACCTTCGCGTCGGTGTGTTCTTCGAGCAAGACTCGCAAGCGGCGCAAGGCTTCCCGTGCATCATCCGCCACGCCAGGTGCTGGTACCCCAAACCAGATCAGTAAATTTTCACAATTGGAATAGATCTCGCGCATGCGGTTGACTTAAACCGCTTTCTCCGCATAGTTAGACTGATCAATGCACAGTGCATCTGCCCACACAATCCTGATCTAAGACTCCCGACAGAAATGGCATAGCGCTTCGTGCAAGCTCTCAGTAACTCGCACTCGTGCATCAGCACATTTTAGATAAAAGGGCGGTTCTGTACTACCCCATACATATGATAAAGCCTCGTAAGGTGGTGGTGTGTCGTATGAAGTATGAACGAGATTGCAGATGAGCTCGTCGCCCAGCTGACCGGGTAAAACTAGCAGAAGTCGGAATTCATCGTCTTCAAGTGGATAATACGGTATAGAGCCTGCAAAGGGATCGGCCATCGCATTCTAACGGGAGATGCAGGACTCGGGTCAGATGGATGATGCCCGTAGTCTGGTGTTGTTGATCTGGCAAGGTCAAGAAATAGTCTAAAGACCGTACCGTGCACGGTCACTCATTGCGCACGGTCACTCATTGCACACCCCCCACACCATTCATCCCATCTTTTCACCCCCTATATCTCAACGCCACCATGTCCGTTAAGGCTGCAATTTAAGAGTTAAATACAGCTGATTTAGCTGAAGATATTTCATATAAGAAGTTAGCTAAAAAACATAGTGTATGCTAATCAACGTTAGCCCGCCAGGCAAAGGGCATTCATACATTGCGTCAGGACAGTGCACTTAACAAACAATTACTCTACCCACAAGATAAGGCAGAGCTAGTAGAGTATATCAAAGAACTCACAAAGAGACACCTTATGCCTACAAGGCAAATAGTAATCAATTTTATAACTCTACTAGCTGCGTAGGAGCCCTCAGAAAGCTGGGTTACTCACTTCCTTCATCACAACCAGGACACGCTTCTTACAGCCTAGACCACCCCTATGGAAACAGGCCGTCATAAGGCTAATTCTAGTAATAAATACTGCCTCTACTTTAAGCTTCTGCACTAGAAGATAACCTAGTATAATGTTAAGCCTAAGAATACCTATAATATAGATAAGAAAGGCTTCGCTATTAGGGTTACAGGCAGGAGCAAGAGGATCTTTAATAAGCTACTGTTTAGCAAGAAGCAGTTTAAGCAGTTACTCTATAATAGCAACTAAGAGTAGGTAACGTTGCTGGCTACTATATGTGCCAATAGATCTCACCTGCCTCTAGGCATTATCTTTCCAGCTACTAGCCAAGCTATACAATCAAGCTAGGTACACTTAATTAATCTAGAAAAGCACTCTATCTACTTTACTACTTCAACAAATAGCTAGACAAATAACAACCTAGGATTAACGTAGCTTAAGCAGGTGTTTAATTGCTATACTAAGGCTAAAGCCTAAAGAAAGTAGAGGCTACTTATTATTAACAGCTACAGTAGTTATATAACTAAGGACTTTATTAACTACTGTAATAGCTATAAGATTCTGCTTATAATCTTTCCCCTACATGCTATATATACTCTCTAGCTGTTAGACGTAGTCTACTTTAAACCTCTAGCTTAAAACTATACTAAAGAACTTAATTTACGCAACTATATAACCTAGGGGTAGGCACCTATAAAGAAGAGTAATTTCTTCTTACTATTCTAGCCTGTTTAGGTAAATACCTTTACTAAATTATTAGTATTAACAGCCTTTAAAGCTACAGGTATCTACCTACCTAACGCTCACCGAACACCAACTTTTTGATTTTTGGGTTACCTTTCTAGAGGCCCTAAAAATCCCAGCAACTGAACAAGCTCACTTCGCTGATTCAGGGAGTACCTCTAACGTCCACCAAGCACCCTGCGCTGTAGCGCAAAGGAGCTTGCCAGGATGGCAGAGTCTCCCTCCTCCCAGCACACAGGGTCCCCAGACTACGAGATCCCTCAGCAGCTGTATACACGCGCCCCAAGACGGCCCCAGGAGGACGTGCATCATCATGCACCCCTTCTGCGCAGCCAGAACCCCGGTGGGGGTGCTCCCAAACCTCGAGTCTCTGATGCTGTTCAACGCCACATCGCTGAGACTCAGAAAACTGCCCAGCTCTGGAACACTATCACTACGGCTTTTGCAACATTGGCAGACCAACACGCAGCGAGTTACACTAACCCGCAAGAAGCCAAGATTGCTGAGGAACTGCAGCAGAGAGTTATCCAGGCTCTAACCTCTCTCAATCTAAGCAACTCTCCTTCTAGCTCTCGCTGGAGCAGTGACACCAGTCACAGCAACCCCAGGAGCCAAGAGTCGGGACGCCGCTCTTGGGCGGACGTAGCCAGAGACCCCCAAAACTCAGATAGGGGTGGCAACCAACCCCTGAACCCTGCTAGGTCTCGGCCTAGCCCGCCAGCTAAGCCAAAAGAAGACAATCGAATCTTCATATCCATCTCTAACCCAGCAACACGACTGCGACAACCCTCACCCTTTGCAGTGAGGCAGGCAATTTGCAAAAGCATAGAAGGAATCACCCTTAGAGACATACCTACGGCATCACCAATCAACACAGGCTGGGCGATTACCCCAGCAAACCAGAGAATTCGGGAGCAACTCCTAACTCAAGAAAACCAGGGACTTCTAGTAAGGACGCTAGACGGAGACGCGGTGAGGATCCCAGAACACTGGATCAACTACGCGGTACAAGGAGTACCCAGCTCTTTCCGGGCCCTCGACGGCACAGAACTACCGACCACTACCCAGCTGGTAGAGGAAGAGGTCTACTCGCAAACAGGCAAGCAGCCAGTCAGCTGCAGGACCTCACGGCATGGGGCGAATCAGAATGGCCTCACTACCTGGATTGTTTCATACAAAGAGCCAGTCCGTTCGTTCCAGCTCTTTGGCACCAGCCAGTTTTCAAAGAAGATCCACAAACACCCAACCATACAGCGACATAACCCAGGCTGCCAGGGCTACTGCAACGCTGCCCGCTGTACCCGAGTAGCCCGCTGTGCACAGTGCGGTGACCGTACGGATAGACACCAAGGACAGTACGGGGACAGTTGCCCCCACAAAGCTGTGTGTGCTAACTGTCACGGCCCTCATCCAGCTGGCCACTCTAACTGCCCTGCTGCCCCTCGTCGGGTTCGTGGACACATCATCAAGCCCACAAAGACTGAGATAAAGGCTATCCGTCGCGCAGGCAAGATAGCACAGCAACACCTCTACAGGACAGTTGAAGAGAGCCGTAGACAGGCTACACTTCAGCCTGAGACTACTCCCTTAGAGGCATCAGAGACAGAGCCTCCCCGCCCTTCCACCCAGAGGCAAGTTGGAGAGGGCAGGGCTTCACTTCCTACAACTGCTGCCTCCTACACATCCTCTTCTACTGCGAGCAGAGAAAAGAGACCAAGGCGGGCGGCCACAGGCCAGAGAAACCTTAATGTAGGACAACTGTCTGCCGGCAGCATTCGTCCACAACCAACTATCCACACTGACCCGTCCACCTCGGAGAGAGAAGACGCCAGCATGAGCGATGACCCGCCATCATCATGCTAGAACACCCCCACAACACCCTAGCCTACGACAGGCATCAACAGCCCAGCCCACCAAGCAAACAACTTCGTGTATGCTGGGCCAATGTTAGCAGGAGCTCACCTTGGCACATCACAATACTAGAGGCGGCTTTTCAGAAGGGCATAGATGTTGTGTGTGTTCAAGAGCCTTTTACATGTGCTAACTCCAGAACTTCTACACACCCTGGCTTTACACACCTAGCACCTATCAGCACATGGGACAACCCTAATACGCCAGGATCAGCCCGCCCTAGGGTAATGACATACATCCGCAAAGGACACCGCCTACGATACCAGGCTAGAGAGAGCCTCCACCACCCAGACATGCTCTGGGCTGTAGTAAATGGAGTGGCGATACTTAACTGTTACAGACAACCACACACCCCGCACGTTATTCAGTACGTCACACATCTTATACCTCCTCAACTCTGCCTTGTGGGAGGAGACTTTAATGCTAGACATGAATCCTTTGAGCCTACCATCACTGCAGCCAACGGAGGTGTGGAGCTAGCCGGATGGGCTGCTAGCGCTTCTATGGACTACATCGGTGTGCCAGGGCAGCCAACACACTGCGCTGGCCACGTCCTTGACCTTACCTTCTCTAACATCCCATTCGCCCACTCTGCTGTTGATGCTAGCATGCACAGCGGCTCAGACCACGAGACAATAGTAACTTTTGTGCCTCTCTCCACTCCAGGCACTCCGCACCTAGAACAGCACCACTACAGAGTCCCAGAGGCAAGCCTACCTAAGTTTACTGGGCTAGTAGAAATAGGTGTCCAAAACATCCCAGACCCGCTTGCAACACAGGATACAGGACAACTAGATGAATGCGTCACGCTGCTCACAGAGACTATACAGCACTCCGTTCAGACAGCAGGCAAGCTCAACCGCAAGGAAGGCCGCGCTGCACCATGGTGGACCAAGGAGTGCAAGACTGCCTACCAGACCTACAAGCATGCTAGACAGCTCTGCTCTGACAGTCTACAGGAAGAGAGACAGGCCTTCAAGACTACAGTCCGACAGGCGAAAAGGCAGTACTGGAGGCATGTCATTGACAACGCCAAGGACGATAAGGACCTGTTCAAGATCATTGCCTGGCACAAGCTCACACCAGAGAACCAGGACAGTCCTCTCATTGTCAACAACAGGACAATATCAGACCCCCTAGAGAAGGCAGAGGCCCTTCGAGAAGAAGTCCTCAACCGGTACACAGCAGAGGATGACCTTGGGCACTGCCCAGACCAGGAGAACGCAGACACCCTCCCATGGAGCACACACATCTCACTAGAGGAAGCTGAACGAAACACGGTAGGGGTCTCAAGCACCTCACCAGGCACTGATCGCTCTACTGTGCGACTACTCCGCGCCTGCTGGGCTCAGGCTGGGGAGCTCGTACGAAGGATCTTTCAGCGATGCCTTGAGCTCAACCACTTCCCAGCACAGTGGAAGCTCGCTGAGGTAGCCATGATACCTAAGGCAGGGAAGACAGACCGAACATCACCGCGCTCCTGGAGACCTATAGCGCTTCTCTCCTGCATTGGGAAGGGACTCGAACGAACAGTGGCTAGACGAATTGCATGGACCGCCATGACACACAAGATCCTCAGCCCCCAGCATGGCGGCGCGCTTCCAAAGCGCTCTGCAACTGACCTCACTGCAGCGTTCACCCACGACACTGAAGCCGCATGGGTACTTGGAAAACATGTCACTATGGTCACCCTTGATGTCCAAGGCGCCTTTGACGCGCTCCTCAAGAACCGCCTGCTACACCGTATGGCCCAGCAGGGCTGGTCACAAAGGACCATACTCTTTGTAGACTCATTCCTCACTGACCGGAGGGTCCAAGTTCGCCTTGGCCAGGTCACCACCCCTAGCTACCCTGTCGCCTGTGGCACACCCCAAGGGTCGCCTCTCTCTCCTGTCCTGTACACGCTGTATCTAGCTGAGCTACTATCCATGGATACAGAACGGAGGTTTGGATACGCAGACGACATATGTCTATACCGGGCTTCACACTCTATGGACGACAACGTTGAGCTCCTAGCATCAGACCTGAGGCAGATCAGAGCATGGGGAGAGGCCAACAAGGTCACTTTTGCTCCAGAAAAGCAGGAAATGATCCACCTGACCAGACAGCGGAGCAGCTATGCCCCTCCCTGTGTGGTAGATGAGCAGCTCACAATCCACCCTATCCTCCCAGGCGGAGAGCACAGCCAGCCAGCCCTGCGTTGGTTAGGAGTGTGGTTCGACCGCAGACTCACCTTTAGACGACATGTAGCCGCGCGCACTGCAAAAGCTGCCAAGGTAGCCTATCACATTCGCAGTCTGGCTAGGACTACCTATGGACCACCAGCCGGCTCCCTCCGCAAGGCTACTATTGCCTGTGTGTACCCATCGCTCCTATATGGGACCGAGTGCTGGTACAGAGGCCGCACCAAACAACCGCATACACTTAAGCCAGACAGGCCACAAGAGGTCAGCGCCTATGTTGGATGGCACGTGGCTGCTATAGACAAGACACTGGCTATAGCAGCACGGGGCATTCTACCAGCGTGGAGAACAACCCCTACAGCTGCACTCTTCCGAGATGCTGGACTGCTACCAGCAGCAGTAGCACTAGAGCAAGCTAAACTCAGATTTGCAACCCATCTACGCACCACAGATGCAGAACACCCCCTTACTAGACGCACATCGGTACATGTAGTAAACAGGGGCGTAAAAACTGGACAACCCCAGCGAGTCAAGACTAAAGTCCAACAGATGGCATCTCTTCTACCAGAGATTCCTAGGACTACACTCATAGCCCCTCACTACTCGACTGGCTGCCGAACAGACCCGACGCTCGGCATAGACAAGAAGACTGCAGCTAAGGCTTTCAACCAATGGTGGGCCCAGCTCTCACCACTAGATGTCACTATCTTCTCAGATGGCTCTGAACAGTACACCAAGGAAGGAGAAAAGCGGGTCACCTACGGCTTTGCAGTGTATCAAGACGGAAAACAACTCCAGACTGGACGCGGATCACTCCACCCTACCTCACACGTCTTTGACGCTGAGGCAATAGGAGCGTGGAGAGGCCTCCAGCATACTATAAGACAACCAGCGCTTCGCACCCGCCGAATCTGGCTGTGCATAGACAGCACCTCAGTAATTTGGTGCCTTAGGGGCGACGCACCCCCTACCTCTCAATGGGCCTTTCTGGAGTGCCATGGTGCCATGGAGACACACGACGTCTCTATCAAATGGGCCCCGGGACACCTAGGCATCGAAGGGAACGAGGCAGCAGACAGACTAGCCAACCTAGAAGCCCAGCACCCATCACCCGCAACTGGAAAAGCTGCCATGCCTACACTCTCGGGCAACAAGTCAGTCGCCCGCAAGATACTACGGCACACACAACAGACCTGGTGGTCTGACAGGAAGACTAAGCTCTCAAAATGGTACAAGAGCTGGGACTTGGACTATGCGCCACGCAGCAGTCCAAAGGAGCTAGACCTACCAAGAGCCACCTTAGCCAGGCTACTCTCTATCCGATCTAGACATGGGGATTTCGCCTGGTATCATCGAAAGTACAGCCACAAGGATGCAAACCTCACCTGCTCATGCGGACAGGACAAGACACCAGAGCACCTCGCGCTCTGCCGCAAGACCCTAGGGAGCTTTAGCAGATGGCCACTTCGACCACCTATACCGCCGTCCAGCCAGGCCGATGGCCTAGCGTACACTGCAGTACTAATAAGGGAGCCAGAGGCCTTTGAAGCCTTTGTCAAACTTTCACAGTACTACACCAAGATCTGCCCCCGCTAGCTCTTGCAGTCCTGCAACAGCAGCAAGCAATGCAGCACCTAGCAGTGGTAGGTCCAGCACAACAGCTGCAGTACTCCCCACCCGTCTACCTCTCTTACCCTTTCCCCTCACCCCTCCTCCCCCCTCTCCCTACGCGCACACATACATACTCACCCTCTCTCTCTCTCTTGGCACATAGATGCCTCAAAATGCAAGGAAATCACCTTATTGTACACACATCGCTCAGCCTCTCCAACTGGACGGGGAGCTGTAGTTCTGAAATGGTAGCAATACCCGCGCAGGCAAGAAATGCTTTCTAAGGTAGTGTGTCAGCACTGTAATTCCATAGCTTAGCACGTCGTATATGCCCTTCGGGAGGCGAGATGGCGGACTTAATCCCCATCAACAGACGTAAAATGAATACCAACCAACCAACCTACCTAACGCTCACCCGAACATCAACTTTTCCAGGTCAGCGAAAGGTCGATATCCATCGATTTTTCGTTAAAACACGACTCAAATGCCTTCTTAAATCTGTTTCCCAACGTCCTCTCTCCGCTGCAGGCGTTGTGGCAGGCGCGCTGGCCTCTTTTTGTCTTTCAGCTCTTCGCTGAGCTGAAATCTTTTCAAAATGGCCCGTGCGCCACTCAGATTTTCACGTTCGGTCGAAGGCCACAACCACCAGCAAGACAAGGAGACAGCCTTGACACTCCTTGTTCTTGCAAGATATGGGCATCTGCCAGGCCTAAACACAAAGGCTCTCCACGCGAAGAGCTACGGCACGATCCGACAGAGCACCGGCTCTTAACTCGCAAACAAGGCAGCCAGCATGGCCTTACATTTGACAACTCTCGGGGATAAAGAAGAAGGACAAGCCTGGCTCTGCCTTCCTACTACACCTATCTCCTTCGACACAGGCATGGCCAAGCCTAGTACAAAGGCTCTCCTCGCGCAGAGCCACGGCTTCCGATTCGACAGAGCACCGGCTCTCTACACCCACCTACTCTTTCCTACTCTCTCTTACGGCACTCCACTGCCTCTGAATACACACAAGGGATCCACCCTAATGTACACACACTGCTCAGTCTCCCCAACTGGACGGGGAGCTGTAGTTCTGAAATGGTAGCAATACCCGCGCAGGCAAGAAATGCTTTCTAAGGTAGTGTGTTAGCACTGTAATTCCATAGCTTAGCACGTCGAATATGCCCTTCGGGAGGCGAGATGGTGGACTTGATCCCCATCAACTAGACGTAAAATGAATACCAACCAACCAACCAACCTACCTAACGCTCACCGAACACCAACTTTTTGATTTTTGGGTTACCTTTCTAGAGGCCCTAAAAATCCCAGCAACTGAACAAGCTCACTTCGCTGATTCAGGGAGTACCTCTAACGTCCACCAAGCACCCTGCGCTGTAGCGCAAAGGAGCTTGCCAGGATGGCAGAGTCTCCCTCCTCCCAGCACACAGGGTCCCCAGACTACGAGATCCCTCAGCAGCTGTATACACGCGCCCCAAGACGGCCCCAGGAGGACGTGCATCATCATGCACCCCTTCTGCGCAGCCAGAACCCCGGTGGGGGTGCTCCCAAACCTCGAGTCTCTGATGCTGTTCAACGCCACATCGCTGAGACTCAGAAAACTGCCCAGCTCTGGAACACTATCACTACGGCTTTTGCAACATTGGCAGACCAACACGCAGCGAGTTACACTAACCCGCAAGAAGCCAAGATTGCTGAGGAACTGCAGCAGAGAGTTATCCAGGCTCTAACCTCTCTCAATCTAAGCAACTCTCCTTCTAGCTCTCGCTGGAGCAGTGACACCAGTCACAGCAACCCCAGGAGCCAAGAGTCGGGACGCCGCTCTTGGGCGGACGTAGCCAGAGACCCCCAAAACTCAGATAGGGGTGGCAACCAACCCCTGAACCCTGCTAGGTCTCGGCCTAGCCCGCCAGCTAAGCCAAAAGAAGACAATCGAATCTTCATATCCATCTCTAACCCAGCAACACGACTGCGACAACCCTCACCCTTTGCAGTGAGGCAGGCAATTTGCAAAAGCATAGAAGGAATCACCCTTAGAGACATACCTACGGCATCACCAATCAACACAGGCTGGGCGATTACCCCAGCAAACCAGAGAATTCGGGAGCAACTCCTAACTCAAGAAAACCAGGGACTTCTAGTAAGGACGCTAGACGGAGACGCGGTGAGGATCCCAGAACACTGGATCAACTACGCGGTACAAGGAGTACCCAGCTCTTTCCGGGCCCTCGACGGCACAGAACTACCGACCACTACCCAGCTGGTAGAGGAAGAGGTCTACTCGCAAACAGGCAAGCAGCCAGTCAGCTGCAGGACCTCACGGCATGGGGCGAATCAGAATGGCCTCACTACCTGGATTGTTTCATACAAAGAGCCAGTCCGTTCGTTCCAGCTCTTTGGCACCAGCCAGTTTTCAAAGAAGATCCACAAACACCCAACCATACAGCGACATAACCCAGGCTGCCAGGGCTACTGCAACGCTGCCCGCTGTACCCGAGTAGCCCGCTGTGCACAGTGCGGTGACCGTACGGATAGACACCAAGGACAGTACGGGGACAGTTGCCCCCACAAAGCTGTGTGTGCTAACTGTCACGGCCCTCATCCAGCTGGCCACTCTAACTGCCCTGCTGCCCCTCGTCGGGTTCGTGGACACATCATCAAGCCCACAAAGACTGAGATAAAGGCTATCCGTCGCGCAGGCAAGATAGCACAGCAACACCTCTACAGGACAGTTGAAGAGAGCCGTAGACAGGCTACACTTCAGCCTGAGACTACTCCCTTAGAGGCATCAGAGACAGAGCCTCCCCGCCCTTCCACCCAGAGGCAAGTTGGAGAGGGCAGGGCTTCACTTCCTACAACTGCTGCCTCCTACACATCCTCTTCTACTGCGAGCAGAGAAAAGAGACCAAGGCGGGCGGCCACAGGCCAGAGAAACCTTAATGTAGGACAACTGTCTGCCGGCAGCATTCGTCCACAACCAACTATCCACACTGACCCGTCCACCTCGGAGAGAGAAGACGCCAGCATGAGCGATGACCCGCCATCATCATGCTAGAACACCCCCACAACACCCTAGCCTACGACAGGCATCAACAGCCCAGCCCACCAAGCAAACAACTTCGTGTATGCTGGGCCAATGTTAGCAGGAGCTCACCTTGGCACATCACAATACTAGAGGCGGCTTTTCAGAAGGGCATAGATGTTGTGTGTGTTCAAGAGCCTTTTACATGTGCTAACTCCAGAACTTCTACACACCCTGGCTTTACACACCTAGCACCTATCAGCACATGGGACAACCCTAATACGCCAGGATCAGCCCGCCCTAGGGTAATGACATACATCCGCAAAGGACACCGCCTACGATACCAGGCTAGAGAGAGCCTCCACCACCCAGACATGCTCTGGGCTGTAGTAAATGGAGTGGCGATACTTAACTGTTACAGACAACCACACACCCCGCACGTTATTCAGTACGTCACACATCTTATACCTCCTCAACTCTGCCTTGTGGGAGGAGACTTTAATGCTAGACATGAATCCTTTGAGCCTACCATCACTGCAGCCAACGGAGGTGTGGAGCTAGCCGGATGGGCTGCTAGCGCTTCTATGGACTACATCGGTGTGCCAGGGCAGCCAACACACTGCGCTGGCCACGTCCTTGACCTTACCTTCTCTAACATCCCATTCGCCCACTCTGCTGTTGATGCTAGCATGCACAGCGGCTCAGACCACGAGACAATAGTAACTTTTGTGCCTCTCTCCACT
The DNA here is from genome assembly GCA_012274445.1 of Sclerotiophoma versabilis. Lineage (NCBI taxonomy): Eukaryota > Fungi > Ascomycota > Dothideomycetes > Pleosporales > Didymellaceae > Sclerotiophoma > Sclerotiophoma versabilis. The sequence continues at coordinate 2,321,017 of JAAROD010000093.1, forward strand.
CCAGGCACTCCGCACCTAGAACAGCACCACTACAGAGTCCCAGAGGCAAGCCTACCTAAGTTTACTGGGCTAGTAGAAATAGGTGTCCAAAACATCCCAGACCCGCTTGCAACACAGGATACAGGACAACTAGATGAATGCGTCACGCTGCTCACAGAGACTATACAGCACTCCGTTCAGACAGCAGGCAAGCTCAACCGCAAGGAAGGCCGCGCTGCACCATGGTGGACCAAGGAGTGCAAGACTGCCTACCAGACCTACAAGCATGCTAGACAGCTCTGCTCTGACAGTCTACAGGAAGAGAGACAGGCCTTCAAGACTACAGTCCGACAGGCGAAAAGGCAGTACTGGAGGCATGTCATTGACAACGCCAAGGACGATAAGGACCTGTTCAAGATCATTGCCTGGCACAAGCTCACACCAGAGAACCAGGACAGTCCTCTCATTGTCAACAACAGGACAATATCAGACCCCCTAGAGAAGGCAGAGGCCCTTCGAGAAGAAGTCCTCAACCGGTACACAGCAGAGGATGACCTTGGGCACTGCCCAGACCAGGAGAACGCAGACACCCTCCCATGGAGCACACACATCTCACTAGAGGAAGCTGAACGAAACACGGTAGGGGTCTCAAGCACCTCACCAGGCACTGATCGCTCTACTGTGCGACTACTCCGCGCCTGCTGGGCTCAGGCTGGGGAGCTCGTACGAAGGATCTTTCAGCGATGCCTTGAGCTCAACCACTTCCCAGCACAGTGGAAGCTCGCTGAGGTAGCCATGATACCTAAGGCAGGGAAGACAGACCGAACATCACCGCGCTCCTGGAGACCTATAGCGCTTCTCTCCTGCATTGGGAAGGGACTCGAACGAACAGTGGCTAGACGAATTGCATGGACCGCCATGACACACAAGATCCTCAGCCCCCAGCATGGCGGCGCGCTTCCAAAGCGCTCTGCAACTGACCTCACTGCAGCGTTCACCCACGACACTGAAGCCGCATGGGTACTTGGAAAACATGTCACTATGGTCACCCTTGATGTCCAAGGCGCCTTTGACGCGCTCCTCAAGAACCGCCTGCTACACCGTATGGCCCAGCAGGGCTGGTCACAAAGGACCATACTCTTTGTAGACTCATTCCTCACTGACCGGAGGGTCCAAGTTCGCCTTGGCCAGGTCACCACCCCTAGCTACCCTGTCGCCTGTGGCACACCCCAAGGGTCGCCTCTCTCTCCTGTCCTGTACACGCTGTATCTAGCTGAGCTACTATCCATGGATACAGAACGGAGGTTTGGATACGCAGACGACATATGTCTATACCGGGCTTCACACTCTATGGACGACAACGTTGAGCTCCTAGCATCAGACCTGAGGCAGATCAGAGCATGGGGAGAGGCCAACAAGGTCACTTTTGCTCCAGAAAAGCAGGAAATGATCCACCTGACCAGACAGCGGAGCAGCTATGCCCCTCCCTGTGTGGTAGATGAGCAGCTCACAATCCACCCTATCCTCCCAGGCGGAGAGCACAGCCAGCCAGCCCTGCGTTGGTTAGGAGTGTGGTTCGACCGCAGACTCACCTTTAGACGACATGTAGCCGCGCGCACTGCAAAAGCTGCCAAGGTAGCCTATCACATTCGCAGTCTGGCTAGGACTACCTATGGACCACCAGCCGGCTCCCTCCGCAAGGCTACTATTGCCTGTGTGTACCCATCGCTCCTATATGGGACCGAGTGCTGGTACAGAGGCCGCACCAAACAACCGCATACACTTAAGCCAGACAGGCCACAAGAGGTCAGCGCCTATGTTGGATGGCACGTGGCTGCTATAGACAAGACACTGGCTATAGCAGCACGGGGCATTCTACCAGCGTGGAGAACAACCCCTACAGCTGCACTCTTCCGAGATGCTGGACTGCTACCAGCAGCAGTAGCACTAGAGCAAGCTAAACTCAGATTTGCAACCCATCTACGCACCACAGATGCAGAACACCCCCTTACTAGACGCACATCGGTACATGTAGTAAACAGGGGCGTAAAAACTGGACAACCCCAGCGAGTCAAGACTAAAGTCCAACAGATGGCATCTCTTCTACCAGAGATTCCTAGGACTACACTCATAGCCCCTCACTACTCGACTGGCTGCCGAACAGACCCGACGCTCGGCATAGACAAGAAGACTGCAGCTAAGGCTTTCAACCAATGGTGGGCCCAGCTCTCACCACTAGATGTCACTATCTTCTCAGATGGCTCTGAACAGTACACCAAGGAAGGAGAAAAGCGGGTCACCTACGGCTTTGCAGTGTATCAAGACGGAAAACAACTCCAGACTGGACGCGGATCACTCCACCCTACCTCACACGTCTTTGACGCTGAGGCAATAGGAGCGTGGAGAGGCCTCCAGCATACTATAAGACAACCAGCGCTTCGCACCCGCCGAATCTGGCTGTGCATAGACAGCACCTCAGTAATTTGGTGCCTTAGGGGCGACGCACCCCCTACCTCTCAATGGGCCTTTCTGGAGTGCCATGGTGCCATGGAGACACACGACGTCTCTATCAAATGGGCCCCGGGACACCTAGGCATCGAAGGGAACGAGGCAGCAGACAGACTAGCCAACCTAGAAGCCCAGCACCCATCACCCGCAACTGGAAAAGCTGCCATGCCTACACTCTCGGGCAACAAGTCAGTCGCCCGCAAGATACTACGGCACACACAACAGACCTGGTGGTCTGACAGGAAGACTAAGCTCTCAAAATGGTACAAGAGCTGGGACTTGGACTATGCGCCACGCAGCAGTCCAAAGGAGCTAGACCTACCAAGAGCCACCTTAGCCAGGCTACTCTCTATCCGATCTAGACATGGGGATTTCGCCTGGTATCATCGAAAGTACAGCCACAAGGATGCAAACCTCACCTGCTCATGCGGACAGGACAAGACACCAGAGCACCTCGCGCTCTGCCGCAAGACCCTAGGGAGCTTTAGCAGATGGCCACTTCGACCACCTATACCGCCGTCCAGCCAGGCCGATGGCCTAGCGTACACTGCAGTACTAATAAGGGAGCCAGAGGCCTTTGAAGCCTTTGTCAAACTTTCACAGTACTACACCAAGATCTGCCCCCGCTAGCTCTTGCAGTCCTGCAACAGCAGCAAGCAATGCAGCACCTAGCAGTGGTAGGTCCAGCACAACAGCTGCAGTACTCCCCACCCGTCTACCTCTCTTACCCTTTCCCCTCACCCCTCCTCCCCCCTCTCCCTACGCGCACACATACATACTCACCCTCTCTCTCTCTCTTGGCACATAGATGCCTCAAAATGCAAGGAAATCACCTTATTGTACACACATCGCTCAGCCTCTCCAACTGGACGGGGAGCTGTAGTTCTGAAATGGTAGCAATACCCGCGCAGGCAAGAAATGCTTTCTAAGGTAGTGTGTCAGCACTGTAATTCCATAGCTTAGCACGTCGTATATGCCCTTCGGGAGGCGAGATGGCGGACTTAATCCCCATCAACAGACGTAAAATGAATACCAACCAACCAACCAACCTACCTAACGCTAACGTTATACTTAACTAATTTAAATTACCAACTCCTCTACCTATTACAACACCTCTACTACAAACTAGACCTTTAGCTGTACTAGAAGAGCTAAACTAGCTAAAAGTAAAGTTATTATTATAGAGTACTGTAAAGAAAGATAGTAGTAATAAGCTTAGGGCACTAGAACAGATTATTTACTAGCTTTATATGCAATTAGAGCTTATATAGTATAAGCTAGATAGTATAAAAAAGGCTCTTATAGAGAGGAAGAAGGCAAAGAATAAGAAGAAAGTATTACTATTATATGCTTATAATGTTAAGTAGTATAGAGGAGCTAAGTAGTAGAGTCCTAGGTTAAAGAAGAAAGCTAACGCACGTAACGCTGCTAATAAAGCCTACTAAGAACAGGTAGAGGCTAAAAAAGCTACTTAGTATAAGCTACAACATAACTAGAAGCTCCTCTAAGAAAAGCAGAAGTAATAACAGTATAAGAGGCAGGTAAGAGAGAAAGAAGAGCATAAAAGAATTAAGGCTGTAAAGGCTGCTAAAGTAGCTAAACATAAAGCTAAGAAAGAGTGTCTAAAGCAAGCTTATAATACTGCTAAAGCTATATAATTACCCTAAATAGGTAAGCGCAAAGCCTTATAGCAGCTGCAGTTAAATTTAACTAAGAAACGTAGTAGTAGTGCTGCGCGTAGTTGTCCTGTTGCTAACTAGCATTCCCTAGCTCCTCTACCTACATACAACAGCTATAGCCGCAAGATTGCTCTACCAAGTAGATTTAGGTAAGACAATTTGTTGCATAGGTTTATAGACTGCTCTACTAAAATATCTTGTAATAACAACTATTATATGTGGCTCTATAGCCTTATTTTTGTGACGCCTGTAAAAGTAGTTGGGTGTGTAATAAGTAACCGTGCGCAATGAGTGACCGTGCACGGTATGGGTTATTACGGTTGCGCAGTATTTAGTAAGCAGCCAATCGCCTTTCAGGTCAGGCGTCTCTTATAGGTAATTTGCAAGAGATGCATAAATATTGGACACGTGCCATCATGTATAGGGGCCAGATTGGCTGCCTTGGGGGCGAGGAATATTAATCCGCATCATTATCCTTAACGTGTTTTATAAGCGAGTGACGCGTACAAGCAAGTAACGCACCCTACCAAATTTACCTACCTCTTTCATCCCAACCACAATGGCTCCACGTAACGTTATTTAATCACTATCAAATGAAGCTAATATCTAGCTTGCTATCTCATCTATTAACGCCAGGCAGGTTTAAGGCAATTAGCCTGCTGTAGCAATCTACAATGTGGCTGAAGCAACACTCTGCTGCTGACGCGCTAGAATACCTGCCTAACGCGATTGTTAGCCTAACTTAAAGAAGCTTACCTAGGTAGAGGAGGAGGTGCTTGTTAGTTATATACTAGACTTAGATTAGTGTAGGTTTGCGCCTACCTACGCTGCTGTGCGTAGTATAGCTAACAAGCTACTAGCTGCGCGCAGTGCAGGTTAGGATAGTGTCTACTAGCTACGTAACTTTGTTAAGCATACAGATAGTCTTATAACGTATTTTAATTAGGCCTATAATAGGCAGAGAGCCCTCTGTAAGAATCCTGTATTAATTAGAGGCTAGTTTAAGCTTATAGAGTAGACTAAAGCTAGGTATAGCATCTATAATAATAATGTCTATAACTTTAATAAGGCAGGCTTTATAATAGGCAAGATTATAACTTAGCTTATTATAATAAGGTTAGAGAGAAGAGGCTAACTAAAGGCTGTTTAGCCTAGTAATTGCAAGTAGGTAATGTTAATCTAGGGTATTAACGCTGCTAGCTAGGCAATTCTGCCTATTATTATCTTTGCTAGCTAGTACTACCTATCTGCCTAGTATAAAAAGGACAAGACTCTGCGTAACTAGGCTATTAGAGTTAGTAATAATAGTTAGACTACTAATAAGCTTAGAGTTAACTAGTTAAAGTACTTTATTAAGTATATAGAGACTTAGGTAGTAGAAGTATATTAGCTACTTATTCTTAATAGCTATAAGAGTTACTACTTACTTAAGTTTTAAGAGCTCTATAAGAAGAATAATATCTTTATACTTTATATACTACCTTACTTATCTTACCTACTTTAGCTACTTAATATAAGTTACTTCTTACTATTAAAGTATATATATAGCTATAAGATTAAAGGCCTAATCTACTACTATATTAACTATATTACTAAGCTTAAGTTTCTACTAGTGTTTAAGGTAGTATTTATTTAGTTATTTATATTAACTAATATTTAATTAGCCTTTTAAGGTGCAGGCCTAGTTCCTCTCTAGCTAGATATAGTATTATTATAGCTTAATATATATAATAGGCTAAGCTCTAAGTATATAAGACTATATACTAAACCTACACACGTAATTATAGAGCATAGCTTAGTATCTTACTATATCTTATATAAGAAGAGATAATTTCTTCTTTCTTTTCTATTTTTCTACTTCTATAGTATAGGATAAATGCATACTTATTAGAAGGCTACTTTAACTCTTAATATAAGCAGAAAGATTAAAACTAACTAAACCCTCTAAGCATATAATAATAGAAGAAGATAACCTTTATAATTAATAGCTACCTAGTAGCTAGCTAATATATAAATAGCAGATATAATTATAGTATCTATATAAGTAATAGTAAGACCTATTACATAGCCTATTAGTAGATAATCTAATAGTAATAATATTATCCTTAAAAGCTAACCTAGATAAACTAGTAAGTAAGTAAGAGAGATAACTGTATAAGCAGCTATAATTCTAAATAAATAAACTTAGAAGAATACTAAGTAATAATGCTTGTCTAGAAACCTTAGAAAGAAGCAGATAAAACTTTTCCTCTAGTTCTACCTCTTTAAGTAACTACTAAAATTATACTGTCTAACAGGCTAAAAAGCCTAGACTTTCTAATATAGAAGTGTTTAATAAAGAATTATATAAATAATATCTTTAATAGAAGATAAAGGTATAGGCTAAGCTGTATAGAAACTAGCTAGCATACTCTACTAAGAAGAACTAAGTTAACTACGTAATTACTTATATAACTAGTTAAGTGTTTAATACTCTATCTCTAATAATAATAGGCCTTATAAACAGCACTACCCTACTAATACTTAATAAGGCCTAAGTATACCTTAATAGGTTCTTTAAGAACTCTACTACTTAGAAGAAAGCTATTAAGTACTTGCGTACAATAAAATAAAGTAAGAATAACTTTAATCTATATATTTAGAAGTTTAACCTAAAGCTATAAGAGGCAGCGCTTTAGACAGAGTAAGCTACGCTTAGAAGATTAACTATCTTAAGAATAGTTTAAATAGTAAGCTATTAAGAGCCTAAGCTAGATATTAACTACCTAGACTTAAGACGTATAAACAGTTTATACAGCGTGCTAGAATAACCTAGAAGAACCTTAAGGCTGTAGACAGGATTATAGGTAACAGCTACTCTACCTAGATATATAACTTAACCCCCTAGAAACCTTAATAAAGGAATAGTAATAAAATAGACTAGCAGCCTATAGTAGGTGCTTACTAGCCCTATATAAAGAAGAGAAAGTACTAAAGAATAGAAAAAGAACTTTAGAAAAGAAGAGTAATAGGTGCCTACTTAAAGTATAGTAATAAAGGCTATATAGTACAGAATTATAAAAAGAAAGTACTTTTTAGCTTACCTTTCTATATAGACAAGTAGAAAGTAACTACTAGAACTTCTAGAGTTACTTCTACTTAACCTACTAAAGAGACGTCTTCCTCTAAAGATAAAGGAAAAGACTAGCTCTAGCTAAAAGTTATATACTAGAGCCTCTTTAATAAGTTCTAAAGCCTATATAAACTATATATTCTTTACTCTATTAACTAGCTATAATAAAACCTATAATAATTTATATAATTATTAACTTAACTATATAAGCTACTACTATAATTAATATACCTTATAGGTAAGCAGTATATATAGGTAAGTAGCACACTTTTACTAAGACTATACTAAAATACTACTTCTCTACTAATACTTTAATAACAGCACTAGCTAGATATATTAAAAGAAGCTTAGATATAGCTTATAGTTTAAGCTCTTAGAATTAACTCTAAGCTCTCTATAAAACGCACTATAGCTATCTATAACATCTCTAAAACTATACTATATAAATAATACACTAGATAACCTTTACACACTAATACTATAGCTAACTTATAGAACCTAACTAATACTAAAGAGTAGGTAATTATTAAGTATATACTTAAGCTAGTTATATAAGGATTTTCCTCTTAGCTTATAGCTGTAGCTAATATAGCTAATTCTTTATATACTAAGCATAGTCTAGGCTATATTAGCCTAAACTAGCCTAGTACGTTTATTAAGTGCTAACTAAAGCTTATAATAAAGTTTAATTAAAAGTATAACTATAAGAGAGCTCTTTATAAGAATTCTAAGGTAATTTAGAGCTAGTTTAGCCTAGTAGCTAATATTAAAGCTAAGTATAGTATTTAGAATAATAACACCTATAACTTTAATAAGGCTGGCTTTATAATAGGTGTTATATTAATAGAGGTAGTTATTATAGCTTTAGAGTAATAAGAATAGCTAAAGGTAGTCTAGCTAGGTAATAGAAAGTAGATAATAGTTATACAGGGCATTAATACTAAAGGTTAAGCTATTCTACTCTTTATTATCTTTAAGGCGTGCTACTACCTCTCTTCCTAGTATAAAGAGGGGGACCTGCTATAGAATTAGAAAATTAGAGTCTCTAATAATAGCTAGACTACTAATAAGCTTAGTTTAGACTAGCTAAAGCACTTTAATGTGCATATAAAGGAGTATACTATTAGCGCCTACTATTTACTAGTTATTAATAGCTATAAGAGCTATAACTTACTTATATTCTAGTAATACTATAAGAATAATAAGATTATTACTACTTATATACCTTCTTACTTATTATACCTTCTACAGCCTCTTAATATAGGTTGTTTTACCTCTTTAAAGAAGGTATATAGGCGCTAAGCTAAAAACCTTATCTATAACTAAATTAACTATATTATAAAGGTTAAGTTCCTACTATGCTTTATAGCAGCCTTTAAGGCTTTATTTACCTTTAGTAATATCTAAAAAAGGTTCTAAGAGGCTAGACTAGTTCTATTTAACCTAGAATAGGTTATATTAACTCTTAATATAAAGCTGTATACTCTATTACTATAACACTCTATTAATAACATACTCTAGTAGTTATAGACCTCTAGTAACACTCTAGAACTTAGGTTGTAATTAATGCTTATAAAGATAAGAATTTAGAAGTATATAGATAGCTTACCTACTTCTATAGTTAAGGTATTTAAGAAGGTCTTAAAGAAGGCAGTAATAATTATATATAAGCTAGTATTAGTATAATAGAAGATTACTAAGCTTTAAGCAGTAAATAAGGCTGCTTTATACTAGAAATTATATAAAAGAAAGTAAATTAAGGCAGAAGAGACTCTTATAGTTAAAGAAGGCTAGTAGATAACTACTCTTAAGAAGTTTAGGGTGTGTAGTAATAGTAAGAAGTAGAAGAAGAGAGTACGCACTAAAGAGGCTAAGTTCTTCTAATAACACTATAGACAGTGCAGAGAGACTAAGCATAATATATAAATATATAAGAATAAAGTAGAAGAGGTCTCTAAGTAATATTAGAGGTTATTCTGCCTTATACAGCGTTATAGTAGGTTGTTACAGGCTATAATAGGGTAGGTTTTAGTATAGTTTTAGTAAAAGCGCACTACTTACCTGTGTACACTGCTTACCTATAAAGTATATTAATAATAGTTACTATACCTATTACCTAGTAAATAAATACTTTATATAAAGAATAAACTTACTATATATACTAATTACTCCTATTAAGATAGAAGAAGTAAATAACTAGATAAGTAAGATTTCTAAGATTATAGAATTTACTCTTAATATTAGAAGCGTATAATAGCTATAAGTAGTAGCTTATATTAGCCTATTAATATATAAGTATAATATAATCTTAGAAAAAACCTAGCTAAAGAATATTAGGGGAGTTATTAACTTCTAAGGAAGATTACTATAGATAAAGTAATATAAAGTTACTATATAAAGTACTAAAGTGCTTACCTCTCTAGACTACTACTCTATATTAGTAGTAGCCTTCTAGTACTATATATAGAAGAGCTATAAGAAAGACTCTAGAGTTTAAGTCTTTACTACTAGCATGTAAGATATCTAGAAGGCTTTAAAACCTAAGACCTAGATAATAAAAAAAGAAGTATAAGCTATACTTCTTATATATCTATAATTATATATTTAGCTATTTATTCTAGAAGAAGAAAATAAGCTACTACTATAGAGGCCTAAAGGTAGATTATATAATTAAGCTAAATAAAGTAAATAGAAAGACTTTAGAAGTACTATATAGCCTACTCTATATAATATCTAGAGATAAGCTTCTTATCTTATACTATATACTACTAGACCTACTTAAAAAGAAGTTTATTAGAGCTAGTAACTTACTAGTAGCCTTACTAGTACTATTTATATAAAAACTAAAAGATAGACTTTACTTTTATATAGACTATAGAGCGCTTAATACTCTTATAAAGAAGAATTAATACTCTCTTCTACTAATTAAAAAAACTCTAAACCTAATTAGATAAGCTACCTAGTATATAAAGCTAGATATTACTACTACTTTCTATAAGATTAGGATATTTAAGAAATAGAAATAGATAACTACCTTCTATATAAGGTTTAGATTATATAAATAGCTTATAATACTATTTAAATTAGTAAATACTCTAAGTACCTTTTAAAGGTATATTAACTAGGCTCTAAGAGACTTTCTAGACAACTTTACCTCTATATACTTAGATAATATTCTTATCTTTACTAAGAGGTCTTTATAGAAATATTATAAATATATATAATAAGTAGTTAAATACCTATAGGAAGCTAGCCTATACTTAAAACTTAATAAGTATAAATTTAATATCTAATATATAAAGTACCTTAGCTTTATTCTAGAGGCTAGAAAGAAAATTTCTATAGATTCTAAAAAGGTATAAGTAATTAAGAAGTAGTAAGCTCTAACTACTATTAAGAGTATATAAGAGTTTCTAGAATTTACTAATTTTTATAGAAAGTTTATTAAGAACTTTACTACTCTATTTAAGCTACTTATATAGCTTATAAAGAAAGACTTACTATTCTAATAGAAGAAGAAGTAAGAGTAAGCCTTTCTAGCCTTAAAGGAAGCCTTTCTATTAGATAAAGTACTTCCTACCTTAGACCTAGAGAGGAAGGCTATAGTTAAATATAATTTCTCTAGCTTTACTATAGGTACTACTTTCTTATAAGAAGATATATTTAGTAACTTTTATATAGTTATATATCTCTTATAAAAGTTTCTTTCTTATAAAGTAAACTACCTTATCTATAATAAGAAACTTCTAGTAGTAATCTTCTACTTATAGAAATAGAATGCTAAACTCTAAAGTATATAAGAGTTTAAAGTTATTACTAACTATAAGAACCTTAAGTACTTTACTAAGAAATAAAAGCTTACTAAAAGATATATATAATAGGCTTAAATTATGTCCTAGTTTAGTAATATAAAAATCTACTATAGACTAGAAAAAGAGAACATATAAGTAGACGCTCTGTTAAGAAGAGACTAAGATATACTCTAAGAAGAAGATAATAAGCAGCGTACTAGTAGAGAGTTTATTATACTTATACTATTCTATTAATAGAACCTTACCTATACTACTTCTATATAAACACCTACTCTTACTATAGAGGATACTATCTTATTAGATACTTTACCTTAGCTGCTGCCTCTAGATAACTTAATAGCTTATTACTAGAACTAAGCTATAGAAGATAATAAGATATACTTAGCTATATAATAAGCTGTTAAGAATAGTATAAGCTCTCTAAATACTATTATAAAAAAGATAGTAGTATCCTTAGGTAACTATATAGTAATAGATAACAACAAACTCTAGTAGAGAAATAGAACCTAGGTACTAAATAGTAAACCTATCTATATAGGTATTATATAGCAAGTATATCTTATAGTCTAGATAGAATACCTAGAGAGAGAAGAAACCTACTATATAATAGTAAGGATATAGTACTAGCTAGAGATAAGTAAAGATAACTATTACTTTATATAGAACTATAATATTTATTAGTAAAGTACCTTTTAGAAAGATAAAAAATATAGTTACCTATAACTATTACTAGTGCCTAGCTATATATAGTAAGACCTTATAGTTAATTTTATTACTAGTCTTCTACTTTTCTTAGGTTATGTAAACCTTATAGCTATAAAAGACTAACTAAGTAAGAGTATAATCCTAATCTCCTTAAAGAAGATTAAAGTAGATAATATTACTTAGGTATTTATATAAGAAGTTTACTAACTATATAGACTCTTATAGTCTATTACCTTAAATAGAAGTACTTAGTTTATTAGTAAACTCTAGAGAAGAGTATATAAACTTCTAGGTATATAATAGAACCTTTCTACTATATTCTACCTATAAATAAATAGACTTACTAAGAGAGCTAATAGTAATATTAAAGTAGTAGCACGTATGTATATAAACTAAGTATAAGACAACTAGACTATACTTACTCTAATACTAGAACTAATGCTTAACACCTATATAAACTTAATAACTAGAGTCTTACTCTTCTTTCTTTAATATAGGTTTAAGAATATACTGTTTCTTCTATACCTGCTAGATAACCTAGCTAAAGGTAACCTAATAGATTATATAATAAATCTAAAGAAGTAGGCTAAAACAATTATATAGACCTTATACTAAGCAGTAAACTAGGTAATTTTAGTAATAATATACTTCTAATAATAATAGGAAGCTTAAGCTAACTATATAAGATAACTAGTGCCGAAATACTAAGTTAGAGACTAGGTTTAGCTAAACCTAAAAAATGTTTAGACTAACAGACCTAGTAAAAAGCTAGATTAGAAAAATAAGAAGTTCTAAGTAGCCTGCATACAAGACCCCTACTAGGTTAAACTTAATATTCTATAGCAGACTAAGTTCTACTATATTAATTTACTATAACCTGCTGTAACTAATCTACTACTCTTATAATATAATAATTAAGTACTAGAAGTAGTTATTATATAAAATAAAGACTAAGAGAAATACCTAGAATACCTTATTAAAGGTATTATTAATAAATGCATATTAAATAATTAACTATAATATTAAGTTAAGTAGGCAGGCTATAAAGCTCTAACTTAGAAGCTAAGAGCTAATATTATTAATACTAAAGCCTATAGAAGTTAGATAGCTTATATAAAAGATATACAGCTACCTATAGAAAGACTAGCTAGAAACTAGAAGAAGAAGCTTACCTATATTATAAATAGTAACTATATAAAAGAACTATATATACTACTAAGAGCCTACTTAGTATTACTAAAGTATCTTTCTTCTGCAGAGGCTGTAATAGCCTATCTACTAGAATAACTAGAGGCACTAGAAGCACTATTAGTAGACTTAGAAGAAGTACCTATATAAGAGTTAGTAAAGTAGTAATAAGTACTACTATTACTCTATATATAGTTAGAGTAAGCCCTATTCTACTACCTAATAATAGACACGCAGCTAAGGAAAGCTATAAATATCTTTTTACCTTAGACAGCAGCAGCGTAGTTATTAGTATAACTAGTAAGGTTAACAGCACTATAGGAGTAAATAATAAAGGCCTTAAGGTAAGAAAGGTACTAGGTAAGCAGCTAATAAGTATAAACAGTTGTATAAGTAATAATAGGAGAGTAATTACAGACTCTAGAACTAAAAACAGCGTTATATAGAGACTAGTTACAAGAGTAGAGAAAGTAATTAGTAATATAACAGATATTAATCTATATAGAATATTAGTAAAGGAAAAGACTATAAAAGAGAAGAGTACTATACGGGAGTAAACGCAAGAACCTAGCAGAACTTATTAGCAACAGCCTTATCTATAATATACTACATAGTATAGTGCTAGTTAAAGTTAGCAGGACCTTAAGGAATATTAATATTAGCTAGGATAACGCTTCTAGCAGTTGTATAAGTAATAAGCTAGTAAGTAATATTAATAAGGTAGTTAAAGGTAGTAGAGTAAGTACTGTTTACAGAGCTACTAGTAGAACCTTAAAGATAGTTAAGGCTACTACCTAGCTAGCTACTAGGACCCTATATACTGTAAGCAGGAGCAGATATAATAATATATAGAAGTAGAAGATTATTAAAGAAGAAGACTTCTAGAAAAGCGTATAAAACCTATAGAATAATTAATAAGTTAAGTGTAAGGTAAAGAAAGAGAAGAGCTTCTAGAGAGGGGTCTGTATAGTTTATATAAGAGACTTAGACCTATATACCCCTGCTAAGGCTATAGAGGTCTTAAGGTAAAGTTAATAGACTAATAGTTACTGTATAGGGGAGCAATTGCAAGTTAAGTTACAAGACAAGGCAATATAACTAATTAGGACTACTGCTAGTACTAGAGCTGTACGTAAATAGACTGTAATTAGCTAGTGCTGTATAAGTGTAAGTAAAGGAGCATACACATAACAAGATTACAGCCTTATAGTAAAACCTAGATTACCTAATTTAGACGCTGTGCCTTGTTTTAAGAACAGTAGCCTACAGGTAACTGTTTTACTGTTATGTTACTGCTCTAAGTTTTATGTACAAGCAAACGCGTTAAAGTAAAGAAGAGGGGTATTATAATAGGCTAAGCCCTAAGTATACAAGACTATGCACTAAACCTACGCACGTAATTATAGAGTATAGCTTAGTATCTTGCTATATCTTATATAAGAAGAGATAATTCCTTCTTTCTTTTCTATCTTTATGCTTCTGTAGTATAGGACAAATGCATACTCGTTAGAAGGCTACTTTAACTCTTAACAATATGCACCTGTGTATACTAACTCTAACTACTCTACTAGAGACCTAGAAAGCTTATATACCTAGTAATATATATAAGCTTAAGGCTTAAATAATATTAATATATAATTACGTATGCTACTATAAGAGCTCCTTACCTACCTTAATTATTAAGGTAATTAATTAGCTTAAGAAGGGGGCTAAAGTAATAATGCTCTTAGCTAAGCTAATATATAATTAAATTATTAGTTTTAAAAGAGCTAATTAGGCAGTGTTAAAGCATAAATAATATAAAAAGAAGTAACTTTAGAAGCATAGGGTCTTAACAAAGGAAGCTAGAGAGGATCTTATTACCTAGCGTAGGGTTGATTAGATATCCTAGGAAAGGCATTAGGAAGGAGAGTAATTAGGTTTAAGCTGCTAGGCTCTAGCACGCTGTAAAAGATGCAGGGAACCTAGGCATAACTTACGTACATGCAAGAAAGATACTTTAGGTACTACTTAATCTACTCTGTTAATATCTAAATAGAGTAGTATCGCGTTGTTAAGTTATGTAGCTTTGATTGTGGTTTAGATTGATAGGGTGCGTTACTTGCTTGTACGCGTCACTCGCTTAGAAAACACGTTATATCTCTTGACATCGTTTGTGGTCTAACATTCAGCATCCTGGCTGGCCAATGTAACCCCTATTCCCTCTTGCGCAACTTGCTTTGAACTAACACGTTCAATCGCCGCTAAGTGACAGACAATTGTACGCATGGTTATTGGTAAGTATTGCACAGGGATAGAGAGAGCTTTCGCGTTGTCTTACGTTAGCTATATTTCACATAGAAGCGGAGCCCATTCAAATTCTGCCAACCGTATTTTCCGTGTATATCCGTTAGTATCAGCCGCAATGTGCAACTGGTCACTATGTATTTACAATAGTCCTAGGACTGTATGAAACTACTCTCTTTCGGCTGCACCTAACTCAAACAACCGAGTCGATATGACATATAGAGCTTGTCGTGATCGGAAACTCTATAAATAAGACTACGAACATCGCTGCAGCGAGTACAGACGACAACTGTCAAATATTGACCAAGTGGAGTCCTGCATACGCCACTGCTGACGAATCAAAGAATAGCAGCCAATCAAGTAGGCCACACCCGTAAGCGAGCGATGCAAAGTATTCACCGGAATACCAGTAGGCATCAGCGCTGATTTCATATACTACCTAGTTGCAGCTCTGATTCACGACTCTAATCATGGTACATCAGCCATTTGCCAAGTACAACATCTTAAAACAACATTTGAAGCACAACAGTTATGGCTAAGGAAGGTAGGCAGTAACAGTTTTGAAACTCGGTTTTGTCGCCTGTTTGGCTGATGTTGTCAGATTCACCACCCGTCTACACTGTTCCGGAATGGTTCGTATCCGCACATTTTAAAACCCGCCAAGAGATACAAACAGCTGAAAGCCCATTGTTCCTTACCGGTGATCAAGAACAAAAGGCCTCTGAGACAAATTCCGAGAAAGACAGCGACGGCACTCAGGATGCTAAAAAGTCTCCAAAATTTGCCGTATCCAAAAGATGGCTCAATAGTCTTCGCGACGCGGTGGCGGCATCTTTTGTCATGGATAGCGATGAGTTAAAGCCAGCGTTCCAACCCAGTATTCTGCTACATCGATTACAAGATGGAGCTCGAGGCTGTACAGATTCGATTGTACACTGTCTTGCCAGGGAACTCGGTGCGCATCTAGCCACTGTTGATCTTGATGCGTTAGACGAACTCTGCTGGGATTTTCTTGAGCAAAACGAGAGAAGAGTCCTCGACAGTGCCCTTGACGCTGCGGCAGAGGATGATGCTGCGGTAGAGGATCCTGCAGCACCTGGAGATCCCGACGAATTCGATCAAGACGAAGCCAATAACAGCTCCACTGAAACAGACGGAAGCGTTCAAAACTCAACTCCGTCTGTTGTATCAGGGATCCCTGCTCCCCGTACAGATTTTGACGCGCTTGATGCGGAAGATCGAGCACATCTAGCAATGTTCTATTTTGGGACAAGGTCTCATTGGCATGCGACAGAAGAAGCACAGGAAAGAACTCAGGCAGCAATGGCCTCTTTGTTACATGCACTACAGGTGAAGGTGGAGGTGGCAGAAAGCGCTATCTCGAAGACCTCTGATAAGGACCATACTGAACCGCCCATCCTCCTGTACGTACCTGATGCGGATGCATTCGAGCAACTCAAGACGGGAAGAAGGTTCTTTACACGTCTGCGCGATTATATTGATACCCAGCGCAAGCATGGGCAGAAGCTACTGATGGTTCTCTCGGTCGACTCCTCGGGAAAATCGTCATTTACAGGCTGCCAATGTGACTCTTGCGCCGAGGATCTAAGCTACGATTGGAGACGAATACTTTACAAGTTACAGATCAATGCGACCTCTACTTTTAAAGTACCATGGCAAAGCGATGGAAATATACAGACAGTAGCAGCATCACAAGATGAAGGAAAGCAAGCTCGAGTACGGGACGCGAACATCCGGGATCTCAAGCTAGCCCTCCGTACTCATCTCCCACGGCGCTTGCATGGTGCTTTCCTCTCAAGGTCTGCTATCTGGGATTTTCCGGCCAATATGGAAGGCCTGGAGCTACTTCAATCACGTGACTTAACTGAAGAGGAGATTCAGAAGGTAGTCAGGCAGCTTACCGGGAGGAGTTGGCAGAAAGAGGCAATTGATACGGAAGACATCTTCGTGGTATTGGCACGACTTTCTGATGAATGGATACCACATAGCGAAGAGGTGATTGAGGATTCGGAACCCGACGAAGATGAGGCCTGGAAGACGAAGATAAGACTAATTCGAGAAGACTGTGATGAATTCGAAGAAGTAATCTTAGCAGGAGTTGTGAATCCTAGTATGCTGACCCTTAATCTTGGATCATTGTGTTGCTGACAACCATGTAGGAGAACTCAAATCGGGATATGATTCAGTCATCATCGACAAGAAAACAAAACAACTTGTGGCACAGCTACTTGCTTTGTCTGTGTCCCGTAGCAACCCAAAATACCATCCACTTCTTGGCCAACTTCAGAGCCGGGGTGCCATGTTCTACGGCCCACCCGGTACAGGGAAAACCCACCTATGTCGAGCGATCGCAAAGGAATCCAGTATGGTGATGCTGACCATTGATGGAGCAAGCGTGCAATCAAAGTGGGTGGGCGAGAGCGAGAAACTCATCAAAGCTGCTTTCACTCTTGCAGAAAAGCTACACCCTTGCATTCTCTTCATAGATGAGGTGGATTCCTTGTTTGCCCAAAGAAACTCTGACCAGAAAAGATGGGAACGCGCAATAGTGACCCAATTCCTAGAGGAGATGGACGGCCTATCGTCGAGCGAGAAAGCCCCTTTCGTGATCGTGGCAACCAACCGACCGGCAGACTTGGACGAGGCGTTCATACGGCGTCTGCCACAAAAAGTGTCATTCTCCCTTCCCACCTTGGAGCAGCGCAAGGATATCTTCAAAGTTTTCTTGAAAGATGAGGATCTGAGCGATTCTGTGCGTCTAGAATTGCTAGCGGCTGAGACAGAAGGCTTCTCTGGGTCCGATATTCGCAGCCTTTGCGGAGCAGCGGCTCTAGAATGGTCTATGGAGCAGTTGGAGATTGCATCCACGCCTTGCTCTGAAGATGAGGCTCCGTCCCTTCGCCTTACGTCGGAGCATTTTCAGAGCGCATTCGAGAGAACGATGCCTAGCGTAAGCAAACAGTCAATGGTAGATATTGAACGTTTTGAGAAGCGTTTCAGTAAAAAGATGCCAAAGGTGCGTTGAATTATCTTCTAAACGTGGGCCATTGATTACAGTTACTTACGTGTCTTTTAGAAACCAAAGGGTTTCGCGATGCCACAGCAAGGAGCCTTCTATGATCCAAGGATAGGAAGACAATAGAAATGCAGTACGGGAAAGTTCTATTTATTGCGTCTGTGTGAATACCTACAACGACATATCTTTCCAAAGTTAGATATGCACAACAAGTTTTGCGTTTACTCCACCACACCAAATACGACGCCACGATGTCGTTAGACAGTGCCCTCAGAGCAGTGTCTGCTTTGACGCATAGAGAAAAGACCGTTTATAGTAAAACTGCAAAAAGTATAGTGTTGTACAATTAACGTCAACGCGACCACACGAGGCAATAACAGCATGTAAAGGTTGTACTTTTTAGCAAAGCTCGTAAGCAATATTCTGTTAGTTCTTAGAGATTAGCACAGGTACAGAAAGGTCTGTCAGGGGGTTGGGAGATTGCCTAGTGAAACACCGTGACAATAGAGGTTGACAATAGAGGTTGACAATGAGCAGTATAGAGTAGACTATCTAGCCCGAGAGTTAGGTTGAGACCCCAAAAACAAACTTGATTGACAAGGTTGAACGCAACACTAAAGTAACGAGAGGAGGTTGGCTCCAACTGGTGTGATGTCCTCGAGATGGAATCGGTTCATTCTGTGTGCAACGCTGCCCGCGCATGCTTTGCATCTGCTTGTACGCGGCCTGCGTCGCAACGTACCTGCACGTCGCTGCCGCCGTCTCTTTCATCTTCTGAGTCTCCCCTAGTGCAATGTGCTCTGGGCCCCGGTCCACGTTGAACCAGTAGTATTCCCCCGTGCTGTCCAACGCCGGTCGCTAGCGCCGAAACCGCTCCGCCGTCTGCTGTCTCTATGGCGATCGCCCACAGCGTCCCGCCACTGCACACCACGTCCTCCCTGGACAGCATAAGTGACTGACGTCCCGTTCCGGTTGATATGTGGCACCGTTCCGGTTGATATGTGGCACTTGACGCGTCCCTCGAGCGGCTGCAGTTCCCCGCACGCCAGCTGCGCCTAGTCCCACACCTCTTGCACCGGGTTGTTCGTTCTTGCCGCGTCGCCGTCCACGAACTCTTCCCTATACCATCCGACTGCGCTCAGGTCGAAGAAGGACAAGGCGGTCAACGTTGCCCAGCAGGGGTTCCGGGTCGTTACGTCGCTCAGCAGGTCGCTGCTGCCGCGCGGCGTGCGGTGGCTTGTAAGGCAAACTATCTCGCTGGTCTCGTTGCTTGTCGCGCACACGAAGTTGTGCAGGTTAGCATCCGACATGCTGAACATACAGCTCAACATACACTTTGTATGCAGTGTTAGACTTGTCTTTCAGCAGCGCTGCCCCCTGCTGGTCTTGCTACTTTGCGACCTCTCTCACGACCCGCGCAGCACCTCAGAGTCGAAGCGGTCGTGGACTCTGCCCAATCTGCCATTGGCCGTCACCCGGTGTGCGTGTCTTGCGGAACCCGCGCCCTGAGTTCTGCCACGCTCCTCTTCGACGATCATGTCAAATTAGTCGCGCGGCTTGGGCGGCGCGTCTGAGTCGACAGCCTCCTTCAGCTGCTTCAGCATCATCACCATAGCGATATCGCCGCCGTCAAGGGCGATCGGGCGGAGCTTGCTGCCGAGCACCGTCAAGAAGATAAGCAGCGGAAGTTGAGGGCATTTGGCGCAGTCGTGGTCGCTGCGGGCAAACCAAGCTGAGGCTGTGCTTCCCACCGCAGCGCGTGCAGCTGCGCTGGCGAAGAAAGCTCACTGACTGGCTGAACTGAGCTTAGTTAATCGTTCTGCTGCAGAAGGTCTCCTGCATCCCAGGAGCGCGTCGTCTTCGTAGTCTGGAGAAGCGTGCGGGGTGGAGCGGGCTGTGCCTGCGTGATGACGTGCAGCATGCGCACAGACGTGATCTTGGACCCTGGCCTTGGTGCCCGATAATCACGTACCTAGTTCCATCGAGATGCGGCGAAGCCTGGTGCGCCGTGGCTTGGCGGCCGTGGTTGGCTGGCACGGTGCAACTTGTGTAACCGCGCGCATACTGACACTGTCTGCAAGGCTGATTTTGAAGGCTGATAGTGTACTTAAGCATCCGCGAAGCCACCACTCGATTCCAATTATCTTGTACTTCAAGTTCCATCGACGAGCCTACGCGAGACACGATTGTGACGGAAACATCAGTCCAGACCCCCCTTGTCCCATTCAGGACTATGGACCCATTCAGCGTGGCCTTAGGCACGGTGACTTTGGTGCAAATCTGCATCAAGTCGGGCATCGTGCTTCGGGATGCCATCAAAGCTATCAAGACAACCAACCAAGAGGTCAAGCATCTTTTGACCGAGATCGAGTATCTCATCGAAGTCTTGCAAGCTCTGGAGAGGAATGTCAAAGAGGATGTGGACACTTTTGACTCGCTCAAATTCGTCTTGGAACAGTGCACACAGGCGTGTACCGGCTTGAACGAGGCCATCTCAAAAGCTGCTGGGGATCCCAAGCAGCCAGCAGAGGGAGTCAAGCTCTGGATACGGCTGAAGTGCCACGGGAGCGACATTGAGGCTTTCAAAAAGCTCATTGATAGTTACAAGGCTACTTTGACCATAGCGATTGCAGACGTTAATCTGTAAGACAAAGATCAGTGCTTGTTAGTAGTTCCGGTCCACTAACTGAACATGTTCTAGTGGTACAACGCGGGTGACGAAGGGACTGCTCGAAGAATACATCCAGCTGTCGAACAAGACTACAGTAAAATTGGAAGAGCGCATCGAAGAATTGAGCGTCAAGCTTGACCTCATTCGTTCGGAAACCCATTATCCTTCAAATAATGCCCTGTACCTCACCGACGAGAAGCAGACGCTGGAACAGAAGGCTAGCCTCGAGCAGTGCCTGTCAATCTGTCTCAAGCTCATCGATCACATACAGAGCGTGAGACCGATTGCCCGTTCAGATGACGAGAGTAGGTTAAGCCCTGGTGTCGCAAAAGAGGCAAGCATGAGTGTCCCACGAATGATGGATGATACACTTGACGTGTGCGCCCAGAGTCTGAGCAACACGGCGCAGCATATCAGAGCCATTGTGGAAGAGGACCAAACGAAGACAGAGATGGATGAAGCCGAGATCATTCGGCAATTAGGCGGCGCTCAAAAATGCTTAGAGTATATGAGGCAATCAGAGCAGAAGCGTGTCAATATCTTTGAAAAGATAGATGCAGCAGAAGACTCTCGAACGATGATGGTGTCAACTATCGGTGACCTTATTAGAGGGACGGATATTAAGATCGGGGCCCGGGCAGGAAATATCATGGGCCAGTTGAGCGATGAGAGTCTGCAAAGGGTGATGGAGAGCTTCACCCCACCTGGTCCGAGCAGATCGGACTCGGCGAATGCAGCTAGACGTACCTCATTCGAGCACAGGCACGGATCTGGGCAAAGAATATGAAAATATCGCTATAAGAATCAGACGATTGCAAAGGTCGATACAGTTCTGCCCTATCGTAATGCCAAATACACTCATTACTGTGTGAAATCGTGTCCTTTGCCATCTTGCTCCTGCCGAGAAGCAGCTCTCTCCTGTGTCGATTGAGGATCACTCCCAAGAATGGGCGGGCCAGCAGATCGGAGAAGCAGCTGAACAGATCTGTCTGACATCTGCCCCATCCCATGACATGTCCTCGCGCCTGCCGATATGTCTGCGGCACGAATCGCGACTCCAGTAGTCGAGACGATCAACTGACGACTGTCATCACCCGCATGCACCTTGGTGAATGTGTTGAATGGTGTCGGAAGTCCGGCATCTCGATCAGACTCTAGTTCCAACTCTCGCTCGACTTCCTTTGCGTGCGCGATTTGTGGTGCTCGTGGAGTCAGCTGCGTCCAAGAAAAATGGCATTTGGAGCGGGGACAGTACCTGACATGTCCAAAATTAAGAGCTGAGCAGACCATTCAATGTGTCCGTTGAGAGGAGCTTTTAGTGCGAGTTATCGGTCGTGACTCATGCATTCTGTCTGTTCGGAAGGTTTCGGCGCCAATGCTGCTTAAGGTGAGCCTAAGGCTTCACCAATCAAAAGCGCGCATAGATGCCGCAAGCACATTATTAGATTACATTAGCGCAGCGGTAACATTGTTAAATTTAGCGTTATTTATGGATAGAGCCTAAAATTCTATGACATGTAACCAAATATTAAACATAGTTGTCAGGCCATAGCTGCTACCTAGCTGCCTCGCCAGCCCTCCTTCAGCTCAATACTATAGCCTAAAACCATACTATTAGAGTCGGGTTAGGCTGCCCTCGAGGGCGAAAATACGGGGGGTCCTTGGGGGCAAAGATCGTGGGCGCTAATAGCCTTGTGGGAAGAGACGCTCGATCCCAGGGATAAGAGGTCTGTGCTAGCAATGTAGCTTCAGGAACCCCAACTCTACACTTAAAAGCTCTACAGCATTCTTCTGACCTCTCGCTGCGCTTCCGGATTCTCGATCCTCATATTTACAATTCTACTAAAATGAAACGAAAAGACGCCCACGACCCCACCAAAGGAAGTAAAAAGCAGCGTACGCACCTAAAAAAGGTAGAATCCGTCTACAATCAAGCCAATCAGTACCGCCTAGTGCCGCTAAGTTCTGTATCAACGTGCTTACTCCAGATTGGAGCATCAGTACAAACAGACCCATCAACAAAGCCCACAGGCTTTGTCTCTGCCAGATATTCAAACACGTAGGCGTTCTTCAGCGAGACGCAAGCTATCAGTTGCAAACTGCATGCACTAAAGCGCAAGTACACCAGATGATAGATCGTCTTACACACAAGGGAGTTAAGGATTAGTGCGCTGTTAGTACGAGTGAGAGTGCGCAAGAGGCTGATGAGGGGATGCGATTGTTTGAGGACTGGAGTAGCGTTATTAAGAAGAAGGCAGAGCTTATGGCGGGCAACCACTGAATTGAAGCTCTGAAAGATTACCTGCGATGTTCCCAGTCGTCACAAGCAAAACTATGGTGGGCTTACAACGTTTACAACAAAGGTGCTATTCCTCAATCGCCAGCCAAGGCGAACTAACCCTAATGGCAGACGTGCCACTGCTACACCTGAATATCAAGCTCCGAGCAGATTGGGTAGATGTTGTCCTTCCAGATCGCCACGGCCAGATATGAGCGGAGTTAGCCATTCGGTCGGCTAACACTAACAAGATGTTCCAAGATTCGAATAAGGTGGTTGACCAGCAAATGCTGGAATACAATTCTCCTCATGTATCTTCCATCTCAATTCTAGAAAGTGGTCCTACATTTTCCCACTCGATACAATTGTAATTACCATACTATTCTGACATGGGATTGGACAAACTTGGTTCGATATGGTGCAACAGGTCCGGGGCTAGGTTAGGGTTGCACTTATTTGATTTTCTTGTATACTAGTACTCTGTTACTTTCTAGTTCGTCCTACTTTCCCTATACATGTAGAGACTTTTAAGTCCCTACTATACCCTTTCTGGCCAACTGCCCTGGAAGTTTGAGAAACTTTACTCTGTACAGCCGCATGAGCCGTCTCTGTAAGACAGCAGACCTTGAGTGCTAGGATTACCGTAACCAGATATACCTGCCTAAGGGGCTGTCAATTTCAAGGCGGCTAGATCTTTGTCAAAGTTTGTAACCCGCTGACTCTCTTTGCCCGAGTTCTTGACCAAGAGGTTCACCGAGAACGTGTACAGCTGGTGGATTTTCCGTTGGGTCTCTATCATAGCATCGTTTAGGACTGAATTGTAGACACCAGATGACATGGTTTCCTTTTAGATACTAAACTCGCATCTTATACGAGTTGATCGCGGCTTCACAGAAAACAAAGTCTGTAGGATTTGTTATAGACCCTATCGCTTCGAAGATTAGTCGCATAAGTGAGTCCCAAACCGGATCAGTGCCTGCTTCATAAATTGGCGGGTTCGGTCGTTTTGCAACTGTTAAAGGTCCTGGTACTCTCTCCACAAATTTGCTTCGGGAAAACGCATCCACGGTTTTGTACTGCTTAGTAGGATATACCATGAACATGCCCAGGGTTCGTACCTGATTACTTTAGAAGAGAGACTTCGTATGTAGAAGACAGCACTTACCTTAATGATGTGTTCAGTCGCGTAGTTGAACGAGGACTTAGTAAGAGCTAGACTTGGAGATAGCAGTAGTGCCCAGTTTGTTGTCTTTGAAGTCATAAACTTCTTTAGGGTTGTTCTGTCGAGGACTGCTGTAAAGTTCACCATTTGACAGATAACACAACGCGGCAAGGGCTAACGCTCCGCCCGGTAACATAGGTGAACTCAATCGAGCATGTTTAGACAAAGAGACCCGGTCATCCTAGTAAACGCGATCGCATCCGTTGTGATAGACACGGAGGTCCCTTCGAGCTTTCGCATTAGGCTCCGTATTATCTTCCTTTACGGTCATAGTATGTAAGCGCATTGATACGATCAATTTTTCGCTAAAGTGTTTTACCGCGTCGTTGCAATCAATATAATTGTCACACAAATCAGTCGCATCCTCTTTGTAAGGGACTGGCAGTTGTGGGAACGCCGGTGCTTTTCCAGCCACTCGAACTAGCTGAGCCGGATTTATCCCAGCCTTTGGATCCGGCTTGGCTGTAGCACCAGGTGCAGGTTTTGTTGGAGTCTTGGGGGTCGCCTTATGGGGGATTTTTGGAGGAGGCGCATGAATGTCGAGTAGCACCGCCGGCGACGTATCCTGGGTGCTTCTCGTTTGCAGACTGTCACGGCTTGAGACGTCAGCCCTAGAAGTATGTGAACCAGGACTGGATCTAGTTACTATGTTTCTAGAATGGTACTTCCATGGTCAAGTCCCAACGTAAGCAGGAAGAGAAAAGAATGTTTGTGCAACATGACTGGAAGTCAATTGAGTGGACTGGGCACTGCCCTGAACCGAGTTGAAAAATGGAACGGTGCTTCAACCAGCAAGACAACACGAATGTGTGTATTCAGAGAACTTGAGACTGTCAAGTACCTTCACATTAATATTGTGCGATGAGACTTCACAATCATGCAGCACGGCCGAATTTTATCATCGTCATGGTCTCTGCCAATTTGGAGTATTTGCTGGTCCTGATAATACTGAAGTCCGGTGCTAGATCACTGAAGTCTAATAATACGTTCAAAAGCTTTACAATGACTGATACCTGAGTTGGCTCCATCGCCTCTGGACCATGTTTGACGTGAAGGGAGGAGACGGCCTAGCTAACCTGCGAATGTAATTGTAGCCAGCACTAAGCTCTGAGGAATCAAGTCCCTGAGCGGACTTCTATCACAGTTTTTCTCTTCGACAGGGTGTAGCTACCTGTGAATGTGAGGAGCGGAACTGCGTGGCGCTTGGTTTTGAGTTGCCGAAGTCATTCACCGGAGTCTCCACCATAGTGATGTTGATGATAACCAAAAAGGGACACTAGTACGTATACAGCTAGGTAGGTGGTTACAAGGGTGTTACCGTACTGTGCCGTACCGTAGTTCGCATTGGGCACCGGAGACCGAAGGCCGGCAACATGCGACTCCACCATGTGTCAGCGCTACGGTGTACCAATAACAGCATTTCCAACACCGTTGCGGTACTGGTGCTTCAGCTACACAGAAAAATATATCCAGAAGATATATCACGCGTCTTCCTCATTTCTGCGCCACTGCTTTAGTCTTGCGGTTTTTAACAGCAGTTTCAGCCAAACCATCACTCACATCACATCGTCAACAATCTCAACATGTCTGACATAGACTGCATTCGCGAGCATATCGCAACCTACTCAGGCGTTAAATTAGGCTTCACTATTTACAGACTTACCTACTCTGACGATGCACAATGGGCGCGTTTTATGCACCACCTCAACACGCGCGTACGACTGAATCTTGAGGAACAAGGCAACGGCGATGTCTTCCCGTATATTGGATGGGACGTGCAGGAGGACCCTGAGCTAGAAGATGCTGATGAAGAGACTGTGCGAGAGTAAGTGACAGATTTCATGTGGCCTCTGATATCAAGAGCAAGATGGGATTCGCTGGTTTGGTAGATAACCAGTGACTAACCCGCACAGACGCTTCAAATCCCATGCGTCACAACACCCCCACCTCAAATTCTGCGGCCCACGCTTTGAGGCCTGTGTCGCCGTTACGCAGGACGGTGTGAACACAATTCTGGAAGGCCCAGGACCAGAATGTTTTGAAATAGACGCTACAGGATTCTTAACGATGATTGCGCTAGATGAAGAGGATGGGGCACAGGCTGTGGGGTTTCTACTTTTGTTTCCGAGGGTGTACTAGCTGATTGATGGGCTGGGATGGGATCATATTCACATTGGGAACGACAACATATTTGTTCAATGATGATTGTTGTTGGTTTCGTGTACGCATGCAACAAAAGAGCTCTGGCAATTGAGAAATTGTGTTGAGGTTGTCGGTGAGCAGTCACAGCTTCGGCGGCCCCACTGTGTCTCATGATGACAACGGCGTCTACGCCGGTTCGGTTCCAGCTTATTGGATGCCACACCATCTGAATGTGACAGGTTGAACCTTCAATGCTAACGACCATACTTATATCCTTGGTGTCCCTATAATGTGCAAACTAGTGAACCATTCAAGCCTAATGTCAGATACACAAGGCAATGGAAAAGAAGTGGTTTTTACGCTCAATACTGCTAAACGATGTAATCTTGATTTGCACATGTAATTTAGGGCGCATTGAGAGAGATGATCGCATCAGATTGCGATACAAGCGCACAAAGTGCTCGCTACAGGCAAGACATGCGCAAGTACTCTGTGTTAGACAAAGAACGAAGATTGAACGGCCATACTTGCTCTACGATAGAATTCTTAGTTAATCTGTTAATCTAGTGTAGATAGCTCAGACCAAACACATAATGTAGACACAAATAATCAGAACAAAGGATTCCGACAGCTGAATGAATGGCAACAACCATCGATGCAGGGCTTCGCGTACGATGTGCTTATGTTCTTCGTTAGTCGTACAGAACATCGCTCAGACACATTTAAGGTACTAACTAAAGATCTGCAATCACATATGGTCAATCTAGCGTAAATTGTAGAATGTGATGTTCATTTGGACTCACTGTGGATTCTCGATCTCACTGGTTCGGATCCAACAGCGATCAAGGCCACTTTTGTGTGGCATATCTAGACAGCTAGCTTAGCAAACAAAACCTTGGCCTAACAAGAAGAAGTCAGATCTACTAATTTTCTAAGTCTGTGTTACGATCCTGTGCGGACGAAGCGGCACAGTGATTAAGTAGCCAACCAGAGCCCTTACCTAGGAACCAGGGGCGGAGTCAGGAAGGATCTCCCTTTGTACGGTCACGTGACATGCTTGTTAACAAGCATTGTATATTATTACTTGTTAACAAGTAACGCTATGTATTTTATTAGACTAACTCTAGTTGCTTATTAATAAGCACTATCTCCTAGTAAGTATATAGCATGTAGGAACACTGCCCTTATAGTATTATATTTAACTTAGTTAATTAAGTTTGTCTTTAGAATGTTAACCCTAACTCTTAAGCTAGATAGTCTACTCTATACTACTTATTATTACCTTCTATTATTACAGTGTTTTACTAGGCAATAACTATAACCCTTACAGATTATTCTGTACTACCGCTTATTCCTAAGAACTAATACAAATAGTACTTGTAAGCTTTGCTTAAAAGTACAACTTTAATAGTCTGTAGAGGTTTTTTCCTGTAAGATCTTTACTCTAGAGGGTAAAAGGCATATATGCAACTTAAAAAGAAGAAGAGTAGTGTAAAGGAAAGAGATTGTAGAAGTAAGCTTTTAGCAGAATAATAAATAGAGTAATCTTAACTAGTAAGAGAAGAAAGCTTAATAAGCTGCAGATACCCTCTTTTACTATGTATAAGCTTTTTATATTATGTTTCTCTTTACTTAAAGACTATAAATACTATGGCTTTTAGTATATTTGTTTAGTTCTTTATTTCTTTAGGTAGTAATTAGAATCTAGACACGTAATCAAACTAGGGACAAGACAGTAACTGACTCTGGATTTAGGTATACTTTAGATTCACGCATGCTACAGGCATAGAAGTAAGCACTATGTTAGAACTTAGCTTCGGCCTAATGGGCGAAGATAACCTCCAAAAAGTATAGAGTCTTCGCCCCTATAAGTAAACAGGCCGAATAAGTGCTTAAATCGTTATCCCAATTGTGTTAGGGCCTAGGCGCAGCTAAGCCCTAACATCATACACCATTATATATTGTTATAGTACTAGGTTCTTTGCGTATTAATATTAGGAGCTATATTTAGTAATAAATTTGCTTGCCTAATTAACTTGCTTGCTGCTTAGGTTGGTGTTAGGTAACATAAAAACTTATTGTTACCATATCAAGCACTCTTAAACCCGGAAAACTTTATACAATAGATTCTAACTCGAAAATTGTTTAAATTAGTGTCTAGAAGTTCTTCGAGCTTTTTAGCAATTACTGGAATTACGACCCTCGTTGCAACAGCAGCATCCACCATTATCGAGACATACCGATCTATAACCCAATCGAATCAACTATCACCATTCTTGTCAGCTCTGTAATTACAACTATGCAGCCAGCAATACTACTACGCCTCTAGAAGTACTTATACACTTACAGTCTCAGTACATTGCGCACCGCAGTCAATATCGACGATGCATAGTCCTCGCTTCAGTAACTCTGCTTCGTCATTCCTTGGAGATAAAAGTGATCCAGCAGCAGTGATGCCTAGAAATAAAGAAACAAAGAGTGTATATTTCATCGTAAATGTAGAGAGATATAGACCAAGAAGTAGCCCAAACGAATATATAATGTTACTGATATTTTTTATCTTAGCTAACTTGGAAGTTGGAAGCAATATTTTGTTGAAGGCACTTACTACAGTAAATGTAAATATTTATACTGATTGCTCTGCCGCAGCTAAGGCCATCACAAGCTGCCTGTAGCTTAAGTACGCAACAATGAGCAACCCCTGCTGTCTAAAGATTTTGTGCGCTATTGATATTTGGTAGTTCTATAAGTTATACACCACTTTAGTATCCTAGTGTAACAATTTTGTCTGTAGCGACGCCTTTTCTACCTCTAGTAAGAGTTATCCATGTCTGTGCGTTAATGCTAAGCCTGAAATAAACCGTAAGCTAAGTTAGCTAGCTAGTTAATTCCAGGCTATGGATACCTTCCTACCATTCCGCTCGGCCATGTACTGTCCAGCTGGATATAGCTTCCGGCCATCTCGGTGAACCATATAGGTTCCAGCTATAGTTAATTTTCAGCACATGTATCTGCATGCACGCTTTATCCCACAGTTGCAGCATAGACACTTACCCAGCTTCGCACTCTTGACTGTAACACGGAAGCTGGGATCCTGTTTACCATCTAGTCTATGCGCCTAGGTGATGCGTTCTGCATAACTGTTTAGCAATTGTTCTCTTGTGCTGCTTACGCCGAATTTTGGCAAGCCATATCTATATAACGCGCGTTAAAAGCAATTACGTTGTTTACGCAGACCATACAAGGGTAAGTTTTTCTAGCTTATTATCTTCTTCGTTGATATCCTAGTTTGCTATCTTGCTGTTACCTAATTTATTGCCTACCGCCTATTATGCCCTTCACCGCCCCTTCTGCGCTTTCACTAACGTGTTATACCGGTATTAGCTCGTGCACGTTACCGTGTCCGTACACGCCATACACGGATTCATCTAATTCACAGTTCTACCTATTAACACCTCAATTTCAACGCGTAATAACTTAATAACTGTGCTAGGAACTAAGAACGCACTTGCACAGATCTGTAGTTAAAAGGTAGAAGAAGGGAAATTAGCGCAGGCTTAGCAAGCAGCGCAGTCTAAACTACTAGTAATATTAAGAGTGCTACATCTACTTTTCTTAATAGTAATGCAAGCATATTTTTTAAAAGCTTTAAACAAGACTTATATCTCTAAGAATAATATTATTTAGGAACTTAAAAGTAATAGTTATAGTAAATACTAAGACAGTATAAAGCTATATATATTTTAAGTTATTCTCTTAATAACTTTTAGAGATTATATTCTATTACTTTTTATTACAGCTAAAAACAGGGCAAAAATGTACATACATTCGTACCCTAAATTCAGGCTACTAAGTAGGCCTTCTTAGCTGTGTGACACACCCCCTTACGTTTAAGGCAGAGGAACAGCTTAAAGGTAGAGACTACACAGCAGTAAGGCCAGCTGCGTGTCTGCAGGGTTGTAGCTAAGAGTCCCTTAGATTAGACTTTTATAGTAGGGACAGGCTGTTAAAGTTATACTTCTAAGCAAAGCTTATAAGCACTATTTATATTAGTTCTTAGAGATAAGCACTAGTATAGAAGGGTCTGTAAGAGTTAGGTTATTACCTAGTAAAACACTATAATAACAGAGGTTAATAATAAGTAGTAACGTACCTTACAGGCGAGCAGTGTACACAGGTAAGCAGTGCGCTTTTACTAAGACTATACTAAAACACTACTTCTCTACTAATGCCTTAATAACAGCGCTAGCTAGACATGTTAAAAGAAGCTTAGATACAGCTTATAGTTTAAGCTCTTAGAATTAACTCTAAGCTCTCTATAAAACGCGCTGTAGCTATCTATAATATCTCTAAAACTATACTATATAAATAATGCGCTAGATAACCTTTACACGCTAATACTATAGCTAACTTATAGAACCTAACTAATACTAAGAAGTAGGTAATTATTAAGTATATACTTAAGCTAGTTATATAAGAATTTTTCTCTTAGCTTATAGCTGTAGCTAATATAGCTAATTCTTTATACACTAAGCGCAGTCTAGGCTATATTAGCCTAAACTAGCCTAGTATATTTATTAAGCACTAACTAAAGCTTATAATAAAGTTTAATTAAAAGTATAACTATAAGAAAGCTCTTTGCAAGAATTCTAAGGTAATCTAGAGCTAGTTTAGCCTAGTAGCTAATATTAAAGCTAAGTATAGTATTTAGAATAATAACACCTATAACTTTAATTAGGCTAGCTTTATAATAGGCGTTATATTAATAGAGGTAGTTATTATAGCTTTAGAGTAATAAGAATAGCTAAAGGTAGTCTAGCTAGGTAATAGAGAGTAGATAATAGTTATACAGAGCGTTAATACTAAAGGTTAAGCTATTCTACTCTTTATTATTTTTAAAGTGTGCTACTACCTCTCTTTCTAGTATAAAGAAGAGAACCTGCTATAGAATTAGAAAATTAAAGTCTCTAATAATAGCTAGACTACTAATAAGCTTAGTCTAGACTAGCTAAAGCACTTTAACGCGCATATAAAGGAGTATACTATTAGTACCTACTATTTACTAGTTATTAATAGCTATAAGAGCTATAACTTACTTATATTCTAGTAATACTATAAGGATAATAAGATTATTACTGCCTATATACCTTCTTACTTATTACACCTCCTACAGCCTCTTAATATAAGTTGTTTTACCTCTTTAAAGAAGGCATATAGGTGCTAAGCTAAAAACTTTATCTATAACTAGATTAACTATATTATAAAGGTTAAGTTTCTACTATGCTTTATAGCAGCCTTTAAGGCTTTATTTACCTTTAGTAATATCTAAAAAAGGTTCTAAGAGGCTAGACTAGTTCTATTTAACCTAGAATAGGTTATATTAACTCTTAATATAAAGCTGCACACTCTATTACTATAACACTCTATTAATAACATACTCTAGTAGTTATAGACCTCTAGTAACACTCTAGAACTTAGGTTGTAATTAATGCTTATAAAGATAAGAATTTAGAGGTATATAGATAGCTTACCTACCTCTATAGTTAAAGCGTTTAAGAAGGTCTTAAAGAAGGTAGTAATAATTATATATAAGCTAGTATTAGTATAATAAGAGATTACTAAGCTTTAAGTAGTAAATAAGGCTACTTTATACTAGAAATTATATAAGAAGAAGTAAATTAAGGTAGAAGAGACTCTTATAGTTAAAGAGGGCTAGTAGATAACTACTCTTAAAGAGTTTAGGGTATATAGTAATAGTAAGAAGTAGAAGAAGAGAGTATATACTAAAGAGGCTAAGTTCTTCTACTAATACTATAGATAGTATAGAGAAACTAGGTATAATACGTAAATATATAAGAATAAAGTAGAAGAGGTCTCTAAGTAATATTAGAAGTTATTCTACCCTATATAATATTAGAGTAGGTTGTTATAGGCTATAATAGAGTAGGTTTTAGTATAGTCTTAGTAAAAGCGTGCTGCTTACCTATATATAATACTCACCTGTAAGGTATATTATAGAGTAGACTATCTAACTTAAGAGTTAGAGTTAAGATTTTAAAAATAAACTTAATTAACTAAGTTAAATATAAACTATAAGAGTTATATTCCTACTAACTATATACTTACTAGAAGATAATACTTATTAATAAGTAACTAGAGTTAGTCTAATAAAATATATAGTATTACTTATTAATAAGTAATAATATATAGTACTTACTAATAAGTATATTATATATATTATGCTTATTAATAAGTATATTACGTAACTATATAATAAGAGGTTCTTTCTAACTTTACCTTTAGCTTATAAGTAAGAGCTCTAGTTAGCTACTTAATTACTATACTACCTTATCTGCACAGGATTATAATACTATTCTTCTTCTTCTTTAGGTTTATTAATAAACTATATAACTAGAATCTAGGCCTATTTAAAACTAAGCTTATCTCTATATCTAGTAACTAGTATATTAAGATATCTTCTTATACCTATAACTTTTAACTTAGTCTAGAAATCTATTAAGCTAATACTTCTACTAAAGTTCTCTATAACTATTATTTCTTTAAAGGCTATAAGTACTATATTATACTAAATACTATAAGGTATCTAAAGTATACTAAGTATATAAAGGCTAGAAAGCCTTATATTAATATATTATAGAAGTTACTAGATTATACTTATAAAGAGTATAAAAAGAAGATAGAAGAAAATAAAACTTTATTAGTAACTATTATTACATAGTTATTATAAAATAAGAAGATTCTAAAATAAGCTAAGAATTATATATAGTAAAGGGCGCTATATATAGTAAATAAAATAGCTAAATTAAAAGAGCTAGATCTTACTAAGAAGATAAATTATCTAGTAGTATTAATAGGCATATATACCTTACCTATAACCTAGGCTACTCTTAGGCTAATTAAGATATTAATTATAAATTATAGTACCTTTATACTAATTAGTAGTAGTTTATAAAGTATATTAGAGGTTTTTATATATATTCTAATTCTAGGTAACCTAACTATTAATTAGGTATTAAATACCTTTCTTAGTTCTCTAATATAATATTATTTTTTTAACTTTCTACTTATTATTACTATTAGCTTAATAGTAGAAGTCTTTCTAGATTAGTATTCTTAAGTTAGTAGGTTCTAATAATAAAATATAGAATACTAGATAGATCTTTATATTTTTAGGTAGGTCTAGTTAATAGTTAACTAGGCTAATTTACTTAGAAATAAAAAATAGTCTAACCTTAACCTTATCTAGTTTTTTTATTACTTTTTATATTCTAAGATTTTTTATAAAAAAGTAGACCTTATTTCTCTTCTTTAGCTAAGGTACTGTTTTTTATTTCTAGTTAATATATAAAATAGCTTATTCTTAAGCTTATATAATATTTTTAAGTAATTTCTAATATACTTTCTTTAGTCTAACTACTAAGGCTTTTACTAATTCTATTTAAATAGGGTAATTAAGAAATTAAGTAAAGAGATTTAGGTGTCTTCTATAGTTTACAAAGAATAGTATTATACCTATTACTTCTAATAACTTATTACTATATATAATCTATACTATAGGTAATAGTAAAACCTAGTTATCTTATTTCTAGTTACTATAGATTTAAAGGTATATTTCTATAGTCTAATTTATTCTTTCTATCTATCTATCTGTCTATAGATAATAGGCTATAGATAGCTTTTTCTTAGTACCTAATATAGTAAGTATTATAGTTTAATAGTTTAATATAAAAAGCTTATCTCTATTACTAATAATTAATTTAAGTATTCTATAGTAGTAAATAATCTAGTTAATAAATACTATAGCTAACTACTATATAGTATAGCTATATCTAAATAGTAATATTTTAGTATACTTAGTAAATTAATCTACTATAATAAAGATTAAGTTATAGGTATATTCTATAAAAGAGTTCTTTAAGGGAAGTAGCTATATAATAAAGTCTATTATAATATTTATCTATAGTACTATAGGTAGCTCTATTACCTATACTTTTCTATACTTAGTATATATACTATACTTATTCTATTAGTACTATATATAGTTTCTAATAAACTTAGTAACTTTATTCTTTATATTAGAGAACTTATAATATTATTTAATAAGTTCTATAGTATAAGTAATACTAGAGTATCTATATAGTATATTATTATAATATCTTAAGATAACTTCTTCTTAAAGTTCTTCTAGTACTTACTCTAGAATATATTATTTCTACTAAACTTGTATTACTAGGTTAAGCTGCTATAATAGTCCTAATATACTATTCTTATTAACTCTAAGAATAGTAAACTTATTAATTATTTTTTTACCTATAAGGTTATAGTATTAGCTAAGTGTATTTACTCTACTATTTTCTTTTCCTAGCGTGTATAGAATCTTAAACTTATACTAACTAAGTATTTCTAACTAGCGTACTTATTATTAGTTTAGAACCTTAGTAGTAGTAAAATATACTAAGTTCTTATAATCTATATAAATAGTAAGTTCTAAGTAGCTTTCTATATATACTTTCTAATATTATAATATATTAATAATAGCTATAAGCTCTTTATTATATATATTATAATATTCTTTTAGTACTATAAACTTTCTTTAGTAGTAGATAATTAGGTGCTATTAACTATTTTATTCTTAAGTAATATATACTCTTAATACTAAATCTAAAGTATTTATTTTAAGGCGTATAGGTTTACTAGTTTTAAATATAATTAGTATAAAAGGCTCTATGCATACTTACTTAAGTAATTAGAAAGTATTCTTTTATACTTATTCTTACTTAAAGAGTATATTCTTTTAGATAAGTTTTATAAGTAGTAAGGCCTTTAGAGAGTAGTTCTTTATAAAGTATTAGTTAAAGTTAATAAACCTAAGAAACTCTTAAATCTCTTTAACTATAGTAGGCATTAGCTAATTCTTTATAATCTAGTTTTTTTTTCTACTTATCTTAACTCTATATCTTTCTATAATATAGCTAAGAAACTTAACTTCTTTCTTATACTATTTATACTTCTCTAGCTTTAGCCTAAGGTCTACTATTACTAAGCACTCTAATACTTATTATATGTAGACCTTATATTCTTTTAGTATCTTACTATATACTAGAATATTATTAAGGTATACTACTACTATAATATCTAGGTATACTTATAGTATATAATTAATTAGTATTTAATATACTGCTAGTATATTAGTTAGCCTAAATAGTATAACTATATACTTATAATAACTATAATAGTTTCTAAATTCTATTTTCTATTCTTTACCTCTTTTTATATATATAAGGTTATATATTCTATATAAGTTAAGTATAGTAAAGAACCTTACTTCTAATAGCTAATTTTATAACTTAGATATATTAAGTAGTAGATAATAATTCTTAATAGTAATATTATTTAACTTCTAGTAGTTAAGGCAAAGCCTTAGCTTACTATCTTTCTTTAGTATAAATAGAATAGAGAATTCTACTAGAGATTTAGATTTTCTAATAAATTCTTGTATAAGGTTCTTCTTAATATACTTATATAGTATCTTAAGCTCTTTCTTAAATAATTAATATATAGTTCTAAAGAGTAGTTCTTTTCTTTTCTTAAGTTTAATCTTATAATTCTAAGGTTAGTGCTTAGGTTATACTTTTATAGATAACTCTTCTTTAAATATCTAGGTATACTATTTATATATATCTAGTATACTAGAAGGTATACTCTTATTCTTCTTAATTATTATAGAGAGGCTTTCTTTATCTATATAGTTAACTACTCTATCTTAGTATATTATATATATTAAAGAGATGTTATTAATCTTCTTCTTATTTACTAGCTATAGCGTGTACTGCGTAGGCTTTAATATATTAGTACTATATCTATATTATCTTAATAAAAGTCTTTTCTATATCTAGTCTATTTCTAGATTATACTTTTATAACTAGAAAAGTTCTAGTATAATATTATATATAGCCTTTATAAAGACGTTTAGAGTTAGTTTCTTATAGTACTTCTATATTTCTAGAGAGGCTGCTATTACTTTATATATAATATATAGCTCTTTTAGTATTAATTCTCTATTAGCTACTTAGAGTAAATAGGTATATTTCTTTATACGTAGTATAAGACCTACTTAGTATATTACTATTTAGAATATATAGTTTGCCTGTGCTTCTAAGTCTAAGAGTACTAATAATACTACTTTATTTAACTTAATAGGTAGTTTAATAAGTAAGCTATCTCTAATAGTATTAAGAGATTACTTAGTAGAGTACCTTTTTAGTATTTATCTAAAAAAGTCTTTTTATTACTAAATCTATAGAGAATCTTACTACCTTTTTATAGCTTATAGTTTAGATTAAAGTAGTACTACTAATATAGGTTATAGTAGAAGCTATTAATAACTAATTATATATATATAATTACCTAGTAGTTATTAGTACCTAGAAAGTATAGCTTAAAATACTTATTCTAGAGATATATTTTATATATATTATTCTTATAATTATACTATTATTTTCTATATATAGTACTAGAAGTTAGAAACTATCTCTTTTTTAGTTTTTCTTATTTATACATATAATGGGTGTTATATACGTATACTATCTATAATAGCTTTCTATAACTTAGATTTTAGTAGTCTAAGGTATACTCTAGTATTAATAAGCTTATAGTATAATACTTAGGTAATTAAATAATTAATTAGTACCTATCTATCTAGATATAATAACTATTTATATATAAAAGAAATATTATTAGTTATATAACTCTAGAATTAAGCTTATAGGTAGTAGTAGGTTTACTTAACTATAGTTAGCTTAACTACTAAGCTTTTTAAAAGTTAGCTATAAGCTTAGGCGCACAGGCTTATACTTTAGGTAATACCTAGCTCTAATATACTAATACCTTACTTAGCCTAGTAGTAAGCTAGTAGCTTACTTATATAATATACCCTCTAGATAGTCTTTTATAAATAAAGAAGTGTCTAATAAACTACTATATAGCTTATTACTTTATTCTATAGTAATTATTATACTTTCTATATAAAGTACTATTTTTAGCTTCTAATTATCTTTAGAGAAGCTTATTTTACTAGTATAAACTTTTTATATTAGTTTATACTTCTACTTTAACCTTATAATATTAAGTAGCTCTGTATATTACTAGATACTTAACTTAAAATATATAGCTTAACTATATACTATCTACTTAATTTTAACTTTTCTATTACTTAGTTTATTTATAGTTAGAGTTTTTATATAATATCTTATAGTAATAAGCAGTATAGGTATAGAGTAAGTAGCTTACTTTACCTTTACTAGAGCTAATTATTATATAATTAGCCTCTTCTACTAATTTTAACTATTTTTAAGTCTATTACTATAGCTATAAGTACTTTCTTATTTTACTCTTAATTTAAGCTTCTTCTGCTAATTTAGCTACTTACTATAAGCTTTTTAAGCTTCTTATACCTTTTAAGTTACTTATAACTTATTATTTAAGCTTAAGTTTTAGCTAGAAAGTAGCTACTTTTTTTCTACTAGCTTAGACAGCTTCTAATTAAGCTTCTTATATAGCTTTCCTAGGCTCTGTTTAACTATTTAGCTAACTTTAGATAGAAAGAACCTAAGTCTAAGCACCTTACGCGTACTACTACTACTACTACTACTACTACTACTACTACTAATACTAAGTACTACTATGCTATTACTACTACTACTAACTATGCTACTACTGCCTACGCTCTGCTCCTTGCGCCTTACACACCTACTACCTACTTCTACTACTTAGTCTTACCTTTAGGTATTAGTAATTTAGCTTTAGCTAATTAAGCTTCTTTTACTAGGCCTCTAGGCTCTATTAGAAACCCTAGCCTTCTTCCTCTTTGCCTGCTACTGCTGCCCCCTTTCTAGCTGCCTCTTCTACTACTACTGCTACCTCTACCTCTACTTCTACTAGCTTCTACCTCTACTACTACTACTACTACTATTATACCTATTATAGGCACTATATAGAGTAAGTATAGAACTATACTCTACTTAGGCTATATATATACTCTACTAGTTAACAGCTTAGCTATATAGTGCTATAATATAGCTAATACTAGCCTCTATACCTACTACTACTTCTAGTACTCTTTAGAGCACTCCTGTTACTCTATATAGGTTCTAGAGCTTCTTAAGCTTATAGTATATAAACTAATAGCTCTTATAGCTCTAGCTTCTTTAAAGTAGTTAGTATTACTCTTACTAATAAGCTATAGGTGTCTAGAGGTATAACTACTTCTATAGGTTACTATTCTTTTTTTATAATATAGTTTAGTACTAATAAGCTTATAAAGGTTTATAGACCTATATATTACTTAGTATATAATAAAGAAGCTTCTAGTAGAGAGTTATAGTTTTAATAGAGACTAAAAGAGAATTTCTAGATTTAGAAGTTAGTAGTAGGCACCTAAGAGAAGGGGGTTATTCTCTCTAGTAGTTAAATTAATTATTTACTCTCTTTTTTAACTACTCTTTTTATAACTCTATAACCTATTATACCTTACTATTTATATTATAAAGGTTTAGGTAGGTTAAAAAGCACTTATAAGCCTACCTAGAAAGCGCTTTTATTAACCTATTAGTAGTTATCTTACTTATTTTTATATAGGTTACTATAAAGGTACCTTTTATATACTCTTATTTAAGCTATATATTCTATATATCTATATAGCACAGCTAGGTAGTAAGCTACTTACTTTCTTCTACTACTAACTATATAGTTTACGAATTATTATAGAATATCTTCTAAGTAACCTCTAGGTTAAGGCAGAGCTTATAGAGAAATTACTTTAGAGTAGTACTCTTCTTAGCTATATACTTAAGAGCTAGTAGTTTAGCTTTAGTTATTAAGGTAGTTACTATAGACTGCCTAGCTGCCTTCTATATAATTAGGCTGCTAAAGAGCTATATAATATACTTCTAAGATAATTAATATAATTTACTATTATTAGTAAATAAAGTATCTCTATATATAAGAAGCTAGCTGCCTAAATAAGCTCTATACTATATACCTAGGTACTTAGTTCTATATAGGTAGCTAATAACTTAAGTAGCTACTTAGAAGTAAGTAGCTTTAGAATTTATAAGATAGTAAGATAGCTAAGAAGCCGTATATATAATGTCTAGCTATATTATAATTATAGTATATAATATTATTATAGCTAAAATAGAGTAAAAATGTATATATATTTGCACTCTGAATTTAGACTACTAAGTAGGCCTTTTTCTGCTATATAACACACCCCCTTATATTTAAAGTAAAGGAACGTCTTAAAGGTAGAGACTATATAGTAGTAAGGCTAGCTGTATGCCTATAGGGTTATAGCTAAGAGTTCTCTATACTAGACTTTTATAGTAGGGATAGGCCTAATACCTATTTAGCCTACTGTACTATTTTAGTACCTAGTAGGTGTAGCATAACTTAGGTAAGGTTAACAGGAATTATTACTACTAGTTGCCTTAGCTCTAGTTACCTACTTAACTCTAAATCTACGTAGCCTCTACTTATATAG
Source organism: Sclerotiophoma versabilis (assembly GCA_012274445.1). NCBI lineage: Eukaryota > Fungi > Ascomycota > Dothideomycetes > Pleosporales > Didymellaceae > Sclerotiophoma > Sclerotiophoma versabilis. The sequence goes on from JAAROD010000093.1 coordinate 2,361,197, forward strand.
TATTAGTGTCTAGGCTTATAACTATTATAGCTAAAACAGGGTAAAAATATATATACATTTGCACTCTGAATTTAGGCTACTAAGTAGGCCTTTCTCTGCTGTGTAATAAATATTAACTCTACCTACTTCTAATAAGCCTTAATTTCTTACTTTAAAGCTTTTCTTATATACTTCTAAAGCTTAATTATAGAGAAGAGAATACTTAGAAGTAACCTCTTCTCTAAAACCTTAAACTTAGTAGTAAGCTTCTTAATATAGGAGTTATAAGTAAGTATTATTACTTAAGCTACTTAATTTTATATAATATAAACTCCTAAGAACTATTTAGTAGCTCTATAATCTATAATCTAATATTTAGCTATTAATAAGCTTATTAACTACTCTATAGCTACTTAATCATTCTTATAATAAGTAAGGAGAATATTATTAATATAGAAGAGTAAGATAATTTTTTACTTATTATTAAAGAATAAGCATAGCTCTTCTTTTAATACTATTAAACTAAGCTTCTAGAAAGTACTAGACAGCTCCTTATACTATAGGATAGAGAAGTTCTAGAAACTATATAGAGCCTATAGTAGTAGTACTACCTACTTAGGCTTTTTAAATCTATTAGGCAGCTTATATAGTACTAGTAGCTAGTTTTAGTAGCTTATATTAAGAAATGCGCTGCTTATATTATACTATAGTAGCTCTAAATTAAACTAAGCTACTATAGTAACTATAGTATAGAAGAACCTTATAGTAAGTATTATAGTATAGGTTAACTTAATTAAATTCTTTGCCTAGAGGTCTCTATGTACGTATATTCTATCTTTATATTTTATAAAGTAGCTGTTTTAATTAAGCTTATAAGTAAATACCTATTTAAGTAGCAGAGCTTTAGCCTAGAAGCTTGTTTTATTTATTTCTTTCTAGGTATTTTTCTTAGTAAGTGTTATAATCTCTTTTATATAGGCCTAGCAGAATAGAGTACCTAGAAGGTAATTAGTAAGCTCTTTCTATATATTAGAAACTAGAGAGAGCTAGTTATAGTGTACCTGCTACTTATTTTTAGCTAATAGTTTCTCTAACCTTATTACTAAGGCTGTAATAACTGTATAGATTATAAGAAAGTCTTTTCTCTAGTTTTTATACTTATTTATATAATTAAATAAGCTTCTAAGTAGCTAAAGGTAACTATCTTACTCTATTAAGCTTATTATAGTATATATGCCTACTTTGTTATCTTCTCTAAGCTTATTATACTCTTAGTTGCATAGCCTATAGCTTAATTATATTAGTAAGCTAATAGTTTTACGCTAATTAGCACAGCTTATAGTTAGTTTACCTACTCTTATTAATTTCTAAGAAGGTATAAGAATAATTAGAGAGTTAGGTCTTCTTATTAGTAGATTATTATAATTCTTATTACCTGCTAGAAGGCTCTCTTCTTTAATAGTAGAGTATACTTTCTATAAGCTTCTAGACAGGTGCTTCTCTATAGGAGCTTTTCTGCCTACTACTAGCTGCTTAGGTTCTAGTATTAGGTTAGAGAAGAAAAGGCCTAGTTCTTAGCGCCCTATGCAGATTTCTATTAGTTTACTAGCTAAGCTAACTAATTATATAGTTTCTACCTTAGAAGCTTACTTATTACTAGACTAGCCTTCTACTAATTAAGCTTCTTCTAAAGGCTTACCTCTAAGCTATTATATAGAGAGTAATTTAAGTAATAGATCTTCTCTCTTAGTAATAAGAAGCTTAATTACTTCTCTTATATCTACTATCTTACTAGGCTTATAGAGAACTTCTATAACCTTTACTACTTCTATAACTAGAAGTATAGTTAACTTATTAACCTAGTTATAAAAGAGCTTCTTATTAAAAGTTATATTATATATTATAATTACCTAGTTAAGTTAGAGTACTTATATATAGTATATATTAGAAGCTTAATAACTAATAAGGTAACTAATATAACTTTTTAGAGTAACTTTAAAGCTTGTTCTATTATAGCTAGCTACTTATTCTCTATTTAAGAAATATACTTAGTAGCTATATATATATATATTCTGCTCTAATTGGGTCTTAGATTAGCTATAAGTACTTTTACCTACTTAGATTAGTACTATTAAAAGTACTATATAAACTACTAATTAAGCTCCTTATTTAGGCTATATAGCTTATTTAAGTGTATAGGACTTATATTATAGAGCTATATAGTAGCTATAATAACTTCTAGCTAAAGCTTCTTAGGTAGGTTTATACTACTCTTTATTTTTATTAACTTAGTAATTATCTTTTATCTACCTCTTTCTACTATACTATTTAGCTTATATATATAGAGAGGTATATACTTAATATTAATTTCTATATTAAATACCTAGTACTTATATATAGAGCTCTCTTACTATAGCAGTATAGCTATATTATTATCTTAGCTAATCTTATAGATTTTAAGCTTATACTAAGTAGCTACCTAGCTTAAAAAATTAGTAAGGACTTAGAGAATTTTAATTTAAGTCTTTCTCTATAGCAGGTATATAAAGAGCTTTCTACTATAGTACTTCTTAATTAAAAGTATCTATAACTTACCTCTATAGCCTAGAGGCATATTAAATAGATTCTAGCTAATTTACTAAAAGAAGTAAGCTAGTTTCTTATACTTTCTTTATAATACTACCTACTTAGTATAGGTTATTATATAACTCTTATAATTCTTCTAGAGTACTCTAGTTATATATATACTGTATATGTGCTTTATAAGTACTTATAGAGCTTCTAAGCTAAAGTAGCTAGCTCTAGTATACTAAAGGTACTTACTTAAGCTATAAAGATAGAAGTTATATAATTATTTTATTATTACTGCGTTTAGAAGGCCTATAGAATAGTAAGAAAGAGGTTTATATTTAAGAAAAGTAAAGTTATAAGTATACTATAGAGTAGTATATATAATACTAATATTAAGGTCTTTAATATATTCTACCTATAGAGTACTATTAAGCTCTAGGTACTATACTCTCTTTTCTTATAATTAAGCTTCTAAGATAATATTAATATAGAAACCTTTAACTATAATAATATTCTAAAGAAGTAGGTTCTTAGTATATAGGCTGTGCTTTCTATAAAGAGCGTTCTTTAGTAAATAAACTTCTTAGCCTACTATAGGAAATGCTTAGGTACCTGCCTTTATAGTGTTACTAGGATTAGATAGGTAGAAAGACCTAGGTATAAGGTACTTAGTACTATTAACTAGGTGCGTAGTAGCTCTATTATCTAGAATTATACTTTTAGAGAGTAGATAAGTGTTAAAATCTATAAGGTTATATACCTCTAGAGTCTCTCTTATTAGCTAGGTATTACTAAGAGTACTTATTATTCTTAAGTTAATTAGAGCTACTTATATATTACCTAGAAACTTAACTTATAGTATCCTAGCTACTAGTTAGGGACCTCCTAAGGCCTGGATTAAGTAGTAAGTTTTTAAGTACTAGCTAAGTTACTTAATTTTCTTCTTAAGGTCTTTAAACTTCTTATAATTAAGCTTCTAGAGTATTTACTAATAAGCTTAGTCTCCTAGTCTATATAGAGGTAAAGATAAGCCTATTACTATAGTCTTAAGTACTTAGTACTATATTAGTTTCTATAGGTAGGTATAACTCTTAGTTTTATAGAGGTAACTATAGCCTATTTATTTTAAACTTAAGCTATTAGGCTTTTCTATAGAAGCTTCTTAGGTATCTAATTAATTACTAAAGGTTATAAATACCTTTAGGTTATCTTTACTTAATCTAATTATATATTTATATATTAAGCTACTAAAGACTCTACTTACTTAGTCTAAATTAAGCGTTTTAAGCCCTAGAATAGTATCCTAGATAACTTTTTAGTATATAGTATAAGCCTATTCTAGAGTAATTCTATACTCTAATATATTAAAGAAATCTTAAATAGTAAGCTCTTTATTAACTTATATAAGCTTATAAGACTTAGCTCTTATATATAGGTATAACTACTTCTAGTACTAGTCTTATAGAGTAGCTTATTCTTACCTAGCTACTCTAAAGTAGGCTCTATACTCTACTCTAACTTAGTTCTTAGTACTTAGTATAGTAGAAGTAAGCTCCTAGTATAGTGCTTATATAAGTAATTATAGTATAGTCTTATTATTAGTAATAAGCTACACTATTACTAGTAAGATAATTAATAGAGCTACTATAGTATTAACCTAGTTCTATAGTTTCTAAAGATACTCTACCTTAGCAGCCTACTTACTTATTTATATTTTATATTTTATAAGCTTATAGTTATATACCTTAGAGCTTAATTACGCTTTAGTAGGTTAGGTAGACTAGCTATAGGTAGCTTATACATGTAGATAGTTATTATAGGTTAAGCTAGTTAATAGATGCCTAGCAGCTCTTAGCTCTGTAATTAAGCTAATAGTAGGCAGCTTAGAGGCTACTTTATATATACCTAGTATATTAGAGGTGTCTAGGTTAATAGGATCCTATATATTACGTAGCTTAGCGTGCTAGATAAGCTAAATATACTAATTAGGCTAGTTATTTCTAGATTATAGCTAGTAGGCACTAGCTAGTATAGCTAATAAAGCTTATAAGCTGTAGTAAACTAGCTTACCTATTATTTAGTTTAGTAGTAAAGTAAAAGAGAGTTTTAATTAGAGTAGTTAAGTACTGTCTAAAAGGCTTAATTAGCTAAGTATATAGAAAGATCTACTACTCTTTAGAAGCTAGGCTTATAACTATTAATAAGCTTATAGTATAATACTTAAGTAATTAAATAATTAGTTAGTGCCTATTTATCTAGATATAATAACTATTTATATATAAAAGAAATATTATTAGTTATATAACTCTAGAATTAAGCTTATAGGTAGTAGTAAGTCTACTTAACTATAGTTAGCTTAACTACTAAGCTTCTTAAGAGTTAGCTATAAGCTTAGGCACATAGGCTTATACTTTAGGTAATACCTAGCTCTAATATGCTAACGCTTTGCTTAGCCTAGCAGTAAGCTAGCAGCTTGCTTATGCAATATCTAGTTATAGGTTTAGAAGTAATACTAGCTTTCTATTAAATTTAGGTTTATTTCTACTTTAGTTATTATTTTCTTATTACTTAAGCTTCTATCTTATAGTGTAGTTACTAGTACTAAGTTTATTAGAACTATATTTCTACTAATTCTATTAGAATTTACTTAGATTATTAACCTGCTGTTATTCTACGCAAGTTTTAAGTGCTATTTATTATAGTTTTTTATTAATACTTTTAGTAATTTAATTATAGTTTTCTTAAAAGGTAGTATTATTATCTTAGAATTTCTAATATACTAGTTCTATATCTATATACTTATTAAATTTATATATATCTATATTATACTAACTTTCCTTAGTATTAAAGGCGTAGATAATGTTTCTATTTACTTTTTATCTAGTAGTATTATATAGATATTAGGATGTTATAGGCTGCTTATACTTATATACTCTTAGTCTCTATTTATATACTTATTCTATTTATTTTAATAGTTATTCTATTAGGTTCTATAGGTACTTCTACTACTTCTCTAACTCTTAGTATAGTATAGGTACTTAGCTTTAAACATTTCTTATATTCTTATTAAATAGCATAATATACTTATTATTAGATTTAGTTTTAGAGTTTTCTATAAGATATTCTAGATTATTAATAAGAACTTCTTATTTATTACTAGTATCTATATTCTTATAGGTAAGTATATTAAGTTATTAAACTACTTTATTCTTTAATTAACAGTTCTTAGTATAGTAGCCTTATTTACTATATCTATAATAAGTTACTTTAGACTTATTTCTTTTATTACTACTCTTGTTTTCTAATTTTATTATAGTTCTAGTCTCTTATTAATATTAGATAGGTCTATAGCCTTTAGTCTATAGTAACTACTACTAGTACTATTATATATATAGTGTCTAGTATTAGGCTAGTAGTAGTTATTTTCTTAGTTTCTATAGTTAAGATTATTATACTATAGGTTATATAGTAGTAGGTATTATTCTATAGGTATAATATATATTTATAAATTATTTCTAAGTTTCTACTAAAGCTTATAAAGCTTAATATTATTACTAATAGCCTTATTAACTAGGTTCTTAAAGTTATTAGTACTTATAGTAGTATATCTAAGTTCTTCTTTAACTTTAGGCTTTAGTCTCTAATAGAATATAGTTATTAGTGCTATATTATTCTATCTAGTAAATATAGCTAGCTACTAGAAGTTAGTAAAATAGTTAGTAGTAGATTACTTCTAATAAATATATTATATATTATAATATATAATTACTAGTTTATTTAAGACTCTAAATATAGATTAAATCTATTTCTTAAATAGGTTAAAGTCTTTAAACTAAGAGTTAATTATAGTTAAGTTTCTATTAGTATAGTAGTATTAGAGAAAGAGTTTAATCTAGGTAAAAGCCTTATTTTATATATAACTAGTAATAAGAGTAACTTATTTTTTCTTAGTAACTTCTTCTCTCTAAAATATTAAGAAGAAGTTCTATTCTATAAGCTAGTTTTCTAGCTTATATTATTTACTATAGTAGAGGTTAGGTTTAGTAATACTAACTCTAAGGTATCTAGCTAGTACTTATTCTATTCTAATATTATTATTAGACTGTTAAGTGTAAGAGCTGCTAGAAGTAGTATAGGTTTCTAAAGTAGTACTTATCTTTAGAGGTATTTAAAGTATTAAAGTTATACTTTTAAGTAAAGCTTATAAGTACTATTTATATTAGATCTTAGAAATAAGTGCTAGTATAGAAAGGTCTATAGGAGTTAAGATTATTACCTAGTAAAATACTATAATAATAGAGAATAATAATAAGTAGTATAGAGTGGACTATCTAGCTTAAGAGTTAAGGTTAAGATTCTAAAAATAAACTTAATTAACTAAGTTAAATATAAACTATATAAGTTATATTCTTACAAACTATATACCTACTAGAAGATAATACTTATTAATAAGTAACTAGTATTAGTCTAATAAAATATATAGTATTACTTATCAATAAGTAATAATATATAATACTTACTAATAAGTATATTATATATATTATATTTACTAATAAGTATATTATATAACTATATAAAGAGAGATTCTTTCTAACTCTACTCTTAGCTTATAGGTAAGAGCTCTAGTTAGCTACTTAATTACTATACTGCTGTGTTTATATAGAATTATAATACTCTATTATAGGTAAGTAGTAGATATTATTTATAATTTTTCTTTTTAGTACTTCTAAGTTAGGTACCTACTTTCTTTTTCTATAATATAGCCTATTTTTCCTATCTAGTAAGTATTCTACTAAGAAGGCTTTTAAGTTTAACTATAAAGAAAACTTTAAAGTGCCTACTTATATAGCTTCTATTACTATCTAGTAGGTTTTATTTATTTAAGTAGTTTAAGTTTATAGTATTTTAAATATATTTATATTATTATATAGGCTTTTATTATATATTTATATAGAAGTTTATTTATTAGTAGTTACTTAGTTTTATTCTTTAGTAGGTACTACTATAGTATTCTTATTCTATTTCTATAGTATTAGTACTAGCCTTTATTATCTTTATAAATAAGTAGTAACTAAGTAGCTATATATAATTAGTTAGGCTAGTTAGAGAAAGTTAGTATTTTAGAAGTAGGTAGAAAAAGATACTATAGCTTCTACTTTCTTTTTTTCTAAAGTAGGTTATATAACTATAGTAAATAGGTAGAGTAGTTAGAAGTATTAGGTTCTTTTCTAATTATTATCTATTATATAATTAAGCTGCTTAGTTAGTTATGTAGAGATTAATTAGCTTAGAGAATTAGCTGTAAGCTGCTCTAGAGCTAACTAGAAGCTTATTATATTAGTATAATAGTAATAAGCAACCCTAATAGTAAGCAGAAGCTTACTTTAAATAGGTTACGTAACCTATATAGATTTTCTATATATATAATAGATAGCTTTTGTCTAATCTTAGATAGGCACTAATTAAATACTGTTAATTACCTAAGTATAGTCCTTTAAGCTTAATTATAGTTATAAGCCTAGCTTCTTAAGAATAGTAGATCTCTCTGCGCACTTAGCTAAATAGAGCTTATTAGATATAGCTTAACTACTCTAATTAAACCTAAATTCTTAGTAACTATAAATTACTACTATAAGTAAGCTAGTTAACTATAGCTTATAAGCTTAATTAACTATCCCTGCAGGCACTTTCTAACTAAAGTCTTAAACTAACTAGCCTAATTAGTATATATAGCTTATATAGCACGCTAAGCTGCGTAATATATAGGATCTAGTTAACCTAGATACTCTAGATACTTCTAGTATGCATAAGAGAGCTCCTTAGCTACTGCTAGGTAGCTTAGAGAATTTCTTTAGAGCTTCTAAATAACTAGCAGAAAGCTTAATATTTAATAAGAGGCCTCTAGTATACTTAACCTAAAGTTAATTAATATAGCTAATTAACACGCGTACGCCTTATAGCACTCTAACCCTAATAAGCACTAACGTGTATAACTAGGAGCTTGCTAAGTATAGAATTAAATTAAGCAAGTAGGCAGCTAGAGCTAAGCGCCTTTAGAAGCTATAGAACTAGGTTAATACTACTATGTCTCTATTAATTATATTACTAGTAATAGTGCAGCTTGTTTTAGGTAATAGTATAACTCTATAATTACTTATCTAGGCCCTAAAAGAGGAGCTTACTTCTACCTTACTTAGCACTAAGAACTAAGTACAAGCTAAGTATAAGGCTTACTTTAGAGCTGCTAAGTAGAGACGAGCTGCTCTATAAGACTAGTACTAGAAGTAGTTATACCTCTATATAAGAGCTAAGGCTTATAAGCTTATAGAGGTTAATAGAGAGCTTACTGTCTAAGACTTCTTAAATATATTAAGCTATAAGATTACCTCTAAATAGGCCTATACTATACACTAAAGGATTATCTTAGATACTATTCTAGGGCTTAAAACGCTTACTTTAGACTAAGTAAGCAGGGTCTTTAGTAGCCTAATACATAAGTATATAATAAGAGTAGAGAAGGATACCTCTAGTGTATTTACTACCTTTAGTAACTACTTAGACGTTACCTAAAGTACTTCTACTAGTAACTTAAGCTACTTAGCTATAGGTAATAGCTATAAATACCTTTATAAGAAAAAAGAGAACACCTATAGGTAGAAGGTAACTAAATACTAAGCACTAGAGATAGTAGTAAGGGGCTTATCTACGCCTCTTTACTATCTTAAGGAATTACGCTGCTAGAATATACTTTAGAAGCTTAACTCTAATAACTTTAAGGACCTAAAGAAGTTAATTAAGTAACTTAGCTAGTACTTATAAGCTCTCTACGCTATTATAGTAGGCAGCATGCCTTAACCTATAAGTAGAGTGCCTAAAGCTAAGTTTCTAGGTAATATCTAAGCAGCTTTTATTAACCTAAAGATAATAATAAGACTTCTAATAAACTTAGAGGTAGTAGAGAAGCTAGGGGTCTATAACCTTATAGACTTTAACACCTATCCTCTGTTAGAGAGTATAATTTTAGATAATAGAGCTGCTACTTACCTAGTTAATAGCGTAGATAAGCTTATACCTAGCACCTTTATACTAGCTACCTTAATAGATATAGTAGAAGTAGGTACCTAAGCATTCTCTATTATAGGCTAAAGAGCTTATTTATTTAAGAACACTCTCTATAGAAGGCGTAGCCTAAATATAAAGGACCTACTTCTTTAGAATATTATTATAGTAGAAGAATTCTATGTTAATATAATCTTAGAAGCTTAATTATAGAAAAAAGAGGTATAGTACCTAGGCCTTAATAGTACTCTCTAAGTTAGTTATATTAAAGATTTAAATAGGAGTATTATATATACTACTCTGCAGCGCGCTTATAACCTTACTTTCTTTAAATATAAGCTACTATTATACTACTTTCTAAGCCTATTAAATATAGTAATAATAAAATACTTATATAACTTATATCCTAGAAGCTTAACAGAGTAGCTATAGCATACTTAAGCTAGATATTTAGGCCTAGAAGCTCTTTAAGCACTTATATAGTGCGCGCGTAGCGTATATATAAGTAGAATACTCTAAAAGAACTATAAGGTGTGTATAACTATATATACTAAGTAGGTTATTTTACGCAGACCTTATAAGAAGCCTGCTTAGCTATTCTAGAGAATTAGATAGGACCTATTTAATATACCTCTAGGCAGAGGTAGTAAACTATAGATACTTTTAATTAAGAAGTACTATAGTAGAAAGCTCTTTATATATACACTATAAGGAAAGACTTAGATTAAGATTTTATATGCTCTAACTAATTTCTTAAGCTAGGTAGCTACCTAGTATAAGCTCTATATCTATAAAATAAGCTAGAATAATAATACTACTACCTTACTATAGTAAAGAAGCTTCTTATATAAATACTAGGCGCTTAAAGTAGAAATTAATATTAAATAGGTCTTACTATATATATATAAGCTAAATAGAGCTGCTAAAAGAGAGGGCTAAGAGATTATTACTAAGTCTATTAAGATAAGAAGTAGCTTAAACTTACCTAAGAAGCTCTAGCCTAAGGTAGTTGCAGCAGCAGCCTAGCTTTATAATATAAGCCTATTATATATAAATAAGCTTTAGAGTCTAAATAAGCAGCTTAACTAGTAGTTTATATAATACTTCTACTAGTACTAACCTAAGCAGGTAAGAGTAGTTATAGCTAATCTAAGACCTAATTAGAGTAGAATATATGTATATAGCTACTGTGCCTACTTCTTAAATAGAGAATAAGTAGCTAGGTGTAATTAGAGAGGCTTTAAAGTTACTCTAAGAAGCCATATTAGGTATTTAGTAGGCTACTAAGCTACTAATATCTATAGAATATAGGTACTCTAACTTAACTAGGTAATTATAATATATAATATAACCTTTAATAAGGAGCTTTTTTATAGCAGAGATAAGTTAGATACTATTCTAGTATTAGAAGCAACTGCTATAATTAAGATACTTTATAAAACTAGTAAAATTATATATATAGAAGACGTAATTAAGCTCTCTATTATAGAAGAAGAAGATCTATTACTTAACTTACCTACTAAGTAATAGCTTAGAGGTAAACCTCTAGAAGGAAGTTAGTTACTAGAAGGCTAGTCTAGTACTAATTAAGCTTCTAAAGATAAGACTACGCAATTAGTTAGCTTAGCTAGTAAACCAATAGAGATTTACGCAGAGTAATAAGATATAGGTCTACTCTTACCTAATTCTACGCCTAAGCCTAATAATAAGTAGCTTAGTAATAATCTAGAGGCTTCTTATATAGAGACTCTATCTAGTAACTTATAGAAAGTATACTCTACTATTAAAGAAAGCAGCTTACTAGCAGGTATTAAGGATTATAATAATCTACTTATTAGACCTAGCTCTCTAATTATTCTTATACTATCTTAGAAGGTAATAGGAGTAGGTTAACTAAGTATAAGAAGTATAGAAAGGCGTAGGGGCATAGGCATAGCTATTAGGTTAAGCTGTTAGCTCTATAACTAATAGTATAATAAGCTTAGAGAAGATAATAGAAGAGCTAATAGAGCAGGCCTATATACTATAATTAGCTTAATTTAATTAGTAGAGTATTTATAGATACTTAAACCTTTATTTAAGTATATAGAAAGGTATAGAGAGCTTAGAAGAAACCTAATTACTATATATATAGTTATTAATACCTTATCTCTATAGGCTAAGAGATTAGTTACTTAAATTAAGTAGTATATATACTATAATAAGCTCTCTCTACTCTCTAATAAATAAAAAGAGCTTATATACTACTTACTAGGCACTCTATTTTACTAGGTGTGTAAGAAAGAGATATTAATACTTATTAAAAAGTATATATAGGAAGAAATTAACTAACTAAGTAGCTTAGATAGGCCTTTACTGCTTAAATAGGTCTTTATATATAAGTTTAACTAAGATAGATACTTTATAAGATATAAAGCTAGAATTTATATATATAGAGACTTATAGGCTAAGAATTTAATTAAGTTAACCTATACTATAACACTTTCTACGCAATCTTTTTATACTATAGTAGTAATAGCTGTATAGTTTAACCTTAAGCTATATTAGTATAATATAGCAGGCGCGTTTCTTAATATAAGCTGCTAGAACTAGCCTTAGGTACTCTATAAGCTGCCTAATAAGTTTAGGAAACCTAATTAGGTAGTCTGCTTACTATAAGCTCTATATAGACTATGTAATTTACTAGTCTTATAGTATAAGGAGCTGTCTAGCATACTCTAGGCGCTTAGTTTAAAGTTATTAAAAGAAGAGCCTTACCTTTTCTTTAATAATAAGTAAAGGATAGTTCTACTTTTCTATATAGATAATATTCTTCTAGTATATTATAGAGATAATTAAGCTACTATAGAGTAGCTAATAAGCTTACTTATAGGCAAATATTAGATTAAAGATTATAGAGCTGCTAAATAGTTCCTTAGAGTTTAAATTATCTAGGATTAAGCTACTTATACTATTATACTTACGCATAACTTCTTTTATTATCTAACTAACTTAGAAGCTACTTACTTTAAGGTAGTAGCTTAGGTTCTTAGCTACCTATATAGGACTAAGCACCTAGGTATAAAGTATAGAGCTTATTCTAGGAGCTAGTTACTTATATACAGTAACGCCTTATTTACTAATAATAGTTTAACCTCTTAATCTTCTTAGGGCTATATTATATAGCTTTTTAGAGGTCTAATTATATAGAAGGTAGCTTAATAAGCTATAGTAACTACTTTAACTACTAAGGCAGAATTACTAGCTTTAGAGTATATAGCTAAGAAGAGTGTAGCTCTAAAACAATTCCTCTATAAACTATAACTTAACTTAGGTATAGTATAGAAGATCTTTTATAATAACTAGCAGACTATTTAGCTAGTAGTTAAAGAGAGTAAGTAACTTACTACCTAGCTGCGCTATATAGATATATAAAATATATAGTTAAAATAAGAGTATACTAAGAGTACCTTTACTATTACCTATATAAAGACTAATAAAATACTAGCTAATAGGCTTATAAAAGCACTGCCTAGGTAAGCCTATAAGTGCTTTTTAGACTATCCTAACCTATTTAACATCTACCTAGATATAAATAGAGGGCAGTATACTAATTAGATAATAGAATTAAACTAAGAAAATAAGGTAATTAATAGTAATATTTTACAGCTAAATAAGTAGCTTAATAGGTAATAATAAGCTTATTATAGGTTAGAATAAGTTATATAAGTTATAGTTCTATAAATAAAAGCTTATTAATAGAGAAATAAAAGATTAATTTCTTAACTAACTAGAGAGAACACCCCTCTCTCTAAGGAAAAACCTAGGCTAAGCTTGCTAAACTACTAGAGGCAGCTTATTAGAGCGCACTACTAGTAGCTAATAAGCTTAACTTCTAAACTACCCCTACTAGGGAATCTAGAGCCTCTACGCATTAATCTTACTATTATTAAGAAGCCTCTTTATTACCTAGTAGGTAACACGTAGCTTAGTTACGTGCTATAAGCTTATTAGCTACTAAAGATAAATTATAAGTAGAAATAAGTTACTTATACTAGTAGTAACTCTACTATTAAGCCTAAGCTTATTATATAGCTTAACTCTAATAGGCTTAAAAAAGGTAGAACTAAGAATAAGCTATTAGACTGCTATTTATAAGCTTATTTTTAGAGATTACCTATAGCTTATAGTATAAGTGCCTAGTAGTATAGTAAAAACACCTTTTAGCCTATTAGCTGCCTAGCTAATTATAGTAAAGAGTAGCTATGCTACTTATTAGTAGTATAGCTATATAACCTCTGCAGAGGGTAGCGTAGAAAGTGCTCTTCTAGTAGAGAATAGAGATAGTAGAGTTATTATTATTATTACTGCTACTAGTACTAGTGCTAGTAGTAGTTATAGTAGTAGGGATAGAGTTAGAGACCCTAACAGAGCCCCTAGGGCTAGCAGAAGAAGCTTAGTTAGCTAAAGCTAAGCTAGCTAGGCAAGTAAGTAGCTTATAGGTAGTAGTAGTAGTGTAGATAGAGATAAGGTAGGTAGTAATAGCAGTAGTAGTGCGTGCTTTGCGCTAGGCTTTTAATTGTTTCTAAATAAAAGTTAGCTAAAAGTTTAAAAAGAGCTATAGAAAAAACAAAGAGAAGCTTATTTAGACGCTGCCTAACTACTATAAGATATAATAAGAACCTCTAATTAGACTAATTAGGCTAAAAGACTAATAAATAAGTAAATAAGGCACTAATAAGTTACTTAAAACGTAATTTAGGTATACTTATAGCTATTTTAGATATAGACTTAGAAATTATTAAAATAGAAAGGGGTACCTGCTTATATAGCTAATAGAGCTAGTAAAGGTTAAGCCTATAGTGCGCAACCTTTACTGCAGACACTAGCCTCTAGCTACTACCTAGTTAGCTATCTAAATTATTTACTATAACTCTTACTACGCTGGAAATAAGCTTAAAACTAACTGTTTAGACACTTATTTAGCTCTGCTACTAAAGAAGGTACTACTAACTAAGCCTAGAAGCAGCCTACACGTAATTAAGCAGCTTAGATAGAGTAAAAAACCTATAAATAAGCTGCCTACTAGACTATAAGGAGCTCTTTTAGCTATAGTACTATAGTACTAAGGTATAAGAGAATATAAGATAGGATTAAAGAACTAGAGATATTTAAAAAGATTAACTAAGAGGTAACTTAGGTGCTTAGACTCCTGTTTAACTCTATATTTTAGACCTATACTACTAGAAAACTACTAAACAAGCTACTTAACTGTAATTTAGCCGCTCTCTTATTAAATCAAAGAATAACTAGAGAGTATATTACGTAATTAAGCTGCTTAGTTAGTTGTATAGAGATTAATTAGCCTAATAAATTAGCTGTAAGCTGCTTTAGAGCTAACTAGAAGCTTATTATATTAGTATAATAGTAATAAGCAACTCTAATAGTAAGTAGGAGCTTACTTTAGATAGGTTATATAACCTACACAGATTTTCTATATATATAATAGACAGCTTTTATCTAATCTTAGATAGGCACTAATTAAATACTATTAATTACCTAAGTATAGTTCTTTAAGCTTAATTATATTATTTACTATATTAGGTATATCTTCTTCTCTTCTAGATAAAGTGTCTACTTAGTTATTAACTTTCTCTAGCTAGTATATAAAGGTTAGGTTAAACTAGCTAAGAAAGCTTAACTATTAGATATAGTATTCTATTAGAAGTTTAGATTTATAGAAGTATTTTAGATTCTTATAGTCTATAATAACTATAAAGTTCTTAACTTACTTTAGCTTAGTATTCTATTTCTATAGGTACTTAATAACTACTAGTATTTTCTTCTTATAGATTATATAGTATACCTCTACTTTAGAATTCTTAGTAGAGAAGTAAGCTACTATTTAAAAACTACTATATTTACTAAACTAGGAGAGTACTGCTTCTATTACCTATCTAGAGGCGTTATATTCTAGAACTATCTTTAGATCTAGGTTAAACTTAGCTAGAGTAGGTTCTATAATAAAGGCTTTCTTTATTATTTTAAAGGCCTTATATTAGGTTAGTCTTTATTTAAAGTTAGAGTTCTTTTTAGTTAACTTTATTAAAGGTTCTACTATAAATAAGAATTTTTTAATAAACTATTAGTAGAAGTTAGTAAATCTAAGGAAACTTTAGATACCTTTTACTATTTTAAAGGCTTTCTATACCTTAATTACTATAACCTTCTCTAGGTCTATTCTACTACTCTTTTTAGCTTTAATAATAAATCTAAGATATTTAGTAAACTAAATAAAGAACTTACTCTTCTCTATATCTAGATATAGGCTAGCTTTACCTAGTTTTTATATAATCTTAAGTACCTTCTATTTATATTCTTTTTAACTTCTACTTAAGTAAATTAGTATATTATTAATATAAGTAGATTACTATTTATTAAGGTATTCTTAGAGTATTTAGTTAATATACTATTAGAAGGTGCTAGAAGTATTTACTAACCTAAATAGTATTACTAACTATTTATAGAAGCTAAAGTAGGTCTAGAAGGTAGTTTTCTATTTATTTCTATCTACTATATAGATCTTATAGAAGGCTTAGATTATATTAACCTTAGTAAACTACTTTACTTTTAAGATCTAAGATAGTATTTTATATATTAATAAAAGAAGATATAAGTTCTTTTTTAAAATAGTATTTAGTACTTAGAAGTCTATATAGAACTTTAGTTCTCTACCTAGTTTCTTTATAAAGAGAATTAGAGCTAATATACTTAACTTACTAACCTATATAAATTATTTATTTAGGTAGCTAGTTAGTTATTACCTAAGTACTAAAGGCTCTTTTCTTAAAATATTATAAAGTAGACTCTAGAGAATAGTAGCTAGGTTCTTATTTTCTTCTATTAACTTTATAGAGTAGTTTATATCTAGGCCTTAGTAGAAAGTATTCTTATTAGCTTTTATTTTTAGAAATATCTAGTATTTAATTTTTATATAGTCTAGTAAAACTATTTATAGGTTTATTAACTCTTTTTTCTTAAGTACTTTCTAAATATCTACTATTAAAGTAGAAAAGACTATAGTATTTAGGTTTTTATAAGACTACTTTTATAAAGCCTAGAATAGAGCTAGGTTTACCTATTATATAACCTAGTTAGGTGTAATTTCTTCTTAGCTTCTTACTTATATTTTAGAGAAGTATATAAATATTAAGTTTTTTATAGGTACTAGTATTATATTATACTAGTCTATTTAGAGCTATTCTAGTATAAGGTTATACTCTTCTTTATCTTCTAGAATATAAGCCTATATAGTTTCTTTATATCTATCTATATCTAAATTAAACTTAGTTACTTCTATAATCTATAATACTTTTCTAGTAATACTAGTTATTCTTCTCTTATAAGCTTAGGTATATAATAGTTTATATTTTCTTATAAATCTAAAGAAAATAATTCTATAGGTTAGATAACTAGTATTAATTAGTATATATACTATAGCTGTCTTATCTACTAGTATATAGAGGGATATAGGTTTACTATCTAGCTACTACTAGTAGAATTCTCTAAAAGATTTATTTTTCTTTACTTTTTTACTTCTTAACTCCTATCTACGTCTATAGGCAGAAGTAGCTAGTTTTCTAAGTTAGATTCTTTTAATTTAGAGATTTCTTTTAGAGTATTAGTTATAGCTATAGCTTTTACCTAGATACTATTAGGCCTTTTTACTAGTCTAGGTTTATATTAGTTTATATAGTAGCTATTCTTTCTATAATATATATACTAGTTATTAGACCTTTACTTTTCTTTTATTTCTTAATACTACTATTCTACTTTCTTATAGTTATCTAGTTCTATATAACTAATATAGGCCTTAGTAGCCTTCTAATCTATTTTATTATTATTATTAAGTTTTTTATTACTTTTATTAAAGTATCTATTAATATAACCTTATACTTATTATATATTAATATTTACCTTAAAGACTTTTACTATAAGTACCTAAAGGTTTTATTTTTTTATAATATTTACTTATAGAATTTTTTCTTAGAAATTTAGGCAGAGTACTAATATATACCTTATCTTAAGGTTCTACGTATTATTTTCTTCTACTATATTTTATACTAGTTAGATAAATTCTATATTAAAGGTTTTTAGAGACTAATTTTTTTTTTCTATAATTATTTAGAGCTTCTAATATAAGTATTTCTTAATTAAAGAGTCTTTATACTACTTATCTAGAAATACTTAGAAATTATTTATTATTCTATTTAGGTTCTAATCTTTCTATAAAAGACCTATATATATAGCTTATTCTTCTAGATAGTTAAATATATATACTACTCTAATACTAGAGTAGATTTCTAGTAATATAAGTTTATTAACTATCTAGAATCTAAATATCTAGTATACTTATCTGTTTCTACTAAACTTCTCTATATCTAGAAGTTTAGTTAGTTAAAAAGAGTAGTAATACCTAATATTAGGTATTACTATTATAAATAAAGTATTAGAGTTTAAGTTCTATTAACTTATAAGCTACTGTACTTAAGTTTCTACTAGGTAGGTAATATATTTCTAGAGTTAGTTATCTTAAGACTTCTTAGAAGCGCTTATTAGAACTAGTAGCTTAGCGCTAGGTAGTACTAATATATTCTCTAGTAATTATAACTATAGTAGATAGTTTACTAGGTTTATTATAGCTCTACTTAGAGCCTCTTCTTACTATTTCTTAGAGAGAGTTATAGTAGCTTAGTGTTATACTTTACTATAGATATTTAACCTTAAGTTATTTCTATTATATAGCTTAATTCAAAAGTTTAATAGGTACCTTATAGTATTATTAGTAGTGCTATCTAACCTAAGTAGTACTCTTTAGTATATATTAGTAAAAGAAAAGAGTAATTTAATTTAATTATAAGAAGCTAGCTGCTAAGAGCTATATATAAGTAGAAACTAAATAGATTTAATACCTATCTACTAGTATAAAGTCTTATATATAAGTACTAGAAGGTAGAAGGTATATAGAACCTATTTATAGAATTTATAATTCTCTAGTAGCCTTTATAGTAGTAAGGTAGGCTCTAGTCTAGAGAGTTTAGAAGGCTTATTATAGAAACTAGAATTACTAAAGTTCTACTAAGAACCTATAGGGCTAGAGTATAATTAGCTAGAGCGCTTAAGGCCTTCTATACACTAAGGTACTAGTCTAGAGCCTAGCCTATTATAGTTATATATATTCTAAAAAATCTATAATATTCTATAATATACTAGGCTAAAATAATACTAGAATATTAGAACCTATATAGAATATTTATTAGTATATAGTAAGTAGGAATATAACTCTTATAGTTTATATTTAACCTTATTAATTAAGTTTATCTTTAGAATCTTAACTTTAACTCTTAAGCTAGATAGTCTACTCTATACTACTTATTATTAATCTTTATTATTATAGTATTTTACTAGGTAATAACCTAACCTAATCTACTACGCGCTATTTATACCTAAGAACTAATAGAATTAGTACTTATAGTCTTTAACTAAAGTATAACTTTAATAGTACTTAGTAAATAGAGAATTAACTATATCTACTATATTAGTAAGCTAGAGTAAGTAATCTTACTTATCTAGCTTTAGTATTAGTATTATACTAAATAATTATCTTCTTCTTAGTACTAGTTAGCTTTATTATATTAAGCTTATAATTATATTATAAAGAGGTTCTAGTAAGCTATATACCTAGAGTACTTTAAGATACTATTAAAGTTATACTATTAAGTAAAGCTTATAAGTACTCTTTATATTACTTCTTAGAAATAAGTACTAGTATAGAAGAGTCTATAAGAGTTAAGGCTATTACCTAGTAAAATTTTATAATACTAGAAAGTAATAAAAAGTAGTATAGAGTAGACTATCTAGCTTTAGAGTTATAGTTAAGATTCTAAAGATAAACTTAATTAACTAAGTTAAATTTAATACTATAAGAGTAGTATTCTTATATACTATATACTTACTAGAAGATAGTACTTATTAATAAGTAACTAGAGTTAGTCTAATAAAGTATATAGTATTACTTACTAATAAGTAATAAAATATAAGACTTTTTAATAAGTAGAATATATATATTCTACTTATTAATAAGTATATTATATAACTATATAAAGAGAGATTCTTTCTAACTTTTCTTCTAGTTTCTAAGTAAGAGCTCTAGTTAGCTACTTAATTACTATACTACTTTATCTATGTAGGATTTTAATAGATACCTAGTATATTACTATAGTATATTATATATATATTATACTTATAAGTATAAGATTAAATATATATTATAATATTAAGATCTAGCTTAAAGATTCTATAAATAAGTTTTTTATTTAGCTTAGTATTATTTAACTTCTTATATTTATAGTACGTACTAAGATCTTATTAGTATAAATACGCAGATATTTTGATTTATACTAAATAGATTAAAATTTAGTTAGTGTTTCTAATACTAAGAGATTGCCTTATTCTTAGCAGTTTTTACTCTTTGTAGTTTATTACGTTATAACTAAAGTAATTATAATATTCTACTAAGATTCTTTCTTCGCAATTAGACCTTTACTTCTTTGCCCCTTTCGAACCCGGCCCATCTCGGAAACGTATCAGTAAATATGCCCATAGAGTCCAGCATTCTCCCTACGCTCTGGTTAATTATATCGTCAAGGCTCTTTGGTTGCGTATAGAAGGCTGGCATAGGTGGGAAAATAACAGCCCCTGCCCGACGCAACGCAAGCATGTTCTCAAGATGAATCTCATTCAAAGGTGTCTCCCGTACGACGAGTACAAGCTTTCGGTCTTCCTTAAGACTGACATCGGCCGCACGTGCAATCAAGTCTTCACCCAATCCACATCGAACTGCTGCGAGAGTTTTCATGCTGCAGGGGACAATGATCATGCCGTCGTGTTGGAACGAACCGGAAGCGGGAGGAGCAGACACATCGCGGGGGCCGTATGTTTTGGTAGCGAGTTCGGCAATCTCGGCAGCACCAAGCGGTGTTTCATATTTGAGAGTTGCGTGGGCCCACTTGGAAATGACGAGATGAGTTTCGATGTTGAGTTCTTTTAGGATCTGAAGAATTCGAATCGCGTAGATAATCCCAGTAGCGCCTGTAACTCCCACAACGACTCTACGTGGGCGTGCGGGCATATACGATACGGATGTGTGAGCTTCGGAAGAACGAGTGCCATGGGGCGGCCGAGAAGATTGATGGCGAGTGAAAGATGCCGACCCTCGGAGTCGTGCAATGGGATAGAAGTTGCGGGAGGTTCCCAATCGATAGAGTGTGCTTTGTGTGAACATGATGGCAATGTTGTTGACAGCTATGAGGAAGTGCCGCAATGACCTAGATACTTGGTTGGCATCGGATGTCCCCGCATATCTGCGTAATGACCACCTCTCAGCACCTAGTGTCTTGAAGCGGAAGAGGCTCAACCGCGGTGCTCAGCCAGTCTAGTCAAGGTGATACAAGGGGGCAGTCTGAGCGAATTGGAATACGAGTTCACCACACCCGGGGTTCGTCTCTTGTAATAGATCACTAGATGCTCAGTGCTAGCAAGATCATGTCCAAGTCTGCTCAGACGCTCCCCTTGTTGATGTACTGGTACTACTCTTTCAATTGCCGACCGATATCGGTTCTGGTTTTTACATATCATTTCTTCAAAGCGCACATTCGTCGTCACAGACACCTACCTAATATGTACTAGCGCTGTGCAGGGGCTACAGATTTATTAATCTTTCTAACAGCGAGTGCTGCAAACTAATGCCCTTTGCGATTAGCTGCATCTACATAGCGTAAGCACAAATCCAGTGTTTTAGAATGTAACTATGCGCTTTCAGCAAATGATATGTAAGAACTAGAAGCTAATTTCGGTCGGTACTATATCTTAGGGCCTAACGGCTAGTTGCAGTTCCGCAGCGGTGTAGATTTTAGCGTATTAGATTTCGGCGTCTTAGATCTTAGTGTTAAATTTCAGTGTTGAATTTCAGTGTTGGGTTTGAGTTATAGATTATAGCGTTGCAGATTATAGGGGGTTAAATTGTCATTGCGGGCTCTCGAACAAGTCAGCGAGGAGGTCTAAGCCTCTCCGGTTCGCTTATAAGCCTACAATGTGTAATAACATCTAGTAAAGGCCCGAAACGAGGTCAGCACAGATTCCTATCGTTCCTGGCGATTACATCAGTTCGTGTCGCATGATAGGGACCCAGGCCTTGCTTTCTGATCACCTCATTTTGCATGTTAAGGTGAGTCGAGTACTGCCCTACCTGCCAGAATTTTTTCAACAACGCAACTGCCTCATGCGATCTATACTGGGGTTCTCTCGAAGCAGCAGATTCGGCTCTATGCTTTCTTCCTTCTTGCGGGCGAGACTCTGCCAACGCTCGTATCCAGCCAATCGCCTCCACCAGTCGCACATTCATACTAGAGTTCCTTGCTCCGAAGCTGCACAAGTTGACTTCCGTCAGTTCATTGAATTGCTACGTCACGATAATGATCTCGCGGAAATCAACCGCGAGATCGACCCGCATCTGGAGGCTGCCGCTATTGTGCGAAGAGTAGCCGAAGTTAAGGGCAAAGCACCTTTGTTCAACAACATCAAGGGCGCTGAGCCTGGAGGGTTATTCCGCATATTCGGCAATGCTGCTTCTCTACGCAATTCGACAAAGGAACGATATGGCCGAATCGCGCGAACATTTGGGTTGAAGCCCACTGCGAGCTGGAAAGATATTTCGTTGCGGCTTGCGTGGGGCGCCACTGCTCCTGCACAACCGCCCCGAGTGTTGCCTACAGGGCCATGCAAAGCGAACATGTTAAGAGGAGACAAGGTGGACCTGCACAAGATACCTGCTCCGAAGCTGCACATGGACGATGGAGGTAAGTATCTCCAAACGTACGGAGTCCACATCCTTCAAACGCCAGATGGACGATGGAGCAACTGGTCCATCTTTCGAGGAATGATCCATGATAGCAAGAACTTAGTCTGCCTTGTAGGCAACGGGCAGCACGTATCTATCATCAGAGATGAATGGCTTGCACGCGGACATACTAAAATTCCCTGGGCGCTAGCATTTGGTGTGCCGCCAGCCGCTAACTTCGTAGCCGGGCTTCCTCTACCAGAAGGAGTTTCGGAGGCCGAATTTACCGGAGCTCTGGTTGGGCAGCCATTGGACCTGGTGAAATGCGAGATGAGCGATCTACTTGTGCCAGCGAGCAGTGAGATAGTCTTTGAGGGGACGATGTCATTAACGGAAAAGGGGGATGAAGGTCCATTCGGTGATGCACTTGCCGTAGTATTTGACGGAAACAAGCAACGACATCCATTGTTTCACGTGGATATGATTACATACCGGGATAATCCAATACTTCCCATCTCAGTGCCGGGGAAGATTTGCGACGAATCGGTGAGTGAAGAATCTTCTTCTAGAACATAATTCGAAAGCTATGAAAGTGCAACTAATAAAATAATGACGATTTCATAGCATACAACCGCCGCATTAGCCTCTGTCGAGATACTCGCGCTCTGTCGAAAAATCGGGCTTCCAGTTCTCTCTGCCTGTGTACCGCTTGAAAGCTACGGAACTTGGTGCGCTCTCCAAATTGACACAGAAGCTCTCTGCCATCTCCATACCACTGCACCAGCGTTTCGTCGCATGCTCGGAAGCTATCTGTTCAACAACAAGTCCTGCATGCTCATCAATCGTCTCATTCTCGTTGGCAAAGACATTGATGTTTACTCTTTCGAATCAGTGACTTGGGCGCTCGCAACACGCTGCCGTCCTGGGGTAGATGAGGAGATTTTTGAGGACGTTGCAAGCTTCCCGATGACACCGTACATGAGCCATGGCAGAGGTCCGAAAGGCAATGAGAGACAAGGGGGGAAGGTTGTCAGCGATTGTGTGTTGCAGATGGAATACGACCGCGGTTCTCGTGCAACATTCAGTACGGTAGGATTTCAGACGAGTTACCCCGACGAGTTGAGGAAAAAAGTGGAGCAGAGCTGGGTGGACATGGGGTTCGATGAGGTTTGAACGCGTGGACGTGAGATGACGAGCAAGTGGGCTCTGCTCGGCATGCGGAATTTTATAAGGAGTCAAGTGAGACATCGATGTACAAAATGCACCTTAGAAGGTGATGTGCCAGTCCCTCGCTAGCCAATCGTACAGCAGCATAAACCTGAACAAACTCCCAGATGCTCCAAAAATGCTTGAACTTTGGCGTGCAGAGTACAACCCGAGATTCCTTAATAATACAAAGGGTTAGCACTAGGTCCTAAAAGCTTTCCTTCTAGGCGTTCCAGAGAACAGGATGCAGGTGATGTGACCGTGGGCGCGCCGAGACATAGCGTGTAAGGTTAGCTGTGCACTAGCAGTGCGCACGCTAACAGAGCAAGTTAAATTAATGTTTAATCAACAAAGAATAAATTTTATGCAAGTAATGACAAGAGCTTTTATATTCACACTACTGCACTATGAAATTTAATGCTATACTATATTAGGTACTATTATCAATATACTAGTAAGAAATATAAGTATGTTATAGAAATCAAAATCTGCATTCATCCTAAATTTTATTCTAGGAATCCTATTCCAAGTTATCTAAGTTTGTATTAACAGTTAGAAATAAACAATTATTGCAGATAGAATAGGCCCTACTTAGTATGCCGAATTCAGGGTACAAACGTATGTACATTTTGCTCAATTTTTGGCTGCGACAACAATATATTAGAACTTAGCTTCAGCCTGCTAGGCTAAAATGACAAAAATGACTTGTGTTTACTTGGAGGTAAATAAGCTAGAGGAGTACTACTATTATTAGCTACCAGCTAGTAGTCTAACATAATCTACAGAACTAGTTCTAAGCTAATCCTAAACAAATTCTAAATGACTAGCAAATACTTCTCAAATTCCTGTAGGAATTCTCCACGCAAGAGATAAACTAATATGTTAAGGTGACATGAACTGTGTAGGGCGCTGTGTCTACGTTATTAGATAGAATTAGTTCATGTCATGTCTCGGCGCGCCCATGATTACATGGCCTGGCATCGCTCCAGAGAAGCCACGGTATTTTACGATCTCACGGCTTGTAATATTCCACACTCGGCGAAACCAACCAAGGCTGTTCTAAGTTACAAGTAGGCGCTAAGCCAACTTGCTCTCTGCATCAATTCCTTGGACAATTTAGAATTAGGGTATCGACGTATTAGTCAGGGGAATGGTCAAAATGCCATTCGGACCGAGAATTACCAAAGGCAACCGAGATTCCGTCGAGGATAGGATACTTGGGCATCAGCCCTTCACATATACTTGGGCGATAGTCGTGATAGTCGTGCACGCTCCTAACGATCGTCCTTGGCGCCGTGATTAGTTACAACCTACGGCTTACTGCTAAGATAGGATCGTAATTCTGATCAATGACTCTGCGGCGCGGTTGCGGCACGGTTGTGGCGTGGTCGTTAGCGTTTCGACCCTCGGTTGTAACACTACCTAGCAAATTTAAATAGCACAGATTAATCGCAAATATGTAATTACTACAACCTGAGAATTTTGCATAATAATGCCTGTTATAGGTAGCTATACAGCTTTGTGTTTGTACAATCTTTGTGTTGTCCAAACCCCGAACATGGCCAAAACGCGTACGGACACGGTATGCAAGTACGTTAATGGGCCTGATGTACATTGGTCGCCTTGCTCTCCAGCTTCACAATCACACTCTTACACTCCAAATACTCAAATAGGCTGTGTCCGAGCCCCTCACGGCCCTGTCCGGAGCATTTGTACCCACCAAAAGGCATATCCTGAGGGCTTGTCGGGCTCGTGCAATTTACTCCTACAAACCCAGACTCAAACGCTTTTGCAACACGAAGCGCGCGACTGAGGTCTTTTGTATATACCGAAGCGTATAGACCATACTCTGTCGCATTTGCCTTTTCAATTGCTTCTGATTCCGTCTTGAAACTATTGATGTTCACGAAGGGGCCAAAGATCTCTTCCCTCTGCGTCTTAGCGTTCTCGGCAACATGGCAATAAACGGTTGGCTCAATGAAGTAGCCGCCGTCTCCAGCTTCATGCGAGGCTCTGCCGCCGGTCAAGAGCGTACCGGTAGCTTCGGATCTCGCAGTAGCAATATATGCCTTGATGTGCTCAAATTGTTTCTCGTCTGCTTGTGGGCCCATTTCTGTGCTCGGGAGCAATGGATCCCCCTTTCGTGCTGCGGAGAAAATTTTGACGAATGCTGACATGAATGACTCTGCAATAGACTCTTGAACATAGATCCTGGTGCTAGCCATGCAAGTCTGGCCGGAATTGAACAGTACGGATTTTGCCGTGTCAGCCGCAGCTTCTTCAACATCGGCGTCTGCAAAAACTAGTGTCGGCGACTTACCTCCGAGCTCGAGAATGACCTTTTTAAGGTTAGAAGATGCCGCGGCAGTCTGAATTGCCCGGCCCGTCAAGGACGATCCGGTAAAGTTGATGAGGCGGATATCCATATGTGATGCGAGTGTTGATCCGCAGGGTGTGCCATGGCCGCTCAGAACATTGATAACCCCAGGAGGGATTCCCGCTCGATGAGCCAACAACGCAAGTTTAGCAGACTTCAGGTGTTGTTAGTACATATCAGCAATGACATACTGGGGAAGTACTTTACGCTTAATGGCGCTTTCTCGCTCGATTTCAGCACGACGGTGCAGCCGGCAGCAAGAGCAGGGGCGACCCTCGACGCCCACATTGCCACCGAGATATTCCAGGGGATGATGATTGCAACGGGGCCGTATGGTTGTCTGAAGGTCATATTCACGAATCCTGGCGTGTTGAGACTGGTCTCCCCCTTCGCCTCCCAACCGGCTTCAGCATAGTGGTTCATCTGTTCGGCAGCATAAGTCGCGTCAAAGTAACTCGAAACTGGTCGACCCATGGACAAAGCATCCAGTTGAGCGAGCTCTTGGGAGGCCTCCTTGATCAAGATCCCTATCTTCCTTATGTATGCGCCTCGGGTAGGAATATCGAGGTTCGACCATGTTGGAAATGCGGCTGTGGCAGCAGCAACGGCACGATTGGTGTCTTCAATGGAAGCTTCACTGACATCTGCGATCTTGTTGTGGGAGTACGGTGATTTGAGTTGAAAAGTGGCCCCATCGCTAGAGCATGAGAAGGCGCCGTTGATGTAGTGACGGGTTTCAATCTTGTGAAGTGGGACTGCATGAGCCATGTTGAAGCCTCAGAAGAACTCAAGAGTGAGCGTCGGTTTTTAACTCTGGCTGAAATAGACAAGCAATATATTAAAATGCAATCAGTGGCTACATCCCGCCTCGGTGAACAGATATCGAAAGGAGCGGTGAGCCCGGCACAAGAATCTAACAGGCTAAATTCTGCAACACTAAAATCCAATACTATCATCTGACACTAAAAATTAACACACTGCATCTAATACGCTAAAATCTGCAACGCTATAATCTAACGTGTTGGGTTGCGGAAGCACGACTAACGGTCAGGCTCAAGACAAAGAGTAGTGCCGGCACCTCTATGACCTTAATTAGACCGGCTGAACATTGTGACTTCAAAACACCAGGTCCTGGTCCAGATGTCGAGAATATGCCTTCCTTTTGTTATCCAGCTCTAGACATGTCAAGGAGCAATTACGAATTCATCGTCGTGGGGTGTACGTCTGCTCACAATCCAAATCATCATTCATGCTTCGAATTATGCTTCTGACATCTAAAAGCGGGTCCGGCTGGCTCCTGCGTGGCATCACGCCTAGCGTCCAGTGAATCCTCTCCCGCTGTCCTCCTTATCGAAGCCGGAATAGCCAAAGACGCCTCAAATGCCAACATCCTCGCTGAGCGGTGGACTGCTATTTCGCAGTTTCCAGATAGTGTGGAGAATGATACCACTGCGGCCCAGAAATGGCTGAACAATCGGTCCATCAACTATGCTCGTGGCAAAGTCCTGGGTGGAAGTAGTACGATCAATATGTGTGCTTATACCATTGGACCGAAGGATGATTACGACCGTTGGGCTGAGATTGTGGGGGATGCTAGTTTTGGATGGGAGAACGCAGTCAGAGTTCGCAGGGAGAAACTCGAGGCATTCAATGGAGTGATTGAGGAAGAGTTTAGGGCATACGCATTGCCAGATATGAGCGTCCACGGCGAACATGGAGCACTTACTGTATCGATCCCAAGGGTTTGGGAGAGTTCAATGGTTACACAGCTAGATGCGGCGAAAGCGTCCGGGTTGGGCTTCAGTCTTGACGTCAACAGTGGTAATCCACTGGGGATGGCCAGCGTACCTTCAACAGCAAAGAATGGGCTGAGAGTCACGGCTGCGAAGGCTTACCTGGAAAACGCACCAAATAATTTGACCATTTTGACGGAGAAACAGGTCGTCAAAATTATTCTCCGGGGCAAAAGAGCAGTTGGAATCCAGGTGGCAAGTGGTAAAGAATGTAAATCATCAACGCGCAGAACAAACTTAACAATCACTGACACGGTACACCATAACAGACTACGCATCGAAAGAAGTTGTTGTCTCAGCGGGAGCAGTGGAAACCCCCAAGCTCCTTATGTTGTCAGGCATCGGCAATGCGAGTGACCTCGCAAAACATAGCATTGAACTATTGCATCACCTCCCGGGAGTTGGGAAATGTCTTCAAGATCACCTTTCTGTCGCTTTCTGTTGGAAGCAGAAAAAGAGCGATCTGAATTGGCCGCAACACTTCTCAAATCCGGATACCGTTGAGCAAGCACAAGTACAGTTTCGCGAAAACGGCACAGGCCCGCTGAGTGTATTTTTCCAAGGGCTGACAATGGGATTCTTTAAGGCTGATGAAGTCCTGCGCACTAAAGAGTTTGAAAGCTTAGACGAGGGCGTGAAGGAACATCTAAGGAAAGATACTGTGCCTATCTGGGAGTTGAGTTGCCGTAAGTGTTTTTGACATGACCTTGAGATTATGCAATCCTGACCAAAGTAGACATACCACCCTGTACCCCCGGCGCGCTCGCCGCTCCGGAGCACGACTATTTAACTTCCTTCGTCTTTTTACATAACCCTCAGTCCCGAGGAGAAGTCAAGCTTTCATCCGCGTCTCCCGCTGCGCCGCCACTTATCAATCCGCGTTTCTTCTCACACCCATTTGACCGTATCTGTGCTGTGGCAGCCACCAAGCGAGCATTAGCATTCATTCGTCACCCCTCCATGGCGTCCAACATCGATTTCGCAGTCGACGCTCCTGCAAGCGACCGCGATGGCGATGTGCTGGATTACTGGAGTAAGAACGCCACTAGTACCTGGCATCCGTCGTGTACTGTGAGAATGGGGAGTCACGAGGACGAGGAGGCTTGTGTGGGCAGTGATTTCAGGGTTAGAGGCTTGCAGTGTTTGAGAGTGGTAGATTTGAGCGTGCTACCATTTCTGTTGAATTGCCATCCAGTAAGCATAGCTTATCTTGTAGGAGAGATCGCGGCAGAGAAGATCGCGGCAGATCATCATGCTAAAACAGAAAATTGAGTACTGTGTCCGTGGAACCAATGCACGGTATCAACCAATGCACGCCCGAACTCCTTAACCCCAAAAATGAGGCTGTAAAGCTACATACAATGGCTACGGTTACAGGATGTGTTAATGGAGTGTTCTGTAGATCTCTACGACAAAACTGCTCTATACAAGCTAATTATTTAGAGTGACAGTGCGGCCGCTGCGAAACATCTGAATGCGAGGTGCTAGAGCAGGCGTTGTAGACCTCAGACACCTACGAGCACCTACAAGACCACGATTCTGCTTCTTCCTAGGTGTTGCAGAATGTAATGCCTTGCGCTTGCCTATATAGGACAATTACATAGCTTATTATACGTTGTGGGCTTATTTTGCCTCTATCCTTTCAACCCTGTAGACCTCTATTGCTTTGCACCCCTTTGCCTTGGCGTTGTAAGGGGCTACGCTTAGGAAACTATTGCATAGGTACACTAGAATTTTTATTTGATAGAGAAGAGAACTATTGACTACTAGAGTGCTAATGTAATGGGCTGAGACCCGATTAGTGAGTTCCTTGAATATATCTTGGTTACATGCGCAAGCGCACTGGTTGCAAGGTCTAAGAGACGCTCAGACTAAACCCCTGAGCTTAGTTAATGGTTACTCTAAGCTAATCTTAGGATATGTTTCAGGTGGCTTAGCACACTATAGGGTTGTTTTCTATCGAATACAACTCCGGTATTGTAGTGAGTATTCTAGGGTCTCTCCACCGGAACAGGTGCTCGATGCACTTGTTTGTATGTTCATGTATGAAATAAGTGTGTCAAGTAATTCTTAGTTGTGGTGTTTGTTGTCTGGACGGAGTTTAGACAAGTCCTCCGCCTTGTCCTACTCCTCTGCGCTATCTCAAGGTCCGATAGCCTTTCGGACCTTTATTCCCCTGGTCACTCTACTACAGTATACCTGTGCAATAGCTCCCTGAGCGTAGCCCTTTACATAACTTAAGGTTGTAGTAGGTGCTTTAGATAGAGGTTAGGTTAAGGTTACTACCGTAAAAGTTTAATTTGTTGGCCGCCAGCTAGCAAGGTTCGGCACGAATCGGCACAAGGTGGTTGATTGACCGGTGAGGCTGAAGTGGGGTGCTCGGCCCCTCATCGGTCTTCCCGCATCTTTACCCTTGCTAGCTAGCAGCTAAATAATTAAATCTTCACGGTAGTAAACTTAGCCTAACCTTTCTCTAAAACACCTACTACCCTAACCCGGTTCGAATGGTTCCGGCTTCTAGTACCCCTGTAAGTAAGCAGAATCAGGCCCTGGCTGGAGAGGCTACGTGCTGGAAAGAAGGAATGCGCGTCTTGGTACATAGAAAGACAGAACTGCTTGGTAGAGGGCAGCACGCTTGTGATATTGTGCTTAAGGAGCAAAAACCAATTACATGAGCTGCAGCAGAGAGGGTGATAAAATTGCGAACTGCAAGAGTAAACAGTTGGAATCAAGGACCTGTTCTGCATTGTTGCATGTGAATCTTGTCTCGCATTTCAACTGAGCCACTGGTGATATCGATCTACCTAGTACAACAGTATGGAAAAATCATCTGGCTAGATAGCACTTTTGTGACCCCAGACAACGACACATGGAAAATACACGCCCTCTTTTGGCTTCAACGTTTCGAACAACTCCTCTTCCAATTCCTCTCTCCTCTTCTTATTCTCCTCTCCTGGGAGCAAACGCTGGATGGGTGCAACCCAGGACGTAGGGAAGAGCTCCCTAGCATATTCAGACCAGAGCTGAGCCTCAGGGTTCGCGGACGGGCTCAATTTGTACACTTTGCCTTCGATACCCTCGAGACCAGCGACACGCATCAAGGACTGGAAGAAGTTCAGGCCTGTGGGGTCGTTCGGTGGCCAATACATGCCTGGATGCATAAGCTGGAGCCATTGCCAATCGCGAGAGATCTCTTCGTCGTCCTTGTTTCGCCAAGTAGCGCGAATACTTTCATGCAACTCAAGATATCCGCCTGGAGCCAGCAAAGCAGAGATACTCGTGACGTGATCCAACCAGTCCTCGACTCCAGCAGCCATGAATCTGCTATAAATGTAGTCTGTTGAGCCTCGCGCCAACCGCGGGTCATTATCGATCAGACTGTGAATGTTGCCCTGGATGAATGAGACATTGTCTGGTTTATCGTCGATGTTGACGTCGGAGAGATCAACGCCATAAACGGTTGCAGTTGGGAATTTCTTTGCCAACAGTAGTGTCATAGACGCATTGACTCCGCAACCCAAGTCGAGAATTTTGGCAGAGCCTAGATTGGCGGGCAAGGGGGCGTGGATAGGTTCATCGTGCATGAAGGCAATAATTGCTTCGTGTTGCTTGCGGAGTCGATGACACTCAGTAGCACTGGAGTGTGTTAGTCCGAATCATGAAGAGGAGGGTGAATCGTACTCGTTTGGAAGGAAATACTTCGATGAACATTCGCTGTGGAAGGTTGGCTCGGATTGCCTAGCCAGTTCGGTGGTAGTCATCTTAGAAGTGGAAATGTGTGATCCTCACGCAAGTGTGTAAGATCCGAGTCGAACGTAGGTATGTTCATATAGTAGCAAACTGATAACGGAGAAATGAATCTTAGATGGACACAAGGACCGTGAAACAGGACGAGGTGACAATGCCGACAAGTCCCCGAGGAGAAAAGAAGTTCCTATAGTGCTAAGCAAAATTAGTCGTTAGTCCTTACGTATCGTTTATTTATTTAAAGTGCGCCTTTATTGTCTAATATACCTACCTAAAATGTACTAGCGCAGTGTAGGGGCTATACAGTCATGAATTAATCTAAACGGCGAGTTCAGCTGACTAATGGCCTTTTCAACCAAATACTTCTACAAAAAGTAAGCACGTATCTAGTAACCATCTTGGAGTGCGACCGTACGCTTTGGACAAACGATGTGCAAGAATCAGAAACCGATTTTGGTCGGCACTGTACAACTTGCGTATGAAGTCTGTTGAAAGATGGCGAGCCTATGATGGCCAACTACTCGAAATGATGAATTAATGGTCCTGGGCGGCGACGCTTGCTGTTCCAACCCACGGCTGCATTTTCTCTCTTACGGTCCGAAAGCTGTACTAGGACTTATCAAGTTTAGGAAGCCCCCTGATTGTAATTTCGACTACAATGCCAAATGCAGTAGCTCGTCGCATAACACCGACTAGCGCACACGAAGGAAAGTATCGGTCTACAATTCGGCATGTATGTCGAGCAAGCGGACTCTAGGGAGAAGATGTGGACTGCTTCTGGATGCATTTAAGAGGGCCAATACCTTGAAATCACTAAATTTCAAAGACACTGTCAGTGCCTTCTCAGCACAAGCCTACCTCATGATATACCCGACTCAGCCCCTCGACCTATCGGCATTTGTCGGTTTCGCCTTTGTACTCTTGGTAGCAACGTACTTTTTCAAGGCTTACACGCACCCGTTGAATAATGTTCCCGGACCTTTCCTGGCAAAATTTACCAGCGCACGATTTCTGTACCATTCTTGGAAGGGCGACCTTCATTTAGATCATGTGCGATGTCATGAAAAATATGGTTGTTTAAGCTGTCTGGCCACCAGGATTAAGCAGAATGGCGAGTTGATACGAGTATAGGACCGGTTTACCGCTGTGCCCCGAACAGAGTAGTTTTCAACACCCTCACTGCCGCCAATGGTACGTTTCTCCGCACTCTTCCGCCATCTCAGCACTCAATAACAACCCGTCTGCCAGCGATCTACTCCCCCGATAGGACCATTCGTAAGAGCGACGGTTATACCTCACATCCTTGGACGCGGCAAAAAACTCCCAGCTTATTCAACTGTGTCGACCCCGTTTGGGCAAGTCGGAAGAAGAAGACGATACGCCCAGCCACGTCACAGCCTGCGTTGGAATTACATCACGCGAGTGTGAAGGAAAATGTGGAGATTTTGGCTGATATGTTCAGGGATGGCCAGCCGCAAGATCTGAGTGATGTCGGTGAGTGTTGTTCTTACTTTAAGAGCTGAAACGTGGTTCCGCAGGTTACCAATTCATTTCTAGGTTTTCACTATGCCCTGGACGTCATCTCTCAGTCCATGTTCGGCGAAAGGTTCAAAACCTTGCAGAATCCAACCAATCGCTGGATGACGACCTCTCTCGAGCGTGGCAATCGACACATGTATCTACAGCTAGCCTGGCCCTCCCTGTTCCAGGTCTTGGGACTGTTCGTGAGTGTCGAGCTTCTGAGCTATCCGCAGTTCTTCAAAGAAAGTAAAATGTTTCTCGACTTATGCGAGAGCTGTATAGCGCAGGGAATCGCGAAGCAGAAAAGCTCGATATTTCAAATGATGAAGGCCGAGCTACCGGATGATGTGACCGATGAGGAGCTTCATGTAGATGCTTATTCGTTTATGCGGGGCGGTGCTTGATACCCTATCAGCTACTCTTTGCAGACCACAGGGCTAACTTGTTCTCTAGGCGGGGACATGGTCGCAGTGACGATTGCAGCCACCTTTTTCTACATTAAACAGAACCCGCAAATTCTACGAAAGCTTCAGCATGAGATCCGCACAACCTTTGGCTCACATACACCCATCAATGGCCTGAAATTGGACAGCTGCATATATCTACGCGCCTGCGTCGATGAAGCTCTGCGTATGGCACCCCCAGGACCCGGGGTTTTCTGGAGAACATCTTCTTCACACCAGGTAATCGACGGAATCACTCTTGCTGCTGGAACCGAGTTTGGAATTTGTATTTATGCTATGCATTACAACAACGCAATCTTCGACGAGCCGGAAACATACAAACCGGAGCGGATGATGAAAAAGGACCCACAAGCTTCCAGCGCTCGGGAAGGACTGATCCCGTTCCTCCGAGGTTTCAGAGCATGTCCGGCGCAGAAATTAGCGTATGCCACCATCTTGCTCCCCATTGCGAGGCTTCTCTGGGAGTTTGAGCTAGATTCTGGCGAGCCCGATCCTGAATCAGAAGTGACGCCGGCTGTCTTGGAGACTAGACGGGCAAAAGCGCTAGAATCAGTGACGCCACAGCATACCAAAGTGTTTCCGCAGGTTGACGTATTTGGTTCGCGTATCTCAGGACCAGTGGTCTCCTTCAATCCCTACCACGAGCGGACAACCTGAAGTGCTGATCTATAAGAACGGCAGTCAGCGAGTGCAACACCATGGTGCGTCACCTGGACATCCAGAGAGCAACAACGATCGGTAGTGTTATATTAGGTCTGCTGCGATTATCACATTATTTCCAAGAGCGGTGTCGCGTGTATGCGTTTGCTAGATTGTAGAAATAACTTGATGTATATAAAAGAATAACCAAGCCTTATCAATATGCTGTCGGCGGAGAACTGCCTGATATGTCCGTCATGTAAGTGGTAACAGTCAATTTCCAATACAGCGGCACTGCCGACGAGGCTTGCCTAAGCACAACGGTATCCCACGAACAAAGAGCAGATTTGATCGATGGAAAATTCGTTGGATGGGACTTGGTAGGTGCAATTCACGAATCTTGCATGCTCATACAATCTTGCACGAGCTAACGATTTGCCTCGATCTTCAGTCTTACTCACGTTCTGGACTAGGGATCTAAGAAGAGGTATGAAAACCTGTGTTCTAGATTGAGTGCGCCATGCGCTAGAAGTGATCAAGTCCCCGGTTTTGTCGTGTTGATTGTTCATCTGGACTCCACCGGGTTGGCCTCTGGTGGCGGTGGTATCAGCATGTTACACAACACATCGCGCATCAATGCCTTTCGATCTGAATTGCGAAAAAGGATTACATCAACTCTGAAGCAAATGGTAGTTTTCTTACCTGCGACTGCGTTATCAAAAGCTATCGACAAGATTGGAACTAGACATAAGCACTTCATGGGTCTTACTGGTGGCTTGTGCACTCTGGATAGGTATTCCAAGTTCAGAGATGGTAGACTTCGTTCGTGATATGCAAGACTCCGCACCGTATGCAGTTGGCAATCTCGATGTAGCACGCCTGCTCAAAGAGAGCAAAAGAGCTCACATCAAGCGGCTACATCGGGTGTGAAGTGCGGAGGGTTGCAGAGTAATCTTTCTTTACAGTAGTCTTGGCACTGTGACGACCATGGCTCTCATGGCTGGCTCCTTGTGCGTCCAGCTTAAGAGTGTGTTGTACAAGTGCTTCTTTCTAGAGTCCAGCCATACCATCCGGATTTGAGCTCAATATGGTGTCAAGATCGAACTTCTTCGCATCGTCGTCGCCCTAGCATCGTCGCCCTAGCATCGTTGCCCTAGCATTGTTTGCGAATATGAAACATGAAACAAGTAACCCTTTAGTGCCTGATGTCCTGGCTTGAATAGCCCTCACATCAAGGAATGGTGTGTCACTTTCGTAAATCTGCGCATTGCGTTGGTGTTGGCATCAAGAGTACTTCTTGCCGGGAATGACCCGGAGATTCAGTCACGTGCATGATTTTACCAGTGCGGGTTTGACCGTCGACGAAAGAGTGAATTTACCCCGTGAACAGAGGAATATTAGCTAAATATCTACTAACATTTTCTAATTCACGTATTTTAACACATTAAGCTTTATAGCTCTAAGATATTAAAAAAGCAAAGTAGTTTCTATGCGCATGAGCGCATACTCTGCTAGGATAAATAATTGTTAGTAAGAGAATAGAAACGTAGTTTCTTAGCCCTGTATCTACACTTTACTAAAATCTTCGTGCACTTTTATACTTTAGTAAAAACAGAGAGTATTATTATTTATAAGAGAAGTAGCTAGACTCTGTAACTACAGAGTGTTCCTACGTATAGAAACCTTTATATAGTAATAGTAAGCTATAAAATAGGTATATATTATATTATATAGTAAATAATATAAGTAGAGATAATAAGTAGTATTATAAGATAATATAGTATATAGCGTACCTAGAAGTAATAGGCATAGAGTTAAATACGTTTTAGGTTTAGATTAGAGATAGAGAGCGAAGCTTTAGCTATAGATAGTATTAGGTTAGTTAAAAGTACTATATAATAGGTAAGAATGTATAAAATAGGTATTAGTAGCCTAATATAGTAGTACTAATAGTAAGAATAGTAGTAGAAGGAAGTAAAAAAGTTTAAATTATTTAAGAGTAGTATAGGTATAGTAGAAAGCTTAGTAGAAACTAGAAGAAGTGTATAGAATAGCTAGAAAGGTAGTATAGAGTATAGGTTTAAAAAGAGTATTTAAGTAATACTATAGTAGTTACTATCTAGGTTATACTATTTTATAAGAAGTATAACTAGCTAAAAAGTTAGAAATATACTTAGCTAATATATATATTTAACCTTAGTACTTAAAGCTCTTCTATGTATAGTAATTTTATATAGCTATAGCTATTATACTTTAGTAAAGGTAAAGTAAGTATACTATAGCTAGAATACTACTATATATAGTAGTACTACTACTAGCACTACTAGTACTACTATTCTACCTCTCTATAGGTACTACTTCTCTATAGTACCTTTATACTTACTTTTTTAAAGTAATTATAAAGTATTTCTATAGCTATTTTCTTTTTTATATATATAGAAGTAGTTATATAAGAAGTTTATAAAAACTAGTAAAATAAAGTAATTAGTAAGAACACTATAGCTTAGAAAATAGAGTATATTAGGTAGTAGGTTAGAATACTATAAACTAGTATTCTAGTATAAGTTCTTAGTTAGTAGATTAAATAGCTATAAACTAGTATTCTAGTATAGTTTCTTAGTTAGGTTAAATATAAGTACTAGAGTAAGTATATTATATAGAAAGATATAACTTTATATTCTTACTATATATTTATAGTAAATCTAGTATAGTAATATTTAATAGAACTTTATACTTATTATACTTAAGAGTATTACTATTAAGTATATATAAGCTCTATATTATATATTAATATAATAATTACGCCTACTAACTATATTATCTAGAAGTAGTAGTAAAGACTAAGTACTTTACTCTAAAAGGTTTTTATATATAAATATAGTTCTATAGTAAAGACTTTTAATTTATAATACTTAATACTAGTAGGTTATAAGAATAGGTATAAAGAGTATATATTCTTAATATCTATATATCTATTACTATTACTTACTACTATTATTTATTTACTCTTTACTATTTATTTACTTTCTACTAGTTACTTATTTACTTATATAGACTTTTATAAATAATCTTAATAAAAATATAGCTTTTTAATATAATTTACTTTATTATTACTACTAGAGCTTTAAGATAAATTACCTTATAGTAAGAAAAAGGTTTAAAAAACTATAGCTAACTTCTTATATAGTAATATAAGTAGTAAGTAAGTTACTTAGGTAAGTAAGTTACTTACTTTTACTAAGACTATACCTTACTCTACTCTCTTTCTAATATCTTAATAACTTAATCTTAAATTACTTTCTTATAAGAATAGAATTATTCTTACTATTTAAGCTATAAAATCTAATATATTAATAAGCTAATAGTATACTACTACTATTTATAATATTTATTAAAGAACTCTTAGTAGCTAATATACTAAAACTACTTTATAATAAAACTTCTATCTTAACTTATTAAAGCTTACTAAACCTAAAAAGAGAGTAATTATATAATATATAAGAAAGCTTAATATATAAGGCTTTACTCTAATACTTAGCTATATATATAAAATAGCTAATTAACTACTAGCTACTTATAAAAGTAGCTAGCTTAGAAAAAAATAGGCTAGAAACCTTATATACTAGAAGCCTAAAATTAAGTCTTAGGTAACTAGATAGTATAATTACTAAAGAGTTCTATATAGTAATCTAGCTATTATTAGTTTCTAGTTTAATCTTATATATAATATTAAAGCTAAGTATAGTATTCTAGATAAAGATACCTATAACTTTAATAAGACTAGCTTTTAAATAGATATTAGAAAGTTTATAAAAGTAGTAATAGCTTTTAAGAAATATCTTAAGTAAATTAGAGTTTAGCCTAGTAACTATAAGTAGGTGTTATTAATTACTAGTGTTAATACTATAAAGTAGATAATTCTACTTTTTTTTATCTTTAAAGTAAAGAACTATAACTAAGCTTAGTATTATAATTCTAAGAACTAGAGAATAGGTATTAGTAATAATAGCTAAATAATAAATAAGCTTAGTTTTAACTAGTTATAGTACTTTATTTAGTATATAAAGACCTAAATAGTAGGTAGTTACTAGCTACGTATTCTTAATAGCTATAAAAGCTATAAGTTACTTACTTTCTTAAATTTATATAAAAAGAATAAGATTATTACTTTCTATATACCTTCTTATATATTATATATTTCTTAGCTACTTAATATAAGCTATTTTACTTCTTTAAAGTAGGTATATAAGAAAAATATTAGAGTTTTAGTAAATAGCTATATTACCTATATTAATAAATATACCTTCTTTACTTTCTTTTAGTAGGTATATAATAGGGCCTTTTTATAGAATAATATTAGATTAAGCTTTAGAGTAACTAGCTTAGTTCTAGATAACTTAGAAGTAGTACTATTAAAGCTAGAAGTAAAGCCTTATACACTATTACTACCTCTACTAGAGCTTAGCTTCTAGTAACCTAAATTACTAAGTAATACTACTAAAATTAGAGCTTAATTAATATTAATCTTATAGAGAATAAAAGACTATAGAAGTTTATTAATAGTATTAATCTATAAGATAGTATAGTAGTTTTAAAAAAGAGCTAAAATAATAGTATATACCTAGGTGCTAATAGTAGCTAAAATAGTTAAGCTTTAAGTAGTAAATAAAGCTACTTCTAAGTATAAAGTATATAAGAAAAAGTAGATTTAGTATAAAGAAACTCTATTATAGTAAAAAGTAGAAGAAATAATTAAGTATAGAAATACTAAGGTACTAGTTAATATAGAGAGGTATAATAAGAAGGTATAAGTAAGTAGTAGTGAAGAGAGTATTTAATACTATAGAAGATATAGTAAAGTAGAGTATAATAAGTATATATATAGAAAAGCTATAGTAGAAATAGAAAATAAATTTAATATACTATATACTATAGTATAGTATTATAGTATTAAGTTATAGTTATATAAAGGTAGATTCTTTTAAAAAGTAGATAACTTACTTACCTAGGTAACTTATTTACTACTTATATTAGTATTAAGGCTTATAATACTAGTAGTACTAGTAGTACTAGTAGTTATAGTAGTTATAGTAGCTACTTTAGTAAGGATACTAGCAAGGCTAGTAAAAACACTAGTAATATAATTAGTGCTAGTTCTAATATTACTAAGTAGATATATAGATCTAGTAAGTAAGTTTCTATTTAGTATTATAATATAAAAGTAAAACTAATATATTATATAAATACTACTAGTATAACTACTACTATAATAATAGCCTAGTAGGTATTATTATAAACCTTAGAAAGTAGTATAGTAGAAGATAAAAGAAGAAAGAATTAATAATACTTAGAAATAACTTAATAGTTCTTAAGAAGGTTAGTAATATAAAAACTAATAATATATAACTCTACCTATTCTAATCTCTTAATAGAATACTATAATAGAATATATTATATATATTATAAAGAATTCTATAATTATTAAAGTTATACTTTAGTTAAAGACTATAAGTACTAATTCTGTTAGTTCTTAGGTATAAATAGTGCGCAGTAGATTAGGTTAGGTTATTACCTAGTAAAACACTACAATAATAGAGATAATAATAAGTAGTATAGAGTAGACTATCTATCTTAAGAGTTAGGTTAAGATTCTAAAGATAAACTTAATTAATAAGGTTAAATATTAACTATAAGGGTTGTATTCCTACTAACTATATACTTACTAGAAGATAATACTTATTAATAAGTAACTAGAGTTAGTCTAATAAAATATATAGTATTAGTTATTAATAAGTAATAATATATAATACTTATTAATAAGTAAGTTATATATATTATACTTATTAATAAGTATGTTATATAACTATATAAAGAAAGATCCTTTTTAGCTCTGCCCTTAGCTTATAAGTAAGAGCTGTAGTTAGCTACTTAATTACTATACTACTTTATCTATACAGAATTATAATAATAATTTTCTATAATATACTAGGTTAGAATAATACTAGAGTATTAGAACCTATATAGAATATTTATTAGTATATACTATATAGAAATACTACTTTAATAGTATTATATTTAACTTTATTAATAAAGTTTATCTTTAGAATCTTAACCTAACTCTTAAGCTAGATAGTCTACTCTATACTACTTATTATTACTATTTATTATTAATATACTCTATAGGCAAGCTAATTAATAGGTAAGCTAATTACTTTTACTAAGCCTTTACTAAAGTAACCTCTATATACTAATACCTTAATAATAACCTAATATTAACACGTTCAGAAAAGCCTAAATATAGCTTATACTTTAAGCTCTTAAATAAGATATAAATCTTATCTAGTAATATACTATAGCTATCTATAAGGTACCTTAGAGTATACTAAGTATATAATATATAGGATAACCTTTATATACTAATTCTATAGCTAACTTATAAAAGCTAGATAATAATAAGAAGTAGGTAATTATTAAATATATCCTTAAGCTAGACGCGTAAGAATTTAGCCTCTAGCTAGTAGATATAGCTACTATAGCTAATTCTGTACGTACTAAGTATAATCTAGGCTCTATTAGTATAAATTAGCCTAGTACGTTTATTAAGTATTAACTAGAGCTTAAAGTAAAGTTTAATTATAAGTATAACTATAAGTAAGCTCTTTATAAGAATTTAGAGGTTATATAGAGCTAGTTTAGCCTAGTAGCTAATATTAAAGCTAAGTATAGTATCTAGAATAAAGATATATATAACTTTAATAAAATAGGCTTTATAATAGGCTAGATCTTTCTAGAAGTAGTTATTATAGCTTTAGAGAGATAAGAAAGGCTAAAAATAGTCTAGTAAGGTAACTAGGAGTAAATAATAGTTATATAGAGTATTAATATAAAAGAATAGGCTATTCTACTCTTTATTATCTTTAAGGTATACTACTACCTTTCTAGCTAGTATAAGAAGAAAGACCTACTCTAGAATTAGGTTATTAGAGTTTTTAGTAATAGCTAGACTACTAATAAGCTTAGTTTTAAGTAGTTAGAGTACTTAAATATATATATAAAGAAGTATACTGTTAGTACCTACTAACTACTAGTTATTAATAGCTATAAGAGCTATAACTTACTTAAATTCTAGTAATACTATAAGGATAATAAGATTATTACTATATATATACCTTCTTACTTATTATAACTTCTATAGCTACTTAATATAGATTGTTTTACTTCTTTAAAGAAGGTATATAGGCACTAAGCTAAAATACTTATATATAACTAGATTACCTACTTTATAAAGACTAAGTTCCTTCTATACTTTAAAGTAGCCTATAATATAGTCTTTACTTCTAGTAATATCTAAGAAGAGTTCTAAGGCGCTAGATTAGTTCTCTTTAACCTAGAATAGGTTATTTTAACTCTTAATATAAAGCTGTAGACTCTATTACTACTACTCTCTACTAATAGTAAACTCTAGTAGTTATAAACCTCTAGTAATACCTTAGAATTTAGGTCTTAATTAACTCTAATTTAAGAGAAGTATAAGAAGTAGCAGAGTAGCTTACCTAATTCTATTCTAAGCGCGCTTAAGCACTATACAAAGAAGGGAGTAATTTTATTCTATAGGCTAGTTTTAGCCTAATAGGAAATTAGTAAGCTTTAAGTAGTAAATAAGGCTACTATATAATAAAAACTATATAAAAGAAAGTAGGTTTAGAAGAAGAAAACTCTAATAGTTAGAGATAGGTAGTAACTAGCAGCTCTAAAGGAGTTTAGAGTACGTAGTAATAGAAAGAAGCTAAAGAAGTAGGTGCGCGCTAAAAAGAGTAAACTATCCTAATAACACTATAGATAGTATAACTAGACAGAATATAATGCGTAAATATATAAGAATAAAGTAGAAGAAGTATCTAAGTAATATTATAGCTTATTTTACCTTATATAGTGCTAATTTATAGTATTTTAGGCTATAATAGAAGGAAGTTTAGTAAGAGCTTAGTAAAAGTAATTAGCTTACCTATTAATTAGCTTATTTATAGAGTATATTATAGTATTTTACTAGGTAATAACTTTAACCTTTATAAACCTTTTTATACTAGTACTTATCTTTAAGAACTAATATAAATAGTAATAATAAGCTTTACTTAAAAGTATAACTTTAATAATAGTATTATAATTCTATATAAATAAAGTAGTATAGTAATTAAGTAGCTAACTAAAGCTCTTACTTTTAAGCTAGAAGTAGAGTTAAAAATAACCTTTCTTTATATAGTTATATAATATACTTATTAATAAGTAGAATAAATATAACTTACTTATTAATAAGTATTATATATTACTACTTCTTAATAAGTAATACTATATATTTTATTATACTAACTCTAGTTACTTATTAATAAGTATTATCTTTTAGTAAGTATATAGTATATAGAAATACTACTCTACTAGCTTATCTAGTATATTATTTATGCTTTTTATAATATCTAGCCCTTTTTTTTTTTTACCTTTCTAGCCTTTCTAGCTACTTTTACTAGTTTTTCTTTACTAATATATTTTATAAGTAAGCTATTCTTATAAGTAAGTTATCTACTCTACTAACTTTAATTACTTTAAAGCTATATAACTTAATAATATAATAATATAGTATATAGATATTAATATAATAGATTAAGTAGTATCTTAAGTATCTACTTTATATATATATAAGTTATAGCTAGTCTTTCTACACCTTCTATAGTATATAAGAGCCTAGTAGCTTAGACCTAATTACTCTTCTTTCTAATACTTTTCTTAGAATATCTCCTAACTAACTCTATACTAAGTAAGTAGGTTCTTTCTATTTCTCTTTATTAGAACTCTATACTTCTAAAGTTACTTCTTTTTATATTATTTACGCTTTAATACTACTTTATTAGCTCTTTTAAAACTAATAATCTAATTACGCATTAGCTTAGCTAAGAGTATTATTACTTTAGCTCTCTTCTTAAGCTAATTAATTACCTTAATAATTAAGGTAGGTAATAAGCTTTTATACTAGTGTATATAATTATATATCAATATTAATTAAGCCTTAAGCTTATATATATTACTTAGTATATAAGCCTTCTAGGTCTTTAGTAAAGTAGGTAGAGTAGAGGTATATAGCTATATATTAAGCTATAATAATACTATATCTAGCTAGAGAGAAACTAGGCCTATACCTTAAAAGGCTAATTAAATATTAGCTAATATAATTAATTATATAAATACTGCCTTAAATATAGGTAGAAACTTAAGCCTAGTAATATAGTTAATATAGTAGTAGATTAGGCTCTTAATCTTACAGCTATATATATACTTTAATAGTAAGAAGTAACTTATATTAAGTAGCTAAAGTAAGTAAGATAAGTAAAGTAGTATATAGAGTATAAAGATATTATTCTTCTTATAGAGCTCTTAAAATTAGAGTAAGTAGTAACTCTTATAGCTATTAAGAATAAGCAGCTAATATATACCTACTACCTAAGTCTTTATATACTTAATAAAGTGCCTTAGCTAGTTAACTCTAAGCTTATTAGTAGTTTAGCTGTTATTACTAACTTTAATAGCCTAGTTATATAGAATCTTATCTTCTTTATACTAGGCTAATAGGTAGTACTAGCTAGTAAAAATAATAAAGAGTAGGATAGCCTAGCTAGCAGTGTTAATACTCTAGATTAATATTACCTACTTATAATTACTAGGCTAAATAGCCTTTAGTTAGCCTCTTCTCTTTAACTTTATTATAATAAGCTAAGTTATAATCTTACCTATTATAAAGCTTACTTTATTAAAGTTATAGATATTATTATTATAGATACTATACCTAGCCTTAGTCTACTTTATAAGCTTAAACTAGCTCTTAATTAGTATAGAATTCTTATAAAGAACTTTCTACCTATTATATACTTAGTTAAAATATATTCTAAGACTATTAGTATACTTAATAAAGTTATATAGCTAGTAGATACTAACCTAACCTATACTATATATAGCTAGTAGCTTATTAGCTATACTATATATAGTAGTATAGTTTAGCGTAAATCTATACTTATCTAGGTTTAGTATATATCTAATAATTACCTTCTCTTATACCTAGGTAAGCTTCTTTAAGTTAGGCTAGTAATTATATTAGGTAGGCTTACTAGTATATTAGTTATATAGTATTATTTAAGAGATATTAAAGGTATAAATAGCAGCTCTCTTAGTCTTAATCTAGTATTTATTAAGAGATAATATAGTAAGCTGTATATTAGCTTTATATAAGTATAATAGAGCTTATTAGAGTTAAGCTATAGTTAATTTAATTTATAAAAGTAATTAAAGTTAGTAGAGTAGATAACTTACTTATAAAGACAGCTTACTTATAAAATATATTAGTATAATGTCTATACCTTTTATAATATCTAAACCTTTTTTTTTTTCTCTAGCCTTTTTAGCCTTTCTAGCTACCTTTACTAGTTTTTTTTTACTAGTATAATATCTATACCTTTTATAATATCTATACTTTTAATAATATCTAAACCTTTTTTTTCTCTATAGCCTTTATAGCGTTTCTAGCTACCTTTACTATTTTTTTTTTACTAGTATAATATCTATACGTTTTATAATATCTAACTGTTTCTTTTAGTAGAAAATATATAGATATTATAAAAGATAATATTTAAACTATTCTATTAGTAGAAAAATACCTAAATACTTTTCTAGTATAGTAATATCTAAACTTTTTTCTAAATAGAAAATATCTAAA
Organism: Sclerotiophoma versabilis; assembly: GCA_012274445.1. Lineage (NCBI taxonomy): Eukaryota > Fungi > Ascomycota > Dothideomycetes > Pleosporales > Didymellaceae > Sclerotiophoma > Sclerotiophoma versabilis. The sequence continues at coordinate 2,406,186 of JAAROD010000093.1, forward strand.
CTTATTATTACTAGAAATATTTCTACTCTTTTTTTTTTCTATATAGTAAATATCTATACTTTTCTATTTAGCTTACTTAGTAGTTTTTAAAGTAAAAACTACTAAATCTTTTATTTATTATTACTAGAGTTAGTTTATTTTAAAAGATAGTTTATTAAGAGTTAAAAGCTAGAATACTTTAACTATACTAACTAAAAGTAAAACTTATCTCTACTTATACTTTACTTAGTTTAAATAATTTATAATAGAATTCTAAAAATAGAAAACCTATACTTTATAAACTTTATTACTTTACTTTTTATTTTTATAATCTAAACTTATCTTTATATAGTTTTCTATTCTATTAAGTACTTATACTAACTAGAAAACCTTTTTTCTTTACTATTTAGTTTAATAAGTATATAATAAAAAAATAATACTTATAAGTAGTTTAAACCTTTAAAAAGCTAATCTAAAAACTAAAATAGAATATATAATATATTCTATTTTAATAGAAAAGTATAGTAACTAAAGGTCTATAGATAGATCTTCTTCTTTTACTAGACTAATATAGCTAGTAGAGCTAGTAGAACTACTTTATTTATTCTTTTTTTCTTTATCTTTATTTTCTAAACCTTTTAGATACTCTAGAGTTTCTATACTAAAGAAACTAGGACTAGAACTATTAGAAACTATAGTTAAGATACTAGAAAGAAAACTTACTTATTATCTAGCTCTAAGATAGTATATAGCCTATTACTAATATACTCTTCTAAGTCTTCTTTACTAGTAACTAGAGTAACTCTATCTTCTACTCTATTATTATAGTAAGTAATATAGTACTCTTCTTTTTTAAAAGAAGTAGCTATAATAATAAAGAATCTAGTATAGCCTAGTTCTAAACCTAAATAAACTATTAGTAGAAATACTCTTAATAAAAGTTATACTACTATACCTTTCTAATAAATATAGTTTATTAAGCTAGAAAGCTTACTATAGCTAACTAGAAAGCCTAAAAAGCTAACTACTTTATTACTAGCTCTATTTCTTATATTATAAATATTTCTTTCTAAAGTATAGGTAGATATAAAAGCTATAAAGCTTAGGTTATCTTTTAGAGACCTTCTAGCTGTAGTAGTACTATAGTTAAGATTATTATAACCTTTACTAATACTAGGTATCTATAAAGTATATAAGTTAGCTTTTATAAAGTAGTAAAGTTTATAAATCTTATTTTTACTATTTAGATAGTATATTAGTATATATAGTTTTAATATTAGAAGGTAGATAGTAGAATAGTAGTAAAGAATTTAAGAAGAGTTTTTCTTCTATATATATTACTTCTAGCTCTAGTAATTCTTAATTATAAGTAGTATAATTACTCTTTTCTTAATTTCTAATTACTAGTAGTAAAATTCTAGATTAAAGTAATTCTTATTTACTAAGAGTATAACTCTAGATTAAAGTAATTCTTAATTACTATAAGTATAATTCTAGATTTCTAAAATCTTAATTACTAGTATAATAATTAAGAATTAACTAATTCTTCTTTTATTAATTTGTAATTACTAGTAGAATAATTAAGGATTAACTAATTCTTCTTTATTTAATTCTTAATTACTAGTAATAAAATTAAAGAGTAACTAATTCTTCTTCATTTAATTCTTAATTAGTAGTAGTAAAATTAAAGATTAACTAATTCTTCTCTTATTAATTCTAAATTGCTAGTAGGATAATAAAGAATTAACTAATTCTTCTTTTATTAATTCTTAATTACTAGTAGAATAATTAAGAATTAACTTATTCTTCTTTATTTAATTCTTAATTACTAGTAGTAAAATTAAAGGGTAACTAATTCTTCTTTACTTAATTCTTAATTACTAGTAGTAAAATTAAAGATTAAAGTAATTCTTAATTAACTAAACTACTAGTAGGCTTACTAATAACTAGAGCTAGAAACCTATATAAGCTTCTCTTTTTTCTCTTTAAAGTTCTTCTTTACTTTACCTCTTACTTTATCTTTTACTATAATACTATATTTATAAACCTCTACCTACTAAGCTTATTATAAATACCTTAAAAGTAAGTATAACTCTTTACTACTTATATACTACTAATTTATAAATAGATATTCTATAAAAGATCTATCTAACTAGCTAAGTATACTATATCTACTTTAAACTATACTCTTACTATAGAGCTAGGTTATAACCTATCTTATTATAAAGATTTAGAGCTTTTATTCTGCTCTAGTACTAGTTACTTAACTAGTATTAATACTACTAGAAGTAGTACTTTAAAAGATATTATAAAGCTATACTTTAAAAAGTATAAACTATCTATTAAAGATACTAAGATTAAGAAGTTTATAGAAGATATAAAAGACTATAAAATAGCTTCTCTTACTAGGTTTACTACTATAGAAAACTATAAGTATTTCTTTAAAGAATTACCTCTTATAGAAGAAGGTTATCTATACCTAGTTAAAGAGTATAATAGTTTACTTAGTACTAGGTAGAGCTTATATCTATACCTAGAAAAGTATAAGAAAGATAAAGAAATACCTTTTAATAGTAGTAAAAAAGATTACTATAAGAGTAATATAAAAATATAAAGCTTATTTAAGAAGAAAGATTTAATAAACTACTTTATTATAAAAGATAATAGTAGTACTACTAAAGCTATAGAGCCTACTACTACTACTACTACTACTACTATAAGTAACTCTAATAGTCTTATTAATAGCTATAGAAAGAAGTTAGAAGAGTTTACTAACTTTACTAATCTAAGCTTTACTTTATTAGAGAATAAAGAGTTACCTTCTACTATTAGTAAAACTAAGTTCTATCTCTTTCTTAATAATAAGAACCTTAATAGCTTACTTAAGCTAGTTACTATTTCTATAAAGAAGAGTACTACTATAGAAGAGAAAGTAGAATATAATCTATTTAAGCTAGTAGAAGAGACTTTATACTCTATAGAACCTCTAGTAAAGAAGCTAAATAAAAGGCTTAGGCAGTAGCTATAAATAGAGGTACTAGCTACTAATAAAGAGAAAAATCTAAAAGACTTTAGTCTACTATCTAGTAAGAATATAAAAAGAAAGTACTATAAGTATTTTAGTCTATTTATAGTCTATCTATATAGAATTATTAGAGAAAGAGCTAGAAATAAGTCTACTACTATTAAGTAACCTATTATACTCTCTTTAGTAGAGAAGCTAGTAGCTTCTATAGTAGAGAATATTAAAGACTTTATAGAAGCTAGTAAAGAAAACCTAGAAGATAGTATACTAGATACTCTATTTACTATACTAGTTACTAGAAGTAAAGAGTATTTAATAGCTATAGTAAATACTCTATTAGAGCAGCCTCTAGTATAAGATAATCTAGAAGAATATTCTAGCTTTAATAGCTCTATTATTACTTTTCTAGCTATTAAAAGTATAAATCTAAATACTAGAGTAACTAAAGCAGCTATTAGTATAGAGTAAGATTACTCTTATCTAATCTATATACTTAGGCTATTCTCTATAGCTATAGTTAATAGTAAATATAATAGGTTAAATAGTAGTAGTAACTCTACTAGCTTAGAAGAGATCTTTTTAGACTACTATAGTAGAAACCTAATATTTAACTCTAGTAATAGCTTTAAAAAATTAACCTCTTTAAGAGCTTTTACTAGAGCTATAGCTATAAATACTCTAACTAAGCCTAGAATAAGAGATATTAGTAGTAATATTTTTATAGTAGATAATTATCTAAAAATAGATATTAAAAGACTAAAGAAGTTCTTTATCTATATAGAAGATACTTTAGAAGAGTTTCTATTCTCTAGAATTCTTTATCTTAATTCTAGTAATTTAGATATAGACTTTAATAAGCTAGAAAATAGTATAACTAATACTAGTTCTACTTATAGCTTTATAGAAGATACTACTAATAATAGAAATTATAACCTAAAAGACTATAGCTTCTACCTAATTAAAAGACTAGAAGATACTAGCTCTATCTTCTCTTAGTACTTTATTAATAGTATTACTAGTACTAGTATAGATTTTTATATCTATAATATAAGAAAGTATTTTAAAAATAGGTAAGAGTTTATTAAACCTCTAGGCCTAGCTTTCTACTTACTAGCTACTTATTCTATTAGAGGTATAGAAGTAGAATTACTAAAGTATACTAATAGTCTAGAGCTAGGTTCTAAAAACCTATATATAAATAGTATTACTAAGCTTATAAAAGTAGAGATAAGCTATAGTAAGTCTAATAGTATTACTAATAGAGATAATAATATAGTTAAGTTCTTTAGCTCTAAGTTTAGCTACTTATTAAAAGTATATATAAGTATAGAAATACCTTTCTATAACTATCTAAACTTTAAGGTATTTAATATAAAGAAGGCTAGCCTCTATTTATTAAAAGTTAATAATAAGCTTATTACTAGTAAGAATATATCTAACCTACTTAGTATTAAAAGCCTAGAGTTTCTAGAGATAAAGCTCTCTATCTCTAGCTATAGATAAGCTATAAAGTATATTATAATTAATAGATTAAATCTAGATCTAGAAGGTATATTAGAAGAAGAAGAGAAGAATAATATAGCAGATATTCTTTTTAATTACTTTACTAAAGTAGCACTAGGTAACTATACTAAAGATAGTAATATTCTAGCTAGTAAAACTAGTAGCCTAGAGTAAAAGTCTATAGATTTTACTACTAGAATCTTTAATTTTCTAGAGCTTAGTAGTAAAACTATAAATAAGAAGCTAGTAGTCTTTAACTCTATAGCTACTAGACTAGAAGACTTTATTATACCTAGAGTAAAGCCTATTAGAGAAAAAGAACCTAAAAGTATAAAAGAGCTAATAGAAGATATTAATATTATAAGCTCTAGTAAAGTACCTTCTTCTATTATTAATAGAGAAGAGGATATAAGCTATAGTAGTATAGACTTTAATAACTATACTACTTTAAAAGATAACTTTAACTATAGTAATAGTATATAGAATATAGTAAATAAAGTATATAATAATACTTCTAGTAAAGATAGTATAAGAAGAGAGAGTAGTAGTAGTAGTAGTAGCTCTAGTAGTAGTAAACCTAAAGATAATCTAAAAGATAAAGCTATTTATACTAGCTCTAGTAATAGCTCTAGTAGTAGTTCTAGTAAAGAGAGAAGTAGACCTACTACTACTATAAGTAGAAGAAAGAAGTTTATAATTAATAGCTCTAGTTCTAGCTCTAGTTCTAGTAAAGAAGAGGCTCTTACTACTAGTAGTTCTAAAGTACTTATACTAAGAAAGCCTATTAATAAGAAGCTTTATACTAAAGTAAATAATCTATCTAGTAAAGAAGAAAATAGAATAGATATTTCTAGTAATAGTACTAGTAGTAGCTTAGAAGAAGACTTTAGCTTAAAAGAAAATAACTTTAATAAAATTTATAGAATAAGAAATAGAAAAAGTATTTATAAGATTAATAAAAGTACTAAAAAAGGTCCTTTTAGTCTATATCCTATCTTTACCTCTAGACTAGAGGCTACTTTTACTAGTAAGAATTATACTAAAAGTAATAGTAGAAGTAATAGCCTAGACTCTAGTTATAGCTTTACTGGTACTAAGTATATATCTAGCACTCCTATAGCTAGTGCTAGTACTAGTAAAAAGAAGAGTATAGAAGAAGATAATAAGTATAGTAATATTCTAAACTTAGTAGAAAACTATAAGAGTAAAAGCCTAGCTTCTAATAGAAGTAAAGAAGTAAAAAAGCCTCTAGTTTATACTACTAGTACTAGTAAAAGTAGTAAAGATAATATACTAACTAAAAGAATAACTACTAGTATTTTAGGGTTAGGGTTAGGGTTAGGGTTAGGGTTAGGGTTAGGGTTAGGGTTAGGGTTAGGGTTAGGGTTAGGGTTAGGGTTAGGGTTAGGGTTAGGGTTAGGGTTA